>OZ024813.1:37228636-38492844 GCA_964017055.1 Chloromyia formosa
ATTTGGAATTGAAAAATTCAAATAATACGCATTAAAGGAAAAAAATCATGGCCTGGAGATGAAACTGAATTACTTCAATTTTCACTTAACAGGTATAACACGCTACAAATGAAAACAGGGAAAAATCGTAGTTTTGAAATTTGGCACAATTGATGTGGAGAATGTTCTGAATATCCGCTCCATAATCCTCGTTGATACAGGGTCCGGAAATGTAGGAAAAAGGTGGTTGAAATTAATTATATAGGGGGGCAAAAACTCCTCTTCCATAGTCCTCCGCGTGGGCGCCCCCTGGAACGGCAGTGGTCACTGACCATTGCCAACCAACGTCAAGCCGCCAGTGATGGCGTTGCGATGATTTGGTTGAGGTACCCCTGTGGTGTGGGGTGTGAAAAAAATACCACGGCCTTTCCCTTTGAGGGCCTGTCGTTAAAACCGACAATCAAAGGACAGGATGTGTATGCCAGCAACTTGCACTATCCGAAATCTTTATATGCTAACGAAACGTCAACTATGCCTCGGATAAGGACTGACTCAACGGTTACGACTTTTAGCTATCGTACAATGACAAAGATTGGATTCTGGAATGTGCGTACTCTCCTGGACAATGGATCAGAAGGTCCCCAGAACGCACGATTTCTTCAATTAGAGAGTGAATTTCTGAGGTACAAATTAAATATCTTAGGAGTTAGTGAGATAAGATGGTGGAACAGCGGAGAATTCATCTCTCCAACGGGCAGCACTGTAATGTTGTACTCCGGCCAAGCTACCGGTAGTCGTCGTGAGTCAGGTGTGGGGCTCCTCTTAACCAGAGCCGCGCGAAACTGTCTCTTATCCTGGGAACCGGTCTCTGACAGGGTCTTGACCGCCAGGTTCCGGACCAAAATGAGGAACATCTCAATAATACAATGTTATGCCCCTACTGAACCCGACAATGTCTTGGCAAAAAAAACCTTCTACGAAGAACTAAACGCCGTTCAGAGCAGAACACCTAAAGGTGACATTATAATGGTTATGGGTGATTTGAATGCAAAAGTTGGCGCTGATAACTATGGGCTCAGACATGTGATGGGGAGACACTGTCTTGGTGATCGTAATGACAACGGTGAAAGATTTGTAGAGTTCTGCAACTTTCACAGTCTCTTCATCGGTGGTACTATGTTTGAGCATAAGGACCACCAAAAAATCAGTTGGTCCTCTGTTGATCGGCGCAGAACACAAAATCAGATCGACTATTTTGCCATTAGTAAAAGATTCAAGAGTTGCCTCCTGGACGTGCGAAACAAGAAGGGTGCCGATATTGGGGTGGGAAGAGACCATTATCTTATGATCGCTAATGTTCGATTGCGTATTGCAGCCGTGCGCCGCCCCAGCGACGAAAGATCCAGGCCCCGCAAATTCAACACCGCTCGACTAAAAAATCCAGCTGTCTTACAACAATATAATGACCATCTTGCGCAAAAAGCGGCTGAGATAACTAGTCACCCAGATAGTGACATAAACGAAAACTGGGATGCCATAAAAATGCGTACATTGATAGCGCAAATACCATCCTTGGCCCAAACCCGGATTGCCGGAATAAGCCCTGGATGTCCGACGCTTGGTGGCAGCGGATTGTTGAAAGAAAGGAGCTGAAAGTTCGTTTGGCTGCAGCATCAGACCACAATCGAAGCAGCATCGAACTCCTTTACCGTCAGAAAGCTCGAGAAGTTCAGCGTAGTGTGCGACGCGATAAAAGAGTTTATGCCAATTCTCTTTTAGCGTCAGCAGAAGAAGTCGCTAGAAGTAACAAATTAAACGCCGTATACGGTGTCATCAAGGAGTTTACAGGTGATCGTAGCAGGCGGGTTTTCGACCCGGATTCTCCTGTGTCGATCACATTAACACCTTGCGAATCATCATCGAGCAATGCGCTGAATACGATTCTCCGCTTCACTTGCTTTTCATCGGTTTCGAAAAGGCTTTCGATAGTGTGAACCGGGATTCTATATGGGCGGCCTTGCGCATTAGAGGCATCCCTGAGAAGCTCGTGGCTATTATTAAGGCAACCTATGACGGCGCGAAATGTCGCGTTCTGCATAAAGGTAAGGTGTCGGGGGACTTTGAGATTCGCAGTGGAGTTCGGCAGGGGTGCATCCTCTCACCGATCCTATTCCTCATTGTAATCGGCGATGTGTTGCATGCAGCCCTATCCGGACTCGACAGAGGAATTCAATGGACTTTGACATCTTATCTACAACATCTTGACTACGCTGACGACATATGCCTACTCTCCCACAAAATCATGGATCTGTCCGCAATGGCGTTAGATCTCGAGAGGGAGGCAAGCAAGGTTGGGCTAAAGATTAATACCAACAAGACCAAGGTGCTTAGCCCGCCGTTGCGAAAAAGAAATCCGACACCTATTGCCATCAATATTAATGGGCAGCCTGTGGAGAAGGTGGACAACTTCGTCTACCTGGGTAGCATTGTTGCTGAAAATGGTGGTACGGAGCAAGACATCGCTCGTCGTATCAACCAGGCTAAACGCGCATACGGCATGCTGTCCAAAATCTGGCAGAGCAGTTATCTCAGCATCAAGACCAAGCTGGGCCTGTTTCGCTCCCTGGTAATATCAGTGTTTTTGTATGGGAGCAGTACATGGAAAGTTTCCGTAGGAGTTACCAGAAAGCTGCAAGTTTTCGTCAACTCATGTCTTCGTCGAATTTTAAGAATTTTCTGGCCCGAAACAATATCAAATGAAGAGCTAAGTCGGCGTACGGGTCAGATGCCAATCGACGAATTGATACGCAGGCGAAAATGGCAGTGGATAGGTCACACATTGCTGAAGAGTGATAACTGCATTGCTATGCATGCCATGAAATGGAACCCCATTTCCAACCAAGGCCGACCAAGAGGGGGTCCTCGAATCACATGGCGTCGATCTGCGGCAAAGGAGTGTCAGGTACTGGGTAAGTCTTTTGGGGAGTTGCGCCCCATTGCCCAGAACAGAGTACGATGGCGCGCAGGAGTAGTTGGCGCGCTATGCCCCGCTAGGGGTTAAGGCAAAGTAGTAGTAGTATATAGCTGCTTCATTGATAGGAGGTCCAGTAGTGTAGGGGAAAGAGGGTCAAAGGTTCTTCATTTCCAATTTCCTTGAATATTTCGAAAAATATGAGTTCAAAAAAAAATATAAAGGCGAATTAAAGCACATAAAATTTTCTATAAAATTATATACATATGTAACGTTAGACCATAAAATGGTACGTTATACCTTATACCATAAGCCAAGGTATAAAAAGGAAAAAAAAGAAAACATCTCCCCTTTACTTCTTCCAATCAAAAGAGGCTTTGGAGAATATATTTAGAAAACTGCCTTTATTAATTTTGTTAATTATGTTATTATTAATCACAAAACCAGCTAGTTTTTTTAAAAAGTTTTTATTATCTCAACGTTTTGCCTTATTTTGGCATCCTCAGGGGATTTATCATTAACATTTTTTGTATAAAAGTTTTCGTTACTATATGAATTTACTTATTTAATAAATACTTGCATCCGCACTGTTCAAGGGTTTATTTGAAAGTCATAATAATTTCAAATAAACCCTTGAACAGTGCGGATGCAAGTATTTATTAAAAACTTGATAAGTAAATTCATATAGTAACGAAAATTTGTATCCAAAAAATTTAAATGATAAATCTTCTGAGGATGCCAAAATAAGGCGAAACGTTGAGATAATAAAAACTTTTTAAAAAAACTGGCTGGTTTTGTGATTAATAATAACATAATTAACTAATGCACCAGTGAAAAACATAATACCAAACATTTATTAATTTTGGAAATTTTGACACTGCACGATTTTTTTTCCTATTATTATATTGATCTCTAAATTAGATTAGATTAAGCGAGAGGCTGCGAGCGCCAAAAGGTCCACTAGCACCAAGGCCAAATGGTCTATTGTGCGATAGCCCCAGGTCTGGCAACAGGCCCAGGCCAGTCGATCAAGTTTGATCGCGCTAATGAATCTGCTTAAAAGGGTGAGCGGTGTCGAAGCAATGTCATCTGCATCAGGGAAGGCGATGCTGAGGTGTACTAGGCGCCGCTGGGCCAGTGCCTCACATTCGCAAAGAACGTGCAGTGAAGTTTCATCATCGCTCTCGCACAAACGACAGCTAGCGTCCGATACTATACCCACGATTTGTAAGTGAAGTGACTTCGGCAAGAATGTCAAGTTAGAAGGCTACAAATGCTTTTAACCCTGTTACGGTTCATTTCTAAAAGTTAATATGTCCTGCTGCGCGAGTAACCAGATATGAACATCTTGGCTTGCCCCAGGCCTAGAATACAGATACAATCCCAGTATCTGATGCATTGACTAACGTAACTTAGCGGAATCGCGCAAAAAAGCACAGGTACACAAAAGAGCGTGTCCGAGGCCATCCTGGCCAGTTCATTCCCAAAAATGCCGACGTGGCCAGGAACCCAGTATAACGTTACCATGTTCGAGGAGCCAACTTTCTGTTATGTATTCTGGCAGCTACGCACCAGCCTGAACGAGACAGACCAGTTGCTTAGCGCCAGTAGTAAATATAGCTATATTCTTGCTACGGAATTCGGCTTTCAGGCAGAGCTCCGCACGCAACTCGATGGCATGTACTTCTGCCTGGAAAACTGTTGCGAACCTACCCATAGGTATAGAAATACCCTGGTTAGGGCCTACGATTCCGGCACCTGTGCCATTAGCCGCCTTTGATCCATCCGTGAACCACTTGATGGTATCTGGAAGAAGTGTGGAATGTTCCTCCAACCAGTTTTCTCTGCTTCAGATTATAGTGTTAAAGAGCTTGTTGCTCGATGGTTCTTTCGCTAGATGGTGCGATGGCATACTGGTTATGCAGCTCTCACTCACCAACTTTCCTGTTCCTAATTCAGTTTGGTGCAGGTGCAGGCATCGCAAGCCTTCAATCTGAGGATCGTCAGCTTTGCATGTGCTATTACATGTACATGCAATGGTGGAAGGTCTAGCAGTACCTCAAGCGCCGCAGAAGGGCAGAGGTGAATGACTCCGGTAGACCTGAGACAAGCAAGTCTCTAAATTTTATCTAGGGTAGATCTGTATATCCTCTCTTCCACCATAACAACTGCACCATATTCTAGCATGGGTCTAACGATCGCCTTGTAAATCCAAAGGATGGTAGAGGTTTTGATTCCCCACGCCTTGTCTACATATTGTCTGGATATCCACAGAACTTTAGTGTCTTTGTCTGATACTACTTTCAGATGCTCTGACCAGAGCAGTTTTTTGTAAAAATGACCCCCAGGTATATGGCGTAGTCTGCCAAGGGCATGGGTAGATTTTTTATTAGGGGGTATCTGATTTGTCTGAGGTGTCTTTTCATAGTAAAGGGGGCTGCAACTGCCTTGGAACGGTTAACTCGAAGGCCATTTGCGCTGCACCATTCCTGTACTATGCATAGTGCTGATTGAAGGATGTCTGATAAGACCAAACTTGCCCCTAATCAAGATCACCAGGTCATTGGCGTAAAGGAAAGACCCGTGACGTAAGTTCTCAAAGCAAACTGTTCACCACTATACACCACAGGAGTGGCGACAAGACACCTCCTTGTGAAAACCTACGAGTGACACTAGCCAATAGGGAGCAGTCTCCAATCGTATTAATAGCCCTTCTCGATGAGAGCATTTGTCCCACCCATTTCGCGGTGCTCACGTCCGCTCCCTTGGCCCTTAAAGCGCTGTCGATAGCAGTGAACGAAGTATTGTCAAAGGCAAGCATAATATCGAGGAACGCGCATAAGGCACTTTCTTTCGCCTGCATTGCCGATTCAATCTCACTCGCCAGGTGATGTAGAGCTGGACTTTCCTGATTGGTCTATCGTGTAGTGGATTCCCCTTGGGGAGAGTTTGACGTATACGTTCGTCAAGGATCTTTTCCATCGCTTTCAGCATGAACGATGTTAAGCTGATTGGCCTGTAGGATTAAGGGTCATTCTTTGGACGATTGACCAACTTAGGGATGAAGACTACCTTCGCCGGTCTAAAAAAGCGACAGGAATGTATGTGCGAAGCTACTCCTGAAAATAATCATGAGGGATCTTGTATGAGAGCTATGCCTAGGTTTTCTCTGGTGAACCTGGCGACGATCACATCCAAGGCTGCTTTAGAGTGGTGCAAGTTAGCTGGTACCACCCCAATTCCTGGACTATTTCTCGGCTGCATGATTCGTATTACCTATCGACGAGTGTCCGACTTTGGAGTTAGGTGTTGGTTGCTCCGTCTCCATAAGGCTCTTTTCACTCCCGGTATTAGAAGGTGAAATATATTTACAACCGGAAGTAATTATCTTTGCTACATCAGCGGTGGTTGCTATGTCCGTCAAAGTTTTAGTGGATGTTCACACTGCGTGCGATGCCGAGCCGAGCCGGGTCGAGCGATGCAATGCGATTGCAAGCTTTTAAAGCAAGAAAATGGAAAGTCTTCAATTTTAAATGGAATCACGCTTTGAGTGTACACACTCCGCGCGATGCAATGATGAGCCGAGCGATGGCCCGATGTTTTCACAAACTTCTTTGCTTTTTCGTGCGAGCACCGGCTGCTGATTTTTGGCGATGGAATTTAATGGGCTTTGCGATGGAGTTTATGGGCTTTGCGATGCTTTGCGATGTGAAGCTTTTTGAAGCCAGTATGGTGCAAGTACGAGCTGTAAAGTAGTATTTGATGTAAGATCACACTGAAAAAAATGCATGTATGTCTGCTTTTATACCCTAGACTTTTAGGCGCGGCGGTGTGGCAGTGTATACATGGAAATTATGAGGGTCATCTTCTGATTCGATTCAGCCATATCTGTCTGTCTGTCTGTCCGTTTGCACGATAACTTTCGATAGAATGAAGTTAGAAACTTGAAATTTTGGTCAAATGTTTGTAGCATGATCTTGTTGGTTGGTATTGAAAATGGGCAAGATCTGACCGAAGGAACCCCTACAGATGAAATTTCAAAATGAGCGATAACTTTCGATACAATGATGCTAGCGACTTGCAAAATGCGACAAATATTTATAGTGTGGGTTGGTTAGTTGATTTTGGGAATGGGCAAGATCCTATTGAATGAACGGCAACCTTTACTGTAAATGTTAGTTCAAATGTAAATATCCAAAATTCGAATGGATGAACGATGAAACTTTTCATTGGATCCATGCCCACAGCTCAAACTGACCATATGGAAAATTCACTTTTAATGCATATGGCCGTTGCCAGTTGGAAGTTTTGGTATCACAACTAGGTCTGTACAAGTCTAGGGTATATACGCTTTGGATTCCGGTTTTGATTCAGTATGGCTCAAATGAAAGGTTATTATCACCGTAATAAGGTCGCGTTTAGAAGGCGTGGTTTCACAAGCGGTTTGAATTCAAATGCAATCTCGCCGCTCCACAAACCGCGGCGGTGGCCGCAACGGCGAGTCGAGCGGTTTATACATTCATCGTCCTAAAGCCGCCGCGGCTGCCGATTTTTGCGTTTATACACAGCGGTGCGCCGCTGCTCAATCCGCTTGTGAAACCTGTCGTCTGAGGTCGCGGAAGAGATGATGAAATTCACCAACACTGGGCCTTTCTTCATTATTGGGATGCACCCAATGGCAACGCCGTTCCATTTTTAGAGCACTGTTTTGAAATAAATTTACTGGGTCAAGCATACAAACGACATGATGTCGAACAGATTCTATTCCTTGAACTAAATTGGTCTCTACTCTCCATCATTGCGTGCAGTGAACATCCCGGATCATCTTTGCATCGCAAGCCATCGCTCGGATCATCTTTGCATCGCAAGCCATCGTTCGGCTCGGCATCGCACGGCGTGCAATGTGAACACCCACCTCATCGCATCGCTCGACCCGGCTCGGCTCGGCTCGGCATCGCACGCAGTGTGAACATCCACTTAAGGTTAGATGATGCTTGGACCGGTAATAGAGGGACCATCTCGCTGGTTGACGATAAAGCCGTCGCTGCTCCTTCTATTTCGTTGGTCGCTGTGTCCAACATTTCGACCTTGCCATTCTTTCTCTCGCACGCCAATATCTAGGGTATACGGTCACTCTGCCAAAGCGGTAATTTAGGCTATAGTCATTCCGCTTTATTTCGTCGAGTGAACTCGGGTCAACGGATAAAATCGTTAAAAGAGTTCGTAGAGGCTATGTTATTATGACAAATAAAATTATAGACCAAGCTTTAATAAATATGACAATGAAAAGTGTCGCTCCCAGGCAAAAGTTAACCTTGTATTTCCTTAGGACTTTGGTGTACTTAATGTTCCCTGAACACCACATACATAGAAAGAAAAAATCAGGATGTTTGCAGATAAGATCAAGACTATCTTGAGTGGGTGGTAGCTGCGACGCCGCCAAGCCGTTGCGAACGCTATTAAACATTTCAGAACACTTTCCGTAAGCTCAATTCAAATCGAAATGATACTACTTTGCCTTAACCCCTAGCGGGGCATAGCGCGTCAACTACTCCTGCGCGCCATCGTCCTCTGTTCTGGGCAATGGGGCGCAACTCCCCAAAAGACTTACCCAGTACCTGACACTCCTTTGCCACAGATCGACGCCATGTGATTCGAGGACCCCCTCTTGGTCGGCCTTGGTTGGAAATGGGGTTCCATTTCATGGCATGCAAAGCAATGCAGTTATCACTCTTCCGCAATGTGTGACCTATCCACTGCCATTTTCGCCTGCGTATCAATTCGTCGATTGGCATCTGACCCGTACGTAGACTTAGCTCTTCATTTGATATTGTTTCGGGCCAGAAAATTCTTAAAATTCGACGAAGACATGAGTTGACGAAAACTTGCAGCTTTCTGGTAACTCCTACGGAAACTTTCCATGTACTGCTCCCATACAAAAGTACTGATAGTACCAGGGAGCGAAACAGGCCCAGCTTGGTCTTGATGCTGAGATAACTGCTCTGCCACATTTTGGACAGCATGCCGTATGCACGTTTAGCCTGGTTGATACGACGAGCGATGTCCTGCTCCGTACCACCATTTTCGGCAACAATGCTACCCAGGTAGACGAAGTTGTCCACCTTCTCCACAGGCTGCCCATTAATATTGATGGCAATAGGTGTCGGATTTCTTTTTCGCAACGGCGGGCTAAGAACCTTGGTCTTGTTGGTATTAATCTTTAGCCCAACCTTGCTTGCCTCCCTCTCGAGATCTAACGCCATTGCGGACAGATCCATGATTTTGTGGGAGAGTAGGCATATGTCGTCAGCGTAGTCAAGATGTTGTAGATAAGATGTCAAAGTCCATTGAATTCCTCTGTCGAGTCCGGATAGGGCTGCATGCAACACATCGCCGATCACAATGAGGAATAGGATCGGTGAGAGGATGCACCCCTGCCGAACTCCACTGCGAATCTCAAAGTCCCCCGACACCTTACCTTTATGCAGAACGCGACATTTCGCGCCGTCATAGGTTGCCTTAATAATAGCCACAAGCTTCTCAGGGATGCCTCTCCTGCGCAAGGCCGCCCATATAGAATCCCGGTTCACACTATCGAAAGCCTTTTCGAAATCGATGAAAAGCAAGTGAAGCGGAGAATCGTATTCAGCGCATTGCTCGATGATGATTCGCAAGGTGTTAATGTGATCGACACAGGAGAATCCGGATCGAAAGCCAGCCTGCTCTTCATCAATTGTGCTTTCTAAGTGGGCCTTTAGTCTTTCCAGGACGATTTTAGCTATTATCTTGGCAACGGCAGGAAGCACACAAATGCCTCTCCAATTATTACAGTCTGTGAGGCTACCCTTCTTTGGAAGTTTGATGATCAAACCTTCCTTGCACTCAGTGGGAAAGGTCTCTGTATTCCACGCTTTATCAACAAGTGGGTGCAGCAAATCGGCAGTTACGCTTGGGGCTGCTTGATAAAGTTCGGCAGGGATGCCGTCAAGTCCGGCGGCCTTTCCTCGTTTCAGTGCAATAATTGCAGTGACTATTTCCTCTTTAGTCGGGGCAGTGGACCGTATACGCACATTTTGATGGTTAGCTAAATTATCTATATGAGGGGGAACTTCACCAGAGGTTACACGGTTCAAGACCGCGGCGAAGTGTTCTTTCCACCGCCTCATTTGATCTTCTTCCAAGATAAGTAGCTTTCCATCACTATCCTTCACCGGATGTTGGCAGGAGTTACGACCACCTGTAAACTCCTTGATGACACCGTATACGGCGTTTAAGTTGTTACTTCTAGCGGCTTCTTCTGCTGACGCTAAAAGAGAATTCGCATAAACTCTTTTATCGCGTCGCACACTACGCTGAACTTCTCGAGCTTTCTGATGGTAAAGGAGTTCGATGCTGCTTCGATTGTCGTCTGAGGCTGCAGCCAAACGAACTTTCAGCTCCTCTCTTTCAACAATCCGCTGCCATGAAGCGTCGGACATCCAGGGCTTATTCCGGCAATCCGGGTTTGTGCCAAGGATGGTATTTGCGCTATCAATGTACGCATTTTTTATGGCATCCCAGTTTTCGTTTATGTCACTATCTGGGTGACTAGTTATCTCAGCCGCTTTTTGCGCAAGATGGTCATTATATTGTTGTAAGACAGCTGGATTTTTTAGTCGAGCGGTGTTGAATTTGCGGGGCCTGGATCTTTCGTCGCTGGGGCGGCGCACGGCTGCAATACGCAATCGAACATTAGCGATCATAAGATAATGGTCTCTTCCCATCCCAATATCGGCACCCTTCTTGTTTCGCACGTCCAGGAGGCAACTCTTGAATCTTTTACTAATGGCAAAATGGTCGATTTGATTTTGTGTTCTGCGCCGATCAACAGAGGACCAACTGATTTTGTGGTGGTCCTTATGCTCAAACATAGTACCACCGATGAAGAGACTGTGAAAGTTGCAAAACTCCACAAATCTTTCACCGTTGTCATTACGATCACCAAGACCGAATCGAAATGATACCATGGGCTGAAGTACGGGCGCTTAATTCAGAGGTAGGAAAAGAAGCCTGATTTGTTTTAATCGGTCAACTGAATGGTGGGATGGGCAATTGTTCCCAAGTTGAATTATGTGTTTGTTTTGATGCATAAGTTCACTGTCCCAGTTGTTGGGTGTCTTTTTGAAGGTAGTCGAATTCATCCAGGCTTTTTGATTCAAATTGTAGTCAACGAGCAGATTTTTGACATTTTTATAACATCGTGGCATATTACTTTTGCTAATCACTAGTAACTTCTTTTTAATGGAACCGATCATGTCGGCTGCAACAAGAACTGTCAATCGCCCTTTCGACAGCTTTTTGTCCTCACTCAGCAGCGTTAAAAATGTCCACATCAGTGTAACCAGCGCGCAGTTTCTGCGACACGTTCTCAATCCAGTCGCCTGCTATTGCTCGGTCAACAGCTGGTGTCTAACCCGTCATTTTTCCGTGAACAATATTTGAAGCGGGACACCCTGTATAGTCCAATAATGCATATATGCATGAATAACATAATTGTAAAATACTATAACGGCCAAATAGACACAGCCCATAGTAGTTGATATACTACATTATTTGGAGTACCTTCCCCAGTAATCATAAGTTGAAAGTTCGGTCAGAGTAACTGCAGCTACCTTTCCATTACAATACTCGTACATTTCTTTATAAAAATGTCTAGACATTTATTGTTCCTCGCACTTAAGTGATATCATCGTTCTTGATATTTCTTCGTGCCCTCAAGAACTAAATCAACTTCCTCAAGGCATTACATGCATGCAATGACATTACCACTCTCATATCACATACCACTTCCACCACTTGCCTCTTGTGTCAGCATCTTTAACAAAAATAGAAATATCCTTTTCCATTTGACCTGGACAAGAGTCGTAACGTAGAACGAAGGTGTATGAAGACGATTTAACAGACGGTTGAGAGAAAGGCAAGGACGGAATTTCACTTTCATTCTTTTCTCAATGATGACTCAGTGCCAGCTCTTTTGGAACATCTTAACTACCACTTTTCCGTGCTATTGCCTTCCAGATGAGCTAATGGAGGTAAAAAAAGGTAATATCAAGGAGATAGGAACGTGCATATGAGCTTTTAGCATAAAATATGTTATCGTTTTGCTGAACTATGCTCGTTTCGGTGTTTCTGTTTCTCTAAGTTAAGCGTACATGATAACTATGATGAAGAAGCAAATTTGGCCGTATCAAATGTACCATAATTTCATAAAACTATGTTGTTGTTTTCGGTGACGAATTTAAAATTTCGCCGCCCCTAGACATTCCCAAAATTGCCGTCCCCATTTACAGTACAGTTTAATTGTTTTATATTTTTTATTACATGAGTAGTATTTTGATATGTCCCCTTTGAATAAGATTCATAAAATTATGATAGGTGTGTTCTTTTGAACATCTATTCAGTGCAGATTAGGCTATCTCCATGCATTATAAAAACAACAAATTAAACCTGCACGGGTCATGGAGTGACTAACCTGCACTCGATAGATTGTAGTTGTACCAAAAAACGTGCCTATTGGTATTAATTACCTTGTTTAGTTCAGGGGCATGGTCGCGTCAACATCTCTAGTATTTCTAGGCCTTGTTGATATTTTGAAAACACATTTACTTTTTGGAAGTGCAATTGCTAGCATGCACCTCCTATTCGCGCCGTCTTTATACTGACAAGCTCAGAGCACTGTGTGAGTTCTATTAGTACCCACAAGGAGTTTTTGATCGCGCCGAGATTTGAACTCCGAGCTCTAGATTAGTATCGTACAGCGGTGACCGAATGATCACGGCCACCGAGCGCAATAACGATATTGTTATGCTTGTCGCTATTTGACAATTGGTGTCAAGTTCCGACAATGATGATTAATCAATTCATTCAGTTCATTCATAATTTAGGTGACCGTATCCATAATTGCTCATTACATGAACAGAAACAAACAAAATCTGATAGCAACTGTCAGTTGTTAAGCAAATGAGGGTAGACAACATGTCATTTAAAAATTTAACCTGTCCCGGTTCGATTTTTTGCTTCACGTGCTATACTCCCGTTGTAAAAAAAAACCCACCTAATATTATTTTAGTATAAAAATCATGTAATAACTTTGTTTCACATGTTTTATCGCCGATGTAGATTTGGCTCATCGCAAATATTTGTGACTCGACTTCTGAATAGTAAAGTTGTTGATTATCATTATAATCCAGTGACATGAGCAGCAGATCTGATTTTATCGTTATCAATGCAAGAGCGTGGGGCGACCGGTAGCGCAGTGTGTTGAGGTATCAGTCTCATGTTTGACTACCGGCGTTTCGGGCTCGAATCCCGTCCACGACGACGTTCATGGCCATGGATGTGCAGGAGATGCATGCTGGCAACTGCATTCTCCGAAACCAGTTTATGCCAACGAAACGTCAACTGGGCCACCTGGAAGGAAGGGGTTAAGGCAATTGAGTAATACAAGAGCGTACAATCTGTTTTCTGTGAGTGTAGATCTGAGGTAATTTTTCACACGTTTCAGAACAAAAAATGATCGTTCAGCAGAGCACTACAATTCGATATAGGCGTACTTGGGGTAGATTGTGTGAAGCTCATTATTCCTTAACAATTTCAATAATTTCACCGTATAATGATTTACTACGTTTTCTGAACGCAATAATTTCCGAATAGGGTAATTTGGTTGTCAAACGATGCTTCAATATCTTGGTCAAACAAGTTTCCAAATCAAGAGATTTTTCCCAAAGTTCTGTTGAAAATTTTTGATGAATTGCTTCGTACGCTAAAAATCTTTTCCTGAATTCAGATAAGATTTTGTCTCAAATAACGTAGAAGGTATTGATCCTGAAGTCATCACGGCCATCTAAGGCTACGGTTTCCTAGGAAAGCGGACTACACTAAAACGTTCGCTATACTATTTAACTAGATGTGTTGGTTTCCTAGAGAGCGTTGATTGCGAACGTAACGTGAAATAGCGGCATTTTGATGACGGCCGTCATAGCGGTGACGAACATAATATATTCAACGTTTTTTTTTGCTCGTGACGGTGGCCGTTTTTATTTAAAATGAGTAGTGATTCGGTGCATTTTACAAGTGTAGATGACGAAAAGTTAATTGATTTTGTCAAAACTTACGAAGTAATGTACAACATTAAATGCAATGACTATTGGAAAGGTCAATTAAAGAAACGATTGTGGAATGAAATGGGTGCTATACTTGGAAAATCAGGTGTGCATACAGCGAAATTTTTAAATATGCTTGACAATTACGGTGTAATGACTTTTGACCTCTAAACAGAGAAGGACACCTCTGCTTAGAGGACAACAGTGAAATAGATATAGAAATAGACTTTTTTGATAATTTGTGACAGAAGTCATGGCAGGAGTAAAGTAGGAGTATAAAATTCGACCTACGTGTAACATTGAGGAACCTTCTCCATTCTTCTAGCTAATATACTGTAAAAGGTGACCTGTATTCAGAGCTATGAACGGTTTCACGTAGTGGAAAAAAAACAACAAAAAGACACAGTATTCTAATATTTATTAGGAAAAAAAATATGATAAGCTTAAAAATAAATTATATACAATAAATTAGTTTTATGGAGAATTATCCAGTGAATCAAACGCACCTAATGTGACGCTGTATAATTATGTTGCCATTCAATGGCACCTGAGCCGTTGAAGTAATCTTTAAATGTTTCTCGAATATGAGTGCAATTCATTGTAGCCCAGACAATGTGTGCTCTAATAGGGATTAAATTTTCAGTTGGTAATGGAAGTCCATCATCAACAACAACATGCTTTTGACCTGGAGCAAGTACTTTTGCTTCTCTTAAAATGTTGTGTAATATAATTAAATTTTCAGTAGTTTCTGGGTCAGTGGAAATAGGTTTAATAAAAAGTCGGAAATAACCACATAAAATTGCAAAGGTGTTTTCAGATGTTCTTCGAGATCGAGATACTCGATAGTTATATCCAGCCTTTGATAGATCGTGAAGAGATTGCTGTTTTGGATAAGGTTTCATCAGGTTTTCGTGCAGAGGAAAAGCTGCATCTCCTACAATTACATGGGGTACAACATTATCTGTTCCGGGTAGTGCTTCTGGTGGTGGTAAATTGAATGTATTATTCTTTTTCTTATTTTGCTTTTGAGGTAGATACCGGGATCTCCTTCTCTACCATAAGATCCAACATCCAATTTGCAATTCGCATCCACAACTGCTAACAAAAATATCGAGTGATAGTCCTTATACAATAGTTATAAAATAACGATCCACAGTTTTTGGGAGATTTTATCCTTTTATGTTTTCCATCTTTCTTTTTCACCTGAGAAAAATACATAACTTTTCTTCGGGACAAATTGGTTTTTTGTTTCTGTTATATGGGTTTGAAGTTAAGCCGTCTCTTATGTGATAATCAAACAATGCTGGTGTTAATAGAAAATATTATCTAAACTTTTCCTCGTTGCAGCGCAAATGGTGACGCACTAAAATTTTATATCCACCCTTATCTTCCAAATATACTAATAATGCCCGATTAAAATCGTCCATTCTCCACCTCACACTTATTAACGATGTTCATTTTGATTAAATTTATCGCTTTCAAGCCTTCACCGCTAAACTGTCATGTACGTACACTATATGTCTGCACCGATTTCTAGGAAACCATAGCTTACAGCCGTAATCTTACGTTAACGTTAGAGTGAAGTCAACTGCCGCTATATTACGGCCGCTATATGACGGCATCGCTTTCCTAGGAAACCGTAGCTTAAAGCTCGGTGCTCATGACCCTGAAGATTGTACCATTGAATCTTGTGCTTTCACAAGGCTGGACAGCCATAAATTCTCGGGCTCGGGTCATGAGAACCCGTGTGATATTAGCCCGAACCATAATGGTCATATAAGGTATTAAAACCCGTTGATCAATTTGGTTCTGATTCCTCAAGATGCTGTCAAAACATAATGGATCTTTTGTGCTAACTATAATGATCTTAAGACGTGGACAGTTAAAATATTGGTCTAAAACTTAATAATGAGACTTTTTTTTGGAATTTTGGGCATTTATTCATAGATTTATTCATATAACTAACTTCCAACGAAATTGCCAACTCTTTTTGAGTTTGGCACGAATCTTCTTCGAGTAATTTCGTCAATTCTTCGTCTTCAAACTTTTTTGGCTGGCCAGGTCGCTCTTCGGTAATGTCGAAATTATCATTTTTGAACCGATGAAACCACCGAAAACACTGTGCACGCGAAAAAGCATCGTCACCGTAAACTTCCACGAGCAATTTATGACTCTGAGCTGCAGTCTTCTTAGCAAAATAAAACTTCCCGCAAATGTTGTTTTTTTCGTGAATTTTCGAAACTTTCCATGGTCCGGTAAAATACGTTGTCAACAATCAACACGAAATGTTTATACTGACATTGACAGCTTATGAATACAAACTTCAAATGGTATGTATGTCAAAGATGGACTACCATTGGTTTATCGGTGCTGCCATCTCTAAAAAAAGTCTCATTATTAAGTTGTAGACCAATATTTGAATTGGAATTTAATTAAAATTTAATTCATTATTTTGTGTTATTATACAGAAACAAATTATGGTTCCATCTACAAATGTTTAAAAAATCTAACAGGATCTTAGTGCTTTATTCTTTAAAACAAACAACAAGATGATTTGCACGGTTAGGACCGTACAACTCGAGACCATTTTGATTGACGCTATAAAGGTCAAACGTCGCCACAAATGAACGCGCAGAACCATGACCGAACTTCCACCGAACCATCAAATATCATAAAACGGTGGAAATGACGAGTTTGACGTGGTTCCATGCATGCTCCCGACTAAAATGGTTGTCATGTGTGGTAACCTTTAGACTACAAATTCGTATCGATATCAAATATATGCCTGCCCTGCGTCCATTTGGACGTGGATCAAAATGGATCCGCTCCGAATGATCACGATCCAAATTTCGCGGTCATACTGGGGAGCCGATCCATCGCGAGCTAGAGGTCATTTTAAAAGTTCAGTTCGATGACAAACTCAATTTTCACTTATCCGGTTTAATTTCACGCACCGTCAATTGTGTTGAAAAAGTTTTGCATAATACCTTGGCGGCCGCCAACATACAAAAACGATTTCATTGTTGCCATTTGATTGTGACAACACGAAACATAAACACAATTTGACAGTCGGGTTTTGGCTGGTGGACTTTGGGGGAATCGAATATCCAAATTGGATCGCGGAGCCATCAACTTGAACCCCATACACTACGGATTTTGCTCGGACAGGGAACAATTCGGCTTTTGGACGCCAGTGTGTGTCCACGTAAGATGTCGACTTGTTTTTAGCTGGTCAATTTTAATAAGTGCCGAGTTACGTTAATTGTTATTTCCTTCAAAAACATTCCATTGTGGGCATACTACTATTTACCCTAACCCTTAGTGGGGCATCGCGCGTAAACTATTCCCATGTGGTTAAGTTGACGTTAAGCATAAACTGGTTTCGGCCGATACATGTTTATAGTTTGTACCTCCTACTCATTTAGCCGCCTATCTGCTATAAATCGGGAAAGTGTGTGGCTTATTGTTACGACCCATACCACAGGGGAAAGACAACACAAACATCTATGGCCACGACTCGGACCGGAATCGAACCCGTAACTGGCCGATTCGGACTGGAATCGAACCCGTAACTGGCCGAGCATGAGACATCAGACTGACGCCTCAGCGCACCGAGCTACCGGTCGCGCCAATTCACGAAAAGTTTACACAATAAGTCAATATGACAATCAATCAAAAACCTACGAAAAGTTGTTGTGCCTTCCCAATATTTTTTAACAGTCGACGCCTCTGACTCTTATTAACTAGCTAAATGAGAATACCTAAACTGGTGTAATTTACCAACGAGCCACACCTACAAGCAGCTAACTCAGCTTAATCGACGAAGCCACCTAAAAAAAAACCTGTCTTACTGGAAGCTAACAGAGCTTAACCGATCCAACCAATCTAATGGGTTAGCAGCTTGTAGGTTTTCCGTTTAATAAGCTGCTCGTAGGTCGGGTATAGTATGTCATTCGGTTAAGCGAGGTTAGCTGCTCTGTAGCCTGTAGGTTAGGTTTTCTATCCAGCTGTGTAGGTCGATTAAGCTAGATTAGCTGCGTGTTGGTAAAGCTATTTGGTAAATTACACCAGACTAGGCTTAACGTAAGCTTTTCTCATTTAGCTAGATAATTAGCGCTAATCTACTCTAATCATAAATTCAATTTTTCGTATTTTGGGAGGAATAAATTGAGATGCGAAAAACATTTTTCTTCAGAAATAAAAAATTGTTTGAACCGGAAGTATATTTAGTGCTCCTCAAATTTTTTTCTTCTATAGAATTTTGCTTTGGCAGGTGCCTAGGTTGTCTTTTCAGTAAATTCGCCACTGATTGTTTTTCATCAATTCGACATATTTTGGTTGGTTTCCTAAAAAAATATGTACAGCAACTGCCATATTGCAGGTCATAGGTCAATCTCCCACTCTAAACATTGGTAGATAAGCAGCACAACAGAAAACCAACTTAAAATTTCAAACCGAATATAGACTAATTCATGTCCAATAAACACAAGTTTGTAGTCTGCCGTCGATTCTACTCGTATTTCATTTATTTTGAATAAATCCCAGAAGTTTTTCCAGCATTCCCAAGACACTTACAACTCCGAGTGTGTCAAATAAATCACTTTTTACCGAGCATAAAATTCTCTACATTATTGAATTGTGACATACTCACTTTAGAAGTAAATCTCCTTGACAAAGTCAGGATCATAAAAAAATCTGGTTCAACATTTCGAATGTTCAAAGCTTAACCTGGAGCGAAACACTCCCTCCTTGCTAGAAGCGACATCGCAATAAGCACAGTCCCATCCAAGGATGAGGACATTATATACCTGTAACAATTTGCATTAACATGCTCTTGTGTCGCTGTCATCGTTGGTATGCTGACACACGGTGACTACAGTTGTTTTCACATCTTGAATATAAATTGCTTTATTTTGTTGCCTGAAAACGAATTGTATATGGCCGGGTTGACAAACAAACGAAAGGAATACACATAGAGGACAAGCAGCCGCGACAGGCATACCGACAGTCGGACAGACAGTCAGACAGATAGATTGTAGGTATTTACTGCTGTAGGAATTACTGCAAGTACACGAAGATACACATAAGGCGAATAGACATATCACTCCCTACAAGGGTGGTTATGCTGCATGTACATCGCCACAAGGACCTCTATAGCAACAGGGTTGCGGAACAACCTGGAGTTCGGGTTGACAGCGGTATCTCCATGCATTGCCGTCCAGAGAGGATTTACGAAACCGCCTTCTGTTGCTCTTGCTTACCGGTTAACTGTCATTTCAACCTGCTAGTTGAGTTGCCATGCTGTGTTCCAGATAAGGGGTTTATCGGACACAAAGCATAGTATGCTTAAAATTGAATAGAGTGATTTTTCCCAACACTTTTTTAAGGATAGCACAAATCTATGTAAGAGTTTCTTTTTAGATCGAACGCAGAATTCATATTGAAAAAATATATAGATTTTGGGGAAAAACAAAGTAACAACACTGACTGCTGATACAATTCAATATTTGTACAATGGAAACAATGCAAAATATACTTCCTGTGAATAAGATGCTTAACGCACCTGTGACCAAAGGTTGCTCCTGTTCTTTTGGGTACATTGGAACAGTAGATATCTTATCCTATGGCATTCTATATGTATATACGTATGGCTTATACATATAGTTCAATTCAGTGCCATTGTGACTTTAGTATGAATGTTTTTTCACCCATACTTCTACTTTCCACATTCATTTTTTACGTTTTATTTCAACTCGCTCATTGCGGTTCTGTGGCAACTTTTTACGAAGATTCATAGGTAATATGTTTAACGAAGAAGAAGGTGCAGACGAAGTAACTAACACACTCTGGTGCTGGCATAGACGATTTATTTCAATGTCACCGGTGTGGATTTTTTTCAGTTTTGTCTATTCAAAAAAGTTTATTACGTTTTTGCACAACGCACCTGTGGTAAAATTTTAAGTTTTAGGGTGAATTATATAGGAGTTTCCGATGTACATACTACATACTTTAGACGAAATTTTATTACTAGAAGGGTAGTATGTTATGTACTCGTAGCTGATAAGAAATATGACGGCGAATTTACATACATAGAAAGTACTTGCTCACCCGAAAGAAAAGTAACGAAACTAAAAAATGCTGATTTTGGGAAAAGCAGTCCTAACAGAAAGTATAACGACTCTCTTTTCCCCCAAAATCAGTACTTCTGAGTTATGTGGGTGGGCGATTAATAAATCAAAATCGATGAGAAATGACACAGAAGATAGCTATGTTCATCGATACTTTAGGCCCGTCCTACTAAAAACACATGGTCTTTTTGCTATCTGTTTATAAATCTTTGAATGCGTGTCCTTATAACAAATGTGGTTTCGAAATAATTTTGAGTCCTTTATGCCATTCACGTGTCCACTATATTCCTTACGTTTCTATGTTTTTATGTACAGTGGATTGGTCTCATCAGAGAGTTCCTGAAAACATCCATATTTGCTAGATTTGGTTTTCATTTTGTCCTGACCAGAGGTATTAAAATGTATTTAACAGCTATCTATCTAAGGCCTTATTTCCTGACCAAAGGACTTCAAATGCCTTCAGAAGTACTCAGGTGCATTGTTATCATTACCCCCATCAGGTGTACCTATATCTACCAAAGTCTGTTTCATTTCATGATCGAAAAAGTCCTTTTGTCCCGATACACACCTGCAACAGCACCAAGATATTACTGTCTCATACTTACAATAACACAAGCAAGCTACGTACTAATTGGTTGAAACCGGACCTCGGAAAATGCCTGGAGGAGTGATGTTTGAAAAGACTTAGGTGAGTAACTCTGTTTTGAACACAATAGAATATATTATTAGTCTAGTCATTAATCAAATATGCTGTTCGCGTAACGTGCTCAGGGTCGCACATACATACTAAATTTGGTTAAGATTAGAACACGAGAGTTGGCCGGACAATCGAACAAAGAAAATGAAACCGGAATATAGAGGGCTACGCCCGCAATTCGAGGGTTTTGTAGCATGCGCTTATTTTGGTATCTAAATATTGGCTCCCTGCTCTTCTTGGTACCACTCAGCTGAATAAAAACACCATAATTAAATGTCTTACTCATGATATAGTATCTTACATGCCAATTCACAAAAAGACTCCATCTGTCACCTCTCAAAATAATAGTTTTAATACGAGAAGCTGTAGATAGATATATATGTATACGAGATAAACTGTCCTACTCTTGCTTAACCATCCATGTTAAGGCGACATTGCAAATTACAAACTTGTGTAAGGGCCTCGAAATTCAGGGCGGCTGGGACAAATTACGGTCTAATATTTTTTCCTCCTCCACAGTTCCCCTTTCTACAAATCTCAAGAAAATGCCAAAAATGGAATGTACTCAACATTACCTTTCTCACGACACCCCACTTGGCTATACCAGTGGATAAAAAAAATTGACCTTAATTTCGCCTCTATGTGACCCCCCCCCCCCCCCCTTTAAAGTTTGCCAATTAAAACACAGCGCTTTCTCCAGCAAATTATAGCATTTCTACACATTCTCGCCGAATTATGTGTGTAGCTTCAGCCGTTCGTAAGATATTCTATGAACAGACGGACAGACAGATATTTGACCGATTTTGTAAGATTTACAAAACCCTAAAAAAATAAATTGTGTGAATAATTATTGTTAGGATCACCGCCTCAACCAATCTTCACTCTTCCAAAGTTGGTTCATTAAATAACTGCAATTCGCACAACGAAAAACAACATGCAAGTAGTACTCGCATATCTATGCGTGAGGCCGATAGGTGTATTTGTATGGATAGTGTCAAAATGCATAACTTTAAGTCAATGTACTATTATTAAATATCATGTCATTATAATGAAACTTAGAGGTATTATTGCTTATGATGTTGGTTATCATTAATCATCAATATTTTTGACCTAGGGTGTGCTTGAGGGGTGCAGGGGTGTGCTAACTGCAACTATAGAAATGTACTATTATTAACCTTTTTGGATGAGATTTAAAAATTCTAATATTTTTAGTTTTCTGTGCTAGTAAAATGCCGCTTTTTTGTAAATTTTCATATGTCTAGCTATAACGGTCACGAAATGCAAGGGGGGGGGGGGGGGGGACAAACTCGGACCACATATTTTCCCCTCTGCATCTTCTCTCCTTTCTTCAAATTTGAAAAAAATTCCAGAAATGGAATGTACTTGACGGTACCTTTCTTACGATACCCCACTTGCCTATACCAAACGAAAAAAAATTTCGACCTTCATTTCCCCTCTATGGGGACCCCCCCTTAAAGTTGACCTATTACGACGCATCGCTTTCTCCAGAGAATTATAGTATTTCTACATATTTCCACCAAATTTTATGCATGTAGCTTCAGCGGTTCGAGAGATATTTCATGGACAGACAGACAGACAGACAGACAGACAGACAGACAGACGGACAGACGGACGCATAACCGATTTCATAAGGGTTTTGTTTTTATACAAAACCCTAAAAAAACGTACAAAACGCATCGGAATATTTGACCGACCGGGACTGCTAAAAGGGAGTTAATGTGTCAAAATACAGATTCTCACTTTTTTGATGATTTATGTTTTTTCCGATGGCGAAAACCGCAGATTTTCATCTTCGAAAATTACTTCGAAAATTAATTTCGAAATCTTTAATCGGTCATTTATTTCATTATATGACTGTCATAAAATTTGAAGGATAATTGCATTTTATTTGATGTTTTGCATTAGTATTATGTTTAAGATGAAGTTCTGAATTTATGGAAATGTAGAGCTTTGTCGTTACTTTTTTTTATGAAAAAATCAATACTTCATGTGTTTAACGTGTACAGTCGAGAACGGATAAATGAAAAGCGCTTAAGTGCAAAAACCGCATTAGTGCAAAATATATAAAAGGCCGGTGACTTTTCACCTATTTTTCATATAATATTGTCTCTATAAGTGCAAAACGTATAAGTGCAAAACACGCTTAAGTGAAATGGAAATGTATGACAGGCCCATAATAAACACGAGCAAATTTCAACGAATGAGTGCAATGGTTTTTCGCATCCGTATATAGTTCAGTAAAATTAGGTAAATTTTTAGGAAATAATCATGAAAGCTCTCGAAATACAATAATTTTAATCCCTTTTATAGATCATACATTGAAGGTAAGCTTAACTTTTGGCAGGTCAAAATTCGAGAAATTTGAACCCTTTTTTTAATATATTTCCTTATAACTTCAAACCGATACCTCAGATCGACAAATTTCGACCGGTAGCGCAGTGTGTTGAGGCATCAGTCTCATGTTTAACTACCGGCGTTTCGGGTTCGAATCCCGTCCACGACGACGTTCGTAGCCATGGATGTACAGGAGGTGCATGTTGGCAACTGCATTCTCCGAAACCAGTTTATGCCAACGAAACGTCAACTGGGCCACATGGAACAGTTGACGCGCCATGCCCCACAAGGTGTTAGGGCAACTGAGTAAATTAAAACGCGTTGAATTTTGCACGAATCAAAGTTGAATTTCAGTTCAGCAATATGGTCTAAATCGATGGTCGCCAAATGAAAATTTCTAAGGCTTAGGAGAAAAACCACATTTTATAAATTTTCGAGCCTTAATAGCCCTATCTCAGTAAGTAGATATAACAGCTAGAAGCTTCATTTTAGTCTCAAATTATAAATAATTGACTCTAGTTAAAAAAGTTTTACTAAATTTTTAAAAAGACTATGATAATTTAGGAGATATTTTGAAAAAAACTTGCAAAAGAGTGCCGTAAATTTCTGCAATGTCTGGCGACCGCCAAGCAAACATTTTTTTATTGAGCGCCAGGTCACCGTGGCATTGAGGAAATAAAGCAGCAGATGAACTTGTTTGGTTGGAACCCTTTTGTGGTCTGGGCTTAGCTTTAGCTGGGGTAATCATAACGAATTGATCTTAAAGGATGCGATAACACTACTGGGACAACCTCACAGGACTGCGACGAGACTCTTAAACTGCGTCGAAACCACCCGCATGAATAGAGCCGACCTTAGACTATTGTGGGCTACCTATCGGGCTACCACTGGGTGAGATTTCCACTAAACAAGATGCGTTTGTCTATCGAGACGGAGTGTCGTCTTTTTTTGGATGACGTTGAAGCCACATGTCACATTTTATGTGCATGCCCGGCGATTGCGCGGGTGAGGTTAACGTTCCTCGGGCAGTTCACCACGTGCCCTGCCGTTCGCAGGAAAACTCCTGCATAAGACATACTAGTTTCGTTCGAGTAGTGGAAGGTCTTTTGCTTGAAAAAAGGGCTATGACACAACAAAGCTGTTTTGGTTGCAGTGCCCACCTTGAAAATCGCTTAATTGTTTGACTTGTCTAATTTCTTTTTTTTTCCGAATATCTCCTAAATCAGTCTGTTAAAAAATGTAGTAGCTTCTAAACTAGAGTAAATTATCAACTATTTGAGATTAAATCAAAACTCCTGTTATACTTATCGAGATAGAGCTATTAAGGACGAATTCGCTAAACCGACATTTTTGCGCTTTTGCTTCCAATCACACTAAAAGTGGGTCCAATTGTATACTCGTATATTGGCCACGATAGACTTGGAGTTTTCAACTTTCATTTCATCAGTTTTTCATTTGGAGCATCCGTTGCAAAGATCTGTGAGCTCGAATATTGATAAAATGTGATTTTTCTAAGCCTCAAAAATTATCGTTTTCGGATTATCAATTTTGACTATATAGGTACATACTGATAAATCGTAATTCTTCTTTTAGCAGTGCATTGGAAGAATTCAATCCTCTTTAGTTTCTCTCTCTCTCTCTCTCTCTCAATTACCCTAACTCCTTGTGGGCCATAGCGCGTCAACTGTTCATGTGGCCCAGTTAACCTTTCGACGGCATAAAATGGTTTCAGAGAATGCAGTTGCCAGCATGCACCTCCTGCTACCGGTCGCCCTCCAAATCCTATTATTTTTTTTTTTTATTCGAGGCACCGTTTAGAATTTATATCTGTAGGGAGTTTGTGTAAGACCAATACAAACATTGTTCAATACCTCCTAAAATAAATGTCCAACTGAAAAAATCACTTTCACCTTCTTCAAGAATATTAAATTCACTTATCAGCCCAGTACCTACATTCAGAAGTTTCCAGAAAAATGCTCTCAGGAAATTCAAAGCTTATTTTCAAAAATTGAAATTTTTTTTTTATGTGAAGGAAAGCATGAAGCACGAAAAATATTCGTTTTACATGAGACTATCTCGAAAACTGTGAAGACCCCGAAAAACTTTGTGTTTTTGAGAGATTCACCCTAGGAGGCGGCAGTGGTTACCATTCTGTTCCCCGAACATCAATAAAAATAGGAAAAAATCAAACGTTTGATTGATATTTTATTTGAGCACATTTTGACTGTGGTATGGTCTTTCATCGAAGCCTGTCATTAATGTCCACTCCAGAAGTTGCTTTATTAGGTACTAAAGCATTTAATTCAATAAATTAATTTTTGACAAACAAAAACCTAAATCCCAGCCCACGATTTAAACCGTCGAAATAGCTTTCTTTTCGGCTGTTTTCTGTAGAACAATTTTGTTAATTTTTCGTTTAATTCTTAATTTTTGAGAATGTTCTCACAACTCAGTTGGAAATGCTCAGAGTCGCACAAGGAACCTACATACCAAAATTGGTTAAGATCGGCAATCATTTTCTTAAGTGAATTTTTTACAGCCGCCTTGCTTGCAGCTCCATATACATGTGACAAAAAACCGACACCAAAAAAACTCTGAAGAAGAGACTCAGAAGCAAAGTCTTGGAAAATGCTCCTTGATGTTTAATGCAAGGAGATATGTAAGTACAACGTTTAGTGAATGTCAAGTTATGGATTAGTAAGTTCATTTCCATCATGTGTCGAAAATCCAAATTTTCAATATGATGCAAATTTTCTTTTTAATGATGTCATTTTGGTTAAATAAAATTTCCACTCGTGTGACTGGCAATAATACGATAATTTCTCTTTCTCATTTAACTACATACATATTGCATGCACGTCAAGATTCGAAGTTTTCCAAAATCCCAAACGAGAGTATCTCGTAGACGTGTACACCAAAAATATTTACACCTCGTAATCTCATGGTATCTATCCCTGAATTTCTATATGAACACATGAAAACCCATTACGTTTTATTTGTTCGTTCCGCTCTCGTTGATTATTTGTTTACTCCTAGGCCTAGAGCAATATGTTCCAACTAGTGTTTGAATATTCTGCGGTTTTATTAGTGGCCGCCTCCACTATTTCAGTCGTAAGTGAAACCTAAATTTTTGGCTTTCATTAGCGGCCGGCGTTGAAAGATACTCACGCCATGGGGCGCCATTCAAAAACGTTCATTTACGAAAAGAAGAGAATATACGTTCTGTGAATTTTGATTTTAGAATAGGCTAAATGACATTGCACGATATATTTTAAATGGCGGGCTGCGTTGCTGTCAACTAGTGTGAAGAATGACGATGTCGTCGATCCTTGCAATTCATTGTAGAATTGGCAGATGAATAGTTTAAATATTTTTCTTTTCGTACCCATGTCGAAGCCAACATGAATTAGCATCACTGTTTCGGTGTGGAAACATTCGATTCTTTGTATTTTGGACACTGACCCTAGCTGGTATTTATTGGGATAATAGTGCGTATTTTTTTATATAAAATTGTTATCCGCATGGATAGGTAAATGCTAATCAGCTTATTTCCTAAGTATAATATGTATTAAATCGTATTTTAAGCCAAATATGTAAATACATGCAGCACAAAATTTGATTAGATGTCCAAATACTGGTGCATGTCGCTGTAATGAAAATGATATAATGACACCTAGGCTTTCAGTTTAATGGATGAACACCATGATGAGATGGAACAAGCATACATCATCTGTCACCTGAGAGGTAACATGAATTTTGGCTGCCATGCCAAAAAGTTTCTTAAATTCACGTGCTAAAAATTGCTGACATACTAAGACTAATGTCGCCATTTAGATAAATATCTTCGGTTGCCAAATGTCTTTGAGCATGTAGCGAACAATAGACGAACAAATTAGAGGAGATTATCTGAGATATGTTACGCGATGATCTCTAAATATGTGATCCTGATACGTGATTGACATTGTTACGCCAGAAAAAAAAATCAGATTATGGTAGCAATTATGCAGTTGTTGTAAACTAAACCAGTAAATACATGATAAATGCTAGTAGCATACAAACATACTATAGATTGTCCCGGGATTTTTCCTCAATAACAATTCAGTTGGATTTATTGATTGGATAATCGAAAACAGTTTTGAGTTACTTAAATAGGTACCTGAACTGAGAAAATATTCCAACTTCTATTTGCTGCCCGGTAGCTCAGGCGGCTAAATGGGGGAATAAGGGATACATGCTGACAACTGCATTCTCCGAAACTAATTTATGCCAACGAAACGTCAACTGGGCCACTTGGAACAGTTGAAGCGCTAGCCCCGCAAGGGGTTTGGGCAATTGAGAGATCTCCGGTTTATTGGTGATTTCCTTGCTTGTGGTGTTCTGTTGGCAATGGTGAAGTAAATGGCCTAATAGTTGTTGTGGGTATAGTCCTCTCTCACGCCCCATTCCACTGTCGATGCCAAGGAGCTACTGACAAATGTAAGGTCTGTAATGAAGCCTGTATTTTCTACTATTACTGCCGCCTGTCTTCAAAAGAACGACGTGCAGTTGTGAGAAAGCTTCAAGGAGTACCCGTCCCTAGCGTTTGTAGCTCGACTTTCCCATTCAGTGACCAACGTATTGAAATCTTCTGCTATTATTACGGGATTGTGCGTGCTCGCATCGCTTAGTAGTTGAGTTAGCAGCTGATCAAACTCTTCCAGATTTAATCTCGGTTGGGCGTCGGAGCTATAGAGGATGATGCCGTTAATTTGCGCTCTCACGAATCCGTTGATTGGTTCAGGTTCTTTTTGGAAGGCATGTCTTCCACATGATTAAAATCCTTGCCTGTTTGTATTCGTTCGCCAAACAAATTAAGCTGTTGAAATTTTCATATTGATCACGAACGATCGCCACGTCAACGCCCTTTTCTCTTATTGTCTTTGACAGCAGATCTGCCACCTGAGTTAAGTTGATCTGAACGAGCTTCATTCACGAGATTGCTGAAAAGCCTTCTTATATGCGAGGCACTGAAAACTTCAGTCGACTGCTTGTAGTCCATTTCCTTACTCTCGCAGCATAGCATGCATTTCGACATCTTGTCGCATGTTTTCGATTTGTGCGCTTCTTCGCCACATTTACGACACATATTCAAAATGTCTTTGTTCCGCGAAGTGGTCAAAAGCAAAGCAACTGAAGCACCTTTCAATGGATGTTTGTTCCCTTAGTGTCACCATACACTGTCGAACTCGATCTCGAACATGGTACAAATGGACCGGTTTCCTTCACGTTTATGTGAAGTTTGTGTGTGTGTCTTGAGCTATCCAGAGGACATTTGTACCAGGTTCGTGCTCGAGTTCAGGTTCTCAGTGCTTACTTTTTTAGCGAGTGCAATTGAGCCTTTTTTCTCCTTGGGCCATCAGGTCAACGATTAGTTCTCCAAGCTTCCCGAACATGTCGGTTTCGTCCATTGGCTTTCTACCCTCCCTAGAAGGCGTCATTATTTCCAGGGGCAAAGTTTGTTGTCGGGGAGACCTCTGAAGCATGGAGCTGTTCTTGAAAGAATCCGTTCTCTCTGCTGTCGGCCCCGAACGCCCTTACTCCTGATTCGATTTGGTCGACCGACCTCGGCATGATGTTAACTATGCTACTCTCGTCATCGTATAGATGCTCCGTGCCTAAGTCATCCATTCCAATGTCGCACCAGCCACACAGCTGGTCATTGACCGTGATCCGCCCTTTTCCCGTTCACACAACTTCAAACGGCGTGTGTAGATTGGTGTGATTGCTACGCGACCGTTCAGTCTTTCACTCATTCCAGGCATTCACCGGCACCGCACGGTGTTACTGTGGCAAACAGCAAACAAGCGTTGACCAACAAAAATTGACATGATGATTTATGCTGCTGCGCGCGGATACACACAACAAAAAAGAGCGGGCAGCCAAAATATCGACTGATCGTTTCACGCGGAAATTAAAAAGTTGATCGAGCAGGCGCTCGGGTCCCAACAGGAAGCAACCCCGCGGGTTACAGCAATAGAGCTGCCCATTCGGTCAGAACGTCGTTTCACCGGTTGTACCAATTTCATTCCCAAGGATGGGTATCACCGAGTTAACTTTGGTGACTCACGCAAAGTACTTAGGGTTGATCCTAGACAGCAAGCTTAATTGGAATCGTAACATCGAAGAACGTACCAAGAAGGCAACCATTGCTCTGTACACCTGCAAAACTTTGCTTGGTAAGACATGGGGGACATTAAACTGCCTTTCGAGAATACAGACCTCACCAAACCGGTAATTGACTCCAAGAGAAACTTCCGGGTAATCGTACCAGAAAGAGACTTCTACTCTACAGGCGAGAACAGACCTAAGAATTGCCTAAACCTCTATACGGATGGCTCTAAGACGGAAACAGGTGTTGGAGCCGCGGTTCGCCGGAGCTCCTATACAATCTATCGATCCGACTGCCGAACGAGTGGTAGCATCTTCCAGGCGGAGGTGGTAGCGATACAAAAAGCTGCGGAGCTAGTCTCAACAACACGCAGGATGGGCAATATCTACATTCACTCAGCCAGTCAGGCTGCGTTGAAAGCGCTACAGTCAGACACTATCAGATCAGAGACGGTGCTTACCTGCCTCTCAATTCTACAGAGATAGGTCACCTTAAGGAAGCTGGAACTCCGGTGAATACCAGGCGGCTGCCTTGGCAACGATATTGCGGATGGACTCGCAAAGCAGGGAGCTGCACTGGATGTCACAATAGCAATAGCAACTTCTATTCCAATACAAACATTAAGAGTAAAAATGGACTCTAAGATGATGCAACCGGCTAACCAAGATTGGAACAGAACCATCAACTCCACAATAACGAGTGAACTCTGAAACTCATCCAACACTAAGAAAACCGATGTACTTATAGGGCTCCTTAAGGGTAAATGTGCAATGCAAGTGGGCTTATTAATGGGTCACTGCCTAATAGGTGAGCACGCACACAGACTGTGACTGATCACAGACAGCGGCTGCAGGAACTGTAAGCTTCCAAATACGAAAGAAACCTTGAAGCACCTCCACGAATGCCCGGCACTCGCAAAGACAAGACATACTCGTATATCTTGGAGCCTACTTCCCCCGCAACCTTAAAGCGATTGCAAACCTTAACTTAATGAATCTTCTAAGATTCGCAAGCGCGACGAAAACCTTCCAGTTCAACAAGGACTTGTTGATTACGACTGATACGAACACCTAACGATCTCTTTTGTTTTCTTTGTGGCATCGCTATGGACCCAAGTTGTCTATGCCGGGCCGTGAGGCCGCTAACTAACTTAACCGGTATGGTTAACCGGTATGCTGAAATATCAGATTGACGCCTCAACTAATAACCGACTCGAACTGAGAAAATATGTAAGTGTCACCATACACTGTCGAACTCGAGCACGAACCTGGTACAAATGTCCTCTGACACACATATACACTTCACATAGGGGTGAAGAAAACCGGTCCACTTGTACTAGGTTCGGGCTCGAGTTCGAGTTAGACAGTGTATGGTGACACTAACATTGGGAACCTCTTTATTTTAATGCTGCTGTGATACAGATCTAGAATTTCATAGAAATTTTCAATAAGAATTGATGCATTTCAAATCAACATACCGACTCTACAATGCACCAATGTGCTAAGGCTAAGAATTGCAATTCTCGACTGAAAAGACAATCTGACACCTTTACTAATTGGCTGTAATTATTTGAGAAAAACACCATGCCCCAGGCATTTAACATCTTAAGGGCGCTGCACACTTCACCGTGAACATGCAAATGCAAAAATATGTTTTTTTTTCGGAAAATATTTATGAAAATGATTTTTTACGTACGGAGATTAGATTGGAATAAATGGAGAATTTGATAATCTAAATTTTGAATATATTTTCACAATTTCATACTGAGATTTCATTTATCTTTTTTAAATTCTCCGTATATTCCACGTCGAATTTTTTTTTCATGGTGAAATGTACAATTTTTTTTTAAATTGTAATAAAAATCAAATAAAAAATAATAAATATAAATATGTAAATAATAATAATAGAAAATATGAAATCTCATTATGAAATTTTGAAAATATATTCAAAATGTATTATTCCAATATAATCCATGTATGTAAGAGATAATTTTCATAGATATTTTTCAAGAAAACACTTTTTTCATTTTTACGTTCAGGGTGTACAGCGTCCTTTAGACATGCTTATGTAGATTAGATAGTACTCATGCAAATGACTGTTGAAGAAATCGCGTATCGGGTGAAGAGAATCGACGTTTTCGCGGAATTTTCTCTGTACTATTGAGGACGCAGAATAATTCTCTGTATTATTGGAGATTCAGAATGTTTCTGGTGCATTATTTAACTAAATTGAACGCACGTACGACGAGTACACATGAAATAGGAAATAGGGAAAAAGATGTCCAGATGCTGTGAATCTAGAAAATCTTACACAGTAATATCTACGTATTTATGAATAATTATATTTTATATGTGCATATATCGCTTCAATTCGTTTTCAGTTCATTGTTTTGGGCACGATACTTGCGTGCCTTCATGTAAAAATTTATTATAAAGGAGGTATTCTTTATTTTTAAATATTTACTCGTATATGAACATACTATATGTAATTCAACATTTATAATAATATCTAATCCACCTGAATACTCTACGCTTATTTTTTTGGTAATAAAATTTTTTGTGATCGCCTTGACTTTGTATTTCTTTTGATCGGCAAATAACCACTACACATAGTACACTGTTCTTGCACGGTAATGTTATATGCAAAAACAAAATCTTATTGAAAAAAAAAATCAGGCAACTTTTTTTCATTAGCTAATGAACATTACCATGCACACGGTATAGTGCGGTTCACAACAAGTCCTATTATGTTGTTTTCCATGCTCATCTTTCACGCTCATTTTACACCTCAAAAATGTGTTGTCCTGTCACCGTTCTTCTGTGAAATTAAATTAAAATAGCGGCGGTGAAAAATTATCCTTTTATTTTTTCTAATTAGTCCTGAAATGTTTTATTCTTCGGATAGGGATCCTTGCAGTCACAAGAGTTTTCTGTATCAGACGATACGCCTTCTCCATGGTAAAGGTACCGACAAATGATTGAAATTGCACAAGATAGATATATGTATATTGGCATTGCACTGGTTCATATTGACGCGTTGGCCTCATTTGGTGACAATAGAAAACGGCAACCACGACTCCAGTAATGACGTTCTCGATCGAGTTGATTTAATTGAAATACAGCCCAAAGAATGAAAACTGAAAGTGTTCATGTACAACTCAAATAAAATCGTGTAACGACCATCTTTTTTGTTCAAAACAATTTCGCGCTCACCAGTCACTCGGCGTCAACTTCACGTTGGATGGGTGACATGTGACACGCATACTTATTTGCCCTAACCCCTAGTGGGGTATGGCGCGTCATCTATTCCATGTGGTTTAGCTGACGATTCGTTGGCATAAATCTGTTTTGAACGATGCACGTTGGCAGCATGGACCTTCTGCTCAGTGGACAGATGTAGTCGCTTATTATTAAGCCCCACAACACAGGGGGAAGACAACACAAATATCCATGGCCACGAACCCCGTGGACGGAACTTGAATCCGTAACGACCGTAGTCAGACATAAAATTGACGCCTCTACGCAGACGCACTGACCTACCGGTCGCTCCAAATGGGGAATCACCCGAGTTATTTAAATGCACTTTGAATAATACTTTATTTAGAGAAACACTTTGGTGTTTGTGTTCAACAAAATACTTTATTCAAAGTGTTGATCCATTTAACAAGACAATGATCTTAAGACTAAACTGGTTTCAGTTACGTTATCAATTGTAGTGTTCAATATAGCAAATATATTGCAATAATTTCTGATGTTGCAAAACAAGTTTTTCACACTAATTTGCTGATTGAGTAGACACAAAATCGTCCAAGGAACACTGATAACGTAACTTCCGCGAACAACATATGCCGGGTTTTGCGTGTCGGCGCAAAAATTATCAAAAAACAAAAGGAGGGAAACAAAATCTTCACCGTGCCGACATGAAGAAATTCTCACGTCAACTCGTGATTTCCTGGTGATCGTCGAAAAGTTCATTTAGCGCGACGTGCGCCCATCGTTAATCCCGATCGGCGTTCGGTTGCAGTGGCGCAACCACGGGGAGGGCTAAGAGGGCTAATTCCGCTCCCAGGAACAAAGAAATATAAAAAATAAAAAAAAAAAATTTTAAGGTGAGATATTTTTTTGTACTTTGGCGTTTTTTTCTGCTGAACACGGAAACGAAGTTTGGAATAAAAATCCCCAAAAATCGTTCTGAGTCTGGTTTCGTACCACGGTGTAAGGCACGAACTCATCATGCGATACCCAGTGATGACTCCCACGGCAGTTCCGACGAATTAGCGTAGCATTGCTTGTTGTACCCTCCCTGAAGAAATAGTCTTCACTATAAATTCCAGCGAAACCACTAGGACCCAGAATCCAACACAACAACGTAATCATTGACAGACAATCCGCGACAGTCAGAGTCAGATACAGTTCAAGGGATTTAATTACAGCGGTGAAAGTCACAATATCTCTAGCTCATATCACGTGGCACCCCACCACCCCAGCCAGGTCAGAGGTTCCGTAATCGTCGTAACCTTCGTTTGGAATACATTGCAATATTCAGGGATACTCAAAAAGATATTTAGGTCAAGCCGATCAGAGAAAACTCTGATCCCTAATCCTTTAGCCATCTAGAGCCTGGACCACTGGTCAGTGTTATGGAGTCTAATGACCGTATTTGCGGGGGCATCGAGTAATTAAAAATCTCAAGAAGAAGCCGGTTAAATCGCATGTTTAAAGCAGCATAATGAGTATTCCATAAAAAAGTAACGCAGGTCAATCTTTGCATCTATTCCAGCAAGTACCTGTAAGCCTCTGTACTCCTAACAGTCCACCATACAACCCCAAACATGAGTAAAAACAGCTACATACCAATTTTGCCTTATAAGTAAAAACTAGTCTCACGTCTTACCCCGTGCAGCACAGAGGGTTTGACTGGAAATATGTTAACACTGAAAGAAAAAGCTTGGTAAAATCAACAATTTTCATTAGTTGTTTTTGCGTCAATTACGAATAATTGTTGAATTAACAATTTAGAAATTATTGTTTGCTATTTTGCAATCTACAATGATCTGTTGTTGAATCAACAACTGTCGTTGTGCTAAAAAGTAAACAACCACTATTCATAGTTGTTTAACTAGTATGCGTTGTTGGCTGACAATGTGCATAGCTGTTAAACTAGTATGCGTTGTTGGCTGACAATGTTCATAGCTGCTTAACTAGTATCTGTTGTTGGCTGACAATGTTCATAGTTCTTTAACTATTATGTGTGGTTGGCTGACAATATTAAATCTTTAACCAAAAATTGTTGCTTAACAATTAAATATTGTTAATTGAAGCAAAAATTGTATATTGTGTAAGTAGTAAATGGGTGCTTTAATCTGAAATGAATGTAATGAAAAGCACTGTATAACTTTTAGAATTTTTTATTACCATAATAATAATAATAATGTCATAATAATATTATAATGCATATAATAAATATAATTAAAATATTTTATATAGTTTTGTAATCTTGCCAACTAGTTTCTTTGAGCCGTGGTATATCGTTCAAAAATACTTCGGCTTATACATTTTCTTATTAATACAAGTAATAAATATATTACCCGGAGGCCCATCAAATTTGTCAATATCAAAAAGAAAAAATATATTCGTTGTCTCAACAATTTCCAATGCCTGGTAATGTTTATTGTATGCAGATGTTAAAACCTTTTCACAAACACATAAGATGTTTACCTTTTCATTGACGAAGCCAACTACCCGATAAACTTCAACGTCACTGGTATTTCCATCAATACTTAGATATTGGTCTTTCTGATACGATATATTTCTAAATTTAACAGACTCGTGATATTCGCCATTGCATAAATGCCTATTTTCTGGAGAAATATTCGCGAAAATAACATCGACTAAAGAATGCGTGCTTTTTGATAACTCGAGTATTTCAGAAGGAAAACCTTCATTTTTAAGTATAGTACTCGAAAAATTTAGACAAAATTTTTTACCTAATGAAACAGGTAGATTTTTCCTGGATGTTATATTCTGACAGTAACTTTTTAGTTCCTTGTGTTTCGACTCAAAGCGCAAGCTCCAAATACTTTTTAGGGATCCTACCTTCGCCATTATGTGGGGATAATGCACTAAAAAGTGAAATTTCGGTGTAAGTGAAGTTCCAAATAATTGCTTGTATAATTTGTGATGGTCTGCAATGAATGTTGGCAATATTTTAATATTATCGCTGGTGCAATTCGATTTTAAGGTGGTCTCTAAAATTTTATTCAAAAGAATTAATAACTGCCAGCAGTCATCATTTTCTGGTATTAGGTCACCAATCATCAAAGGAAGCAGACGGATAAAAGTCCACATTTCCGTAGCGGACATATTCAACTTCATTTTATATAAGTGATTTACTGTTATAGTAGGTGCAATATTTCCTATTTCGATAGCACCGTAGTTAAAGTATTGAACCCTATTGTTTAACGTTTCCAAATTAAAGAATTTTTTTTCTGAAATATAATTTATAAGAATTTGGGTTATGTCATAATGACATATTCCTTCAAGCAAGTCATGCATTGCATCAACAGCATAATTGAATACAACGTGGAAGGATGGGATAGTATTAAAAATGGATTCATCTTTAATTCCAGTGGACGTGGCTCTAGACTTGATAGATGGATATTCAATAAGGCTATTGTTGTAGTTTTCAATGCTTCTGTGCTTACTTGGATTATCGACCAATAACTCTTGGAATTCGGCTTTGCTGCATGTACAAAAACGGCAACAAAAATGTGAATTGAAACCTGTCACAAAACCAAGAATATAGTTCATGCCTAAGTTGTCCCCTAAAACTAATCCAAGTATGAAGTGAATTACAATAGGTCCTGATCTTGTTTGAATTTCAATTCCATTAACTTCCATATCAGTCAAAACTTCTACCAATTTATAAAAAACATTATTAACACCAAATTTCTTAAACTTACTATAAAATATTGATGCCACATGAATATTTTCTAAGCTAATTGCATCCATTGCGGTAAGAATGGGAAGTTGTAGTACACTGCTCCAATGGAGTGAGACCCTGCGTGCGACCCTAATGGATTTCCAGATTCAAAGTCATCGTAATAAATAAAATATGGTAAATACATTTGATTCCGTTTTGTGGTTAACAGTTGTTGTTTTTGTTTCCAAAGTGAGCTATTCATGAAGTGATTTGGATTCGATTGGATTTTCCTTAAATTTTGTGAAACTACCTCAAACACCCCTTTTATTTCAAAAAAACGTTTAATTTGAAATTCAATTGGAAGAAGGACACCATTGCTTTCATCCACTGAAAATGAAGATTGAGCTCCTGTCGCACTTGATATTTGACTATTAATGATATAATTCTGATAATCAACGTAGAAATTATTCTCTTTTAACGCATTTAAGAACTTGTGAAATGTGTCTAATTTTTCAAAAATAGACTGAATCGATGATAAAAAACATAAAAACTTTTCTTGCTGATCTTTAGTTAAATAAATATCGTATTGATTTTTAAGTTCGAAAAATAATGGTAACAACAAAATTTTAATGAAATTTTTATAGATTTCTTCAACAAGTTTCCTTGGTAAGCTGGGCCTCCCATAAAGAGTACTTAGAAATTCCAACACCTTAACTAAAATATTTTGCATGAAGTGATTGTCGCCATCATCACAAATAAACTCTTCATGTTTATCACCTATGTCTATTGGTGCATTTAAATTAGATGAAGTACTTGGATTTATTTCAGAACTGTTGCTTCCTTCTAATAGAGTTTTACAGCATCGGGAAATATGGCGTTTAAAACTTTTTAAATTATAAGTTTGTCCACAATTAAAGCACTTATAATCATCTGTGGATCTAAGATTGTGGTAATATTTGTAATGAAAGAGTAACATGGCGATGTCTTTGAATGAATCATTTGACTGACAGATGTGACAAGTTAACATTTTGAATTATTTTTAATGTCCCTGATAATAGCCAAAACGTTCGTAGGGATTTTCGAATGCTTAACGTCTATTTCAAAAAAATACTTTTGAATAAAGTACCAGACGGATTTTGACGGCTCTGGATACTGTACATGCAGTACGAAAAAAATCTTAAAACATATATCGATAGCGGATATTAAATTTGAAAATTTATATTTTACACCATCATAGTATACTCTCTTATGTGGACAATAAATGGCTGGAGTGACTGACCTATTTGACGAAGCTGGTGTGACGTACGATCCACGGCTGGATAAAAGTCGTTGACTGTTTCGACTTTCAGCAACAAGCTTCGTTGAGAATCTTTGATGGTGTGTTTTATTGTCCGCTGGCCCGCCGCATTCGCAATCCGTTTAATTGATGGTGGCAAGAGGGCATGAAGCAAGTCAAGAATAAGATTGTCTTCAGGACCTTGAATGGATAGAAATAAGGTGAGAATACACTCTACGACACATGTTGACAATAATTATTATTGTTTACCCTGTGAGAAGTCCTTTTTGTTTAATAATTTCAGCAGTCCGAGACTTTCTTTATCTCTTATCTTTGAATTAAAGATAGGTAAGACCGCTTGTTTGAACGTATCCCACAACAAAATAAAATTATCCGCTTTTCCGGGGTGCAGGCTTTCGAAGTCAAGATTAATCTGTGGTGATATTGAATTCAACTTAGAAATGCGAATAGTGAAATAAATCCAGTAGAAATATTTTTGGGTTACTCAATTCACGAGAACAATTAAATATGTATCAAATGTTATTTTGAATACAATACTTACCAAAGAGAAACCGCAATCATTTGCATAAAGTGGCCATTCTTCCAAAATTGAAGATATTTTTTTTCCCGATTCATCGCTCAGTATTTTCTTCCGTCTGCAATTAAACGTCCTTTTATATCGAAGTTTAACTTCATCCCACGGTTCCTTATAAACTCCTAACCATCTCGTGTCGGCTAGAAATTCTAAGAAAATACACTGAATTCAATACTTAGTAGGAAAATGGAAAAAAAACCCACCTTCATCATTATCCGACTCTTGAGTAGCTAGTTCGTTGGTAAAAACAGAGTCTGCAGGACTTACTGTCCTTGCTGAAGATTGTTTTGGAGCCAAGCCTATTTTTTTGAGTCGCCGTCTGGTATTGTTGTATTTGTGGTAAAGTATACCACTCGGGTTCTCATTTGCGTTTTGAGGTTTCCTGTAGAATAACTCCTAAAAAACATACAGATATAAGAGAATTTAGAGAAAACAGGAATCCGGCAGAAATTTGAAAATGCACCTTATCATCATTAAATCGTCTTGCAATAACTTCCGCAATATGTTGAAAATCTTTCCTGGTAATTTGGCGATTTTCACTAATGTACCAAAAAATAATCGCGTCTACTAGAATTTTTCTTGATGTTTCGCCGATACTTTTTTTTTGATCAAATTCTGACAAAATGTAGTGCCCAGAAGGACAATTGGCAATAACGGTGTCAATATTCTAGAAACAAACACCAGAAAATTAGCTCTGTAGAGTAAGTATTCACGTAAACTTACGAAGCTTGCAAATTCGACTAAACTTATTGGCGATGAAGGCTGCGAATATGAACTTGAAGCACTGAATCCACTTTCTGATCCCGCTCGAACTAATGATTTTTGTGCTAGGACTTCCTGAACAATTTCTCGAATAGCCTCTCTGCTAAAAGAAACTTTAGGATTCGAAATTCCCTGAAATAATTTTTTGTCGTAAGAAGAAGCGGTTATTGTGAATTTCAAGTAAATTCTATTACATGTTCTTCACGCCAAGCATATAATTTTTGCCGGAAGTCAATTTTCATGCCAAGTTTTCGTCCGATGTAAATTTCGTCAATATCTTTCTCCGTCATTAATTTTAAAGAATTAATGTTGATATCATTATCCACGAAGTAACCATATAAGTCGCAATGTCCCCAACTAAGGAGTAAATTGAACAGTTCGTTGAACTGCGATGTGAACTGTGATGGTTCCAGAACTGTTAGACTATAGTTTTCACACGGAATTTGCTGGTTGGAGTCCTCTTGATTGGGTTCTAACTGATGACCAGATACGGCCACCCCAATTGGCGATAGCGTGATGAAACTATCCATTTCACTTCACAAAAGAAAACAATGTGAACCAAATATTAATTACTTATCAACACTTCAAGAATACTATCCAACTTAGTAGAACCGTAGATTCACAATCTCGAAATAATTTCTGCTCGATGCGATCAGATCAATCATAACTTAATATTATTATGGTTATATTTACCTTTTATGGGCAAAAGTTTTTGACAAAAAAGCTCAAATTTAACTTTCACAGTCACAAAACGAAACTAAATACACTTGTTGTATGCACGACAAACACTTTTTCTTAAACCGTTACTTTTTTCTTGCTACGCATCCACGACGAATTTCATTCCCGGTTGTTCGTTGTTCTTGTACAACGGAAAATAGTTGATATGTATAAAAAAGAACTTCCCAAACAAACGATACAACAATTCGTGGTGATTTCAACAACGGAAAATTGTTAGCTAAGTATGAGAGTTGTTGATTGCCCCCTTTTTTCATATATTTAGTGGTTCAAAGACAATTTATGTAATAAATTGACAATTTCTTATTCCCCGATGTGGTATACTAACAATTTATCGGATTTATTCTTACAATATTTGTAACAAAGAATTAAATTGGCGATTAACAATTTTCAAATTGTTAAAATAACAACTACTGGGTAGTAAAATCAATAATTTTCCTTATTTAATATCACAATTTTGGATCAATTGTTCAAGTACCACAGAAAATAGTTAAATTAACAATGGATTTTTCTTTCAGTGAAACTATTAAAGAGAACAAGCTCTGTTTTGTTCAGATGAACTTTTACCTCATAGATGGCAGCCAAAATCGTTAATCGTGCGAGGGCATTGTGCAATAACTCACTAACTCACTAATAACCCCCGTAAATTTCCCAGAACAATAGCAATGTTATCCGCATAAGCACACACCTTTCGGCGCGACACTGTCAAGTTTTGACGCAGTCTATTGAAAACTATGTTAAGTTCCAGAGTAAGGGGAAGAGCACTCCATCATGCGAGGTATCCCTGCTCACAAGTCTTCGTTCACACGGTGCTCCCAGACATTTTCGGTAATTTCCTCAAATATTCTAATACCCAGCTCTATATACCAAACAATTCGGAGGGGGCCCCAGTCCCCACGGTCTTCTCTGGATCCGCTACTGCCTAAGCAATTACAATTGTCTCTATTGACATTAAGTGAAACCCCAATAGCAACACTAACTACAGTAGTAGCCACCTATGTTCAGTTCCAACAATTGAAGACATCAGTACCAACTTTCTGAATTGTATAATTTTTGAAATTAGTGTTGCCGCGATAGTTCTTTTTTTTTTTTAATTTTCTAACATTGTTTTTAGTTTTCTTTTATTAATGGCGCCATTTGAGTGGGTGCAGTGTTTACATTTTTTATTAACGAATTGTTAAGTTTACTTCGACTTCGGTGTGGCCACGGCGGATTGGGGGTAAGTGAATATACGAGTATCATTCTGTTTATTTAGTTAATATTTTTCGGCTTCATAAATTTTTCTTTAATCTGATTCAAAGTTTTGCCATATTTTGACTCTAATGTTTAATTTTTATTTTTGTTCTTACATTTGTTAATATCCTGTCATTTATGAGTTAGGGGCCTTTCTGTTTATCAGTGGATATTGCTAATGGATCAACTGAGCATTGGATAACATGATGAGCTATTACCTTTGTTAAGTATCGGCGTTTCCTTTAAGGAATACTATCCACACCCCTTTTAAGTTGGTGATGCAGATTGTGCGAAGACCTCATTTCTTGTTCCGCTTTGGAAGACCTCGTTTTTTGGTCGGCCAAGGGGCTTTATTGTTTGGGTTTCAAGTATCTGGGCTTGGAGGCCAAGGATCCGCAACACCAAGGCCCGGTGCATGTAGCATGAGGCGGTCGACGGCCACTACCCACATTTTTGATTAATTTCTCTGGGTCGGTTGGACCCAGCTTCATCCTTTGTTGTGTCTAGATACCCCCGAGGCACATATACTACTTACCGTAACACCTTGTGGTGCATACCGCGCCAACCACTCCTAATAGGCATAGTTGACGTTTCGTTTGCATATAACAGATTTCGGAAGATGCATGTTGCTGGCATACACATCTTGTCCATTTAGTCGCCCTATACGATAAGCCGGAAAAGGCTGTGGCTTATTCTTACGCCCCACACTACAGGAGGTGGCACATTATACATGTTATCTGTGTGGTGGCAGGCGCAACGAGCGGGTAGAAACCCTGCCCACATCTCCCGAACTGAGCTGGAACAAACATGTGCCGCCGCTTAGCTCGTTGTGGAGCATTCGTTTATACCATCGCCGGACCTTCACGGTCACTTTGCAAACTTCCGGCTCCTTCCCCGCAAACACCATCTGGTGATATTACAATCGTCTCAAATGTATCCATGTATGACCCATCTGATAGAACTAGCCCCGAATAACTAACGAAAGACGATTCTGACCATCCGAACCACGTGAATCACCAACTTTGCCGTGTTCCACGTAGATTCGCTGGGCATAAGCAAAGATGAAAAGTTTCTCGGTGCGAAAGAAAAACTTTTAGATTTTTTTTCCTTCTGAAGAGGAAGGAAGAAACAACTTTTTCCACTCATTTGCTCTTATCTGAAATTGAAATTTAACTGTCCGCTTTTAGGTAATACTACGACACGATACGGCGACCATTCCGTTGCCCGTTGCACGCCAGATTGCAGTGCAAACTAAATTATCGAACGTGAAACGGAAAAATTTCAGCTAACTAAAAAACATTGAACAATTCTGGATTCGATTATGTACTTACACCTTCTTGCACCTCCTCGTCAGAACTTAAGCGATGTGTATGTCACTGCAGGGAGTTGTTGAGAAAAGGATGCAATCAGCCTGGCCAAAGGGACCGAGTTGGGATTCTGCTGCAAGAAAAACAGCCGGAATCGCTCCGGGTATAATAAGATTATGATTCTCTTGAGTGCTTCTGGTTCCTTCTTTTCATGTCCTCGTCCATTTTCCTGTGGATTATTATTAAGTTTGAACGCATTTTTTCTCTTCGCATTGCCCTCGGGTATGATACCTTTGATAGGTACGAATTGTAGTAGACGCGTCTGAGTTTGAGCGTTGTAAGCAATATCCATTTGAATAAAAGTTTTTAATGGATTTAAACTTTTACGAAGAGTTTTGAATTAGCTTTTGTTAAAGAAATATGGACTCTATGATGGTTGTTAAAAGTAAAATGATAACGTAGGTTCATTGATATACTATGAAGAGATATTGATGAACGACGAAGGCGAAAAGACAGATGGATATAACGTTTTCATGTGCATATTCAGTCGGATATAAGTAGTATATAGTACACTAAATACTGACTATCTAAGTACGTTGAATTATAGTTCACAGCGTGTTCTCCATATATATTCCAGCATCAACAAATGCTTCCACTAAACCCACCCATTTCTCTAACTTTATGCAAATGTATGCCATGCTTCATGCTATCACATAAATATGAATACGATTATGAGGATAAAGATATTCCATCTCACGGGACAACAAAAGATGTGAACCGACATTGACCAAAAATTGAGCATTTTTATTCAGAAATCTGCACAGGATATTCACCTTGAACTTTTATTGCTAGCCAGCTTATTATTAAAAAGCGTCCAAGCGTTCATGTATGAACATAAACGTTACCTTTGCGATTATCCCTTGCGGCATTCCAGGGAAACTTTTTTCGTTTTTTTTTTTTTTTTATCTCAAGCTCTCACTGAAGTGGCTGAGTGCCTCTGTGCCTGTGAATCGCTTTAAAGAATCCCGACGCCAATGCCAACAACCATGCTAGGCAAAGAAATAGCTATGAACTCGATACATATCTGCAGGACATTTCCATATATCCATGTGGGTCCATATAAAAACTTAAGGATGAATGTAAAAATGTACGGGTATGTAGTTCAAATATGAGTATACGGAAGGTCGTCACAAGATTTGTTTAGAACCCGTGGGGGCATTATCCTTATGAGGCGATGAGCTTTTTATTTGCTGCCAAAACGGATTTTCAAAATGATTTGTTAACAGGTTTATATTGGTTGCTTCATGTTTTCATTGCTTAGATGTTGACTGTATACTAAAGTAGTGAACAGTGATACATTGCATTTAAAAAGATTAATTCGATTTTGATAGTAAAGAACTTATTGCATATCTTCAGAATTCTAAAACATAATACTGCCACTCATGTTCAGTCTTTAAGATTTCAGAATACGAGTACATATTAATATTCGATGGAACATTATACCACAAGTTACCTTTTCAAGTCATATATTTTTATTTACTTAGTTAATCATTAAGTTGTTTCTAATATATAATATAATACTCCAAAGGCTTTCATGTATTCACTATGAAATATTGTAGTTTTTTGCGCTGACTTCATTAATTCACTTTTTTTGCTGAAGCGTTACTCCCATTACTTCCACAACCGCCGATGCACTACTACGTACCTTCATTATCCTGTGGATTTCTATGGATTACGGAAAAGCTGTTCAATTAGCTTCTATTAATAAATTTTCCGTTGCCATTTTATCTATATACGACTTCTATCTGCAATCCTGGAATCATGGTATCACGGTGAAGCAACACCAACAGTCGTCTCGAACATAGCCTAGTGGAACACGGAAAACAGGTGTTGGTTATAAATCCTATCGTAATTAGTTGCATAATTTAATGTACTCTAAATCTTGTAGCCGGATGTCGGGAGGCTAATTTGCATGCAGCCAATAAGTGAAAATTTTCATTAGTAAGCCACCGAAGCTCATTTGGATTTTGTTAGGTACACTGCAAGATAGAGGTTTCAAAGCATCAGATATTTTATGTGTATAGTTATAAATAAGTATATAGAATTGTTACGACTAAAGGTTGCATGTTATCATTGAGTAGTTAGTTCTTAGCAAGTATTCTGCACATACATAGATAAATTGAATTCGGACTAAATACTAACAATGATGCGAATTGAATTTTAATAAATCGATTTCGAGCAAAACGAAGCAAATCCATTCATCACCAAGAAGTAATCACGATTCTTGGAATCTGCTTGACGTGTTGACATATTTTCTACCTCCACCTTTAATACATACTTAAATAAATCTAAATTAAAATACAATAAGTGAAAACAATAGCTCTCCTATTTACAATGCATTTTTTTTTTCTTCGAAGTGAAAACAGTGAGTCCTGCTTATTGTGATCGTAGTTACTGTTATCAACCGTTTATTGTTATCAAAATTTGAAAACTAAACTCGTCTTATGACAATGCAAACTGAATGTATCGCTTATTGTAATCGACATTTCGGTTAATGTTATCAACTCCTATGCTAGAGCTCAAAAACTTGAACTCACACTGAAATACAAAAAAAAATTCCAGCATATAATTGTGTTAATGTCAAACCTGTACGTTGTGCTCTCCTCTAAGATAATTTGCGCCGATTGCTCTTTTAGTTTCGTAATCAATATGTATAGTAAATCTGCTACTGCCTGCTGCATTCTTCTCCGTTTGCCTTGAACGCACCAACAATTTTTGTTGAAGAGAATTGAGAGAATATTGCACTTAAATTGAAATTTGAAGAGCAATTTGTAACTTCACAATCAATGATAAGCTTGCTCTTACAGTCTGTTTCGATCTCCTAAGGTATGAGTTCCTAGGCCGTGACTGAGCGACTTGCACTTGTGACTCTGAAAAAACTATTATAACGGAGCACCATTCGTGTGTAATCCATTTTCATAGAGCACAAAACTTCCTATAAATTTTAACTCTGAAGTTTTTTCTACAACCAACCAACACATTTAGTCAATTGCTCCTGCACTACTAACCAAGTCATGATGAAGACATCAATGCGCTCATTATCCAGGCCTGGATGAAAGGCATCACGACCATTGTTCTAGCCGCGGGACTAAAGTCACTTATGTATTTCTCAAGCATATGATGAAACCATACATGACCACCTACGAGTCCATACATGAGTAGCACTGACGAATTCGTTCAAGCCGGCATGATGAATTCGTGAGTGACACTCATGTATGGACTCGTAAGTGGTCATGTATGGTTTCACCGAGGGCTATCAAGATGAGAATAAAGTATTTAGGTTAGGTTAGGTGCAGGTGCTGCCGTGATGTATCACAGCACACTTATACCAGCATTGGGTCCATTGTGGTACCACAGAAAAAAAATCGCCTTCAAACGAACCTATATATCAAACCAGCCTGTGCTAGCGATGTAACTGTTGAACTTTGTGGCTGTCATATTCCTAAGGTCATCCAGATCATAGAAGACCCAAGAGCCCAAAAATGTACTTCTTCAACCGGCCAAGGCCGGACAATAACAGAAAAGATGGAGAACACTCTCCTCCTTATCTACATCTCCACAACTCCTGCATAAATTGTGATGAGGAATCCGGAGCTTTCAGGCGAGCTTCCCAATTGGGCAGTGCCCCGTGATAACCCCTACTACCCTGCCAATGTGCTTTCTGTTCAGCGACAGCAGTGTGGCAGAACGACTGGTATCAAATGTCGGTCAAATCATCCTCGTTATTTGGCAGGTGTTGTCGCTGAGCCATCTTGTGTTAGCCGTGTTCACAGCAGCTGTCTTAATCGACAATTTGCACTTGCTAAGTGGCATTTTAATGCCTTTGCATCTTTCGTCAACCACCCCAGTTGTACCCTCCCGAGCCAGTTCATCCGCCTTCCAGTTACCCACAAAACCACTATGGCTCGGGATCCAACAGAGAGTGATATTGAAGAAGCAGCTTATCTTTGCGAGGGCTGAGCGGTAGCTATCAGTGGTTTTAGATGTCGTGAGGACGGATTCGAGTGAGCGAATCGCCGCCTGACTATCCGTGTAAATAGTGATGTCCTTCACAGTAATGACATGACTGCCCAACCAAGACAGGACTTCCGAGATCGGCGAAACCTCCGCCTGTACGACACTGCAATAGGGAAGACGGAGTGAGAGGTTAATCCCCAGTCCTTCCGAGTAAACGCCCACCCCGACCCCCTCATCGGTTCTAGAGCTATCTGTTTAGATTACCATAGTGTCGTTAGTTAAGGGCACATCCCCTGTCCATAGACTCGACGGAATCAGGCTGAAGAAGTTTCTGCCAAATGATATTTTGGAGAAATCTAGCCCGTCTCCCTGGGGAGATCCAGGTTGTGCAGTATAGTAGAGTGTCCCGCACTCAGCGCACGCCACTGGCCCACCTCGTGAAGGCGGAAAGTCGTGTTTGCTGCCAGTTGTTCGCCAAGAATATTCGGTGGGAGCAAGCTTAGAATCACGTCCAGTCCGGCCGTCCTATCGTAGCCAACGCAGCCAGCCTTTGTACCTCCACAACAAACCACAGTAGGCCGCTACTCTGAGTGTCGTCCACCATTCACTAATACCGTACAATAAAATAGGACGTACAACGGCCATGCATATCCAATATACCACTTTCGGCTATAAGCCCCAGTTTTTACCTATTGCCCTCTTACATGAGTAGAGTGCAATGGTAGCCTTTCTTACTCATTCTTCAATATTAAGCTCCCACCTTAGCTTTCTGTCAAAGATAAGACCAAGAAATTTAGCCTTATCAGTGAAAACCAGTTGAGTGCCCTCCAGGGTAGGAGGTTCAATAGAATCGAGTGCTTTCTAGTGAAAAGCACAAGTTCCTTCTTATCCGGGTTAACCCTAAGGACGCACCGATTAGCTCAGTCTGTTAGAGTGGATAGGGCATTTTCTAGCACACCGCTGAGGGTATCAGGAAACCTGCCCGTGATGGCGATGGCAATATCGTCTGCGTAAGCAATGACTTAATACCCAATATTCCCCAGATCCAAAAGCAGTCTGTTAACCGCCAGATTCCAGAGAAGAGGAGAAAATATGCCCCTCTGAGAGGTTCCCCTACAAACACGGCTGCATAAAGACGATGTACCTATTGTTGTATGAACCAGTCTTGATCTTAATAGCGTGTTAATAAGTATGCACAGCGACTCGTCAACCTGAAGGTTGAAGAGTGCTTCGATGATCGCACTAGGTTCAATGTTATTGAAAGCGCCCTTGGTATCCAGGAAACAACCATCGTCTAATCCTTTGGCACGAGAGATTTTTCAATAGAACCGACCAAAGAGTGCAATGCTGTGTCCACTGATTTACCCTTTCAATACGCATGTTGCGATGCAGATAAAAGGCGAGGTGGTATAGTATTCCGCAAATGGACATCAACTAGTCTCTCTACCAATTTCAGCAGTGTTGAAGATAGAGTAATCGGTCTAAGGTCATTCGGGCGCGCATGCAAACTTCTACCCGCTTTCGGGAAAAAACAACCCTAGCCTCCAGCCAAGTACGAGGCACATAGACCAACTCCAGGCAGGCCTTTAAGATACCCTTTATCCAAGGGTATAGAACATCCGAACATTGTTGCAGATCCGCCGGAATAATACCGTCGGGTCCAGCAGATTTAAAAGGTTCGAAGCTAGATATTGCCCACATAATCTTCTCTCGAGAAAGGATTGATGCACTGTCGTCACAAGGCGTTGAGCAGCAGGAGCTCTTCAGATGAGGCAGCAGTCGGACTGCCGGGAAAATGCGTATCTAACAGTCACTCGATAGTTTCTTTACTTGTAGACGTCCTGGATCCGTCTTCCTTTTGTAGGAAGCTTGGTGCAGACGGTTTAGACGCCAGAACTTTGCGAAAGCGAGAGCTCTCGCAGGAACCTTCAATCCGTTCGCAGAAATTTCTCCATGAGTTCCGTTTGGTTTCTCGTTTCTCTTTCTTGAAGCATCTCAGATGCACTTTATAGGAGTGCCAATCAAACTTTAGCCTAGAAGCCTTAGCCTAATTGAAACTGTTCCAACACGTAGCTCTGAGTTCGCGGATTCTAGTGCTCCACCAGGCAGGTTTTTTCTTACCTTGATACCCGCTAGTAGGACATAATGCCGACACCGCCGCGTTCATAGCACCTTCAGAGAATTGGCCATATCATCCAGCTCATGTCTGCTGCAGGGTTGGCTTTTCAGTGAAGGTAGCCTCTCGACAAGGGCATTCTGATACGCAGACCAGTTAGTCCTTCTGCGATAATTAGTGATTTCACTTGATACTGGGCGCTAAGCAAGGCTGAACTGAAGGTATCGGTGTGTTATATATTTTCGTCGTGACAAAAACAATATACCCTATACTAAAAGTCTAGGGTTTAAATATCCTGGATAATTAGTATCTTTCACAATACAAAGCGGAAAACTTGATCAAATGACATAGTTTTCAGGTCTTTTATTTTTTTTAAATTTTAACCCTCTTGGGAAGCCAAACTCACAATCGGAGGCTTTCCAGACTTCTAATTTTTGTATTCCTGCATTACAAACAATCGATCATGAAAGTTCTAACCTTGATACTTATACCGTAACTGAATGGGCCGCCAGCTCGCCAAATACAACAATTTCTGAAAGGGCGGGGTCGGCAGGGTATAATGGGTAAATTATCCTTAACAAATTCCGAATGAAAAATTTATATAAGTAAGAGGAAGCAAATGAATTACTCCATTCATCGTCCGCAAAGTGAAAACAATCCGAATCCATTCAAGCAGCCAACTGTAAACACGACCGTTGCATAAACATACTTTCTCCGCACTGTCGTCGTTGAAATTTCATAAATTTTCACAGGATCATATCCATATCCACCAACCTCTGTACAAGACGAGCGGCATGTTTTTTTTTATTTGTTGATGTTAAAAATTCGGTCGTCGTGGTCGAAAAGAAAAATTTATTCATGGCATGGTTTCATTGTGGGTCCCCAGGTACAACCACTCACCGTTGACTTGGCGTCCTCCTCGCTAGGTACGAAACTCTCCCTTCATCCTTACATACTTGACATACATATCTATGCATAAAATAATGAAAAAAAAGGAAGACCTAGACAAACTAGCTTTTTTTGCTTGAAAATTCCTTCCGATTCTTTGCATACCAGCCTGTCAGAGAGAAGGTGGGGATGATTTACGAAGGTAGCAGAGTATTGAATTTAAGGTGCAGTGGGAATTGCTCAAGTGTTTCGGGATGTTGATGATGACGAAGTTCAAGTTTTTATATTCTGAAATGTAAATGAAATCAGTAAAGTGAGATTGAAGGTTATCTTTGATTAAACTCGTATTGACATTTTGTGTCGCTGGCGGTTAAAATGGTTTTTTTTTCGGTCGGTATCTTATTATGTACTGGGTTTTGTAAAATTCATAAAAAATATCAATTCACCATGATTTAGTGATAAACATTCAGTCTACTTTTTTTTATTTTTTATGTGCTTCACTAACAAATAAAGGGATATATTATGCTATCGTGCTCAAAGTGTCTTGTTTCACATCTTTTGCAAATGAAAATTAAAGGTTAACATATTCTACAAAACCTGTGTGTACTTGAGCTCCTTTCAGTCGAAAGAATACTACATAATTGGACAAAAAAAAATCCAGGACTAATGAAAACAAATGGTCAAATTAATCCGATTGAGGATATTGTTAAAAGAATCTCTGTGTAGCGGGAGAGTATTACATTTTTTTAAGGCGGCAAAAAAGCAGGAGTGAAAACATTTAGATATTACTTTGGTATGGGTATCGTACTGGTGACTTCTTTCTGCAGACGTATTTTCTCTCTGCTAATTGTTAACACAGAACGAAAGAATGAAAAACTACGGTGACTTGAATAAGGGTGTCGTCCCAATTAGGATAATGGCCGGATTTCGTAATGATTTCACCTTGAATTCGTGAATCGTGAGTAAGTTAGGTTGGTATTTGTTTAGGCAAGTGCATAAGTGAGACCAAATCAATGTACACATTAACGTGTGTGTAGATGTGTCGATTCAGAGTGTAGCTACTAAATTCAATTATTTGTTTTAGAAACTTTCATTGATGACTAAATAAACTTTGAAGCTAGCAAGCGTTTTTGTTATCAGTTTTTAAAATGAATAAGTAATGACATAATGATAGCCAGAAAAATCCGACTGCCAAACAGCTGCTTGATAAACTATGCAGAGACATCCTTCTTATACTAGAAATACTGAACCGCATGAAATCAAACTAAAATCCTTCCATCCACTGCATGTCATCCACTCCCTTTTCATTTACACACATGTCAACTGAATTGTACGAGTATATACATATAACCGTAAAGTCTAAATGTGAAATTTTAGCACACCTGCGACCGTGCTAACCGAAACAATTTCCATGACCATTCAATGTCACCTACCAATAGACTCCTGAATCAGAATCAGATCCCCTTATCGGACATATCCAAGCGACTGTGTTTCGACCCCATCCTGTATTCACTCATCCTCCAAAAGTAACTTGACCATTTTGACTTCGCCTTTCGGAGCGATTGATAAGTGCTCCCTGATGTGCACGAACGTGGAAGAATTGTAATTAGATTTCCTCCTGATAGGCGTACCTTCTGCCCGAACAATACGTAGAAAACGACTGAAACATTGGAACGACACAGGCATCACATATGGATAAATCTGTGTAATGGTCGGGCGAGTAGTATCTGATGAGCAACAGCGGTGATTCGATGGACGTTAGCGTTTAACGTGGTGTAGTCAATTTGTTCAACATGGGAAACAGTTCGACTGCTGATATAGGAACCCACCTGCGGAAAATCAATAATCGATTATCAAAAAGTTCTCTTCTTGGGCAATAAATCAAAAAGTCCAAATCCCATGATATTCCTGAAGATAGAGTCCGTTCCGATGTGTGGGCTATATAATATGTTATAATAGTGATCCAACGGATGGGTCATATATGCTTAAAAAAATCTCCTATTTGAAGTATAGGGTATAGAGTCCGGCTATCGGCTATCACCATCTTGATTTATGTTTCGTCTATAAATTCAAAAGAAAGTTCGACCGACTTAAGAATAATTAAAATGTCTATGTAAGCATGGATGTATAGTTGTTTCCGTTTCGTTGCTGTCGTGTACCTTGTCGGTGGCGTAGATAAGGGGGAATTCAGGGGATCAATGCAACCTAATGAGTTCTTAGTTTAGGTAAGATTATGTATATGGGCTGCTTTAACTAATAAAGAAAAAGCACACTTATACCACCACTACATTCGTTGTGATACCCTTAGACTGAGACCATCTCAATCGTTGAACTAGCCAGAGCTCACAATGGAGCAATGAAGCCGACCAACATTTACCTTTTTCAGGTTGTCCAGATCGGTTAAAAAGTAGGAGCCAAAGAGGTCTCTCCTACAGCTCGCCAGGGCAGGACAGGTGCATAGAAGGTGAGATGTACTTTCTTCTTTATTCTCGTCCCCACAACTCTTGCATAAATCATTGTGTGGAATCCGAAGTCTCCTGGCATGTTCCCCGATTAGGCAAAGTCCACTTATAGCCCCACGACAGTTCTTAGATGATTTCTGTTTAGCATCACTTAGGATTCAGTTTGAGCCACATCTGTCTAGCCACTTGATCCGTATTGGCATTGCTTCATTTAAGGCTAGCCGTGTCATACGCAACATCTTTAACAATCAATTTGCAAGCAGCTGTAGCAATGCCAGTGCAACACTCGTTCATCGCATTGATCGAACTCGCCCGAGCCAGTTCGTCAGCCTTACAGTTACCAACATAGCCACTATGGCCTGGCAACCAGCACAGGGAAGTGTTGAAGGATCTTCCCAGAGGGAGTTGCGGCAATCCAATACTGTCTTTGAAGTAACCAATGCTATACTCCAACCAGGCATAGAAATGCTAGAAATGTTTACGCGCCCATGCCCTCCCCCTGGAGGGGCAAAGGATATTAACAATTAAGAAAGCGCTAAGCGATTTAATCGCCGGTTGACCATCACTATAGATAATAATGTCCGTAGCAGATATAACATCATGCGCCATTCAGGCTAGAGCTTCAGATATTTTCGTCTGAAAACGCTACTAAAGTCCGTGGGACGGAACGACAAGCAAATAAACATGTTCTCCGAGTATAACCCAGCCCCAACCCCTTCATCAGACTAAGAGCCATCAGTAAAGATGCCAACAGCATCTGATTCCTGAAAATACTTTTCTGACTCATTCCCAGAGGTATTTCGGAGAGGTGTAGTACGTCACTTCGAGAACATCAAGGTTGATCAATACAGCGGAGTGACCTATGATTGACGTGGCCCAATAACCGGTTTTACGGAGGCGAGCAGCTGTAATCACCGCCATTGAGTACTTGCATAAAAGGAAATCGATCGTAATATTGAAATTCTTAAAGTTGACGTTTAGTTCATTGTCCTCTTCATTTGAGGAAAAGTTTGTTCTACCGGTACTTAAAATTTCTGAAATATGAGTATTAAGAATTCCGGACGACTTTTGATTTTGTTGAAAATAGAAAGTATCAACAATGCAACATTTTTAAAGTATGTATATCATCCACAATTTACGTGAATGAACAACGTGGACGTGCGTATTTTTATCTGGATAAATTTCCAAAAAAAAAAATTTGTATCGTTAAAATAATATTCATACTTTCAGAAATCTTAAGAAAATCTTAACATTGTCTGGAAAACTAACATTTGCTTTTAAACTAAAATCCCAAAACTTATAACTAGAAGTAATGTCAGCAGTCACAAGACACAAAATACGAAATCTAAACATAAACATAAGCTTGTTGAAGGGTATCTGAAGACTACCTTAAAGCTGTTTTCGATTCTTCATAAGCGAAAATTACAGTAAAAAATTGTCGATAAAGCCTGTAAATATTTGGCGTCCAATGTGGGTGGGTGATACGAGGGTTGCCTTTTATATTTCGGGATTAGAGAACAAAAACAAATATTAATCATTGAAAATCGCTTTATTGTTTTTCAAAATATTCCCCATGAAGATCTATACACTTTTGCATGCGTTTGAACCAATTGTCAAAGCACTTTTGCCACTCTGATTGAGGTGTCTCCAAAACATGCATTCTGAACGCAGCAACCGCTTCTTCAGGTGTTAAAAAACGTTGACCTCTCAGTTTGTTTTTTATGTACGGGAATAAAAAGAAGTCATTCGGTGCCTATACGGCGGATGACCCATCAAATCTATGTTTTGAGTGCTCAAAAATGCAGTTGTTTGAGCTGATGTGTGAGAGCTCGCATTGTCGTGGTGAAGAGTGATCCGTCTTCGGCGGTTGGTTTTCCTGATTTCTGGGAAGACAACTGGCAAACAAATGGTTGTGTACCACTCAGAATTGACTGTTCTGCGTTGTTCTAGTGGTACGGTTGCGACATGTCCAGTTTTTCCGAAAAAACAGGCGACCATTTGCTTTGAAGTGCTTCGTGCGCGAACAACTTTTGTTGGGTTTGGCTCATCTTGAAACACCCATACAGTCGACTACTGTTTACTTTCGGGCTCATACGCGTAAATCCACGATTCATCACCTGTCACGATGTCATAGACGTGTTTCGAAGAACCGCGATCGTATTTTTTGAGCATTTCTTTCGACCAATCGACACGAGCCTTTTTTTGAGCGATTGACAAATTGTGTGGGATCCAACGCGAACAAATTTTTTTGACAGTCAAATGTTCATGCAATATTGAATGTATGCTGGTCCCACTAATGCCTAAGGTTGTCTCAATCTCTCGTCATGTGAACTGACGATCTTGCAATATCAGTTCGCGCACAGCATCAATGGTTTCCGGAACTACAACTGATTTTGGACGACCTTCACGAAATTCGTCTTGGAGTGAACTACGACCTCGATTGAATTCACCATACCATCGATAAACACTGGTCGTTGATGGAGCTTCATCGCCAAAAATTGAATTCAGTTCATCCATGCACTGTTGCTGAGTTAATCCAAGTCGAAAGTTGTAAAAAATAATCGCACGAAAATGTTCACGATTGAGTTCCATTATTTGGCCGAGATTAATCTTTTAAGCTACTGTAAAAAACACAAATAGCGCTCGTATGTCAAAACGTTCTGAGTACGTATAACCTCAAAAATGTCAAACTTTACGATAGAGCTATCAGTTGTCAGATTGCAACACTAGGGTTGTCCAATCCCGAAGTATAAAAGGTAACCTCCGTCTACTGATCAAGTCAAGGCAATCAAAATAGGCTCGTGGTTCTGTTAGTCAGAAAATACAAAACTCTAAACATTTCTGAACCTTAATCGACCTTAAGGTTACCTTACGCTACCTTAAGGTTACCTCAAAGTTTTTGGTATCCTATGTTAGCAAAAATTTGCAGTAGAAAATAATCGAAAATTGGTGCGTAAAGGCTTGAACATATACAGCATCAGGGGCGTGCTGGTCCGCCGGGCTTCCGGGATTTCCCGGGGCGCCTTTTCGCGGGCGGCAGAATAATTCTGAATAGATCAGTCATGCTTTAGGCCGGCCGCACATTGCGTCGTCGGCAGGGCAGCCCGCGCAGGGCGCACATGGCATTGTTGTTCTAACAACTGTCAAAATCACATTTTACAACAACAATTCATCGCGCAAGCTGCCCTGCCTACGACGCAATGTGCGACCGGCCTTATTCTCGGAAATTTTTTCCTGACGAATTGCAAGAAATATTGCCTGATTTCCTCCTTCTGGAAATGATTAATGATTTTTGGGACTGGGGATAAAAAAATACTTCAAGTTAGGTGCGGTCTTTCGTTACTTTTTCCGGCGATTTTCATGGTCATTTCCACATGCCTCTTTCTCGGGGAAATGGGGTAAAAAAAATTGTCATTAGCGCAACTCGGTATCAACCGATTCGGACATCCGATGACCGCCCTTGTGTTTACGTTTTTAATGCGATTGAACTTAACTTAATGCTTCTATTCACCGACTGGTCAATACCATTTCGGCCTTTCAGGCGGCCGAATGCAAAATTGAAAATCGATCTTATCGCCAGAGATTCAAAGTATCTTTCTATCTATTGAATTGTACGGCATTTTACTTTCCATGGCCAAGTTTCAGCTAGATTGGTACATTGGTACAAAATTTATTCTGGTCAGGCGGCCGGACAGGCCTTTCAGGCGGCCGGATGCGCAATGCCGTTCAATTCAATAGATAGAAAGAGATTTTGAATCTTTGGCGATAAGACCAATTTTCAATTGTATACCTGAAAGGCCTGTCCGGCCGCCTCAAGGCTTCTTGAAGTCGCCATACACGATCCGGAGCTCCTCAACACCGGGTCTGAGCAGTTTCTCCGGACAGGAATTCTGGATGGTGTATGGTGTATTCTATATTCAGGCAATCCGCAAGGCTAGGCCTCATCAATTTTTCCGGACAGGAATTCCGAATGGTGTATGGCCGGCTTTAGTGTTCCTTTTGACTCCAGTGTCTTCAGTGTTCGAAGTTCACCTACGAGGAGAGGAGCTTGGCGTGCAACGTAAAAAGACAGTATTCGTATGAACGTTTTTCTATATGAAAATGACATGTTACAAAGTATGTATTGACGAATTTACTATCATAGAAAAACATTGTGAAAGTAGTTCAGAATACGATAGACTTTAACGTTGACATAATAATACGGCTCACTCTGTATGTAAATACGTATGTGCACTTTGTTTGAATAAATGTAATAAGACTTCATTAATTAATGGGACGACCGGTAGCGCAGTGTGTTGAGGCATCAGTCTCAAGTTTGACTACCGGCGCTTCGGGTTCGAATCCCGTCCACGACGACGTTCGTGGCCATGGATGTGCAGGAGATGCATGCTGGCAACTGCATTCTCCGAAACCAGTTTATGCCAACGAAACGTTAAATGGGCCATATGGAATAGTTGACGCACTATGCCTCACAGGGGGTTAGGGCAATTGAGTATTACTCTGTTTTCATTATCTGCATACGTAATGGGTCAAAAGGTTTTTGACGAAAAATTTAGGAGGGGGGGGGGGGGGGCACTTATTATACATATCCCGGTCAAAATTTAGAACCCAGCACGCCCCTGTTCAGCACCCAACGTGGGGTGAGTGTGATTTAATCAGTCATTTAAATCGAAGCGAACAATTGAATAGAGGCCTGATACCGTTAAACACGAGGCAAAAGAACCGAAACCTTGTAACGGACGGTTCGGTGGGCATCCAAAGATGCCCGAGGGGCGGAGCCTAAGGTAGCATAATTGACCGTGAAGGTCGGGCCGTGCCATCTGGCGAAGAAAAACGTCCCTCGTGGCCCCTGTCCTTTACGTATTAACAAAAATTCATAGGCCTGGGGAAGACAACACAAACAGGGGAGGTAAAAATGGGCAATGAAAAAAAATAGTCGATAAGGATGGAATGGTTGGCGGACGGATCAGACGCCCACGCGGTCGCACCTGGTTCCGGGTGCAATGGGACCCTCGGCCTCTGGTTTCGTACCACCAACAGATCACTACTCACCAGGTGCTGCTTCGATCTGTCGGTGGGAGCAGCACTACCAGACCATAATATGGTTCATTACAGGTGGTTCATTACAACCTTCTTAGGCTTTACTTTAAGGATGCCTTATGATTTTTTAGATGTAGCGTATTGTTTAATTAAAAAAGAGTTTTCACGCCCCTTCATAATTACACCCTCTTTAAATATTTTGTCTGCGTATGTATTAGAGAAGGGCGTGGTGCTCATTACTAATCACATGATAAGTGCCTGAATGAATATCACTGCTTCCCCAATGGATCAAGGCAGCATCTGATGAGTTGATCCATCGTGTCGACGAAACCAGTCGACCGAGGGTGGGATGGTGTTTATGCCAAATAAAATACTGGCATGCAGCGTAAATGCTGGTGGGAATTAAACTCTTGAAACCACAACACTAATAATGCAGAACTACAATGACTTTGGTTAGATGGGAAGGGAAGTGAGCAAAATTAGTAAAATGTTAGGCCTTCTTCCACCACATGGGCACGAGCACCGGCGAATTTACAAGCTACCAGTAAACTCGCCCAATATATTCAAGTCAACTAGCTAACAAGCGCGTAGATCAGCTTGTGCGAGAAAATATCGTTGCTCGATGGTGTGTGGACTGCCTACCAAGTAAATTAATTGTGTGCGCTCATAGTTTAGTTGCTGAGGAAATAGCTACGCCTTCAAAATATCGACGCAACCATTGCATCGTGCGGGTGTTGCTAATGCAACCTTCTGCCAGTTAGCTGCCGAGCGAGTTCAAAAGTTGTATGTTATTACGACAACAGCGCTAGCTGACTTGCCAGCTTCTAGAAAGCAGACTCGCCCAATGTAATCGATCCTTAGTAGGTATGCATTTTGTCAGATTTTCGCTAAAAAATTGATCTAATTTTTCTTTTTCCTGTCTCACATCACTGATACTCCCACAAATTTCATTCCAAAAAGACAGACCAATCATTTTGAAGAACACAGCAAAATTTTACTCGTTCGATGGAACCTACACAGTTCAACAATTTTGGTCTGTCTTTTCGCCTTTTCTTATTATCCAAATATCAAGCGTTCTGAACCGAATGGCGTTCGATCAAGTGCAACCATTGTTTTGTGGCTTTGATGACTACTGCCACCGCTTTCGAAATACCCAAATGCCTACTACCATGCAAAGGCCGAACATTAAGCAAATCACCCTTTGCAACAACAGGCACCGGTAGACAGACTAGCTATTCCTTGTGTAAACAATCAAGTGCTGTTTGGGGTTATGTATTAGAACTATGAGCAAATCATTTTTTTTCCTTTCCCTTTTTTCCTCTAGGTCGGCTATGGACTTCAAATATCTTTAAAACCTACTACTACTATACTTTACCTTAGCCCCTGGTGGGGTATAGCGCATCAAATACTCCTAATCCTTAATCCTATAGATTCCAATAAGAGATTTCGGATGATGCATGTTGCTGACAAACACATCCTGTCCTTTTAAGTCGCCTTCTTCGACATGCCGGGAAAGGCCGTGGCATTATTCATACGCCCAACACCACAGGAGGATCATGTATGCGTTTACAGAATACTCACGTTTTGCAGATCCTTTAACTTAAAGTACATAATTCGTTATCGCCTGGCGGGCCGCACAAAAACTTATGGATGGCCGCATGCTGCCCGCGGGCCGCTGGTTGCCCGCTCCCGGTGTAGAGTAACAAACACGTAGTACAAAAACAAGCGACTTGTTGTTTGTGAAATGCGTGTTCGTTACGGTACCCTACACTATCTATGCAACCTTGCTTCAGAACCGCATTTTAAGGATTCTTTATCATACATACTCTGTTTTCCGCTGATAGGTTCATTTCTGTATGAAAGAATATACGATTGAACACCATCCGTAGAACCCGTACAATATAGGTTGCTATTGCTTGCTGTTTACGACTTAGTAGACACATGTACGAGTACACCTAAATCGCATCCTTTGGGGTAGAAAATTCCGATTGGAAGCGTTGAACACGTTCGGTAGTGGACAAAGTTTCCGGTTCCCTATACAGTTTTTGTGCCTCATCGGAACATATGTGAACACATCGAACATCATTTGTCATCATGTCATATAACTTACGTGTAATTTCGGAACTTGGTGAGAGGTGCACTTTTAAGTACTATCTGTGACCGACGTAAGAATTTATTTCATAGTACATGCACAAATAGGTAAAATTGTAATCATAAATAGATACATCATGCCATCGTTATCAGAAGCTGTCTGCTATACGTTAGAAATACCACATTTAGCTCAATGTCAATCTTTTATACCATTACCCAGAAATCTAGATACAAATCGTCTTATATTATCCAGAAAATATCACAAACTAAATCTGTTTAAGAGAATGAAATACGTTGGCAACAAAATGGCATCAAATCGTACATAAATCTTCGTCAAAGAAAATTTTGCTTAAGTGCGGTTTAAAATTATTGTATTACGTACGTTCTACGTAATACGTGTATACAAGAAAAAAACCTTGAGTGTCGTCTTATTTTTTTTTCTATGGTAACGTCTACATGTTACATTCCTTGCTGTCTTTAGGATACAGTTCTGTCTTCCGTCAAAACAATCCTGCTTAGTCTTCTTCTTCTCAGGACCGGGGGATTTTCGTTGACATGCTTTCGCTTCTACTACTATGAAAACCTGAAAAGAAATTTCAAATACTCCCGACCAAAATTTATACTGAACACGGAACAAATGAAATGGTTTCGCCAAAAAGGATACACAGTACGTCGAAATCCGAATCAACCAAAAGGATGTGGCATAGATAAACGAACTTTGAATCCTTGAAGATGGATGAAATGCAAGAGTGGATTGCTTTTTAGGTAATTGTTACGCTGTCGCAAATACTGTTTTCCTTCTCTGGACAAAGTGGATGGAGACGGTAACTCAAGTTAAGAAACGAGAACATCTATGTGTAGTGAAATCCTTAGGCGTATTAAAATAGTTATTGAATGTTCTTCCTATCGAATGTATTCGTACTCGAATGCACCTATGTATACTTGGCCATTATTTTTCCTAAAATGTTTACGGCATTTGATGTGGTTGTGAACGGCATCATCGTCCTACCTGTATATGCAGGGCCGGTCAAAGGCTAAGACGGAAGAGACGGTCGACTAGAGTGCCAACTCGAAAAGGGTTCAAGTTCACTCATAGTTCATAGTATACCCCTGAACGAGTCAATTTTGAACCTTAATTCCCTCTAAAGCTTGCTCATGGAAGAGGGCATATCAGTGGATACGGCTCTACACTCTCTGGTTAGACAAATCTCTCAATCACAAGGAATTTATCACGGCTGTCTTCCTGGATATCGCGGGCGCGTTAAACAATGTAAGACCTAGTGTGGTTGTTAAGGCACTCTTGAGCCTACACACCGGTGAGTCGCTCTGTAAGTTCATAAATAAATTGCTACTATCGAGGCTTATTCGCGCCACCCTGGGCACATCATCACTAAGTAGCCGCTTTTGTATGGTTACTCCCTAAGGCGATATAGTGTCTCCACTTATTTGAAATCTGGTCGTCAATAAATTACTTCTGGACTTGGCAAAAATGTTTCGACAATTTGTGAGGCTCTTTCCTGGTTGGGAAGTCACGTGATGACTGTCAGAGACAAACTATTTTCACGGGCAGTCAAGCTGCAATACGTTCACTAGAATCGGTTCTTACTACATCCAAGACAACTGCAGATTGTCGCTCAGCCCTCGTGGTAATTGGCGGATTTTTCAACATTACACTTTGTTGGATACTGTTTCGTTCACAGTGGCTTTGCAAGCAACTACAGAGCGGATGAGCTTGTGTGTAAGAGAAAAATCCGCACTGTGGCCGGGAATCGTGAAAGCATCAAAATGCCTCTTGCAGCTTGTAAAATGGTAATTGAGACCGCTACGGTCGACAGAGCCAGTACAAGATCATTGCTTGTAATTATACAGGAATATGGTCAGCTGATCGTGGTGAATTCTGACTTATATTTTGACGTCAATGTTACGTCATTCATGCCATGCCAACGCATTGACTGCACACGACGATGTCCCCAGCACGACGTATGTTTACAATTGGAATTGCGCCAGACGGCATTTTTGTCCTCTAAGGCCTTCCGCAAACGACGCAACTGCCTTGCAACTCGAGTTGAAAACCTGTTTGTGAAGCAACTGATTTCCGACATTGCCTGTATATGGCAATGGGGTTCACACGACACGCACACGAATCGACTAGTTGCAAACCGGTTTGCAACGCATTGCGTGCGACCAGATTCCAAAGTCGCAAAGAAGTTGCAGTTGGAAGTTGCAAATGTATTTTGTTGTTGCCCACAGACCTCAAGAAATCTGGTCAGCTGTTCAGTCTGTCTGTTAAGTGGCATTCGCGATGGTTGAAATGTATTGTGTTTCAAATATTTATGTTTACTAACATAGTGGGTGGCGGTCGCAGTTAACTTGACAGGTAACTAGAATATAAAAAGTGAAAAGTGCCAGTGTGATTCCAAATATAGTGTGCAAATTGTTTGAAAATCGGGTTGCAAATCAATCGCATGATGTGCGGACGGAGGTCGTAAACAAGTTGCAACTGCATTCGAAACTGGTTGCATCGAAAACTGGTTTCCAACCCGAGTTTCAAACGAGTTGCGTCAAGCGCGGAAGGCCTAAAAACACACTTTCTGGACACTTGCAGCAATTTGGTCGAACCCGCAGCCGCAGAGTATCGCTGAACTGTTCACACTTAAAAAAATGCGTCTTTTGACTGCACGACACATTTTCATCGCGCACGTGTTTGTTTTCTCAGAACTCTAGATAAAATTCAACTAACAAATAAGGAAAACGATAACTTAACACGAAACGCACAAAAACCGGGGACCCGCCGCCAGCAGTCGCAGACCACTGGATTCTTTTTCACAGACTCTACGACGAAAGCGCAGAAGTATGTAATGAAATCATTCACCTGTCACAATCAGCTGAGCGGAGGCCTGTATGTTAAGATAGCAATGACAAGATACGACTCGATGAGTTTATAAAAAACGACGAGGGCGATCTGACCTAGACTTAATCCTAGCCACTCGGCTGTACTGGTGCCACTAAGTAGATTACATATCGCCAGGGTGGTTGGGAGCATCACAGGGCACTGCCCCATTGGGGGCTCGCCTGAAGGCTTCGCCTTCCTCGCCATGACTACTGTAGAAACTGTGAGGATGTGGATGAGGAGGAAAGCGTTATTCGTCTTTTGTGTCATTGCAGAGCTTTGGCAGTCAGGAGGAGGAGATTTCTTGGTTCTTCGTTCTTCTACGACTTGGAGACCTCAACAACGCTAGCGAGAAAACTCATTCGTTTTATTGCTACCACCCGCTGGACTAGCACCTAGATTTTAGTGTAAGGAATAGAGATTCTGGCGGTACCTCAACGGACCCAGATGTGGTCTAAACGTGCTGTGACATGTTACGGCAGCCCCTGCACCTAACCTAACCTGATTTGCAATGTATTAGGTTTTTTCAGAATGCACTTCTAATCGACGATAATTGGCGTTCTCACAATCACTTTTCTCCCTGTGGCGTCAATAACGAAGCGCAAAACAACAATGACAAAAGTGGTTCTTAAGAAAATATGCAAAAATGGTTCCAAATACATCAAAAATACTTGCAAACAATATTTTAAGCGATGCATCTCACTAGTTAATATGAAAAACTGTTTTAAAAGATTGGAAGTGGGGGGGGGGGGGGGGCAAAATACCCATGCCTGTGCCTTAAGTTAGCCTTTGACCGGCCCTGTGTACATGTATAGTTACATAGGGTCACTAATGTAATCACTATATTTGTTAACGCCAGCGAAACGTCAGCTAAGCCACATGGAATAGATGACGCGCTAGGGCAAATAATATAGACTGCACAAGAGATCATTCCATAGAACTTTCGCCTCCGCCAGTAGATTTGTATGTATTGACAAATAGTACACATCCTCCGCCAGTAGATTTGTATTTATTGACAAATATCAGAGTATAGACTACACAAGAGGGATTAGAGATACACAAGAGAATCAATACATTCAAATCTAACGGCGGAGGCTAAAGTTGTATGGAGTGTGCACTCTTGTTTAGTCTGTACTATTTACCAATACATACAAATCTCCTGGCAGAGGCAAAAGTTCTATGGAATGATCAATCTTGTGCAGTCTATACTATTTGACTAGGGGTTAGTGCAAATGAGTAATGTAATCACTAAATGTGGCATCTGAAAGCCCTGATCACCGGGCCGCACACTTACCACATTTTTCATGTCATCAATTCTCTAAAAAAAGTTTCCTATACATGATATCTTGCTCTCAAGTGATGCTTATAGACCACTAAATTACAATCTATTAACCTAAGTGCCCTTTTACTTGTCCATCACCCAATTTCCTTTTCACTTCGGTCTGAGCGTCTACTTTGTCGAAAATCTTGGTTCCTATTCATCCCCTTGCGACACGACAAATCTTCTACGGAAATCACTAAACTGAAAAGCTCCACTTGAAACCGATTAACCTCTATCTTACTGGGCTTACCTGCGTTCTCTATCTAAAGGCGAGGGAAAAGCCTAACGGAATGATTCAGCCTTCCAAGAAATTTTCTTCAGGTTTCCGTAAGAAGACAAGCAAACACACTTGAGAAGGTATCAAAATGGGGAGCATCCAAGCAGAATGCTGATAAGGGTGGAAACGAAAGTAATTGTTGGAAGGTTACCGATTGATGGGAAAACGACAAGAGAAAACTGCTGAGGAAGTAATCTGAAAATTGCTTATATGCGTTTTATGCTCATAAGAACTCATTTTATGATGTTCAACAAGGCAAGGTGAGAGTGCGTCTGAACATCAAAGGTAGGCAGGCAGCACATACATAACCTTTTCACACCATATCACCACAAAGCAATTTCCAAAAAGATTATATCGTCGACGAGGTACTACATATCCATGGATGAGCATCAGCATATTTGGTTCAGATGAATGCTGCTGACAAAGTCTGTGATGAACATCTCGTATGGCTCCGTTAAATCGCGAGCAGTTTGCTTCCTTATATTTGACCTTCATTCATCCATTAAACACTTAGTGCTTTATACAGAATAATCAATAATTCGGATCTAAACTGTCGAAACCCTATTGGAGCGCTAAGCTCGTCGGGCTTAGCCAGTAATCGCAATTGAAAGTGGCAAGGTATGAATTCTCGGAACGAATATTTAACAGTTTGCTCTGAAATGGTACCTGAACTAAAACTACAACTGGAAAGTTGTCAGATCTTTTGAATATATAAAATGTGCGGTATATATCGCTAATAGAGACAGGCGGAGAATTAGATCGTGTGACGGACTGTTTGGTGGGCATCCAAAGATGCCCGTGGGGACGGAGCCTATGCTACCTTAGGCTCCGTCCCCATGACCGTGAAGGTTGGGCCGTGCCATCTGGCGAACAAAAAGGCCTATGCTTACTGTAGCTCAGTTCTGGAAACGTCGGCGGATTTTTCGCCGCTTGTTGCCCCTGTGCTTTACTTAATAAAAATATATAGGCCTGGGGAAGACAACACAAACAAGGGAGACAAAAATGGGGAATAGTAAAAAATGGGGCGTCAAGGATGCAATGGTTGGCGCACGGCGCAGATACCTTCGCGTTCAGGTGTAACTAGACCCGCGGCCTCTGGTTTCGTACTACCGACAGATCATTACTCATCAGGTGCTGCCTTTGTTCTGCCGAGGACGGGGATGATATGGCCCAGGATAGATCCTGATCACTCTGCCTCACTCTCTCATTAGACCGGAAGCATATTGGCAGGGTGGTGGGGGTCATCACAGGCTTCGCCTTCCTCATTATAATTACTGTAGAAGTTGTCATGATGAGGATGAGGAGGGTGTGTTGCTCACCTTCTTTGTTACTGCCCAGCCTTGGCGTATAGGAGGAGAAGATTTTTGGGATTCTCCTTTTTTCAGGACCTAGAGGGTCTTGTTAATGTAAATGCGATTCAAATTAATCGGTTTGTTGGCAGCGTCGGCTGGCTGGATACTTAGGGTTAAGAATTTGTAGACAACTGAATCTATGGTGGTATCACACGGACCATGAGTGGTCTATGTGTGCTGCTGAATTGCGGCAACCCCTGTACCTAACCTAACCCAACCCTGTTCTGCCGTTGGAATTACCAGAATTATGGTTCATTACAATCGTTCTATATAGCGGTCAAGTCTTTTATTAAATAGAAAAATAATCCTCAGTGAATTACAGGCAGAAATACAGGCATGAGGAAAGTGTAAGTGACATTACGTTTCTGCATTCTTCATTTGCCAAATAATATCTCAATCCACGGTCAATTTTGAATACAAAGTGTTAAACACAAATGAGGTGAACACAATATTCACATCCCTTGGTTATTGGTGCATTGCCAACCTATACGAGAGCCACAACCAACGCGTAGAAAAATGAACGAGCGACATTCAGGTCTATAATCCCATAAATTACTTCCAACCCATTACAACTACTGATTGATGATTTTATGGTTTTTACAGGTGTAGCGAATAATTTCAACTGAGCGAGCAAATAACTCTGGTAAATTGGTAATTTATGGCTGTGCCATTGTCATCTCTGGGCGGTTTTTGGCTTCGTCTACTGAAGAGGTGCGCTCTACTAGCCTGGTGTGGATACATTGCGTCCAGAACTTTATTTGCGACAACCAGTGACAACGGGTCCGCAATGGACACCTATTGGCTGTTGGTTGTCTGTACAGACCATAAATAGCACACTTCTACTTCTTCTGCACCTCTCGCTACAACTATGTAGGTGAGATGCTTTTGTAAAAGCGTGATCGCCGGGAAATCCATCGAGTTCCATTCAACTTGATGTTCCCAGCGGGTCGATTTGGTGCCGGTTTAAATGCAATCATTGGAGGGCACTTGGTAAATCGACGTTGGATATTGTTGAATTGCACGCAGACACCTCGTTTCTGGGGGTTGCAAAATGTGCCGTGACGTTGAAATAGTAATAGGCGTTCAGAGGGGTGGTGGAAATTGCACTTGATGTAGGAGATGAGCCACCATTGGATAGGTGAAAGGTTTCCACTTTTGAATGGAGTTGAAAATGATGAAATGTGCAATAAATTATACACTTTCACTGCGACAACGGTCAGTGCTTTTTGAAAGGCAAATGTAATCGATTGTTGTTGTTAAAGTTGAATTGTTGAATTAAATTGAAATAGGCTGGCATGAAATGGTGAATAAGAAATACAGTAATATTTTAGGGAATAATAACCTCAATTAAAGGTAAAGTAAGTAAAACGATATATGTACATGTGCATCATAATAAGAAGCCCAGAAGAAGCTGCGTTTCTTTCTAACTACGAAACTTGTCGAATTCTTTTATATCCGGAAACTCATAAGCACCTGGAAAGACTTCCTAGAGTCAGTGCTGCTCAGTGTTAATGATAAGATGAGGCGGAGATCGACGAGGAAATATTGGTCTTAGTGTGCTATATCAATCCAGTAGTCGTTTTTGGCCTCACCCATCGGCACCGTAAATCGGTATCTTAGGCGTTACTACTAACACTGAAGCCCAGTCATGAATTTTCAAACACGAAGTGATTGAATGCAATAAAAAGAGCTATGATGTTCATCGGCACTTAAGGTTCGTCCTATGCAAAAACATTTTAATTATGATCCATTTGCTTTCAAGTTGTCAATGATTTGCTTTGAGAAATGTTGTCATTAGTGTACTTATGCATGAGATACCCATATCTATCAGCCGAATGCAAGAATGTCGTTTTTCCTGACCATGGGCCTAGTGCATTCTGTTTCCTTCGCATTCGCCTATTTAATCCCAATCATAATACTCATCTAATCTTGCATATATATCACTTTATTTCCAAGAATGTCCTTCTTCTCAATGCCACCAACACTTGTTCACTATAATGTCCTTTGTTCCTCTCGAAAGGACTCAAAAAGCCATCAACAGTAGTCTAGCGCATTCGTCTCTACAAACATTGTCATATGATATCCAAGGAAGCTAAGTACCAAATTTCGTTGAAATCGGACTACGGAAAATATCTGAACGGGTGATCTTTAAAGACACAGCAAAATATACCGTTAGTCCGGTTGATAATCGAATTAGCTGCCACCGTGCCGAGATCAGGTTCACCCAAGAAACCTACGTACCGAATTTGGTTAAGTTCGATCCACGGGATGTAATCAGAAACACAAAAACGCACAGCACGCATCCGTTGGTTGGTTGATATAAGTGGTTGCTGAGGCAAGACTTACCGGAGCCCAATTAGCGCAGAAAGCGCCGACAAACCTCGTCAGAAATTGTCATGATAATTTGCTATGATAATTGGAAATGGGATGCTGCCAAGATCCAACCGGAGGAGTTAAAGAAGTAAAGCAACTCCTCATTCCTCACCCTCAACACATCCTCTGGGTTGTCAAGAAGGACTTTGCCCAATGTACGATGCCTGGTCCTAGCAAGGCGTGGGCATTAGCAAAGGAAATGAGTGAGAGTGTCTTTCTCATCTTCATTACCGCCATTTCAGCAATGCGGATAGTAAAGAATGCCCAGCCTGACTGCCTGATGCACTGTAGCCCAATATTCCGTAATAACCGCCGCGCCGTAAGCCTGGTGACATCTCTGCGTGATTTGGTCATAAGCTCCGATGTTCTCCTTCTAGGAGGGCCATATACATATTTCCTGATACAGCGCAGGTGTGCAGATTCCGCCGTTTGGAATCCGCAATCTTGAGGTAGTGATTAGATATATGTGTTGCAACTAACAGCGAACAGCGGAATGCAAACAGGCTCCGCTTGAAAACTGTCTAGGGCGGCGCCCCTTCTGATCACGTCGTCGGCCTCATTACCCTCTATGTTCCTGTGACAGGGACTCCTCCGCAAGGGACATCCAATGAGTCGAAAGGCTTATGTTGTTTTGGGTGTAGCGAACCCACGGACCTGATGCTACGCAAGGAGGTGGTGAAGGAGGTTTCGACTTCTTTTCACCAGCATAGTGTAAAGGGGCCTTGGCGCTGATCCCTAACCCGACCTTTCGGGACTGAAACGTACCTTATTATGAAGTTTTCGGTGGCCGCGTGACGGTATCCGTTGTTATGGTGCCACCGGTGTTGCACGATGGTCTTGTATTAGATTTCGTCGTCATGGCGACACCTTCAGGGAATGATGCCCCTGCATAAAGAACTAGGCAAGGGGGCTATATTGTTTGAAAATCTGAAAAAAGTGAAAATCTGAGGAGAGTACTTACTAGTACGTGAGAAACGGAAGCACTCTCGAGAATCCTTACTAGTGCGAGAGGAGTGGATGCACTTTCAACTTTTTTGGAGATAGTGGGCTTAGCTGAGCCCGGGGATGCACTCCATTAATCAGCGAGGTATTCCGTAAGGTAATCGAACGGTGAGATCATTCCGGCTTTTGAAAATTCAGCAGCAAATATTGAACTACAGGAATGGGTGTGCCAACAGCACCAAGGTACTGACCCATCAAGGTGTTGGCCTCGTGGGGGCTGTGGTTGTTGTTAAGACGGCTAAGCTAGGAGCCTATAAGGTAAGGTTCTGAGAAAAGTACATTTTCCAAAGTAAACATCCTTCTGACTTCGGTCGGAGAAATACCGTTCCAGAGTGGGGGAGGTAAAGCTTCGAGCTAGGTACTCCGCAAGGCAGTGAATGTAGACGCACCCTGGCATATGACTAAGGACCCAGAGCAGGCTAATATAATATTGAGCCGTCTGCCAAGGCAAGCTAACTCCACCCCACATCGCTCGACAAGCTTGGAGGATGGACGAGCGAGTTCATTGCCTTGATAGCCGCCTGGCTGTCCGAGCAAATATTGATGGTGTGGTATTATCCGGTATGTCTCTGAGAATGAGACAAGCTTTCACGATTATGAGCATTTGCACCTGAAAGATGCTGGTATCATCTGGGAGGAGGTGACACTATGATATATTCAATGCGTCAAAAAAGATCCCTGCTCCGACGCCGCAGTACATTTTTGACCTGTGGGTGAAAATCGTGATGTCAAAATCCCCCCCCCCCCCCCAATCATCTGCTGGGGAATTCGGCAGAGAAGTGTCTCCCAAACCTTAATTTGGGCAAGGTAAAGTCGGTTTTCACCTTGGCCACATCTTTTGGCAACTTGTTTAGAATGTCGCTATGGCCCTACGGTTTGGCTGTCCAGCCTCCCGACTCTTTGAGCCTGACTTTTTTGTTTCTTTGCACCCTACCAAGTTTTGTGATGTTATATTTTTTAGCAAGCGCTGCCCACCAGACCAACGACCCATATATAAAAATAGGACGGACTGATGTATATAATACATCGAAACGACCATATTTGGTTTAAGGCCCCACCTTCTTCCGAAGGATTTCTTACATCGGTAGAAAGCTATGCAGGCTTTCTTTACTCATTCTTCAGTGTTCAGCTTCCAGCTGAGATTCGTATTTAGAATGACACCTAAATACTTTGCGCTGGGCGATAGTTAGAGTTGCTGACCGTTTAGTTTAGGGAGGGTAAAATGTGGTATTTTGGTTTTTATGGTAAACAGCATCAGTTCAGTTTTACTTGGGTGTTGCCCAGGCCACAGCTTGTGGCCTAGGCGCTCACTATACACATGGCCCTTTCCAAGATCTGACTAATCACAGAGGGGCACATCCCCGACACTACGTTTTTATGGTAAACAGTATCAGTTCAGTTTTACTTAGGTTGATACCCAGGCCACAGCTTATAACCCATGCGCTCACTATACACATGGCCCTTTTCAAGATCTGACTAATCACAGAGAGGCGCATCCCCGACACTACGATCGTCACATCGGCCGAATACGCGTACACTTTAACTTCTTCTCTGTCAAACCTAGCTAGGATTTTATTGATGCCAACTGGCCAGAGTAGCTAGGAGATGACGCCTCCCTGAGGTGTCCCTCTACATAAAAATTTGGTTAGGTGGCTTTTTCCTAAGTCCGCAGAGTTACTATCCAGCTGCCGATCCCTGCTTCGATTCCCAAGTCTGATAAGGCGTCGTGAATAGATTCGATGCGGACATTGTTGAATGTAGCCTCTATGTCGAGGAAAGCAGATAATGTACATTGCTTATACTGAGGGCTCTGTTTGATGGTGCGCACCATCTCGTGTAGAGTCGTTTCTGTGGATCTACCCTTGAAGTAGGCGTGCTGCGCTTTCGAAAGCGGTGTGCACTCCAGGGTTTGTCGGATGTGGAAGTCTATGATACGTTCTAATGTTTTAGTACGAAGGAGGATAAGCTGATCGGTCTTAAATCCTCCGCTATTTCATGCCCTCGCTTCGTTTCGAACACGACTCGAACCCGTCGGTTGAGTAGGAGACAGCTTCTGAAAAAAAAAACACCTGCAGACTGAGAACTACCAAATCTTGCAATTCCTGAAGCATAATGGACAGTATGCCATCTGGCCAGGATGATTTGTAAGGAGAAAAGCTTTTGATTACCCAGGATATCCTTTCCTCTATGAAGACGAAAAGCATAAATTCACTTTGTGCGTACTCCGCGTTATGCGGGCCTTCCATTCAGATTTCGTTGCATCCAGGAAAGTGTGTGTTCAAAAGGAGCTCCAGGGATTCGGCAGTAGATTCTGTCCAGATGCATCCTTTCTTTTCACTAAGGCCGAATTGGAATGCTCTTTGGACAGTATCTTACTAATCCTTTCTGTGTCCTTGATTTTATCCAAAGATTGACAGAAGTCCTCCCACGCTTGAACTTTCGTCGCCCTAATGTATAGTTTAGGCAGTCTTTATAAGGCTGCCAGAACCTATGTTTGTTGCGAATATTGAAGATCTCCCTAGTTAGTTTTTCAGCATAGAGGGAAGAGTTTTTTACTTCTTTTCATCAGACACGAAGACTTGAGAGCTACTTCCATGGTTTCCTTGGAAGATTCAATCTCCTTGTCCAGCTCCTCCACGGAGTTTATTGGGGGTTAAAAAGTTAGCAGACAAATGCACAGCGCGCATGGGACTATATGCCCGTCCATTATATGAATATATGAGACGGGCCAAAAAGCCACAAATATATTCTAGCCTAGAGCAAGAGCAAGATCTTCTCTCACTATCTCAATGTTGCCGATTCCAAATGGCGGAATGTGCCCACCTGCGCCGTATCATGGAAGATATGGACCTCCTACGACAGAAGGAAAACATCTGAGCGATTGACCAAGTCCCGCAGATATGTCGTCAGGCTCACGGCGGTCATTACAGGACATTGGCCCATTGGAGAACATGCAATAAGGCTTGGCATCCCTTATAATCCGCATTGCCGCAATTGCGGGAATGAGAATGAGAAAGAAACCCTCGCTCACTTCCTCTGCGAATGCCCGGCCTTTGCTAGGGCCAGACATCGAGCATTGGGTGAGGCCTTTCTTGTTAACTTGGGGGATGTGTCGGGGAGCTGCTATACTTCCTGAACTCCTGCGGTTGGATGTAGGCAAGTTGTGCTTCAGCCACCACTTATACCACCATATTCTAGCCTTATTCGCTTTGTTATGTATCAAACGTCTTCTCCTAGCACTACGCGACGAAAAATGCCATTTTGTTCGCCAGAAGCCACTCACCAGGTGCTCCATCTATTAATACCGTTTCGCACGACCAGTTTTGCCCAATCACTCCAACCTGTTTTCTTACATACTCTGCGACCGGAATATGTGATGCCAATGACATGCCTTAAATTTCTCTCTGCTTTGATATTGATTTAATTAAACCTAACAAAAATTAATGAGGCCATGCACCCCACTTGGATGACGTGGATCAAAAACCATTCTCATCTTGCTGAATCATCATCAATCATAATTTCGTATCGTTCATAAGTTTGGTGTAACTTTCTACTCTAACCGAATGTCTCTTTGAATTCATTACGTCATTAATTCAAAACTTACCTTGAATTGTATTCTGAAAAACGATTTTCCTACTCCTTTCATCAATTTGCTATACGCTATCAGGTCGACATCATCCCTGAACATATTTCAGGCGACGACACAACAAAGGGGAGTTGTTACTCATTTCAATATAAAGTCGCCCCCACTCAGCTCGATAGCATCCCCCGCGCGCTTAATGTGTCCTTCATAGTCAGCTAGGCAAAGACTGTCATCAAAATGAATGCAACATATGCCAGCAGACAGACTATATACAGTTGATACGTTATTTCATACGTTATATGGGTGTAGGCACGGACCCAAACATGTATCCTATCTCAGCAGGATTTCTTCTTAAGACGAGTTACTCATAAGGTAACGTATGTATAATGTATGTGAACGGGAGATGACATGAAAAGTCAAGCCACCTTTCAGCATCCTGCGGTGGAATGATTTTTCATGTTCAGCGAAACGGAATAGGAAACTAAGTGGAAACGTAGTAAAAAAACAGGACGTCAACGATGCTCATGTTCTGTTGGTCTCCCGCAGAATATTTGCTGGCCGTGTATTTAAGGGTGGGGCGATTAGCGTATTATGAAAATATAGTTTCTTATAAGGCTTAAAACCCTTCAGAGAAAGAGTTTTTAGTGCAGTATCTTTTGGGAACAACACTGTTTCAGATTGAAAAAAAATGTAGTGAACATTTTATAAACAAGAATATAATATTTTTCTCAATTGGAAATATCTACGCATATACTAAAGTTAACTCAAGTAATATGCATCCCCTTAAAGGAGAAGTGCATAACCTCGTCTCCATAAAAATATCAGAAGTCTTACACTTATTGTCTGACCAGGTTAACCGGGTTCTGAAAGTGACTCAACATTTTATCTGGATACTCCATTACTAGTTTCAAATGAACAGAATTGAATATACTGCAGGACGACATCATAAATCTATTTAGTAATCTGTGATTTCAATCTACAAAAGTTTTCGACATTGCAATAAACAATGAAATTCCCTGAAGCCAATTGACTTCGTCCCAGTGATGTGTATGACGAGTTTATGTTATATTATTATGTAAATACTTGTATTATTATTGTGTATACGCATATGATATCCGTCTATATCCTGCCAACCCCTAAAAGCGATGTTGGTTACATATACGGAAAAGGCCCATTATCATTTGTCATTTAGAGTAAATAGATATCATCCATTTGTCGTTCTAGTAAAGAATAGGTAATAGCATTTCTGCACATCTGCTATGGTAGAACTTATAACGGTATGGACTTTGCATATATTAGGAAACTCGTCAAACTCAAATTTTGTTTCATTTCAAATACTGGAGGTATATTGGTGTCCTGTCTTTAGAAATTGATTTAAATATGAGTATGTACATACATACTATACCTTGCATGGAGATAATAGCCACTTTCGATTCATTAGCCCGGCTTCACAGACCGAAAAGAACGCCACAGTTCTGCGACGAGCGAACTTAAACAGCCACCACACAGATACTTCGCCGTCGTGGGGGCGAATGGCGGACCGTCTAAATGTATACTGAACTATACATTTAGACGGAGGAGAAAGAAGTTGATGTTCAACCAATTTGCTTTCAACTTTGCTCCGATGAGATCCCATATGAGACCTGGATTAAAACCGGTCTGTCGTTTTGTATGAAAATGATCTGAGATTCGGTTGAATCGAAAACGGCTAATAAGCGCCTTCGCTTTACCCGGTCTTGGATTACTAGTGAATCGAACGCTATGGATTTGAAATGTAAAACATGGGATATTTAGCAGACACCATCCCCCTTGATCCTACGAGATTCAAAATCAGAGTTGATTCTTATTAGATAAAATTCCAATCAGTTACTTTTATTGGAATTAGTCTAAGAGCGGGTAAAACGAATGCGCCTACTAACTCCAATGAAGGGGGGGGGGGGGGGGGACGATGTTTTTGGGGACCTTACAGAAGCAATAAATAGGGCGATATCCAAATCTTGTCCTACAAGTAGTCACTGAGGAAAGAAGAAGCCAGTCTGGTGGTACTCTCAGATTTCGAAGCACCGACGTACGTGTACAAAAAGTTTTAACAAGCCTAAGGCCACTGGGCTGGAGGATGATTGGAAATCCTACAAGAAGTACTTGAGCTTCTTTAAAAAGGAGCTTAGAATTACAAAACGGAGCTCGTGGAGGAATTTCTGTGAGTGTATTGAGGAGTCGAGTGAGATTTCTAGACTTCGTAAAATCCTCTCAACAAATCCATCTATGCCTAGCTTCCTGCAAAAGAAGGACGGCTCTTGAACGACATCAAGTATAGAGACCGTTGAGGTTCTGTTCGATGCACATTTCCCGGAGGTTCAACAATTACAATGCCCTTGGCCTCGTCTACAACTGCCGGGACTACATGTGATCTAGGGTCGATTATTACAGAGGAGAGCTTCTATGGGCGATCGATAGTTTCGACCCTTACAAATCCGCTGGGCCGGATGGCATCATTCCGGCATCCGACATCCATCTACGTGATAGTATTCCATCTCGACTGCTGTCCACCTCGCAGCACGCTTGCTGGAAGGGCAGATCGGTGGACACCGCCCTACATTTTTTGGTTAGCTACATTGCGAAGTCCTTCAGTCACTTCAAATTGCACTCGTTCAGAAAGCTCGCTCGCCACTGATGCTTTCTGCTAGAATCTCGTGGGTCGTGTGTTCTGAGTGAAGGCCGCAATACGGTTTTTGACATGAATATGTCTTCTGGCTGGGGGTTATCCTGAAAATTGGCCCGTCCCGTCAGGCTAGCAGACAAGCAAACAAGTCAATTGCAAATGTTTCCAAGTGTCCTGAATGTGGTGGCTGGTGGGTGTATAGAAGGTGCGTTCTTTTGCGTGTCTATAGAATGGAGTGTAGGTAAAAAACGACTACACAAACTGCAATACCAGGGGCTTTGCTTGTGTAATGCGTGGTCGTTACCCTACTTCCTACCCTACCTACACTTGATATTACAGATACGCAAAAGAAAGCGCCTAGAGTATTTCCAACTAGGCTCGCAGAATCGTCAGTCGGTCAAGTTTAATTTAAACGAACGTAACGAGTAAATTATTCTCATTCGCAGCACGGCCTTTGAACTTTTTTTTTAATTTTTCATATATACATTTCTCTTGTAACCGTTTGTCGAAAGGAGTCGGGTAATGCGTGCGAGCAAAGGCTTTCAAATTGAATTACTCTCGGCGACGAAGTTACGCACACGATGTATGCATAGTCATAGTTTACAATAGATATATTTGACGACGATCTCCGAAGATCTATTTCCCAATGGGCGACTGTAAGTCTCTCAACAGCCACCATCTTTTGGGTGGCAAAAGCTCTGAATTATTCACTTCGTGAGGAAATAGCCTACTTTGCAATGTCCCGCATCTATAAATATGTATTTTACAATGAACTTTTAAAAAAATTTCGTTTTATGCGCGATCAAAGGAGAAACAATTGCCGTTGAATGAAATTGAAAGGTCCAGCTATAGGATGAAAGCAGTCTACAGCTTAGCCCTCGTATCTTCTTACCTAAGAGTTCATCATCAATAAACTGATGACGAGTACACTGTATCCAGATACATCGGTACATGTGTTTGCCTTGTGGCTACCGAATGCGTGGAACGTGTTTTGTCGAAAATATCGACGTAGGTTTTATCAAGATCCCATTATCGTTAAATATACTGGATGAAATCATTCGACAAAATGGATAGGAGGAATAAGCTGTAGACTACTTTCATTCTGAACATGAGATTTTGGGCGGGGGTTTAGCCGCTCGTTGCCCTGTCCTTTACGTATTAATAAAAATGCATAGGCCTGGGAAAGACAACACAACACATGGGAGGCAAAAATGGGGAAAATATAAAATAAATATACGACGCCCCGTTGCGGCCTATACAGTTCAATTTAACTAAGAATGTTAAGGGAAATGTTTAAAGATTGAAATAATTTTTTTTTAACGCTTCGCTGCTTTGTTGAACGCTAAAAAGTTTTAGTTCTTTTCTCACCATGTACTATGTGATTTATCGCTGAGATAATCTCAAGCAAGCGCATGCAACGTGGTTGACGCAAAGCACATCGGTCGTCATCATTCTCGTTGGAATCCTGCTAAATCCGCTTTCACGATAAACTGAAGGTAAAGTGAAAAATTTTGTCGTCTCCTGATACCTGATAAGTTGTCTGCATGCAACGTTGGCTTTGGAAATGCGATGGCACTCTTGTTGCTGCATCCTTAAACAAACTAAGTGCTATCTCGCTGTTGAAAAGTTTATGGCTTTCAACATGTGATTTTACAGTAAAGTGAATTTTCCTATTTTCCAAATCCACAAAAGTGTCACCTATGAGGCAAATTTATCTTACAATCATTATATTATAGTCATAATCATTATATGTAGTCATATACTCCGTAAGGATTATTGATCCCATGAAGCTCGCTAAAGTGTTATGTGATGCATGAATTCATGCAGTTGGTATCACAATAACGTGAGTATACTATAGGTATAACCCGAGAGACTGAGAGTTTTTACCTTGCAAAATTTGCGGTAGTTCTGAGTTTTAGAAATATTGTATAGATCGGTGGGGTAGTAAAAAATTCAAATTTGTGTCACTTTCCCCCTTGTGCTCCCACCGCCATCTTGGAAAAACTGGCACTTTTATCAGTTTTTCGTCTATAACTCCGTGTCAGTCCATTTTAACGCAAAATATGAAGAGTCTATTTTCCAAAACTCCCACAAATTTCACCTCACAAGTTTTTCAAACTGGTCCCAGATACTTCGAGTGAAAAGCAGACGACGGAACAGTGTCACGATAGGTAAAGCCTAACCTCAAAAGTGACGTGGAATCTCTGAATTTCGTTGACTTTTTTGCAGGTGCCAATCGTGTCGTACACCGTCGACGCTAAATTACGAATCGCCATCGTTACAATTTAGTTGATATTACAGCGTGATTGCCTCACGTTGGACCTGGACAATTTTCTCGAGGCTTGCGTCACATTGGAGGTTCGCGATTCGATTGTGGGCAAACAGCCCTGCGAAATTGCACGCGCTGAAAATGTAGCATGTAGGTGAACCAGCAAATTGGCAGCTTCACTGCATCCCTGGTACTAGGCACTTTATGATCATACCCCCACTTTCCCTTTTGGAGGATTCGGCGGGGTATAGGGTAAGATAACCTAAAACTGGTTTTGGTGACGTAACCTATGGAACTCTTTGTTTTGCAGCATCAATCGCGCAAGCTACCTAACTAACGCTTATTGCGCAGTTCGACGTATTAAAACGGTCTTACACTTATGCTTGAAATAAAAATACTGGCAGATGATTGATTGATGATCGGAACGACCATACCCTCCCTCAGCCTTCATTTTTACTTTAGCTCGATATCGGTTATAAATGGCGCCTAATGTGTGGTCGGTGTTATTTTTACCTAATCAATGAAAACGGAATCTGCAATCTATTGGGTGCGACACAAGACACAAAAAACGAAAACGTGCTGGAACATACCTATACTTTCAGACTATCCTGATCTACCTTAACCCTTTCCGTGTTTTTCTCGAATATATTCGATATTATTATACATAATTGTATTTTTAGAAGGCCAATAGATAACGGTGAATTCGATTTTTTTTACGACTCTCGGTTTTAATGTTTAGAAGGAGACATTCGGTCCTCATAAATATTTTCACAGTAGTCGCTGGACTGTTTTCGTTATTTTTTTATAGGTTGAAGTTAAGTGACCATCGAGCTCTTGAAAATATCACATTTAATAGTAAAATCTGAAGACATATTTTTGGATTTCGAATATATTCAACTTTGACCCACAAATTGAGTGTTTTTTTTTTATTTGTGAAAAATAATTATGATATTGTAGGGTATTGTAACGGACGGTTTGGTGGGCATCCGAAAATGCCCGTGGGGACGGAGCCTAAGGTAGCATATGACCGTGAAGGTCGGGCCGTGCCATCTGGCGAAGAAAAAGGCCCCTCAACGAGCTAAGCAGCGGCCTATGCTTGCTGTAGCTCAGTTCGGGAGATGTGGGCGGGGTTTTCGCCGCTCGTTGCCCCTGCCCTTTACGTATTAACAGAAATTCATAGGCCTGGGGAAGACAACACAAACAGGGGAGGTAAAAATGGGGAATAAAAAAAAAATAGTCGATAGGGATGGAATGGTTGGCGGACGGATCAGACGCCCACGCGGTCGCACCTGGGTCCGGGTGTAATAGAACCCTCGGCCTCTGGTTTCGTACCACCAACAGATCACTACTCATCAGGTGCTGCTTCGATCTGCCTGTGGGAGCAGCACTACTACTACTTTGCCTTAACCCCTAGCGGGGCATAGCGCGTCAACTACTCCTGCGCGCCATCGTACTCTGTTCTGGGCAATGGGGCGCAACTCCCCAAAAGACTTACCCAGTACCTGACACTCCTTTGCCACAGATCGACGCCATGTGATTCGAGGACCCCCTCTTGGTCGGCCTTGGTTGGAAATGGGGTTCCATTTCATGGCATGCATAGCAATGCAGTTATCACTCTTCCGCAATGTGTGACCTATCCACTGCCATTTTCGCCTGCGTATCAATTCGTCGATTGGCATCTGACCCGTACGCCGACTTAGCTCTTCATTTGATATTGTTTCGGGCCAGAAAATTCTTAAAATTCGACGAAGACATGAGTTGACGAAAACTTGCAGCTTTCTGGTAACTCCTACGGAAACTTTCCATGTACTGCTCCCATACAAAAGCACTGATAGTACCAGGGAGCGAAACAGGCCCAGCTTGGTCTTGATGCTGAGATAACTGCTCTGCCAGATTTTGGACAGCATGCCGTATGCGCGTTTAGCCTGGTTGATACGACGAGCGATGTCCTGCTCCGTACCACCATTTTCGGCAACAATGCTACCCAGGTAGACGAAGTTGTCTACCTTCTCCACAGGCTGCCCATTAATATTGATGGCAATAGGTGTCGGATTTCTTTTTCGCAACGGCGGGCTAAGCACCTTGGTCTTGTTGGTATTAATCTTTAGCCCAACCTTGCTTGCCTCCCTCTCGAGATCTAACGCCATTGCGGACAGATCCATGATTTTGTGGGAGAGTAGGCATATGTCGTCAGCATAGTCAAGATGTTGTAGATAAGATGTCAAAGTCCATTGAATTCCTCTGTCGAGTCCGGATCGGGCTGCATGTAACACATCGCCGATCACAATGAGGAATAGGATCGGTGAGAGGATGCACCCCTGCCGAACTCCACTGCGAATCTCAAAGTCCCCCGACACCTTACCTTTATGCAGAACGCGACATTTCGCGCCGTCATAGGTTGCCTTAATAATAGCCACAAGCTTCTCAGGGATGCCTCTCCTGCGCAAGGCCGCCCATATAGAATCCCGGTTCACACTATCGAAAGCCTTTTCGAAATCGATGAAAAGCAAGTGAAGCGGAGAATCGTATTCAGCGCATTGCTCGATGATGATTCGCAAGGTGTTAATGTGATCGACACAGGAGAATCCGGATCGAAAGCCAGCCTGCTCTTCATCAATTGTGCTTTCTAAGTGGGCCTTTAGTCTTTCCAGGACGATTTTAGCTATTATCTTGGCAACGGCAGGAAGCACACAAATGCCTCTCCAATTATTACAGTCTGTGAGGCTACCCTTCTTTGGAAGTTTGATGATCAAACCTTCCTTCCACTCAGTGGGAAAGGTCTCTGTATTCCACGCTTTATCAACAAGTGGGTGCAGCAAATCGGCAGTTACGCTTGGCGCTGCTTGATAAAGTTCGGCAGGGATGCCGTCAAGTCCGGCGGCCTTTCCTCGTTTTAGTGCAATAATTGCAGTGACTATTTCCTCTTTAGTCGGGGCAGTGGACCGTATACGCACATTTTGATGGTTAGCTAAATTATCTATATGAGGGGGAACTTCACCAGAGGTTACACGGTTCAAGACCGCGGCGAAGTGTTCTTTCCACCGCCTCATTTGATCTTCTTCCAAGATAAGTAGCTTTCCATCACTATCTTTCACCGGATGTTGGCAGGAGTTACGACCACCTGTAAACTCCTTGATGACACCGTATACGGCGTTTAAGTTGTTACTTCTAGCGGCTTCTTCTGCTGACGCTGGGAGCAGCACTACCAGACCATAATATGGTTCATTACAGGTGGTTCATTACAGTATGCTTAGCTTACCCATAAATTACTTAATTTGAAGGGTTGACATTATGATTCGATTTTAACCGTACTTGGAGTTAATTCGATGTTGAAGGTGGAGTGTTTGACGAAATCGAAGTGGAATATGATGTGCCCCAAGTGCAAAGACGAAGTGTTTAGCCATTAGAACACAAAGCGGTATCATTGGAAAATATTGACGAAACCGAGTATTTTGAATTTGAATCACCGGATATACTTCTAGCTGACTTTACTTAAATAGGCCTCGTTTATGCCGCGGAACTATCTTCGAGTATTAATTCGTGCCAACTCACGACAATATAAACATGTCGCATTAGCTAGTTTTAGTACTAATTTTAGCTCCACTTGCGATGGAGAACTGGACTGAAAAATTGGGAACATTCCTGTTTCGCGAATATTAGGAAAATTCTCTCTATTCAATTTAGAGAGAATTCTTCAAATTCCTTAATTGCGGCATTTCCGCTAGAGGTAGTCTATTTCCGCTTTAGGTGGTAGGAACCTAGAACCCACGCGGGGGGATTTGTAGGTCCTAAAGGGGAAAATTTTGGGTTTTGTGAAAGTTCTCTCTAATCAAATAGAGAGAATTCTCCTAGTTTTTCCAAAAATTGTAACTAGATAATGTTGCTGTCTTCGCTAATGGCGTTGCTGGTGAAAATTGTATTTTATATGTTATATAAATACCTCATCCTTTCCTGAAATGCTGCATTCGTATCATCCTTTGATTGTAGCGGTATAAACGCATTTTTATTGGGAGGCTTTTGCCTCTTGACATTTCCCAAACCAAAGTCACAAACCAACAACTGACTTCTTTCATATTTAGTACTTCTCGATATGGTCGGTATAAACACACCACGAACAAGTACTAGCAGTAAAACGATTAAGTTAAATCGCCTTTTAGTTCCACGGCATAAACGTCGCCATAGAAGAACTTGGTTTAAGCAACCGAAGAGTACAGGAGCTAGGCGAGGTATTGACATACACACACAGCAAAAAAAGACATCAGTCGGAGAAAAGTTCGAATTCAAGAACGTTTATTAGTTAATAAGCCATAACATAACCTTTTGAGACAGCAAAAATAGCAGATAAGATATTTTCAATGCACTACACGAATCTTTATGCGCAAAGCAATGCACATAAAGAGTATGCGCTCGAAAATGAATCGGTACTCGACAACCCTTCCTCGTAGATAACTCTACCTGATCTCAAGGCAGCAACTAGACAACCAGTTGCTAGTCCTCTTGGTAGTTGGTTGGTAGTCTCTTTTACTTAGAAAGGAGTCCATACACTATCAGTTTAACTGACGATATATCTACAGGAAAAACGGATTATAAGCTTACAGCCCATTGGCTTACAATTTAACAGACAATATTCTTACAGGAAAAACAGAAGAGAATTTTATATGAAAGACTGACGGAAAATCCGTGGCAATAACTGACTAGAATCTGAAATGCTAACGAGATTTTAAGGAATAACTGACTATAATTAGAAACGCTGAACCTACTCAGGTCAGAAATTTTGATTCCAACGTCTAAAGTTGAAATTTCCAACATATTGCTTATGTCGCAATGTTATAAAATGGAATTTCGGTTTGCCTTTTCGCACTGATACTTGCGGCAGTGTTCTGAATAAAATACCATTCGAATCAAGACTGAGTAGGAGCGGTTTATCCGCGATTTTCATAACTTCTGGCACCCTTTTCGTAATATTCAAATTAATAGGAGCAGCAGGCACCGGTAGACAGACTAACTTTCCCATGTGCAGTCAATCAAGTCCTATTTGCGGTTATTTATTACCCGAACCTGTGAGCAAATACTTTGCCCTTTTTCTCGAGGCTTACTACAGACTTATAACTTATTTCAAAAACCTACAAGAGTATACTTGTATTCACATCATGCTCACGTTTTTTAGATACCCAGATACTAACTTAAAGCTAGCGGCCGCACAAAAACTTATGGAGGGCCGCATGCGTTAGTTGCTGACTCCTGATGTGGAACTTAACATAAAATTTCGATCTCATTTTATACAAATACAGGGTGGCGCAACATTAATCACCGTACCGAAAGATGTTATAATTTTTGCAAATGGCGTCGTACGTGAATCATATTTGATATTTGTGAACTAGACAGCTGCAGTATACAAACAGACAAGCAATGGAGCGCTATACTCCGCAAGAGCGTGATATAACTGTGTCGATTGTTTTTACCAATAATCAGTCGGTGGTGTTGGCGCAGCGTGAATTTCGACGGCGATTTCCTAATCGTGTCGCGCCAACTGGGCAAACAATCCGGCGCTTAGCTGCTCGACTCGAATAGACTGGAACCACACGAGACCTTGCAGGGCGTGGCCGCCACCGGACTGATCGTTCGACCGAGAATATCGCGGCTGTGGCTGTTGATGTCGCTGAGAACGATGAAACATCAACCAGACGACGGGCCACGCAATTGGGGATCACCAGACGCACCCTACAGCAAATTTTAGTGAAAGATTTACAGATGTTCCCGTACAAAGTGAAAACAGTGCATCAGTTAATGGCTGCTGACCGTCAGTCGCGTGTGAATTACTGTCAAGCCATCCTCAATCTGAACAACGAAGGGGACGATTTTGTGTCGAAAATCATCATGACCGACGAGGCGCATTTCCACTTAAGCGGTTACGTCAATAAGCAAAATCTTCGTTTCTGGGGTACTGGAGATCCGCGTGTGATGCATTCATTACATCCATCCGCTCAAAGCCACTGTGTGGTGCGGCGTTCACGAGGCAGGAGTGATTGGGCCGTATTTTTTGAGGACGGCATCGGCAATACGGTCACTGTTACTTGCTAACGCTACAGGGTCATGATAAATGACTTCTTTCAACAAGACGTTGCAACCGTACACACAGCACGAGCCACAATGGATATTGTGAAGGAAGCGTTTTTTGGTCGCGTAATCTCCCGTTTTGGCGACTTGGTATGGCCAGCAAGATCGCCCGATTTTACTATCCCAGACTTCTTTCTTTGGGGCCACTTGAAGTCGCGGGTTCAGATAATCACAGACCTTCAGGAGAATATTCGACAGGAATGCGAACAGTTATCACCGGAAATCTTGCGGAAAGTCATCGAAAATGCGATAAATCGGGCACAAATGTGTATCAACACTGGCGCCAGCCACTTGATGGATATCATATTTTCCACTGAACAGAAAAAATTTGTTAACGTCCAATCCATCACTCAAAATCATTTTTTTTATTTAATAAAAAAGTTATTCAAAAACAAAATTGAATGATTAATTTTGCGCCATCCTGTATATATAAGTATATATATATTTATGAATTAAAAGAGCTCTATAAAAGCCATTTTTCTTTCCTCAATCCATAAAAAAATAGAAATCCACAGAACAACATTTGGAGCCGTTGAAGGGCAATGTCGAATATATTCGACATACTCCAAAAATCAGGTGGGGCATCCCAGGTGAAAAATTTATTTTTTTCCGGCTTCAGCACTATCATATTAGCCAACATACCAGATTTTTTGCTCAACCTAAAATAATATTAATAATAATAGTAATAATCGTAAAAGGCTTAGTCGACATTGCCGGCCAACACCATAGGCAGATCGACTCGCTTCGCGCTTATTTTTACGGCAAAACTACATCGAGTGCTCTGCATGATGCTGTCTGCAAGGCTGACGATGGTTTCACTCCACTCAATTTGAGGGATCAATCATTTGCTCCTTTGAGTTTGGTGAAGTCAGACCAAGTGCGGATCGATGAATGGAAGGCAAAGGCAATGCATGGTAAACATGTGTGTTGCCTCTGGCAGCCATTTGTCGATCTTCACCTGTCGAACAGGTGGCTTCGTGCAAGGTATCTCTATGCCGAAACAGAAGGGTCAATGGTCGCCATTCAGGACGGCGTGGTCCCCACCCGTGCTTATCTTAAACTTATTTGCAAACAACGGGTGGACGATGACCGATGCAGAATGTGTGGTTCGGTGCTGGAGACAATCGACCATCTCATCTCTAGCTGTTCTGCAATGGCGCCGGCGGAGTACACGGATAGACATAATGCGGTATGCAAGGTAATCCATCAACATCTTGCATACAAGCACGAGTTGATCAGTGAAACGCTACCGATCTACCAGTACACTCCACAAGCAGTGCTTGACAGCACTCGCTTCACGATGTACTGGGATCGCCAGATTATCACTGATCACTCTGTCGCCCACAACAAACCCGATGTACTCCTAGTCGACAAGACGAGTCGTTCCGCATGTATAATCGATGTTGCTATCCCCCATAATAGCAACATCGAGAAAAAGCATGCGGAGAAGAGGGCAAACTACAGTGCACTGGCTCAAGAAATGAAACAACTTTGGCATCTTGACCATGTGCAGATAGTGCCTGTAATATTGTCGGCTACCGGTATAGTACCTAAGGCCCTTCTTACTTCCCTGGACAAACTGAACCTGCCACACAGCCTTATCGACACAATGCAGAAGTATGTTATTCTGCATACTTGTGCAATGGTGCGGAAAGTGCTCGGCGATCTCCGTTAGTGATTGTCTGGATGTCGGCGGAACATCAGCCAAATACGTCCGAGCCCAGCAACTTGGTGCTTGCACCCGTTGCGGGTAAAATCCGGCCAATAGGGCCGAGATTGTGGCAACTCGGTAAAATAGTAATAATCGTAAAAGCTTGAAAGTATGCGGCGCGCCAAACGTGGGGTCAGTGTCATTTTATCTAATCAATGATAGGGGTGAGGGATCCGAATCCTTCCCTAAGCCCTTATTAAAAAAAATGTAGTGCCGATGGCATATCCCCTCTCTCAACTAAATAGTACCTAATCCACTGAATTGATACGAGTATAACAGTCATCTGACAAATCTGATTAACTCCTCCTTCACAAATCTCATGGTGTGAATGGGTTTGCGGTATTTTGAAATCTATTTAGATTTATGTAGGCGGTATTAAAATAAATAATGGTATAGGAAACCACTCTTCATAATTAACAGAATAGTCATTCAAACTCTACTCCTGAAGTTATCTCACTCTTAAAAAAAACACTCAATACAATGCGTAGTATTCGATAACGCGATACAATTTCTGCTTAACTTAATATTAAGCGAGTTTTTTCAACAGTCCAGATCAAGAGCAGCACAACAATCGTACGCATTACACTAACAGCCTGCTCAACAGAACAATTTCGTTGGTGTCACGCGTGCAATTTTTGTTCTGCTCTGATTTGAACACTTGAAAAAAACACGCCTATTGATAAAGATCCGGATTGATTTCTACATTTAAGTAATTTTTACATATTTTTAAGTTTGAACTGTTTAACACTATAGTGTACTGTCAGCATCTCATCACATGTCAATCATAATCGTGATTATTATGACGAGGGTACTTAATTACTCAATTTCCACATCCACCAATGATTAGCACCTACATATATGAGCCCCTAATATTTATACGAGCATTAATTGAATGTTGAAACCATGTACTCGTATAAATGAATATCTTAACACCATGGCTCGAACACTCTCGGAAAAGTCAAAAACCGGAATACTGCACAAGGACCATCGGAAAATATGTTACCTTTGCAGGACGGCCAAGATAATTTTAACAACAATAAAATTGCATTACGCTAGTCGCCACCAGTTTGCGTCCTATTTACAACACTACTCTATTTTCCGATATGTGCTTGGATTTTCTTTCGAAATGAATGAAACCGTTTGGGGGAGAGACCGCGTTCATTTGTAGTCGAACGATGGGGAAAGCGCGTGGTGGAAAATTCGTAGCAAACCGAAGGGAAAATTGGTCGTATACATACAAATATTAGAATGGGAAAATGCCATAGTACGTGTATCTGAATATCTGAATCTGGGGAATCGGAATGTGTTTGAACATTTCAGTGTATAGGTAAATTCCCCTGGCACGAGGAAAATCTGACAATGTGTTGAGTGTTTTCCTCGTCGTATCTCTGGCGAGAGTTTTTCCTGGAAGTTCTGAGAATATCCCCGCCAATACACCTGCGTCCGTTTCCGTTAGTGTGTGTTTCAAGGTAAAATGTGAAGGTATAGTGCACCTAACCATGTGGGGCGGTGGGCGTGGGAAAGGAAATGGAACTCGTGAGGGAACGAAGGCCGACCGTACCAGGTAAATAAGAGAGCGGCAAAGTTAACAGACAACAATGTTCTAAGTGAGGCACTTCTTTCGCGTTCCCTCCGGGCAGATGAGTTTTTCATCTATTTTCGATCTTGTTGCGCTTTTCCTTTGAGGTTTTCCCGTGGTTCGATGCTTGCAGTGTGCAATCAACGGTGCGTTGCAGTCAGCGCAAGGGAAAATCGACAGAAGTTTTGCTTGGGGAAAGAACAAGTGGATATGAAAAAGTACTCAGAAAACTTGCGAACGGATAAACTTTGGTGAGGAGTTTCACAGCATGTAGTTTTCCACAAAAGAACTAGAAAAAAGTGTGGTGCCTCTTATTGAAATTCAGGTCTTGTTTTTATGTTGGCGCCTTTGCCACAAGGATGGGAAAAATTATCATCGTACAAATTCGTTCCGGAAAGCCAAGAGGCATAGAGAAAATGAAATTTTGTGTACTCTGCTAACCACCACACCCAACCGTCGGAGTTTCCGAGTTCTTGCCCTAGGTCTGCTCATGTACTACGAAACGTGCACACCGCCAGGAGGGAACACGAACGGAGCGCCTTCAAGCAACCACTCTTGGTTCGATTCTTTTGGCAGCACCTTGACTAGCTCCTCCGTCAGGTGGGTTCTTGCGCATGATGTTGCCGTGAGCAGCCAATCTACCTGCTCGTCAAGAAGGTGGGAACTTTGTATATAGGGGAGCTTTACGTTATGTTGGTTTCTGTTGTGTATCCATCCACACACCTCATTGTACACCTCTGTCCCACCTATGCGGGAGACAACTTTGCCGAGTAAATGCGCTACGACTTTTCTCAACGGTTTGAATGTATACACGTTTTTCGGTGTGACGAAAATTTTGCTGACGTGCGCGTACCTTTGGTTTTTGATAGGTGGGTGGAACTCCACCCATTCAGGTATACATTTGATTTATTTCAGCCAATGGTTGCTGATTCGCAAGAAAGGTGTGACGTCGTTCATTTCTTAGGTATAGCGACCTGCTGGTTGTTTTTCTTCGTTCTATTCGACGAGGTCGCCATTTTTTATGTTTTTTTTTCTTTAGTACGGATGCTGATCTAATTTTAGACAGGTCTTCTCCTTACTCGAATACCAACTAACCACATCCCCTATCTGTTATGTACTTATTTAATTTCATACTTGAGGATTCCGTACATAAAAACTCTGTGGGGCTTTAGTATCTAAGAAGAAGTGACGAAAGCAACATTTGTCAGCTTTAAGAACACTCTATTGTTGCGATTTTCGCCCAGATCGATAAAAGTAACAGATATTGATTCTGGTATAATGTAGGAATGAGAGTAAGATGTTACGTAATAAGTCGTTTTGTTCCAATTTAACTTTAATAGAGCTTAGTAGTATAGGTACATAACGCAATATAAATAATCCTTATTAATTCACCTACGTATTGAATTTAATATTTAGTCCGGTTTGAACCCCTACGGACGCCATAGAGAGAAACACTTTGCATGTAAATAAGTCTTTATAGACCTGCCCTTCGGGACTGTCTTTATCAAAGACGTTCCCAAAATCCTTGCTGGAAAAAGCTCGGCTATTTTTTTGCATTTCGCCACGCAAGACTTGTGCACTCCAGGTTACTGTACAGTTATTCTCTAAACAGGGCCGGTCAAAATCGCTGAATCAGCACTAAGAAGCGATTAGTGCTAAGCGCTGAGACTAAGCGCTTTCATTTTTGGTCAGCATAACATTTTCTCGCTTTTCTGGCTCAGCGCAATATTTGACATTTGCGACAATTGTCAAACGTCGGTTTTAACCTCAGTTGTGTTGTGTATGGTCGTTAATCGTGTTTTTAACGTAATCGTTAAATCGTATTATGGGAAAAAAAAGCTGCTACCATATCTTGTGTGTAACTTGGGACTCATTAAAGCAAGAAATTTCGAGTTTTCTGTCAAATGCCAAACATGGCATTTGAGACAGAGGGCATGCCGTTTCTAAAACACGAAAATAATCACAATGTGCTGGTCAGCAATTGTGAAGCGCTGACGTTGCGCTGACACGGCGATATTTTTTATGAACGCAGCCATTGCATTTGGTTGGTTACAACCGCGATGGCTGCATTGTGCAATCATTTTTCTAGGACTCAGAATCTAATTCTGAAGATCTAAACGAAGCATAATTAATTGCAACATATCCCTGTAGAAAGCGGCCGAACGGCAATTATTAAAGAAAAAAGAAAACCCATGGAGAATTCTTAATGTTACATATTTTCGTCATGACAACAAACAATATACTTATAATGTCTAGGGTATAATAATCTAATGATGCCGTGAAATGTAAAGAAAATTACCTCCGATTCCAAAACTCGTTTTCAAGGGAAGGTCGAACAACTGATTATTACCTATACCTTATAAGGTATAGAGTTTATTGTTTTTGTTACGACGAAAATATGTAACACCTCAAAAGGAAGGAGGTTACTCTGCCTTATTCGATTTAGCCATACCTACCTGTCTGTCTGTTTATCCGGTCGCATGATAACTTTCGATAGAACGAAGCTACAGGTTTGAACTTTTGGTCAAATATTGGTAGTATGAACTAGTTGTTAATTGCCTTGGCCCTACCAAGGGCATGGGCGCGTCAACATCTCTTGCATTTCTATGCCTTGTTGACGTTTCGATAGCATATCTACTTTTCGGAAGAGCAGTTGCTATCATGCACCTCCTATCCGCGTCGTCTTTATAGTGACAAGCTCGGAGCACTGTGGGAGTTCTGTTGGAACCCACAGGCAGTTTTTAATCACGCCGAAATTTGAACTTCGAGCTCTAGATTAGTATCGTAAAGCAGTGACCGAACTTCCACGGCTGCCAAATGCAACAAATGAATTAGTTGGTTGGCATTGAATATGGCCATGATCCGGCCAAGGGAACACCTACCTCCCCTACATATGTTAAATAATTAAATATATCTATAACTTTCGATTGAATAAATATGAAAAGCTTTAACTTAAACAGACGTCTCGAGCGGGAGATTTTATATTCTCTTGTGAATATGAGATTGATCAGTTGGAAACTAACGGTACTTTTCTTACAAAGAACCCGTATTACCCTACTTTTCACGTTTTTTGCATATTATTCTTGAGCTAATTGACGTAGAGAGCTAATTTTTGGTACGTAAGCTTCAGACGAGAAGCTGCTTCCGATTTAGTAATATGAGCGTAATCCGATCAAAGTTCATTTCTGGACCTACCTCCCCTACAAATATTAAAAAAAGTAAATATTACTCTTCCTGCGATTTCTTTCGACAGAATGAAGCTAGCGAGTTAAAAATTTGTAGGGTGTTGGTAGTATGATCAAGTTAGTTGATATTGAAAACGGGCAAGATTAATGAGCAACCCCTACTATCCCTGCAAATGGTACTTTAAGCCATAACTTGCGGTAGAATAGAGCTAGCGATTTGAAATTTTGGCGAAACATCTGTGAATGGATCTAGTTGGCAGATATTGAATATGATGGGACCGAAGGAATACCTATCCTCTCTGCAAATATTATTTCAATTATATGGTAACTTTCCATAGAATGGAGCTAATGGTAAAAGTTTGGTAGCTAGTTGGCGTTGGGAATGGGTCGAATTCTCCCCTATAATGTTGTGGTAAAATAGCTTACTCGATTCAAAATGGCGCCTACCTTCCCAACAAAAGTTCCTTCATCGTTTCTTTATCGGTTGACTTCTTTCGAACTGACCATGTAAGAAACACACTTCTAGAGCATGTGGCTGTTGCCTATTTGGGGTTATGATATCATCACAGGACTGCACAGATTTATAATACGCTTCGGACTCGGGTTTCGATGTTGAAAATAGGTAAGATCCGACTCAAGCAACCCCTATCTCCCCGGCAAATTAAACTTCAAATGAGTAATAACTTTCGATAGAATGAAGCTACCGACTTGAAATTTTCGTCAAATGTTTGAAGTTAGATTTAGTTGGTTGGTATTGGTAATGGAGAAGATTCGACCCAAAGAACCCCTATAACTGAAACTTCAACTGAGCGATAACTATCGGTACAACGATGCTGGCGACTTGAAAATTTCGACAAATATTTATAGTGTGGGTTGGTTAGTTGATTTTGAGAATACGCAAGATCCTGCTGAATGAACGCCTACCTCGTTCGTTAGTTAAAATATATAGTACATATCCAAAATCCGAATGGATTAACGATGAAACTTCGCATTGGATTATCACACACAGTTCAAACTGATCATATAGGAAACTCACTTTTCACGACATGCATCGTCGTCGCCAGTTGGTACTTTTGGTATCACCACTAGGTCGGACAAAGACCTTTTCCATAGTCCTCCGCGTGGGCGCCCCCTGGTAACGGCAGTGTATCAATTCGCTGACGGCCAATGTCTTAGCGATAAGACAGTTTGGAAAAGGCAGATAGCTGTAGCCTGAATGGCTGACAAACACCTAAGCGTCTCAGGTCTAGTAGGATGGAATGACTTGCGTAGTTGGACCTGCTACATAGTTGTGTGGGCTCCAGCACGTTTATTAAACCATCTGAAGCAGCTATCTCCGAGGTCATCCACCGAATGGGGTTAAGCGACGTGCTGACAACTCGTCCTTGTAAAAACCACTCCATGTCAAGAAACCTGGAACGAAAGCCTCGGATTGGACGGATCAACAACGACGACCACGCAAACGAATAAAGGATTATTCTTTCGGATCCTGGAATGTACGCTCCCTGAACAAACCGGGGGCCGAGAAGGCCCTCCTTCAACAGGTCGAAAAGTACAAACTGAGCATTACTGCAGTCCAGGAAACAAATTGGCTTGGCAGCGAGATTAATGACAAGAAATCGCACACAATTTTTACAAGTGGCAAACCATCGGGCCGCAAGGAGTTTGGAGTAGCATTTATAGTGGACAATCACCTCAAACCGCATATTACTGACTTCAAACCCATAAATGAACGGCTGTATGCGATTCGCATCAAGACTCGATTCTTCAATCTCTGGCTCATCAATGTGCATGCCCCCACTGAAGTTAAAGAAGACGCAGTAAAAGACGAGTTCTACGCCCGCCTTGAAACTCTCTTCGACTCACTTCCAACAAACGACGTCAAATTGCTGCTGGGAGACTTTAACGCGAAAGTCGGGAATGAAAGTTGGCATCGGGGGACCTCTGGAGGCCACAGCCTCCATGAAGAATGTAACGATAACGGCCAGCGACTTATCGACTTCGCCTGCAGCAGGAATCTAGTCGTAAGCTCTACGTGTTTCCCGCATCGACGCATTCACAAGCAGACCTGGAAGTCTCCAGACGCACATACCGTCAACCAGATTGACCACGTCCTCATTTGCAGGAGATGGGCGTCTAGCGTCATGGATGTCCGCTCCTATCGAGGAGCAAACTGCGACTCAGATCATCACTTGGTGAAGACGACCTACAGATGTAGAATCTCCTCAGTGCACCAGTCAAGAATCAGCCCTCCCAAAATCTTTGCGGTTGATAAGCTCTTGAGTGATGCTACAGCGGTGGCGTATACTACCGCCCTTGAGGAAAAACTATCACCTATGCTACACAACATCAGCAACACAGGCGTCCATGGGTTCTGGGAAGAACTCAAGGGTACCATCAAGGATGTCGCAGAGAAGGTCGTGGGATATAAAGCCCGGCGAGCGCGAAATGACTGGTTCGACGAAGAATGCAAAAATTCACTTGACGCGAAAAACGAGGCCTACAGACAATGGATTCAACGAGGAACCAGAGCCAGAAGAGAAAAATATGACGAGCTACGGTGAATATCGAATAGAATAATTAGACGTAAGAAACGTAAATACTTTGAGGAGCAGTTGCTGAACATAAACGAAAACTTAGCTAATAGGAACACCAGACAAGCGTACAAACTAGTAAATACAATCAAGAACGGCTACCAACCCAGGACTAGCCTTTGTAAGGACAAGGATGGAAACATCATCAGCGACACCGATGGTATTAACAAACGATGGGCCTCCTATTTTGAAGAGCTTCTAAACCGACCATCTAACATCCCCACACAGGAAGCTCTCGATGATATTGTTGATCTAGGCCCACCCATTCAACCCCCGACAGTAGAGGAAGTTGATCTCGCGTTGCGGTCGCTAAAACGAAATAAAGCGCCGGGCGCTGACGAGATCCCAGCTGAATTGCTAAGATTCGGTGGAACGAGTCTAGTTGATGCCATACATCAATTACTCCTGCGAGTATGGGAGAACGAGGAGATCCCAGACGATTGGCGCAGAAGCATCATCTGTCCAATTCATAAAAAGGGAGATAAACTGCGGTGTGAGAATTACAGGGGCATCTCACTAGTTTGTACGTCGTATAAAATTTTGACGAAAATTCTGGAAAATAGAATAAAACCGTACGCAGAACGAGTCATTGGCGAATATCAAAGCGGTTTCAGACCTGGTCGCTCCACAACCGATCAGCTCTTCTCAGTCAAACTGATACTCCAGAGGTGCTGGGAATACAACGTAAACGTATACCAAATCTTTGTCGACTTCAAGCAGGCATACGACAGTATCGATCGTGGAGTACTGTACAACATCATGCTGCAATTTGGTATACCAGCAAAATTAGTGCGACTGACAAAGATGACGATGACCAACTCCGTCTCACAAGCCAGGATCCAGAATAGACTTACTGATCTATTTGAAACACGCACTGGTTTGAAACAGGGCGATGGACTGGCACCGACGCTCTTCAACCTAGCACTGGAATACGTTATTCGGGCCATGAATATGGACAACAGCAAGACGCTGCTCATCAAGTCGACACAATTAGCAGCGTACGCCGACGACATCAACATCATGTCCCGAAGATTGGCTGACGCAGAAGAACTTCTGCATACGCTCGATACCGCTGCAAAGGAAGTTGGATTACGTATTAACGAGGGTAAAACTAAAATAATGATGCAATCGGTGACAAGGACACCTGCACAACCGAGCATCAACGTGGGGGACCTCAACATCGAGTTCGTGAACAACTTCATGTACCTGGGTTGCAACCTGTCAAGGGACGCCAACGAAACTGACGAAATCAAGCGACGGATACAGTTAGCTAATAAGACTTTTTTCTCGGTTCTCCCCATAATGAAATCGAAACTTGTGCACAGAAACACGAAGCTCCGCGTGTACAAAACCATTATACGACCAGTGCTATGCTATGGCTGCGAAGCATGGACCCTAACTCAAGCCTCCGGAAACATGCTAGACACTTTCGAACGTAAGGTTCTACGGCGAATTTTCGGGGCTGTTTGCGATCGAGATGGATGGCGCATCCGGTACAACCATGAGTTGTATGAAATGTACGATGAGCTGCAAGTCTCGAAAATCGTCAAACTACAACGACTTCAATGGGCAGGGCATGTACAAAGAATGGACGATGATCGCATGCCTAAGAGAGTAATGAATGCAGAACGAGTCAACGGAGCGAGACTGCGGGGACGACCGAGATCTCGTTGGGAGAGCTCAGTAGGTGTGGACGCCGCGCAGCTGCTGGGCTCCCAAAATTGGAGGACGCGGTCACGTGACCGAGATAATTGGAGGACAATGATCCAGGCGGCCAAGGCCCGACGTCGGGCTGTCGCGCCACGATGATGATGATGACTAGGTCGGACAAAACTAGGGTCTGCTTCTATGTAATTAAGTCCTTTACGTTATCCCAATAGACGGGACTTAAATAAAATACCAGTTCTGTGTGATCGGATACTTCCGCGATTGCTACAGTATCATGGCTTTATTTCTTCGTTTTATGGATTTTACGGATTTTCTTTTCCTGTGCCCTAAGTTAGATTTTGACAGGCCTAGTGACTTGAAATTTAGGCCAAATGATTGTACTAGGATGTAGTTGGTTGTTGTTGAAAATGCGCAAGATTCGATAAAATAAATCTCTACCACCCCTACAAGTGAAACTTCAAATAAGCAGTAACTTCCTATAGAATTAAGCTAGCGAGTTGAAAATCTCACAAATATTTGTAGTATGAGTTAGTTAATTGATTTTGAGAATGGTCAAGATCCTTCTGAATGAGTGCCAATCGGCAACCTCCCCTATGAACTGGCTATATAGGAAACTCACTTTTAATGCATATGGTCGCTACTAATTGGTACTTTTGGTATCACCACTAGGTCTATACATCATCTGTGCATGTTTGCAGCTATCCATGTGCAAGACGACCACGAAAGTGTGAGAATTCTGTTATGCAAGACCTGATGAGTGCTTCTATCCATACAAAACCACTAAGCCTGGAGACCTTAAAAACTGAGGGAATTTGAGAACAAAAAATATTTGGTCCCGTTGCGGGGCTTGAACCGCAGACGACCATGTTTCGAGTAGCAAAAAATGCCCGGTGCGTTACCGAGCTAATCTACAGACGCATACTAAGTTCGTGTACAGAATGAAACCAAGTGTCATAAAAATTTAAATTTTCGCTGAAATAATTTGCACTTGCACATGCAAGAACATTGAATACATTGCCAGGAAACAAATATCTCCACTTCTCACCCTCTCTGCACCCCCTCTAGTCAGTTAGTATAAGTGCTTCACACCATCTAGACCTCCACGGTCGAGTTTTCAAGTAAAATCCGCCTTCACGGCTTAAGCGATCCTCACACCGGGGCGCGACAAAAAATCGCCCAGCGGATTCGCGGCGTAAATTTTCGCCGCGACAAAAATCTGACCACAGCATTGTACGAAGGTGCCCACACCGACGCGAAATTTCGCCACTTTGTGCAGCGATTTTGTCGCGACGACAAAAAATCGCTGAGTGTGATTTGATTTTCGTCGATACCTTCTTGTTTACTTCATAAGTAGTTGTTTATTCGATATGGCTAGCGATATCGAAAAACTGATTGAGATCATGAGAAAAAAAAATATTAAAAAAAACATACGAAAAAAGATAAAATCTGGAAAGATATTGCCGATGAGCTTGGAGCAAAATGTAATAAGTACCAATTATTATTTTTTATTTCAAGCTCCCGCTTTTTTCGAGCAAAGCAGTAAGCAACGGGTGCATTGAAACTTATGCCATGCACCCATAGTCTTCTTTCCCTAAGAAGGCAGAATTTTTCCCGACGGCGTTATCAGACTCAGTTACACAACAAAATACACAACGAATACTGAATGCGATTTTTTCCGCGGCGATTTTTTGTCGCCTCGGTGCGAACATCTGAAAATCGCCACGAATTTCCGTCGCGAATACGTCGAGAATACGCCGCGAATTTTGTCGCTGCGATTTTTGTCAAGCTGGTGTGAGGATCGCTTTATACTAACAGAATTGTCGCACTTTTGTGGTCGCCTTGCACATGGATAGCTGCAAAGATGCAAGACCTGATGAGTGCTTCTATCCATACGAGACCACTAAGCCTGGAGAAATTAAAAACAGGGAATTTGGGAACAAAAAATATTGAGTCCCGTTGCGGGGCTTAAACTCCGTGTCGACCTTGTTAGGATAAACCCGTTTAGACCACTGAAGTAAGGTAAGTTATTGTCGAGGAGGAACTCCAAAAAGGTAAGATTAGCAGGTGAATCTTACTTTTTCGGAGTTCTTTTCACTGTGTAGTTTACCCGACGAAGAAGACCAGGAATAAGAACACTAAGAACTAGACGAAGAACAAGCGGTCGAGAAAATAAAAAAGAAGCACAATTGAAGGGAAGTCATCCGGAACAAAACGGCTGGCTGCTAAGTCACAATACGATCGGCCTGTCATCTGGCTACCTGGTCAGGAAGCTATGCTTCCAGCACTACTTCCGGTAGACTGTTTGGGGTAGAGAACGGGAAACCTACAATTCTCTACATCCCAACAGAATAAAATGGCTCACGAATGGCTCCAAAATGAATGAGGGAAGGGTGCGAGCATTTTTCGCCTAGAGCACAGAATTCTCATCCCTATGAAAAACTTTCTCAATGTCTTCCAAGCGGAAGTTGCCGCCATCGAGGTTTGTGCGCAACTGGGCAGGGCTACAGGCTACATTAGCAAAAACATAGGAATCTTCACAGATACTCATGGTGCTGACTAATACATCGGTTAACTTAAGTCTAGTGAGGCCGTTCCAAGATATCGTTAACAACATTAGAATCTCACAATCTACGTTGTATCTGGCCACTCCACACCACATTGTAGGCAAAGAACAAGCGAAAAAGCTTGCCAGACGGGCATCTGCAGCCTCCTACATTGGCCCAAATCCTTTTTGCGGCATGCATACACATTAGACCACTAGAAACTGAATGCAGCATGTGTCTAGTATTCGGATAACACGAACCCAATTTGTGTTAAACGAATTAGGATAACGCGTATTTATTTAACACGAACTGGGTATTTCTTCCCCCCGTCGAGTTCGCCTTAACGAGAGATTACTGTAATGTGAAATGTGTAAGTTTCCTTGCAATGAAAGTGTACTTTTGTCCACAACGTTCCAATCTTGTTATGAAAGGCAATAAGCATGTGTATACCAGCAACTTGCATCATTCGAAATTATTTTACATGTTATCGAAACTGCAACAAAGCCTTTGATTTCATAGGAGTATTTGACTTTGTCGGCGTTATACCACACAAGGCGATTAGTAAGGTTAGGCAATATCTTAATCTTATCTCTCCAACTAATAAAATTGCCGGCGTTTCGAGTTCGAATCCCGTCCACGACGACGTTCATGACCATGGATGTTTATGTTGTCTCCCCTCTGTTGTGTGGGGCGTAATAATAAGCCACAGCGTCTCCCGATTTGTCGCAGGTAGGCGGCTAATTGGGGGAGCGGTATGTGCATGCTGGCAACTGCATTTTCCGAAACTAGTTTATGCGAACGAAGCGTCAACTGGGCCACATGGAACAGTTGACGCGCTATGCCCCACAAGCGGTTAGGTCAGTTGAGTAAATAATAAAATTGATTTAGAGAAATCGTTTGTTTTCTCTAATTTCTTTCGGGTAATATCGGTAATTAATTTTTAAAGTAATGCCATTTGTCAGTTAACACAGCTAGTGCCAGTTTTGGGAATTTGCAGGCTGGCGCTACATTCAATATAATTTTTACTTTAAATCGGTTGCCAATTTATGAAAATTACTCTCTCCGCTGAAAATATATCTCCCCAATATACTTTTCATACACTTATGTATGTAGTATCTATGAAGCTATACAAGCAATATTCCAACGTTAGCTCAAGCATCCACAATCTTTACATTCATAGAGTAGTGAGACTGAAAGCAAAGAAACCATTATTACCTTCGTCAAGGATTCGATTTGTTTGCATTGTATAAATCCCGAACACCCTTGTTTGCTCTCGGACTCTCCATAATAATAATGAAAATAAAAAGCTTTTATAACGTCGTCCTGTGGCACCGATATGAAATGACCACTGGACATGCTCCTAGACAAACTACAACCGGAGAGATGGACTGATAGGAAGATGGTATGGTATACCTATAGTTAAGTGTGTTTGAATATGCCATTCAACTTCTTGGGCAAGCAGTATTCTTGTGGAAGCCACATATTATACATAGATATGCATCTACACCACTAGACCATACACTTTATTGACCTTTCTACCTATCCAAACTGCTGCAGATCTATTGTTTGACTTAAAGTTTTCGTACAGATGTTCTCCTTGAAGCGTGATTTCATCTTTCTGCACGACATTGTCCAAGGAAATCCTTTCGCCCCCGATCGAAATCTTTTCATTTAGCACACGCACTTTGTACGAAAGGTCATCGTTGCCTTTTCACATTATACCTATAAATTTTAGAAAATGGAAAATCCTTTTTGCACGTCATAGTGGACACGATTTGGAATGGGTCGCAAGGAATGTGGGAGAGCGTTTGTCGACGTTGATTGAATAAGATCTGGTCTTGAAGACAAGACAGATGGATAGACTACTTGATCCCTAAACAGATGGATGGGATGGTATTTACCGTGAATGACGTGAAAATTAGATTAGCAAAATGAAGGGCGACACATGTGTGTCAGTTGTAAGGTTGAACAATTATAAGGGGAGTGTCACAATTCGGCCGAGGTAAGGCGAAACACAGCGATTGTGAGACAGAATGTAAGTTCTGCAAATGTATTGACTAGTTTGATGTATAACATGTATTGGAGATCAACGATGGAGTCGCTTCGCCAAAGTTCATGTAGTTTGTCAGTCTTTTTTGACCGATTAATTATCAACAGATTTTAAATAGGCCAATGTAAAGTTTTGAAGCAATTCAGAGGGTCACTAATTAATACCGACTACGATTCGCCGCTTCACATATGAACCGTGTATTTAATATGGGCAGCTTTGCGCAGGAGGAGCATCGCTGAGAAGCCTGTGGCTATTATTAAGGTAACCTACGATGGCACGAAATGTCGCCTTCTGCACAAAAGTAAGGGATGGCGGGGGAGATTCGGAGTGGAGTTCGGCAGGAGTGCATCCTCTCACCGATCGAAATCCCCATAGTGATTGACGATGTGTTGCATGCGGCCCTATCCGGGCCACACAGAGGAATTCGATGGGCCTTAACCTCTTATCTGCAACATACTGACTACTCTGACGACATATGCCTACTCTCCCTCAAAATCATGGACCTAACCGCAATGGTTTTAGATCTCGGGAGGGAGGGGTGTACGTTTGGGCTAAAGATTAGCCCACCGTTGCAAGAAAGAAATCCTATTCCTTCTGCCATCAATATCAACGGACAGCCTGTAGAGAAGGTGGATCAATTCGTCTTTCTAGGTAGCATTGTTGCGAAAATCGTAGTACGGAGCAGGATATCGCTCGTCGTACCGACCAGGCTAAATGCGCTTCCGACCTGCTGTTCAAAATCTGGAAATACAGTTATTTCAGTAATAAGACAAAACTGGACTTGTTTCGCTCCCTGGTACTGTTGTTGTTGTGGTAGCGATGCTTCGAATACTGTAGTTCTTGTTGCATCGAGGGGGTTTGGCAGCTCTTGGCCATCGAAAAACGGCTGGTTCCGGTACGAAGAACCGGCTGCCGCAGGAACGCCCTGGTACTGTCTGTCTGTACTGTTGTATGGGAGCAGCACATGGAAAGTTTCCGTAAGAATTACCAGCAAGCTGCAAGTTTTCGTCAACTCATGACTTTTGTAACGGACCAAATCTGACACATAAATATCTATTTTTGAATTTGTGTATTTTCCACAAATGTATTTAATTTGGATTCAATTCAAATCATTTACATTTCTGAAAGATCGTTACAAATTCAAAAGTTGGAATTTATGGGTTAGAATTGGCCGCTGTAAAAACCACAGCTATCAATGAATGCAGGGATGAGAAAAACATGAACGTGGTGAAGCGACATTTTGGTGGGAAAATTGGGGGAACAGAAGAAATGAGCGAATGGAACGGGTGGAAACAGGGGGGGTTGTCGAACGAGGTACGCCGCCGAGGACGGGCGAAGGTGAAAAAATTCCCCAAAACTCGAAAAAAAAAACGAAAAAAAGGCTGAATTTAAACATCGAGTGGGATTTATGTGGCAGAACAAGGTTGTCGATTGTTAGAGGGTACGCGAAAAAGTTTTCGAGCTGAAAAGAAGGCCGGTGGTTCGTCCCTAGCAGACCGGACTTCACCTGATCCCAAAAATCGGCCACTAGGCATAACAATCTTGCCGCGCGAAAATAAAATTTCGTCTGTTTTGTTGATCCTCGAGCATCTGCTGTGATTGTGTTGTGAAGATGGCTGGGACGCCGATCCTAAAAGGGCATCAATAACGCACCATAAAGTGTGACAGTGAGCGAAGTCTCCCCTAAATAGGTTAATCGAGTTGTTGAGAGCATTTAGTGATGTTTGCAAAGGCTGTCTGATTTATCGTGTTACCTGCCAAGAGTCAAATGTATCATTGTCAGGCGTACCGAGTTCTGAAATTATGAAAGTTATGAAATGTTTGTTGTTGTTACAACCACTAATATTGTTGCGAAGAGGTAATACAATACAAAGCGGAGCCGTTATATGATCTAGACAAGTGCTACCCAGTTGGAAATCGTTGATTGATTATGTGTGGCGAATTTGAATGATTCGCCATATAGGAAAATAGATAGATCCGTCCCGTTGAAAAAATACAAATCCCTATGAATCCTTCAAAGTGCAGGAAAAAAGAAATTATTAATGAATGTGACAAATCCATAAAAAAATAGTTAATCTTAAACGAATTCATATGTGAATTCTATGTGCTATAGTGTTAAAGATCGAACATGTTTATGTATGTTTATGTAAAAAAAAAAAGAAAATTTTGGTTGAATAGTTATAGTATTTGGGTTTTGCATAAATTTATCGTTATATAGGTATATGCCTATCTATTGAGTATGTTTTTATTAACTTTCATTGATAAATAAATATGTGAGCATAATCTCAAGATTTCGGTTTTCCTCTAAGGAGCTACCTGCCCCCATTTCAGGTAGTCGACGATGGGTTAAGGCCTAAGTAGGTTCTTTTTCTTATTTCGCGCTACGGGAGACCCCTATAACTTTTTTCTTTTTCAGCCAAGGGGGCCTCAAGGTCGAGTTGCGGGTTTAGTAGGCCGGGGTCCATTGCCATCTGGGTCCTGGAGCACAAAAAGATGGCACCTGCGTTGGCTGGATGCCACGCGTCCTTTCTCTTCCTCAAATTTTATACCCCATGTTGTGTTGTCTATCCCAGGCCTGTGAATTCCCTTTAAATATTCTTGGACAGGGACAACGAGCGGCGAAAACCCCGCTTATATCTCACGAACTGAGCTACATCAAGCACAGGCCGCCGCTTAGCTCGTTGAGGAGCCTATTTTGGCAGCTGTCACTGTCGGACCTTAACGGTCAGAATGGCTCCGCCTCCGTTGACGCCTTTGTGTGTCGTCCTTCGGCCATTACACTTTGTCGAAGAAGTTTGATGAAGAGCTTAGGCGGCGTGCTGAGGCGGCGTGCTGGTCAAATGCCAATCGACGAATTGATATGCAGGCGAAAATAGCAGTGGATAGGACACACATTGCGGAAGGGTGATAATTGCATTTCTGGACATGCCATGAAATGGGACCCCATTTACCATGACGGCCGGCTAATGGGGCATCCTAAAATCTCATGGCGTTGATCTCTGGCGAAAGAGTGTAAGTCGCCGGGTAAGTCCAGGAAGCAGATGCGTCCCATTGTCCAAAACACAGTACGATGGCGCACAGGAGAAGTTGACACGCTATGCATCACTGGGAATTAGGGCAAAGTAGTAAGGATTTTAATCCACTTGCCGGAAGGAATTGCGTACCGATTTATGAATATTTAAATAAGTTAGGTTAGGTTAGGTAGAGTGTCAGCCTAACGGCTCCGCATAGACAGCTGGGCTCCATAGCGATACCACATGTTTCAGGCGCTCATCCCGTGTCGTTGCTAGCCCTAACCAGAAGATCGTTGTTGAGCTGAAGGGAACTTGACTCTTTGGCGAAGCTCAAGATCAAGAGGGTTCTCCAACTCGTCGAAGAAGTAAGCTCCTAGGATATATCTTGATCTTCGGGCCTTTGTTCGAAGGTTGTGTCAATGATGGCCTCTTGCAGCGAGACCATTTGCTCTGAGGTCAGAGATCCGGTGGCGAAATCTGCTCTTTGCTTGGAGGATGTTGAGTCCACATGCCATAATCTTTTTCTAGCGAGTGCAGGACATTCGCATAGAAGGTGCATTGGAGTTTCTTTCGTGTTTGGTATCTGACAATTCCTGCAGTCATCGTTAGTTATTAGCTTTGGTCTGTACGCGTGTTCCCCTATCAAGCAGTGGCCTGTCAGTATGCCCACTAAGTGTCACCACACACTGTCGAACTCCTTCTCCAACATGGTATAATACAAGTGGACCGGTTTTCATTATAAACATAATGAAGTGTGTGTCTTGAGATATTCAGAGGGCATTTGTAGTTTCGAGATGGAGTTCGAGATTGACAGTGTATGGTAACAGGTGACACTAATAGTGCACACTGACTTCTGGGTAGTTCTAAGAGGCTTTTGAGCTATTTTCGTTATTCTGTAGTCGTTTGTGCTAAGCCAGTTAGCGTTGACTGTCTCGTTTGTATTGACGTCGGCAGCTCTTGGGCTGTCCCTCGTTTGAGGCTAGCCTGCTATATCGCAACCTATCTATAATAGAAGTTGAAAACGTGAACACTATTCTGGATTGAACTCTAGAAAAGAATTTTGTTCAACCAATATTTGCGTTTTAATCTGATCAATATACAACACAAAGTGCTCTGTGTGACGATCCCAAATTTAACAAGAATATATCTGACAAGTCCTTTTCTCAAGAATCGTTAAAGCCGATAGAGCTTTATCGGAGAGTGTCTTTTGCCAAAAATTTATATTATTCATGACAACAAAGTTTGCATATGCTGGCACCGTTGTTCGACACACTATTGATTTCGGGTAATAAATTTCATAAAACGAACGACTGACCACCGTCAAGGATGCCAGTGTATCCGAGACGGAAAAAGTGTTTGGAAGTTTTCAGTGCCGTGTGTCCAAGTAAAAATGATTTCAACATTGTAACGTTTGTAGACGACTACGTAGTACGTCAGCCATACTTCTACATACTTCTTTGCTCCGGCGTTATGCTGAAAATATGCTTCTGCATGCCGTCTTTTTATTGCGGTCATTCCAATATGTTTGCAGGTTACCGAACTGGAATCAAATCCATTCTACGGTAACCATCCGCAAAGTTATGCTGACTCTTCCGTTCCTTTTTTTATTATAGGAATACGATGCGGTACCTATGATATATGCACCATCGTATTTGTATATACATACATATGTATGTACATAATATTGTATGTGCTCTGTGGTTTAAAGTTATGATGAATATCATTCATGATTTTACAAGCATATTGTATATATAGGTACATATATGTTCGTTAGAAGTATGTATACGAAAGCAAACTGATTTCCTTCCAAGACGCCTATTAGATGAAAAAAGGGCTACCGGATTAAAGTGGTTGTATGTACACATGTATGTGTTCAATTCAAGCCTGTTTCCACGTACGTATGATTTATTTAGAACTTCGCACCTGCACGCACATTGCAAGAAGATGCAAATAGTAAAATGGCCAGGGAACAAATATCTCCACTTCTCATCCTCTCTTCACCTCCTCTAGAATAAGGTCCTTTACACCATCTAAACCTCGACAATCGAGTTTTCAAGTAAAAAATCATAAGGGGACTCGATTCATGCTCACGTCGTATTTGTCGTAAAGTTGTAAACTTCTGTCATTTTTCTATGGGAATGAACAGAAGTTTACGACGAATACAGCGTTTATGATATTTACGACAGGGAGCGTGAATACTGAATACCCCTCATGTCTTCACGACTCGTACTAACAGAATTCTCACACTTTCTTTCGTGGTCGTCCTGCACATGGATAGCTGCAAAAATGCAAGACCTGATGAGTGCTTCTATCCGTACAAAACCACTGCGAGAGTTCGCTTTGATCGCTCTCTCACCTAGTGCTCGCTGCGCTCGGGTTGTTCTCTTCGCTCACAACTTGACACTAACCTCGATTATCTTTTTTCATACATAATTAATTTGTTTCCCGCTTACTCAGCACCACGACGATGATGCTTTAACGTAAAGATGCCTCTGGCAGCTTCTAAATTTGCCTTAAATACATACTTCTGTGACTGTGGGGGCGAACACCAGTGGACAATTGGCAATACATGCCATGTAACGAAGCAAATGTGGCCTAGACTGAATCCTAACCGCTCTTCAGGGTTGCTATACATAGTTGGATATAAGGAACATAACAAATGTTGTGGGGGTTATCATAGGCTATTGGCTCATTGGAGAGCATGGCAGGAGATATCGAATACCGCACAATAATTATTGCAGAAGTTGTGGAGGTAAGGATGAGGATGAGTGATCCTTTCATTTGCCCTGCATCTGTCCTGGTAGTAAGAAAGATCCCCTTGGGTCTCACTTCTTCACCCATTCTGGATAATCTGAAAGAGGCGAGTGTCTGTCGGATCCATCTTTTCACTACCAGCTCCAGATGGTTCGCGGGTTAGGTCTTGGTCGGACGTTTTTGAATCATATAGTGGTATCACAACGGATCCAATAGTGCTCAACGTGGGTGAATGCACGTTTCTCGTCTAGCTTGCTTACGTAGCGATAAAACTTTGTAAACTTACAGGGACAATGGTCACCGATCAAATAAAATAAATGACTAATGACTGATTTTTTCTTCGTTCATTTTTTTTTTCAACTTAAACCTTTTTTTTTAATTTTCCAAACTTTGCCCCCTTGGTGATTGCGCCCGAGGCAGTGCCTCGGTCGCTTCTCCCTTGCTATGCCACTGGTTTGGATTACCTCCAGTTCGTACCCACATTTTGGTTGATATATGCATGGGTATGACAATGAGGCATGAGCTTTTTGGGCATGCCCTATTTTCATCAGCTCTCACCTCTCGGAGTATTATTGGCAAAGTTGCCACAGGAAAGTAATGCAATAGCGCTCATGGGCCGGTCGTTTTGTTCGGTGCCACGTAATGCCCGTACCACATTATGCGGGACTCGCCGAATCACGAGCCAAGTGGATAACATATTGTGAACATCCAAGCACCTATGAGTGAACGAATTTCATCCAATGCAACAAATACCGAGCATGGAGCAAAAAAACAAGAATAGAAGGGGTCCAAGAATAATACCCTAGGGGACTCTAGAGGAAGGGAGAAAAAATAGGCTTTTGAAGAAGAAGGTCGAGGAGGTAGAAGGAGAGCCAAAACACAAGGTGAGATTGAAACCCAACACCAACTAATTTATTCAGTAAACTTCTGTGATTTAATATGTCAAAGGCTTTAGAAAAATCGACGTATGTAAAATAAATAACATGAACGTCGAGGAGTTTATTGAGAGATTTCGAAACATAGCAACTAAGTTCGCGACTGCAAAAACCATGTTGGTTGGGACAAGTGAGATGGCCGAAAAAGTCGCAAATGTAGTTGAAAACCATCCGCTCAAGAAGTTTAGAACATAAAGATGACAGTGAAATTTTACGGTAAGTTGGGGTCACCCTTTTTTGGAATAGAAACAACATAGGATGACTTCCATTGAGTTGGGAAAACACCTTCTTCAGTACTTTTACTGAATAAAATGGCAAGAGGAACGGAAATGGAGCTGTGTTTTCTTCAAGAGAGCGGGTGGTTTGAATAATTTTTTTGGTCTTAGATCTGGGAAGTCAGAATGAGAATGCTTGAAGCGAGAACGAGCACGATTCTTTCTGCGGACTATTTTATATACTAAGGGTGTAAACCAGACCGGTGCCTTTGGAGGCACGAAGTGGGACGGACTCATAGATAATATTATAAAGAAGGTTGTAAAATGTTGATACAGCAGATGCACAATTAAGATCGAACAGAATTCTACTTCAGACTATTTCGTTCAATCTTTGATTGATGTTTAAGTAGTCGGCTTTCCTAAAATCAAGCCGTGTATGGAGATTGCTCGAACGAGAGTGCTCAAAGGGAATATTGAGGTTATTCACGACAAGAAGGACATAGGTAAATTACTTAGGAAAAGGTCTAGCATACGGTCCATGAAATTGCGAACGGTATTAAACTGTAATAAATTGCAGAGCTCGATAAAAGACGGTATTAACAACAAAAGGAATGGTGAAAACGAAGATAATGCAAAACTTGACTTGGAGAATCAGGCCAGCGTACATTGGGGAAGTTGAAGTCGCCACAGATAATAATATTTGAATCAGGGTGCAATATGTTAGTAAGGTAGGAGAAGTATTTAAAGATACTGTCATAAACTAACAAGGAAGAATTGCATAGAACATAGACACATGAGATTAGTAGAAATAAAGAAAGGGAAATAGAAAGAGAAACGGTAACACAGTCAGAAGGGACAGAGTGATTGGTAGATATCAACTTACGGCCGTTCGGCGATAAGAGCTGCTCCACCATCAGACTTTCTAATGGCATCACAATTACGATCACAATGAAAAATCTGGAAGCCCTCCAGAATTTCACCACTATTAATTTAACCAAGTTTCAGTTAAACAAAAGATGTCATGCGATACAGTGAAGGCCGATATATTCAGATCTAGGTCCTTAACCCACGAACATTTTGGCAATACAGAAAAGTCTTAGACTCAATTAGATCCTACCACAAACATTTGATTCTATTGTAATTTGGAGTTGCTAGCTTTTCAGATTCATGCGATCGGGAGTTACAGATACTTTTCTTTATTTCACATAAGTCGTTAAACACAAATTGGTAAAGTTTTACGTTAAAGCTGACGAGGTGAATTTAAATTTTTTTTTTTTTGCATATTCAAATGAGATTTGCTGTTCCCTGCCAGGAACTATAGACTTTCAGCAAAGGAATGGCTTGGATGATAATAATGATATTTTAAATACTTTAAAATTCGGATATCTTTTGTCCGGTAAAACCGATTGCAATGAAGTAAAAACTAAATGCTACTGCAATGTAAGTATTATTTTCCAGAAAACGGATTAGCGGTTTTCATATGATGCCCAAACAGACAAATATTTCCAAAACTGTTTTTTGATAATTTTTTACTGACAACTACACCCCAGATAACTTTTTTCCTAAATATTTCGAATGTACAGACACGAAAAATCGACAGACTATTGTTATTATATATGTATGTGCATATTTGGACCCTCTGTCTGTTGAAATTCATTCATATACTGTTTATCGTGGAATACAATAGTTAAATGTCGTATATTTACCCAATCTGTATAGGTATAACATTTACCATGTACATATTGCCCAATTTCTTCAATCTTGACATGATGGGATGTTCGTTTGCACTACTAGTTTTGCTTTTGCACCAAAGTAGGCTGATTTCAGGATACAGATGTAATGTTGGAATGCAATCATTCATGTCTATCAACAACTCTACAAACAACACATAATAAGGGATATAACATACGCAATCATGTTTTTTGAATATTCATCTATTGGCTCTTGCGAAAACGGTACTTTTGTAACTGACACGTGTTGTGTAATTCAACCTCTAATCACAACCGAATTGTTACAAACTTCGTCTTTCACTCTGCCAGAAGTATCGTATCCCTTTATTATACGGATACCATGCAATTTTCATTTGTTACTCTCTTAGCCTGATTCTTTTAAGCCGTCTCCCCTGGGGGGATTAATGGCATCCTGTCAGGCTTTTCACATCAAAGGTAATTGGCCTAATTGAGTTCAATTCAAGAAAAGTCAGGTGCGTAACCAACGTCCTTTGTCAATTGATGGGCGTTTCTCGAGGGCGAATACACGGGACTTGAATGCCTCTGAAAAGAATACATGGAAAGTTTAAAGTGGAATGTTGATGGGGATGATAATGATGATTCTCATAAATTATACAATGCAATCAAAAGTCCTTAATTTAGTCGTACTACTGTTGAAAATCATTCAGTGTTGTTGGATATAATGGTAAAGTGGAATTATGTAGCTGAGATTGGTTGAATATTAATTTGCGATGTGGTGAAAATAATTGAATTTAACGAGCAATATTGGATTTTTTTACAGATCTGGCGGCTAACTAGGGAGTTTTACCTACATGCATGTATCAAGCAAACAAAATGTATTATTTATTGACAGATAAATCCTTAATTATACTTTTCATTATGGCAAATGATGCTCTCATGTTTCATTCATTTAGAAGACTTTTCGATGAAATTTTACTCAAGCCCCAACAAACCATATACATATCCCTATCAAAATCTACTCGTACAATAAATAAATATAATCTGCACTCAAGTACCATATCATTCCATTAACATCCTGCTGCTCATCGAGTTGTAGAGGTGCTCTAAAAGTACACGTAACTTTCATATGTGGTCGCCACGTCATACGTTACCGTACAACACCGCAAAATGCCCGTCTGACTGGAGCCATATTCTTCATTTATGTACTTTACTTGAGACAGTGGGACACTACGTGTGCACAGTGCTCCCTGCGACAGCTTCCATGAAGTTCTTCAGTATCCTTGAAGTATACTGTTTGCTCGCTTCCCATATGATTTCACGTGACTCTTTCCGTCGCTCTGGGGAGCTCTTGATTTTCAAAATGAACATGAATTTTTGCGCAATTCCACCGGAAACTATCATCTTGCTCATGTATAGCAATTCCCATGAATTGTATACTTCAATAAGAAGCGTCGCTCTATATCAGAACTCTTAACCTTAAGGTTCATAAATTTAACGAGAGTGACTTCCAGGCTATTACCCACTCTCAGCTTTCGTACGAGAACTACCAGAACTAGACTCGAAACTCGCACGGGATCGGGGACATACTCGTATACCATACATTGGAATGACATTTCATAAGTGTGTACAACACGTATACCACCTTTCTGAATTTTCTTAGCCTGTAAGATATCCTGCTTCGCCGGTCTCCTTTGGCCCGACGTATTCCATTTCAATATGAAAGTATGGTTATAGGTCATTTTCATTTCGATGCCATTTCACACATTACGAGAAAAGTGCTTTATAGCGACATCGAGGATTTTTTATGTTGCCATTACAGTGCCGAAATCTGGAGAGTCCCAAAATCTTGAACTGTTACCCACTGAATATAGCAATGGGTATTTGTTTTTCGAAAGTTTTCCCTCGTTCCAAACGAAATCCGCGCTATGAGGCAGCCCATTACTCAAGCGAATTGCTTCTGTTTGACTTTTATTTGATATTATTGATTTCGACACTTGTGGGAGATGACCTAGGGGAATAATTATTATTTATATAAAGATGAATGTCGGTGAATTTATTTCAAGTAGAATGTATTTAATGCAGTTAATGGCAGCTGGCTGGTAACTTGGTCACCGACGATTCAAAAGTATTTATTTACTCGTATATGGAGTACAAAACCAACAACGCTTTAGGATTTCATTAAAGGATTTTCCGCCCTAGCGAATAAATAAAGATTGGATGATCCTACTTCAAAATAAATTTCTTGAGGCCCTACATATTGTAATTTATTCGCCATATGAAAACGTTGCTAACAAATTTTTACGTCTAACTACATGGCCATAATTTAACACTTTTCATCAGTGGTAGTTTGGACATTTTTTTTACATTTGCAAATTGATGGAAAAACTTTTCGACATCCTACTATTAAGTCAAATTTTATGCAGACAATAAATTTCTATGGTGGCTGGCCAGTTAGAAGGAAAAAATAATGGAGATAGAAATGTGAAATTACACGAATGTTATCTGTGTATGCAATCCCAGAGGGAAAAGTAGAATGAGAAAAATAGAATTTTTGGGGGATAGTATGATTTGGAAGTGAAAATGCATTATTAAGATTTTGATTAATATTTTACACTTCTTTGCAGTTTTCGAATTGTTATCGAAAACGTCCGTATCATTAATCCATACCAGTTTAACAAAGTAAATATATGTGACCCTAAAAAGCCCTGTTGTAGAAAGTTTCTCGTAGAAAAAAAAAAGTCAGTCAGGATTGATATGGACATAACTCCACCAAAGTACTTGTAGCTTTGCACCTCGCTCTAGGGTACGCATATTGAACCCTGATTAAATACGCAAATTTCTTTTAACGCTGATTGGCGGGGAGCTTTGTAAACTTTAGCTCTGATGCCTTCTCGCCAGCATCTCTTTATAAAGCTCCCCACCTTATAATGGCCTTCACTTCAGGCCAAAAGTGGTCAATAGCCGCATTATGCCGGGGACACACCTATCCGATCATACTCCGAACATACAGTCGGACGAGTATATGAGAGGGAAATTATATGGGATTTCGGACGCGTTGTGGCCCGGGGTTTAGTTCACACTAGAGCTGTGACATCGAAAGGAAAGTATCGATATTCAACGATATCGATGTTTAAAATTTTTTCTATCGATACCGATAAAATATCGGCTGAAAAGTATCGATAAATCGATATATCGTTCATGTCACAAGGAAAAATGTAACCCCTTGAAATGGGAATGAACAGGGAAGGGTCACCCCCTGGGTCGATTTAACGATGTCTGTCTGTCCCCAAAGCAAAATCCCCAAAAACGAAATCCCCAAAAACGAAATACAAAATCCCCAAATACGTATTCCCCAAATTGAAGAAAGTTTCTCATTTCAATATCGCAGTTTTTAATTTCACCTGCACAATCGAGCTCAAGGTGGGGGACCTTAACATCGAGCTCGTGAACGACTTCATACCTGCGTTGCAACTTGACAAGGGAGGGACCACGACGAAACACACGAAATCAAGCGACGGATACAGCTAGCTAGAAAGACTTTTTTCTCGGTTCTCCCCATAATGAAATCGATGCATGTGCACAGAAACACGAAGCTCCGCGTGTACAAAACCATCATACGATCAGTACTATGCTATGGCTGCGAAACATAGACCCTAACTCAAGCCTCCGGAAACACGCTAAACCAATTTGAACGTAAGGTCCTGCAGCGAATTTTTGGGGCTGTTTGCGATCGCATCGGTACAAACATGAGTTGTATGAACTGTACGATGGATGAGCTGGATGTTTCGAAATCATCAAGCTATGTACACCGGCTTCAACGAATTGAATGGACGATGATCGCATGCCAAAGAGAGTAATGAACGCAGAACGAGTAGACGGAGCCACCCTCCGAAGACGTCTCGGTCGTCTTCGGAGGGTGGCTCGTTGTGAGAAATCAATATATGCGGACGCCGTGCAGCTACTGGGCCATAGAGGTAAAGGACAAAATTAAGCTTCGCGTGGTGCTTAATTTATGAATTTGGACAAAACCTTTTTTTTTTGGAAAATATTATGTCTAGCAAAACCAGAAAAAAGTTCTGATCTGTAAGTTAGGTTCGTATGGTATAATTTTTTCAAAGTGCATAAACTCAACAGAAACTTTGTTAAACCAGGGTTGCGGCAGGCACAAAGCTGGCCACCATTTTATTTATCATTCTTTATATAATTCTCTTTCAAACTATGTTTCATTTAATTAAAAAAAATGTAATCAATTAGTTTAAAAGTTAAACTCTTTCAATTGGACATGAAAATGTATTTACCAGCACGGTAATTAAGAATAGTTGCGGCAGAACTCGCCAGGCAACCCAATTTGACTTTATTATGATTAATCAAGGGCCCATAATCTTTCGTCGGCCGACACTGTGCAAGAAGAGGAGCTTATCGATTTTTTCTACTGAGAGACAACTCCTTTTTTTGGTAACTATGTTCCCGGTAGTCGAAAAAAGTCTCTCGGAGGGCACGAAAGTTGCCATTACATTTAAGTACTTTATCGCTAGTTTGAGTAAATGGCAAGTTTTATTGTAACCAGCACTCCAAGCGACGAAGGGTGATTCGCTGAGCCGGATGATTGGGCTTCTTAAATATAGCGAAAGTTGCGGCGGTATTGTGTTGTCACTTCCATCCAACTAATGAGCAGTTGTTTCTTCTACCATTTTGTGGTGATGATCCCACAAGCTAAACGATTCGGAATCTTGTTCCTCATTTAGCTGAGCCAAATCTGAATCGGATGAAGAATCTTCTCTCGAAATGTCCTGATTCAATTCTTTTGAAAGCCAGCGGATTGCATTAGCCAGCGCAATTGGATCCGTAAAATGCAAATTTTTGAATCTGGGATCAAGAAGCGTTGCTGACGAGAATAGAATAGAATGTTCCATATTCTTAAATTTTTTGTCCCATTCCATTAATATAACTGTTTTCAGGCGCCTAGCCAAATCTGTGGTAATATCCATCCATATCACGATACTGGAGGTTAGGAACTTTTCTCCACTAAATTCTTGTGTAGCTGATTCGATTGGTCTCAAAAGCAATACCAATTCTTTGAAAAATTACATATCCGCAGCAGCTATCATTTTTGGCGCGGTTAAACGTTACTATACTGTTGATAATTTCGCGGAGATTGAGAAATCGATCCACCATATAAAAAGTGGAGTTCCACCTAGTAGGGACAGATTGAATTAATGTTCTTTTTTCTAAGTGTTGAATTTTTTTCCTCAATTCATCGTGGATATTACATCGTATTTGCTGTCCAACAGTGAAGTAATTATTTTGTGACAAGGTACCTTATACAAAGGAGCCGTCAATTTTAGGAGGTGAAGGAATCCCTTATCCTTCACAATGGATATGGGCTGCATATCCTTACAAATCTTGTACAGGATACCGTGGCTTATCCTATTAAATTTGTCACCCCCATCTTTAAATGATTGCATCACAGTAGAACTTTTTGGTAAATTTTGCTGTTTTGACGATGATGCTGCCCGTAGCGTCTCTGGGGTAGCGAGGTTTGAACAGAGAAGCTCGAGGACAGTTTACATATTTCAGGATCAGCCAAAGAAACTTCTGAAGTGCTGGTTGCAACTTGCACAGAAACCGAACAAAAGAGAAAGAGACAGGCAGATGTCGTCAGATGGTGGTTACGGAATCAACGCAAATTCAAGTAGAACTGGATTGAAAATGAAATTGAACTACCGGACGGAGCCCGATACGATAAATATCGAACGAAAGACATCGATATGTGGAAAATATCGGATCCATGACATCGATGAAAAAAACATCGATATTTAGTAAAAAATATCGATTTTTCGATAACATCGATATCGATGTCACAGCACTAGTTCACACTTTTCTGATAGGCGTCCAATCATACTCCGTTCGAAACCCAATACCATTTCCTTCTCATACACTAGTTCGACTGCATGATCGGAGTATGATCGGATAGGTGTGGCCCGGGCTTTATGTGTGTAGCGTAGTTCAGAACAGAACAAGAAATGCACGAGTCGCAATTACAAAATTACTCTGGATTGAGCCGGTTGGTAGTGTAATGCGTAAGATTGTTGTTCTGCACTTGATCTCCACTGCACAAAAAACACAGCTAATATTATCCACTCCGTTTTATTGAGCTCATTTTGTTTAATTAACTTTATTGTTATGTACTGTTAACTACCAACGTGTAGGTTTTTAATACATAGAACAACACCCGAAACAATTTGGTGCAATTAATACCAATTTTTAACTCCGCAGATTCTCAACTTGCATTCTTTTTTTTTGCTTAAATTTTTTTCCTCTGTAAGTTTTACTAATCTGTGGAATTAGAACAGTGTCCTTGGCAGGGGAGGGCTCCAGGGGGTCGAAATTTTGTGGTTATTCACCATTATTGAAAGATGCACCCACATATAGTTTTTACTCATTAAGTTAATCTATTGCGTCACGCATTCAGTCAGAAATTTCCCAATCTTCTCAAAGATAAAGATCAGCTGGTGAAATGTTTTTCAGCAACAGAAGAAAAAATTTGTTTTTTTTTTTTATATTTACATGTATTCACTTTTTGGACCAGTGACGTCCGCAATCAAAGAGGCTTAATTAAATGGTCTATTGTGCTATAGTCTCAGAACTTATAAATGGATTAAGTTTGCAGATCTAACTTTATCTTATTGATGAAGTTAGCCAAAATGTTAGATAGGGTCGAAGTGATCTCTTCAGAAAGATAGGATTAGGGTTATCTGAGCCGAGTAAACACCCGCAGTCGGTTTTCGGGCCATCCGTTAATATGCCTATAGAACCCGTCAAGGGAAATTCGCCCTCCCTCCACTGATTTGGAGTGGGGATGATACAAGTAAAGTTCCGAAAATAAATCAAGGGCAGGTATAGTCAGTGTCATCGGGGACACTCAGGTGGTTCAAAACCACCGATTGGCCTGTACCCGAGGAAAACAAATGTTGCTGTTTCGCGAAGGCGAATGACAGTGTTAGCAGCAAGTTGTTCGCTAAGAATATCCAAAGGAAGAAGATTAAGCAAATTATCTAAGGCATTGGAAGGAGTAGTTCTAAGGGCTCCACTAACGAGCAAGCAGGCTAGCCTTTGGACCTTGCTTAACAAGCTGTATTCCACTAAACAACAAAGCCGTGAAAAAGAACTGGGCGTTCAATTGACACGTAATGCAAGTAGGCAAAGGTTGAAAGCCGCAACTCTTGCCAATAGCCTCTTGGTGCGACCAAAAAACTATCTGTTGTTACTAATAGAATATCCACCGTGCTCCGAGTTTGTTAGTATAAAGAAGGCGTGGATAAGAGGTGCATGCTTGCAACTGCTCTTCCGAAAAGTAGATATGCTATCGAAACGTCAACAAGGCATATAAACGTTGACGCGCTCATGCCCCTGGAGGTGTCAAGCCGCGCTCGGTGGCTGTGATCGTTCGGTCACCCTCTATGATACTAATCTAGAGCTCGGAGATCAAATCCCGGCGCGATCAAAAACTGGCTGTGAGTACTAATAGAACTCTCACAGTGCTCCCAGCTTGTCAGTATAAAGACGGCACGGATAGGAGGTGCATGCTAGCAACTGCACTTCCGAAAACTAGATATGCTATTGAAACGTCAACAAAGCATAGAAATGCTAGAGATGTTGACGCGCCCATGCCCCTGGAGGGGTCAAGGCAACTAGAACATCAAAGATAACTCTCGGCAACTTTACTATTTCAGCAAAAATCCTCCTTTCCAGCACAGGGTGAGAGGTATCTTGTTCCTTCTAGTGAATAATGCGAGTTCCGTTCGGTCAAAGTTATCCCTTAGACCCCAGTAATTAACCCAGCGAGCCAACAGAGAGAGAGAGAGCATTCTGAAGCATTTCACTGAGGACACTAGGGAACTTACCTGAGATGGCAATAGCGGCATCATCGCCATACACAACGACTCTACATCCGAGTCCCTTCAGGTTCAAAAGCAGTTTATTGACCACCAGGTTTCAAAAAACTGCAGATAGAACACAACCCTGCGGAGTGCCCCTCTTGACACATCTCCGTTCCGAATATGAACCCAGATTATTGCGAACAACCCTCGATGTAAGCAGCAGGTTAATAAGTTTGAATAGCGCGGGGTCACATTCAAATACACCAGTGTATCAGTGATAGCCCCAGGGAAAACGTTATTGAAAACACCCTCAATGTCCAGCAGCGCAACTATGGTGAAATCATTGTGACTAAGCGATCTCTCAATGCAGCTTACCAAGGAGTGCAGAACCGTATCACCCGACCTACCCTTCCAATAAGCATGTTGAGATATCGATAGTAATTCTGGTTGAATACTGCCGCGTAAATAGAAATCAGTCAACCTTTCGAGTATCTTTAGTATATTTGAGGATAAGCTGATAGGTCTAAAATCGTTACATGTTTACCCGTTTTCGAAACAAAAACGACCTGAACTTCAGTCCATGAACAAGGGATAAAGACCAAATCCAGGCAGGCTCTTAAGATGATTTCAATCCATGGTGTAACGATATCCAAATTGTGATGTAGATCGGCTGGAATAATACTCTCCGGCCCGGCTGATTTAAATGCTTCGAATCTACCGATAGCCCATACTATCTGCTCTCTCGTTACAATCACGGTAGAGTCAAACTGAGTAGTCCCTACCGAAGAATCGGTAGAGATCGATATGTCCGTTGCCAAGGAAATGGGTATCAAGTAGGAGACTAATTGTTTCCAAACTAGAGGAGGTCCACCAGCCATCATGTCTCATTAAAAAAAAGTAGGTACCGTAGGATTAGAGACCAATATTTTTTTGAGTCTCGAGGCTTAACCAGCCTCTCACAAAGAAGCCTCCACGACAAACGTTTAGATTTTCGTAACTCCTTCTTATACTTCGGTCCTTCTTGTAGATCATCCAATCTGATTCAAACCTGGTATGTTTAGCATTGTTAAAGGACTTTCTGCAAATACACCTCAAAGTGGAAATCCGAGCATTCCACCAGGTTGGCTTGCTCCCCCCTCCCCCCTTATTTTACCAGCAAGGCATGCGATGGAAGCAGCCTTGTTGCATGCCGTGGTTAAGGTATGTACTATATGTCGCACCAAAGAAATGTCAACCTACACCAAAGAAATATCTAAAGCCTCCCATCTGTTTCTGGTTACAAAGGTGGGGTCACAACGACCATTGCACAACAGGAGGTTAGTATTCATTAGATAAATCAAAAAGCAACTTCCCTCGTTCATTAGTGGATGTTCACACTGCGTGCGATGCCGAGCCGAGCCGAGCCGGGTCGAGCGATGCGATGTGGCGGGTGTTCACATTGCACGCCGTGCGATGCCGAGCCGAACGATGGCTTGCGATGCAAAGATGATCCGAGCGATGGCTTGCGATGCAAATATGATCCGAGATGTTCACTGCACGCAATGATGGAGAGTAGAGACCAATTTAGTTCAAGGAATAGAATCTGTTCGACATCATGTCGTTTGTGCTTGACCCAGTAAATTTATTTCTGTTTGAAAACAGTGCTCTAAAAATGGAAGGGCGTCGCCATTGGGTGCATCCCATTAATGAAGAAAGGCCCAGTGTTGGTGAATTTCATCATCTCTTCCGCGACCTCAGACGAGAGGTTTCACAAGCGGCGCACCGCTGCGTATAAACGCAAAAAGCGGCAGCCGCGGCGGCTTTAGGACGATGCATTTATAAACCGCTCGACTCGCCGTTGCGGCCACCGCCGCGGTTTGTGGAGCGGTGAGATTGCATTTGAATTCAGTGTAAGAGCCGGTACACATGGACGTCCAAATGACGCCGGACGCCTCGTCACTTAAGCTCCTCCCTCTTTGATACCTATCTGCATTTCAATTCACATGATGCGATAGGACACAGCGTCACTCTGTGTTATATAAGCCGGGCCACATAATAATGAACCTGAATTTACAATTTATGTTATTTTTAGTTTTAAACAAACTGTTTTTTGGCCATAACTTCTAAAATATAAGGAATATCGCATTTTTAACACCATTTTCACCCCCCTTACAAACCTCCGTCCGAGCTGAGAGCATCCATCCCCACCATTTTTTTTTTCAAAATTAATTGTCAATTGCAGTAATCACGATTAACAATCAATTAATTGGCACTTAAAAGTGATCCTCAAGCGAATGGTTTAAGAAACATCATACAAATTAGACATTGTGACCGTGTCCGTGTTCCGGGTTCGAATGTATGTGGGCCAGCTTATTAAAAATTGATATGCGGACGCGTGAAATGACGCAGATAGGAGCAGAAACCAGCGTCATCCCAGATAGCTATCTGCGGCCATGTGCATCGCTTTATTGCCTGTAATGTATTTCTTCCTATAAGATTGAAAGTGACGCAGCGTCAGGCGTCATTTGGACGTCCATGTGCACCGGCACTAAATATGTAAACCGCCGCTTCTGCTCTATGCCTTTAAACGCAGCGGTGACCGCTGCTCAAACCGCTTGTGAAACCACGCCTTCTAAACGCGACCTTATTATGGTGGTAATAACCTTTCATTTGAGCCATACTGAATCGAAACCGGAGTCCAAAGCGTACATATATACCCTAGACTTGTACAGACCTAGTTGTGATACCAAAACTTCCAACTGGCAACGGCCATTGCATTAAAAGTGAATTTCCCATATGGTCAGTTTGAGCTGTGGGCGTGGATCCAATGAAAAGTTTCATCGTTCATCCATTCGAATTTTGGATATTTACATTTGAACTAACGTTCATAGGGAAGGTTGCCGTTCATTCAATAGGATCTTGCCCATTCTCAAAATTAACTAACAACTTACACTATAAATATTTGCCGCATTTTGCAAGTCGCTAGCATCATTGTATCGAAAGTTATCGCTCATTTGAAGTTTCATTTGTAGGGGACGTAGGGGTTGCTTGGGACGGAGCTTGGCCATTTCCAATACCAACCAACTAAATCTAAATCCAAATATTTGAACCAAATTTCAAGTCGCTAGCTTCATTCTATCGAAAGTTATCGCTCATTTGAAATTTCATCAGTAGGGGTTCCTTCGGTCGGATCTTGCCCATTTTCAATGCCAACCAACTAGATCATGCTACAAACATTTGACCAAAATTTCAAGTTTCTACCTTCATTCTATCGAAAGTTATCGTGCAAACTGACAGGCAGACATACAGATATGGCTAAATCGAATCAGGAGATGACCCTCATAATTTCCATGTATACACTGCCACACCGCCGCGCCTAAAAGTCTAGGGTATAAAAGCAGACATACATGCATTTTTTTCAGTGTGATCTTTCATCAAATATTACTTTACAGCTCGTACTTGCACCATACTGGCTCCAAAAAGCTTCACATCGCAAAGCATCGCAAAGCCCATAAACTCCATCGCAACAAATCAGCAGCCGGTACTCGCACGAAAAAGCAAAGAAGTTTGTGAAAACATCGGGCCATCGCTCGGCTCGTCTTTGCATCGCACGCAGTGTGTACACTCAAAGCGTGATTCCATTTAACATTGAAGAATTTCCATTTTCTTGCTTTAAAAGCTTGTAATCGCATTGCATCGCTCGACCCGGCTCGGCTCGGCATCGCACGCAGTGTGAACATCCACTTAGTGTTCGAGCTGCCCCATAAGTGGACGTTCACACTGCGTGCGATGCCGAGCCGAGCCGGGTCGAGCGATGCGATGTGGTGGGTGTTCACATTGCACGCCGTGCGATGCCGAGCCGAACGATGGCTTGCGATGCAAAGATGATCCGGGATGCACTGCACGCAATGATGGAGAGTAGAGACCAATTTAGTTCAAGGAATTGAATCTGTTCGACATCATGTCGTTTGTGCTTGACCCAGTAAATTTATTTCTGTTTCAAAACAGTGCTCTAAAAATGGAAGGGCGTCGCCATTGGGTGCATCCTATTAATGAAGAAAGGCCCAGTGTTGGTGAATTTCATCATCTCTTCCGCGACCTCAGACGAGAGGTTTCACAAGCGGATTGAGCAGCGGCGAACCGCTATGTATAAACGCAAAAATCGGCAGCCGCGGCGGCTTTAGGACGATGAATGTATAAACCGCTCGACTCGCCGTTGCGGCCACCGCCGCGGTTTGTGGAGCGGCGAGATTGCATTTGAATTCAAACCGCTTGTGAAACCACGCCTTCTAAACGCGACCTTATTGTGATAATAACCTTTCATTTGAGCCATACTGAATCAAAACCGGAGTCCAAAGCGTATATACCCTAGACTTGTACAGACCTAGTTGTGATACCAAAACTTCCAACTGGCAACGGCCATATGCATTAAAAGTCAATTTCCCATATGGTCAGTTTGAGCTGTGGGTGTGGATCCAATGAAAAGATTCATCGTTCATCCATTCGAATTTTGGATATTTACATTTGAACTAACGTTTACAGTAAACGTTGCCGTTCATTCAAGAGGATCTTGTCCATTCTCAAAATCAACTAACAACCTACACTATAAATATTTGTCGCATTTTGCAAGTCGCTAGCATCATTGTATCGAAAGTTATCGCTAATTTGAAGTTTCATTTGTAGGGGACGTAGGGGTTGCTTGGGACGGAGCTTGGCCATTTTCAATACCAACTAACTAAATCTAAATCCAAATATTTGAACCAAATTTCAAGTCGCTAGCTCATTCTATCGAAAGTTATCGCTCATTTGAAATTTCATCTGTAGGGGTTCCTTCGGTCAGATCTTGCTCATTTTCAATACCAACCAACTAGATCAAACTACTACTACAAACATTTGACCAAAATTTCAAGTTTCTAACTTCATTCTATCGAAAGTTATCGTGCAAACGGACGGACAGACTGACAGATATGGCTAAATCGAATCAAGAGATGACCCTCATAATTTCCATGTATACACTGCCACACCGCCGCGCCTAAAAGTCTAGGGTATAAAAGCAGACATACATGCATTTTTTTCAGTGTGATCTTACATCAAATATTACTTTACAGCTCGTACTTGCACCATACTGGCTCCAAAAAGCTTCACATCGCAAAGCATCGCAAAGCCCATAAACTCCATCGCAAAGCCCATTAAATTCCATCGCAAAAAATCAGCAGCCGGTACTCGCACGAAAAAGCAAAGAAGTTTGTGAAAACATCGGGCCATCGCTCGGCTCGTCATTGCATCGCGCGCAGTGTGTACACTCAAAGCGTGATTCCATTTAAAATTGAAGACTTTCCATTTTCTTGCTTTAAAAGCTTGTAATCGCATTGCATCGCTCAACCCGGCTCGGCTCGGCATCGCACGCAGTGTGAACATCCACTAAGGTGTGATGCGCATTGGAGTAACAGCCGAGTACAAGACTAATTTTAGACATTCACGCCCTGGACATAACCTCTTTTAAATTAACCGGTGGAAAAATGCCAACTTAATCATAAGGCATATACGCCGAGATGAGCCAGTAATGTCCGGTCTCAAGTTCCGTAAATGTCTGGAAGAATTTTTTTTCTTTTTCAAATCTTTGAAAAGGCTTAAGCGGGAAATTCTATGAAATTTTAATTTTTTTTAAATTTATCTATTTTTCTACTGCACGGATCAGAGCAAATGGTATGCACACCCTTGGAACATAGTCAATCCGTGAGAAAAGAAAACAGATCTCGATACGCTCCTTACAAGGCTGTAGCCCTGTCAAAGAACAACGAGAACAAGGAAAAGTTGAAAAATAGCGATTTTCAAACTCTCTCTTGGGTGTTTTCATCGTATTAATTTCTAATTAGATACACTACCAAAGACGGTTCGCGGCAATAACCCTACAAAATTTAAACCCCCCACGACCATCAGCGGCCTGATCTACAGAGGTCCGAAAATCCGTGCTTGTTGAGTCGCGTAAACATAAGCTGCGTTTTTTTAGAGCCGAGTTGAGCAGGATAAACTGCAAAAAAAAAACGATCGAGGGCAGATTGAAGTAGCCAACACGAAAACGGGGCGTTTTTGGTGGGAGTGTGTCTTGGTTTAGTTAGCATTTAAACGTCAACTCAAATTTCTAGAGAAAACTTAAATCCTTAGTTCAGATAAAATCGGACAAATTTCCTTTAGTCAGCAAAATTTGTGCATGTTTAAGATTCCGTATAATTACACAAAACGGACAAACTGTAAACTGCCCGAAAATGTCCACACCTGCGCCACCTGCATTTCATAATACATACTACTTAACCGAGTAGAATTCTTGCACGAACCTTCTACCCAGAGCAGCTCAGATCAAACTGATAGTGTAATTGTGTGATCTTAACCTGCATAGCTGTTATAAGAAAACGCGGCTATAGTCTTGGTCGCATTTTCGATTTTCGCTTTTTTTCGATTTCTTCGTTTTTCTTTGGCGGGCGGGACGCTCCCGAGTCCCTGGATAAAACAGTTTAATGTAGTGAATATCAAATGACTTAAATTGAAAGTGTCCCAGGGAGAATGTGGTTTCTGTTATTTGTCGGGCTGGGGACGATTTCCAAAAATGGGTAAAAGAAAATACAATACTATACGCATACACAGAATTGAATGACCAATAAAAAATAATACATTTTCCAAAAAGACAGAAATCCAACATTCATAAGCTACACATTTCCTACTAGGATCAGAATGTACACATGTAAAAGATTTAGTATGATCTAAAACTGAATGTTAGCCTACTGATATCCCAAGGACTTATTTATGATTCCGAGGATAAACGGGACGTTTCGCGGCAACAAAGGTCACAAATTCACGTAAGATTTATGGCAATGCAACAAAAGCCTAGTGTCAAACTGATGCAGCAATTGTGTTGGCTATGTGACATGGTTGTCAAAAGGTAGTATTGTGCAGTCATATATTTGGGCACGAATAGACGACGGTATTTGTTCCAATATCGTTAATTTTTGGTGTGTTCTTCATAGGAAGTCTTATTCAGTTTGATGTATGATTCGTATTGAAATGTGTACATGCAGCTAGAATAACGTAAATTTTTCGCGTATCAGCTTGTTTGAAGGCAGCCAAATAATTAATTTATGGCTTATTATTTACACAGGATCCTTATTAAGGCATTATTCTGAATATTCATCATTTGACTCCACGTTTTACTTTCCGACCGAACGTACGTAAGAAGACCTGCCGGAACAAAGAAATACTCCCTCCGTATGAAGTATACAGCACACCTTGGATGATTGCAAAGCCCCATCAACGCCAGTCTCCACACGTGGACAGACGAATGATGAATGATGTTCAACGTTTTTAATATTACTCCCCCAAGCTAAATATCCATGCAACAGGGAATGTAGGGCAATATGATCTTTCCTTCAAAAGGGATGGAATAATGTAAACATTATTTCACTTTTAGCAATATTGCTAAAATTGTTTATGAAAAGTAGTGGACAAGAACAAATCGATTCTTCGAAATCTAGCGAAGTAAAGCAGGGCGATTTTCTGCAAAAAAATACATACAACGTGGGTTTAAACCACGCTGGTATGGTATGTAGTTGGTTATTTAAAATTTGTAATAATCAACTTCATAGCATTCGTCTGACACCAGCAAAGAGTTTACATGGATGTTTGACAAAACTCACGTCTACGACGTATGTCAGCATCATATTCCTTTGATGTTTTCGCGCACGAAGCTAATCTTGTAGCTCAATTGCATTCATCTTGTAAGCAGACGATTCAAAGAGAAAATTTGTCTCATTAAAATTTTATGATTCAAATGTCATAAATTAGCACTATGGTTGTCCGTTGTATTACACTGAATCCAATATGTGGGGGCAAGCTCAGTGGTTGTATGAAAACGGCCCGTAGGAAATGAATTTTTTCCGATAACATCAGAAAATGATTAATTATTCGGAACTAAACGTGAGTCTGTTTTCTGTTTATATGGTTTGAATATCCATACCTACAAATAGGTATTTAATGAATGGTAGAAATTAATGATTGGATTGGAGCATTAGTCATCTACAGGATGTCTCGCGTTAGGTAGGCAATTGTGATAGGGGTTATACCACACTTAGTTTGAGGAAAAATGGCATCAATTAAATTCGCATATCGTCAACCGTTACCAAGATATAACTGTTTTTGTGATTGTCGTCAAAAACAGTGTCCTGTCACAAAATATTAAAATTTGCCACTTCCCCAATCACCGAACCCGAGATTTGGCATATGTAACTTTCTAAAACTACATAAAATTTCATTTGCGCGATCACCTGACATATTGAATAACACACCACATTAAAACTGACAGACAGTTTTTCTCATGTCAGCAGCTAAAACAAGAGACGTCTAAGCGTCTCAGGTTTAGTAGGATGGAATGACTTGCGTAGTTGGACCTGCATCATAGTTGTGTGAAGTCCAGCGCGTTTATTCAACCATCTGGAGCAGCTATCTTCCGAGGCCATCCCCTGAATGCGGTTAAGCGACGTGCTGACAACTCGTCCTTGCAAAAACCACTCCACGTCAAGAAACCTGGAACAAAAGCCTCGGATTGGACGGATCAATAACGACGACCACGCAAACGACTAACGGATTATTCTTTCGGATCCTGGAATGCACGCTCCCTGAACAAACCCAGGGACGAGAAGGCCTTCCCTCAACAGGTCGAAAAGTACAAACTGAGCATTAATGCAGTCCAGGAAACAAATTGGCTTGGCAGCGAGATCAATGACAAGAAATCGCACACAATATTTACAAGTGGCAAACCATCGGGCCACAAGGCGTTTGAAGTAGCATGTATGGTAAACAATCACCTCAAGCCACACATTACTGGTTTTTTTTTTTGAAGAGCTTCTAAACCTACCATCTAACATCCCCACACAAGAAGCTCTCGACCATATTGTTGATCTAGGCCTACCCATACAACCCGCGACAGTAGAGGAAGTTAATCTCGCGTTGCGGTCACTAAAATGAAATAAACTGCCAGGCGCTAACGAGATTCCAGCTGAACTGCTAAAATTCGGTGGAACGGGTCTATCTAATGCCATTCATCAATTACTCCTGCGAGTATGGGAGGACGAGGAGATCCCAGACGATTGGCGTAGAAGCATCATCTATCAAATCCACAAAAAGCGAGATAAACTGCGGTGTGAGACCTACAGGTGCATATCACTAGTTTGTACTTCCTGTAAAATTTTGACCAAAATTCTTGGAAATAGAATAAAACCCTACGCAGAACGATTCATTGGCCAATATCAAAGCGGTTTCAGACCTGGTCGCTCCACAACCGATCAGCTCTTTACAGTCAAACTGATACTCCAGAAGTGCTGGGAATACAACGTAAGCGTATACCAAACCTTTGTAGACTTCAAGCAGGCATACGACAGTATCAGTCGTGGAGTACTGTACAACATCATGCTGCAATTTGGTATACCAGCAAAATTAGTGCGACTGACAAAGATGACGATGACCAACTCCGTTTTAAAAGTCAGGATCCATAATAGACTTACTGATCTATTTGAAACACGCACTGGTCTGAAACAACGCGATGGACTGGCACCGACGCTCTTCCACCTAGCAAAGCACTGGAATACGCTATTCGGGCTATGGACAACAGCAAGACGCTACTCATCAAGTCGACACAATTAGCAGCGTACGCCGACGACATCAACATCATGTCCCGAAGATTGGTCGACGCAGAAGACCTTCTGCATACGCTCGATACCGCTGCAAGCGAAGTTGGACTACGTATCAACGAGGGTAAAACTAAAATAATGATGCAATCGACAACAAGGACACCTGCACAACTGAACATCAATGTGGGGACCTCAACATCGAGTTCGTGAACAACTCCGTATACCTGGGGTGCAACTTGTCAAGGGACGCCAACGAAACTGACAAAATCAAGCGACGGACATAGTTAGCTAATCAGAATTTTCTCTCGGTTCTCCCTATAATGAAATCGAAGTATGTGCACAGAAACACGAAGCTCCGCGGATACAAAACCATTATACGGCCAGTGCTATGCTATGGCTGCGAAACATGGACCCTAACTCAAGCCTCCGGAAACATGCTAGACACATTTGAACGTAAGATTCTGCGCGAATTCTCGGGGCAATTTGCGATCGAGATGGATGGCGCATCCGGTGCAACCATGAGTTGTATGAATTGTACGATGAGCTGGAAGTTTCGAAAATCGTCAAACTACAACGACTTCAATGGGCAGGGCATGTCCAAGGAATTTACGATAATCGCATGTTAAAGAGAGTGGTGAATGCAAAACGAGTTAACAGAGCGAGACTGCCTAGACAGCCAAGATCTCGTTGGGAGAGCTCAGTATATGTGAACGCCGAGCAGCTACTGGGCCTCCAAGATTGGAGGACGCGGTCACGTGACCGAGATAATTAGAGGACAACGATCCAGGCGGCCAAGGCCCGACGTCGGGCTGTCGCACCACCATGATGATGACAAATAAATTTTGTAGCTTGGGAAAGCTGCGTCTTTTCGATTTAAATCATCTCTGATTATTTTTAGGGTAAACAAAACCCTTATAAAATCGGTCGTCTCTCTCTGTCTGTTCATCTGTCCATATTTCACGAACGGCTGAAGCTGCATACATGAAATTTTGTGAGAATGTGTAGAATTATTATAATTCGCCGGAAAAAGCGATTCGTGCTAATATGTTAACTTTAAGGGGAGTGGAAGTGAAGGTCAAAAAAGGCTTCCGCCAAGCATAGAAAACTGAAAATAATGGAATTTTCATATCTTCTCAAAACTAGTAAGTATATTTCTATAATTACAGTCACCCCTGCATCCCTCAAACACATTCGGGGTCAAAAATATTGATGCTGACGGTAGCCAACACCATAGGCAATAATATATCCAAATTTCGTAACCATCGCGTAAAATTTAATAATAGAACAGGGGGTACAGGGGCTGAAGTAGGCTGGCCGCTGATTTTTTTTATGCAAGCTTGCAATTTGCAATGAGTACGTTTAGACCGTTCGAACTACTTGGAGGATTAACTAATACGAAGAAACTCACCGCTGTCTAAACATACCAGATTAGTTAGTGCTACGACTAACTTTAACTCCATTTGCCATGCGGTACTGAGCTGACTACAGCTGCCATTGCGTGTAACTTTTACGTTTTCTGCTGTGAACTTCAATCCGGACGTCTGGCTCAAAGTTAGCAATTCGCCTGGATTATGAGCAATCCCGAAATGACCGAAAAGACAATAAAACCACAGCTGACATCGGTAATACTTGGTACACCCGTCGGTCTAAACACACCAAAACTTGTACTAACACGAATACACCACAGTTAGTATTACGATTCTCACCACGGTCTAAACGTAGTCAATGCTTAAGCTGGGTGTGGTGAGTTGAAGATTGTAGTAATCTCGTTATAGTGTAAACGTAATATTACGTTTACACTATCCCCAGATTACTTCATCTGCGCCGGCTGATTTAATCTGCAACTGGCAAATACTTACAATTTTAAACTCACCACACCCATATTACGCCGCAGATGAAGTAATTTGCGTATAAAGTAAACGTAATATAATATTAATCTAGCCATTTCACGTATCTTTTCTTTGCCATCAACCTTAAAACATTGCTATTTTTCTTGCTCTGATAGGCATATGCCTATTATTAAACAAGATATTTTCAATAAGATTACTAAATATATCGATATAAAAAAAAAGAAAAGGAAAAAAGATCAGAATTATGATGGGCATCGAACCATTGACTATGTTCAGACCGTGGTAAGAATCGTAGTACCCAACTGTGGTGTATTCGAGTTAGTACACGTTCTTGGTGTGTTAATACCGACGGGTGCACCAAGTATTACAGATGTCAGCTGTAGTTTTGTTGTCTTTTCGGTCATTTCGGGATTGTTCATAATCCAGGCGAATTGATAACCTTGAGCCAGACGTTCGGATTCATGTTCACAGCAGAAAACGCAAACGTTAAACGCGATGACAGCTGTAGTTAGCTCATTACCGCACAGCAAGTGGAGTTAAAGTAAGTCGTGGTACTAACAAACCCGGTACGTTTGGACCATTGCGAGTTTCTTCGTATTAGTTAATCCTTAAAGTAGTTCGAACGGTCTAAACGTACTCAATGTCTTATGTCAATGTCGTCTTAACATTAATGTCTAAGCTTCTCCATGAGTGAGACAGTTCATCTCCTATTGGGATGGAACACTACAAAACTGCCGGATTACGCTTTCATTTTATTTGGTACAAGTTTTGTAATTAAAAAAAAAACTTTGTGAATTCTGAAAATATAATTTCACTGTTTAGTTTGTAGGGGGGCAAAGACCTTTTCCATAGTCCTCCGCGTGGGCGCCGTGGTAACGGCAGTGTATCAATTCGCTGACGGCCAATGTCTTAGCGATAAGACAGTTTGGAAAAGGCAGATAGCTGTAGCCTGAATGGCTGACGAACACCTAAGCGTCTCAGGTCTAGTAGGATGGAATGACTTGCGTAGTTGGACCTGCTACATAGTTGTGTGGGCTCCAGCACGTTTATTAAACCATCTGAAGCAGCTATCTCCGAGGCCATCCCCTGAATGGGGTTAAGCGACGTGCTGACAACTCGTCCTTGTAAAAACCACTCCATGTCAAGAAACCTGGAACAAAAGCCTCGGATTGGACGGATCAACAACGACGACCACGCAAACGAATAAAGGATTATTCTTTCGGATCCTGGAATGTACGCTCCCTGAACAAACCGGGGGCCGAGAAGGCCCTCTTTCAACAGGTCGAAAAGTACAAACTGAGCATTACTGCAGTCCAGGAAACAAATTGGCTTGGCAGCGAGATTAATGACAAGAAATCGCACACAATTTTTACAAGTGGCAAACCATCGGGCCGCAAGGAGTTTGGAGTAGCATTTATAGTGAACAATCACCTCAAACCGCATATTACTGACTTCAAACCCATAAATGAACGGCTGTGTGCGATTCGCATCAAGACTCGATTTTTCAATCTCTGGCTCATCAATGTGCATGCCCCCACTGAAGTTAAAGAAGACGCAGTAAAAGACGAGTTCTACGCCCGCCTTGAAACTCTCTTCGACTCACTTCCAACAAACGACGTCAAATTGCTGCTGGGAGACTTTAACGCGAAAGTCGGGAATGAAAGTTGGCATCGGGGGACCTCTGGAGGCCACAGCCTCCATGAAGAATGTAACGATAACGGCCAGCGACTTATCGACTTCGCCTGCAGCAGGAATCTAGTCGTAAGCTCTACGTGTTTCCCGCATCGACGCATTCACAAGCAGACCTGGAAGTCTCCAGACGCACATACCGTCAACCAAATTGACCACGTCCTCATTTGCAGGAGATGGGCGTCTAGTGTGATGGATGTCCGCTCCCATTGAGGAGCAAACTGCGACTCAGATCATCACTTGGTGAAGACGACCTACAGATGTAGAATTTCCTCAGTGCACCAGTCAAGAATCAGCCCTCCCAAAATCTTTGCGGTTGATAAGCTCTTGAGTGATGCTACAGCGGTGGCGTATAATACCGCCCTTGAGGAAAAACTATCACCTATGCTACACAACATCAGCAACACAGGCGTCCATGGGTTCTGGGAAGAACTCAACGGTACTATCAAGGATGTCGCAGAGAAGGTCGTGGGATATAAAGCCCGGCGAGCGCGAAATGACTGGTTCGACGAAGAATGCAAAAATTCACTTGACGCGAAAAACGAGGCCTACAGACAATGGATTCAACGAGGAACCAGAGCCAGAAGAGAAAAATATGACGAGCTACGGCGAATATCGAATAGAATAATTAGACGTAAGAAACGTAAATACTTTGACGAGCAGTTGCTGAACATAAACAAAAACTTAGCTAATAGGAACACCAGACAAGCGTACAAACTAGTAAATACAATTAAGAACGGCTACCAACCCAGGACTAGCCTTTGTAAGGACAAGGATGGAAACATCATCAGCGACACCGATGGTATTAACAAACGATGGGCCTCTTATTTTGAAGAGCTTCTAAACCGACCATCTAACATCCCCACACAGGAAGCTCTCGACGATATTGTTGATCTAGGCCCACCCATTCAACCCCCGACAGTAGAGGAAGTTGATCTCGCGTTGCGGTCACTAAAACGAAATAAAGCGCCGGGCGCTGACGAGATTCCAGCGGAACTGCTAAGATTCGGTGGAACGAGTCTAGTTGATGCCATACATCAATTACTCCTGCGAGTATGGGAGAACGAGGAGATCCCAGACGATTGGCGCAGAAGCATCATCTGTCCAATTCATAAAAAGGGAGATAAACTGCGGTGTGAGAATTACAGGGGCATCTCACTAGTTTGTACGTCCTATAAAATTTTTACGAAAATTCTGGAAAATAGAATAAAACCGTACGCAGAACGAGTCATTGACGAATATCAAAGCGGTTTCAGACCTGGTCGCTCCACAACCGATCAGCTCTTCTCAGTCAAACTGATACTCCAGAAGTGCTGGGAATACAACGTAAACGTATACCAAATCTTTGTCGACTTCAAGCAGGCATACGACAGTATCGATCGTGGAGTACTGTACAACATCATGCTGCAATTTGGTATACCAGCAAAATTAGTGCGACTGACAAAGATGACGATGTCCAACTCCGTCTCACAAGTCAGGATCCAGAATAGACTTACTGATCTATTTGAAACACGCACTGGTTTGAAACAGGGCGATGGACTGGCACCGACGCTCTTCAACCTAGCACTGGAATACGTTATTCGGGCCATGAATATGGACAACAGCAAGACGCTACTCATCAAGTCGACACAATTAGCAGCGTACGCCGACGACATCAACATCATGTCCCGAAGATTGGCTGACGCAGAAGAACTTCTGCATACGCTCGATACCGCTGCAAAGGAAGTTGGAGTACGTATTAACGAGGGTAAAACTAAAATAATGATGCAATCGGTGACAAGGACACCTGCACAACCGAGCATCAACGTGGGGGACTTCAACATCGAGTTCGTGAACAACTTCATCTACCTGGGTTGCAACCTGTCAAGGGACGCCAACGAAACTGACGAAATCAAGCGACGGATACAGTTAGCTAATAAGACTTTTTTCTCGGTTCACCCCATAATGAAATCAAAACATGTGCACAGAAACACGAAGCTCCGCGTGTACAAAACCATTATACGACCAGTGCTATGCTATGGCTGCGAAGCATGGACCCTAACTCAAGCCTCCGAAAACATGCTAGACACTTTCGAACGTAAGGTTCTACGGCGAATTTTCGGGGCTGTTTGCGATCGAGATGGATGGCGCATCCGGTACAACCATGAGTTGTATGAAATGTACGATGAGCTGCAAGTCTCGAAAATCGTCAAACTACAACGACTTCAATGGGCAGGGCATGTACAAAGAATGGACGATGATCGCATGCCTAAGAGAGTAATGAATGCAGAACGAGTCGACGGAGCGAGACTGCGAGGACGACCGAGATCTCGTTGGGAGAGCTCAGTAGGTGTGGACGCCGCGCAGCTGCTGGGCTCCCAAAATTGGAGGACGCGGTCACGTGACCGAGATAATTGGAGGACAATTATCCAGGCGGCCAAGGCCCGACGTCGGGCTGTCGCGCCACGATGATGATGAGTTTGTAGTTTAGCGTAGTTTATTTCATCTGAAGACCATGTTTTTTTGTTACTTTCAATTCGAATTATTCTCGAATTTTCAAATGCAAATGTATCAAAAAAATAAAACCGTTTGAAAGCTGACACATTAGGGCAAGTTTTGTCAAATTTGCATTGGAATTTTTGATTAAAAATAGATTTTGAACTTTCAGATTTTGTTATTGTGTTGCTATTAGATGAGAACGTTTTTATTTTGTATTCCCTTATTAATGTGAATAAAAAAATATATCTCAACTAAAACCATTTTCATTTTCCATTCTGAGCAAAGAAACCTAAATATCATGAAATTATTTAAATGCTGGCATCTGGCAACCCCTATTTGCGGAATTTTTTCAACAGACAAGCACAGATAACTAAATAATTATACCTTAGCTCAAATTTGAATTTGCTGTATTTTTTTTTTAAGTTCACCTACTTAACAGAACCTTCGTTAAACCAGGGTTGCGGCAGGCACAAAGCTGGCGAATCTTATTATCCTGTACATAATTCTCTTTCAAATTATATTGCATTTAGTTAAAAACCATATTAATCAAATAAATAAAAAGTTAAATTAAATCAATTGGCATAAAAATCTAGTTACAAATACGACAATTAAGGATGGTTGCGGCAGAATTTCGCTAGGCGACCCAATTTTACTTGATCACGATCTGAATTATCTTTCATTTGAGACATCTCATCAAAAGAACAGATAGGTGCAGATTTTTGCAGTGGGATCTTAGGCTATTAGAAAAGAAATTCCCCTAAGTTTCGATTGACAATCATATGTATGTATTTTCTGTATTTGTAACTTATTGATCTCAATCTAGTGCTCATTTCAGTACCCAAAAAGCCATAAATAAGGTGAACCGCTCAGTGAATTGTAAAAAAACATATCACACTCCATCGAAACTACAATAACATATATTTGAATTCATGATTGTTAGAACCATAACAATAACATACATGGTTACTATTTAAGTCAACCCCTTCCTTTTCTACATGAAAGTGAACCCCATTATGGTAATTTAGTATTATTTGTCACTTCAATAAACTCACACAATTTGGATTTACTAGGAACGGTTGGAGTATTTTTATGATGTTTCTATGCAAATAACACGAAGCAGCTTAGAGATATTCCGTCTTCTCCTTTCAGTTACCCGGGTACATATCAGGAATATTGAAATCTCCGTAAACACCTCATTCGACTGCTGACAGTTTCACGTGACTGACTATAAAATTGAATTTTCCGGACTATTGCAAATGTGCGACGACGGTAGCTATTTTCCTAAGCTCTTGATCCTGTACATTTGTAAAATAAATTCTTTCATATAAATCCTTTATAGCGAAATCTGCAGTATTTTTTATCCTGTCGTTCTTTTTTACGAACGGCTTTTATATGTACATTTATATACGTATGTACATATTAAATGGATAGACGCGTACATATTATTCTGCGAAGACAACATTGCATATTGGTAGGAAGAAACACGCGTTTATCTCTTTAATTATGTTTGGAGGATCAAACGGATTTCAACACCACATATTATCTTTCGCTGGATAAAACATTGATTTTAGAAACTCCACGAAAACTTAAATTTCCAAGATTGATATACAAGAGAAGTATGACAGTAGCCAAACTGTTGTTTACCTTTTTATACACTTCACGAATGTGATAGGGTATATTAACTTTGCCATGAAGTTTGCAGCCCACAGAAGAAAGCATATCCGACCATATTCTTGGTCAGTACGACGAGACGAGTCGATTAAGCTTTGTTCGTCTGACTGTTCGTTTGTTTCTTTTACCACTAGTCTCTCAGTTTTAACGAAATTTTATGCAAAGCCTTCTTTCTATTGCACCCTGTATACATATATTAATGTCGGAACCAACGGATTCGGACTACTGCGTCATAAGAACAGCCGGTCCAAACGTCTGTGTTTGTGAGTTTTTTTTTTTTTGTTTCTAAAGATATCTTTCTCGAATTTCATATTATTCAATAGTATCTTTCACCAAATCACATTCCTGAATTTGGTATAAATTAGACTATTCTAAAATATCATACAGCTGTCATAGGATCGACCGTTTCAAAAACCAGTTTTTGATAGAAAAACTTTTTATTTCTGAGGATATCTTTACCAAATTCCATACTATTCAGTCATATTAACAGCCAAACCTCATTGATAAATTTAGTTGAAACGGCCCACTATTTCATATACCTCTTATATAAACAGTCAAATCAGAACAAGTTTTACTACTAATTTCAAGTCTAGTCTTTTCAGGGCCGGTAGACGGTAAAGAAGGCCCAAAAAACTGTACGACATGGACGAGATAATTGACAATTCTCGGGTAGGGATACCTACCCAAGTGTCGATAGGAGTCTTGGCTGCGACCAGTCGGAAGAAGACCGCCTGTTAAGCACCGAATCTGGTGAGAGCGCTGAATGGTAATCGACCAGACCTTCGAAGGAGGGCACTGAACGGCATTCGATCGAAACCCTGAGAAACGGGACATTGAATGGCGCTCTTCCAAAAGTCTAAACCATTGAATGAGGAGCGCAGGTCCCTTAGACGGTATAAGGTGCCACTAAGAATATATGAAAGACTTCGTAACCGACAACTTCTGACCCCGAAAGAGGCGGAGGATTTGTCATGGGCCAAGGAAACAATATCAAATGAAGAGCTAAGTTGATGTACGGGTCAAATACCAATCGACGAATTGATATGCAGATGAAAATGGTAGTGGATAGGTCACACATTGCGAAAGAGTGATAACTGCATTGCTTTGCATGCCATGAAATGGAACTCCATTTCCAACCAAGGCCGACCAAGAGGGGGTCCTAGAATTATTACATGGCGTCGATCCGTGGCAAAGGAGTGTCAGGCACTGGGTAAGTCTTCTGGGGAGTTGCATCGCATTGCCCAGAACAGAGTGGTTGACGCGCTATGCCCCACTAGGGGTTAAGGCAAAGTAGTAAGGAAACTATTGAAGATAGAAGGAAATGTTTAGAGACAAGAGCAGACCTTGAGAGTAGTCCCGCAGTTCCACAACAAGGTCGAGCAACATGAACTGCAAAAGCTGACCGTAAAAAGGCAGCGCTCAGAGAGGAACAGCGAGAATCCTCGAGCAAAATGCAATGCCCAGCGGCGGGAAGGCCAGGTGCTGCCAGGCGCCTACAAGACAGACAGCCAAGCAGACGACAGCGAGCACTTCCAAGAAGGCCGGAAAGGTCGAAAAAGAAATTAGTGCAGCCGAAGCAGCAAGACGACACTTGGTGGTAGCGCTCATCGACCGAAGCGACCATCTCGGCAAAATGAGCCAGGAAAGGTAGTCAGCGGTGGAAATGAAGCTGCTGGATAAACTGGTGCAGCAAATGTCGGACGCGAACAACCCGTTGCCATCGTTTGATGGAGCTGGGTAGTTCAAAGGCATCAAAATGATTAGCTACAAGGACGACGCAACACTGAAGTAGTGCATAGACACTGTGCCGACACTGAACGGATTATGGGAGGATGCCAAGCCGGAAATAGTTGACCGGGATAACATTCCAGCGGTACCCAAGGCGAAGGTCCTAATGCAGAGGGTCTTACTAGCAGCCGTCTCGCTCCAACTGCTCCAACGACAAAACCCCGATGAACCGGCGGATGATTACTCAATTGCCCTAACCCCTTGTGGAGCATAGCGCGTCAACTGCTCCATATGGCCCAGTTGACGTTTCGTTGGCATAAACTGGTTTCGAAGAATCCAGTTGCCAGCATGCACCTAATGCACATCCATTGCCACGAACGGCATCGTGGACGGGATTCAAACCCGAAACGCCGGTAGTCAGACATAAGACTGATGCCTGAACGCACTGCGCTGCCGGTCACCCCAACAGCGGAAGGAGGGCAAACGATCATGCTACAGATTAACAAGGAAGCGGAGGACTTGCTTTACCTTTGATTTGTGAATATGGCGTGGGGTTCAGGAAGCGTATATCTTAAGCCCAAAAAGCGCTATCCCGCGGATGGGAATGAAAACACCATGGATGCCAACGAGGTGGAGAAGGAGCTAGAAACTCTGACCGAAGCGGCTAATAATATCACGCTTAGTGAAAACGACAGTGAATCTGAGACGGATGATTTAGACGCTACTCTAACGACCGCAACACTAATGAAGCAACCTTAGCGTTATGCTAAAGGTGCTTCAAATAATTCTACATCATAGCAGTTCCGCATCTACAAAGCTGCTGGAAGACTGAACCAGTCCTCTTTACAAGGAGAACCAGAATTCAGGAATTTATCCTGAAAAAGATGGGTAACTTTGTCAACTCATGCAAAGTACTTAGGGATAATCATGGATAGTAAACTTAAATGGGGTCGTTACGCCGAGGAAGGAAACAGCAAGTTCAACATCGCCTTTTATACCTGCAAAAGCTTGATTGGTAAAAACTGCGGCTTCAAACCAAGATATGGGATATACACGGCTATCGTAAGACCGATACTAACGTACGGAGCTGTGGACTGGTGGACAGCACTCAACACGAAAAGAATCCTACAGAAAATGGAGAGGGTATAGAGACTATGTTGCTTGGGGATCACTGGTGCCTTATGAACAGTATCTTTGCTCACTCTGAACACCCTTCTAAGCCTGCCTCCCATTGACCTATATCTGGAGAATGACGTGGCTAAATGTGCACTAAGACTTAGAGAGGCTGGAAGCTTCAAAGAAAGGCCATACGGCCACCGCAGTATTAGACTACAATCTATCAATACTATATGAAACCACAAGTAGGATTCAACACAAACTTCGAGGTCAAGGGATCTGCTAACTATCGATACCCGATAGGGAACAGATCCCGGTAGTTGATCATGGGCGCAGAAAGGCGCTGAACCTCTGCACGGATGGCTCCAAGATGGAACCTGGAGTTGGTACAGCTGTTTACTCTTCGGAAATTCCATGCAACCTACCCTACAGACTGCCAAATGAGTGCAGTGTTTTAAAGGCGGAAGTGATCGCGATTCAAAAGCAGCCGAGGTGATGATATCATCCCGGAGAAAGGGTGGAATCGTCATACACTCGGACAGTCACGCAGCACTAAAAGCGCTACAGTCCGTTACTATCAAGTCAAAGACAGTGCATAACTGCCTAACAGCTATGCAAGGACTGGTGTCAGCTAGGACCGTGAAACTCTAGTGGGTTCCGAGCCATAGTGGAGTTCTACGTAACGAAATAGCGAACGGATTAGCCAAACAGGAGGCTAGCCTCGAACGAGTGGCAGCCCAAGAGCTGCCGACGCCAATACAAACATGCAAGAAGATGCTGGACGACAGTATGCGCTAGAAAGCTAATGCTAACTGGCTTAACACAAACGACTCCAGAGTAACGAAAATATTCTGGAGTTCCTACGACAAAAGGAAAACCGAAAGCCTCCTAGGACTACCCAGAAGATAGTGTGCATACTAACGGGCCACTGCCTGATAGGGGAACACGCGTACAGACTAAAGCTAATAACTAACGAAGCCTGCAGGAATTGCCAGATACCAGACACGAAAGGAACTCTAAATCACTTTCTATGCGCATGTCCTACACTCGCTAGAAGAAGATTAAAGTTCCTAGGAGCCCTCTTCTTCAACGACCTTGAAGGAGTCGCAATAACTCAGTTGAAGAAGCCTATTGAGCTTCGCCTATGAGTCAGGTTACTTTCAGCTCAACGACAATCTTTTGGGAAGGGCTAGCAACGGGATGAGTACCTGTAATATGTGGTAGCGCTGTGAACCCCAGCGGTCTATGCGGATCCGTCAGGCTGCCACCCTACCTAACCTAACCTAACCTATTAATTTCAAAGTGGTAAATACACTATAAATCAAAATGAAGGTATGATACAACGAAGCAAATAGTCGTGTTTTTTAACAGCCGAGGAGAGCAGAGCACATAATTTCACTAACAATCAATCAACTTGTTAGTGTAATACATTTATATATTATTTATATAATAAATTTCGAAACTCGCGCCAAATTCCACAGGTCCCAAGAAACATAATTCCGTACGTCACTGGACAGATGTGGTAATGGTCGTGTGACAACCACATTTAAGCGAATGTTTACCAAAATGTTCGCTCTGACTCTTCCTGTGTCTTCTTCTTCATTGATTTCTTTTATTGAAGACGGTTTGATAATAGCAATGGACATCATGTTCTTTAATGTCAGTTTTTGTATGTAAAGTAAAATATAAGAAATATTTTATTTATCTCAATGCAGTGCTTCAAGGACCATCATAAAAACGGCTCATTTTCACATGATGACCATCGAAAGGAATAGTCAAAGCATACCTTCACACATCTCTGCATAGATGACAGTGATATTATCCTTTCTTAAGTTCTTGGCAATACATCCTGGTATCCTGTAAGCTGTCTCTTACACTATTAGAGTTATTAGATGGAAAGGAGATGTTGTAAGCTTTGAAAGCCAGAAGGATTAAACAGGCGTATGATATACCCATATTCCGTTCGGTTTCTGTAAATTCCTGTACAATGGCTACACACTCGTCCTCGTCTGCATGTGTAGAATATCAACCTCGGACCATCCAACCTTGTCCAGGCACTTGGGAAGATTTCTCGAAAATTATGAAGTCAAAATTAATTTATAGAACCACACTATAAGCTTGAAGTTGTCATGATGATGATAAATTTTAATAAATAATTTTGCTTTAATGGCATTTTGTTGTTTTTGATTTAGTGGAAATATTGCATGTTGTTGAAATATTTCTTATATAAAGTGTCTGTATATTTTGATTACCTGCTGGTATTAACGTAGAACCACTGAATTATTTTTAAATAGTGATTCTCAACTGTAAGTTAGCCTCACTAAAATGCAGCTGCTTAGCGCATAGATCTACAAATCGACAGGAATTAGTCTTTGCAAATGTCATGAATTGCAAGGATTTGGATTATACATAATGGGTGCATTCGGGAGTCACGGTTGCTAGCTAGCTTTGTGCTGCCTCGTGATTTGTATTCCGAATGTTGCGCTAAACCACTGCTAAACTTAGCGCAAATAGCTAGGCGCTAACACTTTTAGGCAGCACAAAATTTGTTCACTGTCTTGGCTTAGCAGAGATTTGACAGTTCGAACGAATTGCCTGCGTTCACAAATCATAGCGCCCCCATTTTTGTTGCTGTAATTCAGTGCACAATTGGGACAAAAATAGGAGCGCTCAAGTAGCGCTACCAATTTGTGAATGTAGGCATGTCAATTTACAACATGGCATTTGCTAGTCGACTGAATTATGCGTTCTCCATTGTTTTCATAGTTTTTACAATGCAGAAAAGAAAAACACATAATTACGAGAGGGAGAATTGCGTGTACAGCAGCCAAACTGAACTTGTCATTTGACAGGTGAGCCAGCATACCATTCGGGCGCCAAAAAAAAATTGTTATGTGCTACTTAGGAATTCGCTATTTCTATGCAGCGCATTACGCTTTTTTCCGTGACGCCCGAATGCACCCAATGTCCATCTAGAAAAAATGCTAAACGTGTTTAACGGGAATACCCCCAATGGTGAATGGAGTCGGGTACGAATGTAAGACCGCGAAGCAGGCCGAGAATGCGTTCGAGGATCTCTATTGAAGACGAAAGCAGAACATTACATACCTAGTTGCCCAATAGTAATTGGGACGGTAAGCGATTTGACCTTGCAAAATAAGATAGAGTAATGCCGTTTGGTATGATTGTTGGTGGTCCCCATACATTCATTTTAAGAGATGGAGCCATCTTGGACCCCGCGGCAGAGCGGCTGTGCGGCCGAAAAACCGGAAAATTTAAGCCCTTTTTTTAATATTCTCCTCATAACTTTTAAACGGTGCCTCGGATTGAAAAACTTAATGGGATTTAAATTAAAGAACATCAAATTCTACATCCAATGCATTGCTCAAAGTTGAAATGCGGTTTAGTAGTATAATCAAAACCGATAGTCGAAAAACGTCACCTTTTGAGGCTTTGGAGGAAAATCACACTATATCACTTTTCAAGCTCACATATCTCTAAAACCGATGCTACAAATGGAAAAACTCATTAGACAAAAGTTGAAGATATTTCTATTATAAGTTTAACTAGTCCAATACTTTTCAAATCGACCCGTTTTTAGTGTAGTTGTGAGGCAAAATGCAGAAATGGTTTTTTAGTGATTTGAGACTTAATAGCTCTATCTCGATAACAGCTAAAAGTTTTGGTTTAGTATCAGTTCGTAAATATTTTTACTAGGCTCTTTGATTTAAATCCTGTTAAGTTTTTCAATTCGAGGCACCGTTTAAAAGTTATGAGGAGAATATTTAAAATGAAACCGGAATATAGAGGGCTACGCCCGCAATTCAAGGGTTTTGTAGCACGCGCTTATCTTGGTATCTAAATATTGGCTCCTTGCTCTTCTTGGTACCACTCAGCTGAATAAAAACACCATAATTAAATGTCTTACCCATGATATAGTATCTTACATGCCAATTCACAAAAAGACTGCATCTGTCACTTCTCAAAGTAATAGTTTTAATACGAGAAGCTGTAGATAGATATGTATGTATACGAGATAAACTGTCCTACTATTCGAGATGCTTAACCATTCATGTTACGACGACATTGCAAATTGCAAACTTGTGTAACGGCTTCAGGGCGGCGGGGACAAATTACGGTCTAATATTTTTCCCTCCTCCACTGTTCCCCTTTCTACAAATCTTAGGAAAATGCCAAAAATGGAAAGTACTCAACATTGCCTTTCTCACGACACCCCACTTGGCTATACCAGTGGATAAAAAAAAATTGACCTTAATTTCGCCTCTATGTGGACCCCCCCCTCTTAAAGTTGGCTGATTACAACACAACGCTTTCTCCAGCAAATTATAGCATTTCTACACATTCTCGCCGAATTATATGTGCAGCTTCAGCCGTTCGTAAGATATTCTATGAACAGACTGACAGACAGGTATTTGACCGATTTTGTAAGATGTAAGACACAAAACCCTAAAAAAATTAATTGTGTGAATAGTTATTGTTAGGATCACCAATTACCAATCTTCACCCTTCCAAAGTTGGTTCATTAAATAACTGCAATTCGCACTACGAAAAACAACATGCAAGTCAGACACGCATATCAATGCGTGAGGCCGGTATGTGTATTTTTTGTATGGATAGTGTCAAAATGCATAACTTTAAGTCAATGTACTATTATTAAATATCATGTCATTGTAATGAAACTTAGAGGTATTATTGCTTATGATGTTAGTTATCATTAGCTATCAATATTTTTGGCCTCAGGTGTGCTTGAGGGGTGCAGGGGTGTGCTAACTGCAACTATAGAAATGTACTATTATTAACCTTTTTGGATGAGATTTAAAAATTCTATTATTTTTAGTTTTCTATGCTAGTGAAATGCCGCTTTTCTGTAAATTTTCATATGTCTAGCTATAACGGTCTCGAAATGCAAGGGGGGGGGGGGGGGACAAACTCGGACCACATATTTTCCCCTCTCCCTCTTTTCTCCTTTCTTCAAATTTGAAAAAAAAATCCAAAAATGGAATTTACTCGACGGTACCTTTCTTACGATACCACACTTGCCTATACCAAATGAAAAAAAATTTCGACCTTCATTTCCCCTCTATGGGACCACCCCCCCTTAAAGTTGACTTATTACGACGCATCGCTTTCTCCAGAGAATTATAGTATTTCTACATATTTCCACCAAATTTCATGCATGTAGCTTCAGCGGTTCGTGAGATATTTCATGGACAGACCGACAGACGGACAGACGGACGCATGACCGATTTCATAAGGGTTTTGTTTTTATACAAAACCCTAAAAAGGGCTCAGATTTTCCGGTTTTTCACCAGCACAGCCGCTCTGCCGCGGGGTCCAAGGTGGCTCCATCTCTTAAAATGAATGTATGGGCTCCACTAACATTCGTACTAAACGGCAACTCTCTATCATATTTTGCAAGTTGGCGTTCATGTCGCTTACCGTTCCAACAGTGCACAAACACAAATAAGTTATTTTAATCTATAGACGAGTGAGTCATCAGGTAGTTTTCCTAAAGCAAATTGTGGTGTAGTTTTAATTTGTTATTTGTTTATGTTTTTTGATTACGAATCTGAGGTTTACTACAAAAACTTTTTTGTGGAATTTGAATTATAGCCAAAATACAAAAACACCATTTTTTTGGGTTTTTCGAAAATATTTTGCAAACGGTTAACTAGCGAAAAACTTTCTGAAGCAAAGTGAAATATCTTGAACAGTTTAACAAAAAAGATTAGCGCTACATTGTTCCTATCTTAAACAGCAAAAACGAGCATAGGTCACCAATCAACATTAGATATTATATAATCAAACTGTGTGCAGTACCTCTCACCCCCTTTCACACTAACTGACCTTGCTTCTGACAAATGGTCAGTGTTGTTCAAAGTAAATGATCAGACTATCGAAATTAAAACAATAACTAAAATTCTTGTTCCACAAAGCAAACTGGACAAGATTCACTCATCTTACAGGCCATCTGTAAAACATTAATAGTTCATATTTAAATATGGCTTCGAAAGAAGAGATTGATTATCACTTAGATAAATTTAACAGTATGCTCTGGGAAGCTGCACAAGCGTCATTCCGCAAAAATCTCCATCATGCTTCATCATCATCGCGGCGCAACAGCCCGAAGGCGGTCCTTGACCGCCTGGATTGTTGTCCTCCAATTATCTCGGTCATGTGACTCTCCCAACGAGATCTCGGTCGTCTAGGCGGTCTCGCTCCGTCGACTCGTTCTGCATTCATTACTCTCTTAAACATGCGATCATTGAGATGAACTGACAATATCGAGTACTGTAAACAAACTAAATGACAGATGAGTGTCAAACTCCGTGACAGTATAGAAGACATTTGTGTCAACTTAGCGACAAAAAGTATATCCTGTCGGGCAGGCTTTTTTAATGATTGATTCCCGGTAATTTTTTGACAGAATGTACATATATGTTAGTGACATACCTGTTCCGGACAACTGTTTAGTCTATTTGCGGACGACACAGCCCTAGTTTGTAGCAGTGACTCCATTAGAGACGCAATTGAAAATGGATTTGAAATACTTGAAAAATATTTCAAAGAATGGAAAATAAAATTTAACACAGATAAGACCGAAGCAATCTTCTTCACAAGAAAACGAAAAGCCAGCAAAATGCCCAACCAGCCCTAGCAACTAGGTAATAATTCAATAAACTAGAATCCAGAATATATTAAATATCTAGAAGTTCTTCTCGATAAGAAACTAACCTTCAAAGTAACCAAAGATTTTTTATCGAAAAAATCAGACTCTCTAGTAAAAACACTATGTGCCGTTTTCTCAATATCTGGTTAAATCTTATCCTGCAGATAAACACTAAACGGCACTAATCTTCCGATTAAGAATTTATCGAACGATAATTCCAAACAGCTGATACGGGCTGCTGAGATTTTGACAGCTAGAACTGTTAACGTTTGCACATTCAAATGAGACAATTAACCTGGTCACAAAGAACAGAGTTCTGGATGTTCATTCGAAGGAAACGGATCTGAAACCAACTCAACCGCAAAATAATGGTGAGAGGTGGCACAGACGTACAATAGAATAGAATAGAACAGATGGCAGAATTCCGCCAAGAAAATCAGCTGACTTCCTACTGCATTAGCTGCTCTGTGGACTGCATTATCATATTTTGAGCGTTGCATGCGCTAAGGCTAAATTAAGTGTCCCGGATAGCTAACTGGAAGTTTAACCAGACATTGAGAAAACGGGCCTCAGTCTATAAGTTTTACAAATAAGCTATTTAACTTAGGCAAGTAGATTGGAATTGTTTGTGACACTTGGTTTCATTCTACACACCAACTTAGTATTCGTCTGTAGCTTAGCTCGGTAACGCACCGGGAATTTTTTGCTACTCGAAACACGGTCTCTGCGGTTCGCGCTCCGCAACGGGACCAACTATTTTTTATTCTCAAATTCCCTCTGAATTAATTTCTCCGAGCTTAGTGGTTTCGTATGGATAGTAGCACTCATCCGGTCTTGCATCTTTGCAGCTATCCATGTGCAAGACGACCACGAAAGTGTGAGAATTCTGTTTGTATAAGCCGTGAAGGCGTGATTTTACTTGAAAACTCGACCGTTGAGGTCTAGATGGTGTGAAGCACTTATATTAACTCACTAGAGGGGTGGAGAGAGGGTGAGACCGTGTTTCGAGTAGCAAAAAATTCCCGGTGCGTTACCGAGCTAAGCTACAGACGCATACTAAGTTGGTGTGCAGAATGAAACCAAGTGTCACAAACAATTCCAATTTAAATTGAAAATGATTCGCACTTGTACATTTGCAAGAACATTAATACATTAGGCAAGTAGGTTTAAGTTTTAATTTAATATAATGAATAAGCGTTTTTAAACCCGTTTCCTCTTACACCAATTTTTAAGCTTTTCTCTAGAAAATTTGTTTTTCTATCACTACACGAATGTCCTTGAAGTTGTAAGAGCAAGTGCTCAATCATTTACTGAAAACAAAATTTATCTATTATACGCACTATATTTATGGTTGAATAAAGATTGAATTGAATTGATGTTTTTTAAAAGTCTTTTTTAAAATTAAAATTTAGATTATAAAAATGTTAATAAGGTACATTACGACAAGAGACGCCACAGAATAAAACACTAGTCAGATTAGAAATTGGAATTTAGTATCATAGTATGAGAGGTGATATGAATGCAGACGACATTTTAGAATAGCCACAACCAAGAAAAGGAAGAACCCATAAAGCGTGAATCAAAGTATGCTTATGCAGAAAAAATTTTCGATATAAAACAAATTGGACGAATATGACACCAATTTTTACGGTGCATATTGTACTAATTGCAATACATATTTCCAAATTTCATGTAAAAGCACGTAAAACTAATCAACTATCATAAAATATTTACTATGTATGTATTTTGTCTTATTGGGTGTACGGAATGTTTACTGCATTAGCTATGCTTGCTTAGTAAGCACGGGCAACATAATTCGATGCGTGGTCATAACAAATCTATTCATTATTACACTTTAAGATAATTCTGAGAATCTTTTAAACGTTTCGACCCAGTCAGCTACTTATGCCGTTGACAAATTGCCAAAATCAATAAATTAATTTGTTGCATGTACACCCCTAGAGGACGGTGTTCACTTTAGTGCATAGCAAGAGTGATAGACTGAGTTGCCCGAATCGACCGTACGAACTCACATTATTTTCCCATCTGAAAATTTAATAGATATTTTCCAAGTGATGCTAAACAGATATAAGATAGTGCTATATGTAGTCATCTTAAATACAGAGTTTATATCGACAAGGTGGACACTTCTGGGCGGTATTATATTGTTAATGAACTAGGAATATTGACGAAGTCAGCTTTTCGCAAAACGTAAAGTGTATAATACGCTTGTATGAAATATAAATAAATAGTATAGTATATGTCGTAGAATTTTAGTGAAACCCGTAATTTCATGAACTGACCGGCAAACAATGTACCGACTTCATTATATTGTATACCGCTGTCATTTCAGGTAATCACGACAAATTGTGAATAAAATGCTGCAAACTTCCACTCCACTAAATGCCTAATTTGTTTTGTTGCCGCTAGGCGTGAGGTATGCCAAGTAGGCTTGTAATACCTGAAGCGGGAATTTCCGCTTTAGGCAGTACAAACCTACGTTAGATACATCATCATAACTTTCGTTTTATTCTACAATAGTTTTAATCAAATAATAACAACCCGATTGACATTAAGGGCTGTTTTCACAATGTCTAGTTAAATTGTATGCTGCAGATAAACGATAAATGGCACTCATCCTCCCGTTAAGAATTTTTCGGATGATAATTTTGACAGTTAGAACTGTTTTCGTTTGCACATTCAAATGAGGCAATTAATATAGTCACAAAGAACAAAGTTCTGGAAATTCATTTGAAGGAAGAGGATTTTAAACCAACTCCGCCGCATAATAATGCTAAGAGATTTCACAGACGTTCAATACAACGGCAGGATTCCGCCAAGAAAATCGGCTGATTTTTTACTGCATTAGCTGAGCTTCAGACTGCATTATCATATTTTGAGCGTTGCATGCGCTAAGGTTAAATTTAGTGTCCCGGATAGCTAACTGTCAGTTTAACCAGACATTGAAAAAACGGGTCATAGTTTCCTGGAATGTCGGCTTATAGTGCAATGGCAATGTTACCCTATTTGCTGGTACTGCATGGAATATCGCCGGCCGGCGACCCGGCCCAGCCCGGCCCATATAGTAATATGATGGACGGGCATATGGAAAAATTCATGATGTGCGTTTGTCCATTTGTGAGTTAGTCCGATCACTTCACGTGGTGCGATCTTAACCAAATTCGGTATGTAGATTTCTTTAGGAACCCTGATTTCTGAACGGTGGCAGCATATTTGGTCATCAACTGGATTAACGGTATATTGTGATGTGTTCAAACAAGAGTTACTCGCCTAAGTCTTTTCAGAATTCACTCTTCCAAGCCTTTCCCTTGTTGTTACTTCAACGAAACTTGACACGTAGCTACCTTGGGTTATTATGAATAACACACGGTGATATTTTGGTCCTGCTGCAGGTATGCATCAGGATAAAAGCACCTTCTTTGCATTAAACTGATGTTAAATCAAGATGGGTATCATATTACTCGATTTGTGGAGGCGAATTCACTAGACTACTGTTGAAGTCATTTTGAATCCTTTGGTAAAGAAAAATTACATTCTGGTGAAATAGCGTTGATGGCATTTTGTGTGCTTTGGTAAGGAAAAGGACATTTTTGACAATGAAGTTACATATAGGCAAGATGGGTAGCGTATGATTGGGGATGTTGAGACGAATTCACTAGACTATTGCTGAAGGTATTTTGAGTGCTTTGGTGATAGGATGTGTACCTGTTGCTCAATAGATGCCATATCTCTTGGTCTGTAGATACTGTATCTGTTTCTCAGTAGATGCTGTATCTATTGGTACGAGTATACAGTTTACGATTCCTGTTTGGACACCTCTTTATAAGAGAACTTTTTAAGGCCCAACAATTTTTTGCAAGTTTTCAAACAAATTAGGGTCCTTTCACCGGACGCTACCAGTTATTTTTCAGACTAAACCTCAAATAGCCGGACACTTTGATGGTTTCGCAATAGTTTTTCTTCGTTTATTCATAATTTCAGAGATTATGACCGACGGGCTAGTGATCCGAGCTATCCACAAATTCTGTTAAGTGCTTCTTATATATCTCTAGATTCTAGAAGAATAATGCTTCCCCTTAAATGTCGCTTAGAGGATGATGTAAGAATGATAAAAGAAGAAAAAGGCACAATTTTTCCGCTTAAAAGTTTCTTTATTCATATAATACTTAAAACATGATATAAGAGAGATTTCGAGATATGATATATAGTATGATGAGATAGAAGTTTACAAGAAAGATATAAGAAGGATATAAGGCATATATAAGAAAGTTCTAAACTCGCACAAAAAATTTTACACAACAGCGTTTTGAGTTCGAGTCTCTCTATCTAAAGACAATGCCAGGATTTATAAGGTCGCAGCCCAAAGGAGAAGAAACGCCTGAGAGGTTTAGGCGCCAAAGTACGTTGAAGACTCTCCAGGAGTGCTGATGGTTGAAGACTCAGCAAAATGTAGCAGGATGTGTGAGTACTTTGACAAACTTTTGAACGAAGAATTTCATCGAGAAGCTTATCAAGCTGTGGAGCCAAACATCAGTGATATCGCTGATTTTTCAGTGAAGGAGGTGATGAAGGCAATGATGCAGATGAAACGCGGAAAGGCAGTCGCACCGGACAAAGTACCCGTGAAATTTTGGCAGGAGATGAATCATGTCGGGCTTAGATGGCTCATTGTTCTTTTCAACAAAATTAAAAGAGCACAACCGATGCCTGACGTTTTCAAGAAAAGTTGCCTTCTCCCGTTCTATAAGAACAAGGGAGACTCGGGGAAGCTCAACAAGCTAACATCTCACACGTTGAAGATTTACGAGCGAGTTGTCTGCAATCGATTGAGAGAGATTGTACGGTTGGATGACAATCAATGCGGCTTTGGATTGTCCGCCCACAGCCCATGCTATTCAGTGCTTGCGTGTTACGATGGAAAAGCATCGTGATGCACGGATGGACTTGCACTTTGTGTTTATGAATTTGGAAAAAGCCTTCGACAGAGTTCCCCGTGACTGATATGGGTGGCCCAGAAAGCACTTAAGGTCGCCGAGGCATATGTCAAGGTGATACAAGACATGTATGATGGAGCAACTGGAGCTGGCGAGTCGGAGGAATTTCCGGTTAAAGTCGGAGTTGACCAAGGCAGTGTATGGAGTCCCTTGCTCTTCCACATCGTCATGTTCTATTTGTTAGCATTCATCTCTGACGGCCTGGAATTGTACCTTCTCTTCACCGATAACGTTATCCTGGGTAGCAAAGACATCGTTGCATAGCAAGCTGCATTGACCAGGTGGTGTAAGATACTGGAGGATCATGGACTGAGGATTAGTGTACCAAAGACTGAGTATCTTTGTTGTCCTTTCTCAGACTCTGATAGTAGATATTTACATTGAAAGAGAGCTGCTAAAGTCTTGCATAAAGCTCAACTACCTAGGCTCGATGGTCAATATGGAAGCTACCTGCGATGACGACAGTAAATATCGTATCAGTGTCGGTTCGGTTGGATGAGTGGCGAGAAAACTCTGGAGTCTTCTGCAACAAGAAGATGCCACAACAACTTAGGGCAAGTTGTACATAACGGTCGTACGTCCCGCACTCATGAATGCTGGACTATGTACAAGACATACGGGAGTGAAATGACTACCACCGAGATGAAGCAACCGATAATTGAAAAGCTCGAAGATCGTCGTATGGATTGGTATTGCCATGGTCTAAGGCGTCCGCCTGAGAACCCTGTTAATAAGGCTCTATCAATGAATGCTTCATATGTTGGACACAAAACCCGAGGTAGACGGAAACACACGTGGATCGAACAGATAAAGCAGCAACAACAACGCGTTAATTGAGGCGATGATACGAGGCATGACCAAGCTGCCTGCAGAAGAGATTATACTGCCAGAATGGGCGAAGTGCCATCACCACAGGCAAAGCAACGCGAAACCGCAAAGTGGCACGGCAAGGAGGAAAAATATGTCATTAAATCCCCGGTGGAGCGCGAAGAACGGAAACCGTATTGTCGTTCGTTGATGAGAGCCTGTGAATCATACACTGCATCTAATAGATGCTGTATCTGTTAGTCAATAGATAGATACTGTATGTGTGTTTCAATGAATACTGTATCTGTGGTTTAATAGATACTGTATCTGTTACTCAGTAAATGCTGCGTATGGTCAATATACACTGTATCTGTTACTTAGCCGATGCAGTATCTATTGGCCAATATATACTGTATCCTTTGCTCAACAGATAGTGTATCTGTTATTCAATAGATGCTGTGTCTGTTGGTCAATAAAAACTGTATTTGTAGCTCAGTAAATTTATCGGGCGATGAGGACAACGTTTTTCAAACAAAATCGAAAATGGGACGGTCCTAAAGTGCCTATGAACATCATCCCTCTTTTTGTGTCATTTAAAGGACATTTTTGTTTTTTATTATAAAATAGCTGAAAATGCTTAGTATTCGCGATTTTTTATTAATATTTTTAAAGCTTAACACATGCTAATGCATAAAAAATTAAATTATTCCATTCCATAGATATTAAGCCCATTTTTTAAGAGCTATTGTCACTAGCATCCTAGCAAACATTATATAAAAAATTCCATTGGTTAAAAACTCTCATCTGGATAAAAGTTTCACAAAAACAAAATATCACAGGAACCGGAGAATATGTTAGACATAGATACTGCAATCAGTATTCAGTAATGGACATCCTAAGAGAAAAGTGAAATACATCCCAGATATACCGCCAAATATAGCATACTATTCTCTTTTGTTCGAATCATGGCGTACATTCTTTCATCTTGAGAATGGTTTTCATTCAAGCTTTCTATCATTCTTTGTTGTATACATATGTACATAGCTATCAATGTATGTATGTGCGCTGTAAGTTTTCGCAAACCCTCTTAATACCTTATGAAGCCGTTATAGTTGTAACAGTATCTTCGGGTTGATTCCTACCTAGATTGTCTACTGATTCGCAACGTAAGAGGATTCGTTTCAATGTCGCCTCGAAGGGTGGAGGTTAAAGGACTTTAGCGAGTGTATTGCTGATATGGTTTGCTATAATGTGAAACGATGAAGGTCTCTCATTGTATATCACCTCTTCTGTGTTGTATGCTACTATAACGTAATCTACGTGAATTCCACTATATCCCCACAGGGAAGAAACATCATCTCTCCTTTATCTGCCGAGACCGTCAGTCTGGAGCCAGTACTCATTCATATTTCTCCCATTCCAATTTCCACCCCTTCTCCGAAAAAAAGTCAAAGCTTAGGGATTCAACGTGTTTCTTGATTTTTACCCTCTATATATACTCTAAATATACATCAAACGCCATAGTCGCCACTATCATTCTGTGTTTCTTTCTTGTGTAGTTAATATCTGAGACAGTGGCAAAAGACACTTGGGCATTACACTTTTTACCCTGTACATTATATTTATATGTATATCCCTAGATATATACTTTTGTGAACAGAGCTTTGATGCCAGAAGGTGAGCATGATAGGGAGAATGATATCATAAGGATGAGAACATATATCTGGGACATGGCGAACACTCTCGAAATTAACACAAAGTGTCTGAGGTGTGCTGCAATGATTTAAGCACGCTCATAAGACAGATAATCTATGTAGCGTAATTTGAACACTAATTATTGTTTTTAAACCGAATATTTTGACTTAAAGCAACATATATACTTACAAGTAAAGTATATTTGTACACTAAAAATGTCTGCGGTTTTTTCGCGCGGTACACAATAAAAGTGCTACAGATTTGAGCTTGAGAATGTTACAGAAAGGATTTATCAAAAAAATTGGAATCACTTTCTTTGGGTGGAGTATCCATGCCCCTAAAGAAGTCTTGATCATGAAAAATTGATTATGTCCATACAGTGAGATTTATAATGACCTTGTGATTTTTTAAAGAGGGCAGAAGCTGCAAATAAACATGTCGAGGCAATGGGTTCAGAAAGTGATGAGGATGATCGACCCGAAAACCGTCATATTTAGCGGCTATGAAGAACCTTACTAAAATTAATTTTTATTTGTTTACGTTTTTTATATACGAGTATATCCATATGCATTTTTAATGAAATTGTTAAAATAAAACAGCAATATTTCGTTTCAAGAAGAGTTTGAAACGTATCCCCCAGCTAGTCTCCGATAACACGGTTTCACACAGCACGGCATTTTTTAGGAACGTATCTACCGTGTCATAGGAGAGTTACCTGTACTTTAACTTCTTGTGCGAAACGGTGGTCCATATTTTTCTACCTACTACATATATTATATTCTAACATAAATTATAATAAAATATAAAAGTTATTGGAAGACGAATTCCATGACTGGGTGCCTATTCAACTCTGTCCACTTATGCATTTTAAGATGTATTGTATTGCATTCGTGATTTATCTGCTCGATTTTTTTAGTACTATATAAAGACGTTATATTAGTATTATGTACTAACCTATACCTATACAAATATATTACATATGTGTAGCGGGTACTTTGGTCTACCGTTCTACAGAAGAAATTGCGAAAATGCCTTAGAATGTCCTGACAATGCCATTTCATATGAAATTCAGAGTATGTAGTTCAATTCCATACTTTCGTGTTGCCTTCTTTCAGATTATAGTGTATTTTATTCGGCACCAGAAAAATTATGCGGAAAAAGTGAAAAGTGCCAATTTGACTATGCAGTAAATTTTAAATTGAAAAATGATTTCGTTTTGATACCACATATAAATGTGTAGGTAATTTTACTTTTCGAAGACTGAAGTGCATACGTATGTATGAACGTTTACTACAATAAATAGATAGATAGATAGATAGATAGATATAAAAATACGAGCTACTTTCCCAGCAGGAAGGCAATGCGACCATAAAGATCTATTGTGCCGTAGCTCATTAATCCAAAAGACCGTCCACCCTTCTAATAAAGGGCAGTAAGTCTTTAGCAGGAATCAACCCGAATTCTGCAGTGCTGATAGTAGCCTGCCCGAGGAGTGACATCCTAAAACGCGCGATGGCGGGACATTCGCACAAGAGGTGCTTGGTCGTTTCCACGTCCTCCAGACAAAGACGGCATTCAGTCTCGCTTGACAGACCCATCTTGTTCAGGTGATATCTGACCAAGTGATGGCCAGATAAGTACCCAACTAGGAGTCTTAGGTGGGTTCTACTCATTTGAGTAGTACCCTTGTGACTGAAGGGCATTATCAGCTCCTTTGATTGGCGAAGCCCTGGACGGTTATCCCAGTACTGTTGACGCAATCGTGCAAACCAATCTGTGATCCGCAGTTTGGCCGAGGCCAGTCCAAAGCCACAGTAAGGCTCAGGTCCATGAAAACGACTGGATGATCCTTGTCTAGCAAGTTCATCCGCAGCCTCGTTCCCCTCAATGCCCTGGTGGCCTGGCACCCAACACAAGAAGACTCGGTTTTTGGTTGCCAACAGTTGAAGGAGATTGTAACACTCCTTCACCAGTTTTGAAGAGACCTTAAATGAGGAGAGCGCTTTTATAGCTGCTTGGCTGTCTGAGTAGATAGCAATGTGAGCGCCGCGAAGTCCAGTTTCCAAAATTACCCTGGCGCAGACCTCAATGGCGTGGATCTCAGCTTGAAAAACGCTGGGCGAGACTCCCATTGCGATCTAAATCTTGGTGTTGGGTCCAAAGACACCTGCACCAACACCCTGTTCTGTTTTAGACCCATCGGTGAACCACTTGATACATCTAGGGTCTGGACAGGGTGTGCCATTTACCCATTCAGAGCGGTTGAGGGATGAGGGCTGAATATTTTCTGCCGAAGCAAACCTCCGTGATCATGTAATCTGATCTCGAGCAGATCTGCACGTCAGGAATTTGATTCAGACTGCTCATGTGACCGCTTTCTTCACTACGCACGTCGGAAGTTAAACAAAGTCTGAGAGCATTTAGAGCTGCTGATTCTTGGATGAATATATGCAACGGAGTAAGTCCAATAATCGCCTCCAGGGCTGGCGTAGGACAAGTGCGCATAGCTGCAGTGATGCCAAGGCAGGCAAGGCGTTGAAGCTTATTGCACTTCAGTAAGACAGAAGATTGCTGAGTTTTCGGCCACCACACAAGCGGTGCGTAGGTCACCATAGGCCGCACCAGCATGGTGTATAACCACTCAGTTATCTTTGGAGTGAGCCCCCATGTCCGTCCAAAGAAACTTCTGCAAGCCCACATTGTGCGTGTGGCTTTGCCAAGTACATTATCTATGTGAGTATTCCAGGTGAGTTTCGAGTCTAGAGTTACCCCGAGACATTTAACTTCAGTGGAATAATCTAAGGTCGTGCCGCCTAACGAAATTGGATCCAATGTTATGTTTCGTTTTCGTGTGAACGGTACAACGACAGTTTTCTGTGGGTTTACATGTAAACCCACAGCCACACACCAGTGTAGAACTATGTCAAGGGCCGACCTCATCACCTCAGTGATGGTAGATTCGAATTTGCCCCTGACTATGATAGTTAAATCATCCGCGTATCCGATAGTAAGATAACCGCGCTCATTAAGCATGGAAATCAGCTCGTCCACGACAAGGGACCACAAAAGGGGTGACAGAACGCCACCTTGTGGACAACCCTTTACGGCATTCACGCTAATGGATGTACTGCCTAGAGTTGAGTGAATATCCCGTCCCCGGAGCATGGCATCTATCCATGCAATGGTAGCGGGCGGGATGTCCCTGAGTTCCAGTGCTCTGGAAATGCACTCGTAGCCGGTATTATTGAAAGCCCCCTCAATGTCAAGAAACGCGCACAACGCGATTTCCTTTTCACTGAGGGACTTTTCGATTGTACTGACAAGGCTATGCAAAGCGGTTACTGTTGACTTACCCTTCGTGCACGCGAATTGCATACGATGTAGGGGGCTCGACAGTTCCATCTTGTGCCTGATATGCAAATCAAGCAACTTTTCCATGGTTTTAAGGAAGAAGGAAGTAAGGCTAATCGGTCTATAGGATTTGGGCATATGTTCCGGCTTATTGCCCGCTTTGGGTATGAAGACCACATTAACTTTCCTCCAAGGTTGTGGTATGTACCCTAGGGTGTAACTTGCCCTAAAAAGTTCGATTAGCGGAGTTATTATGATCTCCAAGCTGTTTTGTAACAGAGCGGGGAAAATGCCGTCTACTCCGGGAGCTTTAAATGGCTCAAAGGATTTTATCGCCCATTTTACTTTGTCCATGTCAAAGATGACCCCCGATAAACTGCGAGCCCGGCTTACGGGAACCCGTTGTGGCCTTGCAGTTGGGCAGGGGTCACCATTAGACAGTACGGACCCTGGGAAATGGGTCTGAAGGAGCAACATTAATGTTTCTTCTGGACCTTCAGTATACGAACCGTCTGATCTCAATAGAAGGCCGACCCCGTTTGCTGAGTCTTTGGAAAGGGCTTTGTGAAGGCGCGCCGCTTCCGGTAGCGACTGAATGCTATCACAATGTCTTTTCCAGCATTCTCGTTTGGAATGCCTAATGAGTTTGTTGTACTCGGTGAGAGCAGTTCTGTACTCATCCCACCTATTAAAGCGTTTGGCTTTGTTGAACATCCTCCTAACTTTAGCTCGCTTGCGGACCAATTCCTCGTTCCACCAGGGTACTTTACGCCCCGACTCCACCGAACGTGAAACGGTACTATCTTTGTAGGAGGAAGTTAAAATTTCATTGAGCTCCTCAGCTGCAATCTCAATTTCCCCGGTAGTGCTTATGGGGCTGACCAGTAGTTGCGCTTTGGAGCTAACTAGTTCACGGAATTTAATCCAGTTAGTTTTCCTTGGACAAAAAGTATCCGAGCGAATGTCAGATTGTCCTAGGATGTCAAATCTGATGTGTCTATGATCTGAAAGAGACACTTCGTCCGACACGTGCCAGTTCGCAATGAACCTGGAGAAGAAACCGCTAGCAAGGGTAATGTCGAGTACCTCTGCCCTTGCCGCAGTGACAAAGGTAGGTTTGCACCCCCTGTTCAGGACATTCACATGTTTACACATAAGATAGTCAAGAAGGCGCTTACCTCTGTCGTTGATGTCGCTGCTACCCCACACCGTGTGGTGTGCGTTTGCATCGCAACCGATCACATAATGCCGGTTTGTACGTCGACAGAAGTCAACGAGCTGCTGGACCTCGAGTGGTGGAATCTCAACATTGTCAGATGGGAAGTAGGCAGACGCAACTACCACTTTCTGACGACCGTTGAGCGTGGATACCTCCACCAATGCTGCAGCTAGATCTCTAGAAATAAAATTGGTTAGTGGCAAATAGTTGACGCATTTGTCGATCAGAAGCGCCGCACGCGGACAACCCGCTAACCTGTCATATATCAACTTACCAGTTGTTGTGTTTAGACCGCAAATTCGGCCACGGGCCACCCATGGCTCTTGAATAAGCGCAATGGTGGCCTGTTTATCGGCGAATAACCTGCACACAGTGGCCGATGCTCCTATTGCGTGGTGCAGGTTCGCTTGAAGCACCTTAATGGCGCTCATGGTCCTGCGAGGATACAATAAATAGGAAAAGTTGTTATTTTCAGGATGATTTATATTAAATATTCTATTAGTTTGCACATAATTTTCAAAAGCGGGAAACCACCGGGTCACAAGGAGTTTGGAGTTGCATTCATAGTGAGCAAGCAGCTCAAATCGCACGTTATTGATTTCAAACTTATTAAAGAAGGGTTGTGTCCGATTCGCAATAAGACCAGTTTTTTCAACCTCTGGCTCATCAACTTACACGGCCCGACTGAAGTGAAAGAAGCTGCAGTGAAAGATGAATTTTATGCCGGCTGGCTGTTCGACTCACTTCCAACAAATGACGTCAAAATATTGCTGGGAGATTTTGATGCGAAAGTGGGAAACGAAAGTTGACATCGGGGAACCACCGGAGGAAATAGCCTTAATAAGTAATGCAATGACAACGGTCAACGATTAATCGACTTCGCCTGCAGTAGAAATGTTATTGTGAGCCTCACGTTTTCCGCATCGATGCATTCACAAACAAATTCCCAGGCGCACGTACCGTCCACCAAATTGACCACGTCCTCATTTGCAAAATGTATGTATGTATGTAGTGACATCTCAACATATCAGACCGTGATTTGGATCGCTCCCTCAATTTTGTTATAATTTCGCTGTTGTATTGGATCCATTGTGCGAAAAAATCATCCGAACGAGGCTTGACGATAGTCGCTATCTACAGAGATAAAAAAAAACACGAGCAAACACTAAATTTGTAAGTGTATTTTATATTTCTGAAAAATATATGTACCTTCGACGAATTTTTCGGCGGCAAATCATCGAAAAGAGAACAGGTGTATAAGCCCAATAACAACTGTCAATCACTGAAGAGAGCCATAGCGAAATGAGTTCTACATGTTGCACGACATGCAGTGAGTACATAGTGGATAAGAGCCAAGCACTAGAATGTAGTATTTGCAGTGAAGAGTTTCACTTCCTCTGCATGGGATATAGCGATGCAAATTTTCGAAAGCTCAGTAAAGAGAGAAGGAAGAACTTTCAATGTAATAATTGCAAACAAACAAGCGTAAACAAACTACCAGATAAATTAAACGATAATGCAAACGAAATCCTAACAAGTGTTACCAACATCAAATCGAATATGGAAAACCAATTTGCGGACATTAAACGTTTACTTAAAGAGGAAATATCAGACCTACGCAAATCGGTTGAGTTTTTCAGCGACAAATTCGACGACTTCGATATGAAGTTAGATTCTTATGGAAAGAGGATTAACGAACTAAAGGAAACGTGTGACAATCTAACCAAAGAAAACATGTATCTGAAGGATAAACTGGCAATGCTGGACAATCATGTCCAGAGTTTTGAACAACAGAAGTTATGTACTGAAATCGAAATCTCTGGAGTACCAGATACAGCAAATGAAGATGCAATGCAGATCGTGCGGAAAGTTGCCGAAATTATAGATATCGGAAACGAAGCGCCGCCTACAACATCGTATAGGATATCAAATCAACGACGTAAAGAATTGCCTAGACCAATCATTGTCCGTTTCCAAACAAGGGAACATAGAGATCTTTGGATCGAGAAGTCCAGGACAAAAAAGACTAAACTTATATGCACTAATCTACATAGTAGACTTCAAAATACAAACTTTTATGTCAACCCTCATCTAACGAAATATTATAAACGATTATTGTACTTGTCTAAAACTTTCGCTAGAGAAAATAATTTAAAATATGTTTGGATACAAGGAGATAACATTTTAATTAAAAAGAATGAAACAAGTAAAACATATAAAATAACTTGCGAAGCTGATTTAGTTATTACCAGATTTAAATAATTTTACCCTTTTTCGTGTTTAATCTATTTAACTCATATTTATTTTTATTGATTTTTAATGAATTTGGAAAATAGCATTTTAGATTTGGAAGAGGTAAAGAACTGCAAAACTGATAATTTATGTGTCACCAGCGACGTTGAAAAATTTGTCGAAAATATTAATTTACCATCTTTCAGCATATTTCATATGAACATAAGAAGTCTACCAAAACACTTTGACTGCCTACGTATTTTGCTAACTGAACTTAAAATAACTTTCGATATAATAGTCCTTACCGAAACTTGGTTGCAAGACAGTAATAGCTTCAACATTGACGGCTACAACTTATTTATTAAACCAAACTTGCACAATAAATGCGACGGTTTGGTCATTTATGTACATGAAAAATTCTCAGTTAACGTTATTGAAAACTATATAGACCAAGCGAACACCTTATTTTTGAAAATACAATTACAAGACAGCATAACATTGCACCTGACTAGCATATATAGATCTCCTAGCCTTGATAAGAATGTATTTATAAACTCACTTGATTCTCATTTAAAACATTTTAGAAACTGTAAAAACCATTTAATAGTAGGAGATGTAAACATTAACATATTAGAAAAAAATACATCAAGTACCGTTAACGATTATCTAAATGTTTTGGCAGAGCATGGATTTAATAAATATCTTGAGGGAATAACACGGAATGCTTCATCGACGTGCATAGATCATATGTTCTTAAAAAATTCTGACGATTTAAAATTCTCACCAGCAATTTTTCAGTATGGATTAACTGATCACAATGCTATTATAGGAATAATCTCTGGACACCTGCTACCTAAAGATGACTATGTTGTAGACCCTGAAAAGTTATTACATAAGGTGGATTATACAATTTTTGAGGAGAATCTCCAAAAGCAAAATTGGTCAGATGTAGTGAACTGCCATGATGCGAACCAATGCACTGATATTTTCCTTGAATTATTTTCGGACTGTATAAGAAACGCAGACAAAATAATTAAAACACCTCAAAAAAAGAGAATAAATCCTGTAAAACTCTGGTGTACTAGAGGTTTAGCTATTTCAATTAACAACAAAAATCGACTGCTGCAGAAGCTAAATAAGCAACCATTTAACACTAGTCTTTTAAACAAATTTAGACAATACCGGAATATTTTGAATCAAATGATTAGAAAAGCTAAAACTTCTTACTATACCAATGAAATAGACAAGGCCAAAGGTGCACCAAAAAAAATTTGGGAAATTATAAACGAAATTGTTACTAAGAAGAAGAAAAATAAATCTAGACTTTCTGTGACTGAAATCAAAGCGGCTGATGGCTGTACTTTAACCGAAGAAATTGATATCACAAACGAATTCAATAAATTTTTCACAAATGTAGGACAAAACATATCAAATAATTTAAGAGACGAGCAAAGATTTGACTTTAGCTATCCGCACTTACAACACAATTTCGTTCTAACTCCCATCTCGGAAGAAGAGCTAACACTATATATAAACGATATGAATCCAAACAAAACACCTGGCGAAGACAATATTACTGCACGATTGTTAAAGATTGGAGCTCATCATATTGTACCATCTTTATCACATATATTTAACATATGTTTTTTAACTGGCACCTTCCCTGATAGACTGAAAACTGCTTTGATAACACCAATCCATAAAGATCAAGATAAAAATGTCCTTAGTAACTATAGGCCGATTTCATTAATATCAAATGTAGCCAAATTATTAGAAAAGTGTATCAAAGTGCGTCTCAACCATTACTTGGAGACAAAAAACATAATTTCACCATGTCAATTCGGCTTTAGAGCCAATTTGAGCACATCCGACGCAATGTATGAAGTAACCAAATTCATGAATGACGCCAATGATCAGAACCAAAAAACACTAGCCGTCTTCTTAGACCTAAAAAAAGCCTTTGACACGGTAAATCACAAAATTTTAATAGAAAAACTGAAAACAATCGGTGTGACTTCAAATGCTTTATCCTTGATGCAATCCTACCTTTCTAATCGTATACAGAAGGTCAGACTTGGAAATACTTTAAGCGAACCAGCTGTTGTGAAATGTGGTGTCCCCCAAGGTACTATCCTGGGTCCTCTACTATTTAATATATATATTAATGATCTTTGCTTGAAAAATTTACCTGGTTTCGATGGGGAAATTGTAGCGTATGCCGATGACAGCGTGCTTTTATTCAAAGACTACCAATGGGAAGCTGTTCAACAGAAAGCAAATGTGGGCTTAAAAGCTGTTTTTAAGTGGCTAAATGGTCACAAATTATCTTTAAATCTCGAAAAAACCTTTTTCTTGGCCATGGGGAAAAAAGCTAACACACATTCGAATATAATAAATTTAAATATTGATGGAATTAATATCAAGCAAAAGTCCGAGATGAAATATTTAGGCATTATAATAGACGACCAAATCAGTTGGAAGCAACATCTAAATATGGTCACACAGAAACTAAGAAGAACTCTCCATTCCTTACTCATCCTAAGTAAAATCGCAGACTTTAATCTTCTTAAAATGGTCTACTATGCACTTGTACAATCAGTCTTAAATTACGGAATACTAGTCTGGGGATCAACATTAACATCTTACCTTGCGCCTCTTATAGCTTTACAAAACCTCATCGTGAAAATTTGTCTAGGAAAATCGAAGTTCTACTCAACCAAAATGGCTTTTTCGGAATTCCATGTAATGAATATACGGCAACTTTATCTTTTTGCTGCTTTGAAATACATGTTCAAAAACCGACATAACTTTGATTTTTACAATTCTAGATATAACACACGAAGACAATTAACACTCCCAATGCAAACCGTTCGCTGCAATAAGTCAGCTACAAAAAGGCATACAAGTGTTTTGGGACCTCTTCTCTACAATCAGTTACCTATGATTATAAAAAATAATCTAAATGAAATAAATTATAAACTTATGTTAAAACACTATACTTTCAATAATACCGAGTTATTAAACGTCTTCCTAAGTCTATAAACTTTTTTTTTCTTTTTCTTAACCTTTTTTTTTTTTATAAACTTTTTGTTTTTTTTCTAGTTACTTTTGGAATATGTCAAGTCAACTTTAATTCTCTTCCTTGTTTTCCTGTTTCATTTCTTCTTTTTTTCTCTTGTTTTCTTTCTTATGAAATAATTCTCAATTTTTTTTTTTTTTTCTGTTTTGTTATAGAAAGTTACTAAATCAAATTATTTTTCTTCCTTTTTTGAATATTTAATATTGTATTGTATAATAGTCCTACATACACCGTCCTCGCTCACAAACATTGTTTTCGCGAGGTTCGTGCTTTGCCAACAGAATTTTTGTAAACATTTATTGTGTATTAATTTTTCTTGAGCAATAAACTTATTATTATTATTATTAAAAGGTGGGCGTCCAGTGTATTGGATGTCCGATCTTATCGAGGAGCAAACTGCAGTCGTTGAGGCGCTCTCGAGTCAGCAGGTTGATGAGTCGCTCTGCGCACTTATCAATATGTTATTGAGTTCAAGACTTATTCATGTACCTATAACCATGGGTACATCGGCGGCATCCAGGTTTGTCTGTAGGGGAACCCCTCAAGGCGGTGTTCTGTCCCCTTTGCTCAGGAATCTAGCGGTCAACGAACTGCTAGTGGATCTGGAGAAGATTGGGTGCAAAGTTATTGCCTATGCGGACGACATCGCCAATGCCGTCAAGGGAGGGTTTCCTGAAACCCTTAGTGGTGTGTTGCAGAATGCTCTCTCCATTCTAGTATAGTGGGTTAATCGGTGCGGCCTCAAGGCCAACCCGGATAAAACGGAGCTTGTGTTGTTCACTAGAAGGCACACGATTCCCCCTATTGTGCCTCCTACCCTGGAGGGAACTAATCTGGTTTTCTCTGATAAGGCCAAATTTCTAGGTCTAACTTTTGACAGGAAATTACAGTGGAAACTCAACACTCTGGAACGAGTAAAGAAGGCCACTGTTGCGCTGTACTCGTGCAGGAGAGCCACCCATAGGTATAAGAACTGGGGTTCTTATACCTATGGCTCTCCTGCACGAGTACAGCGCAACAGTGGCCTTCTTTACTTGTTCCAGAATGTTGAGTTTCCCCTGTAATTTCCGAAAGCGGTACACTGGATATACACAGCTGTCGTACGTCTCATATTGTTGTACGGTATCTGTGTATGGTGGACAGCACTTAGAACGGCGACCTACAGTGGTCTGTTAGAGAAGGTGCAAAGGCTGGCCACGATGGCCATCACGGGGGCCTTTAAGACCACCCCGTCAGTCGGACTCGATATGATATTTGACTTGCTTCCGTTGGATATTCAGGGAGAACAACTGGCGGCTAACACGGCTCTGCGCCTTCGCGAGGCGGGACAGTGGCGGGCGCTAAATAAGGGGCACTCCACTATACTGAGCGACCTGAGACTCCCTACGGTGACGGACTATACACCCCCTGGTTACCATTTCGGCAGAAACTTCACTAGTGTGATTCCGACGAGGAGCTAGTCGATGGGAGATATGCCCTCGACCTCGGATCTTATGGCAATCTATACGGATGGCTCCAAGACCGACGAAGGGGTCGGGGTTAGTATATTTTCCGAAGAGCTGGGAATCACCCTGTCAGCTCGTCTTCCTGATTTCTGCAGTATCCTACAGGCGGAAATCTCGGTGATCTCGTTAGCTTTGTCCTGTCTAAGCAGTTCTGTCATCACTGCGAGGGACATCGTTATTTATACGGATAGTCAGGCGGCTATTCGCTCACTCGAGTCCGTCTCGATGACTTCTAAAACCATTAAGAACTGCCGCGCAGCTCTGGAAGAGGTGGGTGGCATCTTTAACATCACCCTGTGTTGGATACCGAGCCATAGTGGTTTCGAGGGGAACTGCGCGGTGGATGATCTGGCTCGGGAGGGCAGAGCTGGGGGGTTTGACGTAAGATTGGAGGACATAGCAATGCATTTTGCTATGTATAAATCGGCGATTAAGGCCACTGCTGTCAACAGGGCCAATACAAGATGGCTCAACGGGGCAACATGCAATACGACAAGGTCGATTTGGCTGATATTGGATTTCGGCCGCTCTGCCACCCTGCTTGCGATGAATAGGAGGCACATTGGCAGAGTTGTTGGAGTTATACCGGACATTGCGCAATCGGGGAGCATGCCAGGAGGCTCAACATCCCCCATCATGATTTTTACAGGAGTTGTGGAGATAAGGAGGAGGAGGATACTTTCTCTGTCATTGTCCGGCCGAAAACTTAGCTAATAGGAACACCAGACAAGCGCACAGACCAGTAAATACAATTAAGGCTATGAACCAGGGACTAGCCTCTGTAAGGAGAAGGACGGAAACATCATCAGCAACACTGATAGCATCAATAAACGATGGGCGTCCTATTTTCAAGAGCTTCTGAATCCAATTTCTAACATCCTCATACAAGAAGCCCAAGTCGATGGTGTTATCATTGATGGCCCCACTACACAACATCCGACAGTAGACGAAGTTGATCTCGCCTTTCGGTCACTCAAACCAAATAAAGCGCCGGGCGGTGATGAGATTTCAGCCGAGCTGCTAAAAGCCGGTGGAACAGGTCTATTAATTGCCATACACAAACTGCTTTTGCAAATCTTGGAAGACGATGTGGACCCAGACGGTTGGCACAAGAGCATCATCTGTCCCATCCAAAAACCGGAGATAAATTGCGGCGTGAGAATTACAGAGGCATTTCACTCGTCTATACGTCCTACAAAATACTGACGAGAATTCTGGAGAATAAAATAAAACCGTACGCCGAGCGAATCATTGTCGAGTATCAAGGCGGTTTCAGGCCTGGTCGCTCCACAACCGATCAGCTTTTTACAGTTAAGCTATTCCTGCAAAAGTACTGGGAAAACAAGGTTGATGTGTACCAAGTATTTGTCGAATTTAAGCAACCATACGACTGTGTCGATCGTGGAGTACTGTGCAACATCATGCTGAACTTTGGCATACCAGCAAAACTAGTACGACTAACAAAGACGACGATGACCAACTACGTCTCACAGGTCAGGATCCAGAACAGGTTGACTGATCCTTTTGAGACACGTACTGGTTTGAAGCAGGGCGATGGACTAGCGCCAACGCTCTTCAACCTAGCACTCGAATATGCCATTCGGGTAATGGGTACGAATACAAGCGGAACGCTACTCATCAAGTCAACACAATTGATAGCGTATGCGGAAGACATCAACATCATGTCCCGAAAACTAATCGACGCAGAAGAACTTCTGCATACTCTTGACACTACTGCAAAAGAAGTTGGAATAAGCATTAACGAGAACATAAAAATAAAGATGCAATCAGCAACCAGGACGCCAGCACAACCGAACGTCAACGTAGGGGACCTCAGCATCGAATTCGTAAACGACTTCACATACCTGTCAAAGAACGCCAACGAAACTGACGAAATAAAGCGACGGATACAGCTAGCAAATAAGACTTTTTTCTCGGTCCTCCCCATAATGAAATCGAAGCATGTGCACAGAAACACGAAGCTCCGCGTATACAAAACCATCATACGACTAGTGCTATGCTATCGCTGCGAAACCTGGACACTAGCCCAGGCCTCCGAAAACATGATAAACACATTCGAACGGAAAGTCATTTGGCTAATTTTCAAGTTTACGACCGAGAAGGATGACGCGTCCGGTACAACCGTGAGTTGTATGAACTGTACGATGAGCTGGACGTCTCGAAAATCGTCAAACTACAACGTCTTCAGTGGGCAGGGCATGTACAGTACAACGAATGGACGATGTTCACATGCCTAAACAAATAATGAGCGGAAGACGAGTCGATGGAGCCAGACGGAGAGCTCGTTGGGAGAGCTCAGTATGTGCTGACGCCGAGCAACTACTGGGCTTCCAAAATTGGAGGACGCGGCCATGCGACCGAGATAATTGGAGGACACCGATGCATTCGGCCAGAGCCCGAAGTCGGGCTTTTGCGCCACGATGATGATGATAATGAACGCCTGACGCCTCAACGCAGTGAGCTACGGACCATCCAGTACATGAATGCATGTATGATAATTGGAAAATCATTTATTATGGGTTACTTATCCCCCCTTTTATTTTTCTACTCAGACTTAAAGCTACTATATGTAATAAGACCTAGCAATCACTGTTATTACTTATCTAACCTCGCGCAATAAACGGGCGTATCATAGGAAGAAACTTCTCGATGAACGTACCACCGAACATTTATATTATGTGCTCTGTGAACGTACCTCCAGTTAACTTATCGTTCCTGTCATTTTTGGAGGTTGAAATAAGCGACTTTCTTGTCTACATAGTACGTTTATCTTTCTTATTAGAGTACGTATAATTGATGGAGATAGCTCTTAATTAAAAAGACGTAGGGCGTACGTGGGATATTGCAAATGGAACAGATTTTATTAGAAGACGCCAAGGCAGTAGCGGTTTGAAGATGATGTTGGCAGTTTTCCTGGTCGTTTGGATGACACGTTTCCTTTACTTGGAATGGCTGATTTGAGTAGGATATTATTAAGATGACATTTAATGTGTTTCCGTGTTATTTCAATTAACAGGCAAATACAATTAGTTGCTGCTTAGGGCGTTGGTTTTCACGGCAGATCGGAAAGGAAGTGGACTAAATAATATTTATATGAATCTAATGGACATTTTTCGAATAATGTACGTGATTATGTATATAAGCCATACACGAAACCCATTTCCCGTTTGGCAGACGCAATTTCATTATATGCATATATTTTTTCACCAATTTATGTCATTTTGAGTAGGTGTATGAGATATGTAGGTGAACAGTGAATCTACAAAAATGTACAAGAATAAACATCGTTCAACACCTTGTTTCCACATATCATTTTCACTAATAAATCATCAACTCAACACCTCAGAGCCAACACACGAAATGTAGAGAACGAAATCACAGAATCCTAGAATATGACTATTTCTCCGCCCCAAGTGGTAGAAGCCCGGAGCCCTAACGTACGTAAAAAGGCTGTAAAATCTCAGAATTTATGACAAACTCCGGTCCGTGGAGTGCCACTAGTCGAGATGATCAATTTTCAACTTCCCTGGTGCGGAGACTATTGGGGCTCGGATTGCATTCAAGCCTGCAGAGGTTTTCTCTGACGTATATCATGCTAGATTTCCACCTCCGAATGATTTACATATCTTGGTAGGTTTGAATTTTTATATGATTCCTTTTTTTAACGATAGGCTATCGCTTTACTACTCGATTTCATTTCCTTGTAGGATAAAACATATAAATATTCAGAGCAAAGGAAGGATGAAAATAAGATGTAAGATAATCGGATGGAGTGCTTCACAGGGTGTGTTACATGTCGTTTGTATAAGAGAAATGCAATGTCTAAATATAGCGCAGGAAAAATAGTGTAAATACAATTTTTTTTGCGTTAATATGTACTTATTATCGAGGAGTTTAATTTTGCCTACCCAGCTCCAAAAAACTGCAAGCTACATATTTTTTTCGTTAGTACAGATAAAGAGGAGGACATCAGAAAGAGGATATGTATTGCGCTTTTGGTTATTAACCAACAAATTTGTTGGCTCTAAGGCGGCTATTACACTATAAAAGTTCATCTCACATTTTCAAAGTACTTTTAAAGTGTAATAGCCGCCTGAGAAAAGATTTGCGACATGAACGTTGCTTGTTTCAAGTACTTTTCTTACAAGCTTGCACTCCTTTCCCGTTAGGCGCCTAATATAATTCATAAAGGTTCTTTTAAAATATCGTGCTTCAAAGATATTTGTAAAAGAACTTTTATAGTGTAATAGCCGCCTAAAAGGACATACTATAATAACAGAAAATGTACATATACTCGTAATCGTATAAGCAAAACTATTCGCTTAACCCCAACAAGGAGATGTACAAGTGAGAGGGTGTAATGTCGTATCTGATGGGTGGTGTAGTCATTTCCTTATTTTCAATGCCTACATCTCAAATTTCATTTCATACAGGAGCGCACATGTCATATCCTGGACACAGGAAAATCTAGTGTCACTTCCAAATTGTGGAAACATTTCACACATGAACTGGTTGAAAGTTATCTTTGTCGCTGATTGCTGAAGCGAAGAAGGTAGAGCGATGAGATTAGATATCTTTCCCTTTCATTGTTGCAAACTATTATTTTCATGGGTACTACACATTTGTTTTCGAATATGTATTCTTCGCTGTATATGACAGGCTTCGGGTAATACTTACCAAATTGTAGTGAGCATTGAAAGAGTGAATGTGACATATGGATGGAACAAGAGTTCCTATGTCAGATAGCGACTGGAACGTAGATTAAGTCCAGTGTTGGATATCGGATAATCCTGAATTAGCTGTGTTTAGAGTTCTGGACTTCAAAGAATAATCAATTTGCCTAACCCCTTGTGGAGCATAGCGCGTCACGTGTTCCATGTGACGTTTCGTTGGCATAAACTATTGTAGTTTCGGAGAATGCAGTTGCCAGAATGCACCTCCTAATAATAGAATGTATCTGAAATACCTTTTATTTGTAGATTATTCTTAAGCTACGCCACAGTGTGTATAGTTGTTTTATATTCTCATGAACAGTGATTCCCAGCCAAATTTTATGTGTCTATGAACCCTTTCATATAACAAAAACCTGGCCATGGACCAACAAGTGAAACTCTATATCTCTTGATGTTTAAAATGGTAAATAGTGAAGTGAAAATAAAAAACATGTAAGCACAGCATTTTGACGTTTAAAGTAGCATTTTTTTTAAAATAATGGTTGAAAATACAAAAATACAATTCTGTTCTTCAATCAGATGGGTGACCCTGATGGGAGATGATTTATACCCGGCTCTATATTTGTGAGCAACAATCGTAAGTCTACACGAGCACTCATTTCCAAACGGTTTCTTCTTTTTTTTCGCGATGAGGCTCATAACTGCATTAAAGCCACGTTCCGCTAAACAAAAAGACGGGGAGGCGATCAACAGTTTATGTACAGTTCCCCAAAATGCAGGATTTAAAATTGGAATCTACCTTTGTAAGCAGCATTTTTGGTAGGAGGGCAAAAGACTTCTTCCATAGTCCTCCTCGTGGGCGCCCCCTGGAACGGCTAACCAAGCCAACCGAGTTTTGCAGTTCAGAATATTGGGTAGAGGCACATCACGATGATCATTCTGAATGGTCAATAACACCAGTGCGTCTCAGGAAGTATGCAAACGGTGGAGATGCAACATACATGTGAAAACACCAACACGTCACACCCAGCTGACAATAGGATTTGAGAGCTACCTCTGCGCAATTAAAAGAAATGCTCCCAGCGACTCTAAGGACACCTAAGGAAGTAACCCTTCCTCTAAGATTGGGTATGCGGGCTTGTAACCTGCGTACTTGAAATAAATTTTCACTCGAAACATTAAACGAGCCTCGGATACCACGGACTGATTCACCGGTAACGACTTTTGGCCACAAACAACGGACCATGATCGATTTTTGGAAGGTTCGAACGATGTAGGGCGAGTGCAATAGTGCGAGGCTCACTGAAGTCGAACGGGAAATGACCGCATATAACATCGATATACTAGGACTGAGCAAAGCAATATGGCCTGAATAGGGAACGACATTATCACCAAGCTCCCAAACAGTATTGCTCTACTCTGGAAATGAAGACGATACGTCACCTCGAATGGCACGCGTCGGAATGCTGTTGACTAGGGACGCACGCCTATCTCTAATTGACTGGAAGCCCATCTCCAACCGTATCATCAGAACCAGATTCAAATCCAGGGTTAAAAACATCACAATAATTCAGTGCTACGCCCCGACTGAACCAGCGGATCAATCAGCTAAGGACGCCTTTTACCAACGGCTTGGCGACACCTTTGACAAGGCTCCCAAAGGTGATATCAAAACAAGCTGCCGAAGGTATGATACCTTCGTTGTGAGCTATGGTGCATTTACAACTTTGAAATTAGTACTAAAACTTGTTCCGATTTCATTGTTCCTATGAGAGGTATATGAAATAGTGGGCCGATTTCAACCAAATTTAGGAACGTGATATGTCTGTTAATATGATCGAATAGTATGAAATTTGGTAAAGATATCTTTAGAAATAAAAAAAAAATTCCCAACAAAAACTTGTTTTTGGAACGGTCGTTCCAATGACAGCTATATGATAGAGTAGCCCAATTTCAATCAAATTCAGCAATATAATTTGACTAAAAATATATTATTTATTAGTGTGAAATTTGAAAAGGATATCTTTAGAAACAAAAAAGTTTTTCTCACAAAGACGAATTGTTTGACTGGTCGTTCCTTTGGCAACTATGTGACGTCGTGGTCCGATTCCATTGGTTCCGACATATATACAGCGTGCAATAAAAAAAAGGTTGTGTACAAAATTTCACCTCGATAGCTTTAAAACTGAGGGACTAGTTTGCATAGAAACAGACGGACAGACAGACATGCGGACAGACGGACAAAGCTTAATCGGCTAGTCTCGTCATATAGACCAAGAATATACTCGTACATAAACAGTTTATATGGTCGGAGATGCTTCCTTCTGTGCGTTGCAAACTTCATGACAAAGTTAATATACCCTATCACATCCGTGAAAGTTTTAATTATCACGGGGGATTTCAACGCCAAAGTTGGGTCTCACAATGTAGGCTTAGAACACCAAATGGGCAATCATGGACAACCTGGACAACCTCTCCGAATGGCAGAACAGAAAACCAGATTGACCATATAGCCATTTCCAAGACATGGAGGAATTGTCTTTTGGACGTCAGGTCGAAGCGAGGTGTTGATGTTGGCAGCGACCATCAACTTGTTATCGTAAAAATACGCTTACGAACGGCAGCGAACCAGCGCCCTCACAATGCAAGAATCATGCCACGTTTTAATGTGGAAAAGCTAAAAGATCCATCAATAAGACGTGTATATTCGAACGCCTTGCACGAGAGAGCTATTGCACCACCACTTTGTGAGAATCCTACAATATAGATGGAAAGTTGTAAAGGACTTATTCATTTCGTGTGGCGTAACATTTGCGGGTCGATTGGAGCGCGGTAGGAGACCATTCATTAGCGACCCTACATGGTCTTTAATCTCAGCACGCAAGAGAGTTAAGGAAAAAATTAACTCAGCTGCTGACGGCTCAGCCAAAGACCAACTCAGAGCTGAATACTGTTCACTACAGAAAGGCGTGCAAAGAAGCGTAAGACGAGACAAGCGTGATTATATCAACGCATTAGCGGAGAAAGCAGAGAAAGCGGCTTACGGCGATGACAGTGGAACACTTTTTAAGCTTATTAAGCCATTAACTGGCAAATCTTTTGCAACAGAAAATCCTGTGAAAGATAAAGATGGGTCTCAACTCGTAACCGAAGAACACCAACTGCAGAGATGGAGAGAACATTTCATTGAGGTCCTCAACAACACCTTTGAACCTTCGAATGTATCTCCATCAGTAGCAGAAGTTATTCCGCAAATAACCAGAACTGATACCAGCCCAGCATCTAAGCTGGAAGTAACTGCGGCTATTAAATCGATGGAAGCGCGTTAAGCGTCGGGGATAGATGAAATTCCGGTGGAACTTTTTAAAGCGGATGCCAATGCTACTGCGGATATTCTTCTCCCCCTTATTCAAGAGTGTTGGGAAACCGAAACTCATCCTAAAGGGTGGAAAAAGGGCGTCATTATTAAGATCCCGAAAAAAGGCGACCTGAAGGATTGCAATAATTGGCGTGGGATCTGTCTTCTCCTAGCAGTCTCCAAACTGATGGCAAAAATAATCTTGAACCGGATCAAACAAACAGTTGACCGTACATTGAATGATGAACAAGCCGGCTTTCGCGAGGGCTTCCCATGTAGCGACCACATAAATATTTTCCGAATTATTATTGAACAATTCGCAGAGTGGAGATCACCATTGCATCTCATCTTCATCGATTTCGAGAAGGCGTTTAACAGTGTTGACAGGGAATAGAGAGGCATACCAGGTAAAATAATTTCCATCATCAAGGAGTCCTACCAGGGAGCCCAATGTCATATCTTACACAAGGGTAAGCTATCAGATCCTTTCGAGGTGCATAGCGGAGTGAGACAAGGCTGCATTTTGTCACCTATACTGTTTTTAATTGCCATTAATGATGTACTAAGCGGCACGCTTCAGGAACAGCAGAATAAGGGTATAAGTGGGAAGTTGTTCAAATACCTTCAACACCTAGACTATGTTGACTATATTTGTTTTCTTTCAAATAATCCGGATCAACTAGCTCAAATGTTCGTTGCTCTGCATTTCGAAAGCCGTAATGCGGGCTGAAAATCAACGTTGCCAGGACTAAGTACTTGAGCTTGGATCCAGGAAGGCAAAGCGGAATTTGTGTTTCGGGGCAGGCAGTCGAGACAGTTGATAATTTCTGCTACCTCGGAAGCGTAGTTACAGCAGATGGTGAAGCGGATGCTGATGTACAGTCTCGTATCAACAAGACTCGAGCAGCTTTTTTCAGTTTGACTCCTTTCTGGCAAACAACAACATATTCAGATGCACCAAACTCCGGATCTTCGAAACCAACGTAAAATCAGTGCTTTTATATGGCTGTTCAAGTTGAAAGGTGACCAATGAGAAAACAACTACATAGATTGCAAACTTTTGTAAATCAGTATTTACGGCGCATCCTACACATACGGTGGCCGGAGGTCGTTTCTAACGACAACTCCTTACTATTATTGGTCAGGACAGGATAGGCACTTGCATTAAAAGACGAAAGTAGCAATGGGTAGGTCACTCTCTCCGAAAATGGCCGAACAACATTGTTTAACAGGCTCTAGATTGGAACCCGCCAAAAACCAATGCAAGTCGCCGTGTTGGACGACCTAGTAACACCTGGAGAAGATCAGTTAAGTGAGAGGGCGCCTCAATGGGCAAGTTGTGGAGTGAGCTGAAAGCAATGGCGATGAACAGGACGAGGTGGAAAGTAGGCGTGGTTAATGCCCTATGCCCCACAAGGGGTTAACTGGAACCAGAGAGAGTGATAGATATCTCTTCATTCCCAAGAATGTCCTTTTTCCTCAGCAAAGGACTCCAGATGACACCAACCCTTGTTCACTACAATGTCCTTTTTTCCACGCCAAAGAGCTCTGTGCAATAGGGCACATTTACGAGTACCCGGGTTCTCAGATACGTACTATATGGGGTTTTACCCAGAAATATTGTTCATTGAGCAACATACAGTGTGGCAACTGATTCTTTTTTTCTATCTTTAAGAATAATATAATATAATATTGGTACTCGTATGTTAATACTAAATTTTCATAAAAAAAATCAATAAAGCACTATTTATTGACCACATTTTTATTCTTTTTATTCCAAATCCGCTTGATTTGCCCCTTGTCAACGCCAATTTCTACAAAATTTCCATACAAAGTCTATCTGAGTACCCGGGTACTCACATATGTAACGACTTGGTATTGAGATAGGATGCATGCGAGTGTTAATAATGAAAAATAATGAAAATGGTTCACAATTATTTTATTTTATACCAAATAATTAGGGGACTCCCAGACGTTGTCCACGGACCCCCAAATTGGTTTTAATCTGTCACGGACCCCTGTAGCGGCCTCAAGGCCCACCGGGGTTCTGTAGAGACCACTTTGGGAATTTATGCTCATGAATAACAAAACATAATTAAAATAATAATTAAAATGCAAGTTACACAACTTTTTTGTAATTCCGATTAAGAAGAGCACATCAGAAATAGCATATTGTGCTTTCGGTTACTAACCACAAATTTGGGGCTCCATAAAAAATATTGAATCAAGCTAAAACATTTCATATTAAACAATCGTACATCGTTAACACTCTTCAATACTGCCTCACAATAAATTGCAAAATTTATCATTGAAAATTCGTTATGGTGGATTAAACTGTGGTGTAGACAAAAACAATGAGATTTACACAAATTCTTGCACTAGGTTGCTTGATCCGCTGTCTGCCTGTCTACCAGTAACGTTCCGCTAAAGGGACAACTCCTATGCTACAATCTTTCAACCAGATCCCCCTAAAACCAAATTGACGATTATCAGAACCCAAAACTGAGAAAATAAAAGCGAGGACAGAAATAGCGCATTCAGGAATTATGTGGCGCATATTCACACGCCACTTTTCCGTATTGGAATTCATTCATGCATCCTCACACTAATCCCATATTTATGTGGCAGGACAATAGATAAATATGTACAGCCAAAACCCCATCCCCACTGACGTACGACCATCGGAACCAGGATAACGAGAAGACGACCTGTTCGATAGCATTTCAAAGCACGGTGAAAGGATTTCCTGGTTATTTTTGTTTATAAACGAACAGTAGCGCGGCAGTGTTTGAGAATCGTAGCCACTAGGCGACCTGGGAAGATTTATTGGGAATTTTCAGAAACCCGGGTCAGTTTTGTGTACTCGAACAAATCGCAATCATTTATTTGTTAATTTAGTAGTTGTATTAATAGAAATTACTAATTTGATTGAACCGTAACCGTCTAAATCTTTCTGGCCCGCGATGTAAAGTTTTGGGAGCACATAGTGTCAATAAATGTTTGTCGTTTTTGCGATAAGCATGAACGTTTGCAGAATTTCAGCTGCAGCTACTCGTGGAATGCCACCTGTGTGCTTGAGAGACCATTGACTATTTTACTGGACAAAACTTTATTGTCGATTGTTTCGTTATTTGCTTACCAATGTGGAAGCTATCGCCCAGATTTAACTGCATAAATTGATTTGTGAATTAAAAAGGGATTAAAGGATATGATGAATGTGCAAACTTCATTGGTTTATGATTAATGTCCTGTCCTGTTCACGAAAATGGGATTGGAAATATACAAAATGAGGTTGGTAAATATACGAATAAGATTTACCTGTAGAAGTAGTCTATTCTTAAAAAGATCGTCATCAACACACATTCATGTCAAACAAATTATTGGTATTATCAATATCTACAATATTTTTCCTCAATTTGGGTTTTCCTCAATTTTGACACATTGTGGAATATTGCTATACATACCATCTTTTGCTAATGCAAAGTTTCGAAGAAAATTGCTTTAGGAAAAAAATAGCAAAAGCATGTACATATTTCTTGCTTTTGCTGATTTTGTTCATTCAAACTTTTCACTCGGCTGAACAAAATGATGTCGATCATTGAGGGTAATTTCTAACTGAATTTCTCATTATACGCAAACGGCAGGCAAAAAGGGAAGAAATTTTTAATATCCTCTCTTTCCTGTTGTTTTTTGCATTCCAATTTCAATCAGCTCTTCATCTTCAGCAAAGAAACGACGACTTTAATTAATTTTCTTCTTCGTCCGCAAAAGAATGAAAGCAAAGCAAGAAATGTTATGTACTCTACAAGAATTAGCAATGAAAAGATAAAAAACTGTATACCTATATATTTGAATCGTACAACACTTTTAGCTCAAGCGGCCAATAAACTTAATGTACGAATATGTGCAATTGAAATATTTCAAATGTTAAAATTTTAGATATACGTATTTATAATATATATGTATATACATCTTCGTTTTTTTTTTAAATGAAATAAAAGAATTTTCAATTTTTAGTATAGGAAAGCCTACTATGGTGTGCAAAATATTAACGATGCACAAAAAAATGTAGATTATCGCGAAAATGTCTGCATGTTCATATTTGTAGTAGCCGAACGTTCTTTTCTTATCTCTTTCGACAGTGGATATGGATAGCAATACTGTCGGTGTCTAATTTTTGTCTAATGAGCAACGACGTGTCATACAAGATGAGATGGCAAGAGCATTGAAAACTATTGAAATTGGCCCTCGAGGAATTCAACATTGTGACCTAGCAAGGATTCTGTTCCGGAGGGGGTCTACTTATTCGATACCAGATAAAGTTTGGTATTCCACATATTAGGTTTTTCTTTGCAATTTATCAGGTGTAGTTTAGGTTGACTCTATATGCAGTCTTTTTATACTCTAGACTTTATAAGTAAAGAGTATATAGTTTGTGTCACGACGAAAATATGTAACACCTTAAAGGAGGCTCCGGAGGTATAACAATGTATAAATATAAATGATCAGGGTCACCTCCTGGCTCTATTTAGCCATGTCTGTCCGTCTGTCTATCCGTACGCATGATAAATTTCGATGGAATGAAGCTACAAACTTATAGCATTGATTGGTATTGAAAATGGCCAAGATCCTCCCCAAGGAGTCCCTACCTCCCCTACAAATGAAACTTCAAATAACCGATAACTTTTGATAAAATTAAGCTAGTGACTTAAAATTTTGGTAAAATGTTTGTACTAGCATCTAGCTGGTTGCTATTGAAAATGCGCAAAATCCGACCCAAGGAACCCCTACCTCCCCTGCAAGTGAAACTATAAATAAGCGATAACTTTCGATAGAATGAAGCCAGCGATTTGATAAATTAGACAAATATTTGCAGTATGGGTTAGTTGGCTGAGAATGAGAATGGTCAAGATCATTCTGAATGAGCGCCCATCTCCCCTATAAACTGGACATATAGGAAACTCAATTTTGACGCATATGGTCATTGCCAATTGGTACTTTTCGTATCACCACTAGGTGATATGTCCATTCTAGGATCTATACGCTTCGAACTCCAGACCGACGCGAAGCTGCTGAAGCTTCTGCGCCAACCGTCTGAAATCACCTCGTCCTGCCAGATTCGCAGAAGTAGTTGGTGTATGGCATTTAATACACCCGTTCCACCGGATTTTAGCTCAGCTCAAATTTCGTCAGCGCCCGGCGCTTTATTTGTTTTGAGTAACCGCAAGGCGAGATCAACTTCGTCTAATGTTGGATGTTGTGTAGTGGGGCCATGATCAATGGTAATGCCATCGATTTGGGCTTGTTGTATGGGGACGTTAGATATTGGATTCAGAAGCTCTTCAAAATAGGACGGCCATCGTTTATTGATGCTATCGGTGTCGCTGATGCCGTTTCCGTCCTTGTTTTTACAGAGGCTGGTCCTGGGCTGATAGCCGTTCTTAATTGTATTTACTAGTCTGTAGGCTTTCCCGGTGTTTCAATTCGCTAGGCTTTGATTAATGTTCGGCAATTGCTCATCAAAGTATTTACGTTTCTTACGTCTAATTATTCTATTCGATCTTCCTTTTTTGGCTCCAGTTGCACCTTGGATATACTGTCTGTAGGCTACGTTCTTTGCGTCTAGTGATTTTCTGCATTCTTCGTCAAACCAGCAATTTCGCGCTCAACGGGCTTTGTATCCCACCACCTTCTCTGTGACTTCCTTGATGGAGCCTTTAAGTTCTTCCCAGAACCCGTGTACACCTGTGTTGCTGTTGCCTGTAACATATGTGATAGTTTTTCCCAAAGAGCGGCTGTACCTATATATGCCTACGCCGTAGCATCGCTCAAGAGTTTATCAACCGCAAAGATTTGGAAGGGCTGATTCATGATTGGTTCACTGAAGAAATTCTACACCGATAGGTTGTCTTCACCAAGTGATGGTGTGCAGTTTGCTCCTCGATAGGATCGGACATTCAATACACTGAACGCCCACCTTTTACAAATGGGAACGTGGTAAATTTTGTTGACGGTACGTGCGTCTGGAGATTGCCAAGTCTGCTCGTGAATGCATCGATGCGGAAAACGTGAGGCTTTCGATAAGATTTCTAATGCATGCGAAGTCGATTAATCGTTGACCGTTGTCATTGCATTACTTATTAAGGCAATTTCCTCCGGTGCTTCCCCGATGCCAACTTTCATTTCCAACTTTCGTATTAATATCTCCCAGGATTATTTTGACGTAATTTCTGGGAATTGAGTCCAACAGTGTTTCCAGGTAGGCATAAAAAAAAAATAAAATAACGTGCAGCTTGAGCTGCTTGCTCACTATAAATGCAACTACAATACAAACTCCTCGCGACCTGATGTTTTGCCGCTATTGAAAATTGTTTGCTAATTCTTGTCGTTTATCGTGCCGCCAATCCAATTTGTTTCTTGGGCTGTACTAATGCTCAGTTTATAATTCTCGATTGGTTGAAGGAGGGCCTTTACGAGCCCCAGTTTGTTCAGGGAGCACACATTCCAGGATTCGAAAGGATGCTCCGTTAAACGTATGCGTGGTTTTCATTGTTGATCCGGCCAATCCGAGGCTTTTGTTCCAAGTTTCTTTTACATATAAGGATAGAATGTTGGCGCATCGCTAAGCCCTATCCAGGGTGGCCTCAGTAAGAGCTGCTTCAGGTGGTTCATAACGAGGTCACACACCTATGTTGCAGGTCTGACAACGTAATTCATGACACCCTAGTGATCTGAGACGCTTAGGTGTGACTTATCCTTCCCTGCTTCTTCCACAGCCATGGCTTGGGGCAGGCTTCGGCGCAGTTAGTCTCATCGGCTTCACGGTTTCCAATCCGGGCGTGGTTGTTGTGGTAGTTACAACGCCTACTGGCGCTGAAGCAGTTTGGCAGCTCTTGGCGGTTGTTGATGAGGGTCGCTCCGTTGCCTTGAACCGGCTGCCGTGGGAGCGATCCGCCTTGGTTGTCTGTGTTGTCTTCTTCCTTTGGTTTGGGGCGATAAACCTTTCCCGACTTGTCACAGTATGCGTTTAAATGGACAGGAGGTGCATGCTAGCTACAGGCGTCGTCTAAAACCAGTTACATATCAACAAAACGTCAAATTACGAGGGCGGTCCCATAAGTACTTAGCTTCACCGCCCGATGGCGCTACTATCGTGTAGTACATTCTCGTAGAAGGATACTGTCAAAATTTCAGCCGCATCGGACCCGTAGTTTTGTTTTAACTGCGTGTGGAAACAGGCGTGGCCGCGAATTTTAGAAAAATGGAAAAAGAGCAATATCGGTCGGTGATTCGATTTTTGTTTTTGGAAGGGAAATCGCGCAGCGAAATCAAAGAGCCCTTGGATGCTCTGTACGGTGACTCTTCTCCTTCGATGGCGACCGTCAAAAATTGGTTTAACCAGTTTCAACGTGGTCGCACGTCGGTTTTTGTTGAGCCACGCCCAGGTGTCCCGAAAACGCCTACCACGGAGGATAACGTGACAGAATTCCACGATCTCGTATTGGTATTGACCGCCTATTGAAGATGCGCGAGATAGCTGAGACAGTAGACATCTCAAAAGACAGCGTGGGTCATAGCTTGCATGAAATTTTGGGCATGAGAAAGCCGTCGGCGCAATGGGTGCCGCGTTAGCTCACTCCGGACAACAAGCGCAACCGTGAGACCACTTCAGAGCAATGTTTGACGCTGTTTAAGCGCAATCCGAAGGAGTTTCTGCGTCGTTTCGTGACCGTCGACGAAACATGGATCCACTAGTACACACCAGAGACCAAAGAACAGTTGAAACAGTGGAATTCACCCAGCGAACGTGCTCCGAAGAAGGCGAAGACTGTCCTATCGGCCGGAAAGGTGGTGGCTACCGTTTTCTGGGATTCACAAGGTGTGGTCTACTTCGACTGCCTGGAGAAGGGCAACACGGTCACAGGGCTCTACTATGCCGAATTATTGGGCCGATTCGACGCCGAATTGAAGAGAAAACAGCCCTATTTGGTGAAGAAAAAAGCGCTCTTCCACCATGACAACCTCCACCGTCACCACGGCCAAATTGGTCGAATTGGGCTACGAACTGCTGCCCCATCCACCGTATTCTCTAGATTTGGATCCGTGCGACTTCTTTTTGTTTCCAAACTTGAACAAGTCACTCGCCAGGCAGAATTTTGAGTCGAATGAGGAGGCCATCGCCGCCACGGAGGCCTACTTTGCAGACCTTGGGAAAACGTACTTTCAGACGGGTTAAAGAAGTTGGAGCATCGCTGGGTCAAGTGTATCGAGCTAAAAGAAGACTATATTGAGAAATAAATCGCCACTTTTCTAAAATTTTCGTTTTTCTTTTGTAGGCTAAGTACTTATCGGACCGCCCTCGTAGCATCTTAGGAATTGTTAACTCGTCATGCCTCACTAGGGGTTACGGAAAATAGTACATACGGCTGTGACGTCCGGAATCCGCCCCCACGACGATGAAGTATCTGTATGGTGGCTGTTTAAGTTCGCTAGGCGCAGAGCTGTGGCATTCTTTTCGGTCTGAGACCGAAATGCAGTGAATCAAAAGCGACTGATAATGTTATTTTGGTGTACAAATCAATACCTGAGTATTAATTTCCCAATACCTACTCCCAAAAGCTCAACGATTGAACCGAGATATTCGTAATTAATTAAACCACACATCCATAAATTTTAAAGCTAGCAAAGAGGTAATTCGAATGCATTATTATCAATGCCGGATTTCCGATACAAGAATGCAACTCCACTAATTTCCAGTGTGGACTTTTCGTCATTTTTTTTTTAAATGTTTCTAAAAATGAGCCCTAATGAAGTAGGCTATACTCAAAAGAAAAATAATTTACATATGGATATTGCATAAACACCGTCTATGAACTTTTTCCATCCCATCGCGTTTCTATGAATGATTAATTTTAGGTGATCAATGTTTAGTAAACAAAATCTCTGTTTATACATAATTTCGATGATCTATGTATTTCTGGAGAGAAATGTTAATGTTTACCTAGGTGGAAAGTCCACTTTTCAAATAAACTTTAAATCACTACATGATGTGTTGAATTAGTCATATCCGCGTTATTTATGTTATGTGGCGAAATAAATCCGCTTTTGATGAAGGTGCATTACATAGGGGGTTTTGTGTGTGGTGTTTTATTGACTGCCATCAGTTTTGTAATTTGGGGAGAGCTCTGGAGCTATCGATACAATTATAGAAGTTAAATCATCAATGATACTACTTATACGTATAATAACTCTTTTATGTATTGTAATAATACTTATCATAAATTTTGTTCCATCTGCTAGAAAACATCAATCTGTCTAATCCTTATCCTGGAACATTTACACTTTTGCAAGATTTATCTAAGTATGTCTTACGTCCCGGTATTGATGGACGCAAACTAATGGTTCATTCAGGGATTACAACTATCGCTGTACCCAGAATTATTCAGTCGTGATCATGATCACATGATCACATTTTGTTTTGATGGATGATCGGAAGTTTGCCATAGAACAATCTTGGGATTATGTGTAATGGTCATGTTAACATCACCACAACGATCGTCGCTAGATGGGCCAAACGATTTATTCGCGGCAATTATTTGTTTACCGGTCGGACGATGACGAGACGTGACTTTGGCATAGGTGATCTTCAGAAACATGTACGTGGAGGATGCAAGCATTTCCCGTGCTTTGGTCATTAACTTATTAAAGGATTTCCCATCTCTTTGATGTTGCCGTGACTTTCTGTTTACTCTTTTGATCGCGGTGATTTAAATTCACTCAATTACAGGCCAGATAGATATTTGATCGTATGAATATGGCAGGAATGTCTAATTAAATTCCCCTTGGACAGGAGATGTTTTAAAAAAGTCCAGTATGTGATGTTTGAAATTATTTGGATAGCTGATTTTAATGTTCACAATTTGTAGTATGTACCTATATATTGGAGGTGTTTGTTGAAATGAACTCAATCTTCTTAGATTGTTTGTAGAAATCGTGTATGTAATTGAATATGCAACAGGAATATCGAATATGAATGTATGTATACATACAGGGTGTGCCAAACCCCAACGTCAACCCGGAAACCGGTGATAGGCCAAGTGGTGGCAGTTATCAGAAAAGTATTAAAAAAAAGTCTCCGTCAATTGTTTTTTGACTTATAGACATTCAAAAAAGAATTGGAAAAATTCATACCCTGTGATGATTTTTTAAGTACTGTTATTACAAATTTTCATTTTTTTTATTTTTTTTTTTATGAAGCAACCCTGACTAACTGTTCTATAAATCACAATCTAAAAGTAAAATATTACTGTATTGGTTTTAAATAAAATATGACTTTTTTCCCCAATTTTGTACTCAAAATTATCACTTATCCCAACTTCAACTGACTGCACTGTAAAAAAATATACCACGCGGTTTTGGCAAGTAACTGTAAAAGATGGCGCATTTTGTCCAGATTCCAAAATGGTACGACATACAGTGGCTCACAGCTTATTTCGTGTGACCAACATTTTTGAAAAACCAAGCATAAAATTGGTATATTTTGTTCTGAACTCAACAAACAAATGATGCAGTTTTGTAGATAATTTAGTCTCCAATATAAAACATCAAAAACATTTACACAAACATCAACATAGAACGATTTATTGAAAAAAAAACTATACAAGTACATAATTATTATGTCACAGCTTATTTCGTGTGATTATTTTCATTCTTATTTTTCTTGGAAATATTGGATTCTAATAACTAACGGTACATCAAAACACAAACAATGATGACTGTAGGAAGAGTGAGTCTACTCAAAAATATTAAAATCAGTTATAATTGTGTGATTTTACAAGATGGGTCGACAAACTTCAATAGAGATACGCGAGTTAGTTATTAAACACTTTCAAAGTGGGAAAACTCAAAAACAAATTGCTGAAATTGTTGATTTAAGTTCATCTACGGTTCAATATATTATTCAGCGTTTTGTTCGAGAAAATCGTGTGCACAACAAAGGAAGAAAGGCTCCAAATAAAGTTTTCACTGAACACGATGAAAGGTAAATTTTGCGAAAAATTAAAAAGGATCCCATGTTAAGTGCTCCAGCTGTGGCCAAGGATGTTGAAATGTTTCTTGGCAAAAAATGTCATCAAGAAACTATACGCAGAGTACTTAGAGATGCTAATTTTCATGGGCGAACAGCTAGAAACAAGCCGTTTATTAATAAGAAAAATCAAACAGTCCGGATACAGTTCGCATAAGACCATGAAAACAAAGACATTTCTTTCTGGAACACAGTAATTTTTGCCGATGAGAGTACAATAAATTTAATATTTCTGCATCAGACGGTAAGGCATATGTGTGGCGTCAACCAAATACTGAGCTCCAAACAAAAAATTTACGAACTGTATCCGGACTGTTTGATTTTTCTTATTAATAAACGGCTTGTTTCTAGCTGTTCGCCCATGAAAATTAGCATAGGATAGGGCGGTCTGGTACAAGTTCGTGGCCGGCACGTTCACCTGACCTATATCCCTTCAAATTTTTTTACTGGGGAGCGGTAAAAGAAAAGGTTTACACGAAAGAAATAGAAAATTTGGAGGAACCGCCGAAAAATTGCGGAAGCCGGTGAAGCCATTATCCGTAGTTCCGGAAGATTCGCTCGGCTTATAACTCGATACTTTTTAAGAAGATGTTATTGATGATATTGCTACAGAGCGAACCAAAATTTTAAATAAGGATGTTTTGGAACCAAACTTCAAAATAACAAAGTTTCGATGAAATAGCTATCAAAAAGACGTAGTTTTGCAATTATCATGAAGTTTATTCATTTGCAAAATAGCACATATCCGTAAAAAATTTAATAAAAATATTCAGTTTTTTTTTTGAAACAAGAAAACGAGACCTGAGTCCGAAGCGTATAGGTATACCCTACATCTGTGTAGACCTAGTTGCGACACCGAAACTCATCATCATCATCGTGGCGCGACAGGCACGACGTCGTGCCTTGGCCGCCTGGATCGTTGTCCTCCAATTATCTCGGTCACGTCACCGCGTCCTCTAATCTTGGAAGCCCAGTAGCTGTTCGGCGTCCACATATACTGAGCTCTCCCAACGAGATCTCGGTGGTCTTGACAGTCTCGCTTCGTCGACGCGTTTTGCATGCATTACTGTCATTGGCATGCGATCATCGTCCATTCGTTGGACATACCCTGCCCATTGAAGTCGTTGTAGTTTGACGATTTTCGAAACTTCCAGCTCATGGTAGGTTCGTACAACTCATGGTTGTACCGGATGCGCCATCCATCTCGATCGCAAACAGCGCCGAAAATTTGCCGTAGAACCTTACATTCAAATGTGTCTAGCATGTTTCCGGAGGCTTGAGTTAGGGTCCACGCTTCGCAGTCATAACATAGCACTGGTCGTATAATGGTTTTGTACGGGCGGAGCTTCGTGTTTCTGTGCACATGCTTCGATTTCATTATGGGGAGAACCGAGAAAAAAGTCTTATTAGCTAACTGTATCCGTCGCTTGAATTCGTCAGTTTCGTTCGCGTCCCTTGACAAGTTGCAATCCAGGTATATGAAGTCGTTCACGAACTCGATGTTGAGGTCCCCCACATTGATGCTCGGTTGTGCAGGTGTCCTTGTCGTCGATTGCATCATTATTTTAGTTTTACCCTCGTTGATACGTAGTCCAGCTTCTTTTGCAGCGGTATACAGCGTATGCAGAAGTTCTTCTACGTCGGCCAATCTTCAGGACATGATGTTGATGTCGTCGGCGTACGCTGCTAATTGTGTCCACTTGATGAGAAGCGTCTTGCTGTTGTCCATATTCATAGCCCGAATAGCGTATTCCAGTGCTAGGCTGAAGAGCGTCGGTGCCAGTCCATCGCCTTGTTTCAGACCAGTGCGTGTTTCAAATAGATCAGTAAGTCTATTAAGGATCCTGACCTGTGAGATGGAGCTGGTCATTGTCATCTTAGTCAGTCGCACTAATTTGGCCGGTATACCAAATTGCAGCATGATGTAGTACAGTACTCCACGATCGATACTGTCGCATGCCCGCTTGAAGTCGACAAAGATTTGGTATACGTTTACGTTGTATTCCCAGCACTTCTGGAGTATCAGCTTGAATGTGAATAGCGGATCGGTTGTGGAGCGACCAGGTCTGAAACCGCTTTGATATTCGCCAATGATTCGTTCTGCGTACGGTTTTATTCTATTTTCCTGAATTTTCGTCAAAATTTTATAGGACGTTCAAACTAGTGATATGCCCCTGTAATTCTCACACCGCAGTTTATCTCCCTTTTTGTGAATTGGACCGCTGATAATTCTGCGCCAATCGTCTGGGATCTCCTCGTCCTCCCATACTCGCAGGAGTAATTGATGTATGGCAATATCTATACCCGTTCCACCGAATTTTAGTAGTTCAGCTGGAATCTCCTCGGCACCCGGCGCTTTATTTAGTTTTAGTGACCGCAACGCGAGATCAACTTTCTCTATTGTCGAGGGTTGTATGGGTGGGCCTAGATCAACAATATCGTCGAGAGCTTCTTGTGTGGGGATGTTAGATGGTAGGTTCAGAAGTTCTTGCAAATAAGAGGCCCATCGTTTGTTAATGCCATCGGTGTCGCTGATGATGTTTCCATCCTTGTCCTTACAAAGGCTAGTCCTGGGTTGGTAGCCGTTCCTAATTGTATTTACTAATGTGTACGCTTGCCGGTGTTCCTATTAGCTAAGTTTTCGTTTATATTCAGCAACTGCTCGTGAAAGTATTTACGTTTCTTACGTCTAATTATTCTATTCGATAACAGCCGTAGCTCGTCATATTTTTCTCTTCTAGCTCTGGCTCCTCGTTGAATCCATTGTCTGTAGGCCTCGTTTTTCGCGTCAAGTGAATTTTTGCATTCTTCGTCGAAACAGTTATTTGGCGCTCGCCGGGTTTTATATCCCACGACCGTTTCTGCGACATCTCTGATGGTACCCTTGAGTTCTTCCCAGAACCCATGGACGCCTGTGTTGCTGATGTTGTGTAGCATAAGCGATAGTCTTTCCTCAAGGACGGCAACATACGCCACCGCCGTAGCATCGTTCAGATGCTTATCAACCGCAAAAATTTTGGGAGGGCTGATTCTCGATTGGTGCACTGAGGAAATTCTACATCTGTAGGTCGTCTTCACCAAGTAATGATCTGAGTCGCAGTTTGCTCCTCGATAGGAGCGGACATCTATCACACTAGACGCCCATCTCCTGCAAATGAGGACGTGATCAATTTGGTTGACGGTGTGTGCATCTGGAGATGTGAATGCGTCGATGCGGGAAACACGTATAGCTTACGACTAGATTCCTGCTGCAGGCGAAGTCGATAAGTCGCTGGCCGTTGTCATTAAATTCTTCAAGGAGACTGTGGCCTCCGGTGGTCCCCCGGTGCCAACTTTCATTTCCGACTTTCGCCTTAAAGTCTCCCAGCAGCAGTCTGAAGTCGTATGTTGGAAGTGAGTCGAAGAGACTCTCAAGGCGGGCGTAGAACTCGTCCTTTAGTGCGTCTTCTTTACCTTGAGTGGGGGCGTGCACATTGATGAGCCAGAGATTGAAGAATCGACCCTTAATGCGAATCGCACATAGCCGTGCATTTATGAGTTTGAAGTCAGTAATGTGCGGCTTGAGGTGATTGTTTACTATAAATACCATTCCTTGCGGCCCGATGGTTTGCCACTTCTAAAAATTGTGTGCGATTTCTTGTCATTGATCTCGCTGCCAAGCCAATTTGTTTCCTGGACTGCAGTAATGCTCAGTTTGTACTTTTCGACCTGTTGAAGGAGGGCCTTCTCGGCCCCCGGTTTGTTCAGGGAGCGTACATTCCAGGATCCGAAAGAATAATAATTAATTCGTTTGCGTGGTCGTCGTTGTTGATCCGTCCAATCCGAGACTTTTGTTCCAGGTTTCTTGACGTGGAGTGGTTTTTACAAGGACGAGTTGTCAGCACATCGCTTAACCCCATTCAGGGGATGACCTCGGAAGATAGCTGCTTCAGATGGCTTAATAAACGTGCTGGACTTCACACAACTATGTTGCAGGTCCAACTACGTAAGTCATTCCATCCAATTAAACCTGAGACACTTAGATGTTGGTCAGCCATTCAGGCTACAGCTACCTGCCTTTTTCCAAATGTCTTATCGCTAAGACTTGGCCGTCAGCGGTTTGATACACTGCCGTTACCAAGGGCGCCCACGAAGAGGACTATGGAGATGGTCTTTTGCCCCCCATACTGACTTGTATAGAGTCCAAAAAATTAAAAGGCCTATCCTACGATATGCAATTACAAACGTCAGGTTTTCTGAAGCATCAAATATAGGTGTACCATATGTTATACCTATGAAAAAGGAGGCAGCTTGCGCTCGAGTCTCTAAACTGATACCCAGGATCTTAACCCCTGGTCCAGTTTATTTCAGTCCGATATCTATGCCATTCAGTTCTGTGCTAAAGGCTTTGTAAAGTTGACATTTTTATCTGCGCAGATAAATAGGTAGCCACTCACGTCTCACAAGCTCTCATCGAGGCTGATGAAAGAGTACTTTGAAGCCTTCAGTGAGTGGCGACCTCTAAGCAAATCATTCTGTGAACTTTTAGGGGTCAGAACTCATTCATGACCTTCGCTGGTTCTGAGACAGAACGCTGGACTAGAACAATCGACCTAATTAGTACTTGTTGTGTATTTTAGAATCGCTATGCATGTGAATAAAGATGATTGGAAGCCGCCAGAGGAAAATTTATCTGGACACCACTGAGTGAGATGTCACTCCAGATAGATGTCCAACGACACGGAATTTCGGCTCTGTTTCAAAGACGTCAATTCCACTAATCGCCTTGACTATTTTTCATGCTGCAAAAAATTTCTAGTCTTAACGAAAACACCATTACCTTAATGTCACGGCGGCGTGGCGGCTAAATTTTCAGAACTCAAAATACTGTTGCGAAATTAAAAATATTTTTCGGATCTTTACATGTTGAGGAAAACTAGTAAAGTCTATTTGACTGCATAATTTAGGTGCTTCCGTCAAACCTTCAATTAGCAGTGAGTTTATCACATTGGTAAGCAGTTACATTTTGAGTCTTTTATCTGGCCCGGTGAACATAAAATTCCAACGATCTGGCCCTTTCCAGGAAAAGTTTGCCTACCCCTGCTCTAGATCGTAGAGCAGTGGCCGGACGAACACGGCCACCGAGCGTTTCGTCTCCTATATGGTATATTCTAAACGACATGTCAATGAGTTGAGTTTCACAAGCAACCATTTTTTTCTGACGATTTTGAAACTCGTACAATTTATAGTTGACTATCTTTGGTCCATACGGCATCATATATATATACAAATATATAAAATTAAATGTTGGAATGGCCATTTTATACAATCCACCTTTAAAATGTTACAACTGGTTGCTCATATGTATTCCGTTTCATTCTAAATTCAAATAGCGCTGTCAATTATCGTCATTGATAATGAAATCTTTCGCTCTTATCTGGATTTAAGGGAACTTCTATCTTCCCCGACAACAAACCATTTTAATAACAGCAAACAAATTTCTTGACTGGTTACTCAAATCTTTTTAATTATAAATCAACCAAAAGTAGATAACCAGTACAAAGATAATTTCCTTTTGCGTCAATCCACCTAAAGAATGCTCAGAATCCTTTTCACCGGCCTTGCGTTGTGAATATACGGAAAAGAAGGACATGCTGTCGTCGTCGAATAAACGAAATTAGTCTTCATCTGTTTCGGGTAGAAGTAGTCAGTGAAAAGGGAAGGGTTTTAAGAAGTCGAAAGTTTTCTTTAGGTGGTCGCCAGATGCCTTGCGAGGCAAACGCGAAGGGGAAAAATTAACGAAAGGAAAACATTTTCACTCATTAAATATGCAGATTGGAAAATGCTTCAACTTGTGCATGGTTGGTATGTATTTGTACCTATCGTCTTCTCGAAATGCTTAATGAAAATGTCGCCAGAAAATCGTGGTTGATTTTGACTTTCCTTCTATAGAAATGTTCCTAATAAGAATGATGTCTACATCATTGTACTGAATCGCATAATTTTGTATTTGGAATGTAGAGCAATTTTACAGTAGACTCCTTAATTGCATGTACATACTATATCACAATAAGAATAATGACAGATTATAATTGTAACGTATTTATTGAATTTTTCACTATTCGTCGATCCAAAAATTATAACCGGCTCCACCAGCCTTGCTAACTACATATGTTTGTATCTATAACGAGCAGTATCTGACTCGTGAGATATCGAACTTAATTTATAAAGCGGAATCGTCGCTAGATTTGAATGTTCGACGCTAATCAGTAATCAAGGCAATTAACTTCTTCTTTAACAATTTCCCTCAAATGCAATCCGCAGACATATTTTCTTGCGATTACTGTAAATTGGATTTTTCGCATCCACTCCCTCTATCTGCCCAAAAGTAAACGCAACTTTTATATTTTATTTGGAGCTTTATGGGTTAATTCTTCTTAAGGGGCTTACCTTTTATTTTACAGACAATTTAAATATGTACAAAAGCGCAAGTTAAACACAGCACAAGAAGCGAAAGGTTCCTTTACACCGACAACTTCTTCTTTTCCATAAAAGGCTTAAAGGATCCTTAGCTGCTCAGGGGAAAAGGCACCCGTTTGTTTGCGTTGCATGCTTCTTAGTTCAAGGAATACACCACGAGTCAAATTTCATGAAAGTCTTCGAATGAGTTCCTTTACGTTGGAGGGTAAAAATGTCGTTCTTCCTGCCTTCTTCCTTTTCTTTTATCTAAACGAAAGAATTGTAAACGAAGCGGCATACTCGTAGATTGGGTGGCGTATGCCAAGAAGTGTATCACATGAAGTCTATTAACCAATGTCTTCGGGATGTTCTTTAATTTGCATTTTAATTCGAAGGTAAACACAGTGAAAGAGTTTTGGCAAAAGTTTCAATGAAAGGAAGATTGCTTGTCTCTTAATTAATTGATCTTACAAATGCGGAACTTGATGGCGCCTTCCCAGTGAAGTCCAAAAATGGATTTACTCGTACAATTCCTCTGGAGAATGTAGTGATTTTCGTATGGCCTGATAGAAACACAGTCTTGATAAACTTCAGGTGGAAAATTGTGAAAAGTTGAGAATCGTTTAATGGAATTTCGCGATATATCGCTGGAGCACTATCTCAAATACCGAAAATAATAAATTACCAAGAAAACGCGTAAAATTATAGGTTGAAGAATTTTCGTTAGCTAGAATGGCTATTAGATCTTCCATAATCGCGAGCATCATAGAATTGCATGAAACATTGTATTTAAGATTATTAATAGACTTGCAAATATCCGTCACAATCTCTTTGAAGCATCTAGGTGATGCATGGAATTCAAATCAAAATTTAGGTACACCTATTACTGTCGTTGCCGGTTACTAGAACAAGTCATCATGTCTTGTCTATTTGTTCGGATAAATAGACACATGTTCAAAATGGCCGAAAGATAGCTCGAAAAACCACACAACGAAGCAGCGATGCAGATAAATCTGATCATTTGGGTTTATTGAGTCTGGCTATTAGCCAGCATTTATTTATGTCTCCAACGGACCGTCAAATCGTATTCGAATATGAGTTTGTGCAGAGAAAGACAAATTAGTCAGTCAGTCAGTCAATCAAGCGGGCAGACTAGAAGACTTCGTGTCTCGGAGACGTTTCTACTAGAGGAGGAAATTTATGTAATTGAGAAAAGGATTAAATCTTAAAAATGACAAGGAATTTTGTTCCCGAAGTAGTTTAGGTTAGGTTAGGTTGAGAGGCAGCCCGACGGCTCCGCATATACCATAGAGATACTACAGGTTTTATGTACTCATTCCGTGTCGTTACTAGCCCTTACCAGAAGATCGTCGTTGAGCTGGGCGGAACCTGACTCGTTGGCGAAGCTCAAGAGACTTCTCCAACTGAGTCCTGCAGTTCGTTGAAGAAGTAAGCTCCTAGGCAATTTAATCTTCTTCTAGCGAGTGCAGAACATTTGCATAGAAGGTGCTTGGGAGTTTCTTTCGTGTTTTTTAATTGCCTTGACCCTTCCAAGGGCATCACCGCATCAACATCTCAAGCATTTCCATGCCTTGTTGACGTTTCGATAGCATATTTACTTTTCGGAAGTGAAGTTGCTAGCATCCACTTCGTATCCGCGCCGTCTTTATATTGGCAAGCTAGGAACACTATGAGAGTTCTGTTAGTATCCACAGGTAGTTTTTGATCGCGCCGAGATTTGAACTCCGAGTTCTAGATTAGTATCGTAGAGCGGTGATCGAACGACCACGGTCACCGAGTGCGACAGTCCCGCAGTAATCGTTAGTTATTAGCTTTAAGGTCGATGCAGACACATCAGTCACGTCACAGTTCAGTCAACCTTCCGAATCATAACCGTCACCGTCAAGTCACAGTCAAAATAGCGGCTGTATTCACATATAGCACTCAGGGTATTCAGACCGTAGCCAGTCATTTTTTGTGTATGCTCTCGAGTGTACCTAGATTTACCATCTATTTTTATTTCATTTCCAATTTGTTTCCATATCCTGTTTTTATATGCTATATCCATTTATTTATTATGCGATAAATCGTACAGAACGGGGTAATTTCGAACCAACTCGATTAATTTTTCGTCATCGCCCATGTTCACTTTCTAGACTGACGTCCGTCAAACACAAAAAATATCGTTGGGAAGAAATGTGAATTTGACTGTTCGGTGACGGAAGCGCGACTGACGGTTCTGATTCGTGACTGCGCCGGCTCAATGTAGACAGCGCCACTTGACTTTCAAGAAACGATATTTTTTGTGACTGATACCAGACGGTGCTGACGGAACTGTGACGTGACGTGACTGATGTGTGTGTATCGACCTTTAGTCTGTACACGTCTTCCTTTATCAAATAGTGGTCCCTTAGTATGCCGACTAAGGGCGCACACTGACTTCTGGGTAGTCTTAAGAGGTTTGGTTTTCCTTTTGTCATAAGAGCTCCAAAATATTTTCGTTATTCTGGAGTAATTTGCCAGTTAGAGTTGGCTTTTTCGTACATTCTGTCGTAAAGTATCTTCTTGCATGTTTGTATTGGCGCAGCCATTGGGGTGCCCCCCGTTCGAGGCTAGCCACCTGTTTGGCTAGTCTGTCCGCTATTTCGCCACCTAGAACTCCGTTATGGCCCGGACCGGAACCCACCGGAGTTCCACGGCCCTAGCTGATCCTAGTGCCTCTAGAGCTGTTAGGCAGCTATGTACTATCTTCGGCTTGATAGTAATGAACTGCAGCGCTTTTAGAGCTGCTTGATTGTCGGAATGTGTAACGATTCTACCATTTTTCCTGGATGATATTATGCCTTTTGGATCGCAATTATCTCCGCCTGAAAAATGCTACACTTATTCGGCAGTCTGAAGGATAGGTTGCATGGAAGTTCCGACGAATAGACTGCTGCACCAACTCCGGCTTCTATCTTGGAGCCATCCGTGGAGAGGCTCAGCGCCTATCTGCGTCTATGATCAACTACCGGGATCTGTTCCCTATTGGGTACGTTGACTGCGAATGAACAACTTCATATACCTGGATTGCAACTTGTCAAGAGACGCCAACAAAACTGACGAAATCAAGCGATGGATACAGTTAGCTATAAGACTTTTTTCTCGGTTCTCCCCATAACGAAATCGAAGCATGTGCACAGAAACACGAAGCTCCGCGTGTACAAAACCATTATACGACCAGTGCTATTCTATGGCTGCGAAGCATGGACCCTAACTCAAGCCTCCGGAAACATGCTAGACACATTTGAACGTAAGGTTCTACGGCGAATTTTCGGGGCTGTTTGCGATCAAGATGGATGGCGCATCCGGTACAACCATGAGTTGTACGAACTGTACGATGAGCTGGAAGTTTCGAAAATCGTCAAACTACAACGACTTCAATGGGCAGGGCATGTCCAACGAATGGACGATGATCGCATGCCAAAGAGAGTGATGAATGCAAAACGCGTCGACGGAGCGAGACTGCCTAGACGACCGAGATCTCGTTGTGAGAGCTCAGTATATGTGGACGCCCAGCAGCTACTGGGCTTCCAAGATTGGAGGACGCGGTGACGTGACCGAGATAATTGGAGAACAATGATCCAGGCGGCCAAGGCCCGAGGTCGGGCTGTTGCACCACGATGATGATGAGTATTATCTTTGCATCAATGTTTCAGACAACGTGAATGAATCCTGGCAATGTTTTATATTCTTAGGTGGAATTCTCCGAATCAGGCCGACTTAGTCCGGCCGTCAACTACAAGCATATTGGAGCGGCTACGTACTCCTGCGACTCAAGTGTCAACAAGCTTTCGCAAAATAACCGGCCACGGGCGACAGGGATCGACCATTGCCGGCGTCTTCGCGCCTCAGTTTGCTTAACTACATCTCTTCCCTTGCACACAAAATCAATCGGCAAAAGGTTTCTTTCGCATACATTCCTCAAGGTAACGCGCAGCTACGAGCGAAAAATTCCAAATTTTTTGGATCTGGCGCTCGAGTCGCGTGGCGCACGAAGACGCTCGTAGCCGCTTGGCTCCAATACGTTTGTAGTGGACGCATGTCCATGAAAATCCTCAACTTTGAATCTGGCGCGAATTGTCGCTTGTTAACGCTTGTGTCGCGGAAGATAGTTGCCAGGCAAATACACTTCCGGTGGACGGCCGCGCTTAATTCGCGATTTCGCATACACCAGAAGCAGGAACAGGAACAGAATTCAGTACATTTGCAACATAATTCTGTCCCTGTTGCTTAAAGCTGATAATTTTTGTGTGGTAGTGGAGAGCGAGTTTGAGTAATTTTTGACTTGGGCTCGCAATGATCCACTCCACTTTATTCTTAAAAACATTAAAAGGCGCTTATGCGTGAATAAACACAGTGACTTTTCATTGGATGAAAATTCGCACTCGTGTCGTGTAATGCACACTAATATAAAGTGTTAGCATTCCATTCAGGGACGTATACCGATTTAGGTCGGAAAACAAGCCCCTGGCTTGGTCGAGCTGCTTCCCCCATGGATTAAGGCAGCTCCTGAAGAGTGAATCCATGGTGTGGACGAAACCAAGTGATAGGAGGATGAATTGGCTTAAAGCTGATAATTTTTGTGTGGTACTGGAGAGCGAGTTTGAGTCATTTTTGACTTAGACTCGCAATGACCCACTCCACTTTATTCTTAAAAATGCATGATTGTATTGTTTCTGTTGTTATTTTTGTCACTATACCCACAGAATTAAGTCGCGAATGTACTGAATTCTGTTCCGGTTCATGGTTCTGGTGTATGCGAAATCACCGTATTACGATAGATAGAAATGTTGAGATCATTTTTGTATTTTTTTTTCTCATTCAAACATTCATATTTTTTTCTTAACCAGGCCGTTGATGCACTTTTTTTCTCATTTGAATATTTATAATTTCCCCGCCGCCGGGCCCCTGGGTGGTTACTTCGGTTGACTCCCTTCTCATCGGGCCTGGAAAGGACGTTAGACTGAAAGTTTTAAAGTCCTTAGCATTGGCATGGCTATTCTTGTCTGTTTTGGGGATGAAGACCACTTTAGACTCCCTCCACGACTGAGGTACGTAGCCTAGTCCCGAGTCTTCCCGAAGTAGTTTTATAGTTCCTTCACCGACACTTAATTTAGTCCTTTTTTCTATAACCAACGGAATCATATGATGAAATCCACTGCCCTTTGTCTATTATGCTCGACACTTTCAGCATACTTCTCAAATTGACTCATAACTAAATCATTAAAAGTCACTTAAAATAAATCCAAATAAAATCTTTCCCCCGGGTCCAATTTGCCAACAAATCATTGGTAAATTATAGGAAATCCCCTCGAAATCCTTTTCTAGAAAAGGTAAACTGGACAACCTACTTTCTCTACCATTCCCATGCTACCCTGTATACTCTAGTACGAGATGGGTACACGTCTTCGCTCATCCTGGAGACAGTTGTGATACACATATGGTACTATGGAATGAAAACGACAGAATATACGACTATTGTCCGATTGTATTCTTTCTCGAGTGAGAAACTTTTCTGTATTCCTCGTGTGCGAACTACATAAATCGTCCAATTTATTGGTCCCGATAAAGTTTTCTTATTTATTTCCGAACATAATTTCTTCAAAGTCTCATCGTTTCTGGTAGGTGAAATGTGTTTTAGTCGGAAATCCTCCCCAAACTAGGGTCTATTGATGTTTACGGCGACTAATTTCAAGGTGTGTATGGTATGGTATGGTCTTCCTAAATCGACATGGTTATAAATTTTCCCCTGACAATTCAGCAATATACTTGGGCCTGGTGGGCAATTCACAACCGCACACATGGGAGACGATTTATTTGTTTTCCTAATGCGCTTATTTTTTATACTTACGTAATGGTGGATAATGTTGTTATTTTTCGATATAAGTCTATCACTTACTCTCATCGTGTTCTGGCCTGTTTCACTACTCTGTGATATCCAGATAAAATAGGATCATCATCATTTGAATGATAGCCGTTGTCAAAATATGAGTGGTTTGTCATATGTTGCCGTATGTAAGGCTGTCGGCCATTTATATTTTCGTTTATGCGGTCATGAATATATTGGGGTTACAATGTTGAATCCGCATAAAGGCATCTTTATTCATTCCACCTTGTTAACAACGTACTCTGTTGGTAACTCCGGCTCCACTATTACGAAGCCCTGGGACAATAACTCGGGCAAATGGAGGTATATATTGACCGTGCACTTAGACGATTAAATTCAATTGATGACAGCAATCAGTTCGAATTTATCTGTTGACTAACGACCCATTTACCTCTTGACTTAAACCATATGGCCCACTCCGAAATGACAAAAATTCCTGATGACGCTAATATACTTTTTTATTCGCCCATTTCTTCTTCAGATGTCGATAAATATTGGAACTTATTAACGATATCTATGTCAGCTTAGATATCAATAGATGGGTATTCTCCTCTTATGTTTTTGCCCCAATTTTTGTGTGAAATTCGACACATGTTGATGCTGAGCAGCAAAGATAAACAGACAGACGAAGGTGTCCTGTTCTCAAATGATGACGACCCTTTCTGAGGTATTTCATTTCAGCAGCATACAAGCTCAAGGGTTCTAATGGGCCATCGTAGGAAAATTAAATCGATTGAGAATTCACTTGCTGGACAACGTGTTGAATTATGGGGAATACCAAAATGTTTATTAATGTAATATGTCTATTATGTAAACGCAAAAGGACAATCATCACTAAACGATTGTGTGATTTTTTAGCTATTCCTATACGTGCACATACATTGTATGTATGTATTGTGGTTGACGATAATATAGGTACATATAGTGTATTCTAATTTTGATCCTTCCTTTTTAACGTTACAATCTACTAAAATAATCTGGATCACTGCCCACGGCGTTCAGAAAATTTCAAGTTGTTAATTTAATTGTACGTCAGCCATAAACCACACATTTTTGGAAACGAGTTAATTAAATTAAAAATTCCTGTTGGAATAGCATTAAATCATGTTTTCCCATTAATACTTCTAATGTGTAGTCTACACCATAACGGAACATCCATCCTCAGATCTCCCAACTCGGGTAACTTAATTCAAAGCTTGACGATAAAATTTTATCTCTCTGAATTTTAAACAGGTGAAACGTAAACACATCCTTGTCGCGTCCCTGTGTCCTTCTCGGGTGATTCAGCTTCTGCGACGGGAGGATTTTTGGTAAAATGGAAAGCGAAGACTCATTTGGGCTTGAATTGTGTTCGGGGGTTGTGTTGAGGGATGTTTGTCGTGAGTTTTTGGTGGTTAGGCGAATGCTTGTTGGTTTTTACTTCGAGTAATAACTCAATTAAAAACTTGTTCATTTCGATGTAGAAAGGCGCCGCGTAGGTCGAAATAATTCGAAAGACATCATTGTGACAACTACTACGATGAAGCTAAATCATTCAGACAGCAGTCAGATGAGATGTGCAATTTACTGTTTGTCGAAATGTTAATTGAATATTTTGTATATACGAGTATATAACTAGAATATCTCCGGTCGAGATTAATGTTACTTAATGTTGATTTCGTACGGTTGATGACGAGAAGCAAATTTAAATTGTTTGACTTTGACACGGATTTGTAAAAATCTGAGCTGACGAAACGCATCCGGGTGGTGTGAAGACTTCTAAAAGAACCACAAAAACCCCTAGTTATAAATTTCGCTAGAAAAAAAAAACAAACAAGGTAGATAGTCCAGTCATCAGGTAGTTACCCTAAAACAAATTGGGGTGTAGTGTTACTATTTTTTTTCTGACAACGAATCTGAAGTTTTTCCCCAATTTTTTTTTGTAGCATTTGAGTTAGCGAGTATAGCCAGAAAACCACAAAAAGAAACACCTTTTTTGTTTTTTACAAATATTTTGAAAACGGTTATCGCAAAAAATTTCTGAGATAAATGAAAGAAAGCAGGGAACATTCCTGTTTCGCGAATATTAGGAGAATTCTCTCTTAAAATACCTTAATTGCGGGATTTCTGCTTTATGTAGTTCATTTTCACTTTAGGTGCTAAGAACCTAGAACCCATACGGGAGGATTTGCTGAGCCTAAAGCGGAAATTTCTTGAGTTTTGGGAAAATTCTCTCTAATCAAATAGAGAGAATTCTCAAAATAAAAAAAAGCAAATCTTATTTTTTTTATGTATTTCGAAAAAGTCTTGTTATGTCTTGTTAATTGCCTTGACCTCTACAGGGCATTGAGGCGTCAACATCTGTTGCATACCTAATCCTTGGTGACGTACCGATAGCATATAGATTTTGGGAAAATGCAATTCAGTGACGGATCCAGAGGGGGGCCATGGGGGCCCAGACCCCCTCCAAGATGTTTGTTATATAGAGCTTGTTCTTGGAATATCCACGAAGTACTTGAAAATGATTCATTAAAATGACTGATAACTATGAGGTTAAGGCTAATCTGAACAAAATAGAGGGGGATCTTTAAAGTTCAGGATATATCCAGTCGAGCCTCTTGTCCTGTATGGGACGATCCTAGCTTTTGCTGATAAGGCGAAATATCTATGTAGCTGTTTCACTAATTTTTGGGTACTTGACTGGTGGATTACAGCGAGTACAGAGGTTATCTGTAGCTTACAGACAAACGAGTAAATAATGAACCGTGCTGCTTTTTGTTGTGCCCTTAGGACTACCCCTTCTGCTTTGAACAAGCTGCTTAACCTGCTACTTCTGACAGTTTTGTCTTTTTTTGGTTCGTTACAGGTGGCTCATTCAAGTTGACAAATAAGGAAGAAACGTCTACAGCTTCAGGGCTAAAAAAAAAACATAAAAGAACTACGATTGGGGTAAACCCCAATCATGCAATACTCTAGATGAATTTGAACCTGGTTTTGAATCTAACTGATATTGTCAATTAAGTGTTAAGTACAAAATTTCAGCCCGATAAATTGTATAGGTAATGAGTAAATTGGCTTAACGTATTTCATGAAATAGTGCAGTTTGTATGGGAGAGGGTAGAAGGAGGGTGAGGATTACAATAAATTTTATAATGTAGGTTACAATTATCATAAAAGTGATATATTCAAAATTTCAAAGCAAGATGTTTTATAGTTTCTGAGAAAATCTGATTATTGTAAATTATCAAAAATGTGTCATTTTGTATGGGAGAGGGTAGACGGAGTAAGGGTAATCGATTAATTTTTTTGAATCTAACTGATATTGTTAATTAAGTGTTAAGTACAAAATTTCAGCCCGATAAATTGTATACGTACTGAGTAAATTGGGTTAACGTATTTCATGAAATAGTGCAGTTTGTATGGGAGGGGGTAGAAGGAGGGTGAGGATTACAATAAGTTTTATAACATAGGTTACAATTATCATAAAAGTGATATATTAAAAATTTCAAAGCAATATGTTTTATCGTTTCTGAGAAAATCTGATTATTGTAAATTTTCAAAAATGTGTCATTTTGTATGGGAGGGGGTAGAAGGGGTGGAGCGATTTAGCCCGTTCACGAACTTAGCCTTCATTTTTTGTCAAAAATAACGTGTGTAAAATTTGAACTTCATAGCTCAACGCGTTCTCGAGCTAGAGAGGTCACGGACGGACGGACGGACAGACGGACAGACGGACAGACGGACAGACGGACAGACGGACAGACGGACAGACGGACAGACGGACATCCGGTTTTGAGATATTCGAGTGATAATATGAACTTCTGTATCATTCATTTTTTTCTGCGAGCCTTATTTCTTAGCGTTACAAACTTTGTGGCAAACTTATAATACTCTCAGATTTCATCTAGAGTATAAAAACAAACTGGAATCGTTTAACTCTGGTTTTCAGACTGTGTTGCATACTAAAATTCTGGATTCAGTTTATTAAGCTTCAAAATTAAAGCAAACGAAAGATTTCGATCTATCTGAGGCTTCAAATATTTTAAAGAATGCAATCCTAAATTTTTCCAAGCTACGAAATGCGATTGCTGGCGTTAAGACCGAGGCCAACACCCTTGGAAAAAGTGAGGCGTTAAAGGCCAGCATCAAAGTAAACACTTAAAAAAAAAAGCTAAGCGCCATTATGATGTGCTATGTCAAGACCAAAGACTGACGAATCCCCAAAAAGCGTTTTCAGTTGTCTGTTTTTAATCGCACGATAGATGTTGTCTCAACTCAGGTCAAACCCGATTTCCTGTATGGAAGATGTAATGAACCAGATTCTGGTTTGATTGTGTGCTTCCACCGGCAGATCGATGGCAACACTTGATGAGTAATCAACTGTCGGTGGTACGAAACCAGAGACCGAAGGTCCCATTACACCAGGAGCGCGAGGACAAGTGAGCCGCCCGCGAAACCATTCCATCCTTATCGCTTCATTTTTTATTTATTCCCCATTTTTACCTGCCGCATTTGCGTTGTCTTACCCAGACCTATGCATTTTTATTAATACGTAAAGGATAGGGGCAACGAGCGGCAAAAACCCCGCCCACGCCTCCCGAACTGAACTCCAGCAAGCACAGGCCGCTGCTTAGCTCGTTGAGGGGCCTTCTTCTTCGCCAGATGGATCGCCCCGACCTTCACGGTCATTATGCCACCTTAGACTCCGTCCCTACGGGCATCTTCCGATGACCAGTACACAGTGCATTACAAAGAATTGGCTAATTTTTTTGAATTACTAACGGCAAAATTTTTTGTCTAATTCAATATATGTACATAAGTTACATATATGTACATATATTGAATTAGACAAAAAGTCTTCACTCTTGGTTAAGCAATACGAAAATGATTTGAGTGAGCGTTTATCCTCCGACGCAAGGAGTTTTAGAGTTCTTATCAGACGTCAAATTGAAAACAGAAATCTTCAATTTGTGAATTGACGGAATTATTCTTCCTTGGACTATTATACCCTAACCTCAAGTTTGCCAGAACACAGCTTTTCTGCTTTTTCTTAACTTTTCCCGTTATATTTTCAACCGCAGGAAGGTAATTTTCGAAATTAAAGCGAATAAAAAATTATTTAAGAAGTACCACGATCCAGAAGAGACTCACAGCGCTTAGCATATTAAGCACTGAAAATTAAAAAAGTACGAAATTTTGATGTAAAGGGTTTGAGTCGAACTTTTGCATCTCAAAATAGCCGAGCCAAGTTATCATGGCCTAGTTTGGCAATGACCCACTTCACTCTATTCTTATAAAAAAAGGTTAATGTTGTACATATGCGTGATGAAACAAGAAGTTTGCTTATTACTTTGTGTGCTGCCTGTACTCCTACCAACTAAAAATATAAAATTATGTACCATTTACTGCGTGCGCCTAGATTTTTATCTTGTTGTAAGTTGTACGATTGGGCAATCGATTTTCTTATAAAATGCGACAATTTATTGCAATGTTTTTTGTTTGTATTTTTAAATAGTCCTTTACGAAAATATACGAATTTATTTCCTACATAAGTCCAGGAAGCTGTAGATAGTGAGGGAGAGGGAGGGGGTTCTGCGAAAATTTTTGCAGGTGGGCCCTCGCGAGGTCCGAATAAATTTGGTGTGTTGCATTATACACAGGCTAGAGTTTGGTGTGTAGAGAGTGCACCACACAACACATACCTTTCGCCGGCTCTGGTAAAAATAACGAAAGACCAAAAATGTTAATACACCTGTCAAGATTATCTACCTGCATGTGTGAACTTTCCACTCGTATCATACACGACCTCAAATTTACCCAATAAATCGTTTGGCAACTATTAGAGAATTCACTGAAAATGTCATAACTTCTTCCAAAACTCCATTCGCGACGAATACTATCACGAGCAGTATTTTGCCAATGCCAGGATTGTGTAGCAGCATACGTGAACGTATAGAAGTCACATTGCAACGATAATCGCAATTTGGCATCCAATAATTCACCGGCAATTTGTCACTACGTGGAAAATTAAATTTAAACGGTGGTCACGCCATGTTTGCAATAGCAGGTTTCGATTCACACTCTATATGTGTACATGCGAACGTGTATCGGAATAGTGACGATGCACATGTGCTGGCCAAAAAGGATGCTCCAAGCTGAATCATATTTACGAGATTAACTCTTCTTTCCAGCCGCTTCTGTACGTTGTGCCAAGCCCCATTAATTATCTCCGCTTAAGGTACATTACATACTTCACGTAATCCCTTAATCGACTTGAACGATACTGATCATTGCATTTTACTTCTTGTTTTATGCTATCAGGCATCACGAGTATGTTTAAATTTAAATACTAAACACATAGGTATAAAGTAGAATTATGTTCCTCATTGAGTCTAATTGGGTGATCCATTGGTAATGATTATAATAAACTTACTAATTCATTCAATCAATCCCACTTGATTTCTGTTACGATTAGCATTCCTGCCTAACTTTAACAACCGCGTCGCCCTAAAATATACATATATAGGAATGATAAGACGTAATAATATACATACTTGGAACCTCATTCAGGCTAAATGCCTTTGAAAGGAGGGTCTTCCGATCAATCATTGGAGCAACGCGTGAAGTAGACCAATGGTGAAGACTGTACAATCATGAGTTGTACGAAATATTTGGCGAACCGGAGGCATCCAGATTCATCAAGATACGAAGGGTACAGTGGGTGGGACACATGCAGCGAATGGATTAATAATCGAATCCCCAAGAGGGCATTCGTCGAGAAGTGCAACGGTACGATAAATCCCGGAAGACCGAAAAAATTATGGGAGGCGGACGTCCCAGAAAACCGTAGAAAGCTGCTTGAAGTGACAAACCGGAAGCAGGAGAAACTAGACAGAGGCGAAAACTTGGTGAAGCCATTTCCCCCAGTGAATAAGTAAAACATAATAAGTAAGTAAGACAATAAGGACGAAAAAGACCCTTAGTAATAGTATGTATCTTGTATATTTTAGTATAAAAACCGCCATCGAACACACTTAAAATTTTACGGTTGCATAATGGGTAAAATTTACGATTTTTTCATTCAACTGCTCAACGGCTGAATTTACGAAGGTAAGGTGAAAAGTTCTCGGCCTGACACAGAAATACCGTTACAATCAGCAAAAATTTATGTTTCCTGTCTGGGAGCACGTGTCATTAGTTCGTATGAAAAGTTTCAACTTGTTCTATCAAGTAGTTTGTTAACACGAATTTTCAGTAAAAAAGCTAATGGTTTCCGACTCTGGAGTTCTGCCTACATCCCAATCTTGCCGTGAAGGTATTAGGCTAGTGTAGCCCTTGTCGAGAGAGTACACCGGCGTAGTATAATCCGTTTCCTCTGGAATGGCCAGGTTGTTCAGTATAGCAGCGTGACCATAAGTAGATTCCACCCACAGTCCAGTTTCCCTAAGATGAATTGCCGATATCGCAGCCACCTGCTCAGCCCAAATGTCTAAGGGAACCAAATTAAGCACAACACCAAGAGCAGCCGTCGGTGTCGTCTTGAGGGTACCCGTGATAACAATACAAAAAAGTCTTTGAACTTTATTCAATAGATTCCTGTAGGACACTTTGCTGAGCGCCTTCCACCAAACCACTACTCCATACATTAAAATGGGTCGTATGACCGATACGTATATCCAGAAGATCACCTTAGGTCGCAGGCCCCATTTCAGGCCTATAGCCTTCCTACAAGAGTAAAGAGCGACAGTTGCCGTTGCCGTACGCTCCTGAATATTTGCCTTCCAGGATAGCTTACCGTCGAAAATAAGTCCCAGGAATTTGGCTTCTACACTAAGGACTAATCTCGTCCCATCCAGTATTGGTGGTATTATAGAAGGTATAGGGTATTCCACCTGGTAAAAAGAACAAGTTCTGTTTTGGTCGGATTTACCCCAACACCAACCTGCCTAGCCCACTGAGATAGGATGTCTAGGGCATTCTGCATAATCTCACTAAGAATCCCGGGAAACTTTCCAGATATAGCAATAGCGATGTCATCCGCATACGCAATGACCCTGCATCCCACCCTCTCCAGATCAAGCAGCAGCCTGTTAACCACCAGGTTCCAGAGAAGGGGGGACAGGACACCACCCTGGGGGGTGCCTCGAGACACCTGTCTGTGTATTGTTGATGATCCTAGACTGGTGCAAATAACATTTGATGTAAGCATCAGGTTGATGAGCTCACAGAGTAGGCCATCAACACCCAGGCTCAAGAGTTCATACGAAATAGCCTCCGGTTTGACATTATTGAAGGCGCCCTCAATATCCAAGAAAGCAAGTAGCGTATATCCCTTACAACTCAGTGATTTCTCAATATATGATACCAATGAGTGCAGAGCTGTGTGCACCGATCTACCTTTCCAGTAGGCATGCTAGCAAGATACTATGTACTAATACTCTCTCTCTCAGTTGCCCTAACCCCTTGTGGGGCATAGCGCGTCAACTGTTCCATGTGGCCCAGTTGACGTTTCTCGGCATAAACTGGTTTCGGAGAATGCAGTTGCCAGCACCCACCTCCTGCACATCCATGGCCACGAACGTCGTCGCGGACGGGATTCGAACCCGAAACGCCGGTAGTCAAACATGAGACTGATGCCTCAACACATTGCGCTACCGGTCGCCCCCGTGTAATAGGTATGACACAGTCCGTACAAATTGAAAATTGAATTTTTCACAAAACACAGAGGGCTAATTTTAATTTTTCATGACATACGTGAAGGGTATAAAAATTACTGCTATTAGTGAAAAGTTTAAAACAAATAGTAGTCACTTATCTGGCTACATAATGGCATGACATGATAAATCTCGTAGTGAATTCACTTTGGAATTAGCATTAATCCGTGTTCCTATCCCATCGTTCCTATATGAGGTATATGATATAGAAGACCGAATTCAACCATAATAGTAATTACTACTTTGCCTTAACCCCTAGCGGGGCATAGCGCGTCAACTTCTCCTGCGCGCCATCGTACTCTGTTCTGGGCAATGGGGCGCAACTCCCCAAAAGACTTACCCAGTACCTGACACTCCTTTGCCACAGATCGACGCCATGTGATTCGAGGACTCCTCTTGGTCGGCCTTGGTTGGAAATGGGGTTCAATTTCATGGCATGCAAAGCAATGCAGTTATCACTCTTCCGCAATGTGTGACCTATCCACTGCCATTTTCGCCTGCGTATCAATTCGTCGATTGGCATCTGACCCGTACGCCGACTTAGCTCTTCATTTGATATTGTTTCGGGCCAGAAAATTCTTAAAATTCGACGAAGACATGAGTTGACGAAAACTTGCAGCTTTCTGGTAACTCCTACGGAAACTTTCCATGTACTGCTCCCATACAAAAGCACTGATAGTACCAGGGAGCGAAACAGGCCCAGCTTGGTCTTGATGCTGAGATAACTGCCCTGCCAGATTTTGGACAGCATGCCGAATGCGCGTTTAGCCTGGTTGATACGACGAGCGATGTCCTGCTCCGTAACACCATTTTCGGCAACAATGCTACCCAGGTAGACGAAGTTGTCCACCTTCTCCACAGGCTGCCCATTAATATTGATGGCAATAGGTGTCCGATTTCTTTTTCGCAACGGCGGGCTAAGAACCTTGGTCTTGTTGGTATTAATCTTTAGCCCAACCTTGCTTGCCTCCCTCTCGAGATCTAACGCCATTGCGGACAGATCCATGATTTTGTGGGAGAGTAGCCATATGTCGTCAGCGTAGTCAAGATGTTGTAGATAAGATGTCAAAGTCCATTGAATTCCTCTGTCGAGTCCGGATAGGGCTGCATGCAACACATCGCCGATCACAATGAGGAATAGGATCGGTGAGAGGATGCACCCCTGCCGAACTCCACTGCGAATCTCAAAGTCCCCCGACACCTTACCTTTATGCAGAACGCGACATTTCGCGCCGTCATAGGTTGCCTTAATAATAGCCACAAGCTTCTCAGGGATGCCTCTCCTGCGCAAGGCCGCCCAGATAGAATCCCGGTTCACACTATCGAAAGCCTTTTCTAAATCGATGAAAAGCAAGTGAAGCGGAGAATCGTATTCAGCGCATTGCTCGATGATGATTCGCAAGGTGTTAATGTGATCGACACAGGAGAATCCGGATCGAAAGCCAGCCTGCTCTTCATCAATTGTGCTTTCTAAGTGGGCCTTTAGTCTTTCCACGACGATTTTGGTTATTATCTTGGCAACGGCAGGAAGCACACAAATGCCTCTCCAATTATTACAGTCTGTGAGGCTACCCTTCTTTGGAAGTTTGATGATCAAACCTTCCTTCCACTCAGTGTGAAAGGTCTCTGTATTCCACGCTTTATCAACAAGTGGATGCAGCAAATCGGCAGTTACGCTTGGCGCTGCTTGATAAAGTTCGGCAGGGATGCCGTCAAGTCCGGCGCCTTTCCTCGTTTTAGTGCAATAATTGCAGTGACTATTTCCTCTTTAGTCGGGGCAGTGGACCGTATACGCACATTTTGATGGTTAGCTAAATTATCTATATGAGGGGGAACTTCACCAAAGGTTACACGGTTCAAGACCGCGGCGAAGTGTTTTTTCCACCGCCTCATTTGATCTTCTTCCAAGATAAGTAGCTTTCCATCACTATCTTTCACCGGATGTTGGCAGGAGTTACGACCACCTGTAAACTCCTTGATGACACCGTATACGGCGTTTAAGTTGTTACTTCTAGCGGCTTCTTCTGCTGACGCTAAAAGAGAATTGGCATAAACTCTTTTATCGCGTCGCACACTACGCTGAACTTCTCGAGCTTTCTGACGGTAAAGGAGTTCGATGCTGCTTCGATTGTCGTCTGATGCTGCAGCCAAACGAACTTTCAGCTCCTTTCTTTCAACAATCCGCTGCCATGAAGCGTCGGACATCCAGGGCTTATTCCGGCAATCCGGGTTTGGGCCAAGGATGGTATTTGCGCTATCAATGTACGCATTTTTTATGGCATCCCAGTTTTCGTTTATGTCACTATCTGGGTGACTAGTTATCTCAGCCGCTTTTTGCGCAAGATGGTCATTATATTGTTGTAAGACAGCTGGATTTTTTAGTCGAGCGGTGTTGAATTTGCGGGGCCTGGATCTTTCGTCTCTGGGGCGGCGCACGGCTGCAATACGCAATCGAACATTAGCGATCATAAGATAATGGTCTCTTCCCATCCCAATATCGGCACCCTTCTTGTTTCGCACGTCCAGGAGGCAACTCTTGAATCTTTTACTAATGGCAAAATGGTCGATCTGATTTTGTGTTCTACGCCAATCAACAGAGGACTAACTGATTTTGTGGTGGTCATTATGCTCAAACATAGTGCCACCGATGAAGAGACTGTGAAAGTTGCAGAACTCTACAAATCTTTCACCGTTGTCATTACGATCACCAAGACCGTGTCTCCCCATCACATGTCTGAGCCCATAGTTATCAGCGCTAACTTTCGCATTCAAATCACCCATAACCATTACAATGTCACCTTTAGGTGTTCTACTCTGAACGGCGTTTAGTTCTTCGTAGAAGGAGTCTTTTGCCAAGACATTGTCGGGTTCAGTAGGGGCATAACATTGTATTATTGAGATGTTCCTCATTTTGGTCCGGGACCTGGCGGTCAAGACCCTGTCAGAGACCGGTTCCCAGGATAAGAGACAACCATAATAATTGATTAATATGATAATTGATAGAGATATATTAAGAAACGAACAAGTTTGTGTCAGAGAAACTAACTTTTATATCGGTAGTTCCTATGACAGCTACATAACAGAGGAATTAGTGCAAAGTTTCAGCTCGATAGCCTTAAAACTGAAAAAGTAGTTTGCATAGAAACCGAAGGATAGACAGATAATATAGATGGAATAGCATAAATAACTAGTCTCATCGTGCTGACCAAGAATATAATATATAGGTATGTACTTTATATGGCCGGAGATGCTTCCTTGTATGCGTTGCAAACTGCATGACAAAGTTAATATACCTCAATAGAACCCCACCGACATCATTCTCGAGTTGTTATGTGTGTCATTCTCATTATGTGTGAAATTCTGTATGATATTACTACTACTACTACATACTTGAAGTATGCACGAGTACTTACCTACATTGTACATACTTAGAAATATGGATATAAATTGAAATTTGTAACAACGTTAATTCGTCATTGTTTTAAACAAGTGGCAAGATGATCTTGAAAAGAGTATTGTCTCCATCATTCACATGCTGCAATTTGAACATTGAATCTAACCTTCTTAGATGGTAACCCATACGCGCCAGTCCTTCCCCCAATTGAATATTAACTTTCCATCTTATTTTCATTAGCGACCACTTATGCTGAAACACTTCAAACTGACATAAACGAAACCATAAAAGTAGTCAATTAATTAAAGCAACGCCAGAAACAAGGACAAAGTGTGGTATAGTCTCCTGTTGTTGAATGGACACCCATACCGCACACAACGTGGCCGCTGCAAAACATTTGATGGACCATGTACGCCGATGAAGGGTACTTCGTCACACTATCACAGGACTAATACAATCATTGCCACCAGATGGAAACAAAAAACTTATCCTTTGTCCAGGAAAGATATTCTGGCTAAAATCAATCAATTGCTAGTTTAAATGCCGTTTTTGCCTTCAGGGACAGGAGTTTTCGAAAAGATCGTAAAATGATGCATATCGTAAAAATGTCAACCGAAATGAAAACAGATAGAGCTCATTTTGGTTGGTGGTCGCCGAACAAGTTAATTCCAATAGTTAAATGACTTTTAGGGGTAATTAAATTATCTTACGACTATAAAATGGATTTATAGTAATGGAAGGTTAAGTAGTTTAAGTTTTTTTTTAAGGTCGCTCACTGGCATCAAGAACCACACTAAACTGCTGCTGTTTCGAGAATCACTTGACTTTGACTGATTCCATATATTCGGCCAATAATTTGAGTTCTTATACATAATGCATAAATAAAATATGTAAATATATTTTTTTTTTGTGAATGGGCTCATTTTCAAAATAAGAATACATTATTTTGGCTAGGAATTTATTAAAAACCGCTGTTATCACTGCTATGGCGTTGTTAAGAACGCTATCGTGGCTGCATCTTCAGTTTTGACGTCAAATGCGTTACTTGAAAGTGATAATCTAATCACATCACAAACAAGACAATGGCTGCGTTCCTAAAAAAACAAATCGCCGAGTCCGCGCCTAGGCGGCGCTTTACAATTGCTGACCAGCACATTGCGATTATTTTCGTGTTTTAGAAACGGCATGCCGGCTGTCTCATTTGTCAAGTGCCATGTTCAGTGTGGAATTTGACAGAAAACTCGAAATTTCTTGCTTCGATGAGTCCCAGGTGACACAAAAGATACGGTAACAACTTTTTTTCCCACAATAAGGTTTAACAATTACGTTAACAACACGATTATCAATCATACACAACTCAACCAAGGTTAGAATCAAAGTTTGACAATTGTCTCAAATGTTAAATATCGCGCTGAGCCAGAAAAGCCAGAAAATTTTATGCTGACCAAAAGTGAAAGCGCTTAGCCTCAGCGCTTAGCTTAGCGCAAGGGTTTCTACGACAAATCACCATGCAGCACTAATCGCTTCTAGGTGCTGAGTCAGCGCTGGCGTTTTAGGAACGCAGTCAATGCATTTTGCAACCACACCATTCGCAGTTAACGTAAACTCCATTTTTAAGTCTGAAGAAAATCAAGTCTTTGCGGTAAAAGAAGCGAACCCCCAAGGTCCCTTTCTCGTCTCATTGTGTATATGCCTATTGTAAGGTGTAACTAACTATATGGACACTAATAATTAAAGATTCCTGAGGAACTCTCGTCACTTTCAACTGACCATAATTTTCCATTTAACTTTCCTGAATTCTTTGAAATATAATTTCAGAAATTGGACGCAGAACTGCCAATCAACTCTGGAAACGACATAGTTCTAAGCAAGTGAATTCATTGTTCGTTTTCTATCGAGAGGGGGTAAATTTATAGATACCACGAACTACTCAAAGGTCACGAAGAAGACGCAAAAATATAACAAATGTTCGAGAGTCATATTACAGAGATTCGCCCTACACATAGTTGTTACACGAAACGCTTAATATTATTTGGCGCCACTATGACCATTACACAACGCGACACGATTCTATAACCACCCTCTTTCTTGGATGGATGGACATCCATGTTAAGACGATATGATTGTGGTGTGGCATCTCCGACTTTTGACGACGATTTGGAAGGAGAGTAACAAGACGATTTTACGGGAAATTATGGCTGGACGACAGGATGGAATTTGAATATACATATACATATGTACTTTCGCGTTAGAGGCAAAGTGTTGCCAATAAGAGGTACACATTGTGATTTGTAATTTAACAAAAAAAAAAATTAATTTTCCCCATCTACAAACCCAGCAGAAAGTGGGGCTAACCAAGTAGGGTGGGTACCTGGTTAACCAAAACATGAAAATCGTAGCCCCCACATGGGTGTTACGAAATGTTAAGGAGAAGGTTATCAAAAATTTGTCAATGTCTCAGGTATTTTGCCAACCAACGGTACCCTCATGTTACTAACGAAGGCTACTACCAAATTTACCTTTCCTAAGTTTGTCCCCTAAATACCCACCGTAAATAAAATAATAAAAGAAAATCAGCAATGTTAGTATGCCTATTTGATTTTACGGTTGGATCGTTTTCCTAAAAAAAATTTTTTACGTTTTTTCAACATTTAAATCAATTTTTCGTGTTTGCATGTCCAACCGGGATTCGAACTCGGATCGTTGTGCTTCAGAGCTTATCACGATACTACATACGCCATCGAAACTAATATACTATAGAATGGCTTAAAAATAATACTTTATAAGCAATACTGTCCCAGCATAAAAAGTAGTTAACTGAATTGTGTACGTACCTTTTTTTTTTTTTATGTTTATACCAAAGCTTAGGGGGTAACCCTTTGATGCGAGAGCACAGCGTTGGCGGTAAGGGATTAAGGTAGTGGGGAGATGGGTTGAGTTTGAATAAGGTGACGGTGTACATTCCGTTTAAATTTTTGTAGGTCATAGTTGCGGGGGAAAACAAAAGATGGTAGATCGTTCCACATTCGTGTTGTCCTAGATACAAACGAGTCATGGAATTTGGCGGTGCGACTATTGCTGAGTTCTAGAAGATGAGGATGGGCACGACTGGCTAGTCGGGTGTTACGTAAAGGAAAAGTACGCTCAGGAATGAGGTTGGCTATTTCATCAGAGCAACGGCGGTTGTAGTAGCGATAGAAGAGTGAGAGACAGCCGACACTTCGCCGGTGTTCAAGCGGTTCGATTTTAGATGTTATGGGTTCCTCGCCAATAAGCTTGAAGGCTTTCCGTTGAACTTTGTCTAACGCGGATAATGCGGTTCTACCTGCGCCTGCCCATATGTGGGAATTAAATTCAAGTCTCGGTCTTATATGAGCCTTGTAAATTTGAGCCAGATCAGATGGTGAAAAGTATCTTTTACAGCGATTCAGAAAGCCCAGACACTTCATTGCGTTTTTTGCAACGCAAAAAATGTGGTCGGACCAATTTAGTTTACTGGAGATGTTAATATGTTCAGTATGGGCGAATCAGGAATGCTGACCCCATCGAAAAGAATGGGTTGGGCGGTAGGTGGGGCACATCGCTTATTGGAAAGTAGACAACATTGAGTTTTTGAGGCGTTAAACTCTACTCGATTCGCTTTCCCCCATGCAATAATTTTTGAAATGTCTTCATTTAGTGAGTCAAACATGCGATCTCTGTTGATAGATGTTGAATTTCGGCGAGAGTCAGCTACAGAGTTGAAAAAGTAAGTGTAGTCAAGGGTGCTATCGTCTGCAAAGCTATGGATTGAGTTGGAAGTCACGCTGAGAAGATCGTTGATGAAGAGAAGGAAGAGTGTTGGTGAAAGGACAGTACCTTGGGGGACCCCTGCGTTGGTGGTATGGCAATTTGATTTAACTCCATCAAGGACGACCTGAAGCGAACGGTCGTGAAGGAAACTTTCGATCCATTTAACTAATTTTGGGTCCAAACCAAAAGCCTGGAGCTTAGCTAGAAGAGCCGGATGCCAGACTCTATCAAAAGCTTTCGAAATGTCGAGGGCAATGATTTTAGCTTCGCCAAATTGGTGGATACAGCGATTCCATCTTTCGGTGAGGTATGTCATTAGGTCGCCGGTGGAGCGCGAAGACCGGAAACCATATTGCCGATCATTGATGAGATGATGTGAGTCAAGGTAGCTCATTAGTTGGTTGTTAACCAGGGTTTCGAAGACTTTTGATAGGGTCGAAGTTAGTGCTATTGGTCGGTAGTTAGATGGATCACATGCTTCTCCTTTCTTGGGGATTGGTTGGACATGAGCTAGTTTCCACGATGATGGGAACACTCCTGTTGCGTAGGACAGGTAAAAGAGTTTTCGGAGAGGTTTGGCTAGCGAGGAAGCGCAGTGTCTGAGAACTAAGGGGGAGATGCCATCAGGTCCAGCCGATTTTGATACATCGAGTTTTGAGAGTACTTTAAATACTTCCCTAGTGCGGAAATGCAAAGGTCTCTGGTGTGAATCACATAAGGGTATGGCTGGTGGACTCTGAGTAGTGGGTAGTAGGCAAGAGTTTGCAACAAAAGTTTCGGCCAACAGGTTGGCCTTGTCCAGTGGTGGAATAGAAGAGGAGGTGAAGTTATTCTTCACAGATTTGACGAGTGACCAGAAACCTTTGCTACCTTTCCGTTGAACGAACACTTTCTGCCTAATTTTGCTGTCAAACTGGAATTTAGCCTTATTTATGTATGACTGATTTGCAGATGTTACGCGTAGAATTGTAAACTTCTCTCAGTTCGACAGAGGGGCATTGTTTGTATGCACGGTATGCCGCTTCTTTTCTCTTTATAGCCTCTTTGCAATCTCTGTTAAACCAAGAGTTGGTGGTTGGTTTGGTATTCTTAGAACTGTGTGGGATAAAGCAGTGCATTCCATACCAAATGATGTTACTAATTGACTCGCTTATATAATCGACGTTCTGCGTAGAGAAGCAGTCAGACCAGTTCAGTTCACTGATGAATTGATTAAATGCGACCCAGTCCGCCTTATCATAATGCCACAATAGTCTCTTGTTGGAAGATACATTATTGACATTTAGTGACCTAGTTGTGAATTTGGTCGATATCAATTTATGATCGGAGTTTCCCAAAGGAGATGAAACAGATACTGAATATTTGTCGGGGTGTGAGGTTATAAACAGGTCCAATAAGTTGGCGTTTTGACCTTCTATATCAGGTATTCTGGTTGGGGAATCTACTAATTGGTGTAGGTTGTATGATTCACAGAATAGCTCAGCCAGTCTTCCTGCTTGGCTTGTAGATGAAGAATATTTAAGCCATTGTACATTGTGTACATTGAAGTCGCCTGCCAAGACGATTTCTGATGCAGGGTATTTATCTAAGAGCTCATCGACATTGGTGGAAAGTATATCGAAGTAACGTTCAGTATCAGGATCAGAAATCCCAGGGCTTCGATACAGAAAACACAGGAATAGAGTATGTTTATTGAGATTGAACCTAATCCAGGTGTATGTGAATTCTGGATTAGATAAAGTGAACTGGGGACTGATGGTGGAAAAGGCGATATTATTTCGGATGTACATTGCAATCCCCCTTTGGGTTGCAAAAACGGGCAAAAAACGATAGCCTTGGATGTTAAATTGGCTTATTTCGCAATCGCTAAGGACTTTTGTTTCGCTTAACGCCATAACTGCTGGGTTGTGTAGCATGAGATGGGCATGTACCGCAGTATAATTCGCTCATGAACATCGTAGCCCCCGAACGTACATGTGTTACCTAAATTATGAAAATCTTATTGTCCGCGCCATAATAATAGCTCAATAATTATAGATCTCTTCCTAGCAAAAAACAGTACCACCCGATAAAGCGTACTACCCAAAATATCTATGCTAAATAGCCATCCTGGCGTACCCACTACTTTCACTTAGCCCAGAGGCTTTCCAAGCGATCTATAATTGTTTAGCTATGACCATGCCGCGGAGGATACGACTTTCATGATTTAGGTAACTTAGGTACCCAACTTAGTTAACCAGTTTTTATGCTGGGACAATATTGCTTTTAAAGCATTATTCGGAACCCAGCAAAAAGCGTGGCTAACCAAGTAGGGTAGGTAACTGGTTAACCAAAACATGAAAATCGTAGCCCCCGCATCGGTGTTACGAAATGTTATGGAGAGGGTAATAAAAAAATTCGTCAATGTCACAGGTATTTTGCCAACCAACGGTGCTCTCCAATTTTACTAACGTAGGCTACTACCGTATTTACCTTTCCTAAGTTGATCCCCTAAATACCCACCGTAAGTAGAAAAAAATCAACTACATCCGGTTAGTATGCTTATTTGATTTTACGGTTGGGTCGTTCTTCTAAGAATTTTTTTTTTTTTTTCAATTTTTCCAACATTTAAATCAAATTTTTGTGTTTGCAGGTCCGACTGAGATTCGAACATGGGTCATTCTGCCTCAAAAGCTACCACATACGCCATCGGGACTAATCTAGAATGGTTTCCAAATAATGCTTTATACGCAATACTGTCACAGCATAAAAAGTGGTTAACTAAGTTGGGTACGTAACTGAGTTACCTAAATCATGAAAATCGTAGGCCCCGCGCCATGGATCTCTAGGAAATCCTAAGGGCTGAGTAAAAATGGTGGTTACGCCAGGACGGCTATTTAGCACAGCTATTTTGGGTGCTACGCGTTACCGGGAGGTACGGTTTTTTGCTGGGAAGCTATTCTATATTATGTGGAAGCGCGATGGGCTCTGACGCACAACGACCCGAGTTCGAATCCCGGTCGGACATGCAAACACAAACATTTGATTTAAATGTTGAAATCAAATTGGAAAACTATTTCTTAGGAAAACTATCCAACTGTAAACCAAATAGGCTTCTACTTACGGTGGGTATTTAGGGGACCACTTTAGGAAAGGTAAATACGGTCGCAGCCTACGTTAGTATTTTTGGGGGACACCGTTGGTTTTTGCTGGGTTGCAAAGTCTAAGGGCTGAGTGAAAATGGTGGCAACACCAGGATGGCTATTTAGCATAGCTATTTTGGGTAGTACACGTTGCCGGGGGGTACTGGTTTATTTACAATATACCAGAGCTGTAAACAACAGACTAAGCGATAAAGAACCGATACATAACAGAACAGAATAGCCAACGGAGAATTTAGGGAAAATGGGGTACATATTTTTCTTTATTCAGCGTGGATCTTGAGTTGGTTAGCCTTCAAACCTAAACTCGTCTTTCAGTAGAAAACTTAAGCTGTGAAAATACAATCTAACGAATTTTATTTGGGCAGCAGAATCATGTTTTTTCTTGTTATTCGCGCTCGGTGGACGTGGTCGTTCGAGCATCGCTCTACGTTACTATTATAATCTAGAGCTCGGAGTTCAAATATCAACGCAATCAAAAAGTGCCTGGGTACTGATAGATCTCTCACAGTGGTCCGAGCTTGCCAGTATAAAGATGGCGCGGATAGGAGGTGCGTGCTAGCAACTGCACTTTCGAAAAGTAGATATGCTATCGAAATTCGAACAAGGCATAGAAATGCTAGAGATGCCAAAGCAATTAACATACAATTAAAATACAAAATCAACATTTTATTCACTGAAACAAATTGAATTGTCGACGAAAACTGTATAAGTAAACTGCATCGTCTGCAGCGAACACTGAATATTTTCACTAGAAAAATAGCCCGCAGAACATTTTTTGGGCCAGCTTACCATTGAGAACTATTGGGGTTCTGGTACAAAGAAACGCGGCTAATGACGCTCTCGTCTATGACGTTCGTGGCCATGGATGTTTGTGTTGTCTTCCAGTGCCGTCGCAAGTTCCCTGGCGCCCGATGCAAATTTGAAAATATGCTGCCCCATACCTTACAAATCTTTTGCAACTGAACATCCCGCGAAAGATAAAGACGAGTCCCTACTGGTCACTGATGAGGACCAACTGCGACGGTAAAGAGAGCACTTCATTGAGGTCCTCAACAACACCTTTGGACATTTGATCTCATCTTCACTAGAAGCAGAAAATATTCCGCAAATAGCCAGAGGTGATACCCGCCCACCATCTAAGCTGGAAGTAACTGCGGCTATTAAATCGATAGAAACGGGTAAAGCCCCGGGGAAAGGTGGAATTCCGGCGAAGCTCTTTAAGGCGGATATCAACAATACTGCGGATATTCTTCTCCCTCTTATCCAAGAGTGTTGGGAAACCGAAACTCTCCCTAAGGAATCGTTCTTCCATTCCTTAGGGAGGGGGTCATTATTAAGATCCCGAAGAAAGGTAACCTGAAGGATTGTAACAATTGGCGTGGAATTTGCCTCCTCCCCGCAGTCACCACACTGATGGCAAAAATAGTCTTAAGCCGGATCAAGCATACAGTTGACCGCACATTGAACGATGAACAGGCTGGTTTCCGCGAGGGCTGCTCATGTAGCGACCACATCAACACACTCCGAATTATTATTGAACAATCCGCAGGGTGGTGATCCCCATTACATCTCAAGTTCATCGATTTCGAGAAGGCATTTGACAGCGTTGACCGGGAATACATCTAGAGGGCTTTACGTAGGAGAGATATACCAGATAAAATCATATCCATCATCAAGGAGTCCTATAGCGGAACCCAATGTCACATCTTACAAAAGCGTAAGCTTTCAGCTCCCTTCGATGTACCTGTACATAGCGGAGTGAGACAAGGCTGCATTTTGTCACCTATACTGTTTTGATTGCCATTAACGACGTACTCTGCAGCGCGCTTCATGAACACCAGACCAAAGGTATCAGAAGGAAGCTGTTTGAATACCTTCAACACTTGGATTACGCTGACAATATTTGTCTTCTTTCAAACAGATCGGATCATCTAGTTCAAATGACGGATGCCCTGCACCGCGAAAGTGGCAATGCAGGGCTTAAAATCAATGCTGCCAACGCTAAGTACATGAGCTTAGATCCAGGAAAACAGAGCGGAATTTGTGTTTCGGGACAGACGATGGAAAAAGTGGACAATTTTTACTACCTCGGAAGCGTAGTTACAGCAGATGGTGGAGCGGATGCTGATGTACTGTCTCGCATCAATAAGGCTCGGGCAGCTTTTTTCAGTTTGACTCTTTTCTGGCAAAACAACAACTTCTCCAGAAGTACCAAACTCCGGATCTTCGAAAGCAATGTAAAATCTGTACTTCTTTATGGCTGTTCAACTTGGAAGATGATCAAGGCATTAACAACTAAATTGCAAACTTCCGTGAACCAGTGTCTACGGCGCATGCTACACATACGCTGGCCGGAGGTCATTTCTAACGACGATCTCCTGTTCATTACTGGCCAGGACAGGATAGACACCTCCATAAAAAGGCGAAAGTAGCAATGGATAAGTCACACACTTCGAAAAGTGCCGGAAAATATTGCTAAACAGGCCCTCGATTGGAACCCACAAGGACAATGCAAGCCGCCGCGTTGGACAACCTAGAAACACCTGGATAAGATCAGTTGAGGTCGAGGGTAAGTCAATAGGAAAATAGGTGGAATCAGTTGATGGCGATGGCAGCGATCAGGACGAAGTGGAAAGTCGGCGTGGTTAATGCCCTATGCTTACGATTTGTTAACAGGATCCAGAGTTGCGGTTGGGGAAATTTTAAGTGTGTGGCGACCACGCCCTAGCTCCGAAGCGAGGCGGCACCAGCCGCTGACCTTCCGCGGAAATTTGGTTGTAAGTGTCACCATACACTGTCGAACTCGAACTCGAGCACGAACCTAGTACAAGTGGACCGGTTTTCTTCACACTTATGTGAAGTGTATGCGTGTGTCAGAGGACATTTGTACCAGGTTCGTGCTCGAGTTCGAGTTCGACAGTGTATGGTGACACTAATATGCTGGGCTATCTTTCTGTCACCCAGATTACTGTAGCGTTTTCTAAGTGGATATCACGGCTATCTACGAAGCTCTGTTGGGGCTAGGCGCAATGTGGAGGCGGCTAAGACCTTGTAATTCATACGACTATCAGTATGAATTGGTAATTAAATCGCTTAATTCTACTGCGTCGAACTGTAACGTCTTGATCGGACTTTGCTAAGTCACATAGTATCACAACGGATCTATTGTAGTAGTGGTCTATATATGCTCTGTATATTGGGGCAGCCCGTTTAACCTACCTTAACATACGAGTGTAACGTATTCGTATTAACTTATTGTCGCGCTCTGTGGCCGTGATCGTTCGGTCACCGCTCTACGATAGTAATCTAGAGCTCAGAGATCAAATCTCGGCGCGATCGAAAACTGCCTGTGAGTACTAATAGAACTCTCACAGTGCTCCGAGCTTGTCAGTATAATGACGGCGCGGATAGGAGGTGCATGCTAGCAACTGCACTTCCAAAAAGTAGATATGCTATTGAAACGTCAACAAGGCATAGAAATGCTAGAGATGTTGACGCGTCCATTCCCCTGGAGGAGTCAAGGCGATTAGAGAGAGAGAGAGATGATAATAACATATGAAAGCGCCTTTTGAAATATATTGAATATGGAGCGACTTAACGGTCCCTCGTCATATGCTCATTTTGAACAAATTATCGGATATAATACTGTGCTATATCTCTCGCTCACACTGTTGAGTCGTTCAAAATTGACAACACATTCACGTGATGAACGGGGTTAAATGCGCGTTTCTCACCCAGCTGACTTTCGTAACGATCAAATTTAGTAAACTTAATGTGACAATAATTACCGGTAATTTAAAATAAATGACAAAAAAAGAAATGCAAATCATTGGCTGTGTTCCTAAAAAAAAATCCATTGCGCTTCACAGTTGCTGACCAGCACATTGTGATTATTTTCGTGTTTTAGAAATGGCATACCATCTGTCTCATTGCCAAATGCAATGTTCAGTCTGGCATTTGACAGTAAACTCGAAATTTCTTGCTTTAATCAGCCCCAGGTGACACACAAGATGTTACCATATCTTTCTTTACCACAATAAGAGTTCGACCGGTAGCGCAGTGTGTTGTTTGTCAGTTGTCAGTCTCATGTTTGACTACCGGCGTTTCGGGTTCGAATCCCGTCCACGACGACGTTCGTGGCCATGGATGTGCAGGAGGTGCATGCTGGCAACTGCATTCTCCGAAACCAGTTTATGCCAACGAAACGTCAAGTGGGCCACATGGAACAGTTGACGCGCTATGCCCCACAAGGGGTTAGGGCAACTGAGTATAAGATTTAGCAATTACGTTTGAAACACGACCATAGACCCTTTATAACACAACCAAGATTAGAATCGAAATTTGACAATTTTCGCAAATGTCAAATATTGCCCTGAGCCAGAAAAGCGAGAAAATTTTATACTGACTAAAAGTGCAAGCGCTAATCGTTAATGCTTAGTTCAGCGCAGCATTTCTACGACGACGCTTCTTAGTGCTGCGTTCCTAAAACGCAAGCGCTGTTTTAGGAACGCAGTCATTATTTGATTAGGTACTGGCTAAAAAAAAAGGCAAATGCCTCGGTCGCCTCACCCTTGCTACGCCACTGTTGTCTTCCTTCTGTGGTGCGGGGCGTAATAAAGCCACAACATCTCCCGACTTGTCGCATGTAGGCAGCTAAATGCGAGTAGGAGGTGCGTGCTGGCAATGTGCATCGTCTGGAGCTGGGTTATGCCAACGAAACGTCAGCTAAGCCACATGGAATAGCTTACGCGCTATGCCCCACTAGGGGTTAGGGCAAAGGAGTAATGACGCTCTATGATTGGTTGATGCCTGCTTACTCTAGAGTCTAGATAATAAATCCCCTATTCCGGGGTGCGGAAGCTCATTTAACAGTATAAATTTTCTTCAACAAGCTCCTCTTTTGTGGCAACACTCATGCGACCCAGGCCACTTGGACTATCTTACCACGTTCAGTATTTTTTTTCTACAATCAAACGTTTAGAATTCAACACTATAGGACCAAGTCCAGACCCACCACCACCAAGCATACATGAGATATCTCGGAACACTTTAAATATCTCAAACATGTGCTTTAGTCGTATAAAGTGTAATAGGGAACGTGTTTCTGAATTTTTATGCGAGGATTATTTCGCAACAAAATGCGTAAAGCTGCCGCCATCTAGAGCCAACATCCATCCTCCCATACTACACTTACATATTAGTCTAAGCTACAAACCAAATTCATACGTGTTTCGGGTACTATCCATGCTGGCAAGGACATATTCTTATCCATTTCCCTTTGTAACCTACATATTAGAGGAAGTCGAGTGGTTTGGACGACATCGATGCTTTATGTTTTATTTGAAGTCTATAACTTAAAAGACTATTTTTCTCGTCAAGAAACAGTAAAACCACATTGAGTCATGTTTGAAAGAGGTTCATTAAAGAGGTTTTCTGGAGAAATGTGTTGTATTAGGCATTTTACTTTTCGGCCATTCAATGTGCAGTAATATTAAAATGGCTACATAAAATACAAAAAATTAGGCTATTCGGGACGATTTTATTGAAATGTATAACAATAGACTAAAGTGGTACTCGTGAACTTTAGTGGGGATAGAAAAATTAAAATGCTTATCAAGAAAGCAGGCTCTCAGATTGGCGTTGTTATTATTGAGAATATTTGAAATTTATTTAAATTTTATAGTAACTGTATTTGTTCTTTGAAAATGAAGAATATTATGGGGTACGTAAGAAGACAAGAAATATGTAAATTTCGATTCCGATTACTTGTCATAGACTAAGATTCTTGTGGCTATACTACATCAGTTGTAGTGGAAGACTGTAGATAGATCCTGATGAAAAGAAAAGTGGCGCATCCCTTGAAAAGGAGTCAGTACAATCAGATCAGTGTTCTGGCAGAAACATATGCAGTTGTGTTAGCACTCATCGCATCACTTCGAAATAAAAAGTTCAAACTTGAATATCTGTGATCGGCATCCATTTTCCCACCCTTCGACAATTGCTACAATCTGTGAAATTAACGCATCTTAAATCACAACAAAACCAGTCCTTTTTATCTAATGTGAACCTTTTACTTTTCAAGTGGTCGTGCTCTTCTACAACCCTACGCACGTGCCTTCTAGGACCATATACAAACACTTCTCCGCAGGGAACTTCTTGAAAGGATCGTGACAGGGTAAATCGAACTATCATCGCATCGCTGCTCTCCGTTCAATAACACAAACGTTAATACTTCACTCGTGCAATAAATTCAAACAGGAAAAATAGTCACAACAAAACGGGCAAGGTCGGCTGCCTTAAAAAATCGGGAAGTATGGCGAGGACGTAAAGGATATCAAAATTGAAAATATTGTACTATACTATGTTGGGATGTTATCGGTCTCGAGGGAACCAATACATGGAAATCATCCAAATCGCCTAGGTGCAGTAATGGGAAAGTTGGCAGGCCTCAGACACACGTTGATGTCATTTGTCATAATTATTATTGCAACTGAACATTTTTTCATATTGAAGGCAATTCATGTGTGACATCCTCAACGTGGTAAGCTTTTACGGTATAAGAAAAAAGAATGAAAATGGATATTATTCGATGGTCTGCTGTTGGCAAGCATCAAATCGAAATCGATTTTGATGTTTTGGGTGTGGGAATTATAAAATGTATTGAGGTCGTAGTTCTGATAGAAATATTATAAATAATAGGAGTATGACATCATTCGATCAAATTGGTCTTTTACAAAGTGTTTTCTCTCAAATCTGGTTGAAGTAGTGGATGTTAAATACTTAAAAAGAACTTAAAAGCGTACCACTAATTAAATATTGAATTTTGGTGTGTGTTTTTGTCTTTTACAACAGGAGTCGGCAACCGTTTTAGGACAGTGGACCTCTTTCAAAAGAAGGATCTTTAGGCGGGCCGCACAGTGAGAAAAACATGAAATATCAGTGCAAGAAAGCAGACTCCAATTCTGTTGCTAACAGTACGCCAGACAAACAAAAAAAAAGAACCTAAGTCAAGGCTAAAAGAGAATTCGCATAAACTCTTTTATGGCGTCGCACACTACGCTGAACTTCTCGAGTTTTCTGGCCGAAAAGGAGTTCGATGCTGCTTCGATTGTCATCTGATGCTGCAGCCAAACGAACCTTCAGTTCTTTTCTTTCAACAATCCGCTGCCAAGAAGCGTCGGACAGCCAAGGCTTATTCCGGTAATCCGTGTTTGTTCCAAGGATGGTATCTGCGCTATCAATATACGCATTTTTATGTCATCCCAGTTTTCGTTTATGTCACGATCTGGGTGACTAGTTATTTCAGCTGATTTTTGCGCCAGATGGTCGTTATATTGTTGTAAGACAGCTGGTTTTTTTATTCGAGCGGTGTTGAATTGGCGGGGCCTGGGTCTTTCGTCGCTAGGACGCGGCGCACGGCTGCAATACGCAATCAAACATTAGCGATCATAAGATAATGGTCTCTTCCCATCCCAATATCGGCACGCTTCTTGTTTCGCACGTCCAGGAGGCAACTCTTGAATCATTTACTAATAGCAATAATAATAATAATAATAAGGTACCGGCTACTCACCCTAAAGGTAGGCACTGCGACCAAAGGAGGTCTATTTTGCCGTAGCCTATTTTTATTATTCAATCAAAAGATCTTCCACCACTCGTACGAAGGCTAGTATGTCTTTTGCAGGAGTCTTCCAGATAACGGCATGACACGCGGTGAACTGTCCGAGGAAAGTAGTTATACCTCACCTGCGCAATCGCCGGGCATACACATAAAATGTGGCATGTCCAACGTCCTCCAAGCAAAGACGACACTCCGTCTCGTTTGACAAACCCATCTTGTTCAGATGAAATCTCACCCAGTGGTGGCCCGACAGGTAGCCTACAAGTAGCCTAAGGTCGGCTCTACTCATGTGGGTGGCATCTTTATAGGCAAAGGGTCCCATTAACTCCTTCGATTGCCGCAGTCCTGGATGATTGTTCCAATAGTGCTGGCGTGTCCTTTTAGACCAATCCGTTATGATTGTTCTAGCTTAAGCCAACCCCAGACCACAATAGGGTTCTGGCCCGAGGAAATTCGATGATGAGCCTTGCCTAGCAAGTTCATCCGCCGCTTCGTTTCCTTCAATGCCTTGGTGACCTGGCACCCAATACAAAAATACTTGGTTGTCGGTTACCACACATTGGAGAAGCTCACGACACTCTTTCACCAGCTTTGAAGAAAGCCTGTGTGAAGAGAGAGCCTTAATGGCTGCCTGGCTATCAGTACAAATAGCAATGTGTGCGCCGCGCAGTTTGTTTTCTAGGATTACCCTGGCGCAGACCTCAATGGCGTGGATCTCAGCTTGGAAAACGCTGGGCCATGTACACATAGCGACTGGATCCTGGTCAATTTTAGACCCATCGGTGTACCACATTATACACCTTGAGTCTGGGCAGGGATAGCCATTCTCCTATTCCGAGCGGTCTGGGATTAGAGCTATGAATTTATTGCCGAAGCATAACTCAGTGGTCAAATAATCTGATCTTAGGCAGATCTGCATGCCAGGAATTTGTTTCAAGATGCTCATGTGACCACTGCCACTGCCGCATACACCAGAGGTTAGATGTATTCTCAGAGCATGGAGAGCTGCTGTTTCTTTGATGAAAATATGCAGCGGGGTCAATCCAACGATCGCCTCCAGAGCAAGCGTTGGGCATGTACGCATAGCCCCAGTTATACCAAGCCATACAAGGCGTTGTAACTTGTTACACTTTAATATCGTTGAGCTCTGTTGTACCTTGGGCCACCATACCAATGCAGCGTATGTGACCGTAGGCCGCACCAACGTGCAATACAGCCATTCAACCATCTTTGGTGTCAGACCCCATGTCCGTCCAAAGGAATTTTTACAAGCCCACATTACCCGTGTGGCTTTGTTAATTACATTATGAATGTGAATATTCCAATTCAGTCGCCAATCCAGTGTAACGCCGAGGCATTTAACCTCCGTGGAATACTCCAGGACCGTTTCGCCTAGTGAAACTGTCCCAGAGGATTGATTTCTTTTAAGTGTGAAAGGCACTATGACGGTTTTTTGTGGGTTTACTTTTAACCCCACTTCGGCGCACCAGTCCAAGACCACGTCAACGCCAGCGCCCATCACCTCAGCGACGGTGGATTCGAATTTGCCCTTGACAATAGTTATGTCATCTGCGTAACCGATTGCATAGTAACCACGCACATATAGCCTGGAAAGCAGTTCGTCTACAACAAGAGACCACAGTAAGGGTGAAAGGACTCCTCCTTGTGGGCAACCTTTAATAGCTTTGACGCTGATAGTAGTGCTGCCCAATGAAAAGAAGATTTCCCTCTCCCGTAGCATACCCTCTACCCAAGTGATAGTAGCTGCTGGAATACCCCTGAGCTCGAGGGCTCGGGATATGCAGTCATAGCCAGTGCTATCAAAAGCTCCCTCAATGTCAAGGAATGTACATAGTGCTATTTCCTTATCATTAAGGAATTTCTCAATTGTCCCTATAAGATTATGTAGGGCTGTCACCGTTGATTTCCCCTTTGAATAATCGAATTGTGTTCGATGCAAAGGGGTAGCTGTACATTCCACCAAGTGCATCATCGCATCGCCATCACTGGCGATTTGACGTTGGTTAGCAATGGTCAGTGACCACTGCCGTTCCAGGGGGCGCCCACGCGGATGACTACACAAAAATCAAACGGAAATTAAATTGCAAACCAAAATTCTGTTTTCCACGAGCACAAAATGTAGAAAATTGGAAAAATGGAAAGCGCCGGCCGATGTTATTAAATCCGCGAATAAATGACCGTAGTGAAGTATTTGTACAATGTTTATTCGAACGAAATTTCATATAGAAAACGCCCCAGCGGAGCCAGGTAGTGCATTTTATTGTATTTTGTATGATTTTCTGCATCTAATGCAGTTTGACGATTTTAAAAGAGCTCTAAAACAAAAGTTTGCGGTTTTTAACATACGATTTACGATATGTTAGTTATGTCGTTCTCGATTGATAAGGAAATTGTCCCAAATCACTCTTTTTTTCGAGCAACTGTCCCAAAAAAAACCTATCCTTAAAAAGATTAGCTTCGACTTTTACTCACAAAAATTTATTTGATCGGAAAGAACAAAGCTGGTGTCATGAAAACAAGCAAATAAACAAATGATTTTTCATAAATTTATTTTGTTTATTTATTTGTTGACATGACACCAGCTTTGTTCTGTCAAATCAAGCGCGCACACATAATCAAATTAAAGATTTCGTTGTATATTCGATTGGATTTAGTACAGATTTGAACGTCCAAATTTCCGATTCTAATTTTCAGAGCAATGTTGGCACGGAATTTTGGTTTTGCCTACTAACACAAACGCTTGTGAGTGCTGTGAATCGAATACTATTCGAATCAAGACTGTGATAAATACGCTTGAGTTGGGTCGGTTTGCAATTTTGATGACGTCTGCCATCGATTTAGTAACATCAAAATATTCCCATTTTCTACTTTTTTACATTTAGCCTAGCATTACACTTTGCGTTTTTCTGCAGGAAGAGTAATCCCGGAAAAAATGCATTGTCGTACAAGAAGAGAACCCTATAATTACGAGTACACATTGCGTTTTTCTGCGGGAAAAGCTTGTGAAAGAAATAAATATATCCCAGTGAGGATATTGATGGTTTTATTTTTGTGGAAATATAGTAGGTAGGAGTCGGGAGGCCGACAATTTCAGCCAGTCCTCAATGGATGCACTGCATGAATTTCGTCACTGGGTGCATGCGTTTCAAGTTTATCGTTGAACCAAAAAACGGAAGGTATAATGCGTTTCATATACCACCGTGTGTTCATCTTCTCACTGCGTTTTTTTGCGGGAGAAGTCCTCCCGCTGTCGTTGGACTTACTGCTGCAAAACGATTCCTGCAAACTGCAGCGTTGTCGTAACGCATAAGTGTAAAGCGTTCCATTTAAATGTATGCGTCCCTCTTCTCGTACGACAATGCGTTTTTTTGCGGGATTGCACTTCCTGCAGAAAAACGCAAAGTGTAATGCCAGGTTTACGCTTGCAGTACTCCTGCAATGTTCGCAGTTTTTAGATCTATAGTACATAATTCGTTATTGTCTTGCAGGCCGCAAAAACTGTTATGGAGAACCGCATGCCGACCCCTGTTTCACAGGAAAATATAAATATAGTACATGGTCAATTTCAACTCAAGACATCTTAGAACAATAGGAAAATTTTCGCTTGTGATGTTTTTGACAAATCATCCAACAAAATTAAGACAAATGATGGCAACTTCATCAGCAGCAAATTACAAATTCTTCACAAGTTCACACATAAAGGTATCAATCTTTATCAAAAATTCAACAGTTCCAAGTATATCGCCTTCTGCATATTCCATTCGATTCATTTCACTTTTATCTGTTATTGGCCATCTTCTGGAGTAGGCATTCAATCGTTACGTACGTGAACAGGAATCCAAATACCCCACTACCAGATTTTTTACGTTCACATTTAACTTCTTGGATTCACGTCTTTCCCGGAGTGGCACGAGCAAAAAAAATCTTTGCAACATTTGATAAGGTGATAAGCCCTTCACGTATGTGAGTAAAAAAAAGGTATATTGCACGAATGATGATAGTGTACGTACGAACCGAATATCGTAAAATTCCGGATGTCATTTTCTCGAATAGGGAGTCGGATGCTGAATGATATGATATAGTTGGAGATTCTGCAGCTATAAATTTTTTTATTGTAGCTGTTGTGGTTGTAGAACTTTTGTAACAGGCATTAAATTGGTGAAAAAAAAATAACAAATTGGATCATAAGCTGAACTGAAAACTCACAACAATAAGTAAAATTTAATTAATCAGTAAATTCCAATGTGTATTTGTTTCGTAATAAATCAGATTTTGTTTACATGTACTTTTGAAAATCCTACATTGATTGACATTAGATGATAAATATAGTACGAGTAATATCATTTCAATGAACTACTACGAACTCTCATAATAAGCACCTAATTTTCGTATTCGTCTTACGTCATAAGACATTTGTTTACATGCATGCATCTACTCGAAGTCACTCGGGGGTCATAAAGCCCTTAAGAAATGCCTAAGTCTCTTTGCTTCGTATGAGATGAGCATGCACTCAAACGTAAGGATAACATGTGGTCGCATATGTCGCCAAAAATACCATGTTACCTATGTTGCCCTCGTAATGCGTACGTGAATGTGTTTTCTTACCATAAAACGGACTGATTTTCAATTGAAAAAGATGTTTAGATATTTAAACTCCGGTTATAAATGGAAACATTTGCTATGCCAACCGGGGGATCACTTGTTGTTGAAGAAGCTAATTTGATTTGTTTGTAAACACACATACGTACGGACTCCATGAGTGCAGAAAATAAGTTCATTCATACTTGCATACTAGCAATTTTTGGAAAAAGGGAATTAATGAATAAAACACACGAAACTCTATACATGCACCTTAATTGTTATTTATGACAACCGACGTGCTTCAAGCTGGGAATCGTTAGTCGCGTTTCTTTGTACCAGAACATTACGGAACAAAAATAAGCAGCAAAAAACGATAAAGAACATTATGGCGCAAGTAGATTGGAGATGGAGAATTCCCTTAGTTTAATGCATATTCGGTTCGATATCGAAGCACAATCGTCAGTGACAGTTGAGAGACGTCTTCCACAACAAACGGACTGGCCGAATTACGCTGAAGCACTTCGCGACAAACTCTCAATGATTGAGACGTCTGCCTCAGGAGCCCTTAGTTTGGAGAGATTGACCATGGATGTCACCTCAGCTATCCTGTCGTCTTACGAGGAAAATTGTCCTCTCAGGACTACTAAGAAGAGCAGGGGAGTTTCGTGGTGGAACACAGAACTCTCTCGCTTAAGGAAACGTACAAGGCAATTGTTCAATAGAGCAAAGCATAATGGTGAGTGGGATCTATGTATATCGCTCCACACTGACCGAGTACAATAAAAAGATTAGAGCAGCTAAACACAATAGCTGGACGCACTTCTGTGAAGGCGTACATAATACTAATACGGCAGCCAGACTGCATCGCGTTCTGGCCAAGAAAGACTCTATTTCAGTAAGCACACTCAAAAGAGGAGATGGAAGTACCACAGAAGACTCTGGAGGCACAGGAAAGCTTCTTCTTGAGACGCATTTTCCAGGGTGTATCATCGAACATGAAGATAGCAGCAATCTAGGCAATCACTTTATGCCCCTCAGGGCTAACCGGTGTAACTGGTCAGCTGCAAATAAAATCTTTACATGCGAAAAAGTTCAGTGGGCAATTGGAACATTCGAGCCCTACAAATCGCCTAGCACTGACGGAATATTTCTAGCCCTTCTGCAACAAGGGCAACAGTCACTTGTACCATTCCTCCTAAGCATCTTTAGGTGCAGTTTTGCTTTGGGCTACATTCCCAAAACCTGGAGGTCAGTGAGAGTGGTATTCATTCCTAAAATGGGCAACAGACCCACGGATGACCCGAAATCCTACAGACCAGTCAGCCTGACATCTTTTATGCTAAAGGCAATGGAAAAGATCATTGATGCTCATATCAGGAGCTCGCTCCTCGTGAGTAACCCCCTTCACCTTAGACAATTTGCCTATCAAGCCGGCAAATGCACTGAATGCGCTCTCCACATCCTTGTTGGTGAAATTGAAGCGGCTTTGACAGCGAAAGAAACAGCTCTATGCGCGTTTCTTGATATCGAAGGTGCCTTTGACAACACCTCTTTCGATTCCATTGACAGCGCTCTCATAGCAAAAGGTACCGACAGTACTACAGTCTGGGTGAAACGCATGCTCTCTTCCAGAAGTGTTATCACTGAAGTTGGAGATACCTCTCTCCCAGCAAATGTCATGCGAGGATGCCGCCAAGGGGGTGTTTTGTCCCCCCTGTTGTGGTGCATCGTTGTAGACACTCTCATGTGGAGATTCTCCGCACTTGGATTCTTAACACAAGGATACGCGGACGACCCGGTTATTAGTGTCAGGGGTAAATTTGAAGAGGTTTTACTCGACATCATCCAAAAAGCCTTGCGTGTAGTCCAGGAATGGTGTGATACTAACGGACTTAGGGTCAGCCCATCGAAGGCCGTTATTGTTCCATTCACGAAGAAAAGAAAGCTTAGGGCTATGAAATGCCCCACTTTACCTATATACAACTCTCCAGTACAAATGGCAAATTACGTAAAATATCTGGGAGTCACACTTGATAGCAAGCTACTCTGGGCAGAACACCTTAGAGTAACATCAGAAAAGGCCACAAAAGCCTTGTGGATCTGCCAGCAGTATGCAGGAAGTACGCAGGCAGGACGTGGGACACCAAGCCCCACATTATCCTCTGGATTTACAAAGCTATTGTTCGGCCAATTGTTGATTATGGAGCAGTCGTTTGGTGGAAAAGAGCGACCACCTCAGTTGGTAAGGATGCTCTCACCAAAATACAAAGGCTTGCATGCCACATAATAACGGGAACCATGCGCTCCTGTCCTACTGCGGCACTTGAGGCTTTGCTTGACCTTCCGCCACTGCATATTCACATTGAAGTAGAGGCAAAAATTGCAATAGCAAGAGTAATGAACCATATTATGGTCTGGTAGTGCTGCTTCCACCGGCAGATCTATGGCAGCACCTGATGAGTAAGGATCTGTCGGTGGTACGAAACCAGAGGCCGAGGGTCCCATCACACCCGGACCCAGATTGGACTGCGTGGGCGTCTAAGCCGTCCGCAACCATTCCATCCTTATCGACTATTTTTTTTTAATTCCCCACTTTTACCTCCCCTGTTTGTGTTGTCTTCCCCAGGCCTATGAATTTTTGTTAATACATAAAGGACAGGGGCAACGAGCGGCGAAAACCCCGCCCACATCTCCCGAACTGTGCTACAGCAAGCATAGGCCGCTGCTTAGCTCGTTGAGGGGCCTTTTTCTTCGCCAGATGGCACGGCTCGACCTTCACGGTCAATATGCTATCTTAGGCTCCGTCCCCACGGGCATCTTCGGATGCCCACCAAACCGTCCGTTACACAAGGCTAAAAGCCAATGTACAAATCAGACTGAATCCGGAACAAAGTAGCTGGCTGCTAAGTCACAATACGCTCAACATGCCATCTGATCACCAGACTAGGGAGCTATGCTTCGAGCATTCCTTCCGGTCAATTGTCTGGAATAGAGAGCAGTGGGCGGAGTCCTTCAGCTCTCTTCACTCTGACACAATAAAATGTTTCACGGACGGGTCCAAAACGGATAAAGGATCAGGTGCGGGCATTGTCGGCCCAGGACACAGAATTTTCATCCCCATGGGAAATTTCTCCACTGTCTTCCAGGCGGAAGTGCATGCCATTGAGGTCTGTGCACTACTGTGCCAGGCCATAAGCTACACTAACAAGAACATAGGAATCTTTACCGATAGCCAGGCGGCCATAATGGCACTGACTAGTCCATCGTTTCACTAAAGCCTAGTTAAGTCTTGTCAAGATATCCTTACCATCGTCTGGGCCTCCAATCACCTAACTATCTACTGGGTTCCTGGGCATTCCAATATTGTAGGTAATGAACAAGCAGACGAGCTTGCCAGACAGGCATGTGAGGCCCCCTACATTGGTCCAAACCCTTTCTACGGTATACCTATCTGTCTTGTCAGGCAGCGGATTAGGGAATGGGAGCGAGAGAGAGCTGCCTCTCTGTGGGAAGCTCTCCCAGGTATGAGACAATCAAAATTGTTCATTGCTGGCTACTCTCATAACCGATCCCTTGATCTACTCAGCCTGAGCAGAAACAGGGTCAGAATTATATGTGGACTTCTCACAGGTCACTCCCGTCTTCGAGGTCACCTCAAAACGATGCGCATCGTTTCGGATGCAAGCTGTCGTTTCTGTGAGGCCAATGACGAAAACCCAGAACACATCCTCTGTGAATGTGAGGCTCTAGCTTGCCGTCGAACTGTTTGCTTCGGCATTGCCTATCCTATGGCCGAGGACGTGGCCTCGAGCAAGCTCGGCCATCTCAGTCGATTTATCGAGATGAGCGGATTGGATTCGCAGATTTAGTCCTGCTCTCCAGGATTCGGGTATAGCACAATAAACTTATAGTCGCAGTGCTTGTGGCTCTTTTATTGGCCACGACCCATCTATAATCTAATCTAATTCCCTTAGTTCAGGATGTGTCTTGGGTTAGTTAGCCTTCAAACCTCAACTCAAAATAACTTAAATTCTAATATATCCGTAATGGAAATACAGTCTAATGCGGCTATTACTCTATAAAAGCTCTTTTACAAATATCTTTCATGAACGATATTTTAAAAGAACTTTTACGAACGATATTAGCCGCCTAATGAGGAAGGTGCGGAAGCTTGTCAGAAAAGTGTTTGAATCAAGCAACGTTCATGTCGCAAATCCTTTCTTAGGCGGCTGTTACACTATAAAAGTTCTTTTAAATTATCTTTTATAAAATATATTTGCAAAAGAGCTGTTATAGTGTAATAGCCGCCTAACAAATTTTATTTGGGTAGCAAATCATTTTGTTTATTTGCTGTTCAATTTAATTAGACAAAATCAACATTTAATCCACAAGAAATAAAATATATACTCGACCTAAGCTGCATTGCCCCCGCGCTAATTCCGAAATTTCAACCTAAAAATTCGCCTTAAGAACAAGTTTTTTTGCACCAACTGTTCATCGAAAATTATTGAGAACAATTTTGTTAGTGTAACGCGGAAAATTGTTCTGGAACAAACAAATTGTTGACGCACTATGACCCACTAGGAGTAGTAGTAGTAGTATGCTCACAATAAACGGATCTATTCTTGGAGGAAACTACAATTAACGTATCCCTTGCACTTAAAAAAATTGACTGACGATGAGTCCACGAACAAAACGGCCCAATAGCCCTAGCTAAGGAAGTCCACGTCTTAAGATGGACATATACTTGCGTCGAAAAGCCAAATTGATCCCGGTTCGAAACAAAATCGGTAGTACGTGGGGCTTATGGCTCCGCGATTCACCGCGATCCAATTTGTCAAAGGATTCTTGTCCATTGCATCCTTTAAACAACGCAAGATTGTTAATACTTCTAGAAAGTTTGTCGATTTGCTGAACTTGATGGCTGTGGTACGAGACTACAATTTTCTCATGAAAACAATACATCCCTCGTAATTACCTGTTATCGATTATGTATCTATAGATAAGACATAGACAGAATCTTCAACAATTCGTTTTGATGCCTAGGGAAAATCAGGGCTGGTCAAAGTCTAAATTAAGGTACAAGCCAGGACATTTTGACGCCCACTTCTTCACATTTTTTCAAAACAGTTTTCCATATAAACTAGAATGATGCGTTGCTTCAAATATTGTTTGCAAGTATTTTTAATGTATTTCCAATTATTGTTGCATTTTTTTAAGCGCTACTTTTGTGCAAGCAATTTCGCTTCATTATTGACACCGCTTGGAGAAAAGTGGTTGTCAGAACTCAACTTTTGTCCGGGCTGTTTTGCTTGGCGCTAATTATCGTCAATAATGAGTGCGCCCCGTAAAAAAAGCCTTAAACGTTGCAAGTTGCTTTCAACTTAATTTACTTTCAGGTGCAGATTGCATGTAAAACTTTATTTCCCCTCTTTCAGATTTACAAGCATCTGAATTGCTGAATCCTTGCAACGTTGGGTTCAGAAGGCGGTTCCGTTGCGGAACGGCGGGGTAACTACAATACTTTCTGAGCGCACACCGAACATGTTTAAATAAAATGTCATTTTGCCGAGAAAAAAATATTTTTACTCATTGATCAATGCTCACGCTCAATGTTGTGACAACGACTTTGACAGTTCACAAATGACCCGCGCCATTTGACGAGTGCTGTGTTTTATTCCATTTTGATTTGATTTTTCGTAATGGGCACTGTATAAATTTACACCCGCGAGCATTCGAAGCTGCAAAATGGCAAATCAGTTATCTATTTTCTTAAAGAATAAAGGTTTCGCCTTAAATCGACAAATCCAATTTTTATTTCTATTACGGAAATATAGTGTGCTGCCTTACTGCAGATCTCAGCTGATCGATTTTTTGAAAATTTGAAAAATTGAAACTGATGAAGAAGAGTGGCGTTAAGCGAGCACACACTGCATAACTGGAAGGTTGCCGAACCGCTCCGCGACAGTGTAGGATTTTAAAAGACTTCCAGATCAATCCAATGGTCGCAACAGACGATCGAACCAAACGGTTTGCGGTCATGCGCAACCACGTCAACTTCATGGAATGTACGGAAATATTCTCCCCATTTCCACCGCGTTTTGCGAACCATTTTGTTCGACGTGTGTGTGTCGAGCTTAAGTCACTCTGACTGGAAAATGAAACCTAATGGTCGCCACACACGATCGCGCACAATTACGACCGAACTTCCATCGAACTATAAATTTTATAGAATGGTGTAAATCAGTAGTTTTTTTTCCGCACATTCTATAAAATTGATGGTGCGATGTAAGTTCGGTCGTGGTTGTGCGCGATCATGAGTGTTAACTTAAGGCTTGAACTTGAATTGATCATGCGTGTAAGTTTAAACTGTGAGAATCGCTTTCGATTATATAAATCGCTAATTACGAGTATTTATACCTATAATGGAATTATATTATTGGGTTGGCAACTAAGTACTTTCGGTTTTGTAGTATAAAATAAAACACTTTTTTTTTTAACAAAGAATAGTTTTTAATCAATTATATATTTTCCATTTTGCTCAATGACCTTTTGCCATCTTTCTTTCAGCTGCATGATTCCGCGCTCATAAAATTTCTGGTCCTTATCAGCAAAAAACTGAACCAGGTGCGAGTGAAGGTCATCCTCATTTGTGAAAGCTTTACCATTCAAAAAATTCTGCAAACTTCGAAATAAATGGTAATCAGATGGTGCCAGATCAGGGCTGTATGGGGGATGTGGCATCACTTCCCAGCCAAGCTCCAATAGTTTCCCACGAGTTGCCAAAGATGTGTGAGGCCTTGCATTATCATGGTGGAACACTACACCTTTCCGATTTGACAATTCTGGCCGTTTTACATTGCTTGCTTCATCCAGTTTCATTAGTTGTTGACAGTAAACATCAGAATTGATCGTTCGGTTCCTTGAAAGCAGCTCAAAAAACACAACACCTTTGTAATCCCACCAAACTGACAGCATGAACTTTTTTGGACGCAATTCAGCTTTCGATGTGGTTTGTGCTGGTTCATCGTGTTTGCTCCATGATCGTTTTCGAACTTTGTTACTGTACAGGACCCATTTTTCATCACCAGTGATGATTCTTTTTAAGAAAGGGTCGGTTTCATTTGGTTTAAGGTGCATATCGCAACAGTTGATTCTTTGTGATAAATGAATTTCTTTCAATTCGTGAGGTACCCAAATATCAAGCTTCTTAACTAGCCCAAGACATTTTAAATGTTTTTCAATTGTTGTGTGCGATACATGTAGCCTCTTCGCAACCTCTCGAACAGTTATATGACGATCCTCTTCAATTATGACTTTGATTTGGTCATCATCAACTTCAGTAGGCCGACCAGAACGTTGCTCATCTTTGAGGGAAAAATCTCCAGAACGGAATTTCTTATACCAATTCTGACACGTGCGCTCTGTTAAGCAATCAGCACCATAAATTTCACATATCTCTTTGTGAGCCGCAGCAGCTTTCTTTCCTTTACGGAAATAAAAAAGTAAAATATGCCGAAAATGTTCGCTTCTGCACTCCATTTAAAATTAACCCGCAACTAATAGCTTTAATAAAAATCACGCACTACTTGCTTCTAAAGTTACGTCAATGTGACAAGTATCACGTGAGAAACGGCAAAGTACAGCACTAACATATGTTATACAAAAAATAAAGCAACGCTATCTAGCAATGAAAAGCGAAAGTACTTAGTTGCCAGCCCACATTCTGCTCTAAATTGACAAAATTCAGCTCCTCTTGGGCGCCCTCTTCGGTACCCTTTCAGGGTCGGCACCCCGCCTGTTTTGCCTTAGCCTTTGACCGGCCCTGGGGAAATCGAGCAAATAAGTTAATAGCTTTGAGCTAACTCTATAGTTGAAACTGTGTGGTTTGTTAAGTATATTTTATGACTTTTTCAATCAGTTGTTCCATTTTCTTTGCTTAAACAAGAAAACTACGCGCAAAAAAAGGAGTTAGTTTCAACTATAGAGTTAGCTCAAAGCTATTGACTTATTTGCTCGATTTTCCCCAGGGCCGGTTCATTCTAGATATAACTATAAATTGATATATGTATTAAGATTTTAGTCCCTCCTGAACACTTTGGTAAAACCGAGTTAGCCATTTGGGGAATTAGGCCGACGATATGTTAATTAATTTATATGTATAAAGCTAATAAGTGCGTTCGATTCAACTGGATTTAGGTTGAATTGGATCGAATGCCATGTACATATTTAAAATATCAAACATATATGCAGTGGCGGATCCAGACGTGTGCGCACGGGAGGGGTTTTGAGGGTTCAGAAATACAGAAATTTAGCACAAAATCATTAGAAGTGTGAGGGGTCCATGTTTACCGAAATTTTGTAATAAAATGCTTAAAGAATTTTTCTAAGCGAAAATACCTAATAAGTACAAAAATTTATTGATCTTAGGTAGGGCTCAGGGCTTATCCTCAGTCTGGGTTTTTCTTGGACTGGACCAAAGTAACCGCTTAAAAGTTCGAATTTAGATACTTCATTCGATATCGAAATATCGTGAAATTCATGAAAAAATTAATGCGGGCTTGGAAAAAAAATTAAATTTACGACTGATTGATATGTCAAAAAATGGTAAAAAAAATTTTTTTAAATGGTTATTGTAAATTAATGGTCAATTCACTCATTTCCATTCTAGCCATTTTTTACAGCAAATCGTCTGCGCTAAAAATAAAAAATTTTATTTTTCAGATTGAGTGGGAAATTAAAAAAAAAAAAATAATACAGTTCAAGTTCAAGTTCGTGAAACTACAACGACTTCAATGGGCAGGGCATGTACAGAGAATGGACAAGCAAGCAAGTAATGAATGCAGAACGAGTCGACGGAGCGAGACTGCCTAGACGACCGAGATCTCGTTGGGAGAGCTCAGTAGGTGTGGACGCCGCGAAACTACTAAATAAAATAAAATAAATAACTGGCGCAACAGTCCAATTTTAAACCTCGAGATGAGTTAGCACCATCTCATTTTCTAGATCGTGACGGTCTTGTGCAGAGGTGTGTGATCAGCAACACGCTCAACCGGGTTATTTACCCCATAAATGGGTACTCGTTTAACAGCTGAGTGGGCTCATAGTCCGACACGTAAATCCCCTTTTTTGTCGAAAGCTACCGCATTCAGTAGGAATCTAACCGGGGCTCAGTGCGTAGAAGGCGAACGTGCTAACCGTTGCGCCATCCGGACGAAACTACTGGGCTTCCAAAATTGGAGGACGCGGTCACGTGACCGAGATAATTGGATGACAACGATCCAGGCGGCCAAAGCCCGACGTCGGGCTGTCGCGCCACGATGATGATGATGAAGTTCAAGCCCCTGCCTTGGAAAATTTCTGCCCACGGGCCTGTCTAGATCCGCTCCGATATGTTATGAGTACCATAGTACTTATGTTTATATGACCATAGTATATATTTAACAAAAACACCATATCAGACCTTTATCTGCTGGATTAGAGACCTATCCTTTTGAATGTAAATTGGTCCAGATTTAAACGAAACGAACACTTGGATATTCGATACATGTATTCGCGATTATTATTTTCAATATTTGCCTCAGTAATCTATCTTTCAATACACTACATTGGAAGCTGCCATTACATTTATAGGATTTAGCTATAAAACCTACAAGTACACTAAAAAATACGCAATATCGCAAAACAACAGTTATACGAGTACTAAAATAGTTTCACATTACTATTGTAATGTCAATGGAGCGGATTCGACGGGATTTAATAGCACAACTAATTCTTATGAACCGGAAACATTCAACATGTATGGATATGTAGAAGGTGCAATTTATATACTTACTTCAAAAGCTATCGTCTTCAGCAAAATTTATTGACAACATAAACGAAATTGTACCGTGGCCATTCCATCTTTACAAAAACGATTCCAACGTTGTTCATACTTCAACCTTAACCATTATCTACCCCTTCCTATTTTCCTTGATATTTTTTTCCTGTTTGTTTTACTTTCACATTTCCAACCTTTCTCAATTGAACAAGAAAAGAAAACGGCTTCCCGTGGTAAATATAGTGAACACAGAAGGAACAAACCAGGAAAGCAACGAACTAAAACTAAACGAGAAGATTTGGTCGCTTTAGTAGTGATTTATAATAATTGGATGTCTTTATTGATGACCTGAAAGCATCTTAAGGACATTTTTGTTTATCGTTGTTACCTTCTCGGGTTCGTCAACGTGAACTTAACCATAATCGCCGGACGATGAAAGGTACTCGTATGTTAATATGGGACTATTGTTTGAGGGTTTGAATAAAATGTGTGCACAGATCGAACATGTTTTTATGAAGGAAAAAGAAAACGCTTCAATATGACATTCGTGAAGAGTTTGAAAATTATAGCGATTTTTTCTTGATGTGTTTTCGTTTTCTTTAGATTGTAGAACGAACGCTTGCAGTACACCTCCTTGATTTTGTCCTAACTTTCTAAAGCAATCCAATGCATTTAACCTTTATTCGGATAGTAATCCCGGGCGTATGGTTGTAAATTAATCAGCACAGCACATTTAAGGTTGACCCAGAATTTTTTAATTAAACTTCAAACGTGTTTTTCATCAGTGGCTTCGGAGCTCGCCAATTTGTGTACAAGACTAGCGAATGTAAAATTTTATTTCATTCCCTAGGAGTAATTACATTCATGTCGTTATTTGCAAGTGAATTACATGCATTCCGCGCTCCTGTTGTGTGTCTTCCCACTCCCATCTAATTGCCTAAATCTGTGTTCGTCGTGACATCTTTACAAAGAGAAAACGATGTATAAAACTTTCTTTTGCGCTGACAAACAGATATCATTACTACAAATATGAATCCTTTGAAGTTTTGACGTTTGCTTTTGAAATGCCATCCTTTTTGGCTTTAGAATGTCACGAGAAAATCACATATTTGACTACTTTGTGAAAGAGTGGAGAGTAAGAAAAAACGTACTATAGAATAAATGATTTCGTACAAACGAGACTAATTAAAAAGTTCCTTTTGGAGAACAGAAGTTATCATACTGACATTTAACGTTATTACTTAATGATCATATAGTATTCTCTGCGCTCGCGTTGTTCGCTTAGCTCACCGTTTGGTACTAATCTCAATTATTTGTAACATACATAATTTATCCCTGCCAACTCATCCGCATGACGATGAGGCTAAACTTAAGCCTAGAAAGTGTGAGGTGATACCACGAAAATCAGGGATCACATAATCTCGGTCATTTTAACAAATTATACACCCCCGTAGTAGAGAGAGGTAGGTTTTTTTTTTTTTTTCGAAGTACTAATGGTTTAATGTCCCATTCGAAACGGACGTACATGCAAACAAACATCTATTTGCACATACCCAGTCAGACAAAAATCGAAACTTGATCGATCCTAGACCGAAGACTGTCTGTTAAGGAAGCGATGACTATATCGATGAAACGTCGGAGACATTTATATGGGAATGGCCGCTTTTGCGATACCGAAAATGAGGACATTAATCGACCCCAAATCGATGACGGTAATCAGTGTAGAATCGATGCTGAGATCAAATTATGATCGATGACTGTAGTCAACTATGACTGTAGAAATGTGTAGAATCTATTTAAGCCTGATATACAATTCGTCCAGAAACTAAAAGTGTCGTGAAATTTCTTGTAAAATTGACGCGAAGTTTTCCCGGGAAAATTCATTTTAAGCCGGTCTCAAATTTTTGTAGCGATTTCACGGCACTTTTCATTAACGGCGGACTGCATACCAAGCTTATAGAAAACATAAACACACAAAACATATTCCGTATTTGATGGTACGACAACATGCCTCGCCAAACATACTTTAATGAATTTAAATTTCAGGCAAATTGATTACCAGATTCGATCGAAAACATTTCGATTCCTTTCAGATCAGAGACAGACCAATGACAAAGGCCGTTATAAGAACATTCAAATTTTCCAGCTTCGGAGACAAGCCGATGAATGGAACCGCTATAGGATCGAAGGCTTTTCGATTCCACTGGGCATCGGAGACAAATGCCTTGCTGGATAGTTGTACCCGGAATTACGAGTACTCAGTTGCCGTCTCCCCTAGTGGGGCATAGCGCGTCAACTATTCCATGTGGCTTAGCTGACGTTTCGTTGGCATAAACCAGTTTCAGACGGTGCATATTGCCAGCATGCACCTCCTGCGACGGGGGATGTTTTGGCTTATTATTACGCCGCGCACCACAGAGGGAAGACAACACACGGCCACGAATGCCATGGACGGGACTTGAACTCGTAGCCGTAACGACCGTAGTCAGACATGAGATTGACGCCTCTACGCACTGAGCTACCGGTCGCCCCGAAAGTATAGTTTGGGGAAAGCTACGTTTTTTATTTACATAAGTAAAACTAAAGGTTCGTACAGTCGTAAATATTTGACCAAATTTTTGAAAAAATATTTGTCCAAAGACATTAATTTGGCAGAACAGTTTTGTCGCTTGTTTGCATGGCGCTAAATACTAGATATAAAATATTTTCGGTTCACACGTGCAACAAATAATTTTATGAATATTTGCATTTTTTTGCGAAATATGTGTGAACGCACTTTAAGTAAATAAAAAACGTAGCTTTCCTTTATTATTTTTGTGCCCTTCGCGAATGTGACTGGGTATTTTAACTTTGTCATGAAGTTTGCAACGCATAGAAGGAATCATCTCCGACCATATAATCTATATATTATTTTTTTTGAGAATAAAGTGGGTCATTGCGAGTCTAAGTCAAAAATGACTCAAACTCGCTCCCCGCTGCCACATAAAAATTATCAACTTAAAGCCAATTCATTCGCCTGTCGCTTGGTTTCGTCCACACCATGGATTTACTATTCAGGAGATGCCTTAATACATGGGGGAAGCAGCTCGACCAAGCCAGGGGTTTGTATTCCGACCTAAATCGGAATACGTCCCTGAGTGGAATGCTAACACCTTAAATAGTGTGCATCACACGACACGAGTGCGAATTTTCATCCAATGAGAAGTCACTGTGTTTATTCACGCATAAGCCCATTTTAATGTTTTTAAGAATACTCGTATATATTATTGGTCAGTATGATGAAGTAAGTGGGTTAAGTTTTGTCCGTCTGTCTGTCTGTTTATATGCAATCTAGTCTCTCAGCTTTGGAGCTATCGAGCTAAAAGTCTTCTTTCTATTATATCCTGCATATATGTCGGAACTAACGGAATCGGACTAATACGTCACATAGCTGCCATAGGAACGACCGGTCCAAAAGCCCATCTTCGTGGGAAAAACTTTTTTATTTCTAAAGCAATCTTTTTCGAATTCCACATTGCTGCTTTCAAATCAAATTCCCGAATTCGGTTGAAATTGGACTACTCTATCGTGTAGCTGTCATAGAAACGACCGTTCCAAAAACAAGTTTTTGTTAGAAAAACTTTTTTGTTTCTAAACATATCTTTACCATATTTCATATTCTTCAATCATATTTGTCGCCAAAACTACATTCCAAAATTTGGTTTGAATCGACCCACTATTTCATATACCTCTCATAGGAACAGTTAAATAGGAACAAGTTTTACTACTAATTTCAAAGTGGCAAATGCACCGTAAATCGAAATGCCGAAAGTTAGCTTGCTTTTTATACCCTTCACGTATGTGATAGGGTATATTAACTTTGTCGTGTTTGCAACGCACAGAAGGAAGCATCTCCGACCATATAAACCATATGTTCTTGGTCAGTATAATGAAGCGAGTCGATTAAGCTTTGTCCGTCTGTCTGTCCGTCTGGTTCTATGCAAACTAGTCTCTCAGTTTTGAAGCTATCGAGCTGAAATTTTGCACAGAACCTTCTTTCTGTTGCACGCTGGAAATATGTCGGAACCAATGGAATCGGACCACTACGTCATATGGCTGCCATAGGAACGACCGGTCCAAAAGTTCGTCTTTGTGAGAAAAACTTGTTTATTTCTAAAGATAGCTACGAGTATTTCAAATTTCACGCTATTTATTAGTATCTTTAACCAAATCACACTTTCGAATTTGGTTGAAATCGTACTACTCTATCAAATAGCTGTCATAGGAACGACCGTTCAAAAAGCAAGTTTTTGTTAGAAAAACTTTTTTATTTCTGAAGATACCTTTACCAATATTTGACTATTTCGAAAGCAATATCTCTGTATACTGTCATCTCATTTGGCAATTAATAATAATGTCAATTGAATACTTTTACCGCATATGTATAGGGAATCCATGATGCTTAACAATCCAATGTGGTTAAATCTTTCATCCAATGAATTTGGACTTCATCAGTTTTTAGTTACGAGTTATTTTTGTATGGAATATTCTATGTCCTCTTCTAAGGAACCCTTCAATTTCAAATACAATGTTGTTTATTCGTCCTTTTACTAAGACAGTCAATCGTTCAATATATTGGTGATACCTTCTCCCAATATACCTCCATGCGTGCATATTCTTGCTTGACTGCCCGTAAACGACGATAAAATATGAATAAATATGAATCATTCAGATTCAGCGGTGAAGCAAACAAAACCCAAAAACTGCGAATAACAGCAAGTCTAGGGGAAAAAAGAGCCAAGGAATACAACGAAAGGATAAGGACTTCGCCTTATCTAATACAATAACTGAAGGGAGCTGGGTGGCAAATGGATAGAATACCTTAACATAATTCAACATGAAGACTGTGGTGTGTACACAGGACAAGAAAAGAGCATCTGATGAGAAAATTTCAAATCCATATGTGGGTACGTATACGTATGGACTTCCGTTTGTCGATTCGCAAAAAGGATAATTTTACTTTATAGATAGATGGTTTTGCATTGCCAAATCCATCTCAATGTTGATTTAATATACGTGTAAGCGTGGGCCAACGTTTCAAATTAGATTCACGAATAGAAAGAACACTCAATGGAAATGCGTCCCCTTCCTTATTACTTTACTTATTATTGGTCTGATATTCATGTTTGCTTAAATATGCATTTATGCAAGCGATATGCGGATATCTTCGACCAACGCTCATTAGCGTAAAAAATATGGTATTAGCGCAATAATTAGGAAATCAGAAAAAAGTTTGAACTACGCCATTAAAATTTTGTCGGTTTGCATCTGACATACTCGTATTATAAAAATATACGCATTATTTTATGAATCAATTTCAAATAAGATATTGATGAGGATGCTGACTCCTGTGTTAAATTAATAATTGGGAATTGTTATTTTAATTTTGCTTGAGTAAATAAGGGTGAACTTGAACAAACAAAATACCTTACGTTAAAACACACGCCTTTAATGTGCTGAAAGAAAGACCGATATCCTAGCTTTTACTATAGCCCGTCACCCGAACAAAGATCCATTTTCATACAAAACTAACAGAGAAAAGAGAGATGGAACGGAGTACACTAAATTCCCTGAAGCAATTTTACCTCATTCACTCTGGTAAAAAAATAAACAGAGAGACGTCCGTTACCCCGGAACACCCGACCGATCTATATAATTTGAACCAACCTATCAAACTCACATTCCCCTCATATTTCTCCCTTGTTGAAAATTGCTTAATTTGCCTTGGTATGTTTCATTTCCTTCTATCTCACTCTTCTCTGAAAATTACTGACCGACCTTTGATCCGCTTGTTGACGCTCATGTTACGGGCACATGTTGCCGCTCAAATTTGCTTCAAATGGACGGATGCACCTGTATATCGATTTTTGGCATGGATTTTTCTATGATATGAAAGGAATCGAGAAGCCTTTGATCATACATCGATTCCCAGTAAGACAGTTTCCGATTCAGAGAGAGATCGAAAAGTCTCCGATCCATTCATCGATTTGTCTCCAAAGCTGACAAATTCTAAATGTATTCGCTTTTATCGATAAAGATATCGAAACCAATTAAACACAATCATGAAATCTGCCAAACGGGACTATGTCCAGAATACCATAAATAAAGGCAATTCATCTCAACGTTTATGGCAAACTGTCAACGAACTGTCAGGGAGACATTACACAAACAAAACCGAGTGGACCAAGATAATCGATCCAAACTCAACTGTAAGTACTTCGGAGATTGCGGCAGAAACGTTGAACAAGGCATTCAGAAACATTGGCAAAAATATGTCCAACGCTGGAGGGCCCCCCAGCCACTTACAGAAGCCAACCAAACCAACACTATACTTGAATCAAATTTCCATTTAAATCGTACAAGTACAAGTAAATTGAATTAAGGATAGGTAAATTGTGTAAATCTGCTCCTGGAATTGACAATATCAGTTCGGAAATCCTCAAAACCATCAAACAGGAAATTAAAAGCCCCTCGCTACAATTTTTAATAAATGTATCAAGGAAGGAACAACACTATTCAAAAAGGCTATAATTATTCCAATCTACAAAAGCGGAGACAATACCAATCCTTTTAATTACAGACCAATTTCCTTGGTATCAAAATTATTCGAAAGATGCTTGAAAGATCGCCTTGACAAATTTCTTACAGAAAACAATATATTATCCCCAAACCAATTCGGTTTTAGACACGGATTGAGCACTGAAAATGCTATAACTGAAGTATGCGACTTCCTACACTCACAGATTGAAAATGATAATAAACCTATAGCAGTTTTTATGGATTTGGCGAAAGCGTTCAATACAATACCACACAATCTCATGACAGTGAAACTGAAAAAAAAATCGGCATTTGCGGCAACCCCCTAAAGCTATTTACCAGTTACTTATCAGGTCGTAAGCAATGTGTCAAAATCGAAGATATCTATAGCAAATGGGAGCATAACCACCCATACGGCCTTCCTCAAGGTACCGTACTTTCTCCAATTCTGTATCTAATATATACCAATAATCTATGCAACATTGGGGCGTTCGGTAGCGCAGTGTGTTGAGGCATCAGTAGTCTCATGTTTAACTACCGACGTTTCGGGTTCGAATCCCGTCCACGACGACATTCGTGGCCATGGATGTGCAGGAGGTGCACGCTGGCAACTGCATTCTCCGAAACCAGTTTGTGCCAACGAAACGTCAACTGGGCCACACGGAACAGTTGGCGCGCTATGCCCCACAAGGGGTTAGGGCAATTGAGTATGCAACATGAATTTAGCTAAAAGCAAAATAGTCGCTTTTGCGGATGATACAGTACTCCTTACATCGAGTAAGACATAGTCTGAATCTTTTTGTTACGTAGAAGAAGACCTCAAAACGATAAAGAGCTGGCTCGATAAAAATTCGCTTCATTTAAATGTCCAAAGGCAATAACCTTTTCGCTGTCCAACTCAGGACAACCAGCACAAAATAAGATAAGACTACATAACTCCAACTGCAAAGGCCTAACGCAGCAACCTTGCAACTGCATCCAAATAGACTGCCAGGATAAGGTATCATACCTTGGCATAACGATCGACAAGTTTTTAAAACCCATATCGGAGAATTGGTCAAAAAATTACGTAAGAAAATACACATTTTTAAAGTAATAAGATCTACCCTTACAAAATCTCAGATGAGACAAGTGTATTTCGCACTTGTTCAATCCGTCTTGCAATATGCAATATCAGTACCACCATTTAAGGACCTTAATAACAACTCAAAAATATATACTGAAAGCTGCTTTCCATCTATCCCTAAAATTTCCCTCCGAAGAATTGTTCACCCTGCTTAATGTACTACACGTAAGACAACTTTATGCGAAATGCACGAATTATTTAATATTGATTAGTCGGCAATACAACATAAATAGAAAATAAAACTTTTTAGGAATACATACATATGTATAAACAATAAATTTTGAATAGAATGAAAATGTCACTTAGTTAACAATCTTTTGAATTAATACTCTCCCCGCACAAGCATTACTCTAGAGGAAGGAAGCAATAATAAATTGTAAATAAATAATGTACGAAAGAATTAATGAATTGCAATAAAGTATTGAATTGAAATTGAATTTTATATCGATCTAAGTTATCGATTTGTCGCCGATTTCCAATTTGCATAGAATTTGAAAATTGAATAGGCTTTGAAGTTTTTCCTCCACAGACCGACATTTTTTGCTTGTCTGTCCATAAGTGAATTTTGTTGGATCCAGCATCGGGAAAAAAAACCACTAAAAACTTTCAAAAAAAAAAATTTGCAATATGTACTTGAAAACCCGAAGAGATTAAAAGTAACAATAGGTAAATTCAAAAACGTGTAATATTTTTTTTTATTATTTACGATTTATTAACATTAGCCGCGTACTCAGTATACATTTAGACAGGACGAGAGAAGTTGATGTTCAACCAATTTGCTTTCAACTTTTCTCCGATGAGATCCCATCTGAAGGGTTTAAGGTGTGTACGTAAGCCAGTTTTTGACAACCTTTTTCTCACCAAACTTGTTAAGATTTTCTAAAACTAAAACTATATCGTTCCTCAGGCCTGATGAAGTTTTGAATCAGGTTGGATGACTTTGTAACGGTAAGAATGGGGTCAATTGGGGTAATTTTTTTTCTTGATCGTTCAAATACTTTCTTCCGCTCGGTGGCACCCATTTCCCGGAACTTCTTCGAGTACCATTTCATAGTACACTGCGCAACATCCATTCTTTCACTTATTTTACAAATATTTCCATTTTCTAGCGCCAAAATCAAAATAGTGCTTTTGTTTTCCGAACTAACTTTTTTCTATTTTTTGTTCCAAACTACACTTCTCTGCTTATTACGCTATTATCACCAAAGGAGTGGACGTTTTTCAAAACATTTCACTATTTCTAGACTGGATACACATATACCTGAGTCACTAAATCACCATTACTCTAACTACAATACTTCGAAAAAATTTTACGTAAAAAGGAATGAAATAGTTTGAGCAACTGTTTTTTTCCAGTACTGTATATACAGTATAGTAATCATTCCTATATCGATTACAGTAATCGATTCTGCATTGACAACAGCCATCGATTTTACTTAGACATACATATGTATGTCATCAATTCTTCACAAACTACAGTCATCGATTCTACACTGACTCCAGTCATCGATTTTGAATTGATTCCTTTCATCATTTTTGGTATCGCAAAAGCGGTCAAGCCCATATAAATGTCTCCGATGTTTCATCGAAAAAGTCATCGATTCTTTAGTAGACAGTCTTCGACCTGGGATCGATCAAGGTTCGATTCTTCTCAGACTGGGTCTGGGAATTGTTATTGTTTCGTAGATCAAAATCTAACACTAATTATATTAACAAATTTGATAGGCAGTTTGATGACGACCAGTATTGTGTATGGAAATATTTGTCCAGAATTTCAGCCGCTCAATAGCATCCGACCACATACAGCGTGTGGATCCATGACTTTATCTATACATATAATAAATTTGCAAATTTGTTCAGTATTTGTTGTCTGAACATTCCAAATATAATATTTACAAAAAAAATTAACTGTTGTCACTAATAGAATACCATAAGATCGTTTTTGGAATTTTTGTCTATTTGTCTGTGCACGCATCACGTGAAAACCGCTAATCCGATTGAAGTGCAGTTAGGTTCAGCAATCGGTTCTACTGATCGAAATTCTCTAAGTGCATCTTTGAAGTCGGCATTTCTATAACTCTGCTTACAAATTTAAACCGAGACTATATAACGGTACTTAGTCCGTGCAACTGCTCAGCATCTAGCATTTGGAATCGCCAGTGTGTTAACAGTATGTTAATAGAATGTTATAATGCATTAACAGTATGCTAGTAGTGTATGATTAGTATGTTAACAGTGCATTAACAGAATATTAGCAGTTCATTAACAGTATGGTAACAGTCTATTAGCAGTTAACAGTTAATAAACATTATGTTAACAGCCCATTAGCGAAGTAAAGTAGCAGTGCAATAAAGTCTACTCGAGGTCTATGTGTAAACATCACAACGCACCATTATAAATCGACGCTCAATTGGAAATACTGTGTGAATATTACTGTTTTGCTAATTATTCCGACGTGGCATCGGTTTCTGTTTAGGGACTTATTACATATTTCAACCCGGGGACGTCCTGATCCATTGTCTTGGAGAGTAAGTACTCCAGAAACCAATTTTTTCAAGAAAACGATATCCGAAAGTTATAACTGAGTATACATATAATATTACTTGATGAATAAAAAATGAGCATGTTGAAAAAAGTTGCTCGAGACTAGGGATGTCAAAACCGGGGGATGTACCGGTTTTCAGTTTTTCGGTTTTTTTTTCTAGTCGGTTAAACCGTCCATTTAAAACCGACAGAAAGTACCGGTTTTTCGGTTGACCGGGTGTTTTTATTAATATTTATTATTTATTGAACAAATACAAGTTTATAACGGAAATACAAATGGCCTGAACCACCACAGCCACCGTTGTACCCAATTAACATTTGGATCAAATATAAAATGAAAAGGAATACCTAATTAAGGATGGTTTGGTTATCTGTGAGAGAAGCGAACACAAGTAGTTTAATAGAAAGTAGAACAAAAAAGCATTTAGAAATCATCATTTGATATAATATGTATTTATATTTTGTTTTGTTTGTTTGACTCAGCAGTCAGCACAGCACAAATAAGTCCAGTTACGTATATATTTATAATTCATTACATATAAAATTGTATATATATATAATAAATATAAATTATATAAAAACTCTATTTTACGGAGAGAAGTAGAAAAATCGTTATATGAACAATTTCAAATGAAGGCGGGAAAGATGAAATTTTCCGGTTGCAACCGGAAGGTTGAACAACCGACCGGGTTAAAACCGCGAGAAAGAAAAACCGAAAATAACCCGGTTGACCGTTCTGAAAGGACCGGTTTTTGACATCCCTACTCGAGACCGAATTCTAACCAATAATCCCTTGATTGGTAGACCTGCTCCCGAACCATTGATCTACACCACCCTTCAGTTTTGGAAAGGAATTGTAGGAAACTGATCAAATTCATCAAGATGAAAAAAAAACAAGCATTTGCTTCATCACTGCCAGTCATATGGTACCCATCTTGGCTAAATATTATTTCAATGTCCTTTCGTCCTCATCAAAGGACTTAAAACACTATCAACAGTAGTGTAGTGCATTTGCCTCACGGTAGTAAGCGATCAATATCCAGCCAACATCACCTAGCCATCTTTATTCAACCATCATTAAAGCAACGACCGCGAACAATTATCATACAGAGTGCATACCACACATTTAACTGTATATCTATTTTCATCACCCTTCCCTCCAGAATGCCCCTCAAACACACTATACCAGATCAATTACATACCCCACTACTCAACCCTACAGATAAATCGAATGTCTCTTTCTCGTACATGGTAACGAATCTGCTTTAGAACCACGTGACTTTTCTATGTCGCCCTCTATATTAATCGCCTCCCAATATACATTTTCATGGTAAAAAGAAGAAAAAGAAAAAGAAACGCACGATACGACGGGAATTAGAACCCGGTACCGCACCGGGCATGTTCTATAGTCCACAACGCTACCGATGCAGCTAGGCAGCTCATAACAAAGACTATTATCTGTGGACACTAAACTTAAGCACGGAATAAATAAAGTTGAGAATTCAAAGAATTTCCATGAACACAAATTAAATTTGTTTACGCATTCCGCAGCTTTTTCTTTTACCGAGCGATAAGATGTTTACACATAAAAAAAAACTCCCCATTTTCACCGTATTATGATATATTATGGTTCGATGGAAGTTCGGAAGTAATTCTGCGCTATCCTGTATGGCGGCCTTAATAATTTGCAATTCGGACCAAGTTTATAGCCTGCGCAGTGACATAATGAGTCATTGTACAAACTTTCACGTCATTCTGTGCAACAGCTTAGAAAGTATAAGCGTCCATACACACACATTCGCTTTTATAGATATAGAGGAAGAAGATAGATAACGGTACTAGACTGAAAATCATATATTTTCAGCGAAACTTGATAAATGCTGAGATTTTGACAGGATGCGGGGCAGGAGATAGAGTCTTTATACCGCAAATCCCCCGCATTCAAAACAGTTTCCAGTCACTATCTTGCTGTGTTGTGTGCTGTCTGACTTAAGTCATGGCTCCTCTACAAAAAATTACGCGACGCTCATGTTATACTATTAAGATTAACTGGTCACTGGTGGCGTAGATAAATATAAACAGTTCATACGACACATTGCTTCCATATATGAAGTCTTTTTTGAGTTTTTTGCGCTTATCGTCCTGACTATTAATCCTAAAAAAAAACTTTCTGAGACTAAATTAAAAATCACAAACCTTTTTTTTTGTGTTAAATGCTAAATTTTCAGGGAATATTCTCTCACGTAACTAAATTTCGACAAAACTTTTCATGCTGGTTTTCTCGGAACAACCAACCAAAATTTATTTGATTCTCTTCCACGTGAATACGAACCATTTAAGTTCATTACGTGTCCTTCATGGGATTCTTATCCGTATAAGTGTTGTTTGAATGCAGACATACCTACATATTTCACTTTTATTTCCTATGATATATTCTTTTTTCCTTGCTTATCTGAAAATATCGTCTGTTCCAATCATTATCACATCAATATTACCACATGATAATTCCAAGTTCGAATGAATCTATTGAATTGATGCGAACAACTTCTCTGTTTGTCTTCCACAGCAATGTTTCTTGTTTAACCTTTCGATTCCGAGGTCCCCTATTTCATCTTATCTACGCATGTTTGTGCCATTGCCTATTTCAAAATCTAGCACATGGTCAAAAAACTATTTATCTTAACAGTTTGTCTTCCACACTCTCATCAAAAATATCTAAGAGTCTATCTTTTGTTACTAACTAACGATTCAAGTTGACAGATAAATGCGTGCGTTAGCACTTTACAACATTTTTGGGGAAAGCGTCTTCAGCTCGTCTGGGACATGAAATGTCTTTTCAAGTACTATTATTTTTCTCCCACTTTGCATTGTCGAGTAAAACACATGTGAAAACAAAACTCCAATTTGGAAAGGAAAATCATCATCGTCGGAAAAGAGGGACTGAAAAAATCTATCTAAATTCGATATATGTTCGTATAATTTAAATTCAAAGTGGCGTGGAAATTCGAATTGGAAATTTCAGCACTTCAGTACGCGGAGAATTCGGCATGTCACGTTAAGGCGGCGATAATAGTTATTTTAATGATAGCAAAGGAAGAATTATAGCGGGTGTACACGTTGCGACAAAATATATGACTTTATTTTTATTGAAAACGATCCGAAAACGACAAACAACAATTTCGTAGAGCAACTCAATAAATCACTTCCTCGTTGAAATAATTAAGAATTATGTATTTACGCCACAAGAAAATAAATCTGATATTCGAAGCTTATAAAATACACGAATGATTTGTGGACTTCCAGCTATCAAAGGTATGCCCAAATTGGAATGCGTTGAACAAAGATGACCACATAAAAAAGACAATTATTCGTAAATGCTCTTTAGCCTTTAGTCATCAAGTAGTTTTCCTACAGAAAATTGTGGTGTAGCTTTGAATTTTTTTCCTTTATGTCTTTTGGGGTGCTATTACGAATCTGACGTTTGCTACCAATTTGTTTTTTTTTTTGTTGTGAATTTGAATTGTAGCCAAGAAACAACAAAAAAATACGACTTCTTTGGCTTTTTTCTTAATATTTTGAAAATCGTTGACCACGGCAAAAACCTACTGAGACAAAATGAAAAATCTTGAATAGTTTAAGAAAAAATATTAGCGCTACATTTTTAGTATCTTCAATAGTTTTTGAAATATTCTCGCTTGAAAAAGACTATTTTTCATGCTTTTATTCTTTATCTTTTATTCCCATGAATTGTTTCGAATATATGGTTTTCTGATTAATTTTTCCGAATATAGGAAAATCCACATATCCTACTAGGAAAATTATAAGAGATGAATTTGTTGATAGCTTAATCACCTTCATTTGAGATAAGTGAGATGCGCATAAGAAAAATAGTTACCTAGATAATGGCAAAAATAAATTTCTTAAAAAATGTACTCCAGAAAAATTTAAACATCATTTCATAAATCGTAAAGTTTGTGTCCCGCAGACAAATAACTTTTATCTTTTTGAAAGTACAATAAGTTATCCAAAATTTAAGTAAAACTCAGCTTCGCACGTCTAAGTTTTTCTGAAAAATAGCTCTTTAAACATTGGAATCTTTTTCCAAAAATGGAAAATCTTCGTGTTAGTGTCCAGTTTTCCTAAAACAAATTGGGGTTTAGTTTTGATTTTCCTGAGGTTTGCTACCACTTTTTTTTTTGTAGAACTGGAGTCATAACCAAAAACCAAAACAACTTGAAAATATTTTTACATTTAGCGAAAAACTTTCTGAGAAAAAAGGCGTCCAGTGGCCAATGGCGCGTAACCATCATTACTGTCAACAGCGATGGCCTATCGGATGGCCACAAATAGTTTCGAGAGCCAGTTTCCGCAGCGTGATGGCCCATCGGCGTCTGTCAACGCAGTCGAAAACGACTTTGAACAGCTGATTTAGGTTGACAGGATGATTGTTGTGTTGTCTTTTCGATGGGGATCTCGTGGAGTAGTCGCGAATATTTTCGCTTGTTGTCACTGTGATTGAATACAAAATCAGATCGACCATTTTGCCATTAGTAAAAGATTCAAGAGTTGCCTCCTGGACGTGCGAAACAAGAAAGGTGCCGATATTGGGATGGGAAGAGACCATTATCTTATGATCGCTAATTTTCGATTGCGTATTGCAGCCGTGCGCCGCCCCAGCGACGAAAGATCCAGGCCCCGCAAATTCAACACCGCTCGACTAAAAAATCCAGCTGTCTTACAACAATATAATGACCATCTTGCGCAAAAAGCGGCTGAGATAACTAGTCACCCAGATAGTGACATAAACGAAAACTGGGATGCCATAAAAAATGCGTACATTGATAGCGCAAATACCATCCTTGGCCCAAACCCGGATTGCCGGAATAAGCCCTGGATGTCCGACGCTTCATGGCAGCGGATTGTTGAAAGAAAGGAGCTGAAAGTTCGTTTGGCTGCAGCATCAGACGACAATCGAAGCAGCATCGAACTCCTTTACTGTCGGAAAGCTCGAGAAGTTCAGCGTAGTGTGCGACGCGATAAAAGAGTTTATGCCAATTCTCTTTTAGCGTCAGCAGAAGAAGCCGCTAGAAGTAACAACTTAAACGCCGTATACGGTGTTATCAAGGAGTTTACAGGTGGTCGTAACTCCTGCCAACATCCGGTGAAAGATAGTGATGGAAAGCTACTTATCTTGGAAGAAGATCAAATGAGGCGGTGGAAAGAACACTTCGCCGCGGTCTTGAACCGTGTAACCTCTGGTGAAGTTCGCCCTCATATAGATAATTTAGCTAACCATCAAAATGTGCGTATACGATCCACTGCCCCGACTAAAGAGGAAATAGTCACTGCAATTATTGCACTAAAACGAGGAAAGGCCGCCGGACTTGACGGCATCCCTGCCGAACTTTATCAAGCAGCGCCAAGCGTAACTGCCGATTTGCTGCACCCACTTGTTGATAAAGCGTGGAATACAGAGACCTTTCCCACTGAGTGGAAGGAAGGTTTGATCATCAAACTTCCAAAGAAGGGTAGCCTCACAGACTGTAATAATTGGAGAGGCATTTGTGTGCTTCCTGCCGTTGCCAAGATAATAGCTAAAATCGTCCTGGAAAGACTAAAGGCCCACTTAGAAAGCACAATTGATGAAGAGCAGGCTGGCTTTCGATCCGGATTCTCCTGTGTCGATCACATTAACACCTTGCGAATCATCATCGAGCAATGCGCTGAATACGATTCTCCGCTTCACTTGCTTTTCATCGATTTCGAAAAGGCTTTCGATAGTGTGAACCGGAATTCTATATGGGCGGCCTTGCGCAAGAGAGGCATCCCTGAGAAGCTTGTGGCTATTATTAAGGCAACCTATGACGGCGCGAAATGTCGCGTTCTGCATAAAGGTAAGGTGTCGGGGGACTTTGAGATTCGCAGTGGAGTTCGGCAGAGGTGCATCCTCTCACCGATCCTATTCCTCATAGTGATCGGCGATGTGTTGCATGCAGCCCTATCCGGACTCGACAGAGGAATTCAATGGACTTTGACATCTTATCTACAACATCTTGACTACGCTGACGACATATGGCTACTCTCCCACAAAATCATGGATCTGTCCGCAATGGCGTTAGATTTCGAGAGGGAGGTAAGCAAGGTTGGGCTAAAGATTAATACCAACAAGACCAAGGTTCTTAGCCCGCCGTTGCGAAAAAGAAATCCGACACCTATTGCCATCAATATTAATGGGCAGCCTGTGGAGAAGGTGGACAACTTCGTCTACCTGGGTAGCATTGTTGCCGAAAATGGTGGTACAGAGCAGGACATCGCTCGTCGTATCAACCAGGCTAAGCGCGCATACAGCATGCTGTCCAAAATCTGGCAGGGCAGTTATCTCAGCATCCAGACCAAGCTGGGCCTGTTTCGCTCCCTGGTACTATCAGTGCTTTTGTATGGGAGCAGTACATGGAAAGTTTCCGTAGGAGTTACCAGAAAGCTGCAAGTTTTCGTCAACTCATGTCTTCGTCGAATTTTAAGAATTTTCTGGCCCGAAACAATATCAAATGAAGAGCTAAGTCGGCGTACGGGTCAGATGCCAATCGACGAATTGATACGCAGGCGAAAATGGCAGTGGATAGGTCACACATTGCGGAAGAGTGATAACTGCATTGCTTTGCATGCCATGAAATGGAACCCCATTTCGAACCAAGGCCGACCAAGAGGGGGTCCACGAATCACATGGCGTCGATCTGTGGCAAAGGAGTGTCAGGTACTGGGTAAGTCTTTTGGGGAGTTGCGCCCCATTGCCCAGAACAGAGTACGATGGCGCGCAGGAGTAGTTGACGCGCTATGCCCCGCTAGGGGTTAAGGCAAAGTAGTACTGTGATTAAATAACATTGTTTGAAAACCGGGTGGAAACAATCATACGTCCATAAAATTAACTGTAAAATACGCAGTTCATTCGCGCAGTAAGAAAGAAAATCGGCCACGAAATGGCGGTCCGTCAACATCATTAAATCGCCGGTCTTTTGTAGACGGTGAGTTTGAATTGCCGTTGCGAAAGGGGTACACAGTCAAGGTTATAGGACACCCCGGGCGTTGCTCTCTAGCGAATATAAAAACAAATTCCCACAGCAACCTGCCCTAGTTGCAAACTCGACGTCACAACGCAACGTCTCGTTCATCGCGGCGCGACTTATCCTTCCCGGAAAGTGCATTCTTGTCGGTCGCACTTAGAGAGCAATTAACAGACGACCGACTGAATCATCCAGCACCGCACATTTCAAAATATATTCATTCATGTGTTTCTCCGTAGATAACATCCCCCGGCGATTTTTACTTCATGGACACAAACGATCTCATGTCGGAGTTGCAAAAGACAGGATCAAATAAATGTGACGATGAGTCGGAGAAGATGGTGGTGATGAGTTTTCTTAAGTATAAAATCGGCCGAATTTTGCGGTTCGCACATGCCTGCAAGCATTCGTCTATGGTTGCCCCTATGCCATCAATTCGCACAAATCGACAACCACAGACCTTTGTTTGAAATACCTTACATACGTTCCGAACAGCAATATGAATTACACTCAAATAAATAACTGGCGCAACAGTCCAATTTGAACCATGGCCTCGAGATGAGTTAGCATCATCTCATTTTCTAGATCGTCTTGTGCACAGGTGTGTGATTAGCAACACGCTCAGCCGAGTTATTTCCCCCATAAATGGGTACTCATTTAACAGGAGGGTGGGCTCATAGTCCGACACACAAATGTTTTTTTTTTATCGAAAACTACCGCGTTCAGTAGGAATCGAACCGGGCCCAGTGCGTAGAAGGCGAACGTGCTAACCGTTGCGCCATCCGGATTAAACTCAATATGGGCGGAAAAGCGTTCGTGACGACGCGAAGCACGTTGGTGAACAAGGAGCCGGACGGCATGCTAGCACGAATGTTCTCTCTGGAACCCGAGCAACTTTGACGAGAACGGCACCTACTTAATCGATGGCAGTTTCATCAAGCAACAATTTTTTGCGTCACTGTCAACTAATCTACGATGTCCACCTGAACGTCGAGTGCATGCTAAAGGCGAAATTCTTCTGCATCAAAAGTCTTATACTACAGCTAAAGTACCATTTTCCAAGCTGCGGAATCCCTCTGAGTCTTGCTGAATAGGCTTAGGCAACTTTCAGCCTTGTTTTCCAGGCTGCAGGATATCGCTGCGTCTTGCGGGATAGACTGCCTCGAAAGTAGTCTGTTCCGCAACACCCAGCGGTATCCTGCAGCCTCGAAAATAGGGAAACAAAAATGTCGAGGCAGTCTGTTCCGCAGCACGCAACGGAGTTCCGCAGCTTCGTAAACGAGGCTTAAGGGCTCAACTTCAGGCAAACAACGTGCATGCGGACGGTGGTGGTCGGTGGCACATCGACCAGACGCGTGGGAATCCATGCTCTGATTCAGACGTCATATTTGTTAGAGATTCGATTTCAGGGCGTCAACTTAGCCGGCGAAAATTGGACTTTAGTAATATCCACTTCAAAGTAAGTTGCCCAATTTCTATCTAATTCTTCCATCTTTTATCAGTACGCCTGCGTGGAAGGATGCAATCTTTCGTACGCCAACCTCTCGTATTTTTGTCTGGAGCGAACAGACCTGTCGCACGCCAACCTGGAGTGTGCCCACCTCATCTCAGTGCGAGGTCTGTGTACCAATCTCGAAGGTGGTAATCTGAAGAGTTGCAATTTCGAAGACCCCGCTCCGGAGTTCGGACCAATCTGGAAGGAGTAAATCTGAACGGAGCAAGTCCGGAAGGTAGCAACATGATCGGCGTGAACTTGCTAGTGGCAAACCTCAAGAATGCCAACAAGAATTGTAAGCTTCGAAGGGCCGTTTTGGCTAACGCGGGTTTAGAGAAGTGCAATTTGTCGGGAAGCGACCTACAGGAGGTCAACTTGAAGGATGCCATATTGGAATTGATAATGACGCCATCGCAAATGTTGCAAACTGTCCGCTAAACGGAAAAAGTCGCTATCGACGCAGAACAGTCGATGAGAATGAGAAAAAAAAAAACGAAAAACAGAATTGAGATGCTTTTTTATTCGCTTCACAGTTAGGTACGAGAAGTACTCTATTCTAAGTAGGTTACTTATAAAATCATCTACTTGCTATGCTATATACTAAGAAACGCAACCCAATAAATGTGTAGTGCGCGTAGCTTTTGGATGTACTGTTTTCTAAATTGAAACTCCAGACAGACGTCGTTTGACTTGCAGGGGGACGTATCCGTACCTTATCCTCCAGACAGACGTCCCTTGTCCTCCAGACTGACGTCTCTGGTACTCCATACAGGCATCTCTGGTCCTCCATACAGGCGTCCCTGGTCCTCTGGACACGCATCCCTGGTGCTCCAGACGTCACTAGTCCCCCATACACGCGTCCTTCAGACCTTTCTTTAGCCTTTGAGACCTTCTTAACTTCCCAAACATCTTCTAGCTTTCCGGACCTCCCTAGCCTCTCCCTAGAATCTCCCGTCTGGGATAGTTACCGTATAAAATAAAGCCTCGCGTGTTACCGTATCGTTTATACAAAACCTCTTAACATCCGCCATATGGGCAAAAAACGACCATTAGCATAATGTCCACCAAGAGAAGACGGAAAGTTCAGTTCTCGCCGGATTCGATTGGCATTTTATTACCATAATGGTTTATTACTGTAAATGCACACACGTTATACGAGAATCACCTAAAATTGATAAAAAATAAAGATCTACCCACCACCTCGTGCCCGAGATTGCTGTGCACAGAACAATGGCAAGTGTAAACATTAGGACGAACACGCATTTGTAGAGATCGTATCGTTTGTTGAGAATCAAAATTCCCATTGTCATGTTAGCGAGGATGGAGCCCTGAATTCAGAATTTTAGGATTCAAAAATGACACGAGACGGGTACAAACACGATTCCTACTGACCGCCCGAAAGATCATGAGCATCGGTATTTGAAATCGAACGCATAAATTATTGGACACGAACAATACGAAAAGCAGGAGAACTAGGCTGGAGTAGTCCTTCAGACCGATCTTTGCGTGTGTTACATCACGATATAAAGATGTAGCCCTCGATGGCGATAAAAGCAAACTGGAGAAATTTGATGAAATTTCCCGAGAAGGGATCATTTCTGCTATTGACCTTGTCTCGAGGTCGGGAAACATACTATTGGAATGCTACCATCACCGATTCTATGTCGTACGCGATCCGTTTGTTTATAACTGGCGTGACTTGCATGTTCATGTATCAGGGCGATTGCTGTCAATTTCAATGGCCCACTATACGGAACTTCCTGATGGCCCAATGAAAATCATTGTGTGGATGAACAATAATTGAACTGATATTTGGTGTGTGATGGCGGCCATCAAAGTCACGATGGGCTATTGTCTGTAGCAGGCATTAAAGATACGGAAAAAGTAATTCTGACCATTTTTGTTGAGCCGTTCATGATCTTTGATTTTATCAAAGTTTTTTGCTAGGGTAGACCGTTTTAAAATATTAAAAAAAAATGTATTTTTGTTGTTGTTTTTGGCTATAACTCAAATTCCACAAAAAAAAATTGGTAACAAACCTCAGATTCATAATCAACACCCCAAAAAACATAAATGAAAAAAAAAATCAGAACTACTCCACAATTTGCTTTAGGTCAGCACCAATAAGCACGTGATGACTCGGCTACTTGGTATTATTCTAAGATTGTTCTAGCACTTCATATTTCCTATTTCGCTGTAACTACAAAACGCTTGCCATGAATCGCGCTCAATTTTTCGTGACTTTACCTTATGTGCATAAAGTATGGTTTGCAGCAGGCAAAACTATTTTTGTTTTCCCATCTGCAGTTTATATTCGAATCTAAATTTATCATCAATAAAGATCCACAGAAAACGGTTGCACCATTACCACACTCATTGCCCATTGCGCCAAGGAAAAACCGTCCATTAACCGCCGTCGTCATCGGTGTTGTTCCAAGTAATTTGAACAGGTGTAGCACGAGGAGGAGTCGCTCTTTCCCTTTCCTAAACCTTACCACTGCCAGCTATTAACTTGTTATCTACTACCACTCTGGCAGGGTCTCTCCCCAGATTGTGTTGGAGATGTGTAAACGCCTAATTTTAGTTCAAAAGCAAATTTGCTACTTTTGTAGCATGCTAGCAAAACACGGTGCAAAAAGACGCCTTAATTAATACTTTTGACGCCCGCTGCGTCATCATCTGCATGTCTTAAGATTTAAACATGCCACCACTGCAAGGGCCGTGATGTTGCATATTGCAGCACCTCAGATTGCATATTTTTCGCGCGTGCTACAAATTCACGTTATTTATAGAAGGGTTCGTTGCAGCGGAAGAATGGGACGTGAAAGAGTCAGATTCTAGGAAGGAAAATTAATCTAAAGTGTTCTGTGTGCGAAGGAAATTGAGAATCTATCCATGAACATTATTTAATTTTTTTTTTTTCAGGTTTTCTAATTTAGGTCAAACCTATGTCAATATACGCACTCGTACCTATAAGTACAAATACGAGATAAATAGGTTGAAGATTGCCGATCAAAAATTACATGTACTATAAACTTTAAAGATAACGAAAATGATGTACTATGTTCTAGGCCTGTTCGGTACTGAGATTTCAGTACCGGTACTTGATATTTTCAAGTACCGGTACCACAAGCGGTATCCCGGTACTCACAGGTATTCGTTCAGTACCGGTACTAGTACCGGTTTTTTTCAGTACCGAGTCTTTTCAACCATGAGCCGGTTTTTTTCAGTACCGGTACTGAGTACCTGTTCTTTTCAGTATCGAGTCTTTTCAGTACCGAGTCTTTTCAGTACCGAGTCTTTTCACTACCTGTTCTTTTCAGTACCGAGTCTTTTCAGTACCGAGTCTTTTCAGTACCGAGTCTTTTCAGTACCGAGTCTTTTCAGTACCGAGTCTTTTCAGTACCGAGTCTTTTCAGTATCTGTTCTTTTCAGTACCGGGATCCCGGGATTCGAGTACCTGTTCTTTTCCATAAAAAAGACTCGTTCATTGCTGGACCAATTCTTCAGGTTTTTGGAAATTGTTATTGGATATGCTCATAGAGTCGTGTCGTGCATTGAAAGATTTTTCAGATACACATCGTAGTATATAGGTAGTATGTTAGTTAGTACGCACATAGATATACGAGTATGTACATTGTTCATACATAATTGATTTTGAGTTTTGTTAGGATTGAGACTGAGATGAGAGTATTTATTGTATTGGGAATAGGATATGTAATTGGGTATGATATAAATATGAAATACATATGAACGAATATGTATATGTACGTATGTATTGTACATAATATAATAATATAATGCGTTGCATTGGTCAATAGCCGGCCATACACGCTCTATCATTTGCAAACGTACGCCAATTCGATCGCCCCATTTTTTTCCGAATGATTCGCCGCGTTCGCAATCCCCTGCAAAATCGCGTCACCTGGGTCGCCCAATTTTTTTGCGAATGATTCGCGGCGTTTACAATCCCCTCGAAAATCGCGGCACCTGGGTCGCCGAATGATTCGCCGCGTTTGAACGAGTAGTGAAATTTAAGTAATTTTGTGCAAGGAAAGCCCGATCAGACGAGTATTTCCCCATGAAAACAGGGTGGCCATTCAGGGGTGAGCAAAAAAAAAGTGCAGGATGCAGATATGCTAGCACGAAACGGCTGCAGGTACATGTACAAAGAGTGAAACGGGCAACCTAGGGCTACATGCGGGGGCTCGCAACGCCCTATTTCCCCATGAAAACAGGGTGGTCATTCAGAAGTGGGCAACTCACACAAGCGACTGCTAATTCACAACCCGCAGTATCGCACAAGTGTGCATGGATAATTTCGGTTTGGAACGAGCTGGGCTAGCTCCCCTCCTAGGGCGTTGCGAACCCCCGCATGTAGCCCTAGGTTGCCCGTTTCACTCTTTGTACATGTACCTGCAGCCGTTTCGTGCTAGCATATCTGCTTCCAGCACTTTTTTTTTGCCCACCCCTGAATGGCCACCCTGTTTTCATGGGGAAATACTCGTCTGATCGGGCTTTCCTTGCAAAGCATGTCTTTTTTCGTTACCAAAGGACTCAAAATGCCTTAAGCGGCAGTCTAACGTATTCGTCTCAGCACCCCTAGTCATACAACACCCATCTTGCCTATATATCTCTCCTCATCGATAAACAAATCCTTTTATCCTGACGCACACCTGCAGCAGGACCAAAATATCTGCGTGGACCCATCCTTCTCATAATTTATTATGCAAGCTACTACTACCGCCACTATAGGTAACCCATAAAAATTCGGTCGCGGCGAATCATCTGCAAAATCACAACGCACCCAACTAGACATCGTCTCCATACAAATTGTTGTTGCTCTATCATCTGCAAACCGAAAACGCCACGAACCGTCTGGTCGCACAAAATTACTTAAATTTCACTGCTCGTTCAAACGCGGCGAATCATTCGGCGACCCAGGTGCCGCGATTTTCGAGGGGATTGTAAACGCCGCGAATCATTCGCAAAAAAATTGGGCGACCCAGGTGACGCGATTTTGCAGGGGATTGCGAACGCGGCGAATCATTCGGAAAAAAATGGGGCGATCGAATTGGCGTACGTTTGCAAATGATAGAGCGTGTATGGCCGGCTATTGACCAATGCAACGCATTATATTATTATATTATGTACAATACATACGTACATATACATATTCGTTCATATGTATTTCATATTTATATCATACCCAATTACATATCCTATTCCCAATACAATAAATACTCCCATCTCAGTCTCAATCCTAACAAAACTCAAAATCAATTATGTATGAACAATGTACATACTCGTATATCTATTGTATGTGCGTACTAACTAACATACTACCTATATATTTTACTACGATGTGTATCTGAAAAATCTTTCAATGCACGACACGACTCTATGAACATTTCCAATAACAATTTCCAAAAACCTGAAGAATTGGTCCAGCAATGAACGAGTCTTTTTTATGGAAAAGAACAGGTACTCGAATCCCGGGATCCCGGTACTGAAAAGAACAGGTATTGAAAAGACTCGGTACTGAAAAGAACAGGTACTCGAATCCCGGGATCCCGATACTGAAAAGACTCGGTACTGAAAAGACTCGGTACTGAAAAGAACAGGTACTGAAAAGACTCGGTACTGAAAAGAACAGGTACTGAGTACCGGGATCCCGGTACTGAAAAGACTCGGTACTCAAAAGACTCGGTACTGAAAAGACTCGGTACTACTGAAAAGACTCGGTACTGAAAAGACTCGTTGCTGAAAAGACTCGGTACTGAAAAGACTCGGTACTGAAAAGACTCGGTACTGAGTACCGGGATCCCGGGATCCCGAATAAAACCGGCTCATGGTTGAAAAGACTCGGTACTGAAATCCCGGGATCCCGGTACTCAATACCGGTACTAAAAAAACCGGGATACCGGTACTCTTAGTTTTTGGTACCGGTACTGAAAAAAAACCGGTACCAAACCGGGATCCCGGTATTAGGAACAGGCCTACTATGTTCTATGTATGTACATACATATAGAATCAATGGATGAATCCTTTCATCCGTCCTGCAATGGACCTGGCCATGCCCAGCGCTACATATCCGAAAAAGTGAATCTACAAATGGTGTGGCGTTCCACTGAGATACTACAGAGACTAGAACGGATATTATCAAGCTGGCCGATTGCCAGCAACATTTAATTTATGTAGTGGCTCGTATGCAATGTTTGGACACGTTTCCTTTAATCGCGCTGTCATCAAGTTAAGGTTGCACATATCGAACAACAGTTTAATTGAATGGCTAATGGACAAATGAAAGAATCTTTCAATTGGCACTTTTATTGCATGACCGCCGTGTAGTGGCCGAGGTGTGACATTTATAAATTTTATTGGCATCTTGGCTATAATCGATTTCTGATGATTCATACGTGGACTCCTTATGGATTGCGATCGGGATTGTAGAATGAGCAGTTGTATAGGGAATAGTTCAGTGTGGCCCATGCGTTGGGAATTTCCACTGGAATTTTTTTAGTTATTACATGTAAACAGGGTATTATTATACCTAATATGAATATTTATTACTATATATTTTAGTTAATTTGATAACAAAAATCTTGTGAAGCAGGTCAGGTTACGTTAAAGGGTGGCTATGATTATCCACAGCAAACATAGACCGCATCTGCGTTCGTTGTGCTCATCATCATCATCGTGGCGCGACAGTCTGAAGTCATTAGCCGGTCATACACACACGCTCTATCATCTGCAAACGTGCGGCACCTGAATCGCCCAATGATTCGCCGCGTTTGCTATCCCCTGGAAAATCGCGTCACCTGGATCGTCCAAGGATTCGCCGCATTTGCAATCCCCTGAAAATTCACGGCACCTGAATCGCCCAGGCAAAGGCCTTTTCCATAGTCCTCCGCGTGGGCGACCCCTGGTAACGGCAGTGTATCAAATCGCTGACGGCCAATGTCTTAGCTGTAGCCTGAATGGCTGACGAACACCTAAGCGTCTCAGGTCTAGTAGGATGGATTGACTTGCGTAGTTGGACCTGCTACATAGTTGTGTGAGCTCCAGCACGTTTATTAAACCATCTGAAGCAGCTATCTCCGAGGCCATCCCCTGAATGGGGTTAAGCGACGTGCTGACAACTCGTCCTTGTAAAAACCACTCCATGTCAAGAAACCTGGAACAAAAGCCTCGGATTGGACGGATCAACAACGACGACCACGCAAACGAATAAAGGATTATTCTTTCGGATCCTGGAATGTACGATCCCTGAACAAACCGGGGGCCGAGAAGGCCCTCCTTCAACAGGTCGAAAAGTACAAACTCAGCATTACTGCAGTCCAGGAAACAAATTGGCTTGGCAGCGAGATTAATGACAAGAAATCGCACACAATTTTTACAAGTGGCAAACCATCGGGCCGCAAGGAGTTTGGAGTAGCATTTATAGTGAACAATCACCTCAAACCGCATATTACTGACTTCAAACCCATAAATGAACGGCTGTGTGCGATTCGCACCAAGACTCGATTCTTCAATCTCTGGCTCATCAATGTGCATGCCCCCACTGAAGTTAAAGAAGACGCAGTAAAAGACGAGTTCTACGCCCGCCTTGAAACTCTCTTCGACTCACTTCCAACAAACGACGTCAAATTGCTGCTGGGAGACTTTAACGCGAAAGTCGGGAATGAAAGCTGGCATCGGGGGACCACTGGAGGCCACAGCCTCCATGAAGAATGTAACGATAACGGCCAGCGACTTACAGACTTCGCCTGCAGGAGGAATCTAGTCGTAAGCTCTACGTGTTTCCCGCATCGACGCATTCACAAGCAGACCTGGAAGTCTCCAGACGCACATACCGTCAACCAAATTGACCACGTCCTCATTTGCAGGAGATGGGCGTCTAGTGTCATGGATGTCCGCCTTATCGAGGAGCAAACTGCGACTCAGATCATCACTTGGTGAAGACGACCTACAGATGTAGAATTTCCTCAGTGCACCAGTCAAGAATCAGCCCTCCCAAAATCTTTGCGGTTGATAAGCTCTCGAGTGATGCTACAGCGGTGGCGTATACTTCCGCCCTTGAGGAAAAACTATCACCTATGCTACACAACATCAGCAACACAGGCGTCCATGGGTTCTGGGAAGAACTCAAGGGTACCATCAAGGATGTCGCAGAGAAGGTCGTGGGATATAAAGCCCGGCGAGCGCGAAATGACTGGTTCGACGAAGAATGCAAAAATTCACTTGACGCGAAAAACGAGGCCTACAGACAATGGATTCAACGAGGAACCAGAGCCAGAAGAGAAAAATATGACGAGCAACGGCGAATATCGAATAGAATAATTAGACGTAAGAAACGTAAATACTTTGACGAGCAGTTGCTGAACATAAACGAAAACTTAGCTAATAGGAACACCAGACAAGCGTACAAACTAGTAAATACAATTAAGAACGGCTACCAACCCAGGACTAGCCTCTGTAAGGACAAGGATGGAAACATCATCAGCGACACCGATGGTATTAACAAACGATGGGCCTCTTATTTTGAAGAGCTTCTAAACCGACCATCTAACATCCCCACACAGGACTCTCGACGATATTGTTGATCTAGGCCCACGCATTCAACCCCCGACAGTAGAGGAAGTTGATCTCGCACTGCGGTCACTAAAACGAAATAAAGCGCCGGGCGCTGACGAGATTCCAGCTGAACTGCTAAGATTCGGTGGAACGAGTCTAGTTGATGCCATACATCAATTACTCCTGCGAGTATGGGAGAACGAGGAGATCCCAGACGATTGGCGCAGAAGCATCATCTGTCCAATTCATAAAAAGGGAGATAAACTGCGGTGTGAGAATTACAGGGGCATCTCACTAGTTTGTACGTCCTATAAAATTTTGACGAAAATTCTGGAAAATAGAATAAAACCGTACGCAGAACGAGTCACTGGCGAATATCAAAGCGGTTTCAGACCTGGTCGCTCCACAACCGATCAGCTCTTCTCAGTCAAACTGATACTCCAGAGGTGCTGGGAATACAACGTAAACGTATACCAAATCTTTGTCGACTTCAAGCAGGCATACGACAGTATCGATCGTGGAGTACTGTACAACATCATGCTGCAATTTGGTATACCAGCAAAATTAGTGCGACTGACAAAGATGACGATGACCAACTCCGTCTCACAAGTCAGGATCCAGAATAGACTTACTGATCTATTTGAAACACGCACTGGTTTGAAACAGGGCGATGGACTGGCACCGACGCTCTTCAACCTAGCACTGGAATACGTTATTCGGGCCATGAATTTGGACAACAGCAAGACGCTACTCATCAAGTCGATACAATTAGCAGCGTACGCCGACGACATCAACATCATGTCCCGAAGATTGGCTGACGCAGAAGAACTTCTGCATACGCCCGATACCGCTGCAAAGGAAGTTGGATTACGTATTAACGAGGGTAAAACTAAAATAATGATGCAATCGGTGACAAGGACACCTGCACAACCAAGCATCAATGTGGGGGACCTCAACATCGAGTTCGTGAACAACTTCATTTACCTGAGTTGCAACCTGTCAAGGGACGCCAACGAAACTGACGAAATCAAGCGACGGATACAGTTAGCTAATAAGACTTTTTTCTCGGTTCTCCCCATAATGAAATCGAAGCACGTGCACAGAAACACGAAGCTCCGCGTGTACAAAACCATTATACGACCAGTGCTATGCTATGGCTGCGAAGCATGGACCCTAACTCAAGCCTCCGAAAACATGCTAGACACTTTCGAACGTAAGGTTCTACGGCGAATTTTCGGGGCTGTTTGCGATCGAGATGGATGGCGCATCCGGTACAACCATGAGTTGTATGAAATGTACGATGAGCTGCAAGTCTCGAAAATCGTCAAACTACAACGACTTCAATGGGCAGGGCATGTACAAAGAATGGACGATGATCGCATGCCTAAGAGAGTAATGAATGCAGAACGAGTCGACGGAGCGAGACTGCGAGGACGACCGAGATCTCGTTGGGAGAGCTCAGTAGGTGTGGACGCCGCGCAGCTGCTGGGCTCCCAAAATTGGAGGACGCGGTCACGTGACCGAGATAATTGGAGGACAATGATCCAGGCGGCCAAGGCCCGACGTCGGGCTGTCGCGCCACGATGATGATGATGACATAAATATGCAGTTTCACTATTAGGCGAAATCGGAGACTGAGTCTCATGAATTTGCGCACGAGGAACTTACAGCGAGCCACCGGGTACTTCAAACCCGCTGATTCCGAATTTGAAGTTAAAAAAGGAAAAAACCACCCTGTTTTCATGGGGAAATACTCGTCTGATCGGGCTTTCCTTGCAAAGCATGTCCTTTTTCGTTAACAAAAGAGTCAAAATGCCTTCAGCGGCAGTCTAACGCATTCGTTTCAACACCCCTAGTCATACAACACTCATCTTGCCTATATATCTCTCCTCATCGCTAAACAAATCCTTTTATCATGACGCACACCTGCAGCAGGACCAAAATATATGCGTGGACCCATCCTTTTCATATTTTATGATGCAAGCTACTACTACCACCACTATAGATTAACCCATAAAAATTCGGTCGTGGCGAATCATCTGCAAAATCACAACACACCCAACTAGACACCGTTCATACAAATTGTTGTTGGCCTTTCATCTGAAAACCGAAAACGCCACGAATCATCTGATCGCACAAAGTTACTTAAATTTGACTACTCGTTCAAACGCGGCGAATCATTGAGCGATCCAGGTGCCGCGATTTTCCAGGGGATTGCAAACGCGGCGTATCATTAGGCGAATCATTGGGCGATCCAGGTGCCGCGATTTTCCAGGGGATAGCAAACGCGGCGAATCATTGGGCGATCCAGGTGCCGCACGTTGATGATAGAGCGTGTGTGTATGGGCGGCTATTCGGTCGCGCATTCGAACTCTTGCCTGCTTTCGGGATGAAAACGACTAACACTTCGGTCCAGGTCCGAGGAACATGGACTAGCTTCAGGCAGGCCGTTCGAATGGAATTTAGCCATGGAAACACAATATCCGAAGACTGCTGTAGATCGGCCGGAACTATGCCGTCAGGTCCAATAGATTTGATAGACTGGAAGCTGGAGATTGCCCACAGAATTCTTTCTTTAGAGAGGATGGATGCGAAATCGCACGGCCCAATCCGCTAAGTAAAGCTATCCACGAGCGGGGAAACCGCGGAACTACCAGGAAAGTGCAAGTCAAGCAGGGACTCAATAGTCTCCTTGCTCGAAGATGTCCATGTCCCATCTTACTTTCGTATAAAGCTTGACATAGATGGGTTCGACGAACAAGAGTGTGTATAGTCTGGATGACTCGCCGGATCCTTCAATTTGTTCGCAAAAAGTCCTCCGTGAATTATATTCGTTTAGCAGCCCTTAATTCCTTCTTGAAAGAACTCAGAATGTAAAGCATAGCTTTCGAATTTCGAACTTTTCGTAAATTGTTTCCCTCGTAGCAGAAACACCTTCAACGGAAAACACTTTTCGGAAAATTTCTCACTAATTTAAATTCTGTAAAAACTGAAACGTCTATTTTGAGTGAATATATTAAGCAAATATGTACACAAATCAGACGGTTCACACTTAACATTTTTCGTATTATCAAAACAAATTGTCGAAAGTATGTGTCAAATTTGTTTTCAGTAAAAAATTCGTGTCCCTGAAATGTTTTCTGGAGGAAAAAGGCACCCCTAAATATAAATGAAAATATCCATCATCTGTACTCAATAAAAATAAGCATTTTAGATGCATACATTAGCACCACTTGTGCATAACGCAATCACTTGTTTTCCTTGGTCTTTTTTTTTGTTAATAAACTCGGTAGGCAGAACTCAATTTAAGTGTGAACAAACAAAATTAGGTCGACAATTACGCGCAAATTGAATTTTTAGGTTTTTTTTTACTTTGAGTGTTATAATGACTTCTTATAAATTTGACATTCGAGTTTCCAGACAAAAAAGGTAGTCCGTGTTTCAGCATACAATGTTGTCACCTGGAAGTACACGTCATACTCATTTTTAAGTTTCCGCTATAAAATCATACCAGCGGAGTTTCCATTCGGTATCTGCTCCTTTCAAAGCAGGTCTGCAGGGAAACACTCAATTGATCAAGGAGATACTTACTGACCCCGAATATGTCAGAGCACCACTACACCATGTTTGTATGATAGAAATATCATCGCAATGCCGCAGTCATGGGAAATATTCGTCCCCTTTGGCATTTCTGTCATTACATTAAAATGTTTTCCTAAGATGAAAAACGAATCTTCGCGGGAACTAATTCACTTTCCAACAGCATAGCATATACGTACCGACATACATAGATATTTTTCATAATTACTCCCAGTGCCAGTAATCATCCAGGATTTCACCCGCACTCAAACACTGCTACTATACGATACGACCGTCTTTTTGACACACAGTACCGCGGTGTTCCTTTCAAGTGGTGGCACATCTCAAAATATGCGTCCGTAAATTCATCTTTGGGGTTAGAACTGACAGTTCTAGGGTGATTTTTCATTCCTTCGGGTACTTTTCTTCTATACTGCAATCTTGGATATTTGTGTCATTTCGCCCGTTGGGGTGTAACTGTGGTCGATCACATATGCGGTAAAGTGATTGGAATTCTTCAAGGGTTGTCTAGAATTCCATATGTGTCAAAGAGTTATTTCAGATGAGCAGGGATTAATTTAAAATTGGGAAACGTCTTATACACACATTTTAGCGGTGGATTGACTGCGAAGATGGTAGGTGTTAATTAAAATAAACAATAAAGCAATGCATGTCCATATGTGAAAAAAGTGATGGTTCCATACCGCCACGTTTTTTAGGGGAAAAAAAACCTTTTCCACAGTCCTCCACGTGGGTGCCCCCTGGTAACGGCAGTATTTCAAACCGCTGACGGCCAAGTCTTAGCGATAAGCCAGTTTGGAAAAAGGCAGATAGCTGTAGTCTGAATGTCTGACCAACACTTAAGGGTCTCAGGTTTAGTAGGATGGAATGACCTGCGTAGTTGGACCTGCAACATAGTTGTGTGAACTCCAGCACGGTAATTAAACCATCCGAAGCAGCTATCTTCCGGGGCCACCACCTGAATGGGGTTAAGCGACGTGCTGACAACTCGTCCTTCTAAAAACCACTCCACGTCAAGAAACCTGGAACAAAAGCCTTGGATTGGACGGATCAGCAACGACGACCACGCAAACGACTAAAAGATTATTCTTTCGGATCCTGGAATGTAAGCTCCCTGAACAAACCGGGGGCCGAGAAGGCCCTCCTTCAACAGGTCGAAAAGTACAAACTGAGCACTACTGCAGTCCAGGAAACAAATTGGCTTGGCAGCGAGATCATTAACAAGAAATCGCACACAATTTTTACAAGTGGCAAACCATCGGGCCGCAAGGAGTTTGGAGTAGCATTTATAGTAAACTATCACATCAAGCCACACATTACTGATTTCAAACCCATAAATGAATGGCTATGTGCGATTCGCATTAAGAGTCGATTCTTCAATCTCTGGCTCATCAATGTGCACGCCCCCACTGAAGTTAAGGAGGACGCAGTTAAAGATGAGTTCTACGACCGCCTTGAGACTCCCTTATACTCACTTCCAACAAGTGACGTCAAATTGCTGCTGGGAGATTTCAACGCGAAAGTCGGAAAAGAAAGTTGGTACCGGAGGACCACTGGAGGCCACAGTCTCCATGAAAAATGTAACAACAACGGACAGCGACTTATCGCCTTTGCCTGCAGTTGGAATCTAATCGTAAGCTCTACGTGTTTCCCGCATCGACGCATTCACAAGCAGACCTGGAAGTCTCGAGACGCACATACCGTCAACCAAATTGATCACGTCCTCATTTGCAGGAGACGAGCGTCTAGTGTGATGGATGTCCGCTCCTATCGAGAAGCAAACTACGACTCAGATCATCACTTGGTGAAGACGACCAACAGATGTAGAATTTCCTCAGTGCACCAATCGAGAATCAGCCCTCCCAAAATCTTTGCGGTTGATAAGCTTCTGAGCGAAGCTACGCCGGTGGCGTATACTACCGCCCTCGAGGAAAAACTATCGCCTAAGCTACACAACATCAGCAACGCAGGCCTCCATGGGTTCTAGGAAGAACTCAAGGGCACCATCAGGGATGTCGCAGAGAAGGTCGTGGGATATAAAGCCCAACGAGCGCGAAATGACAGGTCCGACGAAGAATGCAAAAATTCACTTGACGCGAAAAACGAAGCCTACAGACAATGGATTCAACGAGGAACCAGAGCCAAAAGAGAAAAATATGACGAGCTACGGCGAATATCGAATAGAATAATTAGACGTAAGAAACATAAATGCTTTGACGAGCAGTTGCTGAATATAAACGAAAACTTGACTAATAGGAACACCAGACAAGCGTACAAACTAGTAAATACAATTAAGAACGGCTGTCAACCCAGGACTAGCCTTTGTAAAGACAAGGATGGAAACAACATCAGCGACACCGATGGCATTAACAAACGATGGGCCTCTTATTTTGAAGAGCTTCTGAATCTAGCATCTAACATCCCCACACAAGAAGCTTTCGACGATATTGCTGATCTAGGCCCACGCATACAACCTCCGACAGTAGAGGAAGTTGAGCTCGCGTTGCGGTCACTAAAACGAAATAAAACGCCGGACGCTGACGAGATTCCAGCTGAACTGCTAAAATTCGGTGGAACGGGTCTAGCTAATACCATACCTTCAACGCCTGGATTACGCTGACGATATTTGTCTTCTTTCAAATATATCGGATCATCTAGTTGAAATGACGGATGCCCTGCACCGTGAAAGTCGTAATGCGGGGCTTAAAATCAGTACTGCCAAAACTAGGTACTTGAGCTTGGATCCAGGAAGTCAGAGCGAAATATGTAGAAAGGGTGGACAATTTTTGCTACCTCAGAAGCGTAGTTACAGCAGATGGTGGAGCGGATGCTGATGTACTGTCTCGCATCAATAAGGCTCGGGCAGCTTTTTTCAGTTTGACTTCTTTCTGGCAAAGCAACAACCAAACTCAGGATTTTCAAAACCAATGTAAAATCTGTGCTTCTTTATGGCTGTTCAACTTGGAAGGTGACCAGGGCGATAGCAACTAAATTGCAAACTTTCGTGAACCAGTGTCTACGGCGCATCCTACACATACGCTGGCCGGATGTCATTTCTAACGCCAACCTCCTGTTCATTACTGGCCAGGACAGGATAGACACCTCTAAAAAAGGCGAACGTGGCAATGGATAGGTCATACACTTCGAAAAGGGCCGGAAAACATTTCTAAACAGACCCTCGATTGGAACCCACAAGGAACCGATGCAAGTCGCCGCGTTGGACGACCTAGAAACACCTGGAGAAGATCAGTTGACGTCGAGGGTAAGTCATCACGCAAATCGTGGAGTCAGTTGAAGGCTATGGCGGCGAACAGGACGAGGTAGAAAGTTGGCGTGATCAATGCCCTACGCCCTACAAGGGGTTGACAGGATCCAGGGAGAGAGAGAAGGTTTTGCCCAGAACGCAAGTTGTTGACGGTAATTTATTAGTGGTAAGCCAAGTAGAACGCGGATAAAGATGGCGTTCTCACAACAACTTTTCTCCCAGCAGCGTCAATAATGAAGTAAAACCGCTTTGACAAAATTTGCGCTTTAAAATAATACAAATGACAACAATGATTCCAAATACCTGCAAACAATATGGGCTATGCATCATTCTATTTTATACGGAAAACTATTTTGGGAAAAATGTGAAGATGGGGGAAAGGCGGGGGGATGTCCTTCTCTGTGCCATAAATTAGACTTAGACCGGCCCTGAATGAATGGCTCAAAAACATGAAAATGACTAATATTTTAAGTAGTCCGGATGGCGCAACGGTTTAACATGTAAGCCTTCTATGCACTGGTCCCCGGTTCGAGTCCTACTGAATGCGGTAGTCTTCGAAAAAAAAAGGGGATTTACATACGTGTCGAACTTTGAGGCCACTCAGCTGTTTTATGAGTACCCATTTTGGAATAAATAACTCAGTTGAGCGCGTTGTTCATAACTCACCCCTACACAAAACACACAACGTCACGATCTAGTAAATGAGATGATGCTAACTCAGCTCGAGGCCTTGGTCCAAAATTGGACTGTTGCGCCAGTTATTTTTTTTAACATTTTAATGATCCCATAAAATAAACGCCTGTAAAGGCGAACGGTCGTAGTTTTAAATAGCCTTCTGTAGTCACTCTTTAAAACAATATTCATGAAAATACTCATAGCTGCATTCATTTGGGTCTCACCTCTCGAATATTCCATTTTCATCGGGCCATTGAATGCGATAGACAAGCGTTGAATTGGATAGAATTCAAATAAAAATTTCATTACCATTTCACACTTGAAGGAAGAATTTCTTATGTGTCGCGTACATACTGTCTCCATGAGGAACATTGGAAACTCCCCTGAAAAAAAAAACCCTAAGAGGAGCGCTGAAATCTGAAAACCTGTCTGACAAAAATGTGAAGTTGTTTGTCGTTGGGTTCATATGTTTAGGTTTTCACTTCCACCATGTCGCGAGGTTTCGACTCGATTCATACGAAACGCAACGTAACATATCGATATCGAATTCACATCACACAGATTCACGTCTGCCAGCAACCAACCCACCCGTCACGGTAATAACAATAACAGCAAAAGAAATCGTATTGCCAATAAAATGTTACAACGTTTCTTTTACAATTTTAATAAGATGGAGTACAAGGTATCCCTTGGCATGTATACCTTCATGGTGTAACCTTAACATGAAAGAATATGGTTGCACGTCAGTGAAGAATTCGTTTCAATTTTTATATGCAATCACCTTATGCGGAAAGGGTTAGAAGTTGGGTAAAAGATACTTTTCAAAGGGCATTTGAAAGGAATGTGTCCGTCCATCCATCTATCGAAGAATATTCGGCATAAATTGTTAGTCATTCATAACTGTGGTCAATATTTTATCCGATAGAAACGAATTGCAGAGTTGCCTACCTTCTTCGAAAAAATGTTTTTAGTCCTGACTATTATTTGCACCAGTTTGGGATCATCACAAGTGCGCAGACAGGTGTGTAGGGGAACCCCTCAAGGGGGTGTCCTATCCCCACTTCTTTGGAACTTGGTGATTAACAGGTTGCTCCTGGACTTGGAGGGGTTGGGCTGCAAGGTCGTTGATTATGCGGACGATAGTTTCCCGGGGTTCTTAGTGATATTATGCAGAATGCCCTAAATATTCTATCTCAGTGGGCTAGGCAAGTTGGTGTTGGAGTCAATCCGGTTAAAACAGAACTTGTACACTTCACTACTAGGAACACTCCACCTTCACTGTTACCACCAGTTCTGGAGGGGACGAGATTGGTCCATAGCGAAAAAACCAAATTTTTGGGACTAATATTCGATAAGAAGCTATCCTGGAAGGCAAATATTCAGGAGCGTGTCACTAAGGCAACGGTTGCTCTGTACTCTTGTAGACAGGCTCCTGAAATGGGGCATGCGACCGAAGGTGGTTTTCTGGTTGTGCGTATCAGTCATACGCCCCATATTAATGTATGGGGTAGTTGTATGGTGGACGGCGCTCAATAAAGCATCATACAGAAATCTGTTAAATAAAGTTCAAAGATTGTCTTGTATTGCTATCACTGGTGCTCTGAAGACCACACCGACCGCTGCTCTTGGTGTACTGCTGAATTTGCTCCCCTTGGACATCCTGGCTGAGCAGGTAGCTGCGATCACGGCCATCCGTCTTAGGGAAATAGAGCAGTGGAAAGAGTCTACTAATGGCCACTCGGCGATACTGGGCAATCTGGATATTCCAGAAGACACGGACTATACCTCTCCGGTATACTCGTTCGACAAAGGGTACACGGGTCTAATACCTTCGCGGCAGGAGTGGGATACAGATAGTACCCCTGAGTTGGAAGCCATAAGCTTCTTTACTGACGGCTCGAAAACGGAAGCGGGTGTAGGGGTAGGCGTCTTGTCAGAGAAACTGGATATTCGCTTGTCACTTCGCCTTCCAGCATTCTGTAGCGTTCTGCAGGCGGAGATCACTGCGATTGCCGAATTTCTGACTTGGCTGGGTGGTAACATCATATCTGCAAGGAATATTACTATCTACACAGATGGTCAGGTGGCGCTTAAGTCCTTGAACGCAAACCTTACTACTTCGGAAACCGTGGTGGTATGTCGCACCGCTCTTAAGGAGCTCGGCAACTTTTTCAACATCACTTTGTGCTGGATTCCGGCTCACAGTGGTTTCCGGGGAAACTGCAAAGCAGGCGAGCTGGTTAGGCCAGGTACGACCATTATGGACATGGGATGTTTCCGCAATGTCAAAATGCCTATAGCAGCATGCAAGAAGCTAATTAAGGCAAACGCAATAAGCCGTGCTAATATCGGTGCAACATGCAACGTTACAAGGCAGATTTGGCCGCACTGCAGTCCTCGCCGCTTCTCAGGGCTGATGATGCTGGAGAGAAGGCATTTTAGAAAGGTTGTGGGGATCATCACGGGGCATTGTCTGATAGGTGAGCATGCTAGGCGTCTCCGGCTTCCATACAATGATTTTTGCAGAAGCTGTGGGGACGAAGAAGAGGAGGAGACAGTACATCACTTCCTGTGCACCTGCCCTGCTCTGGCCGGTAGAACGTAGAAGAGAAGATATTTTAGGATCCCTCTACTTTATTGACCTCGATGACCTGAAGGACGTAAATGCTGGTCATCTGCATCGTTTCATTGGGTGGTTTGACGACTAGGCTCACTTGGCGTCTTTGCGCCAGGTATCACAACGGACCCAGTGGTGGTCAATGTGTGCTGTGTTTGTGCGCAGCTGCCTCTTTAACATAACCTAACCTAGTCCTGACTCAGAAGCCGTGACCGTGTGAACTGACTACAACACATCTGAGTCAATACATTGCAATGTGGCCCTCAAATCTTAGCTTCTATCTTCAACAACATTTTGAGTTCAATCATTTTGTTGTTCGTAATTCAATATAATTAATTACCATACAAATTACTTCAATTAGATAATTAAATTTTAATGTGACTATCTTGAACACTTTGTCAAGATTGCCACACATGATCGTGTAAAACCACGACCGAACTTCCATCGAACCCACAAATATCCTAGAACGGTGGGAATGAGCAGATTTTTTTTTCTGTTGAGTTGGACGTGGCTCGATGCATGCTCGCGACGAAAATGATTGTTGTGTGTGGTGACCTTTCGATTACAAAATCGTAATCGACAACCCGAACTGGCCTGGCATTGCTTCAATAGTAAAAACATATGATATTTCAGATATGTATACTTTTATGATCTACTCGGACCTTGTCATTGACCCTTTTTACGTTTTACACTTCACTTACGGAACGGCTAAGAAAAGCACAGGAACCCAGATGAACCCTTATTTTCCGCAGGACATTGATTGATATCAATGAAATGAAGGAGAGGATTCAACACGGCGACATGTGTGTGAAATGTTCATTTATTGTTATAATACAGGCAAACTCCAATCATTTGGTAGGGACACTACACGTTACGTTTATTTAAAAAAATAAAAAAGGCGGACAATTTCCGGGTTTTACGGTTAGCGTACAAATGTGCTCTTGTGGACATATGAGTTGCATGACGGACACCGAAAAGAAATTCTCCGACTCCGATACATAGATATTCCCATTTCTTCGGGAACAACGGTATATTCCTCACACATCTCTTTCAAAAGAAAGAGCTATTTTGAATAGGAATGCTCTAATTTGAGCGAATATTCAAGACGACAAGTAATTCTATTCTCCGGACATGTGAAATCTTTTGTACTTCTTACAATAGCAGAAAAAAAAGATAGCAAAGGCGCCCAGATGGTTGTGGTTTTATGTCTTTGGTTCGCTCGATGTGTACTTAATGTCCCTTTATATATCCTGAATTCTGATATGTAACAAATTCAATCCGTTTCTGGTTGATTAAAAATGTCAGAGATTTGCCTAAACATGAACGTGACTTGTTTTAATCAATTTCTCTCATACATACAGATGCGTAGATAGTGTAAATGCGTGCAACGTATGGATGAAGGAAGAGTAGGCTTGAGTAGCAAATAGACACGACTTTACTCTGACCCGACATATTTCGTAACTATTAAGGGTAGTAAGGCAAATTGAACAGAATGTTGCTCGTAACATTTCAATATTCCGCGGATGAAACAAATATTCTCCTATCAAATGAGAAAAGTCGGCTCCAGACGGACTAAGCAATTTAATAACTCCCTTCGCTGTATGTTCGAGTGATATGAAGTCTGCCCTGAACAAATCTTCAGTGAATGTTGAATGAAAAAGTGGAACCAAAGCAATATTTTAATCAAAATTGACTAAGCTTTTGCATAATCCAAATATGAAATTAGCTTAGTTTGAATTTGCACGACTTTATGTTTTATGTATTTCTCTTTTTGACACTTTGAGCTTTACAATACAGCGTCTGAATCTAAAACACCTACAATAGGCGTGTTTTTTTTAACAGCCATGCAGAGCAGAACAGGTTGACACTACACAATTACACTAACAATTTGATCTGAGATGCTCTGGATGGAAGGTTAGTGCAAGAATGGTGTTCTCTTAGTATGTGCACGTTTTGAAATGCAGGCGGTGCAGGTGTCGAAATTTTCGGGCAGTTTACAATTGGGGAACTACTTCAAATCCGTTTCCCAATTCCCACTTCACTAAAATGTTCATTTTGTGTAATTATATGGAATATGTAGTTAACTTACAAAATAATTCTGCTGTTTAAAAGAAATCTGTTCGATTGTATCTGTACTAAATTTTTAAGTTTCCTCTTGAAAACTGAGTTGTCGTTTGAATGCTAAACTAAACCAAGACACACTCCCAGCAAAGGCTTACTCCATTTTCGTAATCGCTACTCTGATTTGTTCTACAGCATTTTTTTGCCGCGAATCCTGCTATACTTTGCTCTGTACATAAAAACGCACCTAATATGTTTTCGAGAATAATTTATATTTTCAGTGGATAGTATTCAGCGGAGGAAAGGGATATGTCATCGGCACTATTTTTTTTAAATAAATGCTCGGGGAATTCGGACCCCTCACACTTTGAATGTTGCATTGACTAGATAAAATGACACTGACTCCGCGTTGGGCACGCCGCATACTTTCAGGCTGTTATGAACATTTTTCACAGTAAATTCTCACTGATATAGGGTAAAAAGTTATAAGTTACAGTAGAACCCCGATTAACCGAAGTAAAGAGGGCTGGTGTCATTTCGGACAACGAAAATTTCGGTTAATCCGTGGTAACTACTAACTGTAATGAAAAGGTGAATAAAACACTTCGTACGATAAGCAGTTTAATACAAGATGGTTAAATTCCCCAACGGAGACCCAAAAAATTTTAGGCGGTTTCGAACACTGACACGAGATACATCTCATCAGGCGCCTCCACCTCGTATCTCGTGTCAGTGTGAGAGGCACGACCGGGAATGACCAAGCTTATGTTGTTTCCATCTTCGTATTGTAACGCTTACGAGTAGCTATATCGCGCTACTGTGTATACATTTTGAGTTCGAAATTTAAAAAAAAAAATCTACTCGCCCCTTTCGGTTAAAGCGGGTTCCGGTTGATCAAAGTTCGGTTAAGCGGGGTTCTACTGTATATAACCCTTATGGTAAATTAAGGTAGCCTGGAGGTACGATCCGAAAACGTTGCGATTTTGGTGTCTTTTCACTAACGGGACCCAATCGCGTGCCTTTTTTCTACTGTAGCTTATGGCAGTCTTAAGGAAGATCAGGATAGCCTTAAAGTATGGTCAAACATGTTTTCGGTTTCTGTATTATGTGCCGCAACTAATCGATTGCGGGCCTCGATTTCATTGAATAGGTAAAAATAACACCCGACACAAATTGGGCACCATTGTTAAGACGAAGGCTGAGGGTATGATCGTTTCGACCGCCCAGATAGCACCGATGATTAATCATCCGCCAGTATTTGTAAGTATAATTATAAGACTGCTTTAATATGTATGCGGTCGAACTGCGCAATAGGCGACGTATCATAATAACCACTCCCTTTTGATAAGGTGATCCACTGATCGCGCACGACTCGTTCGTAGTTCGGGAATAGGTCGGCCACGTAGTAAGAGTGTCGATACAAGGCTGGGTGACGTAGCGCTGGTGGAAAATGCTGGCTGCAGCTCCGATGCCGCTCGCGGCGAATGATCGCATCACAATTTTCTTTTTGATAGTTTTTCGTTACCTCTTTTTTGCTGGTCGGCAAAGACAGTCCGCTTTAGGCGACGTGCTGCGAGGGCTCTCTTTCGAGCGGGCGGTTTGTCCGCGGACTCGCTGGTAAGCCTTGCGGGATTGATGCTGCTAAACAAAGAGTCCCATGAACGTTACGTCACCAAATGTTATTTTACTAACTTCTAGGCGTATACACTTTACCTTGGGTGCATCGTCGGTATGCAGGAGTGTCTTTAGAGGAACCCCCCAAGGAGAGATATTGTCTCCCCTCCTTTGGGTCATAGGGATCAACAAACTGCTCTTGAGGCTGGAAGAAATTGGATGTAAAGTCATCGCGTATGCAGATGACGTTGCCATTGCTGTCACAGGAAAGTTTCCTGATGTCCTCAGTGGGTTGTTGCAGAATGCCTTGACCATTCTATCAGAATGGGCAAACTTTTGCGGAGTTGGAATTAACCCTGCCAAGACGGAGCTTGTGCTCTTCACTAGAAGGCACACGACTCCTCCCACTGAACCTCCCATTTTGGAGGGCACGAAATTGGTTTTCGCCGACAAGGCTAAATTCCTTGGTCTTATTTTAGATAGGAAACTAAGGTGGAAGCTCAACATCGAGGAACGGGTTAATAAAGCTATTATCGCACTCTACTCGTGTAAAAGGGCCATAGGTAATAACTGGGGCCTGCAGCCTAAAGCTGTATATTGGCTATATACTGCTGCCGTACGTCTCATACTACTGTACGGAATTAGTGTGTGGTGGACAGCACTTCGAGTAGTGGCTTATATTAAACTACTGAATAAGGTAAAAAGACTAGCTGCGATGGCCATGACGGGGGCCTTTAGGACCACTCCGTCAGCCGGGCTGGACATGGTGCTCGGCTTGCTCCCGTTGCATATTTGTGGTGAACAACTGGCGGCAAACACGGCGCTGCGTCTCCGTGAGACTGGCCAGTGGCGCACGCTGAAATGCGGGCACTCAACTGTACTGGATAATTTGAGTCTCCCCACGGAAACTGACTATATCTCTCCGAAATACCTTTTTGGCCGAAACTACACCAGTTTGATTTCGTCGAGGGGTCAATGGGCTAATAGCGCCCCCCTGACCACCGACTCCATAGTCATCTACACGGATGGCTCTAGGGTCATTGGTGGTGTTGGGCGGGCATCTATTCGGAGGGACTGGGGATTAACCTGCCACTCCGCCTTCCAGATTTCTGCAGTGTCCTGCAGGCAGAGGTTACGGCAATTTTTGAAGCTTCGACTTGGCTAGGAAATCATGTAGTGACCATGAGAGACGTTACGATCTACACGGATAGTCCTGCAATTCGATCACTCGAATCCGTCCTGACTACATCGCAAACCATCGCAAAGTGTCGGTCGATTCTTAAAGAGATGGGTGCATTTTTGAACATTACGCTCCGTTGGATACCGAGCCATAGCGGCTTCGTGGGTAACTGCATCGCTGATGAACTGGCTAAAGAAGGGACTACCGGCGCTCTCGACGGAGACCGTTTAAACATTAGAATGCCAATCGCATCGTGCAAAATTATAATTAAAGCCGTCGTGATTGACAGAGCGAACATTAGATGGCTAAACGGCGACACGTGCCAGACGACGAAGTTGATTTGGCCGAAACTTGACCCTGACCGCTCTGCCGCACTGCTTTCATTGAATAGGAAGCACATTGGCATGGTTGTGGGGGTTATTACAGGGCACCGTCCTATTGGTGAGCACGCCTGGAGGCTCCGAATTCCTCATAACGACCATTGCAGGAGCTGTGAGGATGTGGATGAGGAGGCAAGCGTTCTACATTTTCTCTGTCACTGTCCGGTCTTGGCTGCGAGGCGGAAGAAATTCCTTGGCTCTTGGTTTTTCCTGGACTTGGACGACAATAAAAACACGAGTGTCATACAGCTCTACCGCTTTATCACCAGCTCAGGCTGGTTTAACGCCTAGGTTATAACAGGCTACTTTTGTCGTAACACAACGGTCCAAATGATGGACTAAGTGTGCTGGGTGAGCACCCGGCAACCCCTTTACCTAACCTACGTCACCAAAACTAGTTTTAGGTTATCTTACCCCGGGTCTGGAATCCTCCGAAAGAAACGTGGGGATGTGATCATAAAGTGTCTTGTGCCCGGATGAAAATTTGATGGTTAACCTACACAATCAATTTTCAGCGCATGCAATTTCGCAGGGCGGTTCACGCGCGACTGAATTACGAACCCCCATTATAACGCAAACCACGAGAAAATTGTACATATGAGGAGTAGGGCATACTGGAGGTGCCATTAGAGACATTAGAGGTTTCGTCCCCAGTCAACGATTTCGATTTCGTCTGCGTATGAGGCGTAATAAGAATAAGAATAAGCCACGACCTTTCAGGACTTTTTGTAGAGTGCGGCTAAATGGGAAGGAGATGTATGCTAGAAATTTGCTAACGAAATGTCAACTAAACTTGTTAGTAGTACTGACGCGCTATGCCCCACGAAAAGCTAGGGTAAATAAACTATATACACATTGGGTGCCAAATATTATCAGGCTTCTTTGACATTTTTTCGACACTTTTAGTCTTTGATTTTTCTCTGATGTGGAATTGAAAAAGTCTTAAAGTTCCTTATGGTAAGGTTTTTTTTTCGGGGGTTTATGACTAACGGTATCCCGCACACCTAACCGACTGCAGATTTCGTTTTTATTGATTAAGTCAAATCTCACTAACCTCACATTGGGCGCCAAATATTTTCGGCTATTTTCTGCTGATAATTTTCAATGATATAAGATTTAAAAAAAACTTTAACTTAGCCATATCACCCATTCATGGATGAATGGCTTAAAACACCACAGAGAAAATGTCGTGAAATCAGCACGGTGAACTAATGGTCGATTTGAGGAAGCAGAGACATTTTGAAGGGCAGTATCCTGTATATGTCTAATTTGCAGTTCTCCTATTAGTCAACTAATAGGTTGCGAGGATAAAAAAAAAAATTACAAGATGATTATCCACGAGCGAAATCGAACTGACTCAGCTTTGTTTATAATAACTTTGGTGCGTTTTAAATTGAAATCGCTATGAGTTCACTTAATTTTGTCAGGATTCTAGAGAGTGCTTTTCTTAAACTCGAGATAAAGGCAACAGAAAAGCGATTATATACGACCTCGGTTAAAAGTTTTGCTGGAAACCTTCGGATTCTGTTTCAGCACCCATAAAATATAAATAAATAAAATAAATAACTGGCGCAACAGTCCAATTTGAACCACGGCCTCGAGATGAGTTAGCACCATCTCATTTTCTAGATCGTGACGGTTTTTTGTGCAGAGGTATGTGATCAGCAACACGCTCAACCGAGTTATTTACCCCATAATGGGTACTCATTTAACAGCTGAGTGGGCTCATAGTCCGACACGTAAATCCCCGGAATCGAACCGGGGCCCAGTGCGTTGAAGGCGAACGTGCTAACCGTTGCGCCATCCGGACTACACCCATAAAATATAAAAGTACAAAAAAAACATATCTAATTCAGAATTTTCCACTTATACTAGGTCGTTAGCAATTTCAGTATTTCGAGTTTTGTAAGTGAAACAATTAGTGATAGAGATAAGAATAAAATAATAAAAAGAAACGTCTGTTTTTCCGTCTTTTATTATTCGAAAGTAGACGCGCAATTTCGCATCGCCAGCTTACTTCAAACTAACTGATGGTTGCAACTGAAAATTCGATGTCCTATTTTACTGCAAACAAGTTGGAATATCAACAGCAAAACCTGTCAGTTTGCTATTTAGTATTATTTGTGACCGCTTTTATATTTTACAGCCCCTCCCAGGACAAAATGCTGGTTACGCCACAGATAGGTACACATACCTTGTCATTTCAATTCTTATCTCCAATTTCAAGGCACGCTAGATTGTTTGTGCACATATCGAATCATTTATCATTTGCACAAGAAACATGCAGTTCTGAAAAATGTGTTTTTCGTCAAAAACAAAAATCTCGGCGGCCTGCCGTCCATGTGTCCCATTTTCGATCACATCATCGGCATTTGCCTTACAAAACATTTTCGTTTGGCATAAAATTGTTAATTAAAAAGACAAGGCATGTGTAAATGTACGTATGTTCATATATCTAAGTCACTAACGTCTCAGCTTCTAATCATTTGAAAATCCACTAAACATTTTTATTGATGACTTATGAATACTTAAATATGTAAGATTAGACCCGAAAAAGATACAGACTGTGTAAATTTTAATTTTGTTCAGGAGTTGTTGACTGTGACGAAGGATGCTGCAGATGATAATATTCAGAAGTGGTGATAGTGTTTACAAAGTGGAACAATTTTTCAACTTTCGAATAATTTGTCAAGTTGCGGTTCATTTGTCATCTTTGAGGAAAATCGACAGGAAACATGCTCGTCTTTTCATTTGGAACCGCAACCGATGTGATACTAGAGGGATTGCTGGGACCAGGAGAATTTCCCCACAACGATTAATCTGGATTAATACGCATAGGATATGAATATAATGATTTGAAATGATGAAGTATGAGCTAATGTCATTCAATTTCATTTTTAAATTTTTTTTATCATTATTTATAAAAATCACACACCACACCTCTGCACAAAACACACCGTCACGATTTAGTAAATAAGATGATGCCAGCTCATCTCGAGGCCTTGGTCCAAATTTAGACTGTTGCACCAGTTATTTTTTTTTAATTTTATTTATAAAAATAATATTATAATAATAATAATACGTAATTACAAATTTGATAGGAAAATTATAAAATATTTTACAATATAACTTTCAATATCGGAAATGTTTCCAGGTTATATTTTCTTAAGCAAAAGGTATTTATCAATAAGGAAAATATTACACCTCTAACTACCTAAAGACCTAAAGTTTATAGACGAGGGAAATGAGGTCGAAGTTCGACAAGTCAACGGGTCGCCTCAATCCGCATAGGTTCATACTCTGCTGCTTCCTCTTACTACTCCAAGGAGCTTCTACTTTTTTAAATACTCCTCGTTATACTTTTATGCTACTACTACTTTGCCTTAACCCCTAGTGGGGCATAGCGCGTCAACTACTCCTGCGCGCCATCGTACTCTGTTCTGGGCAATGGGCGCAGCTCGCCAAAAGACTTAACTAGCGTCCTACACTCCTTTGCCACAGATCGACACCATGTGATTTTAGGACCCCCTCTTGGTCGGCCTTGGTTGGAAATGGGGTTCAATTTCATGACATGCAAAGCAATGCATTTATCACTTTTCCGCAATGTGTGACTTATCCACTGCCACTTTCGCATGCATATCAATTCTTCGACTGGCATCTGACCTTGAGCTCTTCATTTGATACTGTTTCGGGCCAGAAAATTCTTATAATTCAACGAAGATATGAGCTGACGAGAACTTGCAGCTTTCTGGTAACTCTTACGGAAACTTCCATGTGCTGCCATCGCCGATCACTATGAAGAATAGGATCGGTGAGAGGATGCACCCCTGCCGAGCTCCACTGCGAATTTCAAAGTCCCCCGACACCTTACCTTTATGCAGAACGCGACATTTCGCGCCGTCATAGGTTGCTTTATTAATAGCCACAAGCTTCTCAGGGATGCCTCTCTTGCGCAAGGCCGCCCATATAGAATCCCGGTTCACACTATCGAAAGCCTTTTCGAAATCGATGAAAAGCAAGTGAAGCGGAGAATCGTATTCAGTGCATTGATCGATGGTGAAGGTGTTAATGTGATCGACACAGGAGAATCCCGATCGAAAACCAGCCTTCTTTTCATCAATTGTACTTTCTATGTGGGCCTTTAGTCTTACCAGGACTATTTAGCTATTATCTTGGCAACGGCAGGAAGCACACAAATGCCTCTCCAATTATTACAGTCTGTGAGGCTGCCCTTCTTTGGAAGTTAGATGATCAAACCTTCCTTCCACTCAGTGGGAAAGGTCTATGTATTCCACGCTCTATCAACAAGTGGGTGCAGCAAATTGGAAGTTACGCTTGGCGCCGCTTGATAAAGTTCGGCAGGGACACCGTCTAGTCCGGCGGCCTTTCCTCGTTTTAGTGCAATAATTGCAGTGACTATTTCCTCTTTAGTCGGGGCAGTGGACCGTATATGCACATTATGATGGTTAGCTAAATTATCTATATGAGGGGGAATTTCACCAGAAGTTACACGGTTCAAGACCGCGGAGAAGTGTATTTTCCGCCGCCTCATTTGATCCTCTTCCCAGAAAAGTGGCTTTCCATGACTATCCTTCACCGGAGGTTGGCAGGAGTTACGACCACCTGTAAACTCCTTTATGACACCGTATACGGCGTTTAAGTTGTTGCTCCTTGCGGCTTCTTCTGCTGAAGCTAAAAGAGAATTCGCATGAACTCTTTTATCGCGTCGCACACTACGCTGAACTTCTCGAGCTTTCTGACGGTAAAGGAGTTCGATGCTGCTTCGATTGCCGCCTGATGCTGCAGCCAAACGAACCTTCAGTTCTTTTCTTTCAACAATCCGCTGCCATGATGCGCCGGATATTCAGGGCTTATTCCGGCAATCCGTGTTTGTGCCAAGGCTGATATCTGCGCTGTCAATATATGCATTTTTTATGGCATCCCAGCTCTCATTATCTCAGCTGCTTTTTACGCAAGATGGTCATTGTATTGTTGTAAGACAGCTAGATTTTTTAGTCGAGCGGTGTTAAAATTGCGGCGCCTGGGTCTTTCGTCGCTAGGACGGCGAACGGCTGCAATACACAATCACACACTAGCGATCATGGATAATATATAATGGCCTCTTCCCATCCCAATGTCGGCACTCTTCTTGTTTCGCACGTCCAGGAGGCAACTCTTAAATCTTTTACTAATGGCTAAGTGGTCGATCTGATTTTGTGTTCTGCGCCGATGAACAGAGGACCAACTGATTTTGTGGTGGTCCTTATGCTCAAACGTATTACCACCAGTGAAGAGACTGTGAAAGTTACAGAACTCTACAAATCTTTCACTGTTGTCGTTACGATCACCAAGACCGTGTCTCCCCATCACATGTCTGAGCCCATAATTATCAGCGCCAACTTTTCCATTCAAATCTCCCATAACCATTATAATGTCACCTTTAGGTGTTAGTTCTTCGTAGAAGGAGTCTTTCGCCAAGACAGTGTCGGGTTCAGTTGGAGCATAACATTGTATTATTGAGATGTTTCCCATTTTGGTCCGGAACATGGCGGTCATGATTCGGTCGCAGACCGAATCCCAGGATAAGAGACAGTTTCGTGCAGCTCTGGTTAAAAGGAGCCCCACACCTGACTCACAACATTACAGTACTACCCGTTGGACAGATAAATTCTCCGCTGCTCCACAATCTTATCTCACTAACTCCTAAGATGTTTAAGTTATCCAAGGAACATCAAATCACTCTTTCACTAACCTCAATAAGAGTTCGTGGTACGAGAGCATATGTGCTCGTATGGTAATGCCTAGTTAGCGCCATGAAACCCCTGAACTTAGGTTTCCCTGACGCAGGCCTCAATGGCATGGATGTAGGTTTTATATATGCCGTATGACACTCCTAGGATCTAGACAGGGATTACCATTTTCCAATTCGCGCAGTTTTGATGATTATTCCAATTAAGTTTTCAATATAGCAAATAAATTTATTTAAGTTTTAAACTATTTATATAAATTTGATTTTTCAATGTCAAAAACAAAATTAACTCGCGGAATGGATGAGAACCTGAGGCGGCCCGGATTTGGCCCGCGGCCCAAAGTTTCCTAACCCCTGCTCTAGATCGTCAAACATTTCGTACTACTCATTGTTGTACAATTTTCGCCATTGGTTTACTTGCGCGCCACTGCAATGATTGGTCGAGGCTTCTTCTTTTCAAAAACGTTTAACATTGGGTGCGTTCTGGCGAGCCTCTGGTTAAATTTCATGGATTTGAGTTTTCTCGATTTCTCCTCCTGTAAAATATGTACGGACAACTGTCAATTTTTGAATCTGAAAACCTTCCCCTCCGAATCACAATACTTTTCAGATCCGGAGGGGAATATTTTCAGATCCATAAATTGACAGTTTTCCGTGCATATTTTACCGGAGGAGAAATTGAGAAAAATCAAAACCTGATCCGCTCCTAGGAACGCGCTAATTTTTTTGCTTCAAAGGAAAAGTTACTGAAAATAACCTGTCAATTGTTTTCAAACTACGAGTTTTTTTAGCTTTACCCACCAGTTCCTGACATCCTAGGGATGTGTCCAATGATTCCTCCAGGACATTTTTTCGCATCCGTGATAAAGCACAGGTAAAAGTATTGAGTGCTATTGACTTATGAATTATATCGTCAAATTACGATAAGAAAAGAAAGAACGTCAATGTATCTCCTTTATCGCAAATCGTTTGCGATATTAAAAATTCATTGGAGAGGTATCTTGTGTGCTCCCTAAGTGATATACTTTTAGCAATAGCCAAATTAATGCTTGGTACAGGTTTATTTGCTAACTTGTCTAGGTGCTTCCATGAATATTCATGTTTTTTCGGCCTAGCATCCCTCTCGCTTGCTATTTCAAATTCTTGCTGGCTACATCACATCTAGCTAAGATTCTGTATATGCATATGTTGCGGTTGAGCGAAATTTTCTCTAGAACCCTTGAAATGTATCCTCAAGTATGTATCTTGCGTTTAATGTAACAGGATAAAGTTCTCTGTGGGATGATAATGTTCACCTTTCTGTGGGTTATCCTGTAATTACACGTTTTCAACGGGTTTGTGTGGACGAATCAATGCTGATGCTGTTGTAGTCGTGCGACGGCGACGCGACGTGCCAAGGGATGATTGAGGGTATTAAGTGGTTTTGAAAATCTCGGGCAATTTTCAAGTAAAGTAATTGAGAAATTTGATGAGCTGACATGCAAGGTAAACGTTGAAGTGGAACTTTTAATGGTATTCAAGGGACCTGGCTTTAGAAATTCGTGGTTACACAAATTTGAGAAAACAGCACGTACTAACAATTAAGGAGAATTCCAGAAAATAACTTCATGTTATTATTGATTAAAATGATAGTTACGCACGAATAAAATTAATACTTGTTATTGTGACGTATTGATAAGCCGCAAGTTCGATGATAAGTGAAAGTATTTATTCAGTGACATTGTTTACAGTTGTTATTTCGAGTTAAGTTAGTCAATATTGTCGTTGTCGAAAGAGGATGCTTTGTCGTAGTTCGAGACGGCAATCTTGATCTAAAACAATATCCTCAGGTGGCCGAGCCCAGGAACCTCCCCGTGGTGACCACTGGGAAACGCCACCTCCCTATGGCTTGCCGGCCAGAGGTGGTAGGCCAACTCTTGCAGGCACCATACAACCCATCACCTCGCACTTCTTGACATGCTCTCTCATAGCGGTGAAGAACGTGATGTGGTGTTAGAGTTTCCAAGTCTTTTCAGGGCCGGTAGACGGTAAAGAAGACCCAAACTTTATATAGGTATTGTATGAACGATGGAGAAGATAGCGATAAAACGGGTAGGGATATTTGCCCAAGTGTCGGTAGGAGGCAAGGCTGCGACTACCGGCGAGGACCCGGGAGGTGTTCGCACCTCGTTAGTCGCCAGCGGCCTTTCAAAAACAGTCAAGGCAGCGTCGAAACCATACGGCTCGGACGATCATGCTACTGGTTCAAAACGTAAATCCAAACTGCAAACAACGCTCGTTACTGAGCATGACCTGGATCGATCGGAACAGGAGCTCAACATCACACCAGCAGAAGAGGAACTCCTGCTTAATTCTTCTCACTCAAGCGAGGGTGCTACACGGCGTACAACCGTAAGGTGCAAGCAGACCAAGGAGGAACTCAGGCTCCTCAAACAATACAAAACAGCCATTAGGCTGAAACAGAACCTAGGCACCAGAATACACTTTACTCCGAAAGAGTTGGAAAGGCTAGGATGGGCCGAGGAAACTATTGAGAGAAGCAGGAAAGAATTCTCGACAAGAGGCGAATTTGCCAGCAGTGATCCGAAATTCTTCAACAGTGTTGAAGAAAACGAAATCACAAAACTGGCTGTCAAAAGACAACGGTCGAAACAGGATCCACAACCCTCAAGCAGTAAACGGCAATATCCCCCACACAGGCAACCTGCGGAGGGGAGACCAACTACAGTGCAAGAGCCTACTCGTGCCAAAAATATGAAGAGGAACAGGAAGCTCACAGGTAGCATGAAGGACGTGGCCAGACAGCACCTCATAGTGGCACTGATCGACCGTAGCGAGCCTCTATGCAAGTTAAGCCGGGAGAAGTGAGCGCTGGTCTATACGTTGCTCTTCGATAAATTGACCGAAAGAGCTGTATGTGAAGATGAACACAACAACACAACACAACGACGCTAAAATCACCAACTGCGACAATGGACCAACGCTCGAATGGTGCAAGAGCACACGCTTGATGGTCTTTGGAAAGGAGCACAATTGGAAATAGTCGCAAGGGACCAAATTCCAACTGTTCCCAATGCGGAAGTCTTACTACCGAGGATCTGCAACGAGGAGATGGCGCTAAAACTATTCCAGCGACAAAATCCGGACATTTCCACTGCAGACTGGGTAGTCCTACGTGTCAACGGGCACGTTGAAGCGAAATAGCAAACACCGATTCTGCAAATTAACAAGGAGGCAGGGGTCATATTGTACCCAAGATTTGGTAAGATGAAGTGGGGAATGGATATTGTTTTCTTGAAGCTGAAAAAGCGAACCCCATGGACGACAACAAAAACACGCTTGAGCCCAATGAAGTGGTGAAGGATCTAGGCGTAGAAACCTCAACCCTGGCGGCTGATAACATAGCGCTGAGCGAGGAGGATAGCGAATCTGGGAATAATTTTACAATAATTTTAACGACGGATAGAGTGCTCGGCACGTTCCCAGACATAGCAGGATATATAAAATATTATAATAATATTATAACACAAGCGATAATGGATTCCCTCTACAATGCAGGGGTCAATGCAAATATAAGAAACTGGATCGCAGCATTGCTATCTAACAGACTTCTATCGTCTGCATGCAATGCCACGGCCAGAAGAGGAACGCCACAAAGAAGGGTGTTATCACGACTTCCATGGATACTAGTGGTGAACATTCTACTAAGAACTTTCAAAGCGATAGGTATACGCCCGGTGGCTTACGCTGATGACGTTGTAATACTCGTATCTAAAAAGTACACTGGCGTTCTATCAGACCTCACAACAATGGCTCTAAGTAGGCTACTAAAATAGGCAAGCAAAGCGGGCTAAGTGTAAACCCGCAAAAGACTGAATTGGTTCTGTACACAAGAAGTACCAAAATTCAGGACTTCATCATCATCACCGCATCACCGAATTAACTTTGATGACTCACGCAAAGTCCTTAGAGTTGATCCACATCCATGGCCACGAACGTCGTCGTGGACGGGATTCGAACCCGAAACGCCGGTAGTGAAACATGAGACTGATGCCTCAACACACTGCGCTACCGGTCGCCCCTAGACAGCAAGCTTACTTGGAATCGTAACCTAACCTAACATCGAAGAACGTAACAAGAAAGCAACTATTTATTACGATCTTAATTTTCTCGCCTGGGGGTTGGACTGGTGCCGGCTTGCCGCGGAGCGGGGCCGTGGGGCGCCACGCGCTTGGGATTTGCCAGCCACAACCACAGAGCCAATAGGTGCCACGATAAGCGCGAACTCGTGGCGTACGACTCCTTACCCGGAAAATTTCTACGTCCGGAGCACTCTTCACACAATTTGCAATCTAAAACTCACTGCTTTCAAATTACACTAGATATCTATATTCAAATTTTTTTTTTTTTTAACTTAATGACTATGCTCTACTCTACTCCTCGTGATCACGGTATCCAAAACAAAACCTTACACTAGAAACTTATCACTAATCTTAATACTAGGCTAACCTTGAGGGGTGGCGCTACTCCCTATCGCAACCCTAAAAATGTCCGCGGTCAAAATCCTCTGCTGCATTCGTCGTCGCCGCGATCTTCTGCTGCCTTCTACCAATCGACCAAATTAAATTTCTTCGCCGTGACTTGTGATCGTGGTTCGTCTCCTTGCTGTCCCACTCGAACGTCTCCAAGACTCTGGGAATTTCCTCGGGTTCGGTTCCTCACTGTCTCAAGCGTCTCCAAGTCACTCTGACAATTTCCTCGGGTTTGTTTCCTCGCTCCTTCTTCGCCGCGGGCCACAACCTTGTCGTTTGGAATTAAATGGACAAAAGAGGCATTACTAAAATGTCTTCGAAGAAATTCCCAATCGGCAATTTCCCATCCACAGCGAACTACCCACCTTGTCGTTTGGAATTAAATGGACAAAAGAGGGTGTGCCGTTAATTTCATCGGCCTTTTATCTTTTCAGTGGATCGGTGAAATGCCGCTAAACTAATTTGCGGTCCATCCATGTCGTCACGGCCAAGTTCGATAACCTGTCCTTGAACTTGAGCCCGTGTTAACTCGTCATTGTGAATGTTGCTATATCATCCATGGTAAACAATCGAAAACAGCTGTTGTTGTTATTTATTTTGACGTCTTTGTATCCTGTACGTGTGTTTTGCGTGGTGTTTTTATCGGTCGGTCGGAATTCGGGTCTTTTAGCGGAGCGTTTTCGATTTTTATTAGGTAGTGAGCGCGAGAAAAACATGCACTTGATCACTGGCTCATTTGTGTCCAGTAATCGCTAAAATTCGTTGTTGGTCACGGGCGCTATGACGGTGACACAGCGTACCGTGTACTGATAAAGTTGTTGGCATTTCGCATACGTTCGATAAGAGTGGCGGCCGGGTACGAGACGTTCATTTCAGACTGGAAGTCCTCACAGTGCTCTTTCTTCGCAGAGTCGTCCTTGGTCCCATTGGTTTTCGTTTGGCATTCGCAACTCGTAGGCGACGCATTTTACACCACCACAAGTCCCACTCCTGACTTCAAAGCGGTCGAGACAAGGACCCACCGCACATCCCACTAAGGTGCCTGCAGGGAGTATTTCGTCCGCGAACCAATTAATGTAGTGCCGTTTTGATGTTGCCGTAAACAATTGCGTGTGGTACTTGAGAGCTGAAACGCCTGAAGATAAGCAGAATTGGATACAGGTGAGTCCATCGGCGATCGGTGATCGATGCCCTATTTTGATGCCACCCCTCCTATCCTAATGCCACCCACCCTATCCTAAGGGTTCTCCGGACGGAGGCCATACCGCGCCGTGACATTTCCTCCCCCACTTTAAGTGGGTTTTCCAACCTTAGGAAAAACCACTAACTTGTTCGATAAAATCCTAAAATGCTGCACGCATTCACTTTTACTCTCTCCAATCTGCTTACTACGCAGACCATCACCGGTGATACGTATTATTTATCTCTAATCACATATAAACGACACGATAAACATTTAGCTGGACAACATAATTCATTTCACGGGACGTATGGCTTCAAATCGTCTGAATGCCAAACTCCTGCGTTCTTCCCTTTCTCATCTGCTAGCCGATATGTCCATTTAGACACTTGTTCCTCTACAACAAATGGACCAACATATTCCGGGGCCAACTTAGCACTGAAATATTTGGCCGCGTCTGAAAGGACGTAGTTCTTCCGCCATACTAAATCTCCCACTTGAATCGGAACGATACGTCTGCGCAAATCGTACCGACATTTACTTTGTTGGGCCGCTTTGACCATCCTCTCCGCGATTTCACGTCTCATATCTGCAATCTTTGTCGCTCTAGCCGTTGGGTCTTTGTCCGCGCTGTTATTCTTCGGGCCGGATACCGACTCCCAGTGCGTAACCATCTCCCTTCCGAAATTTATGAAGTAAGGACTTACTCCTGCCACCTCGTGAGAATAGGTTCGGAGGGCACATCCAATTTTGGCTAAGTCCTTGTCCCATAAGCGATGGTTATCGGTGACATACGACCGCAACATGCGTTTAATATTCTGATTAACGCGTTCAGCAGGATTGGCCTGAGGATGGTACAATGCGGTAAATTTTGCCTGACAACCATATTGCTCTAGCAGCGTTTTATATGGTTTGCTACGAAATTGTACGCCATTATCACTGACTATCCATCTCGGTACTCCATACATTAGGAACACATGCTCTTCTAACACACGCGCGATCTCAGATCCCGTAGCTGATCGCAAAGGGTACACTAAAGGGTACTTGGTAAAGTAGTCCAATACCGTCAATATAAATTTATGCCCCCTAGTTGTCCGTGGAAGTGGCCCAATTAGGTCGATGCACAGCATCTCCCATGGCTGAGTCGCTTCCCCTGCTCTAGATACCATTTTTCCGGTGGGAAGTTGACGATCCACTTTTATCGTTTGACAGACCTTGCAGCTTCGTACGTACCGCCGTACATCAGCCGCCATTTTTGGCCAATAGAAGCTTTGCGCAACTCTGTCTAGAGTTCGCTTCGCCCCCATGTGTCCCGCCAACGCATCGTCATGGCAACGTTGAAGAATGGCACTCCTCTTTTTTTTATTTACCACTCGTTTCCATTCCGCAGAGGTTGATAGATCGGGATATTTGGAAGCAACATGCTTCCACAACGCACCATCGTGAATCATCCAGTCCCCGAATTTATCTGGATCCTTTTCAACTTTTTGCCTCATCCCTCTATACCATTCATCTATCTCAGGATCCACTACTGCCGACTCTACCACGGGTACCGATCGTGAAAGAGCATCGGGAACGAGATGGTCTTTTCCTTTACGATGTACTATTACAAAATCAAACTGTTGAAGTTTCACAGCCCATCTAGCCAACCTTCCATTCGGGTCCTTCAGATTGTGGAGCCAAACCAGGGAGTGGTGGTCAGTAATAACGCTAAAATGTGTCCCTTCAACGTAAGGCCTTAGTTTTTCAACCGCCCACAAAACAGCCAAACACTCTTTCTCGGTCGTTGAGTACTTCTGCTCGGCTTTATTCAATGATCTACTCAAGTAGCAGATTACTTTTTCGCCCTCGGGATACGTCTGACTTAATACCGCCCCCAAACCTACATTCGAGGCATCCGTCTGAATGAAAAATGGGCGATCGTAATCCGGACACGTCAAGATCGGAGCTGAGGACAACTTAACTTTAGCTTGTGTAAAGGCCGACTCACACTCCTCCGACCAATGGAACTTACGATTTTTCTTGAGGAGGGTCGTCAGCGGTGCCACTAAAGTGGAAAAATCCGGTATAAAACGCCGATACCATGACACCATCCCCAAGAATTGTCGCACCCCCTTCACATTGGTCGGTCTCGGAATGTTTACCATACAGGCAACCTTTTCCGGATCCGCGTTCAACCCATCCTCATTCACCACATATCCCAAATATTTCAGTTCGGGTCGGCAAAACTCGCACTTCTCCCTCGAGACCCTCAAACCAGCTTCGCGTAATCGGCGAAACACCTCCTTTAAGATCTCGATATGTTTCGGGAAATCTTGAGTGACAATTATTATATCGTCGAGGTAGACGAAAACGTAGGGCTCCAAATCTGCTCCCAGGACCTGATCTATTAGCCGCTGCCACGTAGCGGGTGCGTTTTGTAGACCAAAAGGCATCCTTTTGAATTGGTACAACCCTCTTCCAGGCACCGTAAAAGCTGTATATTTTTTTGAATCCTCCGCCATGGGTACTTGCCAATACGCGGACTTAATGTCCAAGGACGACAGATACTTGGCATAACTCAGCTTGTCGAGTGTAGCGGACACGTATGGAAGCGGATATGCATCTTTCTCCGACACCCTGTTCACTTTCCTGAAGTCGACGCAAAACCGATATTTCCCGTCTTTCTTCTTTACCAGCAAAATAGGAGAAGACCAGGGACTAGATGAGGGTTCGATGATCTCTAGACGCAACATCTCTGCCAACTCCTCGTCGATATTTTTCTGTAGCACCGGCGAGACTGGGTAGTAACGCTGCTTAATGGGGGCAGCTGTCGTTTTTATAGTATGTTCTACTAATGTGGTTCTGCCAATCCCCTCACCCAGTACTTCCAGTTCTCGCTTTAGCAAATCATCTAACTCCCTCTCCTCTTCTGGTGATAATTTGGTTCTTGCGCGAATATGTTGCACTGCTTCCACTCGGGGTGAATCTCCAAAATCCCAACTTTCCCTACCCAAGTCAAGGATCAATCCAAATTGCTTGATAAAATCCACCCCAAGTATCAGCTCATGTGGCAACGCACTCACAACAAGTACTTTCAGCCATCGCGTCCTACCGCCAAGAGAGATTGGTATACAAACACTCCCTTCTATACTACAGCGCTCATTATTAGCCATCCTCACTGTGTCCTCCTCTACTTTCTTCAGTTCCACTCCCAAAGACCGTAAGATTGACCATCCCGCTCTACCCGCTATCGTAGTTGATGCCCCCGAGTCCAATAGTCCCTTCAAAGTTGTCCCGAACACCTCCACCCTCACATGCGGACGATTGTCTCCTACCGCTGTCTCAAGCACATACGTTATATCGTTATTTGCGGACTCTAAATTGGGGTTTTGCGTGCTCGCTGGACCGCTTAGTGAGCACGAGGCCCGTTTCCCGAACCCGCATTTCGTCCTTCTTCTGGTGTACCATTATCCCGATGACCAGACCTACACCTTGGGCATGATGACTTGATCACCCCAACCCGTCCACACCCATAACACTTTTTAGGTTGAGGGCATTTTCTCGCAATGTGGCCCCTCTCCTCACAATTATAACAACGAGGACCAGCCTCACTCTGCACCGAAGCCACCATCTTTCTCGGAGCTGACCCAGAATACGCCAGATCTGGTTCCAGAGCCTTCCGTCGTGGATCAGGAGGAGTAAAGGCTTCGACGGACGCCCGTGTATTTTCGAGAAGGCGACCTACGCGTATTAACTCAGCCACCGTCTCGACGTTGATTAAACTCATTTGGGTCTGATAGAATGGCGAAATGTTCCTTCGGAGTACTCTCAGTTTTTCAGCTTCCGTACTCTTCCTCGTCAACCTCCGGAACAACCCTTCCATCACCGCCACGTACACGCCAATACTTTCATCGGGCCCTTGGGTTCGCACCTTAATTTCCTCCCAGAGGCGTTCGTCATAGTCAGCTGGTAGAAATTCCACCCTCAGTTCTTCTACCAGCTCCTCCCAAGTCCGAACCCTCTCGCGGTTGGCACGGAACCAGATCAGCGCCTTCCCGCTGAACAGCTCGACTACCGATCTGAACAACTGGCGTTTCGATACTCCTCGGGCTTCCCTCAACTCCTCCAGCCGTTCCAAAAATCCATTTACCGAATGGGGAGCCTCTCCATCAAATGTAATCCCCCATTTTCTTACATCGGCTCCCTTTTCCGAGACAGCCTCTAACGGTACGGCTGATGAAGCAACAAAAGATGGTCTTTCCTCCACCTCGTCGTCACTCTCCGCTCCGCCCGTTGCTTTGTCCAGCAATTCCCCTAGGGCTACTATCAACAACCCCCGAAACCGTTTTGTTTGAGACGTCTCCCCCGGTACGTCTTCATCCGGCTGCATCCGTTCTACCCGCCGCAGACCAAAATCTATTTTTTGTTGAATCTTAATGAACTCGCTTGACGATTCATCGCCACCAAATATCAACAGTAAATCTCTTATCTCCCGAAGCTTTGTTTCTATGGCCGACACATCCTCACTAAACTTAAATGGGTACTGCTTTGCTAGCAGTGATGTGTCGCCCGAAGTTTCTGATCTCAGTGCCGCCCGCAGTGTCTTTCTCATTTCGTCGACATTCCCCTCAGGGAGGTCACGAATCGCTAACTCATATGCCAGTTCGTCTTTATTCAAGACGTTGACTCTTATTTTGCTGGCCATTTTAAAAACACTTAACTACCACAATCGACAGCAACGTACCAAATTTAAACAAATATTTCACCACACCAACTATTTTATCCCTAAGGAGTGAGTATCAGTGATTGCGTGTGGAGCTCAACGGAAAGCAATATCGTAGTATAAAAATTTTGTTGGCCGAAAAAAACGTCAAAATAAATAACAACAACAGCTGTTTTCGATTGTTTACCATGGATGATATAGCAACATTCACAATGACGAGTTAACACGGGCTCAAGTTCAAGGACAGGTTATCGAACTTGGCCGTGACGACATGGATGGACCGCAAATTAGTTTAGCGGCATTTCACCGATCCACTGAAAAGATAAAAGGCCGATGAAATTAACGGCACACCCTCTTTTGTCCATTTAATTCCAAACGACAAGGTGGGTAGTTCGCTGTGGATGGGAAATTGCCGATTGGGAATTTCTTCGAAGACATTTTAGTAATGCCTCTTTTGTCCATTTAATTCCAAACGACAAGGTTGTGGCCCGCGGCGAAGAAGGAGCGAGGAAACAAACCCGAGGAAATTGTCAGAGTGACTTGGAGACGCTTGAGACAGTGAGGAACCGAACCCGAGGAAATTCCCAGAGTCTTGGAGACGTTCGAGTGGGACAGCAAGGAGACGAACCACGATCACAAGTCACGGCGAAGAAATTTAATTTGGTCGATTGGTAGAAGGCAGCAGAAGATCGCGGCGACGACGAATGCAGCAGAGGATTTTGACCGCGGACATTTTTAGGGTTGCGATAGGGAGTAGCGCCACCCCTCAAGGTTAGCCTAGTATTAAGATTAGTGATAAGTTTCTAGTGTAAGGTTTTGTTTTGGATACCGTGATCACGAGGAGTAGAGTAGAGCATAGTCATTAAGTTAAAAAAAAAAAAAATTTGAATATAGATATCTAGTGTAATTTGAAAGCAGTGAGTTTTAGATTGCAAATTGTGTGAAGAGTGCTCCGGACGTAGAAATTTTCCGGGTAAGGAGTCGTACGCCACGAGTTCGCGCTTATCGTGGCACCTATTGGCTCTGTGGTTGTGGCTGGCAAATCCCAAGCGCGTGGCGCCCCACGTTGGGCGCCAATTTATTACGATCTTAATTTTCTCGCCTGGGGGTTGGACTGGTGCCGGCTTGCCGCGGAGCGGGGCCGTGGGGCGCCACGCGCTTGGGATTTGCCAGCCACAACCACAGAGCCAATAGGTGCCACGATAAGCGCGAACTCGTGGCGTACGACTCCTTACCCGGAAAATTTCTACGTCCGGAGCACTCTTCACACAATTTGCAATCTAAAACTCACTGCTTTCAAATTACACTAGATATCTATATTCAAATTTTTTTTTTTTTAACTTAATGACTATGCTCTACTCTACTCCTCGTGATCACGGTATCCAAAACAAAACCTTACACTAGAAACTTATCACTAATCTTAATACTAGGCTAACCTTGAGGGGTGGCGCTACTCCCTATCGCAACCCTAAAAATGTCCGCGGTCAAAATCCTCTGCTGCATTCGTCGTCGCCGCGATCTTCTGCTGCCTTCTACCAATCGACCAAATTAAATTTCTTCGCCGTGACTTGTGATCGTGGTTCGTCTCCTTGCTGTCCCACTCGAACGTCTCCAAGACTCTGGGAATTTCCTCGGGTTCGGTTCCTCACTGTCTCAAGCGTCTCCAAGTCACTCTGACAATTTCCTCGGGTTTGTTTCCTCGCTCCTTCTTCGCCGCGGGCCACAACCTTGTCGTTTGGAATTAAATGGACAAAAGAGGCATTACTAAAATGTCTTCGAAGAAATTCCCAATCGGCAATTTCCCATCCACAGCGAACTACCCACCTTGTCGTTTGGAATTAAATGGACAAAAGAGGGTGTGCCGTTAATTTCATCGGCCTTTTATCTTTTCAGTGGATCGGTGAAATGCCGCTAAACTAATTTGCGGTCCATCCATGTCGTCACGGCCAAGTTCGATAACCTGTCCTTGAACTTGAGCCCGTGTTAACTCGTCATTGTGAATGTTGCTATATCATCCATGGTAAACAATCGAAAACAGCTGTTGTTGTTATTTATTTTGACGTCTTTGTATCCTGTACGTGTGTTTTGCGTGGTGTTTTTATCGGTCGGTCGGAATTCGGGTCTTTTAGCGGAGCGTTTTCGATTTTTATTAGGTAGTGAGCGCGAGAAAAACATGCACTTGATCACTGGCTCATTTGTGTCCAGTAATCGCTAAAATTCGTTGTTGGTCACGGGCGCTATGACGGTGACACAGCGTACCGTGTACTGATAAAGTTGTTGGCATTTCGCATACGTTCGATAAGAGTGGCGGCCGGGTACGAGACGTTCATTTCAGACTGGAAGTCCTCACAGTGCTCTTTCTTCGCAGAGTCGTCCTTGGTCCCATTGGTTTTCGTTTGGCATTCGCAACTCGTAGGCGACGCATTTTACACCACCACAAGTCCCACTCCTGACTTCAAAGCGGTCGAGACAAGGACCCACCGCACATCCCACTAAGGTGCCTGCAGGGAGTATTTCGTCCGCGAACCAATTAATGTAGTGCCGTTTTGATGTTGCCGTAAACAATTGCGTGTGGTACTTGAGAGCTGAAACGCCTGAAGATAAGCAGAATTGGATACAGGTGAGTCCATCGGCGATCGGTGATCGATGCCCTATTTTGATGCCACCCCTCCTATCCTAATGCCACCCACCCTATCCTAAGGGTTCTCCGGACGGAGGCCATACCGCGCCGTGACATATTGCTCTGTACACCTGAAAAAGTTTGCTTGGTAAGACATGGGGGCTCAATCCTCGAATTATGCACTGGATATATACTCGTACAGCAGTTGTTAAGCCAATTCTATTATACGGAATTCTGGTCTGGTAAAATGCACTCAAAATCAGTTGCAATAAACTGAAAATGGAAAGAATCCAAAGACTGGGATGTTTGGGAATCACAGGGGCGATGGGAACCACGTCTACAAATTCCGTAAACACTCTTACGAACTTACCCCCACTGGACCTGTTTCTAATGAAAGCAGCGTCCAAATGCGCATTAAGACTATGGCAAACGGGGCAATTTAGCACGAGACCTTTTGGCCATCGAAACATCAAACTGCCATTCGGGAATACAGACCTCATCAAACCGGTAATTGACTCCAAGAGAAACTTCTGGGTAATCATACCAGAAAAAGACTTCTGTTCTACAGGCGAGAACAGACCTAAGAATTCCCTAAACCTCTATACGGATGGTTCTAAGACGGAAACAGGTGTTGGAGCCGCCGGAGCTCCTACACAATCTATCGCTCCGACTGCCGAACGAGTGTAGCATCTTCCAGGCGGAGGTGGATCAGGGACAACGGTGCTTAACTGCCTTTCAATTCTTCAGAGATGGGCACCTTAAGGAAGCTGGAACTTCGATGGATACCTGGTCACAGCGGCTGCCTTGGCAACGATATTGCGGATGGACTCGCAAAGCAGGGAGCTGCACTGGATGTCACAATGGCAATAGCAACTCCTATTCCAATACAAACAGTAAGAACAAAAATGGACTTTAAGATGATGCCACTGGCCAACCAAAATTGGAACAGAACCATCAATTCCAGAATAACGAGAGAACTCTGAAACTCATACATAAGAAAACCGATGTACTCTTAGGGGTCTCTAAGGGTAAATGTGCAATAAATAAATAAGTAATAAATAACTGGCGCAACAGTCCAATTTGAACCATGGCCTCGAGATGAGTTAGCATCATCTCATTTTCTAGATCGCGACGGTATGTCTTGTGCAGAGGTGTGTGGTCACCAACACGCTCAACCGAGTTATTTACCCCATAAATGGATACTCATTTAACAGCTTAGTGGGCTCATAGTCCGACACGTAAATCCTTTTTTTTTATCGAAAACTACCGCATTCAGTAGGAATCGAACCGGAGCCCAGTGCGTAGAAAGCAAACGTGCTAACCGTTGCGCCATCCAGACTACAAATGTGCAATGCTAGTGGGCTTATTAACCGGTCACTGCCTAATAGGTGAGCACGCACTCAGACTGGCACTAATCACAGACAGCGGCTGCAGGAATTGCAAGCTGCCAAATACCAAAGAAACTTTGGAGCACCTCTTGTGTGAATGCCCGGCACTCGCAAGGACAAAACATATATGTCTTGGAGCCTACTTCCCCCGCAATCTTAAAGCGATTGATTAACATAATGAATCTTCTAGGATTAGCAAGCGCAACGAAAACCTTCGAGCTCAACAAGGACTTGTGGATTACGACTGATACCAACACCTAACGATCTCTGTTGCTTTCTTTGTGGCATCGCTATGGACCCAAGTGGTTTATGCGGGGCCGTGAGGACGCCACCTAACCTAATCTAGTTGATATGCATAAAATAGTATTGCCATAATTGTACAAATACTGTCTTTAACACATGCATATTTACAAAAATTTACCTAACAGTTACCGAAAACTCAAATATGCTTACCAAACATCGTTCATCCGTTTTTGTATATGGACAAAAAATGGTTAATTCCCATCGAAAAATGCTCCTGTGTGTGGAGGTATAGGATTACCTCCCCCTTTCAATTGATTCACTCCCTTCCGCAGTCGTTTAATTCAACTCTCTGGTGGGCAATTATTTTTCAATCAACACCGTGCCACGTTTTAAAATCAATTTTCAATCAAATCAACACGGAATTTGTTCACCGTTTACCGTGATAGCATGTTGGCCTACTTAACAAGCAGGGGAGCTGGCTGTTCATAATACCGGTCACGGAATAAAGTCAGGGCAAAAAGGAATACATAGCATCCTGTCGAAAGAAGACCGGTCAGCCATCAAGAATGATGGATAAAAGAAATTGCCAGGCCATAATTGTAAAGAAATCGCTTAATGATGCCGTTCCTTTAATGTCCTGAACAGGAGATCAAAAAAAAAACTCATTGTGTGCGGCATATTGAAGTGGAGGGCGGTTTACTGTTCGCAATGCCGTAAGCAGAAATTAAAAAGTTTCGACAAGCTTCTTCCAGTCATAGTCTTATGTCCTATTACGTTTGCTAACGTAAGGAAAAGTTGAGATGTTGAGTTAAAACCAACGTGATGGAGAAAGTGGTCGTGTGTTTACTCCTGTGTTCATACATATATGTATGTGACAAAATTTTATTTTATATATGTAAATACTGCAGTCTTCACTAGGCGTCAGAATGTGCTCTCACAAAGAAAAAACACAAAATTGTACCAAAATCCAGAATTTGTAAAAACAACTATATTATACAAAATAATTTAAATCAACACTGCCCATACCTACAATCCAAGCCAATAAAAAGGACATTTCCTATCTGAAAATATGTAGTTAGGGAAGAGATACTCGTATGCAGACGCAAGTAGCAAACAATGTTTATGAGAAAAGTTTGTGCAGTTTTCGACAAAAGCTCCCCATTGTCCAATTAACACGTGCATAAAATCTCGCACTTAAACATATAAAACACGTTTTAAACTCGGATAAAATAAGAGAGCTACGTGTAGCCATTCCGAAATAACTTTTCAGTGCACTTTTATATGGCTTTCAAATTGTTTATGCGACAAAGTTATGCTTGGAGTTTATTATCAGGTCATTAACAATAGTATTATTGTTAAGGAATTTGTAAATACAATTATGTATAGATGCATACATTCATATACACATACAAAGTTGACAATAAATTAGAACGAATGAAGTTCTACGGAAATAAAATATGTACGAAAAAACAATAGTGATTAAAGAAGGAAATCTTCCTGAAACCTGAGAACCACAAATCCATCAGACCCAGAGAACTGAAAATCCCATATCCAGAGGATCCAGAATAAGCAATCTTTGCCAGAGAACTCAGCCAGGTAACAGCAGAGATAATCTATTAATATGCTGATGAACGTAATGGTTCTATTGTAAGTCATTCCCATATATTGGTCGTTTATTTTGGAAGTAGCATAAGCCGCTTTGTTTTAAATCGAGAAATTTAAAAGTTTGCGTTTTAATGCGTTTAAAAATATTTGTGTCAACTTTCGACAAGGTTCACTAGTTTTTGTTTTCTCGTCACCATCATCATCGTGGCGCGACAGCCCGACGTCGTGCCTTAGCCGCGTGGATCTTTGTCTTCCGATTATCTCGGTCACGTGACCGCATCCTCCAATCTTGGAAGCCCAGTAGCTGTTCGGCGCCCACATATACTGAGCTCTCCCAACAAGATCTCGGTCGCCTAGACAGTCTCGCTCCGTCGACTCGTCGTGCATTCATTACTCTCTTTGGCATGCGACCATGGTCCATTGTACATGCCCTGCCCATTGAAGTCGTTGTAGTTTGACGATTTTCAAAACCTCCTGCTCATCGTACATCTCGTACAACTCACGGTTGTACCGGATGCGCCATCCATCTCGATCGCAAACAGCCCCGAAAATTCGCGCAGAACCTTACGTTCAAATGTGTCTAGCATGTTTCCGGAGGCTTGAGTTAGGGTCCATGCTTCGCAGCCGTAGCATAGCACTGGTCGTATAATGGTTTTGTACACGCGGAGCTTCGTGTTTCCGTGCACATGCTTTGACTTCATTATGGGGAGAACCGAGAAAAAAGTTTTATTAGCTAACTGTGTTCATCGCTTGATTTCGTACGTTTCGTTGGCGTCCCTTGACAAGTTGCAACCCAGGTATATGAAGTCGTTCACCAACTCGATGTTGAGATCCCCCACATTGATGCTCGGTTATGCAGGTGTCCTTGTTGTCGATTGCATCATTATCTTAGTTGTACCCTCATTCATACGTAGTCCAACTTCTTTTGCAGCGGTATGCAGAAGTTCTTCTGTCAATTTTCGTCATGATGTTGATGTCGTCGGCGTACGCTGGTAATCGTGTCGACTTGATGAGTAGCGTCTAGCTGTTGTCCATATTCATAGCCCAAATAGCGTATTCCAGTGTTAGGTTGAAGAGCGCCGGTGACTGTCCATCGCCCTGTTGCAGACCAGTGCGTGTTTCAAATCTGTCTGAAACCGCTTTGATTTTCGCCAAAGACTCGTTCTGCGTACGGTTTTATTCTATTTTCCAGAATTTTCGTCAAAATCTTATAGGACGCACAAACTAGTGATATGCCCCTGCCCATTTGTGAATTGGACAGATAATGCTTCTGATCCAATCGTCTGGGATCTCCTCGTCCTCCCATACTCGCTGGATTAATTGATGTATGGCATTAGCTAGACCCGTTCCATTGAATTTTAGCAATTCAGCTGGAATCTCGTCTGCGCCCGGCGCTTTATTTCGTTTTAGTGACCGCAAGGCGAGATCAATTTCCCCTACTGTCGGAGGTTGTATCGGTGGGCCTAGATGAACAATATCGTCGAGATCTTCTTGAGTGGGGATGTTAGATGCTAGGTTCAGAAGCTCTTCAAAATAAGAGGCGCATCGTTTGTTAATGCCATCGGTGTCGCTGATGATGTTTCCATCCTTGTCCTAACAAAGGCTAGTCCTGGGTTGGTAGCCGTTCTTAATTGTATTTACTAGTTTGTACGCTTGTCTGGTGTTTCTATTAGCTAAGTTTTCGTTTATATTCAGCAACTGCTCGTCAAAGTATTTACGTTTCTTACGTCATATTTTTCTCTTCTGGCTCTGGTTTCTCGTTGAATCCATTGTCTGTAGGCCTCGTTTTTCGCGCCAAGTGAATTTTTGCATTTTTCGTCGAACTAGTAATTTCACGCTCGCCGGGTTTTATATCCCACGGCCTTCCCTGCGACATCTTTGATGGTACCCTTGAGTTCTTCCAAGAACCTATGGACGCCTGTGTTGCTGATGTTGTGTAGCATAGGCGATAGTCTTTCCTCAAGGGCGGTGGTATACACCACCGTCGTAGCATCGTTCAGAATCTTATCAACCACAAAGATTTTGGGAGGGCTGATTTTCGATTGGTGTACTGAGGCAATACTACATCTGTAGGTCGTCTTCACCAAGTGATGATCTGAGTCGCAGTTTTCTCCTCGATAGGATCGGACATCCATCACACTAGACGCCCATTTCCTGCAAATGAGGACGTGATCAATTTGGTTGACGGTATGTGTGTCTGGAGACTTCCAGGTCTGCTTGTGAATGCGTCGATGCGGAATACACGTAGAGCTTACGACTAGGTTCCAGCTGCAGGCGAAGTCGATAAGACGTAGGCCGTTGTCGTTACCTTCTTCATGGAGACTGTGGCCTCCAGTGGTCGTCCGGTGCCAACTTTCTTTTCCGACTTTCTTTGCTCTCCCAGCAGCAATTTGACGTCGTTTGTTGGAAGTGAGTTGAAGAGAGTCTTAAGCCGGATGTAGAACTCGTCTTTTACTGCGTCTTCTTTAACTTTAGTGGGGGCGTGCATATTGATGAGCCATGGATTGAAGAACCGATTATTAATTCGAATCGCACACAGCCGTTCATTTGTGGGTTTGAAGTCAGTAATGTGCGGCTTGAGGTGATTGTTTACTGTAAATGCTACTCCAAACTCCTTGCAGCCCTATGGTTTGCCACTTGTAAAAATTGTGTGCGATTTCTTGTCATTGATCTCACTGCCAAGCCAATTTGTTTTCTGGACTGCAGTAATGCTCAGTTTGTACTTTTCGACCTGTTGAAGCAGGGCCTTCTCGGCTCCCGGTTTGTTCAGGGAGCGCACATTCCACGTTCCGAAGGAATAAACCGTTAGTCGTTTGCGTGGTCGTCGTTGTTGTACCGGCCAATCCGAGGCTTTTGTTCCAGGTTTCTTGATGTGGAGTGGTTTTTACAAGGACGAGTTTTCAGCACATCACTTAACCCCATTAAGGAGATGGCCTCGGAAGACAGCTGCCTCAGATGGTTTAATAAACATGCTGGAGTTCAGACAACTATATTGCAGGTCCAACTACGCAAGTCATTCCATCCTACTAAACTTGAGACGCTTAGATGTTGGTCAGCCATTCAGGCTGCAGCTACCTGCCTTTTTCCAAACTGTCTTATTGCTAGGACCTGGCCGTCAGCGGTTTGAAGCACTACCGTTACCGGGGGCGCCCACGTGGAGGACTATGGAAAATGTTTTTTGCCCTCCCCGCTATCACAAATGGCTCATCTATTTTATATATAATACATATCCCTATCGCAACAGACGATACCTATGAAATGCTACTATTAAAACCTTTAAAGAAAAATAAATTTGTGAATGAAATTCCTTTTTCAAAAGTAATCAAACATAATACCTATATAATATTAATAATAATTGGGGGTGATTTTTCAATTCCACCTATAAGAAGGTAATTTTCGTAAATATTTATTATGGAAATAAATAGCTCGTGAAGAATTATGAAAATCACAATTGATAGTTCCTCCGGGGGTTGAAATTTAGGGGGTAAACTACCCTTGTAAAGACTTCATTTAAAAAAAAAACCATGATTCAAAATTTTATGAAACCAACTGCGTTGGATGGAACACCCCGTCAGTTTCAACTCCGAGAGGAACTATTATTGGATATTCTCACGATTTGTCATAAACTATTCATTACCTCAATGGAATTAATAAATAACCCGACCACCTTGGTGGATGATGTTGCCGGGAAATTATTTTTTTCACCATAGAAAACTCCAGTTCTGGGGAAAAACCAAAAACAGGTATTCCGCATTTTTCCATGTTCCATCCAACGCAGTTGGTTTCATAAAATTCTGTATCATAGTTTTTTTTTTGTAAATGAAATCTTTACAGGGGTAGTTTACCCCCCAAATTTCAACCCCCGGAGAAACTATCAATTGTGGTTTTCATAATTTTCTGACGAGCTATTTATTCCCATAATGAACATTTACGAAAATTCTCTTCTTATAGGTGGAATTGAAAAATCAACCCCAAAAGTGGTCACCTTCTGACCATGGTTTCCCCCCTTAAAACTGCGTATCCGCCGATAAAAAAAATACGTGTCGCTTTGTTTCGAGTCCTCTACAACATATATGAGTTTCATCGAAATCGGAAGCAGACACCTCCCTAGTGTTCCTTGTAAGTAAATATCCTTACTAGAATCCGAGCGAAATGTGCATCAATATACCAACTATGGACTCATCGGCATTATAGCAATTGTATTTCATGCATTAAGATTTTGGAAAACTTGTAAAAAGGAAAAGGAAATTGTATTGTGTATATGTATATCTTTCAAGAATAGAACAAAATTTTCTACCAGCAGCAAGGTCACCTCGCATGGTCAACACATCGCCAGTGCCTTAAGCCCAACATACACCATCCGGAATCCCTGTCCGGAAAAACTGAAGAGGCCCGGCCTTCCGGTTTGCCTGAATATAGAATACACCATACACCATCCGGAATTCCTTCCGGAAAAACTGATCAGGCCCGGCCTTGAGGAATTCCGGATCGTGTATGGCTGCTTCAGGCCGCCGGACAGGCCTTTGAGGCGGCCGGATAGATAAATGCAAATCGATCTTATCGCCATAGAATGAAAGTATCTATCTATTGCATTGAATTGTACGGCATTTTACTTTCCATAGCCAAGCTTCAGATACATTCGTCCATTGGAAAAAACTGCAGTGAAAATTAATTCTAGTCACGCGGCCGGACAGTTCGCCTTGAGGCGGCCGGACAGGCCTTTGAGGCGGCCGGATGGATAAGTGCAAATTGATCTTATCGCCATAGAATGAGAGTATCTATCTATTGCATTGAATTTTATGGCGTTGTACTTTCCATAGCCAAGCTTCAGATACATACATTCTTCTATTCGCTCAGTCCCGGAAACAATCGTTCATTAGCCGATTTTATTTCCGCGGGGTAGCAGCGGGATACATTGCAATAAACTCCAGGCCGCCTGTTCGGCCACCTGACAAGAATGCATTTTTCCAGGAATTTGTTTCAATAGACGAATGTATCTGAAACTTGGCCATGGAAAGTAAAGTGTCGAGAAATTCAATGCAATAAATAGATACTTTTATTCTATGGCGATAAGATCAATTTGCAATTATCCATCCGGCCGCCTCAAAGGCCTGTCCGGCGGCCTGTCAGGCGCCCTGTCCGGCGGCCTGTCCGGCCGCCTCAAGGCAAACTGTCCGGCCGCGTGGCTAGAATGAATTTTCACTGCAGTTTTTTTTCAATAGACGAATGTATCTGAAGCTTGGCTATGGAAAGTAAAACGCCATAAAATTCAATGCAATAGATAGATACTTTCATTCTATGGCGATAGCATCAATTTGCAATTATCCATCCGGCCGCCTCAAAGGCCTGTCCGGCCGCGTGACTAGAATGAATCTTCACTGCAGTTTATTTCAATAGACGAATGTATCTGAAGCTTGGCTATGGAATGTAAAATTCAATCCAATAGATAGATACTTTCATTTTATGATATTAAGATCGATTGCCAATTGTCCATCCAACTCAAGGCGGTCTGCACATGCCATTGACGATCCGGAATTCCTCAAGGCCAGGCCTGATCAGTTTTTCCGGAGCAAAAATTCCGGAACGTGTGTGGTGGAGGCCTGGTGGGAACGATTTTCCTTCCGGCCGCCTGAACGGCCAATCCGGCCGCCGGAAGGCGGCCTGAAACGACCATACATGATCCGGAATTCCTCAAGGCCGGGCCTCATAAGTTTTTCCGTACAGGAATTCCGGATGGTGTATGTTCGCCTTTACTCGTACATTACTCCGACGCTGAAGTTCAATGCCATCTCGTGCTTCTGACGATCGAGGACGATCGCGCTTAGAGGGGCGTGAGTTAACACGAGATGCGCCCATACCTGCAGTAGATGTCAGCAACATTTGCATCGTGGGAAACATAGCCCGACAACATTATAACAGCCGCTGCATCAGCAATTAAATTCCATAAAAAATGTAATATTAGTAGGTTAAGAAACATTCTATTGTCCTACTTCAAATTGTGTACAATAAAGAACTACAAGACATTTGTATCGCAGTGTTATTTTTTTACGACAACCATCGCGTATTAAATTAACTTATATGCCCACTTTACTAAATATGTGTGAGAAAATCCATATGCAACCACCAACAGGTAGTACTCGTTTCTTTAAAAAAACTGACTTAAGTCTATCGGATAGGTAGTCTTCAAGGCGGGGAAAAGTAACAAACAAACATGGCTTTGACTTCAGATTAACAGAACAGGTTTGTATTTTGTATACCACTTGTTCAACAGATAAGATTAGTCAGCCGTTTGGAAGATGGTCGTGAAAACCGGTCAAGAACCACACCTTTGAGGCTTATACTTTCATTGAAAGTATAAATAGACACACCATTGGCTACTTTCAGGTTCAGAATTCTTGATAATTTCGGTGGAACTCGACAAAAAATGGAAACCCACGAATTCTTTTGAATGTGTACTCGTACACGCTCTATACTATTAGATAGTATTTTAGGAATTGGTTTCGATACTTCGATGAATCAAGAAAAATGCCTGCCTCTAAACCGCGCCTTCTGAGTATGCTCGCATGAAGAGGGTCCTGATAATAATAAAAGTATGTATATATACTCGTATCTATATGTACATAGTTTCATATTTACCATCAGAATGGACATTGTACCCGCGTAATACTTGAATGCACAAAAACACTGAACCCCATCACATCAAGGATATGACTTGCTAATGTTTGGGATCAACGGTTGTCTGTCATTCTTTTTGCAATGTCTCTAATACTCTTCATTCTTTGCAACATAGCGTATGATGTCAAGGCTAAAGTGGCAAAAAAGAAGTAAAGAAAACTCATCGCATTATTGGAATTGGAATTGTTATTAGTGGACATACATACAGTCTGTACATACAGGACACGCACGAGTTAAATGTGTGATTTAACCATAAAGAAAATTATATTTATTCCTCTTTTAGAGCAAACTCATTTTCATTTACCTTTTTTATTATTTTACAATTTTAATTTTAGACAATATAAATATAAAAACTATTAACATTACAGTGGTGTATTCTTAAGTGTGCGTTAAACCCTAAACAGACGATACGCGATAGTTATCATTATCAGATAATTATGTTAGCGAAGCACGTCTGTCATGTGCTGTTTCACCTGATGATAATTGAAAGACATCATTTCGATCGTCATTAACATAACGTCATTACGACTTAATTACGTTCATTTTCAACCGCTCACCGCGCCATTGTTTAGAAAAAATGGAAAGAACAGCTGGTTTCCAGTTGTCATTTGCAATTGTTTGCACGGCAATGTCATCCGTTCACGTCCATCTGGTTCTGGTTCCCGCTAGTGCTAGTCCCATTATTGGTGTCGACCGTCTGGAGTGTGTTAGAAGGTGTTCTTCTTTCTTTGAGTACAAAATTACTGACCATGACCATCAACCATCCAGCAAAGAGATTATGACTAAGTACATTGAAACCACCGAGTCCGCTCGACCCCACCACAGAGCCCGATGGGAACATTTTGCTGGGACGTTTGGTGGCTCCTCTGGCCGAGAAATTTACCGTCAGCTACATCGTTCATGGATGGTTCATTCTCCTTCGTCTCACTGGCATTTTGCTCACATTCGATACTTTTAAATGTTCGAACGTAATTATGTTTTTCACGTGTGTCACTAGTCAACGATAAACACGTTTGGACTTAACTTAGTTTGGAGCTAATTTTTTGTCAATTTCGAGGTTTAAAAATTAAGCATTTTCTTACAAAAACATCTAATGTACTATCTTTTTTATAAAAGGTACACTAATCCCCTTTAATTTCGTTTTTTTTATTTTTGTCGTCACCCTTGTTTGTCTCAAAGTTATGATTTTTTGAGTAAAGAAGTGATTTTACCCGTAGTTTCTCCATTTATTTAATAAAAAATATATGAAAATTTTTGATTTTTCAAAATAACATGATTGTTACTTCAAGTCGAAAGATTGATGAAGCTGCATGTTTTTTTTTCAGCACTTTCAGCACTTTTACTAGTCGAAAAAACAGAAAGACACAAACGACCCTTGTTTACTGGATTAAGGTGCCGAAAAAACATTTACAGTGCAAGGGTTAAATTTTTAAAAAAGATTACTATCGAATAAGAATTCACTAAACTTTGTTTATCAACTATGAGTTTAATTCAAAAAATTATGAATTTTTTTCCTGACTTCACATTCACTGCCGAAAAACATTTACGTGGGTGAACAACAAAATGAAAGTGCTATGGCCATATGCCTTAATTCCTCATTTCTGAAAAACAATTTTAGCACAAGCTTTATGATAAACCGTCCAACATGAAAATGAACAAAGAAAGGGTCAGGAAGAAACAGGGAGAAAGTTGCATAAAGAAATACTGTAACAATGACTTCAAGTCACCCATACAACCGCTAAAAGTAAACTTGTTACTCTATACGCAGGAAAAAAAAAGTATATCCTTACGGGACGGCGGCACAATGCTCTCTTTGTCTTCGAAGTAGTCGATCAAACTAAAGAGGATTTATGGTCATCGATCAGAATTAATGAAGTTTTTCCTATTCATGCATCGTCGTCATTTGAAAGAATCCCGACGATTATCCTGTCGCTGCTACTTCACTTCAGAGCGGAAAGTAACCTAACGACAACGGTATAACAGCAGGATTCTATTAAAACACTGCATCATCATCGCGATGTAATTCAATCGGCAAAGAAATTAATCTTCGTGTTAGACAGTGACTTGGTACAAGAGTTCTTAAAAATACGAGCGCTTAGAGCAAACTTTTCACTCCTTCTGTTCTTATATTAAGATAAGAATAACAATTCAATGCAGTTGATCTGCAATCAAGGTGATGCGATGTGGACCTGGGGTAGGTTCCTTGGGATAGGAAACTGGTACTATAAATTAAATAGTCCTTATTATCGAAAAACATATTCTTCACATCAATAACTGACTGCGTATACTCAAAATTCATTTATTTTACCTTTTCCAGGTACTGTCACTAGTACGATTTTGTAACTTTCATCAAGAAGATTGTTTGGCGTCATTCACTGTAGGTGTTGGGTCATTCAAAGAAAGGGTATATTATCTATGTCATGAAGTATACAATGCCTAAATGGAAGCATGTTCGAACATGTAAAATACATCGGGATCCCAATAACCCGAGTTTGCGATAGTCCGAGCTGTCGATGATTTCACAATATTTGTTAAGAAATTCATGTTACGTACATATTTTAATTCTCACGTTCAATATATCATAATTACAAATTGTTAACTCTACGGAATCTAAAGGTTCTAATACACGGGACGCGGATACGCGATGGCGTGATTTTTACCTGAGTTGCGTAAACGCGACTAAAGTTTTATTACACGTAAGTCTGGTTTACGCGGACGAAATGTCAGAAACGGGTCTCGAAGTGAATTTTACTGGTGCGGAAATAACGCACATGCCGTTGTATTTACACGAGGTGCGTTTACGATTCGACAGCATATTTGTACTGTACTGTACTGAAGTAATCTTTTTTCATGTGTTTGTTGTTGGATTCATCGACTCATCAACGGCGGATGAGTGATTTTTGCCAGAAATTGGTCAGTCAAATTGTTATAACACTGGTTGCTTTAATTAGGGTAGTTTCGATTTTTGATATATTGTTTGAGTTGATATATTGTTCGAAAATTCGAGTTTTTTATTCCCCCAAAAGTTAAGCTTACCCTCCGCGACCGTGCAAACTCAGTTTCCATGTATTCAGTGTCTATAGAATTGATTAAAATGATTCCCGATCTTTTCCTAATGTTTATTAAAAAGCCCTCAAAATGGCTTAATTTTACTGGCCTAATACTAACTACATCACTAGGATTTGAATTCAGGAATTGAAAATCACAAAAAAAAATCGTCGTTCAAAAGTTTCTAGACAAAAAAAGTGTGTGCAACATAAATTAATTAGATTGATGAGACTTAATTTCAAAGCTCTTGGAGGGGGGGGGGGGGAGGGGGGCGGTACGTGCTCTTGTGCCCCCCTTTCCTGAAATACGCTAATGGTCCCAGCCAATTCTGATTATCGAGACTCTACTCTAGTGTTTGTTTGCCACCTTGTGGGGTATAACGCGTCAACTATTCCCATGTGGCTTAGTCGACTTTTCGTTAGCATAACTGGGTTCGGACGATGCACGTTGCTGGCATGTACCTCCTGCCCATTTAGCCATATACCTGCGATAAGTCCGGAAAGGTTGTGGCTTTTTGTTACGCTCCACACCGCAGGGGGAAGACGACACAAACATCCATGATAGGTTTACAGCCATTTCCGATCACTCCTGCTAACAGTTCGAAGAGGATTTCTCAACATAACAATCTTACGCCTGCACCACCGATTGCCAGCTTCAATACGCTCTCACTCGTCCAACTCAATTGCAATGGGTTGCAGAACAAAATCGCTGAACTCGCATCATTCATGGACAGACAACTCGTCCCTCAACACACATGTCAACTACGCTATTGTCAGGAAAGAGAGGTTGATCAACGCTGGAAGAGGGCTTGCCCTCATCATTCACCATTCCATGCAATACCGGGAAATTGATTTTATTAGTAAAGATAACACCATGTGGAAGTGCAGGCTATCGCCATTAAATCGGGTAATGTTGATATTGAAGTTTACAATATATACATTCCACCGGCATTAAGTTGTCCCTCAGGATACCATGTATGTAAATATCAACCATCTCCTTACCGGTCAACATCGCCTCCTGCTCGGTGACTTTAATGCTCAGCATGAACTCTGGCACTCCAACCTTGACAACGATGCCAGAGTAATATCAATAGCTGAACAGCTTGACGCCTCCGATTTCTGTACTTTGAATGACGACACCCCCACTCGCATCGCCAGTACATGTTCCAATTCTCCAGATATCACGATTGCTAGTGCTAGCCTCATAAATGAAACACAATGGGAGCCGGTCCTAACACTATCTTCAGACCACTTACCAATCGTGATAAGGTTAGACAAACCGACAAATGTCATATCTGCTGAACCAAGTTTACCAACCACAATAAAGCTCTCCACAAACCAGCGCGGTACGGTACAGCGGTACAAATTTACATGGCGGTATATGAGAGCTCTCACTGCATACGCGGTATACCGCGGCGAAGTTGGGGTATGCTGCTACCGCTGAGTACCACTGTACCGTACCGCTACCGCGTACCGCGCTGGTTTGTGGAGAGCTTAAGGCTGATTGGAACGTTTTCACCTCCTATACCAACGCTAAATTCCTCGCTCTGCCAACGCCAACCGACGTTCGTACAGCCGAATCCAACATAAGGAAAGTCCTGAACAAAGCGGCTGCGTAGTTCATTCCTGCAGGACGGATTCCGAAAATTCGGCCCATCTTTCCAACAACTGCCGCCAGATTGGCAGATGAGAGAAACAGAATCAGGAGCGTAAATTCGGACGACCCCAGAATCCACGAAATTAACTGTGAGATCCATAGACAAGTAGCCGAATACAGGAGGTCAAAATGGAGCACTCATCAGCAATCTAACTACAGGGTTGAGCAAGTTATGGTCGATTGTCCGTGCCCTTCTAATGCACCAAAAGAGAAAGGGAACGTCGCCATTCAGTTCAATAAGTGACTCTACCTCCCTACCCACTGCACAAATCGTTTCAAAAAACAATTTATTGAACACCCCGCACCAGACAGACTTAAGCGTAAAATTCATGGGAAGATTCACAATCGAACCACAAACAGCATACCTGTTTTCGCCACGGACGAAGTAGTTGCAGCTATAAGGAAGGCGAACACCCGAAAGCATTGGGACCAGATGGCATTTCAATGAATATGCACCCGCATCCATAATGGTCTCATCCAGGCTTGACCTGTCGAAGGCCTTCGACACTGTCAGCCATTCAGCGCTTCTGTCCGACATCAACTGCTCATCGCTTCCGACGTAAGCAGTGAAATGGATGGCCAATTATCTCGCTGGCAGGCAATCCTATACCGAATTCAGGAGCAGCAAATCAAAGCTTAGGAAGATTAAACAAGGTGTAATTCAAGCAGAAGTTCTATCTCCTACCTTGTTTAATATCTACTTATCAAGACTCCCAACACCACCTGGAGGAATCGACATCATCTCCTACGCTGACGACTGTTCAATTCTGACAACAGGGAACAACATAGCGGATATGTGCGAACACATCAACGGTTATCTTGAAGAACTAAACTCGTTCTTCATAAGCAAGAACCTAACCGTCTCAGCGTCTAAATCCTCGGCAATCCTATTTACCACCTGGACGAAGGAGGTCAAGATGTAGCTTGGAATCTCGATTTGGACTTATCCAATTCCAACTATAAACCATCCTAAGATCCTAGGAGTCACGCTGGACAGCATGGCCAAATCATCACCACATGCCTCAACAGAGTGCGACAGGATGCGTAGTAGGAATAAGATCCTCAAAGCCTTGGCCGGTAGTACCTGGGGCAAGGATACGGAAATTAAAGTGGTCACGTATAAAGCAGTCGGAAGATCAGTGGCCAACTATGCGGCTCCTGTGTGGTCACAGAATTTCTGTGATATAGAGTGGAAAAAGATTCAAACGTGACAAAATGCCGCTCTCCGTACTATTACTGGCTGTCCCCTGATGTCACCCCCGGACCATCTACAATACATCAGGAAACCAGGATGATGCCTTTAAGGGACCACAACCAGCTTCTTGCCAAGCAATACCTGGTGGGTTGCTACCAAAGTGATCACCCAAACTCCAACCTTATGGACAAGACGCCGCCGCCCAGACATGTTAGGCGCGATTTGAGAGACCTAGAAAGGGATGTCCAGAGGTACAAAAGGGTACTCTTTGATAGTGGCGCAGATAGGTCGGCCATCGCAGCGATAGACCAGGAAGAGGTTCTTCAATCAATTGCAGGTTTAAGTCCAATTACAGTTCTCCCGGCCATACCAACAACGATATCTCCGGAAGAGGAAAGACTTCAGAGAGCAACGAGAACGACACTCGCCCAACTTCGGTCAGGCTGGTGTTCGCGATTGAACTCCTATCTATCCCGAATGCAAAAATTCACACATTAGTCCGCCGGCTAGAAGTGGTTGAAATTTTGTCCCCAACTTGAAGGGTCAGGACTAAGAACATTTTTTTTTTGTTATTACAATATACAAATATTCTGCAATAGACTTTTTAATTAAATAAATAAATAACTGGCGCAACAGTCCAATTTGAACCACGGCCTCGAGATGAGTTAGCATCATCTCATTTTCTAGATCGTGACGGTTTTTTGTGCAGAGGTATGTGATCAGCAACACGCTCAACCGAGTTATTTACCCCATAATGGGTACTCATTTTAACAGCTGAGTGGGCTCATAGTCCGACACGTAAATCCCCGGAATCGAACCGGGGCCCAGTGAGTTGAAGGCGAACGTGCTAAGCGTTGCGCCATCCGGACTTTTTAATTAGCAGTTGACATTATCGTTTCTAAATTGTACTCAAATGAAATATTTTATCAAACGGATAATTGTTAAAAAATTCTTAACTCCAATTTCAACAACCGTATAAAATTTCCTGTTTATTATTTTTAATAATTGCTTCGCTCAAATTGTTGTACTCAGCGGGCTTAGTAAGCGCAAAAAAATTTTTAAGATCGGTTCAACAGTTCCCTAGAAAAGGTACGTTGAACTTCAATGAAAAACGGTTTCAGGGGTTACCCCCTAGCAATCGAGCTAGAACTCTACACAAATCCTTCTTTCTATTAAAGGCGGTATATGTATTTTATATTTCGGAACTACCAATCGGAGTACTGCATTATCTTATAACTGCCATAGTAACGATTGATCCAAAACCAAATTTTTGTGAGGAAACTTTTTTTTATTTCTAATGCTTCATTTACACGCGAACGCTGAGCCAAACACGGAACATTGAAAAGCACCATTAACCAAAAAGGTACCTTTCTGTTCTTACATGGCCAACATAAATCCACGAGCATTTCAGTCGTTCCCACAAGAGACGAGAACGAGTTAAATGCTCGTGAATTCATGTTGGCCATGTGAGAACAGAAAAGTATCTTTTTGTTGTTGATGCTTTCCAATACAATTTTGCAATGTTCTGTATTTTGCTCAATGTTCACGTGTAAGCGAAGCATACAGCTATATTTACCAAATTTCATATCAATTATGCATATTCACTACCAACCAACCCACATTCCTAAGTTTGTTTAAAATCAGCCCGCTATTTCATATACCTCCCGTACGAACAATGAAATCGCTACAAGCTTTACTGCTATTTTCAAAGTTACAAATGCAGAATGGATCAAAATTGGCACACACAGTCATTAACACAATAACGAATTCTTTTGATATCTTAACTCTTTAGTTACTGTCGCCCAAAGGCTAGCTTGTTTTAAAGTTTGCATTCTATAGCCTTCAAAGATAAAAAAAGTACTTTCCGATTCAAAATAAAAACTTTTAATACACGAAACTAATCACTCAGTGGGAAATGGATTTCGTCTATGTTTATGCTATCTGTAATAAAAATTTGACACCACAAGCTATCATTGAGATATTAAAACGCTCGATCCTTAATGGACGACTCCATATCTAATGAAACCATATCAAAAGAAAACCTAATTTGTGACTAAGATTTTCACGGTATATGTAAATTCAAAACACATATGCTACTATTCATATTTGACAGATGATTGCACTCCTGATTTCAACAAGTGTTCCAGACGAAAGAAATCCCATCCCGGATCACAGTTCCGACAATGTTGAAGCCGTATCTTTAACATATGCTCCATTTTTTTAATAATTTTTTTTTCCACCATATGAAATAAGTGGAGGATGACTACACGATCCGGCAAAGATACATTCCATTCCCAATGTGGCTATAAGGTCATACCCATATTTTTTGGTTCGTGTCGAAATGCTTAGTTCAAGAGTGTTCAGTCAAAAATGATGAACTATGGCCGGTAATAATTTGGATTCACGTCGATGGAAGTATGTTTGAAAGTGATCCTTTTCGATCTCTTGTTGTCACGCGCAAAGATGTCTGACCTCGATAAATGAAAATAAAAACACTTCTCTGTGTTTTGTTGAGAAACTAATTAGACGAAAGACGAAAAGAGATTGCTAATTGCCGACCGGATATAATCACTTTGTAGTGTATTGTAAGAGAAATCGATATACGCTGACTTTGGGCATGTGTGTCTTTTGTCACTTTGAATAATCATAGCTATAGCCATGTGAGTACTGTAATCTAGGTTATTTATTCATTCTGAACTAAAAGAAGGAGAAAGGATTGAACAAGTTTCTAAACAATTTCCAAAATCTAAATAAATCCGTTTTTAATTTAATTTTTTTGTTCAGCACATTTCTGATCATTTCGTGGAATCATACTAAGGAAAGATAAACTATATCACTTAAGTTAATGATAATTTTCCAAGCCTTTTACATGTTTTAATTAAGCAATTAGTATAACCTCTCATTTTTTTTTCGTTTTTCATATGTAGTTGATAAAATCATCACTAAGAAAGTGTCAGAGGAAGAAAACAATAAGAACAAAAAAAGGACCGTTTTGATATTCAATAAAGATGGGCCACTTAAAGAAACTGCAATCACCCGACACCCTATAAAAATAAATCCTTTGCCAGAGGCTTTCATGCCGATTGGAAGTGAAACACTTGTTATTTCAACATCCTCCTTCATGAATGAGACTCATTAGTGTTTGATTGTGTATTCTTACGAAGCCAGATAAATTCCAGGCCACCACTACGCATATTGCCGACAGACTGTAAAAAGGATACTCCGTCAAGGATATTACCGTTAAAGCAACAGTCTGGCTATCAACCCTTTCCGATTTTTGGTGCTAGATGTGATCCTAATGCCCAGCAAAACCCCACTTAAGGTTGATGATTTTATAATGAAAACTTAAAAAGGCAAACAACATGATTTAATTAATGGATTCTCCCTGCTCAATGAAGTTTCCACTTTGAGATGTTCTTATTCTTAAGCTTATCCCGTCTGTTTTATTTAGTTGAATGGAAGGTATCCATCCGTTTATGTGTACGTATCTCTGGCAAGTTTGTTTCACGGATTTTAAGTGGTTCTTGCGCACCCATTCCTCACACAATTAAGGCCAGTCCGACATCATGATGTACGATAGACGCCCTGAAATCGAAATTGAAGATGAAAGCGGAGTTTGCACGTTTTTCCAAGATAAAATTCAATTTAGCAAAAGTCAGGAACGTCGAGGAAAAATCAGGAGCAAAGGCAAAAAACTAATTACTTCTTGTGAAATGAAAGGAGTTTGAAAAATATATTTTACCATTCGGTGTTTTTTGAGATGAATGGTGCTTGGGAGTTAAGGTAATAGCTCTTAGATTCCTCCAGTTCAAAGTTTAAATGGCATCATTCATATTTCAAATATGAAAATAACCTTAAGTTTTGAATGAAGTTCGGTTCTTAAATCAGATTCTGAACAAGGAAGTCTTTTGAATTGCCATACTTAAATTTAATTTTCCGTTTTTTTTTCATACCAAGGAGGTCTGGTGAATTTTCATATGTTACTAGTAGCCAAGAATCCAAGAGTCTCACATTCCTCTAGTTTTTCCAATCCAATCCAAGAGTCTCACATTCCTCTACTTTTTTCCCCTTTTAGGCAAAAGAAAAGTACAATATTTGTCACACATGTACTAAGAGCCAAAATTGCAAACGTATTTTTTCAAGGAACAGCTCGTCTTCCATCGTAAAAATCAAAGTCATATAAATTTCGTTACCATAATCCCTCAGGACATAGGTAAAACGGAAAATAATGTTTATTACTAAAAAGAGCAATAACGGCATCCTTTAAGGACCTGATGGCAGCAAACGGAAAGGCATGTGGAGTAAAAGTTAAGTAGCAATGTCATAATGTTTGCCATTAAAAGACTACCCGTTTTATTGCTAGACTCCTAAAATATACTCCCCGTCTTTGCTCGGGGGCATGTGATATACACATCATAAAAGAAAAGCAGGTGAAATTCTACAGGCCGTACAAAAATGAATGTACTAGCTTCAGTAGGCTAAAATTCAGTTCATGCCAATATGGGCAATGTAGATTCGACAGAAGAAGATAAAGTTAAGTTTGATAAGCTCTGCAGTTACAAACGGTTAAACAGTCACGAAACAAAATATCTTGTGCCACTACCAATGTTGAATTTTCGCAATTGAGTAATATTGATTTATATTCATTTTCAATACCACATACTACATGAAATTGCCTCAAGTTGAAGCCCGCCTTCTCCTGAGGGAGTTTGAACCCCTGGTCTTTTCCTACTACTCATGTATGATCAGAGGTTGCAATGCTATTTATCCGTTAGGTGGTTCATGAAGTTGCAGAACATGAAATCGAAATTTAGCTTTTTCAGCTCGAATACTCGTATACGACTTGCCAATGATGTGAATGCCATGGGAAACTTCACATTTAACGTGTTCTCGTGGCACTCCTCCGTACATATTTACGCCAGAATCTATCACACTGAAAAGAAAACACGGCAACCATAAAGAATACCATTTTCTTTTGACTTAGGTAGTAAAAGGAAGAGTATAAAAGCTTGTTGTTAAAAGATGCGCTTAATGGCTTTCGATGGCTAGCACGCAAAGTTCTCGTAGATGCAGCGAAGGAATGAGCGGTATAATACATTTGAACTAGGAAAGAATGTACACAGCAAATCTTTTTTCCAGTAAAGTGCAACTAGAGATAATCTAGTAAAAAATTCCTACTGATAATCTAGTGAGAAATGTCGTATGCCTATAAATATAGTGAAAACTTCTAGAAGTACAGTTCGTGCCCAAAAATCAAGTGAAAATAACTAGAAGTACAGTTCGTCTTGTCAATTCTTCTGTTTTTCTAGAGGTCACCACTCTGTTTCTAGGGAAAAAAAGTATTGCATCTAGAAAACTAGATAAATTTACTGTTAAAACATTGGCAAAGGCAAGTCAGGCATCATTATTGTCAATGTGTCTGCAGAAGTTCATAAGGTGAAAAAGTGAACTGTTTGTGTTTTCTCGAAACACGCCATCCTATTCGCGTTCGGTTGCCATATTCGTTTGGTCGCCACTCTACGCTCTAGTCTAAAGAATGGAGGTTCGATCCTCGGCGCGAATAAAAAATCGCCTGTGGGTACTAATAGAACTCCCAACGCGCTCCGAGCTTGTCAGTAGGTATTTTATAAAGACGGCGGGGCTAGGAGGCACACACTGCATGGCCGAAAAGCAAATACGCTATTGAAATGTCAACAAAGCATATAAATTCTAGCGATGTTAATGCACCCATGCCCCTGGAGGAGTCATGGGAATTAACAACACTTTCAAGTAACATATCAAAATTAACCAAAAACTTGACAGGTACTACTGTCTACTCAGCTTCGTTCGCTAGATTTCCAGTGTTTTTCATTCCAGATTTTTGTCAAAACAACTGAAATACTAGTAAATAAAACTAGTTTCTAGACAGACTTCTGATAGAAAATCATTAAAAAAATGTCGTGATATTCTAGTGGGTACTTAATCACTAGATCTTAACTAGAATATCTATGAGCTAAATTCTGGCTGTGTTTAACTAGAATCTAGTTGAAAAAATTTACTGTGTAAACTACTGTCAAACCTCGATATCTCAAGGTGCCAGAAATTAATTCAAGTTATCGAAAATTCGACTTAGGGAAAAATTGTTATACCATATGCATTACATAAACAGTAGGCAAATGGGCAAGCAATAATAATAATAACAAGGACAGGCTAAGATACCCAAGGGTGAGCAGTGCGACCGTGAGATCTATTTGCCATAGCCTTAATTATTCCAAAAGACTCTCAACCAGCCTAATGAAGGCTAGTAGATCCTTTGTAGGGGTGCTCCCTACGACCGCTGAGCTTACAATGGAAATGGAGTCTCCAAGAAACAAGAACCTGGAACGGGCCACCTCCGGACATTTGCAGAGAAGATTTTTAGTGGACTTTGTGGCCTCCAGGCAAAGCCGGCACTGCGTATCAGTGGATAGACCCATTTTGTTGAGCTGATCTCACCCAGTGGTGCCCCGTGAGGTAACCCACGATTAATCTCCGGTCCGCTTTGCTCAGGCGGCTGCTTTCTTTGAGACCGTAGGGTTTTATAAGATCTTTGGACTGGCGCAGTCCTGGAAGACAATCCCAGTAACGCAGTCTTTCATTGGCAGACCACTCCCACCCTAGTGATTTTGTTTAAGCCCAACTCAGACCACAGTAAGGATCAGGCCCGAAAAATTTATCCGAAGAGCCTTGTCTAGCAAGTTCATCGGCAGCTTTGTTACCAGGAACGCCCTGATGTGACCGTCGTATGTTACATGCATTCGAAAAGCGCTCAGAGCCGCATACTCTTGTATGAAAATATTCAGCGGAGTAAGTCCAACAATCGCTTCAATAGCCGATGTCGGACAAGTACGGATGGATCCTGCCATACCAAGGCATACTCAATTGCCCTAACCCCTTGTGACGTTTCGTCGGCATAAACTGGTTTCAGAGATGCGGTTGCCAGCATGCACCTCCTGCACAACCATGGCCACGAACGTCGTCGTGGATGGGATTCGAACCCGAGACGCCGGTAGTCAAACATGACACTGATGCCTCAACACACTGCGCTACCAGTCGCCTCCAAAAAAGTCCCATGCAAAGGCATGCAAGACGCCGTAACTTACTACAAAGCTGTATGGTGCATCACTGATTCGTTTGGGCTACCAAACTAGCGCTGCATAAGACACAACTGGACGTACGACCATCAAATATAGCCACTCGATCATTTTCGGGATGAGTCCCCAAGTTTTACCAAACAGAGACCTGCAACCTCACATGATCCGAGTGGCCTTACTGATAACAGCCTTGACGTGATTGCTCCAAATAAGCCGCCACTCCAACAAAATACTTAAGCATTTGACTTCAGTGGAGAACTGAATCACCGTACCGCCAAGGCTGACAGAGCTTAAGCATAGATTCTTTTTTCGAGTGAAGGGAACTAAAACGGTTTTTTGAGGGCCAACTTCAGTGCACCAGCGAAGTACTAGATCGAGTGCCGCTTCATCACATCCGTGATGGTCGTTTCAAACTTTCCTCTGATTATGATATTATATCATCGGCATAACCAATTGCACCATAGCCATAATCACACAACCTAGCTAGTAAGTCATCTATGACGAGTGACCAGAGAAATGGGGACAGGACCCCACCCTGAGGGCAACCCTTAAGAGCATAAACACTAGTTTGGGTGCCGCCCAACGTTAAGTGAATTTCTCGCCCACGAAGCATTGCGTCGATCCACAATCTCCAAATGCTGGAACCATATTTTAGCAGAAAATGTAAAGGGCCCAGAAGATTGCATTCCTTTAAATCTGCTAAGAGACAGATTGAATTTCGAAATAAACTTACAAACTGAGTGCATAGCTGAACTCCTTAATATTATCGTCCCTAAGGTTTTAACTTCTGCATTCTTCATTTCTTTTTTTTTTGTGTATTTACTTTTCCATCTACATATCATTGTGCGCAGGTTAATTATACTATACTAATATAATAGCATGTAGTCAGAGAGAACACAGTGGAAATCCCAATTTCTAGTGACGAAGAGTGCACCGATATTCCAGAAGATACCGAGACTAAAATTAAGCCGAAGGAAGCCTTGGAGAACCTTAATAAAGCATTGCAATGGGCCAAAAGCGAAATGGTTGGCTACAGTGATATCGCTGTACCCAGGCGTATAAAAGAAAAAGCCGTATTTCAAGTTGTAGAAAACAACAGAAAACAAAAACGAATTATGGGGAATTTTACATGGATTTAGAAATTATTACACCATATCCTATTAAATAAACGACTCAAATATGATTATTATTTTTAATAATCGCATAACATGAACTCCTCGTAAAGGTGAACGGTGCTGGTTTTAAATAGTTCACGTTTTCGCGAGTCTACTGTAATAACAGCTATATCCATCCTACCTATGCTTGAAGTTTATGATTCGACATGACATGATTCTTTGCCGGACATCTGTATAATTTTTGTTTCGGTCTTATGTCATGCGTATGTGGTATATTTTTTCTTACCGCTTCTGACATCCTTATCTTCACTTGATGAGAATATGTAACCCGGATGAGTTTGAAATTCCCATAAATTACGATCAAGTATCAGCCTCTTCGCATTTGAGATCACAAGTGACAAAGTGCAGAATAACACACCACTTAAAAATGAATATAATGTTCTTCAGAAAAGTAAACAGTGCGTGGACCATATCAGATCACTCTTTTCCCAAACGTCTCCCATACTGCATTTGTCTTTATGTTGCTACAATTACACTTCTTCACTTAATGTCATCTTTTCCAATTCCCCTCGATGGATCACACTACCACATTTCACGATATAATCGTATGTACGAGAGTATCTTGTAAGTTAAACCTGAAAAAAGTTGTCACTAATAAAAGGCATATGCATGAGAAACACTTCTCGGAAATTAAAGACGCCTTGTTAGCGAAAGGCCAATAAATTCCCATTTGTAAGTGATAAAAGGAAAAAGTGCAAATAACTGTGTGTGTTGTACATTTCTAATGGACACCGTTAATTCCTAGTTTTGATCGAGATACATACTACAAATGTAGGGAAATCGAACCCTTTGCTTATGTACACTGCTCTGCACTCCAATAAAACTAAAAGAAACATCAATTAACGCAACATGTAACCAACAAAATGTCTTCTTGGGCGGGGATTAATGAGCGAAACAAGAAGTTTTTTTTATCCTGTGGGAACATTTTAATATTAAAATGCAGTCGAAACTCGATAACTCGGACTTGTAGGGAAGGTTTTACTTTGAGTTCACGAAATTTTGACGTATCAAGATTTCGAGATGTTTTAAAAAAAAATCGAGATATCGAGTTTCTTCAATTTGCTGTTCATATTTTGTTTTTGGTCTTGTGGTACACCTTTACGATTAAGCTCCCAGCTGTGTAGTTGAAGGTTAAACCCGTGACAGACGATCGTCGTTAAACATGTTTGCGTCAATGATCATTAAGTCCAAACGTGTTTATCGTTGACTAGTGACACACGTGAAAAACATAATAACGTTCGAACTGTCAAAGTATCGAATGTGAGAAAAGAGAATTTGCAGAACAAAAACACACAAAAACACCTTCTAACACACTCCAGATGGTCGACACCAATAATGGGACTAGCACTAGCGGGAACCAGAACAAGATTTGTGCGGTTTTGGACGTGAACGGATGACATTGCCGTGCAAACAATTGCAAATGACAACTGGAAACCAGCTGTTCTTTCCATTTTTTCCAAAGAATGGCGCGGCGAGCGGTTGAAAGTGAACGTAATTAGGTCGTAATGATATTATGTTAATGACGATCGAAATGATGTCTTTCAATTATCATCAGGTGAAACAGCAGCAGCTTCGCAAACATAATTATAATTATATAATGATAATTATCGCGTATCGTCTGTCTAGGGTTTTAAACAAACAATAAGGAAGTCAGTAAAACACTTTTATCTATAAGCTAGCAAACCATTTCTACTTCTGGGCGGTAGCGGGTCTAAAGGAGGGCCATGGGGGCCTTGGCCCCCTCCGAAAAGTTTGGTATATTGAGCTCGGGCTAGGAATATTCGACGAAACACCCGAAAATGTTTTGGAACATCGTCTGACGAAGACTTGTGAGCAGGGATACCTCGCAGGGTAGAGGGCTCTCTCCCTTTCTGTGGAACTTGACAATAGTCACTAGACTGCTTCGAAACTCGTAAGTGTCGCGTGAAAGGTATGTGCTATTGCCGATGACACATCTATTGTTATATTTGGTAAGTTTCCGGGGGTTATTAGTGAGGTATTGCAGAATGGCCTCTTACAACGAACGATTTGGGCTGCTACCTATGGGGTAAAGGTTAATATAAACAAAACAGAGTGTTCTCTTTAAAAGTCTAGGATACTTCCCATCAAACCCTCTGTGCTGCATGGAGCGAGATTAGTTTTTTCTAATAAGGCAAAATTTCTATATACATACATAGTTGTTTTGCTCATGTTTGGGGTAATTGTCTGATGGATTGGTCCGAGTACCGACGCTACCAGTTGCTTACTGGAATAGATGCAATGATTAACCTGCGTTGCTTTATATGGTGCTTTTAGGACTTCTCCTCGAGCTGCTGCTGTAACGATACAAGTTAACCTGCTTCATCTTGACATTTTTTTTTAGCGAATAGATGCCCAAGAATACGGTTATTATACTCCATGGCACTGGTCAGTGGCTTAATTCAGGCTCTAGAGAGCTAAAGGATTAGGGATGAGAGTTTGTACTGATGGGCTTAACCTAAATATCTCTTTCAGTATCCCTGAATATTGCAATGTATTCCAGACGAAGGATACTATGATTACGGAACCTCTGACCTGGCTGGGGTGTCACGTGATATGAGCTTGAAATATTGAAATTTTCACCGCCAGGGCCAGTCAAAGGCAAAGACGAAGCAGGCGTTTGCCTAGGGCCCGACTCCGAAATGGCGCCAAAAGTAATTCGATATAGTTGTAAATATTTCGCAATTCATCCGATTGAATATGATTCTCACAATTCAGATTGACACTCACGAGAAACTCAATTTCGAATTTTCATTTATTCTTCATTTTCCAGTGAAACAGTGAATTACTGACGATAAATTAGTACCAAGCAAAATCGCCTGGAGAAGGGCACTCTGAAAACTGCTTTCCTCCAAGCGACGTCAATATTATTATGTATTAAGCGAAACCGCTCGGACAAAAGAACCGGCTGAAAAGTCACTGTCACAATCGCCTTTGCCATGTGTGGAGAAAGGAGTTGGCGCCAAAATTAACTTACCTGCGCACTTAGTTAGATTTTGAACGGCCCTGTTCATCGCTATAATTAAATCCTTCAAACTGGGCCTGACTATGACCGTGGCCGATTGTCAGCCAATGATTACGGTGATGAATGCGTTTGTTTTAATCATCTTTTTTATTTTTGTTGTTGGATTCTGAGTCCCAGTGGTTTCCCTGGTAACTGTATCGCAGACAAGTTCTCCAGGCAGGATACAACAGGCGATGTTGCGCTAATTTGTCGGAACTACTGTGGGAGTCATCATTGGGTATCGCATAGTTGAGGAGGATGGCATGAGGCTTCGCATCTACTGTAATAACTACTGTAGAAGTTTTCTTGATGGGGACAGGAAGGAGTGTATTTCTATATCTTCTCTGTACCTGTGCTGCTGTGGAAAGACAGAAGAAGGCGTTTATTGGATCCCGCTTCTTCACTGAAGTGGATGACATAGCTAATGTTGACAGTCATTTTATCGGAAATTCCGTTCAATCATAAGTCGATTAATGAGTCTCTGTTGATAACAAAACGAAACTTATTGTGGTCCATGCGTGGTCCGTTAAATACAGCAATCCTTTTACCTAACCTAACCATGATTCAAGGTTTTAAATGTTCATCATTGCATGCTTCTTCTCCGCGCCTTCAATAGATGTATGCCTCTTGAGGACCGGAAGTTGAATAAGTGTGGACATACCCTTACGGCTCCAGGTAGTGAACAAAGTCAAACTTCCTCCAGATTTGATTTTTAAATGCGCCACTGCTTCTGGGTCTGTTGTGATACCACTAAGAACGCTACTCCTTACCCCTATTCCCGATGTACCAAACCAGCCGGCATTGGCAGCGATTGAGCTGAATCGCAATTGCATCCACAAGACCCTCTGGGTCGTGATAAAACAGAGAGTCCTAAAAATTTCTTCCTCCTATTAGCCAAAGCTGGACAGTGACAGAGAAGATGAAGATCACTCATCTACATGAATTTAAAGTCTGAGAATGTTTCGACTTTTGTATTTTATTGTTTATGTTAAATAAAATCATGCTGACCCCATATTTGTGCCCAATCTTTTCAGGCTATCCCAACGCTTTTTCAAATATTTTTAACTGTAAATTTTCACTGGAATAGGATAAAAAAAACCACTTAAGGTACTCTTAAGGCAACATTAAAGTGAGGTCTAAAATGGATTCTCGGTTCCTGTGACTTATGGTGCTTCCATTGTACATTTCAGTTTCACTGGCTACAAGTAGATAAGATCACAATGACCCCACATTGGACACTGAATATCTCCGGACTTTACTTACGGATTATTTTCTACTATAAATTTTTACTGACGTAGGAAGAAAAAATCTTCAAGTAAGCCTTAATTAAATCTATATGTAGGTAAGGTTTGAAAAGGTTCGGATTCTTTGTCTTGTGACTAACTATACTGCGCGCCTATGCGACTGCCTATTTCGTTTTTCTACTAGGCAGAATGGCAATGACCCCGCACTGAGCGCTGAATATTTTCGGGCTTTATCGACTTCTATTGCCCATTTTAATGACGCTTTTCTTCAATCTTTTCTTGTAGACGACGGTGAACTAAATATCTATGAAGTACAATCATTTCCAAGCGGTACATCCTGTATATATTTTATATATATATACAATATGCATTTCCGAGAACTATGCTTAAGTGTTACGAGCGATTTCCCATTCCCGCTAAAATAGTTATTGGTATTGGTCCTGATAAGGAAAACGAAGCCTCACCGCGAGCTCGCCTATAGGACAATGTCCTGTAATGACCCCCACAATCCTACTATTATGTTTCCTATTCAATGAGAACAGTGTAGCAGAACGATTAGGATCTAGTCTGGGCCATACTATCTTCGTTGTTTAATAAGTGCTACCCCTGAGCCATCTTGAATTGACCCCGAACTTTGCTATCATTTTACAAACCGCCATAGGCTGTGTAAAGTAGTTGAGATTCATAACAGAGGCATCGATTAGCACCTGGCGGGCAAGCTCATCAGCCCTGCAGTTGCCCGTGATACTACTGTGGCCTGGCATCAAACAAATAGTAATATGGCAGAAACTGCTAATTTCCCTGAGGTTTGAGCGACAATTCTCAACAGTTTTTGATATAGCAATGACAGATTCAAACGACCGTATCACAGCTTGGCTGTCTAAATAGATAGCAATGTTCCTAACGACATTCCTCCCCAGCGAGGTCAGTGCTTCCGATATTGCCGAAATCTTCGCCTGAAAGACGGAGTAATCAAGAAGATGGAGCGACAAGTTAAGAAATCAAGAAGATGGAGCGACAAGTTAATCCTCAGTCCCTCCGAGTAAATATCCGCATCCATTCCTTCCTCGGTCTTAGAGCCGTGTAGATGCCCAAGGAGCCTGGTGTAACGGGTGCGTTGCCCGCTTACCCATTGATCCCTAGAGGGAATCAGGCTGATGCGGTTGCAGCTAAATGCATATTTTTGAGAGTAGAGGTGTAATGAGTATATGTATTTTAGGAAAATCCAGACTACCCAGAATAGTGGAGTGACCACACCTCAGCGCGAGCAACTGTCCAGTTTGCGCGCCGCCAGTTGTCCACCAGAAATATTCACCGGATGCCAGTTGTGCAGCATGACCAAGCCAGTCGACGGCGTAGTCCTCAAAGCCCTTGTAGCGACAATCGCATTAAGTCTTCGCACTTTCCCCTGCTGGTTGCAGAGGGATGCCAATCTTAGTATCGTCAACCATATGCATATGCTGTACAGTAAAATAGTACGCACAATCACTGTATATACAACCAGTGCACCACCTTCGGCTTTCCTTCCTGCATAGGCAGGTCGAGTCTTAAACTTCGACTTAAAGAGTCTCCGTATGAAACATTTCGATTTACAGAGTCTCACAGGTTTTCGGATGGACAATTTCACTTCTAGTTATAGTTTTATACTTGAACTAACGATTTTTGAATCCGTTGTTTTACATACAAATGTATTGGGAAGAGAATATTTCGAGTTTAAGAATTTCAAGTAATCAAGTTTCGACTGTAATTTGAATTGGGGAGATTCGAAAGTTTAATGTTGGTCTCTGATTTATTCAATATGTAATCGGTTCCAAAATTAACTGGAACTTCGATTTAAGGCCGAACATACACCATCCGGAATTCCTGTCCGGAAAAACTGATCAGGCCCGGCCTTTCGGTTTGCCTGAATATAAATAGAATACACCATACACCATCCGAAATTCCTGCCGGAAAATCTGATCAAGCCCGGCCTTGAGGAATTCCGGATCGCGCATGGCTGCTTCAGGCCGCCTTGAGGCCCCCAGACAGGCCCTTGAGGCGGTCGGATGGATAATTGGAAATCGATCTTACCGCCATAGAATGAAAGTATCTATCTATTGGATTGAATTGTACAGCATTTTACTTTCCATAGCCAAGCTTCAGATACTATACATTCGTTTATTGAAATAAACTCCAGTGAAAATCCATTCACGCGGCCGGACAGTTCGCCTTGAGGCCGCAAGACAGGCCTTTGAGGCGGCCGGATGGATAATTGGGAATCGATCTTATCGCCATAGAATGAAAGTATCTATCTATTGGATTGAATTGTACGGCATTTTTTCCATAGCCAAGCTTCAGATACATTCGTCCATTGAAATAAACTCCAGTGAAAATCCATTCTAGTCACGCGGCCGGACAGTTCACCTTGAGGCGGCCTGTCCTGTCCGCCGGCCTGTCCTGTCCGGCGGCCTCTCCGGCCGCGTGACGAGAATGAATTTTCACTGGAGTGTATTTCAATAGACGAATGTATCTGAAACTTGGCCATGGAAAGTAAAATGCCGTACAATTCAATCAAATAGATAGATACTTTCATTTTTAGTGATAAGATCTATTTCCAATTATCCATCCGCCCGCCTGAAAGGCCTGGCCGGCGGCCTCAAGGCGGCCTCCACATGCCATTGACGATCCGTAATTCCTCAAGGCCAGGCCTGATCAGTTTTTCCGGAGAAAAATTCCGGAACGTGACGGGAACGATTTTCCCTCCGGCCGCCTGAAACGGCCATACACTATCCGGTATTCCTCAAGGCCGGACCTGATCAGTTTTTCCGGCCAGGAATTCCGGATGGTGTATGTTCGGTTAAAGAGTCGAGTATGGACGTACTTTACATCTGCGTGGTTAAGATAACATTATAGTGGTGCTTCAGTATAACGAAAGATATAATGTCCAGGGTCGGTCAGAATATCGAAAAGTTCAAATTTGCTTATAATACGGTCGTATAAGAAAGTCCTTTTGTAATAAACCGTAATAACGTCCAACGTTTGATCCAATGTTGGAGCCAATTGAAGCAATTGAAGAGACAAATGTTTCTGCTCAACGGTTCGACAATTCAAACGTTTGATTCAACGTTCCACGGTTTGACCTAAGATGTCCAGTCTTAGAAGAGAACGTCTGCCAATACGGACGTTCGACGCCTGACATTGGAAGCTCTGCTGAAGCCACTTCTAAACGATTCTACAAACAGCTTCAAACGTTGGACGCTTGATGGTTTTGTAGCATCGAGTGGCGGGACGTCGATCTACACGCTTCTAATGTCAAGCATCGAACGTTCGCTCTGTTGGCGTTTTTTGTGTCCGAGTCGCTTCGAACGTTCTAATGTTTAAATCAACTGCCGTTGAGCAAAAACATTCGAAGCAAGCGTGGCTACAAGGCACGACGCATTGGTCATAATTATCCCCAGCAGGCAAAAATTGTGTAGTCGTTCTTTCGTTAGAATTTCTTTTCTCATGTTGGTGTTTTTGTTTGAATCAACTCGGCTCAAATCGTCAAACGTTTGATTCAAATCTTTGAATTGCGGCACCGTTGAGCAGAAGTATTTGTTTCTTAGATTGCCGAATCGTTTGATTAAAATGTTGGATTCAACGTTGGACGCAACGTTTGGAACCGGCTTTTGGCCCTTTTTTTTCTTATTCCGCCATCACCTGGACAATTGACAACTCGACTCAAATCGTCAAACGTTTGATTCAAATGTTTGAATTGCGGTACCGTTGAGCAATAGCATTTGTTTCTTAGATTGTCGAATCGTTTGATTAAAACGTTGAATCCAACGTTGGACGCAACGTTTGGAACCGGCTTTAAACTGTATTAGAGTCACCAATGCATATGAAAAAACGATTCGTTGTATTGGAAGTTCGGTAAATCGGTGTTCGTTATACTGGAGCACCACTGTATTCTGAAAGAATAATCGAAACGCTTCATACTTATCAGTTATCACATGTCGTCTAATCTCATTTCCATATACCGTATTTCTTGACAATTCCATCGTCACACTATTGGATTGGACAGCTTTTGGTTGGATTTAGTTCAAAGGGTGACAATCTCAAGATACTCGATATTCGTCTTCAAGGCTGGTCAATAAAAAGCAGTCAACCAACATATGTAATTCTAAAGAACATTCACCGGAGGGATTCCAGGAAAAGGGATGACACAATATTGACGACATTTGACTCAATTTGAGATCATATGTTATTCCATTCCATGTGGTACAGTCTCATTCCGTCAACGAAGGAATAAAGAAAATCTGACCAAAGGTACGACCATTCAATCCCTTTGAATTTCCTCCTGTTTGGTTTTTTTTTTATACTTTTACCCGAGACTTATCGCCGAATATCAAATTTCCTATAGGGGATGAAAAGTAATGTCCTGTGGCTATTCCTAGCTGAGCAACGCTTAGGTGGGATCAGGTTAAAGTAATATCCCAATGGGATTGAAAGCGGATTCGGGGGAGCGTATAGCCATAAATGAGATCGAAGCCCTCAGGTCGAACGGTTAGAATCCAGCAATCATAACATTCATATGAAGGGAACCGCACGCAAATTGAGTGTGCAATAAATTTTTGTATCCCGATTTATCTTTACTTAATATTCAGGGATACAAGTAACGCATTTTTCTCGCTAAGGGGCCGCCTTACAAGTGTACAATAAATATTCCGCATAACAAAATTGATGTAAGCGACTTACCACATAGATGATCTACATGCACTTGCTAATTTCGCAAGCAGAATGTAAAGGGTTTGTTTCAAATGGACGCATGCAACAATGTAGGTACATAAAGTAATTTTAATTTGTCTCAATTCTAATAAATTAAAAAAGGAAACATGAAAATGATCCGAAACCCCATAGAAAGACGTACTTCAGTCCGATAGATTGGCAACAGATAAATGTCGGGTACTTTTCAATTTAGAATTCGTTTGCAATGTCTTCAGAGATTACAATTAGCCCGGTTAACCCACTTCACTCGTTGAGCAGTTCTGCATGAACCTAAACCATTAACCCTCATTTGACTTTTCCACTGAGGATTATCATCTGTCAACCTCGTACAGGAGACAATTTGACTCGGCACAATACCTTTTGGGTTTTGGTTTTGAATTCAACACTAATGATAAATTTCACATATCACAAAAGTATGTTACTTTACATTTAATCTATTGTTGAACATGTCAAGGGATGGTGGTTTGTGCTGATGAAAACCAAACAGGAAGGTTCGTGTCAACCCTTTAATTCTCTGCTGGCTTTTAAGGTAAGTAAATCAAGATGAGATGATGAGACGACACCCTCCCATGAAAAAGGGAGCACAAGCACAAAACAGACGCAGACAATGACGCAACGACAATGTTTCAATGGAAATGCTTCCTTCGTTAGATACTCTGCTACCCCTTTGATCAGCTTAACATAATGTTTATATAATTTTGTGACTGATGTCCTTATGATGATGTATGATAAATTCTGTCCTTTTCATTGTCAGAATGTCATATGAAGATATGTATATGTTTCGAATTTTTCGTATTAAAATACAATTCAACATTTATCTCACTGCTATTTCTACTAAAGAAAGTTTGAATCTTCAGTTTCGAGTCAACAAATAAAGCTACATATTTACATTCATCTTGTAAAGGTGATACGTTTGTACATACGAGTATATAGAAATGATTACATTCCCAATATCAAAAACGTTTATTTATAAGACAAACTATACATTATTAAAGTTTTGTGTAAGTTGAGAAGTATTTCGAAAAGATCTACACGATGCGTTTCCATGAATGCCAGCTACCTACTATTCACATTTAAAGTGAAATCCCCGTATCCATATGCATTCCTTTTTACCAAACCTCCTCGGAGTCTAGCCACCAATCCGCACGTGCATTAGTCCTTTCTGCAAGAGAAACCATTAATATTAATTTTCTGTCTCAACGAGTTTGATAATTAAATTTACCTTGAAATCAATTTTAATGTTTTGGATACCAGTTGCCAGCAGGTCCTTGTTCAGGTCTTCCCTATGGAAAACAGAGTGGCGGGTGTATGCGGTAGTAGAGACCGCGCGAACTACGAATAGAACAAATGCACCCAGTGGTCCTGTCGGAGATTTTAATTTAATTGGCACGTGCATAACATCATTGATACGTGTGATAAGTTTTCAACCTTTACACTGAAAAGGATCTTGGGATTATATAAGAAGTGTGCTTGTGCGATTTATAATGATAGTAAATGGCGGTGGATGTGACGGTATAGTGATAATGATTAGGGGTGTGAAACGACGCGTCAGTCAATGACAGTGATGAGATATGTACGGACGTCAAACACAGATAGGCGTTTTAGTTGTAAATGTTTAACGCGGAAATTACTTATTCATATGAAAATAACATAATTACCGAAATAATTATTTCGAAGCTTAATATAAAGTTGATGAGTCAAATCTTCAATCTAGGTTGTCGAATTTTATGTTTAATTTTCAGTTTAGGTTCCTACTCTTATATGTATGCAAATATGAATAATGTTTCACTTGTCTTTCTTACAATTATAGTGTGCCATTAACTTAAAACAGTGGTGGACCCAGAAAGGGGCCATGGCGCCCGGGCCGCCTCCAAAATATCTTGAATCTATATGTATATATAAAGAGATAAGAAGTATTTGAAAATGATTTATAGGTGCAAAGATTGTCCGGCGTTGTTTTCTGCTGCTTTCAACATGTTGTCTAACCTGCTACTTATTGACATATTTGGCATTTTTGGTGAATAGGAGACATTAAATACGGCCACTCGACTGCATGCCACTGGCCATAGTTTGCTGCAGGTTCTAGATACTACTACTGACTACAACTCTACCAAATTTGGCCTTGACACACATTTTGTAGGCCCGATAAAATCACGTAGTCAGGTTAATGTGAAGAGAACGCACTTTTCCCGATCCAGTAGAAATCTATACAGACTGTTTCAAGAATTTTGTCTGTTAGTGTCACCATACACTGTCGATCTCGAACTCGAACCTGGTACATATTTCCTCTGACACACACACACACTTCACATAGGTGTGAAGAAAACCGGTCCACTTGTACTAGGTTCGTGTTCGAGTTCGAGTTCGACAGTGTATGGTGACACTTAGGCTTGTTAATTGCCTCGACCCCTCCATAGGCGCGTCAACGTCTCTAGCATTTGTATATTTTGTTGACATTTCGATAGCATAGCTACCTTTCGGAAGTGCAGTTGCTAGCATGCACCTTCTAACCGCGCCGTCTTTATACTGACAAGCTCGGAGCACTGTGAGAGTTCTATTAGTACTCACAAGCAGTTTTTTGATCGTGCCGAAATTTGGACCCCGAGCTCTAGATTAGTATCGTAGAGTGATGACCGAATGACCACGGCCACCGACCGTCATATCTAAATCTATCTTTCTGTATCCCTGAATACTACAATCCATTCTATGCCATGGTTACGGAAGCCCTAACATGGCTGATCTATCAGGTGAAATGAGCTAGTGGTATTGCAATTTTCACCGACAGGCAAGCTGTCATAAAATCTCTCAAACCGGGTCTGACTTTGTCAAAGACCGTGGCGGAATGTCGCTCAAGGCTTACGAAGATGGGTCGGTTTTTTTCAGCATTGTTTATGTCGGTTTTGCTGCTAGCTGTAAAGCAGACGAGCTCGCCAGATCGGGTACAACAATGATAAAATATAACTTTCAACAAAGCCGAGGCCCATATTAGATTTGTCATTGTCGCTGAAAAGGCAGTGAAAAAACTCTTGTGGGAGTCATCACTGGGTATTGCGCAGTTAGGGAGCACGCCATAAGACTTCACATCCGGGGCCGGTCAAACGCTTAGGCGAAACATGTGGTCGCCTGGAGCGCCGACTGTGAAAGGGCACCAAGAGCCTAGCTTGAGAGTGGTTTTTGTCCATTTAGAGCTGACAACGTGATTTTATTCGATCGAAATTCGAATTTGAACTATGATAATCACTCAAAGTTCAAAATTTTCACCCGTGAACTATCTAGTCTAAAGCTCGCTCACGGAAGAGAGCATATCAGTGGCTACGACTCTACACTCTCTAGTCAACTTTATTGAAAAATCTCTCGATCACAAGGAATTCACCACGGCTGTCTTCCTGGATGTCGAGGGTGCGTTCGACAATGTAAGACCCAGCGTAATTGTTGAGGCACTCTTGAGCCTACATATCGGTGAATCGCTCTGTAAACTTTTAAATGAATTACTACTATAGAGGCTTATTGGGGCCATTCTAGGCACATCAACTGTAAGTAGCCGCATTTGCAGAGGGACTCCTTAAAGCGATATATTGTCTCCACTTCTTTGGAATCTGGTCGTCTATAAATTACTTGTGGACCTGGAAAAGATGGGGTAAAATGTTACTGTCTATGTGGATTTTGTTGCAATCACCGTTTCTGGTAGATCTGAGACCATCCTCAGTGATGTACTGAATGCCCTATCGATTCTAACTGATTAGGCAAACCATTATGGTGTCAGAGTTTACCCGGACAAGACGGATCTTGCGATTTTCACCAGACAGCATACGCTTGACCTATCGAACTTCCCAACCTGGACGGAAACAAACTGGCTTTAACTGACAACGCTAAATTCCTTGGTCTCATTCTACATGACAAACTAAGCTGGAAGCCCAATATTTAGGAGCGGGTGAACGGCCATATATGTTGAAACGCCTTTGGTAAAAACTGGGGCCAGTCGAAGGTGGTACATTGGACAAATACTGCTGTGGTGCGTCCTATACTACTATGTATGGAGGACGGTACTAAGTGTTACTGCCCACTGCCACCTGCTGCGGAAGATGCAAAGACTAGCTGCGTTGGGCTGTAACAGGGACCACTGCGTCAGTCGGATTGGACATGCTGCTTAGCAAGTTGAGCAGCATGGATAATTCCGGCGAACAACTGGCGGCCGGCACGGGGGGCTTAGTATTAATTGCTCATTCCGTCTTCCTGACTTTTCTAGAGTCCTCCAGGTAGAGGTTTTGGCGATTTGTGAGGCTCTGACCTGGTTGGGAAGTCACGTGGTGACTGCCAGAGACATCACTATTTTCACGGACAGTGAAGCTGCAGTACGTTAACTTGAATCGGTTTTTACTATATCCGAAACAACTGCGGATTGTGGCTCAGCCCTCGCGATAAAGGCCGGATTTTTCAGCAACTTTGTTGGATATCGGGTCACAGTGGCTGTGCAGGCAATTTCAGAGCGGATGAACTTGCGCGTGAGTGAATAATTTGCATTATGGCTAGGAATCGTGCAAGCATCAAAATGCCTTTTGCAGCATGTAAAATTGTAATCAAGTCCGCGGCAGTCGACAGAGCCAACGCAAAATGCGGTTCGGTGACAGTTCATGCCAAACGACGAGGGTGATCTATCCTAGACTCAATCTTAGCCACTTAGCTGTACTGGTGTCATTAAGATTAGATTACACATCGCCAGGGTGGTGGAGCACTGCCCCATTGGGGAACTCGCCTGAAGGCTCTGCCTTCCTCACCATGACATGAGTAGAGGCTGTAAGGATGTGGATGATGAGGAAAGTGTTATTCACCTTTTATGTCATTGCAGAGGTTTAGCGGTCAGGAAGCGGAGATTACTTGGTTCATCATTTTTCTACGACTTGGAGGACCTTAACAACGCTATTGAGACTCAGCTCAATCATTCTATTGCCAGAACCGGCTGGACACCTACATTTTAGAGTGAGGTATGGAGATTCCGGCGGTTCCACAACGGACCCACATGTGGTCTAAGTGTGCTGTGATATGTTACGTTTAAGGTTTTCCCAGAACACACTTTTTATCGACGATAATTAGTGCCAAACAAAACAACCCGCACAAAAGTGGCGTTCTCACAATCACTTTTCTCCGTGCGGCGTCAATAATGAAGCGAAAAACTACAAAGACAAAAGTGGGGCTTAAAAAAATAGGGAACAATGATTCCAAATACGTGAAAAATATTCCAAACAATATTTAAAGCGATACATCATTCTAGTTAATATGGACAACTGTTTTGAAAAAATTAGAAGAGGGAGAGGGGGCGCCAAAATATCCTTCTCTGTGAACCTGTGGAATGCGTAACAGCATTAGTGTGTGTGAATTTTTAGTTTGTAATCAGTGCTTCATTTGATCTATAGCAAATAACTTGCACAAGAAACAACTTTGGGGCGACCGGTAGTGCAGTGTGTTGAGGCATTAGTCTCATGTTTGACTACCGGCGTTTCGGGTTCGAATCTTGCCCACGACGACGTTCGTGGCCACGGGTGTGCAGGAGGTGCATGCTGTCAACTGCATTCTCCAAAACAAGTTTATGCCGACGAAACGTCAACTGGACCACATGGAACAGTTGACGCGTTATGCCCCACAAGGGGTTAGGGCAATTGAGAGAGAGAGAGAAGCTGCGTAGGTGAGTCGGTAACGCACCGGGCTAGTAAACATATAGTCCGGGTTTTGGCTCCAGGCGGCCAAGGCCCGACGTCGGGCTGTCGCGCCACGATAATGATGACTTTTAGCTAAAAGGACAAAAATTAGTTTCTGGAATATGCGTACTCTCCTAGACAATGGATCAGAAGGTCTCTGGGGTCAGATACGTAATATGGCCGGAGACAGAAAAAGATACCGTAGCGGAGTATTTCCCACCCAATTGGAGTTTAATCAAAATAGCAATATTCACGAACAGTATTTTTAATTTAGCGTCGATTCATAACGCGATGAGATGTTTACACATAGACCTCGAGTTCAAAAAGACTAGCTCGTTTGTGTTTTTATCTTCGCTGCACTTGTCCTGCTCTGAAAGGAGAATGAGGAAGAAATTTCGGGGATCCCACTTCTTTCCTGAACATGATGACTTAACTTATGTTGGTGGTGGCAAAGTCCACCGTTTTATTGGGAGTTCCGTCAATGATTAGGATTGTGGGGTGATGAGTCTCTGGTGGAATGAACCGCATTGTACTTCATGTGAGCCACGGTAAACAAAACAGCCCTTTTACCTAACCTACTTTTGAACCATGATTTTATACGTTAATCTTTGCGCGCTTCTCTCTCGAGTGGAATTCGACCGCATTTTCAATAGACGTAAACCTCTTGATGACTAAAAATTCAATGAATGTGGACATATCCTTAGCTGTCCAGGAGACAAACAAAGTCGGGCCCCCTCCGAATTCGATTTCTGGATCCGCCATTGACTTAAAAAACTCCTAATTAAAAATAAAAATATGCATTTGTTGTCATTAACACATCATCTAAAACGATATTTACGATTTTATTGCACTTTGAAAAAATGATTTTAGTGATCTTTAGATATGACTGAGTAAATGTAATTCCATGTCACTTCGACACATCATCCCCATATGAGTAAATACAACATACAGAAACTGACACCAATTCGATCCGAAATCCAGAATACTCATGTACTCGTATATTATTGCATACGTACAACTAACTATAAGTGGTGAGGAAATTACGAGTTCATATCGAACAGAAGATGGGAGTTCCGTTCCCTCATAGAAAAATAGATGATGTCATTTGCATTTTTTTCTGTTCCCATCGGTTAACCGTTGTTGAGATCATGATCATAAACATCATCAAAGACAAATAAAACTTTTAATTGAAAACACATGGAAAGGAGGATCATGATGATGATGACTTCGTAAAAGTATGATCATCTAAGTACACTATGGGAACTGTGAGTGAGTTAGGGATGGGTGAGTTAAAAAAAGTTGAGGGCGAAGTATGGATTCTTTCAAGGCTCGAGCTCTGAAGTATAGTATAGTTAAGCTAGTGCTTTCAAATGATGAGTCGGTGAGTCGCTCTCAGAGTTATCGACCCACCGACCGGTGGCATTTAACGTGGGCCGAAAGTATGACGTCATCAGACACGTTGTCCTGTTCTGCGATTAATAAAGGCTCCTGTTGTTCTTGAAAGTTATTGGAGTCAATTTCCCGAGGTGTTATGTAGTCTGAGAACTGAGAAGGTCACTCTATATGGGCAAAATAATTGTCAGTAAAAATTAAGGGGCACCACTTCAAATATCATATTCATCATCGTGGCGCGACAGCCCGACGTCGGGTCTTAGCCGCCTGGAACGTTGTCCTCCAATTATCTCGGTCAAGTGACCTCGTCCAGTAGCTGCCCGGCGTCTGCATATACTGAGCTTTCCCAACGAGCTCTCGGTCGTTCTCGCAGTCTCGCTCCGTCGATTCGTCGTTTCTTTCCACTTAAAGTGTTGTAAGGCCGGGGGTTCTTAGACAAACGGTGCCGTCAGTTGACGAACGTCACGTACCGTTGATTCATTTCACGAAAACTTTCGCTATGCAAACTAAATGTACTGGTTTCCATGAGAACGTTGGATGCGAACGTAACGTCAACTAGCGGTAGTGATAACACCTGACGGTCGTCAGGTAACGTTGGTGCCAATACGTGACGACCGTCAGGTGGTGCTAACAGATGACGGCCGTCATGTAGCGGTGGAATCATTTTCTGACGGCCGTCAAAACGTTGTTTCCGCACAACGTTGAGAAAACATTGAGTTGAACTGTTATACAAACGGAATTGTGTTTTTAAATATAAAATGGGCGAAAAAAAATAGTATTTGGTCCAATGGAATGGACGAAAAATTAGTAGACAGATTAATGTAAACAATGTTACATGACGTCCGTTCATTAATGGCTGTTTTAAGCCACCGTCAACTGACGGCCGCTAACTGACGTCACCGTTTCTCTAGGAAACCCCGGCTTAACTGCCATACATTATGTGTTTGTTATTGATTGCCTTAACCCCTTAGCGTAACAATGTCTTACTGACGTTTTGGAAGCATATAGATTTTGGATGGTGCAATTGCTTGGGGCGACCGGTAGCGCAGTGTGTTGAGACATCAGTCTCATGTTTGACTACCGGCGTTTTGGGTTCGAATCCAGTCCACGACGACGTTCGTGGCCATGAATGTGCAGGAGGTGCATGCTGGCAACTGCATTCTCCGAAACTAGTTTATGCCAACGAAACCTCAACTGGGCCACATGGAACATGCCCCTGGAAGGTGAGCTTACGGGTGGGGGAAGGTCCCATTTTCGGGTTTTTGATTATATCTCAGAAACGGTGAACTGTAGAAAAATATGTTGTTTCCAAAAATGAAAGCTTATTAAATTTCAATGTTTTTAAACATTTTTGACGAATTTCTAACGATTTACAAGATATACCTTATTGGAAATCGATAATTTTCGAAGAAATCAATTAAATTTTCTTTAATTTGATATACACTTTTTCTACTTTATCTTAAACCAAAAGTTATAGAATTTCTAAGATATACGTATACGTTCAATTTCGATGTTCCTCTAGTAACGGTGAATTTCGAAACCGGGAAATTTGATAAGTTCTTATGAAATTTTATTGTAGTTTCAGAAGATGGGGTCAATTCTCGGATTAAAAGTTAACGCTTGCTGACACAATTTACAAATAATGCTACAACTCTGTAACGGCTAAAAAAAGAGTGTTCACTTTTATGTCAATTTACCGTAAATGAACAGTACTATCTACCATTAAAGCATTTACTATCTGAAGCGGGGCACCCTTTATATGCTTTTTACTTAATGTAAGTGGTTCATTTTGACTGTGAGGTGTATTTTTAAACTTTTGAAGTTAAATATCATTTCTTATGTACGAAGAAAAAATAATAATTATAAAACACACTGCAATAAGAAACTTGCATGTTGAGATAATAAATTTACTTAAAAATCATTTTAATCTGAATGATTTTTCAGTCATTTTTAAGTAATTCTTTCTCTAACATAAGGTGGTTCATTTTGACTGTGACTTACTGTATATTGTTTGCAGGATTCACTTTAATTATTTTGCACAAGTGTAACACTAAAAGAATCAAATAAAAACGTATTGTGTATACATACATACATATGTACGTATTATGTACTTTAGTTAAAGTACCTCTGAGATTTTGCTTTATTCTACTATTTTGATACAGGTCTACTAAATATTGCAAATATACAAAATTGTATCCGTGTACTTAAGAAAATATTATTTAGCAATCTTGCAATTGGTTACGATGTATCTCAAAGCCTACACTATTGTAATATGAGTATAGTATTTACAGGGTGTACACCTTGAAATGGGAGGAGCATTTTCACCTTGTTGTCGACAGGTGTGCGCGCATAATACAAATTAGACCACGAGGAAGAGCTTTTCCTTTAAAAAGGAGAAAATTGACACGTCTGCGTACTTCGCCCAGGTGCAAGTAAATATTAAGGTGGGTGGAAGGTGTACATAAACACCGGCATTTAGAGTTACGATAGACACGTGTTCGACAAGAACTACATGAGACACGTGGTGAAACGGAATATCGTGCTCGTGAGGCGTTAGGAAGGAAATTGCAAGTCGTGTATTGGACATGAGTACATGTATGTTACGTATACATATATGGAAAACTATATTTTCTTGATGAATTCGAAGGTATAATTCGGCATGATGTTAAAATTTTCCTATAAAAATACCTTCGAATGTACTAAGATCTCGCTGGGTCTATATTTCTCATGGAATCAAGTACAGTCACATCTCAGCTAACGGACACCTCTCTCTAGCGGGCACCCCTTATTACGGACAGTTTGGAAAACTCCCGTACGGAAGGTATAGGGAATAAACAATCAAGAGGAACACCAACAGATAGGGACCAATTAATGTGACCATAAGCCTTAAAAAATCGTGAAAGCACGTCCCTTAATAGCAAAAATGACCGTGAGTTAGACTGAAACTATTGGTCAACGGTTGAGGTAGGTTGCCTATTTAACAGATGTCTGGTAAAATTACCGCTATTAACCACAAGGCGCCAAATGGACGATTTTTTTAAAGACTTCAATTGACGAAACTGGAAAAGGTACTTTTTCCCCAAAGGATCTAAATTAACAATGGGATTCGGGTGCTACTCCATTACCGAACTCGTTATAGATTTATATAGAGAGTTCTAACACCGCTAGAGATGTGTAGACCCCGGCATCCACTCTGAGTAACTTAATTTCAATGGCTTTTACGGACTGCCAAATCATTGCAGCATTTTACAGGCCGAGATCTACGCAATAAAAGAGGCCGTGGCGTGGTTGGGACATCGAATCACCACTACGAAAGATATCACAATTTTACTGACAGTCAGCCTACGATGAAGGCCGCGCTCAGACGGCTCGTCTGCGATTCGAACTCTACATTCAAAGCAAATCGATTCGCCTACTTGCCGACCTATGGACGACCCGTGTGCGGATCTCCATACATTTGCTTGGGAAGTGGAGTTTGAATGGCAGACGAGCCGATTACGAGACGAATATGAGACGACTCGTCTGAGCACGGCCTAAATATCTCCAATCAGGAGTATGTGCATCCATTAGTCAAGGTTTCGACTAAGTGTCGAGAATACCTTTGGGAGATGTGCTACTTTTTCAATATTGTGTTATGCTGGATTCCTGGTCATTGCGGCCTTGTGGGAAATTGTAGGGCTGACCAGCCCGCTAAAAAGGGAGAAACCGATGCGACGCGGCAGGTTAGCAGTAACATTCCCATTTCCTTATCTCTCTGCCACTTTAGTCTGAAGGGCTTACATGGCGTATAGTCAAGCAGATTTGGCCGAGGTTAGATATCAGCCAAACCACAAAACTATTGTCGATATCAAAACAACAGATCGGTGTGGTAGTGGACGTAGGCATGGTCACTTGACACTGTCTCATTGGTGAGCACGCCTGGAGGCTTCGGCTTCCGCATGAAGATTCCTGAAAGAGCTGTGGAAACGAGGATGAGGAGGAAACTATTTTTCATTTTCCTTGCGAATGTTCGACGCTGGCAAGTAGGAGATCATCTTTTTCGATCATCTGGGGAAATTATCAGAGGTGGAGGTGGATCAACTCCTCGTGGGCGCACCACTTTTTCTAAGCAGCCACGCAACGGACAATTTAGTTGGTAACTTGACTCTCCGTTGTAGTGAGTTTTCACTGAACTTTGTTTTACATTCGTAAAATATTTAAATATTAATACGAAAAGTGTGATATTTTACAATTGCCTTGACCCCTCCAATGGCATGGGCCCGTCATCTGTATCATTTCTATGCCTTGTTGACGTTTCGATAGCATATCTATAATACTTTTCGGAACTGCAGTTGCTAGCATGCACCTCTTATCCGCGCCGTCTTTATACTAACAAGCTGACAAGTAAGAGTTCTATTAGTACACACAGGCAGTTTATGATCGCGCCGAGATTTGAACTTCGAGCTCTAGATTAGTATCGTAGAGGGTTGACTGAACGACCACGGCCACCGACCGCGACAAATTGATTTATATGTATGTATTTGTTTGTTTTTTTTTCCTGCGAAGGGACATGGTTGCTGAATTTGACCTACTATTGGTAAAGTCCTTTTTGACAGAAAAACCATATCTGCATAAGGTACGTTTTCCTAGACATATGATCTACGCAAATTGTTTGCGATTTAACGATCAAGCCATAGAGCACGGAGCCATAGACTATCAATAGAAAGAGCTGCAGCTCAGTACAAATAAATATTAAGACCAGAATGCAAATAATCTCATGCACACAAATAAGCCACGCCACTCTAGAAGCGACGATTACAATTTAAAGTAAACCATCCTTTAGAGTTTAGAGTGATAAGGACAACAACATATCAAATCAGCTGAAGTAACAGAGCACTGTTTGAATGTATATTTTTGATCATCGCATGCGATCAGCACATAGTGGGGCCTTGTGAAATGTACCTTTTGCAATCAAATGCTTTGAAGATGACAGGTTTGTATTTTTGATAAAAATGATTGAATCTTTAAGCTTACCGTGTTTCCGGTAATTCATGCGTTTGACTTCTGCCCAGACATATTTGGGCGGAAAGAAGAGGAGAGTCATTAAAATTAACATTCCAGAAAAATCTCTTCAACTATTTATGTATAAATACTTATAAAATTTTGAAAGTTTGCTCTCTCTAAATTGTTTTACGTTGATTAATTTTGATTATCCGACATAGATAGATGCTAGGCACTGCGGCCATGGAAGATCTATTGTGCCGTAGTCTTCTTTTTTTATTTATTGAAGCAAAAGACTTCCCACCACTCGCATGAGGGTCAGTATGTCTCTTACAGGAGTTATCCTGATAATGGCAGGGCCCGTGGCGATCTGGCCGAGTTACGTGAACCTAGCTCGCGTAATCGCCGGGCATTCACACAAAATGTAACCTGTGGTCTCAGCGTCCTCCAAACATAGACGGCACTCCGTCTCTATAGACAAACGCAGATGATATCTCATCCAATGATCGCCCGAAAGGTCACCCACAAGAAGCCTCAGATCGGCTCTATTCAGGTGTGTAATATCACCGTAATTAAATTGTCTCATTAATTCTTTTGATTGCCGCACCCCTGGAGTGTTGTCGTAACCTTTCATACCAGTCCTTGATGATTGACCTGGCTGTAGCCAAGCCTAGACCACAATAGGGTCCCGGTCTAAGAAAATTTCATGCTAGACCCTCTCTGGCAAGTTCATCTGCTGTTTCAATTTCCCCAATGTCATGGTGACCCAATACAGAAAGATACGGTTGTCGGTCGCCAGACATTGGAGAAGCTCACGACACTCTTTCACTAATCTAAAAAAATATCCTATGCGAAGAGATAGCTTTAAGCCTGATAGCCTGACTATCTGAGCATATAGCAATGTGTGCGCCACGAGGTTTCATTTCCAAGATTATCCTGGCACAGACCTCAATGGCATGGATCTCGGCTTGAAAAACTCTAGGCCAAGTAGCAATTGAAATCCCGGTGTTGGGATCAAACATGCCAGCATCTACTCCCTGTTCAGTCTTAGACCCATCGGGGAATCACATGATACACCTGGGGTCAGGGATTGCCATTCTCCCATTCCGTGTTGTCTAGTATGAGGGCTAAGAATTTATTGGCGAAGCAGAACTCCGTGGTCATGTAATCTGATCTAAGGCAGATCTGTAAGCCAAGAATTTGTTTCAGAATGCTCATGTGACCAATGCACCACCGTATACTTCGGAAATTAGATGTAGATGCTTTTTCTTTGATAAAAATATGCAGTTCAACCAATAAGCGCCTCTAGAGCAGGCGCCGGGCATGTCCGCATAGCTCTACTTATCCCGAGACAGGCAAGGCGGTGTAATTTGTTGAATTTGAGTATAGCTAATTTTTGTTGTGCCTTGGGCAACCATTTTGTTAATACCATTTTCGATATGAGTATTCCAGTTCAACCGCCATCAAAGCTGACACCAAGGCATTTAGCTTCCTTGCAATACTCTAAAACCGTCCTACCTAGTGGAACTGACCCGGAGGTTAGGTTTCGTTTACAATTAAAAGGCATTATGATGTTTTTGTGGGTTCACATTTAACCCCAGCCCTTAGTACCAGTTCAAGGTGACATCAAGGGTTGCCCCATCACTTCAGAGACGGTGGACTCGAATTTGCCCTTGACAACAATGGTTATGTCATCAGCATATCCGATTGCATAGTATCCGAGCAAATGTAGCCTGGATAGCAGTTCGTCGATAATCAATGAGGACTCCTCCTTTTGGACATCCTTTAATAGTTCTGATGCTAATCGTGGTGTTGCCTAGCGTTGAGAAGATCTCCCTTCCACGTAGCATCACATCTATCCATGTGATCGTAGCAGAAGGAAAACTCCTGAGCTCAAGGGCTCGGGATATGCATTCGGCCGGTGTTACCAAAAGTACCCCAATGTCAAGGAAAGCACAAAATGCTACTTCCTTGTCACTTAAAGGTTTTTCGATAGTGCCTTTAAGATTGCGTAGGGCAGTCACCGTCGTATAGGCGAATTATGTTCGATGCATATGAACGCCGAGTAGCCTCTCGATAATTTTAAGGTGGAATGAGGTTAAGCTAATCCGCCTGTAGGATTTTAGTAAATTTTTTGGCATGATTATAATAGAATGAAAATTAATGCTGATGGGACTCTATTTTGGTTCATTGCAAAAAAACGCCATCCACATAATACAGATACATATATACGTTTCCGACCTACATTTTATCCATTGTTTTTGAAAGCATGTGGAATATAGCTGGTCTTTTCCTAAGCTATTGACAAATAATGACTGCAATACTTTGTTCCAGCCTCCATACTCATTCATTGAAATATGTAATATCTCCGTGACTTTTATAGCGACTAAATGCAATTTTACACCTCATTATTTGACTTCATCAATTTTCCGTAGTTGGCATTCCCTTGCCACTTTTATATCCTCTTTCAAAAGTAATAAAATGCTCCCCGAGTAATCAAGTATGCAGGATATCAAAGCCATTATACACAAAAAATCCCGAAATGTCTATATGAAATAGTTATCCGCCTCGTTTAGTAGGTCTGACCTGTTTATATGTGTACGAAACCTCCACTGACTGAGTAATCGCGACCAGGCTCGTTTGAACTCTGCATGGTAAAACCACTTCAAGTGACATCACGAAAAAGTAATAACCATTTAAATTCTTCCATCCTCCGGATTCCATTTGCTCTCCCACCTCAGCACCTCTTGCCAGCTGGCATCTGGTGACCCGACCACAAACTCGATTATTGTATAATATCCTGAATTTGTGCATTTATCACGTACCGAATTTAGTTTTTAGAATTTTCCCTAATACTCCTGACTCGATGTGAAATCAACGAGTGCTTCTGTTTCACGGAATTTGTCGTAATAAGGAAAAATATACGTCATGCCGAAGCAAAGAAGGTGTAGGATAGACATTAAATGTAACATAAAATACTCTGGTCGATTCGTCCTTTCGTTCCTCTGGCCGAATGACTGATGAACAAGGGACATAATTTACTGGATTATTTTTCAATTAGTTGTGACTTTCGTCATCACGGGAGAACAGAAACAAATAAAAGCCAAAAGGACATAGCAGACACAGAAGCAGCGGCATGGCAATAAAGTCTGAAAATCCCGTCCAAATTATAATTTCATTTACACCCTACCTATCGTTCTTGGCTGTGCCACCCGATTTTTGGTTGTTTGTTGATGTCAGGAAGAATAGCCTTCTTTTTTTTACATAACTCAAGAGTACGTGAGAGGAATATTTTCTTCTTATTTTGTGTTGCCTTTTTGTATTTGTCCGATTTTATAATTTTCCAAGTCGTATCTGAACGTTTGTGAATGTGAAAATACGAAAATTGTGTGTATAGTTATTAGTTACTTAGTTTACGAAATATTTTATGAAACTACTTACAGTTAATCAATATGCTACCACAATATAACTACACGTATACCTTGACTTGGGAAACTATTTGGTTCCGAGAAAAACCGTCCTAAGTCAAAAATTACGTAAATCGAATAATCATATATGGAAAGAAATAGTAGTAACGATTCTTCCCTTCTTTCAGTATTTGGATGGTTTTTCAAATTTGTTCCGAATAGTTGCACTCCAGCCACATCAAGCGGACTCTGACTTCACTGCATGGAAATCTACCGGTCCATACTTCATCAAATTTTGAAAACTTTCTTTCTCTTACTGTAGCTGCCGACTAGGCAACATAAGTATTTATCTGCTGACTAGGCAATTGACTAAAACCTAAATTATATTAATTTATAAAACATAAAAAACTGAATGGATACAAAAGAAAACCTGGTTGGTTGGTTGGTTCAAGTGGCTGTCCTTCCACTACTGCGGTAAGACACAATTAGCGCTTTATGCGCCGTTTTGATACCACACGCCTCGTAGGAGGGGGCAAAACCTTGGTTATAAAAGTCATTCATGGTTGTTGTCAGAAAATGTTCTCAGAACTATCTCGTCGAATTAAGGAAACGTAGTATCTCCCCAATCGTCTTCGAGGAGATGGCGGATGTGCTAACAAAAAATGATTCACCCAGTTCACCCGTACTTGCTGGTGCCTCGCTTTAGCTAGAGCCGGACATGCAGACAGGAAGTGAATCAAGGTCTTCTTTTCTGCTTCATCCTTGCAGCTCTGTGCATTGTATGGAATACCTAGTCTGGCTGCGCACTCTCCTATTATAGTAGCTGTGACCTGCGCTACGTCCGGTCGGGCTATCCTCAGGAGAGCGTCTGTTCTTTCTTAAGTCGTATAACGGCCATGTCGCTCTAGACGTGACCCACGTCGACAGCAAGCTCCATCTATCACTAGCCCGTTTTAGGTAAAGTCTGTGGATCTCTCTCTTCACAACATTGAGCGATGCGTGGATCACTATCGCATAGGACTCCTGAAAAGTGGAACCTTATCTGGCAAGTTTATCCTTTCTCGCTCCCCCTATACTACTGTGTCCAGGATAACCCATAGAAGACAGATGTTGTAAAGTTCGGCCCGTCCAGCTAGCTCCATGCAGTATTGTCTTACTAATTTCGATGAGATTGAGATTGACGATAGAGCGCGGCTTGGATGTAGGTAAAAATGGCGACGTTATCTGTGCTGACAGCAGTGCGCATTAAAGAGCGACACGTCTCGCCAGTATTTCAGCTTGAAACGCACTTGCGTGGTCTGGGAGGCGAAAGGATTTTGATAGGTCGAGATTTTCGGAGAAAGTCCCCGCGACACCCCATATGCCATTTTTGAGCCATCAGTAGAGATTTTGCATTCGTACTTCCTGATCATTTCATCTCTGTCTCATACCGCCCTTGTTGGGAAGCCAACTGTGAAGTGTCGCTCGAAATCGTCTGCTGTGGCAATATAGTCTGTTGGGAGCAAGTCCTGTACTTCCCCGGGTAGAGACTCCAGGATGGTGCCGTGTCCACATGGTCGGGGAGTCCAGCTCATAGACTCCCTAAGTCTTACTGCGCTACATGCAGCATTTAGTTCTATCTGCAGGTCTAGTGGGAGTAAATGTACAATAAGATAATATTCAATGCGTCCGCGGGACTTGATCGCAAAGCACCTGTGACTCCAGTGCACGCGGTTCTCTGGACTTTGTTCAGAAGATTAAAGTTGTACTTTTTACGAAGAGCTGGCCACTATACCAGCGCTCCGTACCTACTGTTAAATAACTTAAATATCAAAACCTGAATTATTTTATGAACTAAATTTCCTAAATAATGACAATTATAACGTGATAGACAAAATTTTCAAAGCCTTTTCAATGTGCTTTAAAAATTTTGACAGTTTTTGAATAGAAAATTCTTGCTTTTCTTTATCTAAATTTTCTCCAGGTATTTCTGTGTCATATTGTAAAATAGCGTGAAATAGCGAATTATTCGTTCAAACTAACATAGTTGCATTTTTGCAGAGCAAAGTATGTGTCTCTTTGAAAATAGCAAAGATTCAGTCTGTTCAAGCCCATCTTTTGCCGCGTCATCACTGTCGCCAGCCTCAGTTCCGATTAGTCTTAAAATTCAAAACGTTTCAAATGGGATGAAAGTGCCCCCGTCGGCATCAATCATATCGTCATCAACGACATCATCTCGTCAGGATTATCGGTCGCTTATACAGCACCAGCATTGTCAGCGGGGACCGTTCTCAATTATACGACCAGCGAAACGAGTAGTAGTGACAGCAGTATTTTAGCCCCAGCACATTTGTCCAGTACGAAAACCATCAATTCATTGCAATTGAATTTGAATGCACCGGCCAACGTGACTATTCTGCCTACCGGCCAGACCGGTCTTTGCCGAAAGTCTAACGATTTGATCGTAACAAACAACACAACAACTGGTTAATGTTAGGAATGACGTCATTTGTCGACCGTATTGAATATTGAAAATAACAGGATGAATTTGGTTAGACTAAGTCGACACTCTTTGTTCAGCTACGCTAGAGTTCGGTCTAAATGTAACATTTCGCTAAAACCCATCAAATAATTTTGGAAAGTATTGTAGTGGAGTGAACAAGAATTTATAACGTTAGTGAAAAGATTGTGTTTTATTTCATCTGTATATAGATACAGTGGTCCGTCGATTCGCAGTCGAACACAGTCCGTTTGCCAGAAAACACACGAACGAAACGGTAACAATATCTCAACCGATATGCTAATACGTATCTAAGGCCGGCCATAGAGGATTCGGAATTTCTCTCCGGAAAAACTGACCAGTGCTGTCCTTTCAGTTTTCGGGATGCTAGGTAGAAATTGAACTGATCAGTCGCGGGCTGTACAGTCGGCTGCATGCCATTTTTTTTATATTTCGGATCTATATTTAAACAATTCCTCTAATTTAAAATATAAAGGCAATTTATAGTTTTAAGGTAGGATATTAGCTGCGATTTAGCCCTCACTGCATTATTATACCTGGTGAAATTAAAATAAGGTCGGCGATTTTCCAAAACTATAAATGCCTGTGGCCAGTCAAATTGTTACAACACTGGTTGGATTAATTAGTGTAGTTTCGAATTTCATTATAGATATATTAAAAAATTCAAGTTTTTTGATTCCCTCTCCACCGTGAACGCCACCATTATGAAAAAGTGGTTTAATTGTTTGACTTTCTTAAACTACATAGAGTAAATTATCTACAATTTATATTAAAACGAAACTTCTAGCTGTTATACTTGCCGGGATGATTAGGTGCCTTGAAGAGCAAGGTGCACATAGACCACCACTGGGTCCGTTGTTATATCCCCTAGATTCAGCATATTTGACCCTATCTCATTCGTTAAACCAGCCAGAGCTGACAATAAAACCTCCTTTAGGTTGTCCAGATCAAGATGTCCCTTGTAACATATGTTCCGCCAAAGCAGAGCAAGTGCACAGAATATGATGGCAGCTCACTTCCTCGCCCCCGCAGCTCCTTCAATAATCATTGTGCGGAAGTCGAAGTCTTCTAGCATGCTCACCGATTAAGCAGTGTCCAGTAATAAGCCCCACCATATTTCCCAAATGCCTTCTGCTCAGTATCAGCATCCCGTATGGAGGCTGAGAGCCAGCTCAGGCCACATCTCTATCTGGCGCTCGCTCTATCATACGCCACACTCCGAGTAACAAATTTACAAGAACTTGTTCCACGATAACATCCTCTGATCTTGTTAGTCGTACCCAAGCCAGTTCATCAGCTTTACAGTTCCTCACTATACCACTGTAGCCCGGTATCCAACACAAGGATATATTGAAAAAACTTCCCATCATCATGAGAGAGTGGTGAGAGTCCAGTCCCGTCTGTAACCAGGACAGCGCAACGCAATTTAATTGCCGTTTGACCATCCGACTGAAATACATTATCCCTAGTCCAAAAACCTTCCGATATAGAGAATTCGCAGCTCACACGAATAGTGCTCTGTTATGATAATCTTTTCACAATCGAAAACGCAAGTCGCTCAGTCCCAGCCTAGGAACTCACATCTCGTGCGTGCACACCATCGCCGCATATTGTTCGCAATTAGCGATCAACCCATAGATAACGGAGCACTATTTTTATGTATCTTTTTGATCGCCGCCTGCGATCGACGCAGAGTATTGCCTAGCAAAACGCACCAGAAAGGTGACCTGTGTTAACGGAAACAGAAGAAATGGCGAAATACCTCTTTTTTATGTCAAAATTCTTAAAAATGGGGAAAATATTGAGTTTGACCAACATAGGAAAACAACAACGACACAGAGAACCATCCCGAGTAGCTCCCTTCACTCTTATCAACACAAATTCGCTGCATATCGCAGCATGATCCACAGGATGCTAACTATCCCAATCAATAAATGCCGATACGAACAAGAACTAGCTTACATAAAGGACACGGCCTAAAAAAACCGATATAGCAGCAAAATTGTAGATACAATTATCAGGAAAAAAAGGCCAGAATTGAACGGAAGAAACTCTCAACGATGTCAAACAACAAGAACGATGAAACGATCTTCAGATCCATCTTAGTCTACAACACCATGTAGATTGTAGAGTCACATAAATACTGCGCTGACAAAATTCAACATCGAAACGGTACCAACGAGCAGACACACGCAGCTGAAGACAATCCTGACTAGTGAAAAAGACCCTTAAACAAAAGGGGAACACAGCGGCGTGGCGTATACAAAATCGAATGTCCTGATTGCGAGAGTGCATATAGTGGCCAAACCAAGCAACTGGTCAAAACAAGGTTTGACGAACACATGAAGGACGTGGAATGAGCAGAAAACATCCAATAAGGCATGTCAAATCAGCGGTGGCCAAACACAACATAGAAACCGGACACGCGGTCACATGGAACAACGTCTAAGTCATTAGAAAAGTACAAAAGACATACAAACTCGATGCTGCAGAGAGCCTTGAGATATTCAAGTCGGGAAAAAAAGGATTGCTCAACACAGACGAGGGAAATTGTACAATGAAACATTTCCAGGCAATAATAAAAATGTTAGGTAACGACATCTAGCTAAGTAAGCCATCATATGTAAATAATTTAAGCATACCCGACTCTGGCTGAAATATAAGAGACGAAAAATTATGTATTAAGTCATTCTGACACAAGCGCTAACGAAGCGCGCAAGTTGCACCCGAAACACGTGTCTGTGGCAATAAAAATAAGTCTGCAATATAAAAGGAACAACAGTATTTTTATTGAAAAACATTTGAAGTGCAAGTGCCTTCGATAGTAGTGCAAATACTATTTTCTCGAAATTCGGAAAAAAAGAGCTCAAAACCGTGTTGAAAGTCGAAACAAAAACGTTGTAGCTCAAGGTGTGGAAATGACGTAAGTCGAAGCGTCCTACGTCGAGGTATACCCGTATTCTCTAGAATCCACTGGGTACTGTATGTTCATATGCTGCATATATACGTATATATTAAAATCAAACTCATACATTCATCAATACTACCTTCCGAATCAATTATATTCAAGTCAAAGAGTTACATTCGCAAATTAATACATCAGACACAGATATGTTATGAACATGTTGTTCACTTCAACCAAAAGCCAAAACCACAAACCAGCTTCTTCAAATATCTATCGGCTTTCTCCCTAACGACAGTGTAACTGAAATATTGAAAGTTACCGAAAACGCTCTGTCTGGCAAGCAAGAGTACGAAATGTAACGTGACACATGAAATAAATGTGGTAGAAAATTGCCAAATTATATAACCCCAAAAACATCATTATTCAAGTCGACTAGAACTATTTCTCTTATTTCCTAGCCAAATAAACATCACTGAAACGACAAGCTCACCTTGAAGGAATGTCGACTCTCAAACCATCCGTTAAAATTGAAAGAAACGAAAAAGAAAAGTAAACCTTTGCCCTATCCCCAATCCTCTGCACATTCTGAAGCTCATATTACGATGGTGTTCTACTCGTATCCCTTTGGAAAAGTGAGTTTAAAAAATAGTGGAACAGTTATTTTATGACAACAACTAGTTTTATTCTACCATTTTATAATTAATTGTACTTGTAATTTTTTTTTAATAATGTTCATCAACTTAGTAAGATTCCTACCTAAAAAAAAATGTATCTTTGGCTAATATACGATATAAAAGTCCTCGCATTCATCACTTTTTTAAGGTAGAAAAATAATTCTGCATTACACTTTACACAATCGCACAGATGGGAATATGCCCTTGAACAAACATTTGTTTTATTTGACCGCCTAATGCAAGTCTCCATACTGGAGACGCACGTCACAAATAAGTCAAGAAATAGACCAAATCCCAAAAACCATAGAAAGGACATTCTTTCGCCGGACTTTGTGGCCGAGATGCTCTTCAACAAACCGGAACGAAAGAAACACACAACATACACAGGACCTTCACAAAGAAATTGGCCCACGTTAAGTTGACAATTTCGTCCTGTTTGTTCGTGAGGTGAATATTGTTAGCATTGTTGTCCTGTGGGTTCAGTACAGTGGAATGTTGGCAAGAAGGTGAGAACTAAATTCTTGTGTATATGTATATGTATAAGTAGAGAAAGAAAAAATGTCCTGCCTTGATTTTTTTCAACACACATATGTGAACATGGCTAGCAAGAAGATGGACCGAGATGAATCTCTTGTGATCAACTTTCCTAATATACAGATACGGTTGTCCAAAGGGCGATGACAAATAATAACGATTATGTGAACTCACCGGTAGTAAATAAGAAACATTTATCAGAATTTGTCTCGGACATTCGTTTTAATAAATTTTGTTCTGTATAAAGACAGAGCACTAAAATCTATCTTCAACGATAGACATTTTTTTAAGTAATAAGAGGAATTTGTTTGGATTTGTGCATGTAATATTATTTAAAACTGATTTTTATTTAAATAATTTGAAATATCATCTATAAACTGTCATCTTCGGGAGTATGGTTTTACAGCTGACCTTACCCTTTTGGAACAACCGGTACCTAAGTGCGTAAAGGCATCAGCCTCATGTCTGACTACTGGTGTTTCGGGTTCGAATCCCGTCCACGACGACGTTAATGGCCACGGATGTTTGTGTTGTCTTCAGGGTCGGCGAAAGGTGTGTTGGATATATTGAGACCTCAACACATTAAATTTCCCGTGTGTAGAGCACAGACACAGAATTGCAATTTTTGGAATTGATCTTCAACAAGTACTATTTTCATGCCGGGCAACGACCAATTGGTTTGCTTGCGCCTATGCTAAAATTTTTAAACGTATCGTTAAGATCGCAGCACACACATGGTCGCGCACCCCCCCCCCCCCCCTATTCACAACGTTACTAAATAGATCAAGCTTAGGTTTACGTATCAGCGACTGCAAACCTAGTATATAATCGAACCACGTCGTAAGTCGCTATAACTAATATTCAGACATACAACTATGTACAATTTAATTTAAATTTTTTCTCAAATTTTTGCATTCATAGGCCCGTTTTCCTCAATGTCCATTTCCTCAATGTCTGTTTAGCGTTTATCCGACTGAAAACGCTGGAGGGCACCTTCAATTTTATCAGAAAGATAAGCTTTAAAAGTCCGCCACCAAGTCTCCACTTGTCGTTTATCCATCCCAATACCGTGCAATCGCTTAAACGTTTATCCAAAACAGAATCCCAACACTTCGCACTCGGTTAAAAGTGCTGCGAACCCTGGCTTTGTCGAGCCGCCGTCACTGCAACAAAAATATTTTCGACCAGAACGGCGGCTCGGCAAAGCCGTGGTTCGTAACAAGTCGCGCCCAACGTGGGGCCTATATGTTGTAAACCACGGCTTTGTCAAGCCGTCGTATATTCAGAACGAAAACTCAACACCATGTCTCCGGTTGAAAGTTTATTGAAAACAAAAACTCAAGATGCGTGCCACTTTTTAGGATTGATAACCGTCCCATGGGAAAATGAAAATATTTATCGGCCAGTTTACCGCTTGGATAAGCTCATGTCCCTATTAGTTATCGGGTAGTTTAACGAGACATTGTGAAAACGGGCCATACGGTTACGTACTTGTCGTGCTTCAAAAAGTAATTCTCTATTTTTTATGATCACATCGCGTTAACATCATTTAATTGTAATTTAATAATTAATAACAGTTACAGCCCTTTGAATGTAGAAAAACAGGCAGATAAGTTAACCTGGTTTGAGCACACCACACATTCAAGAACCTTGAAGCACTCTCTCACTACCATCAACAAGATCTTGCGAAACGATTATACACGTATGCTAATGCCTACGCCAATATGATTCTGGCGGGCCGGCGTCAGAGACGGGCCTAACCTAACGATTTTGTCAAAGATGTGATTCTGCGTCGTATTTGAGAAGTGCGGTGGAGGATCGGCGAACCTGATTTGCGGGATGTTATGCAGAATGTTTGGATTGTTGGTGGCAGTTCGGTGTAAAGGGAGGCGATGGAGTCGCCCATCGTTTGTTCTTTACTGAGATCAATGTTGCGATGTTCGAATACGACACGTACTTCCCGAACTTTCACGAGAGTTCCAAGGGGGTGGACGACTACATTCCCGCCGAGGTGTAAGAGGAAAATAAAAAAACTTAACTTTGATTCTGAAAATTTCTTAAATGAGAACTCTGCTCATTTGAACCCCTTCGCATAGTTATGGTGGCTGGGGGCTAAGAGTGTATTTTTATATCTGTTAAAATGTACGAGAGTTGCGATTGAATTGCATTGCCTTGGTGTTGTGTGTTAAGGGATACAGAAAAGTGCTGATCACATTTTTCATGAATTTCGTCATGATCTTTCGTTCCCGTCTCAGAAATATTTCCGCTAAAGTAAACCGTTTTCAAAATATTTTCCAAACTAAAAAAAACAAGCTAGCCTTCGGCTAGCTTGCCGAAAGTATGATACCCTTCACGCGTTGTGTTTTGTGGTTCATTTGCCTTTTTGAAATTAGTAGTAAAACTTGTTCCGATTTCACTGTTCCTATAAGAGGTATATGAAATAGTGGGCCAATTTCAACCAAATTTAGGAACGTGGCTTAGCAGTCAATACGATTGAATAATATGCAATTTCGTAAAGATACCTTCAGAAATAAAAAAAGTTTTTCTGACAAAAACTTGTTTTTGGGACGGTCGTTCCTATGACAGCTATATGATCGAGTAGTCCGCTTTCAGCCAAATTCGGAAATATGATTTCGCGTAAGATACTATTGATTAATGTGAATTATGAAAACAATACCTTAAGAAATGAAACCGGAAAATAGAGGGCTACGCCCGCAATCCGAGGGTTTTGTAGTGTCCCATGCCAATAGGAGATGAACTGTTCTACTTTTGGAGATGCTTAACCATTCATGTTAAGACAATATTGCAAATTGTAAGTTTGCATAAAAACTATTGAAAATAAATTGTTTGAATAATTATAGAGAATAGAGTCAGCGACGAACATACCCCCCCTCCCTCCTTCCCCCCTTCCCCTCCTCCCACCTCTCCTACCAATCATTACCCTTTTGAAAATGGTTAACTCCAATTCGCTCTACGGAAAACAATATGCAAGTACGTTGTACTCGTAGTACGAGTACTAGTATGTTGTACAAGAGACCTGTTATGTGCATTTTTTGTATGGGTGATATCAAAATGACCAAATCTAAATGAATGTACTACTATTAAATATTACGTGATTACTACGAAATTTGGAGATATTATTGCACATGGTGTTGATTATCGCCGGCCATCAATATTTTCGACCTCGGATGAGTTTGAGAAATGCAGGGTTGTGCTAACTGCAACTATAGAAATATACTATTATTAACCTATTTTGAGAAGATATCAAAATTCCATATTTTTTTTGTTTTCTGTGCTAGTTGAAAGCCATCTTCCTGTATGTTTTCATATTTCTAAGTGTAACGGTCTCGAAATGGTAAGGGGGGTGGGACAAATTACAATATGATCTCATATTTTCCCCTCTGCCTCTTTTCCCCTTTCTTCGAATTTGATGAAGTCGCCAAAAATGGAATGTACTCTGTAGTACCTTTCTCATGATACCCCACTTGCCTATATCAGATGAAAAAAAGTGTTGACCTTAATTTCCCCTCTATGGGAACCTCCCTTAAAGCAGCAACCCACCTACCTCCCCTTTTAAACTTCTCTCCCCTACCACTCCTATACCACCAATCTCCACCCTTTCAGAAATGGTTAACTCCAATTCACTTTACGAAAAACAATAAACAATATTCAAGTATGCAGTAATAGTACTCGTACGAGTATGTTATGTGCATTTTTTGTATGAATGGCATCAAAACCTCAAAATTTAAATGAATGTACTATTATTAAATATTATGTGATTGTTATGAAACTTAGAGGTATTATTGCCTATGATGTTGGTTATCATTGGCCATCAATATGTTTGACCTCGGATGCGCGTAAGGGGTGCAGGGGTGTGCTAACTGCAACTATATAAATGTACTATTATTAACCTTTTCTGAGAAAATTTCAAAATTCTATAAATCTAGGTTTTCTACGCTAGTAAAATGGCGCTTTTCTGCAAATTTTCATATTTCTAAGTATAACGGTCTCGAAATGCAAGGGGGGGGACAAACTCGGATGACATATTTTCCCCTCTCCCTCTTTTCCCGTTTCTTCGAATTTGAAAAAAATTCCAAAAATGGAATGTACTCGACGGTACCTTTCTTATGATACCCCACTTGCCTGTACCAAACGAAAAAAAAATTTCGACCTTCATTTCCCCTCTATGGGGACCTCCCCTTAAAGTTGACCTATTACGACGATTCGCTTTCTCCGGCGAATTATAGTAATTCTACACATTCCTACAAAATTTCATGTATGTAGCTTCAGCCGTTCGTGAGATATTCCATGGACAGACGGACAGACAAACAGACGGACAGACAGACATTTGACCGATTTCATAAGGGTTTTGCATTTACTACAAAACCCTAATAAAAAAGTTTTTCTCACAAAGACGAATTTTGGACCGGTCGTTCCTATGGCAGCTATATGACATAGTGGTCCGATTTCAACCAAATTCAGGAATGTGATTTAGCTAAAGATACTATTCATTAGTGTAAAATCTAAAAACGATATCTTCAGAAATAAAAAAGTTTTTCTCACAAAGACGAATTTTTGGACCGGTCGTTCCTATGGCAGCTATATGACGTAGTGGTCCGATTTCAACCAAATTCGTAAATGTGAGTTGGCTATAGATACTGTTCGTTTCTGTGAAATCTGAAAAAGATATCTTTAGAAATAAAAAAGTTTTTCTCACAAAGACGAATTTTTGGACCGGTCGTTCCTATGGCAGCTATATGACGTAGTAGTCCGATTCCATTGGTTCCGACATATATACTGCCTGCAATAGAAAGAAGGCTCTCTACAAAATTTCAGCTTGATATCTTTAAAACTGAGGGACTAGTTTGCATAGAAACAGACGGACAGACGGATAAAGCTTAATCGACTCGACTCATCATACTGACCAAGAGTATATATAGTTTATATGGTCGGAGATGCTTCCTTCTGCGCGTTGCAGACTTCATGACAAAGTTATCACATCCGTGAAGGGTATAAAAAGTATTTTCTCGTATTCCATTACCACTTAAAAAAATAAGTCTTAAAGAAATATTTCGAGTGCGAGCTTTTTTTAGCAAACTCGGACTGGAGAGAGATATTTTTACTTAAACGGCAATTGTAGGGGTAATGAGAAGGCAAGGGCACATTTGATTTTTTTTTAATTTTTTGTTGCAGGTTAAAAAAAAAATTTTCTGAATAAATTGAAATCGAACATGGGAAATTGCCTAACAACACGATTACTAGCGTCAACGTGTAATTTGTTAAGGGGTTTTAAGATGTATCTACAGTAAAAAAATTAATTGTTAAATATCTGTGAAATTCCAACAACATTGTGTGACATTTAATTAACTACATTATCTTATTTAGCCCCTCTTCTCACTTATTTTGCTAAAAATGCAAACCTCCGCGTTTTGGTGTCAGAATTTTAAATTAAAAATCAAACACACGAGTTTTACCCGTTCCTCCGGCCCTGGTTGTCTTCCCCCTGTGGTGCGGGGCGTAATAATAAGCCACAGCATCTACCGACTTGCTGCAGGTAGGCGGCTCAATGGGGGAGCAAGAGGTTCATGCTGGCCACTGCATTCTCCGAAACAAGAGGTTAAGGCAATTGAGTATACAATAAAATTCCATTTAGGTAAATTTCTCACTCAAGCTAAGAAGTATTTCTTTTATATCAATTAATGCATAAATTATTTTTCTTGATTAAAGTGAAATCAAATGATATTCTTATCTCTTTCCGGCGCAACATCCTTTCTTTCAATATCATATCTCCCGTCGATATTCTCATTTTGTCAAAATATCATTAGAGCGTAAATGACCACTTTCAATAATATCTCGCCCTACTATAAGACGAATAAGGTATGTGCACCATTACAGTACAATGCAAGAAAAGTTTTAGGTAACGGATGGAACAACAACACCATTTGTCAGCTTCCTGTATCCGTAGCTCGGAGGTAATTCAACGATGGCGACGAAAATTGCTACAGAAATACTCATACTGATTTTCGACTGGACGTCGACGACATTTTGTCCTCATTAAAATCCTGCAGATATCCAGGACAACAAACTTTGCACGAATGATTATTTGCAATGCCTCTTCCATAGACGGCCACGCCACGTCAAAGAGGAAAGGTTAAACCAGATTTCGAAAACTGAACTTTCTCTACTTTGGTTCCGGTTCGGTAAAAGTTCCTCAAAACTCGATTGTATGTCCTAATAGCGGGAGGATTTCATGATGATTCCCTGTGGAAGAATGTTTTCTGAAGTACATACGTCTATATGCGTGCATCGATGGCAATAAGATGCTTAGGTATAGAAATAAATATATTCATAGATGTTTTTTTTTCGAATTGTTGGATGTACCAATTACTATACTAGTATTCTTTTTGAGATCGAAGTAAAAAATATCAATGAATACTGAAAATTGCTACTAGTCTGCGACAGAATTTGGATTATCCTAAAGAGATGCGTTGGCGAGTAAAACCCAAGGTTTTGTTTGCTGTACGGCAAAGCTCGTCAGAGGATCATTGCAAAATCGCGTGCCGAGCGAAACTAATGACCCAAAACCAACTATGTTGTAAAAAGTTTCACGCCAAAAAAAAAACTCATCAGCCGCATAAAGGATTGATATGAACACAATTCCGCCAAAGTACTCGCAGCTTTGCGCCTCGCTGTAGGGTAAGCACTAGGCTCAAGAATATAAGGTTACGCAAAGAAGTATTCAACTGTTTCGCTCTCTCTGCACATTACGTCACAGTTTCACTTTTCGAAAGACTTCAATGAATTTGGTATGAAATCACATACTTCGCTTGATGATCCACAGTTTTGATCCGATTTTCATGAAATTTATAAAACTGAGCCTTCAGAGCCAGAAGAAGGTTAGTGAATATACACAGTTTTGAAAATCTACCCCATCTCCCTTTCCCACGTCCTCAGAAGAGATTTAAATTTGAATTCACATTTTTGTTACAGTTTTATTCCAATGAAATTTTGTGTATTGAATCTCGAAAACTAGGGGAAGGTTGCATAAGATCTTAAAAATCCACCCAGTCCACTTCTCATCCCCAAAGGGATGCATGCAAATTAATCTAGAGTTTTATTCCAATCTTCATAGAATTTCGTATATTAGACCTTCTAGGCTAGGCGAAGTTTACTGTCTCGGAAGACCACCTTCTTCCCCCTTTTCACCCCTAAAAGTAAATCTGCATATTTTTCTGCAGCTTTACTCCGAAATGACGAAGTTTTCAACATTGGACCTTCAAACAAGGGAAGGTTACTATCTATATAAGATTCGGAAATCAACCGCCATCCCATTTCACCGCTAAAGATTAGCTCCGATCTATGTGAAATTTTGAACATTGGACCTTCAGAACGGAGGGAACGTTACAGTCTAGGTGTGATTTGTAAAAACCACTCCCATCCGCCTTTTTCACCTAATTATAAAATATATTCAGATTTACCTGTTGTTTTACTCTGATCGTGATTAAGTGAAAAGAGGATGGTGATACAGGGAGTTAGCTTCATCTTGTTTTGAAGGTGAAACCAGTTGCCGGCGGTTGTAGTAGCGATAAAAAAGTGATAAAAAACCGACATTTCGCTGGAGTTCAACCGGATCGATATGAGAAATTATGGAATAATCGCCAATAAGCTTGAAGGCTTTCCGTAGAACTTTGCCAAATGCGGATAGGGCAGTTCGACCTGCGTCTGCCCATATGCGGGAATTATATTCGAGTCTCGGTCCACGAATGTGGAACAACCTACCATGTTTTGTTTTCCCCTACAGTGATGATCTGCGAAAGTTTAAACGAAACGTACACCGATACCTCATTCTAACTCAACCCATCCCAGCCCCACTACCCTAATTTCCTTCCCGCCAAGGCTGTGCTCTCACATCAAAAGGTATACCCTAAGCTTTAGCATAAACACAAAAAAAAAAAATGGTTTCTGTTTCATTTCATGATTAAGAGAGTCCTTTTGTCCTGACGCACACCTGCAGCCGGACCAAAATATAACTATGAGGTAATTATAATAAGCCAAGGAAGTTTCGTACCAAATTTAGTCGAAATCAGACCATGGTAAATGGCGGCTAGAATTTTTTCTTTGAAATCTTTGAAAAGACTTAAGCGGGAAATTCCATGAAATATTACATTTTTGGATGTATCTTTTTACTACTGCACGGATCAGACCAAATGATAGCCTATGCATACCGTTGAGACAGATCCAATCCGTGAGAAAAGAAAGCAGATTGTGATACGCTCCTTACGAGGCTGTAGCCCTGTCAAAGAACAACGAGAACAAGAAAAAAATTTTAAAATAGCAATTTTCAAACCGTTATATCTCGCATGTTTTTCATCGGATAGACTTCAAATTAGTTACACTTCCTAAAACGACTTGCGACAATGCCTCTACCAAATTTGAATCCCCACGACCACTAGTGGCCCGAGCTACAGAGTTCCGAAAACCAGTACTTGTTGTGTCGCATACCAGTACTTGTTTTGGTCGCATTTTCGATTTTCGCTTTTTTTCCATTTCTTTTTCTTTGGCGATGTGATATGTACACACGAGGATAAGGTGAAAAGTTCTCGGCCTGACATTGAAAGACTGCGATTTTCAGTTAAAAAACGATTTGAAGACTTCAACACACTTGGTCCGGCGTTTCTGCAACATCAGTATTCCTTCCCGGAAGTGACACTCTGGAAGGCTGTGAAAATATTCATCTGCGGCCCTCTCAGCTTCTTCATTGGATGCGAAACACTTCCCAGAAGCAAATTTCTTCAAGGAGCAGATGAAAGTCTGAGGGTGCCAAATCAGGAGAATAGGGGGGATGATCGAGCAAATCGTACCCCAAATCCCGCAGTTTTTCCATCGCCAACACACACTTGTATACAGGTGCATTTTCCTGGTGAAAGATGATTTTTTTCTTTTCTAAGCCAGGCCTCTTCTTTCGAATTTTGGCATCCAGCTGGTCCAGAAGTTTGGAGTAATATTCGCTTGTTATTCTGCCTTTTTCAGGGTAATCAATTTATAGGATCCCTTTCGCATCCCAAAACACGCTGGCCATGACCTTTCCCGACAGATGCGATCGACTTCACTTTTTTTGGCAATGAACCACCGGCTGCCACCCACTGCTGCGACTGCTCTTTCATTTCTGGCGTGTAGTGTTGGACGCAAGTCTCATCCATGGTGGGAAATTGCCGCACGAAATCAATCGGATCTCGATTGTATCAGTGCAAAGATTGCTGTAAAATTCGTTTGCGCATTTGCTTTTGATCGGCATTCAGCAAATGCGGCACCCATCTTGCGCAGAGCTTTCGCATCTCTAATTCGTTGCGCCAGAGGTTTCGCACCCTTTCTTCCGATATCCCCACAGTCTCAGCAATATCAATCACTTTCATTTGCCTATCGTCCAGCACGATATCGTGCACTTTTTCGATGGTTTCCGCTTTCCGGTGTTGTTGCAGTTTTTGGCCGTCCTTCACGTGGTCGTCTTCGAGGGACGTGCGACCACGTTTAAATTCAGCTCGAAGTAGCAGAGTCCCCGTAAACTTTTGTTAACTTCAGATGAATTTCTTTAGGGGTTAATCCAATCTAAACGAAAAATTGTATGATCGCACGATATTCAAGTTTCTCCATTTTAACGAAAAACACGTAAGACGTCTACTGCAAAAATTCGTGTAGACAAACTGCTTGAGAGAACAAGTTGAAACTTATTATACGAAGTAATGACATGTGCACCCAGGTAGAAAACAAAAATTTTTGCTGATTGTAACGGTATTTCTGTGTCAGGCCGCGAACTTTTCACCTTCTCCTCCTAAGATAATGGTCTCCTCCCACCCCAATAACGGCGCCCTTCTTATTTCGCATGTCCAGGAGGCAACTCTTGAATCTTTCGCTAATGGCAAAGTGTTTGATCTGATTTTGTGTTCTACGTCGAGAAACAGAGGACCAACTGATTTTTTGGTAGTCTTTAGGTTCAAACATAGTACCACTGATGATGAGACTGTGAAATATGCAGAACTCTACAGATCTTTCACCATTGTCGTTACGATCCCCAAGACCGTGTCTCCCACCACGTGTCTGAGCCCATAATTATCAGCGCCCACCTTAGAATTCATATCCCGCATAACCATTATAATAGCTGCGTTTCTTTTTTGTACAGAGCAGAGTAGAGCAGGATAAGCGGCAAAAAAAAAAACGATCGAGAGCAGATTAGTGTAACGAACATGAAAACGGGGCATGTCTCCGCTAGGACGGTCTTCGTCTAGCTTTGCATTTAAACGTCAACTTAAATTACAAAAGGAAATTCCAATCCTTAGTACAGGTGCAATTGGAAAAATTTCCTTTAGGCAGCAAAATTATTTTACAGGTTTACTATTGCATACAATTACAAAAAAACGAACATTTTTTGACAGGAAATAAATTTTAAATGCTTCCCAAACTGTAAACTGCCCGAAAATGTCGACACCGGCGCCGCCTGCATTTCAAAACGCAGACTACTTAACCGAGTAGAGTTCTTGCAGTGGCCTTCTATCCAGAGCAGCTCAGATCAAATTGTTAGTGTAACTGTGTGGTCATAGCCTGCTCTGTATAGCTGTAAAAAAAACGTGCCTAATATCACCCGTAGGTATTCTGCTCTGGGCTGCTTTTATTTGTTCTTAAAGGAGTCTTTCGCCAAGACATTGTTTTATTGTGATGTTCCTCATTTTCGTTCAGGACCTGGTGGTCATGATTCTGTCGAAGACCGGATCTCAGGATAAAAGACAGTTTCGTGCGGCTCTGTTTAAGAGGAGCCCCACAGCTGACTCACGGCGACCACTACCGGTAGCTCTGCCGGAATACAATATTACAGATATCAATTCCCCATTGTTCCACCAGCTTATCTCGCTAATTACTAAGATGTTTAATTTATATAATATCCCACAGAAATTCACTCTGTAATTGTAGAAATCTTTCGTACTGGGGACCTTCTGATCTATTGTCCAAAAGAGTACGCACATTCCTGAATTCAGTCTTTGTCATTGTACGATAGCCAAAAGTCGTAACCGTTGAATCAGTCCTTATCCAATGTATAGTTGACGTTTCTGTAGCATATAGAAGTTTTCGGATAGTGCAAGTTGCTAGCAGACACATTCTGTCCTTTGTTTCTTAGTTTTTATGATATATCGACAGGCCGGAAAAGGCCGTGGTATTATTCGTACGCCCCACATCATAGGGGGAATGTGTTTACCTCAACCAAATCATCGCACCGCCAGGACTGGCGGCTTGACTTGGTTAGCAATGCTCAGTGACCACTGCCGTTCCAGGGGGCGTCCGCGAGGAGATCTATGAAGGAGGACTATGCTACCACATGTACATGTTATCTTATAGGCTTTTTTTTGCAAGAGCAATTAATGTCTTCACAATTTTGCACGACGTAATCTGATACACATAATTTTTCTACGGACTAATTCCCACTTCACAAGTCAACTCACAGGGCATTAATCAAGACCTGCAGAATGACAAAGGCCATACGTTGAACTGTTCAAGACATTTCTACCTTTAACCTCAACATAGGAGTCATACCATACGTTAAGAACACCGGCATGTTTGCTGGAACGGAGTGGATGTATCTCAACTGCTCAGATAAGAAGTCGTAAGCTTATTTGGAAGAAAAATAAAGTTTTCCTGTCTTCTAAGAGGATAACAATCATTTATCTCGGCGAAGGTGGATGTGTGCCCGGATTCAGTTGCAATGTTGAGATGATGTCTTAAGTAGGGATTATAACAGTGACATTCAAGGACATGTTCAGAGCAGACAATCTGAAAACGAATGAGATTCCTATTCACATTCACAATTGAAATTATTGCGCTTAAACTAAAATTTGAAAATAATATAGACATAAAATTTGTCTGCTTAATATTTAATTGAGACTTGCCAGTATTTTCAACTTGTGACATTTATTACACGCTTTTCGGCTTTATTGCTCAATTTGCTTTGGTCGAATATATTTATGACTCAAAATTATATGCATAAGATGAAGGCAAGTATGAATGCCACATAAGTATTGTACATACAAATTCCCTGCAGAATTCAGCAAAACACTCATTTGCATATTCTCAGTTATTTGACCAACTTAATTTAACATCAAAAGGTCAGTCCTATATCTCTCGTATATGTTGAACCCTCTTTCCTCGCCAACATTTGTCCACCTTTAATTAAACCTTCTGATTAATTTCTGGTTTTATAATGGAGAGACCGAGTAAGGACTTTTTCAGGTTTCCCTAAAAACTTCTGGCACCATATTCACACGTAACCCGTAGTCAAAAAGTTTGTGACCGAGGCAGCTTAGCTTCAGGGATATGTGAAAATAGAAAGGTTGGACACCTTAAACGGAATTTAATGTTCTTTCAGGACCTTCCGGAAAATTAATTTTATAATTTCACCTCTCGATTCCTGGAATGGGCTGTTAACAGTGCCTTTGAAAATGGTGATAAACTGCCATGTATTAAGGAATTTGTCTGCCAGATAGTACTGTATATCCTTGTGAATGTATGTATTTATACCGTTTTCTCGGCGCACTTCTACTGACCACTGGTTCTGTACGACAACAGGAGATTACAAAATTCCATTGGGAAATATATGCAGCAATTAAAAGGGAGAGTTGAATTTTGTAAAATTATACGAAATCCTTTGAGGTATTAACCTGAAAAGTCAGGATCTTAAATCAGGCAAAAATTACATAATAATAAAATATCCATTCGTGGCTGTTATTATCTATGGTGAAAAAAAGTATTTCTACTAATGTGAAATTTAAGTGAAATTCTGAAGAATTTCCGATAATTTTCTTTTCAATACTATTTGAGAGATTCGTGAATTGGATACCTCACGAGTATAGAATTTACTGTTGAGAAGATTCAACTCAGGTTAACAGACCAAATGTTGAAGACTGGAGTGTTACTGGTTGAAGACACAGCAATCTGTAGCAGAATGCGTGTGTACTTTGACGAACTTTTGAACCAAGAATTTTCGCGAGAAGCTTTTCAAGCTGTGGAGCCAAACACCACTGATATCGCTGATATTTCAGTGGAGGAGAGTTGGCAGTTGAACCGGACAAAATACCCTTGGAATTTTGGTTGAGGACGGATCATGTCGGGCTTAGATGGCTCACTATTCTTTTCAACAAAATTAAAAGAGGGCAACCGATGCCTGACGCTTTCAGAAAAAGCTTCCTTCTCCCGTTTTATAAGAACAAGGGTGACTCACGCAAGCTCAACAACTACGAGCGAGTTGTCTGCAATCGATTGAAAGAGATTGTACGGTTGGGTGACAACCAAAGCGGTTTTGTGGAGGGTCGGTCCACAATCGATACTAATCAGTACATACGTGCTACGATGGAAAAGCATCGTGATGCACGGACGGACTTGCACTTTGTGTTCATCAATTTAGAAAAAGCCTTCGACAGAGTTCCTCGTGATATGATATGGGTGGCCTATAAGCTAAGAGCACTTAAGGTCCCCGAGGCATATGTCAAGATGATACAAGACATGTATGATGGAGCAACCACTAAAGTTAGATGCACAGCTGGTGAGTCTGAAAAGTTTCCGGTAAAAGTCGGAGCTCCCCAAGGCAGTGTACTGAGTCCTTTGCTCTTCAAAATCATCATGCTCTATTTATTAACACTCATTTCCGACGACCTGGAAATATTCCTTCTCTTCGCCGATAACATTGTCCTGGGTAGCAAAGACATCGTTGCTTTGCAGGCTGCACTGACCAAGTGGTGAAAGATACTGGAGGATCATGGACTGAAGATTAATATACCAAAGACAGGGTATCTTTGCTGTCCTTTCTCAGATCCAGAGAGACCGATACCAGATATCTATATTAATGGAGAGCAGTTGAAGTCCTGTACAAGGTTCAAGTACCTGGGCTCGATGGTCAACAAAGAAGCTACCTGCGATGATGACATCATACATCGCATCAGTGCCGGTTGGCGAGAAAACTCTAGAGTTTTCTGCGATTAGAAAATGCCAGGAAAGCTTAAGGGCAAGTTGTACAAAACGGTCGTACGTCCCACACTCATTTATGCGTCTGAATGCTGGACTATGTACAAGACATACGAAAGTAAAATGACTGCGACCAAGATGAAAATGCTACGGATGTCAAAAAAGGCAGCTTGTTTGTTGAGTAACCGATCACTGAAAAGCTCGAAGATCGTCGTATGGACTGGTATTGCCATGTTCTAAGGCGTCCCCTGAGAGCGCTATCATGAAGGCACTATCAATGAATGTTCCATTTGCTGGACCGAAACCCTGAGGCAGACGAAAACACACGTGGATCATAAGATGAAGAAGCAACAACAACGCATTAATCTCGGCGATGATACGATCCAAGACCGAGCTGCCTGCAGAAGGAAGCTCAGATTATACTGCCAGAATGGGCGAAGTGCCAACACCACAGGTAGAGCAACGCGAAGCCGCAGAGTGGTATGAAAGGGCATGGAAGAAGAAGACCAAATGTTTGCATCAGCAGGATCCGCGGATCAATGTCAAAAAGTTATATACATACCATAGTATTGTAATATCTTTACCAGCACAATTACTCATCGAACTATTTACTCATAATGGATTTGTTGTGAACCAACATTAATTTCGTTAACTTTGTTCGAAAGCAACAAAAAATCGTAATGTCATGCCTCACTCATATGTGCTTTAAGTACAAATATCCGTAAAAAATCAAAGACTCACCGATATGAAAAAGTATGAAAGGTTATCCACAAAAACAACAGGAACAAAGTAGGATATACTGCAAAAAAAAGTTTCATAACTTCAAAATGAGGGCCCTTTCACGGCATTCTCTTTTATATTTTCATCATCATCAGAAATGCTTCGTGGAACTTAGTCCGGCCATATGGTGTATACGTACGTACGCGTTGCAATCTGTGCAAACTCATCACATGTGTGTTTAAAGGTTTAGAGGTATTTTGCTGAAATTAGACCATCATCATCAACATTATGAGCATCAAGAGAAAGCGACTCCGGCCGACAGCATAGTCCTTATGATGAAGGGTCATCCGGACTCTTATAATCCTTCCACATGTACAGATGAGCACATGGTTCTGCTATTGAAACTTCAGCCTCCTATTTGATGCCCATACTTTGGTTATAGAGTTTGAAAGAGTGCTAATACCTATATCCCACATTCATTATGGGCACCGGCTTTCGTCCTTAAAATGTTGGACAAGCTTTATAGGAAAAAGGCAGTAAAATCATCTATTTATCAAGTTCGAAACGGGTGAAAAAATTATTTATTTTGACGAATCGGTGTTTACAGTATTGTTTATTTCCTCTGGATTGTCTCTGTATTATATGCGTCAGTATGTAATTGCAAACTCCGCCGTTGGCGGAAAATAATATTATCGGGATAACATAGCAAAAGTGGCTCACGAGCTATGAGAATCTAAAGAGTCCACTCCATAAAAAACGAATACTAGGATATACTTACATATATCATCATCATATCATTTTTGGAGCAGGACTAGGTACTTAACGTGCGGCGTTATGAGTTGGCTATACATGATTCTATATTGGCATTTAGGTTGCTTTTCGCTTGGCTTTTAACAGTATCTCTATTCGTTCGCGGTTTTATGTATACCCTGCCTAGGGATTTGATGAGAAAACTCTTCCACTTTTCCAACTAATAGAATATGAAAAGTTATAGAATTTATTGAATTTTGGAGGTAAAGCTTTATCGTGATATGTAGTATGTATCTCTATGCACATATTTACATTTACAAACTGACGAGCCAAACTTAGATGAAGCACGAAGTTAAATATGTACGTTTCTTTTGACTGTCTTTTAAATCGGAAATATCACACTGATGTAGGAATATAAATTACATATTCCCTTTGGGATGCCGTTTAAACGTCGGGTTACATTCAATTTGTGGATTTCCCAATAATGCTATATGTATCATATTTTTCTTGCTAAGCAATTGAACAAACTTTTTCCCTCGAACAAATTACCACCCCTTTTCACATAAGAAATCCGCAATACATTTAACAAATCATGTCATCCCTTAAATGGCCTGTATTGCAGAAAATTCGTCATAGCCGTAAATTTATGAGAGGAGGGTGACCCGCCGCATTTTATCATGTCAGTTGTTCTCGTTTCCCAATGTCACCTTTCAAAGAACCACTCTAGTCGAAATAGTAGCAAAATATTGCTTAAAGTAAGTGAAATCCTCCGTGATGGACCAACAGTCTCTACCACACCCTTCATCCTTGTACTGTAATATGCTGCGTATGAGTCTAATTCAATTTTGGTAATGTGATGAAAATCTTTCAGCATGAAGCAAACATATCATCGCTAAGATGAAATGACATCGCGTTCTGAGTCCTGGCAGAATGATTCCCTTTTCGCTGTCGAATTTCCGTATTAAGAGGCTATGGGACTTATGCTTTTTTTTATGTGCATATATGAGTACATATAAATATATTATGTACTCATATATGATAGTATATTTTGCCCGCTCATGATATTTGCACAAATTTATTAGTTTGTTGCCTAAGTTTGCTATGTGGTTAAGTGCAACATATATTAGATTTTATTGATAACAACATTGGTGCAATGGGAATAAAAGTATGCGGGTATACGAGAGCAAGGTGAAAACTTCTCGGCCTGACACTGAGTAAAAATCTATATTCCCTGCCTGGGTGCACGTGTGTTTAGTTCGTATGACAAGCTTCAACTTGCTCTCTCAAGTAGTTTGTTGACACGAATTTTTGCAGTAGACGTCTTACGTGTTTTTCGTTAAAATGGAGAAACTTGAATATCATGCAGTCATAAAATTCTTCGTTTAGGATGGATTAATCCGTAATTTCATCTGAAGTCAACAAAAGTTTACGGGGACTCTGCTACTTCGATGTCAATCGTTAAAAAATGGGCAGCTGAATTTAAACGTGATCGCACGTCCCTTGAAGACGACCCACGTGAAGGTCGGCCAAAACCGCAACCACAACGGAAACCATCGAAAAAGTGCATGATATCGTGTTGGACGATAGGCAAAAGAAAGTGAGTGATATTGCTGAGGCTGTGGGGATATCGGAAGAAAGGGTGCGAAACATCTTGCACAAAGAATTAGAGATGCGAAAGCTCTGCGCAAGATGGGTGCCGCATTTGCTGAATGCCGATCCGAAGCAAATGCGCAAACGATTTTCGCAGCAATGTTTGTACCGATTCAATCGGGATCCGACCGATTTTGTGCGGCGATTTGTCAGCATGGATGAGACTTGGGTCGCCCACTACACACTGAAAACGAAACAGCAGTTAAAGCGGTGGGTGGAAACCGGTGGTTTAGCGCTAAAGAAAGCGAAGTCGATCGCATCTGCTGGAAAGATCATGTCCTGAGTGTTATGGGATGCGAAAGGGATCCTATTAATTGATTACCTTGAAAAAGGCACAACAATAACAGGCTAATATTACTCCAAACTTGTTGACCAGCTGGATGCCGCAATTCGCAAGAAGAGGCCTGGCTTGAAGAAGAAGAAAACCATCTTTCACCAGAAGAACACATCTGTACACAAGTGCGCATTGGCGATGAAAAAACTGCTGGATTTTGGGTACGATCTGCTCGATCATCCCGTCTATTCTCTTGATTTGATACCCTCAAATTTCCATCTGTTCCTAAACTTGAAGAAATTTGTTTCTGGGAAGCGTAGATGAATTGTAATGAACCACCTGTAACGAACCATATTATGGTCTGGTAGTGCTGCTCCCACCAGCAGATCGAAGCAACACCTGATAGTGATCTGTTGGTGGTACGAAACCAGAGGCCGAGGGTCCTATTACTCCCGGACCCAGGTGCGACCGTGTGGGCGTCTGATCCGTCCGTCAACCATTCCATCCTTATCGACTAATTTCTGTATTCCCCATTTTTACCTCTCCTGTTTGTGTTGTCTTCCCCAAGCCTATGAATTTTCGTTAATACGTAAAGGACAGGGGCAACGAGCGGCGGAAACCCCGCCCACGTCTCCCGAACTGAGCTACAGCAAGCATAGGCCGTTGCTTAGCTCGTTGAGGGACCTTTTTCTTCGCCAGATGACACGGCCCGACCTTTACGGTAATATGCTACCTTAGGCTCCGTCCCCACGGGCATCTTCGGATGCCCACCAAACCGTCCGTTACAGAATATTTTCACAGCGTTCAGACTCTCACTTCCGCGATGGAATACTGATGTTGCAGAAACGCTGGACCAAGTGTGTCAAAGTCAATGGAGAATATGTAGAAAAATAAAATCATTTTTTAACTGAAAATCGTAGTCTTTTATTGTCAGACCGTGAACTTTTCACCTTACCCTTGTATGATCGCTAATGTTCGACTGCATATTGCAGCCCTGCACCGTCCTAACGAAGAAAGATCCAGGCGCCCCGAATTCAACACCGCTCGACTAAGAAACAGCTGTCGTATAACAATAACGGCCATCTTGCGCAAAAAGCTGCTGATATAATTAGTGACCCACATAGTGATATTAATAAAAATTGGGATGTCATAAAAATGCGTACATTGAGAGCGCAGATACCATCCGTGGCACAAATCCGGACTGCCGAAATAAGCCCTGGATGTCACAGGTTTCATAGCAGCGGATTATTGAAAGAAAATAGCTGATGGTTTGTTTGGTTGCAACATCAGACGACAATCGAAGCATTGAACTCCTTTACCGTCAGAAAGCTCGAGAAGTTCAGTGTATTGTGCGACGCGATTAAAGAGTTCACGCGAATTCTCTTCTAACCCCAGCAGAAGAAGCCGCAAGAAGTAACAACTTAAACGCCGTATACGGTGTCTTCAAGGAGTTTACAGGTGGTCGTAACTCCTGCCAACATCTGGTGAAGGATAGTGATGGAAAGCTACTTATCTTGGAAGAAGATCAAATGGGGCGGTGGAAAGAACACTTCGTCGCGATCTTGAACCGTGTAACCTGTGGTGAAGTTCCCCCTTATATAAATAATTTAGCTAACCATCAAAATCTGCATATACGGTCCACCGCCCCCACCAAAGAGAAATTTGTCGCTGCAATTATTGCACTAAAACGAGGAAATGCCGCCGGACTCGACGGTATCCCTGCCGAACTTTATCAAGCAGCGCCAAGTGTAACCGCCGAGTTGCTACGCCCACTTGTTGATAAAGCGTGGAATACAGAGACCTCTCCCACTGAGTGGAAGGAAGGTTTGATCATCAAACTTCCGAAAAAAGGTAACCTTACAGACTGTAATAATTGGAGAGGCATTTGAGTGCTTCCTGACTTTGCCAAGATAATAGCTAAAATCGTCCTGGAAAGACTAAAGGCCAACTTAGAAAGCACAATTGATAAAGAGCAGGCTGGATTTCGAACCGGATTTTCCTGTGTCGATCACATTTACACCTTGCGGATTATCATCGAGCAATGCGCTGAGTACAAGTCCCCCCTTCGCTTGCTTTTCATCGATTTCGAGAAGGCTTTTGATAGTGTGAACCGGGATTCTATATGGGTGACCTTTCTCAGGAGAGCCAGCTATTATTAACGCAACCTATGACGGCGCGAAATGTCGCCTCCTGCATAAAGGTAAGGTGTCGGGGGACTTTGAGATTCGCAGTGGAATTCGGCAGGGGTGCATCCTCTCACCGAATCTACTCCTCATAGTGATCGGCGATGTGTTGCTTGCAGCCCTATCTACTAGACAGAGGAATTCAATGAACTTTGACGTCTTACCTACAACATCTCGACTACACTGTGGCCTCAAAATCACGGATCTGTCCGCAATGGCGTTAGATCATGAGAGGGAGGCAAGCAAAGCTTTGCTTAAGATGAATGCCAACAAGACCAAGGTTCTTAGCCCGCCATTGCGAAAAAGAAATCCTACACCTATTGTAATCAATATTAATAGGCAGCCTATGCAGAAGGTGGACAACTTCGTCTACCTGGGTAGCATTGTTGCCGAAAATTGTGGTACGGACCAGGACGTCGGTCGCCGTATCAACCAGGCTAAATGCGCATACGGTATGCTGTCCAAAATCTGGTAAAGCAGTTATCGCAGCATCAAGACCAAACTGGGATTGTTTCGCTCTCTGGTACTGTCTGTGATTTTGTATGGGAGCAGTACATGGAAAGTTTCCGTAAGAGTAACCAGAAAGCTGCCAGTTTTCGTGAACTCATGTCTTCGTCGAATTCTAAGAATTTTCAGGTGCGAAACAAAATCAAATGAAGAGCTAAGTCGGCGAACGGGGCAGATGCCAATCGACAAATTGATACGCAGGCGAAAATGGCAGTGGATAGGTCACAAATTGCGAAAGAGTGATAAATGCATTGCTTTACATGCCATGAAATGGAACCCCATTTCCAACTAAGGCCGAACAAGAGGCGGTCATGAAATAACATGGCGTCGATCTGTAGCAAAAGAGTGCAAGGAGCTGGGTAAGTCGTTTGGGGAGTTGCGCCCCATTGTCCAGAACAGAGTACAATGACGCGCAAAATTGGTTGACGCACAGAATTGATTGACGCGCTATGCCCCACTAGGGAGGGATCAAGACAAAGTAGTAGTAAACGTAATAGTCGTCAGTGCATTTTTGTAAACTGTATATAGGTAATACAAAATTCGCATCTTGGGGCTTATTTGCATCTTTAAAATTAAGCATCAATTTAACAATATAAAGAGCATGTTTAACTATTTTATATTTTTTATTCATGCAGCGTATTGCAAATTTTATGTATGCGATTCTTCCCACTATATTGGCTTGAGTTAGTTAAGCAAAGAAATTGCCGATATACATATAAATGCCGGAGCCAGCATTATGTCAGTCAATATGCGATAGTCATCGTCTATTTATCTGAAAAGTTGCACTGTGACGAATCAGCCATGAGTTCAAATTTTGCACACTTGAATAAGTGCAACTTGTTTACAGTTCCACGCGACTTGCTGCTACTTAGGATTCAAAGAATATGTGAATCTTTTCAATAGTTTATCCTATCTTTGCAAAATTTAACGACCATGTCCAATTTCGGGCAAAACAGGATTCATGTAAATTCACATCCGTTCGGGGAGTAACCCTCTTGAACTGAAACCCCTCAAATAAAGGCTGAGTAGATTTCGTACAGTATTCTTGAGCGAAAAATCCGTGCAGGACACGCACGTATTATCAGATGCGACACGAAAAAAAATCGCAATAAAATTAATGACCTGAAGATGTCTATCGGTCGGATATTGATATCAAAATTTATTGTCATAAGCACACCCTCTATATTTCGCAGGGTATTTGGTGATAGCTGTATGTAAGAGAAGAGAGTGGTAGCATGCATTTTATCTTACGCTTTACAGGGTTACAATGTTCGGCAAACTTGGATAGACAAGAAGTTTATTCTGGATTAAGTGATGTGAACTTCCTGTTACATATTCGAAATATCTTCTTCTAGCTTTTTTAAAAATCAATTGATAATGGAAAAATTGTATGTGTAATCTATTTCTATTTTACTCACTCAGATGTACTTTTCTGCACGGTCTTATGATTATAATTTGTGAAATTAAAAAGCACTAAAAATTTTGACAATCTTCGAAATTCACATGCAATTTGTACACTATCATATTTCCAAATTTTTGCAGGCAACACCAAACACCAACCCCAACTCAATTCGGTGCGATTCCGAAAATCTGCAAACACTGAAGTGACATCAAACTAAAATGCATTAAGTGGATATACTCAATTCATATTTTCTACTAAGGGTGGGTGGAAGGTATCTTGGGAAAGACCTCGATATCAGCCGAGAAACATTAAGGCTTAAGAAGGAAAGAAACTGCATACGGTGCCGGAAATAAAATCATCCGTAGCCAATTAACTGATTACAAAAGCAAAGCGACTGCCTGCGTAGATGACAGTATAACTAAGAGAATCCACGAATAGTGGCATGTCAAAATGACGACAGGATTATTTATAATGATCCTAACTGGGACATGGATGGACGGAAGAGTGATAAATGTACTATCGATACTATGTACAAGTTTGTATTCGTACTATATATTCACTGCATCACTCTGTCTCTCTCCCTTTGGAATAGATAGAATGCGAACCCACGTTTTCATCCAAAATCGCAGCGGCAATTGATTGGAACGTAGCCAGTCAAAATCGAATTCAATCAGATACATCCTTCCTGTTCGATTGAGCATTCATTAGGTTGAGTGAAGTATGTATCCGAATATGAATTATAATTTATTAGTCGGAATTGCTAAGTACAATATTTCCTTTATAAATGTTCATATTCAATGTTTATGAGAATTTATTGAAGCGCTGGTAGGTTCTGGGGACAAAGTAATTCGTGCTTATGAGTATGTTTAGGTTGGTTCTAATTAGAAAAAATTATTTTATTTGGTTTGAAGAAAATTAAAAACGAAAATGGTAAAGTGACCGGATGGTGTGATGAAATAATACAATGACACGAAAAGAGCGATGATGTTCATTGGCACTTTAGGCCGGTCCCATGCAAGTACGTTTGAATTTAAATCCATTTGCTTTCAAGTTTTCTATGATTTGTTTTGACAAATGCTGCTCTTATCGCCCCGATTCATGAGATACACATATCTACCAGGCGAATGCACGAATTTTCTCATTTTCTGATCCAAGGACTCAAAATATCATCAAGAGTGCATTCGACGTAACATCCCCAGTCATATGATAACCATCTTGCCCAGATTCATTCGTTGCCAAGAATGTCCTTTTTTCACACCAAAAGACTCAAAATCGTATCAGTGCTGACCAAAGGACTCAAAATGCCTTCAATAGTACTCGCGTGCATTTGTCTCATCACTCGAATCAGGAGATACCCATTTCTACCAGGTTTGATTTCCGTTTAATTTCATGATGAAGATAACACTTTTTTCCCTGACGCACACATGCAGGAGGACCAAAATGTCACCGTATAGCACTTATCATAAATCAAGGAAGCTACGTACAAAGTTTGGTTGAAATCTGACCACGGGATATGCCAGGAGGAAAAATCTTTAAAATAATTTGTTTGTTTAAAATGCAAAACAGGATCTACCGTTAGTTTAGTTTAGTCGATGGTTAAAATTGCGGTCCCCGATTTGTACTCATGGAGGCACTTGGAACCTAGGTACTAAATTTGGTTAAGAAGTGCCCGGACAAACGCACAAACGAAAAAACGAACAAACGTACAGCACACATCGGAATATTTTTATATGGGACGGGCCAAAAAATCCATAAATATAGTAAAGTGTTGATTTGAATCATTTGCATATTTTGTTTATGTACTTTACAGAGAAAAAATAAATAACTGGCGCAACAGTCCAATCTGGACCATGGTCTCGAAATGAGTTAGCATCATCTCATTTTCTATATCTTGGCGATTTGTTTTGTGCAGAGGTGTGTGATCGATCAAAAACATGATCCAGTTAATAACCCCACAAGTGGGTACTCATTTAACAGCTGAGTGGGCTCATAGTCTGACACGTAAATCCCCTTTTTTATCAGAAACTACTGCATTCAGTAGGAATCGAACTGGGGTGCAGTGCATAGAAGGCAAACGTGCTAACCATTGCTCCATACGGGCTACTACTACTACAATACATATATTAAGCGCATTTTTTTTAACAGCCATGCAGAACAGCAGGTGAACATCACACAATTACGCTAACATATTGATCTGAGCTGCTCTGGTTTGAACGTTACCGCAAGAATTCTACTCTGTTAAGCAGTCTGCGTTTTGAAATGCAGGCAGTACAGGTGTCGAAATTTTCGGGCGGTTTACAGCTTGGGAAGCACATAAAATTCATTTCCTGTCTATTAAATGTTCGTCTTGTGTAATTATATGTAATAGTAAACATACAAAATGATGGTGCTGGTTAAATGTATTGTCCGATTGTATCTGTACTAAGGATTTAAGTTTCCTCTTGAAATTTGAGTTGACGTTTGAATGCTGACCTAAGCCAAGACACGCTACCAACAAAGACATGCCTCGTTCTCATCTTCACTACACTAATCTACTCCATGGCGTTTTTTTCGCCGCTTATCCTGCTCTACTCTGCTCTGTATAAAAAATGCCGCTATTGTGTAAAATGTGATAATGATTTTTTATTAATTGTTATCATTAGGTAAATTTTGCCTATCAATACTTCTTCCGCAAGAATATACAAAAAAAGCGGATTATTACTCTAAACTTTGCATAAAGTTAACAAAACGAAACTCCTCTTCTCTGCCGCGCAGACAATATAAAGGAAGGTGGAAAATAATAATGAAATCTTCACGAGGTTGGTCCCGAATCGAACAAGGGTGAGAAAGTCACAATTGCAAGCACAACAATCAAACCGAGGTAGCATTAGGCATCGGAAGTAATCCACTCGCCATCGTGCCATTTGATGATATTGAAAGGGTGAAGACCAGGCCGCATATGGTAGCTATTCTAGGGCAGCATCCTTTATCCTCTTCACCGAACGAATTTAATGAAACACGGCCCAGGATGAAATATGAAAGCACGCGTGCACACCGAACAAAGGCTTTGTGATTTGCTGATTCGCATTAGTTACACCTTGTGACCATCACTGTGCCATTGTACAAGGAAAGCCGATTGTCGGGTGGTTTGCTTAAGTGAAAAAAATGCTACTCACTGGATAATCAAATAGGGGAAGGAAGGTGGGAAAATGCTCAATTGATTTTAGTTGTCTACTAGGCACACGAAAAAGTAGGTTTCGGAATACACCAGCCTTTTGAGCCTGAAAATGTTTGTGCATCAAGCAGAGCGTCATCATATTTGCTCAATTTCATATGCATTTCCGCAGAACAAAAAGTTGATCTGTGAGTCTCTAGCAATCAGTGATGCCAAGGAAAAATCGCAAAAATCATACCTTCCCCTTTACTGACTTCTATCTGAGGGAGCTCGTTTCGCTTACAATTATTTGGTCATATTGGAGATTTTTACTACGCCTACCCACCCCTTGGGGAGTGGTCTTTGGGTTTAACATTATTCATCTCATCTCAGCGACCTCAGAAACTATTGGTTTGACACCAGTCTTGGTAGTTTTTAACACTTTTTTCACGGGTTTCTTCAATCCCAATTCCTCGTCTACTGATCCCAGAGGAGGGGTGTGGGACTGCGGCCAAATTGAAACGCTAGAAACTATTCTGAATCCGAAATTTTCATGGAAATCGATCCGTTTGGCCGCAAATTACGGACAATCATATAGAAATACGAGCATAATGCGTTTAATTTTCGTTATTCAACCTACACGGTAAAATACGGTCAAATACGTTGCAGCACAGTACAAACAAAAACATAAAGTGTCAGTGCAAGAAAGCAGATCAAAATTCCATTGATAATACCACGCCAACCGAGCGTACAATTCCAGTTCAGTTCCAAAAAACATGAAAATTGTAAATTTAGACGTTACAAAAGTGCCGCCAGACAATTTTGGTCAGTATCTTCGCACTGACATTTGTGGTAATCTCCTGAATCGAACACCATTCGAATCAAGACTGTGCACTTGAGTAGCGCCGATTTATTCATACGTATATAATTCGATATTGCTTAGCGGGCCGCACAACAACTTATAAAGGGCCGCATGGAGCCCGCGGGGCGCTGGTTGACGATTCATGCATTAAAGTGAATTTAGCTCCATACGGTATTTTACCCAAAAAAATCGTAAAGTATAAATATATAATTATAATTTTTCTTTCTACCAGGACGAACGGGTGGGTCCCTCTCCAGTGCTAAAACCTAAAATCAAAATTAGGTTTTAACTCTGTTAAATAAAACACTTTACTCTGGTATGCTACGTTATAAATAAAAATATGCAGTATAAGGAAAGGTCATTATTATTTTATTTGAATTAATTGCGAATTCAACCATGGACACCAATTCCAATCAATAGACAAACCAGGCCGAAGCAAAGCTTCGGCCCGGAGTCTGAAGCGTATATACCCTAGCTAGACTGGTACAGACCTAGTGGTGATACCAAAAGTCCCAATTGGCAACGACCATATGCATTAAAAGTGGGTCTCCTATATGGCCAGTTCATAGGAGAGGTTGGCACTCATTCAGTGGGATCTTGACTATTCTCAAAATCAATTAACTAACCCATTCTACAAATATTTGTCGAATTTTTCAAGTCGCTAGCTTCATTCTATCGAAAACTAACGCTTATTTGAAGTTTCACTTGTAGGGGAGGTAGGGGTTCCTTGGGTCGGATCTTGCCCAGCATTTCCACCAACCAATTAGATCCTCCTACAAACATTTAAACAAAATATCAAGTCTCTAGCTTCACTCTATCGAAAGTTATCGCCTATTTGAATTTTCTTTTGTAGGGGAAGTAGGGGTTTCCTCGGTCGGATTTTACGTATTTTCAACATCAGCCGACTGGATCATACTACAAACATTTGACCAAAATTTCAAGTCGCTAGCTTTATTTTGTTGTAAGCTATCGCTTATTTTAAGTTTCATTTCTAGGGGAGGTAGGGGTTCCTTAGGTTGGATCTTGTCCATCTTTAATGCCAACTAACTCAATCTCATTTTCAACATTTGACCAAAATTTCAAGTTGCTGGCTTCATTCTATCAAAAGTTATCGCTTATTTGAAGTTTCATTTGTAGGGGAGGTGGGGGTTCCTTGAGTGGGATCTTGCCCATTTTCAATACCAACAAAGTAGGTCTTATTAGCAACATTCTTTCAAATTTTCAACTTGCTAGTATCATTTTTTCGAAAGTTATCGTAATTAAAGGAATATTTAATTTCTTGAAATTTGTAGGAGAGGTAGGCGTTCCTTTGATCTGATTATGCCCAACTTACAAAACCTTAAGCAGCTTCTCACTTCAAGGTTACGTGCCAAAAATGAGGTGTCTACGTCAATTGGTTCAGGAGTTATAGACAAAAAATCTGAAAAGTAGGGTAGGGTAGTACGTACGTACGTGTAAGAAAATTACCGTTAGTTTTCAACTGATCAGTTTTATTTTCCCAGGAGAATATTAAATTACCCTCATGAGTAATCTACCAAAGCTAGAGCTTTTCATGTTTCTTTAATCGGGAGTTATACATACATTTATGTATTTTACATATGTAGGGGAGGTAGGCGTTCTCTTGGCCTGATCATGCCCATTTTCAATACCATCCAACTAGATCACACTTCCAACATTTGACCAAAATTTCAAGACTCTAGCTTCATTTTATCGAAAGTTATCGTGCGAACGGACAGACAGACGGACAGACAGACAGACAGACAGACGGACAGACAGACAGACAGACATGGCTAAATCGAATCAGGAGGTGACCCTGATCATTTATATATATACATTGCTATACCTCCGGAGCCTCCTTTAAGGTGTTACATATTTCTGTCGTGACGAAAACAATATACCCAATACTATAAGTCTAGGGTATTGCATTAGAAACATTTTAGCTAATTAAAAATAATTATCTTGGAATCGGCTTTCTCAAACAAATTTTTTTTTCTCTATTAAGATACAATCTAGCAAGTCCCATACCATTTTTGAATCCAGACTAAAATACTCCATCTTTCAAAGTTACTTGCCAAAGTAGCGTGGTACATTTTTTTAGTAGTCAGTTGAAGTTGGGCGAAGTAATGATTTAGAGTACATGGTTGTGCAAAAAAAGTATTATTTTATTTAAAACTGAGACAGTTATTTTTTCAATTTCATGCTTTAATTTACAGAACATTTATTCGGGGTTACATCACAAAAAAATCGAAAGAAAAGTAAAGATTTGCTGTTACAATACTTGAAAGATCATCACAGGGCGTTAATTTTCTCGATTTCGTCTTTGAGTTTTTACATGACTAAGATTATTTTGAATAATTTTCTGGTAACTGTCACCACTTGGCTTATCACCAATTTCCGGCTTGACGTTGATTGGGACACCCTGTATGTCGTTTTCAGGATTCAGTTGTATTCATCGAATTAATAATTGGATAACAGATTAATAAGTTATGGTTCATTTTTTCACAATTGCACTAAAACGGAAAATCGCATTAGATTAGGTTTTAATCGAGCTCAACGTTGAATTGTTACTTGATTCCCGAAGCTCTGATTACGATTATATATGTATGTAGTTGTCCAAATCTTCGAGTTAGTATACATAGTATCTGCAACTGTATGCGTATGTGAATATTGACTTTATTCAACATCTGCTCAATAATGATTTCATTGTAAAAAAAAAATACCATCCACCGCCATGAGGACTCTTAAATGCAACAGTTATGCCAAATAAATTAATGGTGCACATTCCCTTAAATTGAAACACATGACGACCATTGCCTCTTCAACAATATCTTTGGCATCTCCGTACAATAATTCTGCATCACCGCTGTGAGAGTGTGCATACCTTCATAACTTTTAATTGATTTTAATTGAGTTTGATTAACCGTCCATCAGACGAACGTACGATACGTAGATGATGTTTTTCTTGTGTTCATTCCCCTTTCTCTATTTTATCTCATATTACTGGAACTCTGGGATATGACCTACATGGAAGCCCAGTGAATAACCCAGAGAGTCTTTCTAAGAAGCAATTTACTTCATTTTAGGGAATAAAAGTGAGCCAGCATATATACCTTCCCGTGGATGAAAGAGCTCCTTCAAGTGGTGAAAGACTTGACGAAAAATTCTGTTAGTGGTAGTATGATAGAAGGCCCACACATCGCCGTCCACACAATGCTGCTATTCACGTGATGACAAGTTTTTATTGAAATAAATTATTTCATGCGTTGACGGTGGACGACTTGAACTCTCTTTGTCTGGTTAATCATAATTCACCAGAACGCCGCGCCTGGTTTATGGTGTGTACGGGAGAGTTGTGTTAGTTGGTTCAACATTAGAAACCATCAAATTAGTGAGATTAGTAGATACGATTTGTCCTAGAACTTCTGGGCTTTTCGTGCAATTCTGACATTAAGATTAATTTTCATAAGGTCACTGTTATCACTTGTCAATTTCAATAATATGACCTAATTTATATTTTTATTAGCAACAAGAAGTTGGAAAGCATCGCGTGTGTCAATTAAATTTTTAACCCATTGGAAAAAAAGTTAAAAGGTTGCTATTTTCCTTGAGCCAAATTGGTACTTCCCAATAGGCCAACATTACTTAACATCGAAGCGATAACACAAGTAAACTTAATCATTTGCCCTAACCCTTAGTGAGGGTGGGGCATAGTGCGTCGCTATTCCATGTGGCTTAGCTGACGTTTCATTGACATAATGTATTAAACGTACTCACTGTGGTAGCAGCTGTCAGTTTGTTTATCATTAATATTTTCTAAAATTCAACTGAAAATAACTTAAATATTAAATTTACATATTTTTCAAGTGTATATCAATCAGATCATCATATAAAATTGAAGTTACAGTTGGAAAATGGTTTGGTTAAACCTCAAATAATGTCACTAATTAGGTAAACCGGGTGCTCTTTGTGCGAAAAAGATTTAAAAGCCGGAGTGTAATTTTTCGCTTACAACTTTTGCAAGAGACTCGAGCATTTATCTTGTGCTAATTAAACCAGAAAGCAGTCACTGGCGTTAAAAAACTCAACAAAAAATCCGCTTTTTTTTGCACTCTTTGCACACTCAAAGACCAAGAACTGAAATCACTACTAAATAGTGTCGCATCATTAAAGGATCTGATTTCTGACCCCAAACAAGAAATTAGTGCTTTCAAATCAACTCATAATGGTTCAACTGTATGATGTGTAGTATAGTATAGAAGTTAGAAAACGTTGGAAATTTGGAACAATGTCTTCACACCTCTCAGTATCCAGCCGTCCGAAATTAATATCACCAGATTGGGAAGAGCTATTCCTGATAAATCAAGACCTATTAAGGTAATTGCTATAAACCAGTCTTAGCGCTTCATATTCTCAAGAAGAAAAAACAACATAACATAAAAAATTACTTCAAGTCCAATAAACTTAATGTTGTTTCTGAGTTAACATTACGTCGACGGCAACGTTTGAACTCACTAAGATCGCAACTCGAGGATATTAAAAAGGAATTCATAGTTATGACCGTAGCAATATTACGTCTCACAAGCAAAAAGGGGGCGGTGTGCTTATTGCGGTCAGGAAAACACTAAACACTACTACCGGCATTTCGGGTTCGAGTCCCGTCCACGACGAAGTTCTTGGCCATGATGTGCAGGAGGTGCATGCTGGCAACTGCATTCTCCGAAACAAATTTATGCCATCGAAACGTCAACTGGGCCACATGGAACAGTTGACGCCCTATGCCCCACAAGGGGTTAGGGCAATTGGGAGAGAGAAGCTTTCACGAGAGCAAATTTTATAACCCACTGGCGATTATAACTTAGGTGGAATAAACTGGAAATGGAATCATCATCAGTAATACCCAACGCTAAGAGTTCTGAAATCACTGACATCTTCTCATTATTGAATTTGAACCAATATAATTGGATCAGAAATATATCTAGCAATATACTCGATCTAGTCTTTTCGAATATTGAAACTGTACACTCAATTGCCCTAACCATTTGTGGAGCATAGCGCGTCAACTGTTGTTATAGAAACTGTAGTTGTAAATAAGTCTTGTCATCCAGTGGCTCCAATTGATAATTTTCACCCAGCTCTAGAGGATCTTGTTGAATTATCAGTTCCCAAAATTTGTAATAAATACTCACCATCTAGTTTTTTGGTGGTGGAAAGAACACTTCGCCGCGGTCTTAAACCGTGTAACCTCTGGTGAAGTTCCCCCTCATATAGATAATTTAGCTAACCATCATAATGTGCGTATACGGTCCACTGCCCCGACTAAAGAGGAAATAGTCACTGCAATTATTGCACTAAAACGAGGAAAGGCCGCCGGACTCGACGGTATCCCTGCCGAACTTTATCAAGCAGCGCCAAGCGTAACTGCCGATTTACTGCACCCACTTGTTGATAAAGCGTGGAATACAGAGACCTTTCCCACTGAGTGGAAGGAAGGTTTGATAATCAAACTTCCAAAGAAGGGTAGCCTCACAGACTGTAATAATTGGAGAGGCATTTGTGTGCTTCCTGCCGTTGCCAAAATAATAGCTAAAATCGTCCTGGAAAGGCCCACTTAGAAAGCACAATTGATGAAGAGCAGGCTGGTTTTCGATCCGGATTCTCCTGTGTCTATCACATTAACACCTTGCGAATCATCATCGAGCAATACGCTGAATACGATTCTCCGCTTCACTTGCTTTTCATCGATTTCGAAAAGGCTTTCGATAGTGTGAACCGGGATTCTATATGGGCGGCCTTGCGCAGGAGAGGCATCCCTGAGAAGCTTGTGGCTATTATTAAGGCAACCTATGACGGCGCGAAATGTCGCGTTTTGCATAAAGGTAAGGTGTCGGGGGACTTTGAGATTCGCAGTGGAGTTCGGCAGGGGTGCATCCTCTCACCGATCCTATTCCTCATAGTCATCGGCGATGTGTTGCATGCAGCCCTATCCAGACTTGACAGAGGAATTCAATGGACTTTGACATCTTATCTACAACATCTTGACTACGCTGACGACATATGCCTACTCTCCCACAAAATCATGGATCTGTCCGCAATGGCGTTAAATCTCGAGAGGGAGGCAAGCAAGGTTGGGCTAAAGATTAATACCAACAAGACCAAGGTTCTTAGCCCGCCGTTGCGAAAAGAAATCCGACACCTATTGCCATCAATATTAATGGGCAGCCTGTGGAGAAGGTGGACAACTTCGTCTACCTGGGTAGCATTGTTGCCGAAAATGGTCGGAGCATTGGTCGGTCCGACCAAGAGGGGGTTCTCGAATCACATGGCGTTGATCTGTGGCAAAGGAGTGTCAGGCACTGGGTAAGTCTTTTGGGGAGTTGCGCCCTATTGCCCAGAACAGAGTACGGTGGCGCGCAGGAGTAGTTGACGCGCTATACCCCGCTAGGGGTTAAGGCAAAGTAGTAGTAAACTTTTTATTGAATTTTGTTAATGACCATCTACTAGGTCATTAACTGCGACCGGACATTCTGCAAGATATTTCATTCAAGATATCTGCTAGGAGTACAAAGCGTCCTGAGCTATTTCATCTCCATACCTGTAGCACCAATTATATCTCGAACTTACCTTTGGAACGTTTCAAATCTGTTGGGAATCTGTTATCTACCTTGTACCTTGACCTATTTACTTCTAACCATCTTAAGTTGAAAATATTTATACTAGACATGCTTGAGTAATGTAGTTTAAGGCTCGAAAACAGACATTTTGAATCGCGAATCTTATTAAAAATGCGAACAAATTTTACTAATGCGGGGATGTCGACACGTTCACAGACGTCCAAACTCACTTTGTCACACTTTTGAACTAAGTATTTTGACCAGCCCTCAACGATGCAGCCGTCTGTCGGAAAACGGCGGAAGCAAAGTTGTACACATAAATTTATTGTACTCGTATAGTATACTCGTATGTATGTATAGGGTAAGTCGGGGAGAGACGCCGCTGTTTTTAAAGCATATTTATTTATTTGTAAAAGAAAGGCGGCACTGTTAAGGAAAGTATTATAGAACGATATTTGGGATATCTTATTTTATCAGCTAAGCCTTAAATGCGATAACAAATAATGTACACCTTCAAAAAAAATATTTTGTAATCCCATTCAATTCGGCATCTCTCCCCGACATTCCGGTATAGAAGCCGCAGCTTATCGGGGAGAGATGCCCCTTGCTAAGTTTATGGAAAAAAAACACTAAAAGTTTGCAAAAACTGACTTTATTTTAAATGGAATTGAAAAATACATCATGTAGAAAAGTAATTTTAGTTTTTGTTTCTTTCCCTTATAACTAATCGGCCGCAGTCGACGCATTTCCCATTGTAAAGGGAGCAGGAGTCGTGGAACCACTTTTTGCACATCATACACTCCACCCAGTCATCTTTCATTTTAGTTCCGTAATAGTTTTCGAAACATTCACAACAGCGGTTGAGATTGGCATTAGCTCCACTATGATTTTTCTTTGGTTGTTTGTTACTTATCTTTAGCCGCTTTGCATTATTTTTAGCTTCTTTCGGCTTTTCCTCTTTAATATTATTTCCGTCAGTAAGGACGCATGCCAGCTGCCTTCTGGCATGAGCCTTCTTTTCATGTAGTTTCGGTACTGGAGAAATCTGTGATAAAACTTTTCCGGGAGTAAGATCTAGATCATTCTCTGATTCGTTAGATGATGTGCAATATACAGTAGCAGATCCTCTCTTTTCTGAAACAATTGGACACTTTTGGGAAGTACCTCCCGAAGTAGATGGCATTGCTTCGTTGAATGATGTGGAACGCTTTTGGAAAGTAGTTCCCGAAGTAGATGGCATTGCAGCGGTATTGCCTGAATCATTCTCCAGGTGGGTCTCTATCGAGTGCTCTTTTCCTCTGTCAGAAATGGCGTAAAAATGATCGGGAATTCTATTGGGGTTCAGTGGATATATTCCTGTAGAGTTAAACCCACTAACAGCAATATCCACTGAAGCAGCTTTACGCCAAGCTGCTCCAATAAGTTTCCCCATTTGATATCGAGTGATACGTCGTTGTGAGTTGTGTTTCATCCAACTGGCAGCTTCAGTTTTAAAATAATTTTTAAACGGCCCAAAGAAACACCTGTCTAGCGGTTGCAAAGAATGAGTGCAATGGCTTGGCAAACAAAGAAGGATGACCCCATTTTCGTAGGCTGTTTCGAGCAATAGGGGCGAGCTGCAGTGACTGGCGTGTCCATCCAGAATTAAAATTACTTTTCCTGGTGGTTTTTGAGGTAAAAAATGTTCTGTAAACCATCTGATAAACAACTCAGTGCTTATGTAGGCAGATTTCGGATTCATGTACACACGAGATCCAGGAGGAAGGCCATCTTCGAATTCCCTTTTTTTCTTCACTCCTTTGAAGATTAAGACAGGCGGTAAAAACTGGCCGGCAGCATTACAGCACCCTACGACTGTCACAGTTTCCCCCTTTTCACCAGATGTCAACACATGAACGCCTTTTGACCCTTTTTGCGTTATAACTGCGTCTGGTTTATTGTTAGCATGTACACCACTTTCATCCATATTGAATATGTTACTAGGCTTATCGAAGAGGTCATTCTCTTGAACGACTTTCTCTAGCAATGCGAAGAAGGCATCTACTTCCTTGAGCCCTAGCAACCGACAAGCCTTCTGCTTGGCGAATACTCAGTTCTTTATTCCGCCTTAAAAAGGAATTTAACCAATCATATCCAGCAGTTTGTTTATCTTTATTAAATTTGTGAGCAACTCCAAGTTCTTCGGCAAACCGATAAGCAATTTTACGAACAGTTGTTCTGTCTGGTGCGAAACCTGCAGCCGAAAGCTTGTTAATGTGAGCGACAAGTTTTTTTTCGTTGGTTTCTCCAAATAAACCTATAACAAAACACACATACATTTATATTTAATTAATACCTACTAATTATATGAATTAATTATTACTTGCTGGACCCTGTGAGCCTTTTCCCGAATTTCCTGAATTCAATCTTCGTTTTAGCGTTCGTGCCGGTATTTGATAGATGCGCTCAGCTTCTCTAAATTTTATTTCTCCGCGCCGTAGCTTTTGTAATGCTTCCTTCAAATTTTCTTCGCTCCACTGAGCCCTTTTTACGTTTCCTTTTCTTTTATAATGCGTCGGCATATTGCAAAAAAGACACTCCTTGAAAAAAAATGGATAGTAATCTTTATTTATCAACATTTTTTCATGCGGCATCTCTACCAAAATCGATTGCGGCATCTAAACCAAAACCCAGGGTGAGATGCCGCATAGGATAAATCTTAGTTCGTTTTTGAAAGTTGGGTGTATTACTTTCTAAACACTAATCAAGAGCCTTAGGAAGCTCCACAATCAAAGTAACATAGCTATTTAATGCTAATATGCATGTTACTACAAATTTGTCCAAACCCATCAAAAACTTTGTCTGGAAAAATCAGGTACTTACTTGACAAAATCGGTCAAAACTTATATTCAACACTCAACGTCTACATTTATCCACATGCAAACATGTACTAACAAATGGATGATGCAATAAGCAACACTGTTTCAATTTTCCTAAAGTGAAATTTGGTTTAATGACTAATGCGGCATCTCTCCTGGTGCGGCATCTCTCCCGGATTTACCCTATTATTTTTTCAAGCTAAAATCAGAATTTAATTTTGCATTAGTTGTAAAATAGTATTTAGTATTAAGTCTACCCTGATCTATATGTATATGCATCTGTATTCAAAGGACATTGTCCGTTTATTTATTTAAATAAATAAATATTGTAAATCAGTTTCGGAAGATGCACGTTTCCAGCATGGACCTCCTGCTCCCACTTAGTCACCTATCTGCGACAAGTCGGGAGATGTTGTGGCTTATTATTACGCCCCGCACCACATTTGGAAGACAATACAAACATCCATGACCACGAACGGAGTGGATGGGACTTGAACCCGTAACGACCGTAGTCAGTCAGACATGAGACTGACGCCTCTACCCACTGAGTTACCGGTCGCCCCCAATGGTTTTGCTTGTATTTATATATAATTCCGCCAAAAATTATAAATTGTTCAATGTATGATGCATATGTACACATTTCCAAATCAAATACGTACACATTTGAAACTAACCACATTCTTCCCCTATTCAAAATCAACGATACCTCACCATACGATTTCTTAGCCGAATCGATACAGTAGACCCTCATGTTCCATACTGTCTTATGTTGGCTTCCACGGCATATTTGCCCACGTTTGTGCCGTGACACAACCAGCGTATTTCTTCCACTCCTGCTGTTCGTCATCGTTTAAGGACCAATTAAGGTGATCAACTTTAATTGAAGTAAATTTATCGAGGTATCATCAGTTTTGGCATCGGCAGCATAACACAACAATTCATTGCCACCATCATCAGCGCCAACAGTTGATACGGATGGTGGCGATCTTTTGTTTGGACTTGAAACATAAGAACAAAGCGTACGTTACATTATGAGTAACGGCAGGGGTTGTGAGGAGCTGATAATAAGTAGAAAATAATAGTGAATGAATGTGAATGCCATTATTATCACTGATAAACGTACATGTACTCGTAGATGGTACGGAGAGAAAAATATGCATATTATTTTTAGAAGAAAGGCCCAAAAAGTCATGTGTATTACGTAAATAGATTGAGCAGGTTTTTTTTCCCATAAATGACCTGAAAAAAAAAACGAGATAAAAACTCGTTTACTGTTAGCAAACTTTTCAAATCATTCTTGTGTTCAATGTGGTTGTGGAACGCTATGCCATTTGATCAAATGAGTACCTTCGGGCTACGAACACAAAAGAATGAAATCATAACACGTCAACAATTTGCTGACTGTACCTATTCATATTTTTAGCCATTTTTCTCCGTTGGGATCAATTTTCTTTGCATTTGTGACTCCCATGCAGTATCTCGCCGTATGTAGAGTACATACTATACATACATATGTATATATTTGTGCCTTATCAAAATTATTTCGTTCTTTCAGATACTACCCTTCCAGCAGTGACAAAAATCGCCTTAAAGAGAGACATTCATAAGGAGGAGTTCGTTTCATACGAGTATGTTGAAATCGGACAAAAAGGACATTTGATCCTCGGGCGGTTTATTTTCTTCGGACACAAGTCCATTGCAATTTTATATGTCCAATCAGGAAATTTATTTGTTTGTGATTTTCTAAGGAAAACATTCCGGCATATAGCGACATTTCTTGCAAAAGGGAATGTTTGGAATCAGTCAGCCATCAGGCATGGTACATATCAAAACTAACGATCTCTCGGAACAATTCCATTATCATTTTTGCATCTTCTTATATGCGCCATTACGAATTTCTTTTATTCTCTCCCCAACGAAGAAGTACGTTATTTTATTAATGATGATATTGGCAACAAAGGAGTTACATTTGCCAAGGCCTTTAATCGATTCAATATGCTGGGTTTTCATATAAGCGATGCGTGGCTGAAAAGATTTCAGGAAATGAGTTACGGAAGTGAATCAAGGCGCGTGGCTGTATGCCTGCAAACGCGCTGGCAAATTTCACAGGCTTCACGATTTTTTTTCTTTTTTCGAACGGGAATGAAATAGGCCATTTATATGTCCGATGCAAACCTAGGCGCACAAAGCGCACGTTAAGGAAACGGAAGTATTTTGTTTTGCAAATTTTGGCCCACTAGTATTGGGGCAAACATGCAAAGGAATACGCAAGCATAGTTTGTGGATAAACATCCCAAACTTTCCTCGGTATCTCCTCCTCATCAGTCGAGTCAACCTTCCTGGAAGAGGATTGTATCTTGAAACTCATGCATTGTGCATACCATAGAATCTTCTACGGAACCAATTCAGACTTGTGCGATTATTTCCAGTAAATAATTTTCAACATCATATCAGAGGAGTAGATCTTGACGAATTGTCCAATGAGTTTATGTTGCCGTATTCTATGGAATAATTTCTAAATTATCGGTAGTACATAATCGATTTGTGAATAATCGAACCCAATTTCGCCATTTTCTTATTGACGCGCTCGGTAGTCGTGAGGTCTTGGTTGCCACTTTACGATGGTGAATCTAGAGAAACAGGGGTTCTATCCCCGGCGCGTTAATATGAAAAAAATATCTGTGGCTACAATGTAGTTGAACTACCACAGCGTTGTCATACCTTTGTTTTATTTTGTGGTGCATATTCTACAATACTTTGAAATCAGTAGTTAAACTTGTTCCGATTTCACTGTTCCTATGAGAGGTGTTTTCAATAATGAGCCGATTTAAACTAAATTTAAAAGTATGATTTGGCGGTAAATATGGTTGAATAATATGAAATTTGGTAAAGATGTCTTCAGAAATATTTTTTTTTTAAACAAAAACTTGCCTTTAGAATGGTCGTTCCTATGGCAGCCATATGATAGAGTAGTCCAATTTCAACCAAATTCGAAAAAGTTATTTGGCTAGGGATACTATTGAATAATTTGAAATTTGAGAAACTTATCTTCAGAAATAAAAAAAATTTTTCTCACGAAGAACTATTTTTTTACTAGTCATTCCTATGGCACCTCTATGACGCAGTGGTCCGATTCCATTGGTTCGAAAGTATTTACAGCGTGCAATAAAAAGGAGTAGTCCGGATGGCGCAACGGTTAGCACGTTCGCCTTCAACGCACTGGGCCCCGGTTCGATTCCGGGGATTTACGTGTCGGACTATGAGCCCACTCAGCTGTTAAATGAGTACCCATTATGGGGTAAATAACTCGGTTAAGCGTGTTGCTGATCACATACCTCTGCACAAAAACCGTCACGATCTAGAAAATGAGATGATGCTAACTCATCTCGAGGCCGTGGTTCAAATTGGACTGTTGCGCCAGTTATTTATTTTAATAAAAAGGAGGCTTTGCGCAAAGTTTGAGAAAGATACCTTTAGAAATAAAAAAGTTTTTCTCACAAAGACGGACTTTTGGACCCGTCGTTCCTATGGCAGCTATCTGACGTAGTGGCCCGATTCCGTTGGTTTCAACATATTTATAGCGTGCAATAGAAAGAAGGCTCTGCGCAAAATAAGCTTCAAAACTGAGAGACTAATTTGCATAGAAACAGACAGACAGACGGACAAAGCTTAATCGGCTCGTCTCACCACACTGAACAAGAAAATATATATTCAAGAATAAAGTGGAGTGGGTCATTGTGAGTCTAAGTCAAAAGTGACTTAAACTCGCTCTCCACTACCACACAAACATCACGAGCTTAAAGCCAATTTATCCTCCTGTTACTTGGTTTTGTCCACACCATGGATTCACTCTTCAAGAGCTGCCTTAATCCATGGGGGAAGCAGCGCGACCAAGCCAGGGGTTCGTATTCCGACCTAAATTGGAACACGTCCCTGAGTGGAATGCCAACACCTTATATAGTGTGCATTTCACCACACGAGTGCGAATTTTCATCCAATGAAAAGTCACTGTGTTTATTCACGGGACGTATTCCGATTTAGGTCGGAATGAATACAAACCCCTGGCTTGGTCGAGCTGCTTCCCCCATGGGGTAAGGCAGCTCCTGGAGAGTGAATCCATGGTGTGGACGAAACCAAGTGACGGGACGATAAATTGGCTTTAAGCTGATAATTTTTGTGTGGTAGTGGAGAGCGAGTTTGAGTCATTTTTGACTTAGACTCGCAATGACCCACTCCACTTTATTCTTAAAAACAATAAAATGCGCTTATGCGTGAATGAACACAGTGACTTTTCAAAGAATATGTATAGTTTATATGGTCGGGGACGCTTCTTTCTGTGCGTTGCAAACTTCATGGCAAAGTTAATATACCCTATCATATCCGTGAAGGGTGTAAAAATAAGTCGATAAGGATGGAATGGTTGGCGGACGGTGCAGATTCCCTCGCGCTCGCATCGGGGTCCAGACGTAATGAGAACCTCGGCCTCTGGTTTCGTACAACCTACAGATTCTTACTCATCAGGCGCTAGCACAGATCTGCCGGTGGAAGCAGCACTAACAGGATATGGTCCATTGCAGGTGGTTCATTACAGGGCAGCTTCTACTTCGAGACCCACCAAGAAGTTGAAGCTGAGGACATAGTGTGCCGCTAACTAAAAAAAAAAACAAAAGCGAACTGGGCACCGGAGTCGTCCGGCAACCATTGTAGAGCGGACAAATTAGCACAGAACTACATTACCCCAGTATTCATATGATCAACAGGTTATAGAGAATCCTGAGTCCAGCAGAGGCGCAACACTGTATTCCTTGCCGTAATGCACTTATACACTCTGTAAGCTGCTGAGCACTTGAATAATACAAAAATGCATTACTAGGCAATCAAAGTTTTAAACTGACGTGAAAGGATAATCCTGCCAAACAGAAAGGTACCCAGGGCTCCTCCGCACTTTGTCCGGACACCGAAGATGCTCCAAATGCCGGCAATTCGGAGCATTTCTGGAATCCTAAGGTACGTGGCTAAACCACAAAAGACAAACACAACACCAGGATTGCCTTGTTGAACTGTTTCTAAAATCAAGAACTACTCTATAGGAAGGATGGGGTTGCTACAGAGGAACGTCCAGCTACTTGAAGGAAAAATACATGAAGTAAAGATGGCTAAGTCCTAAGAGCAAGTAGCCTTAATGTGCTTGTGGGAACGGTGGAAGATCTAAAAATAATCCCGATGAGATCCTTTTTAGTCTCGTTCTTCACCAGAAATGGGCCCCATATTGGGTGCCAAATATGTAATGGACGATTTGGTGGGCATCTGAAGATGCCCGTGGGGAAAGAGCCTAAAGTAGCATAATGACCGTGGAGGTTGGACCGCACCATCCGGCGAAAAAAAAGGCCTCTCAACGAGTTAAGCAGCGGCCTATGCTTGCTGTAGCTCAGTTCGGAAGACGTGGGCGGGGTTTTCGCCGCTCGTTGCCCCTGTCCTTTACGTATTAACAAGAATTCATAGGCCTGGGGAAGACAACAGAAACAGGGTGGTAAAAATGGGGAATAATAAAAAATAGGCGATAAGGTTGGAATGGTTGACGGACAGATCAGACGCTCACGCGCTCGCATCTGGCCTTTGGTTTCGTTCCACCAACAGATCACTACTCATCAGGTGCTACTTCGATCTGCCGGTGGGAGCAGCGCTACCAGACCATAATGTGGTTCAATACAGGTTCTCATGTATGTATAAATCACAATGAATCGCGTGTTCTTCAGCCAATAGATACCCGTATTCCGTGTATTCTTCAAGTAGTAAACTATTTATCACTGATATTAAAAACATTTTAGATTAAAACTTCCACATGAATTCAATACAAAGTTTATCTAAAAGTTAAGCAAATGTAATCTCCAAAGCCGCATGTGAGATTACACGGAAATTATTTTCTGTGGTGATTTGTGAAACACGTATGAAAACTGGAGATAAATCTCAGAAAATAAATAGACGTGACTTGCTCAACGGAAAACTATTATAATCCAAATTTGCATATATCCTGCACATAAGTAGATATGAATGTGTATACTCGTGTGTGGATATTTTACTCATGAAATGCAAGTTAGAAATAGAAGACATTTGTGTTATATGTACTACTACTATATAGTTAACTATGTAGATATTGTATGACATCCACGACGTTCAGTCAAGTGTTAAACCCTGTTTCGCATTTCGGAGTTACGTAGTTTTGCGAATTTGAAGTTTGTATCTTTTCAATTATATTTCAAGGATTCTGGAAACGGATATCGTGGGATTATACATAGTTTAGATTTTATTTATAATTACAAATGAATGTACTTTCAGTATTTACATTTGGATTAAAATACGATCTACCCTAAAATGGAAGTTGGAGACATTTTTTTATTTTGTTTACAAGTATTGGTATGGTATTGTCCGAAAATACCGCCCACGTACTTCACCAGGCGAACAATATATCTCATGCAATTCTAAGCAAAAGGTATAAAGTTTATTAAGTTAACCTGAATAGTGCCAGAATTATTTTTTTCGAGATTTGTAATTATATTCATATGGATTATAGAGTAGGCGACCCTGACCTTAAAAAAACCTTTTATTTGACTCAGGTGTCCAATTTCAACCAAATCGCGCCTGATAGCCTTTTCGATGGTTACGAGTACAGTACATTACATTTTGGTCTAATCGATCAACTTCAACATCAATAAGAACTTCATCGCGAGAACCATTTCGGAACGGCCTAATTCAGTGAATGTGCCATCGATTTGATTCTCAAGTAGAACGCCGTCACTAGCACATAATACGTCGAGGTAGTCTGCGAACTCTTTTATGGACAGTTTTCTATATGAAAATAATAATTAATTGGTATTTAGCCTAATCTCAAATTAGAAGCCGATAAAATCGATTTTTGGCACATGTAAACCTGTACTCTAGCGGTGCTAGCGTTACCATATGGTAACGCTTTTACAAAACGACATAAAAATAATGCAAAAGTAAACATTTAATACCAAATTTTATATTTCAATTATAATACAAGACAATACATTTTATTCGTTATATCTTCGCGGTTGATGGCTTGAAAAATATAATTACAGCACACTTTGAAAATCAACTCCGAATTGGTCGTCTCACTACATTCACTGTTTACTAACTTTAACTTCAGACTCGTTTCTTTTTGTTGCTGGAGCTGTTAAAGAGAGAACTGGCAACAAAAGTTTTAATTTCAAAGCGCTAGGTGGACGACAGAGGCATTTTTCGGGACATCAAATGTGCGTTACCATATGGTAACGCTAGCACATATGGGGTTAAGTTAGGCTGCCACAAACAATGGAATTGAATTTCGAAAAAAAAATCCCCGCCCACAATTTACTAAAAAGGTAAAACTCTAAAACTGCACAATGTAGAACAAGATATTTCTTGTAAGCAAATTATCTTATTTTTGAGTGTTCAATTTGAAATTTTTGTTATTTGTTGCGATTCGATTTTTATTGCAATGTTCTACCTTGCGTAGTTTTCGAGTTATTGCGTTTTTAACCCATTAATGGCCAAGCCCAGAACCAGTTGGAAAAGGCATTGTTTTCTTTCTTCAAATATGCGATTTAAGACAGGAATAGACCATTTTATGCGCAATTTTTTCAACTATTGGGTGTACAACTTTGCTTCCGCCGTTTTTTCCTAGAATTAAAAGCTTAATTGTCAAAAAGTACTTACAGATGTATTATTCAAAGTACTGTCCATCGCTAGCGGCAACTTTCGCCCATCTCTCCAGCAATTTTTGGATTCCATCTCGGAAAAAGAAGGCGCCTTCCGACGCGACTTTTCGACTTTCGACTTCCTCGTACGAACGAAAATTCTGATCAGCAAGGCCGTGCGCCACGGAACGAAACAGATGGTAGTCGGAAGGAACGATGTCTGGGAAGTACTGTGGGTGGGGCAAGATTTCCCATTTCAGGGTTTCCAAGTATGTCTTTACCACTTTTGCGACGTGTGGCCGAGCATTTTCACGCTGGAGGATGACTTTGTCATGTCTCTCTTGGTACTGTGGTCGTTTTTCCTTTAATGCTAGACTTAAACACATCAATTTCGTTCTACCGATCTCCTATGATAGTTTCATTCGGTTTCAGTAGCTCGTAGTATATCACACCAAGCTGGTCCCACCAAATGCAAAGCATAACATTGGCGCCGTAGATACATATTCGGTTTTGCCGTCGACGTTGAGGCATGTCCGGGCGTTCCCAATGACTTTCTGCGCTTGGGATTATCGTTACGGAGCCATTTTTCGTCGCCGGTAACGATGCGATGTAGAAATCCCTTCCGATTCTGCCTTTGAAGCAGTTGTTCACATGCAAATAATCGCCGTTCAATATCTCTCGGTTTTAAATCGTACGGAACTCAATTTCCTTGGTTCTGAATCATACCCATGGCATTGAGGCGTTTCGAGATGCCTTTCTGAGTCACTTGCAGTGATTCAGCCAATTCTTCTTGCATTTGGCACGAATTTTCATCGAACAGTGCTTCCAATTCGTCGTCTTTGAAAATTTTGCCTCTCCCACCACTATGCATGTCCTCGACATTGAAATTGCCACTTTTAAAACGTTGAAACCACTCACGACATGTTCTGTCACTCAGAGCAACCTCACCGTAAGTATCTGAGAGCATTCGATGAGCCTCAGCTGCAGTTTTTTTCAAATGGAAGCAGAAGATCAAAACTTCCGCCAATGACGAGAACTTGGCTCGAAAAGAGACATTTTGAATCGCGAATCTTATTAAAAATGCGAACAACTTTTACTAATGGGGGGATGTTGATACGTTCACAGACGTCCAAACTCACTTTGTTACACTTTCAAACTACGAATTTTGACCAGCCCTCACCGATGCAGCCGTCTGTCGGAAAACAGCGGAAGCAAAGTTGTACACCTAATTTGACGTTAGATTTGGCGTGGACCGGTAGTTTGCGGTGCTTATAGTAACTAATATTTTGCATCGTTGGAACCTATCACTCGTGGACTTATCTGATTCGATCAGGAGTGACATTGACTGAATATATTTTTTAGCGCGAGGTACACATTTGTAGAATCACTCAGCTGGCGGATCTTTTATGCCTGCTAAAAAAAATGACCTATCTATGGCAATTTAAAACCATTGTCACTGCGGATGGCGTTTAGTGACCAATGTCGGGTAATCGATAGAATGATGGGCCATCGGATGGCCACAAATGACTTAGACAAACATTTTTCGCGCAATGGCCCAACGGGTCTGTCACAGTTATTCAAAGTTATTGTTGGCTGCTACATAAGAAATTTTTGATTAAGGCTAAGGCTCTCATTGTTAATCTTTTAAAAGGACATTTTTATGAGAGTGTAACTCTTCAAGAGTAGAACTCTCAGAAAAGGCTCTATGAGAGTACAAGATGACAAGATATGATCTTGTAACAAAAGTAAAATTTTACTAGAGTGATAATCTTATAATAATCGCCCTAGGAATTTTGGGTAAGTCTTGTTGCAAAAGCAACGTTATAAGAGTGGCGGAGAGTCTTGCAGGGGTCTAATGAGAGCGTTTTTCGGTGCTTAATTGTCAAGTTTGGTCGCTCATGCTGCACGACTTAATACAGTATTGAATCATTGACATCTGACAAAATCCACACAGGATTCAAACGTTTTATATTTTAAACTAGTAAATATACCACGGCATAAACACAGTAACTTGCTACTTTGTTCCTTGTATTTTGCATAGACACAATTGAAAGCAGTGCTCAATTTGGTGTTGTCTGATGACCAATCGTCAGTATAGTTGTTCTTTCATCTTTGAAAGAAGTCGACCAAGTACAATGTAATGCCTTTGGCAATTTGCTTGATGTCCACATATCCATCGACTTGAAATACAACAAGGAACTTTTCCGGCTAGAGTTTGACAAAGCAAAAGTCCTCCAAGGAATTGGTATTCCATTATACATGGCTTACCGCAAGTTTTGATCGAATCCATTGCTTTGCTTGTGAAATTCAATATCTTATGCACTAGGACTTCATTTCCTTTTTCTCCCAGGCACTTTAAGGGGTGGATTCCTTTAAATAGACCCTACGAATGCATAACTGAAAGGAAGAAGGTATGAAGTATGTGTGAAATAGGATTTAGGATATGTTTGGAGTGTTCTATTTGTGATTTGATTTGCTTTGTGGTTTCTGCCGCTGACCATCATTTTAGCAAAAAGGATCCGAACGTAATACTTGCACTTGAAGGAGGAACATTTCGGTTGCAAAAGCCCTAGTAAAAGTTATTATTTGCACGTACAGTATCGATATCAAGAAGTGGTCGTGTAGATAATTAAATATGTATGTTGTTATTTTTTTCTTTACAATAGCTTTACTTGACTTTATGACTTGGCTAAGCATAGTTTTAGCAGGAATTAGCTGAATATAGTATGCACTGAAAAAGAAATCCGGTTGGAAAATCCTCAGTAAAAATCATAAGAAAAGGTGGTCATATACCAGTGGCGCAACCACGGGGAGGGCTAAGGGGGCTAAAGCCCTTCCCAGAGACAACAAAAAGAAAAAAATTGCTTGTTTTATCATTTTGAAGCAGAGGTAAGAATTTATTGTATTAATTGCATTCATTTATAATACTCGTAACTACTGAATGGCTTTTATATTAATGGCTTCGACGAACTAGCCCCTATTGAATCCCCCTCCCCCTTTTTCCATTTAAAAGATTCTGCAAAACTTTGTATGGGATTGGGAGCATTTTACAAATTTACGGGTAAAATCTCCCCAAATTGGGTGAGGGATAATTTCCTAAATTACATGAAGAGTCGATTTTGACTAGAGGGAAAAAGTCATCATAGGACAAACGACTCAAAAATGCATAAAATATGATTAATTAATAATTTCGTTAGATCATACAAAATACAAAATATCTGTATCTCAAATGTCCCTAGCTGCACATTTGAAATACAGATATTTTTTTTTTTTGACTGTTCATTCGCCGATTAGTTATGATTGATTTAACAAAAGCGGGTACTTTTGAATGCACGAGGCTGTCAACCTCGGCAAACGGCCGTAGAACATTCTTTTCGTCCTGCTTATGATACCGGTAAGCACAGCCGGTCAAATCCTAAGCAGGCGGTCGCCTAGGGCGCCAACTGTGAAAGGACGCCAAGAGGGAAGCCTAATTTGAGAGAGAATTTTGTCAATTTGGAGCTGAATTTTGTATAATTTCATTTAGTTATAAATATTTCGCGGTTTATCCGATAGAATGTGATTTTCACAGTTAAAATATACGCACCTAATTTCACCGACTTAATTTCAAATCTAGTGACTTACCGACGATATAATACCAAGCAAACCCGCACGGACAAAAGTGGCGCTTAAACAGCCACTCTCACAACCGCCCTTGTCCAAGTGGGCACTTAAAAAAAATCTTTTTTGAAAAAATGTATGGGAAGGGGGAAAAATTTGTTTACCTGCGCCTTAAGTTAGACTTTGTCCGACCCTGCCAGTAAGCCATTCTAGCGTATCATTATCATTCCCCAGTTCACTCCCTAGAAACTAGATTTTTTCCATCTTGAAAATTGTCTCACAGATTGATTTGTTTAGTCGACGATAACTCGGTAAAAGCTAACGCTATTATTACGAAATTTGGTAATTAACCTTTTAACAAATTACTCAAAAAACGGAAAATTTTCAAAAGGGACCGCGCCCCTCTGTCTCTCCATTTCACGGATTTATTGACTCCCCCTCGTATAATACATGTCCGTATTCGAAAACCTACCTACTTGAAGCTGGGACCAAAGAGGATTTCCGCTGCGAGGCTTGGAAGTGAGCTGAATGAAGGAGAGATGAATGCTGTCTGGAAATATTTTTGTTTTACAAAATAGCGTACTTTCATTGGGTTTTAATCAATATCTCCAAAATTATCCTACAGCCAGTCCCAGATTTATATCATACACTAAACTTTCTAACATTTAATATTAAAATGAGCTCAAAGCATATGGAACTTGCCGGATAGATTAGATTAGATGTACGGCAATCACTGCGACCCGAAGGTTTATTGTGCTACACCCTAGTGTCTATGCTGATTAGTGGCTAATCATCCCAACAAATCTGCTCAGCTGCTCGAGTTTTAGTGAGACAATCGTTTCCGCTTCAGGGAATGCATCGCTGAGGCATTTCAAGCGGCAGAAATGAAGTGCGTCACGGTAAAAGAGAAAGTGCTTGGATGTCTCATCTTCACACTCACAATAGCGACAGCTTGGGTTAGAGAGAATTCCCATTCGGCACCATGAAATAAGCCATTTGGAAATAAGGCATTAATGGATAATTTCGGTTGAAACTGAAAGTAGCCATGCATAGATTCTTTCGGTTTCACACTCAATGCATAATTTCATTTAAAACGAAGGTAAGTATGTACATGGCTATTTTCGCTTTAATTCGCATACCTTATTTGGGTTTGAAATTGTGCATTACCAAAAAAAATGCTGGATGCAGATATGCTAGGACGAAACGACTGCAGGTACATGTACAAAGAGTGAAACGGGCGACCTATAGGGCTACATGCGGGGGTTCGCAATGCCCTAGGAGCGGAGCTAGCCCAGCTCGTTCCAAACCGAAATTATTCATGCACACTTGTGCAATACTGCGAGTTTCGAGTTAACAGGCGATTGTGTGGGCTTCGCTCGCTACGCTCGCTCCGCGCTTAAGGGGTCACAACCCTCAGTATCGCACAAACATGAACGCTCGCTTCGCTTGCTCTGGGTACAACAGTCCCTTGTGTGGGCTCCGCTCGCTCCACGCTTAAAGGATCATAACCCTCGGTATCGCACATACATGGACGCTCCCTTCGCTCGCTCTGGGTACAACAGTCCCATATGTGGGCTACGCTCGCTCCGCACTTAAGGGATCACAACCCTCAGTATAGCACAAACTTGAACGCTCGCTTCGCTCGCTCTGGACACTGCATGGCTATTTTCGTTTATATCGCATGCCTTATTTCGATTTGAAACCGATATTGTCCATGCATAGCTTATTTCGTTTATTTTCCGATGAATACTTTCGTTTCCAAACTAAAGTATCCATGTGGATTATTTCGTATGCCTTATTTCGCTATGGCTTATTTCGGTGCCCCTTCCCATTCTATGTAGATAATCCCTCAAATGTACGATTGCGTGATTGGCCAGCTATGAACAACTTAGCCTGTTTGAGACCTGGGGTATTGTTCCGGTGCGCAACGGTTACAGAGTGCTCCCATTCCCTGATATACTGTCTTACACTTCACAAAGGGATTCCACAGAATGACTCTGGGCCGATGAGTGGGTTTGCAAAAGCCCTCCTGGCCAACTCGTCAGCTGTCTCATTTCCTGGGATACCGGCATATCCAGAGACCCTCTACATGATAACCTTGTTTACAGATCTTAATCCTTGCAAGGCTTCACGACCACTAAGCACCAACTTTCTACGAGACGGAAAAATTACTTAGTGCTCTGATGTTCACCTGGCTATCTGTGAAGATTGCCATGTACCTGCCTTGGTATCCGGCTGCTAAGCATAAGTCTTGATTGCGTGAATATCTGCCTGAAATAACACAGCGTACTTTCCCATAGGAATGGATATCTTGTGAGACGCACCTACCACGCCCGCCTCTTCAGTTTTAAATCCATCTGTGTACCACTTAAAATTGTTGGAGGGGAGAGTGTTAAGCTTCCAATTTCAACCCTCCCTATTCCAAATTTCGGTTGAGAATGGGAGTTTGAAGCAAAGCTCCCTAGCTAAATGATCTGATGGCAAACCAGATACGCAGTGCTCATTTACCCAGTTGGTTTGCTCTGGGGTTAGTTTGAGGGAATTCTGGCATGCGTTTAGTCTGGCTAAGTGGCTACTGCTATTTTTGCCTCCGCATTTAGTTGAATGTGAAGCGGAGGGAGATTGAGTAGCACCTGAAGAGCTACATGAGACATGCTAGTCTCTGAATCTTACCCAGTTTTATTTGTCCATCAGTGGTGGTTGATTTTTTCTATCAAAAAACAGCTCCATATTCAATTATTGGTCTAACAATCGCCTTATAAATAGATCCAAAGGATTATACGAGGGCTTGTTCGCCAAGTCTTACGCACAAACTGCCTGCGAATCCATAGGAGTAATTTCCTCTCTAGGGTAACACCGAGGTATTTGGCGGAATCCGCCAGGAGCACTGGAGAGTTGTACATATTAAGTCTGAAAACACACCGCATAAGACAAAACGTTTGTTTCTGTCTCAAGAAACAACCGACCATTGCTTCTTATCAGGCAGCACACACCAAAAGAAACGAAACAAAACAAACGTCTTTGTCTCGAATCGTTTTATGACTGGTTGTCGATAATGCATGTCTTTGGATAGTATCAACACACACCGAATGAAACAAACATGCTTCAGACAAACGTCGTTGTCGATAATTGCATACATTGCAATAGGCGCAACACACACCGCATGAAACGAAACAAAAAGACTAGAAAAGACAGAAAGACATGTTTCGTTGCCACTAGACGGCCAGTTGTCTTTCAGAAACAAAAATTCATTTCCGCTTAATAGCTGGTCATTTTATGTAAAATGTCGCAAATTATGGACGTCGACGCCAAAAAGTTGTTGTTTTTAATTGAGGCAAGAAGCCCAATTTATAATTATGGAGAAAAGGAGCATGCAAATAAAATTGCAATTGATAAGCTATGGGTAGAAATAGCAACCGACATGAATTGTGAAGGTAAGTTTATTGTATAGTATTTCATTTTATTAAACATTGGTACTACTAAAGCAAGTTGCAAATTCAATTTTGTCTCATCTCAACACACACCAAACGAAACAAGACAAAAAGACGTTTTGTTTTGTCCCAATATGTTTCGCTTGGTGTGTGCTGCAATGAAACACGTTTTTTGTCTTAAAAGACAAAAACGTTTTGTCTGATGCGGTGTGTTTTCACACTAAGACAAAACGTTTGTTTTTGTTTCAAGAAACAACCGACCATTGCTTCTTATCAGGCAACACACACCAAGAGAAACGAAACAAAACAAACGTTTTTGTCTCGATGCGTTTTATGAGTGGTTGTCGATAATGTGTATCTTTGAATATGATCAACACACACCGAATGAGACAAACGTCGTTGCCGATAATTGCATACATTGCAATAGGTGCAACACACGCCGCATGAAACGATACAAAAAGACAAAACAAAACAGAAAGACATGTTTCGTTGCCACTAGGCGGCCAGTTGTCTTTTAGAAACAAAAACTTGTTTCCGCTTAATACCTAGTCATTTTATGTAAAATTTTAAAGAATATGGACGTTGTCATTGCAAATTCAATTTTGTTTTATCTCAACACACACCGAAACAAAACAAAAAAACGTTTTGTTTTGTTTCACTGTGTTTCGCTTGGTGTGTGCTGCAACGAAAGACGTTTTTTGTCTTATAAGGCAAAAATGTTTTGTCTGATGCGTTGTGTTTTCACACTAAAGGGCTATACAGAATGCACCGCAACGTCCCGTGCCTTCCCATTACGTTCACTTCGCGAAATTGAGATGGCCACATTTCTCCGTTCCGTAACGTCAACTGACAAGTTTGAAAGTTTGATTGTTTTCGTGTTATTAAATGGAATTGTTAGCTAGGAAAATAGATTTCGAACTGTTTGATTTATTTTTGGAGCTGTATGGCCTATACGCGCAATACGGGAAACAAAAAAGAAGAAGAAACAAACGATGGTGGATTAGGCCATTAAATATTGACCGCGAAACTGCCGGTTATTTTACTTATACGTTCCAAAAAATGAAACACATGGAACCAGAAATTTTTTTTCGAACAAACTCGAATGACCAGAAGTGTTTATGATCTTTTATTGGCTTTAATAGAAGACTATCTCAAGAAAGGGTCAATAAACAAATTTTTTGAGGTTATGTTCCCCGTTAAATTTGACAGTTCAAAAAATTTGGGGAGAGTTTCCGTCCAGTGACATCCATTCTGTGCAATTACATACAAATTCCATTGAACCTACTTTGACAGCTCTTCGGCATGGAACGGAAACGTGGCTATCTGGTCACCCCTTAAGGCATCTCTATTGTTTGGTATTTCTTTTCTTTCTGGATAACAGCAGTTAAAAAATTCAAAATTAAAATTTTTCATCGCGCTGTCGGAGAAAGTGAAGTAAAATATTTAAAGAAAGTAGACGTTCTAATTGGATTTGTCTCTACTTCGCCAATATTCGTGGACAATGTATTGACTACAAAGGAATGGATGGTGCTAAATTTTGTGTCGTATTTTGCTTCATGAAAGTGGAATGTCAACAGTAGAACCTATGGGTCAGATTGAAAAGGCCTAGGTGATATACCGACTGCTCATATATTTTGATAGCCCCTAACAGGGCAAAAGGCTGGTTGCGTCACTCTTTCTCAATTGCCCTAACCCCTTGTGGGGCATAGCGCATCGACTGTTGCATGTGGCCCAGTTGACGTTTCGGCGGCATAAACTGATTTCGGAGAATGCAGTTGCCAGCATGCACCTCCTGCACATCCATGGCCACGAATGTCGTCGTGGACGGGATTCGAGCCCGAAACGCCAGTAGTCAAACATGAGACTGATGCCTCAACACACTGCGCTACCGGTCGCCTCCCCAACTATAATTAAGTACATATATTAATATATACATATATACTTACACACACACATCGCTGTCTTCAAATTATAAACTCACAACGTTCCGTTTAAAATCTTTACTTATACTTTCCATAAAGGAAGAGGCTAAGTTCGGCCTTAGCATGAAAAACATGACACGGCAATAACAGAAATATTAATTTATCCCCTGGCGTGACGTAAACCGTAAACTTTCCCGGTGTTTTTTCAAATTATTGTTATTCTTCGTGCTTTGTTGATTTCACTTTGCAGCAATATTCATCTGAAGCGCGTCACTTCGTCAGTATCATTGTAATAGCACGCGGGTGGATGTCATCAAAGTAGGCTGTCGCCGTATATTTCACCTTCTCTGCTTTTGTGATAATACCGGCTCATAAAATCTCCCTGAGCACCAAACTTTGACAATGGTTTTTTGTCACTTCTGATTATGGACATCCTGTTATTGTCCTTGATCCCTATCTCCCTTTCGTCTTAATTTTCAACAGACTACATGAAGACGAGGTATGACATCTTTTCCATGCTCAATGTTGTGGATTTCCCTTGGTTTTCACTGTCGGCAGTAAGGGTGACTTTACGGGATAAGATAAAAATGAATATCTTTGCTAATATAAATATTACCTAGGGATAATATCAAGCAGAGCAATCTGAATGTGATACACTACGACAGACCAAATAAAAATTGACAGCCATTAAAATGTTTTCTCGATGGTTTGACGGTTCACCTCACCTTAATTTCCCAAATGCCCAAGGCAATGTCAGACCATGGATTCATATTTTCGTTAACTTTAAAATAACTGGAAGCCCACAAAAGCGAAAAGTTAGATGAAACCAAGATAGAAAAAAATGAATGAATAAATTGATATTCTGTAAAAACAACAAGACAGGGTAAGAAGATATCAAGGACTCACCGCGACTAAGGGGCGACTGGCAACCCAAGGACGTCTAAAGACGTATGCCCATTACAAAAAAAAAGCAGCCGCGTAATTTAAATGAGCACCTTCTCTGGCGAATAGCCGCGGCAACAATAATCGTTTAAAAGCACCCGGAGTGGGGCAAATTGCTTTTTATTTTCAATATTTCAACTTTTATGAGGTCACAGATGAAAGAATTTTCATTTGAGGCTTTCAGGATTTTCTCATTTAAAAAAGAATGTCGTCTTCTGATCATTCGAAATGCTACACGATTTTTGAAAGTAAGTTAATTCCGACATTATCCTCCTTTGTTCGTGATAAAGTTTGCAGGTTGCATGCCAGAGCTAGCTCTTAAGTAATATTTGATTAAATGTAAATTAAGTGGTGAAATAATCCCATGAAATTTCAAGGATTCCATTCGTCTTATTTCTCGGGTAGGCATTAAAAATGAAATAAACTGCGATTATGACTAATACGTGAAAATACGTAGAATGTACAATTTTAGAAAGAACATTCAGACGAGCGCGATGTTTACTGCACAAGATTTTTTATTTCGTCAACAGTTCAATTCTATTAATTAAACTATTGGCATACAATTTACTAGTGGTAGCATCATACACAAATGTTTCAATGGTAAATCTTATAAGAAGTCAGCTTTTATTTTCACATCCATCAATTCGGCATACTCGCACAAGCCAACTAGTAAGACAAATTTGTGTAGATAGTACATCGAATGCATTGAAGCAAACATAAATCTTTTTGGAGAACATAATGCATTTGTTTATAATGCATTCTACGAGTATGTTTCCTACAGTCTTGTAATTCCATCCGATGTATACTCAAGTAAATATATCATTGCAAAAGTGACAACATAATAGTGTCTGAAGAAACAAGAAATAATTTAGAATACAAAAGGCTGAAGACGGACTTACGATTTATCACAAAATTATTGTCATCTTTTGGCAATTGGCCTCTTCCACTTTGCAATGTCGTTTCGCGAATTGGCCATAAATTGTGTCGTATATTATGTTTTAATATCTAAAACTCCCACTATTTTGATGTAGACTGTATGGCGGACAATAAAACCGGAGCAAGGATATTGTAATATTTTGGAACGTCTCATTAAATAAGGAATTTCTCTCTCATGTGTAAAACAATTATTCGACGGGGTCAAGATTGTATGTGTAAATTGTAACCATCCGCATCATCCGGGAGAGACCTTCTTAGTTTAAATGTTTGCGGAATTCACAAATCAAGCTTCTTCCTGTTGAAACTACAGGAAGAACGGACGACGGTACATACTATTTTACATAGTTGGAAGCAGGCGGTCAGCACGTCTTGTCCACTTGTTCTTGGATAAAAGGCGAGCATTTACCTTTCCATGTTCCCTCATGTTCGTACAACGAGAAGCCAGCACATTTAAATTAAGGAAATAATCTCAAGGAGGAATATTTAATTAAAACAACCAGAAAATTTTTGTATCTTGTGGAGTCCCTTCACTCTGTAAACTGGAGACCAAACGTATTATGTGCAATACGGATAGAGCAGAAAATGTTTCAAACTTTTCTTCGATAGAATTGTTTAGGATATTTGATCTTAATGTTGCACTGTTTTTATACATAGGTTAGATAATGGTTAAATTCAACCAACTGCCTGTGGACGAATTATTTTAATAAGATGCTCCCTCACTGAGTTTGCAAATACCTTTCATAGTAATGTAACACTATATGAATGTATACACCCATGTTATTTGAATTCATTTACCCATTATTATAATTTGAAAAAGAATGTATAAAGCATTTTTTCGAACTACGTGTTCACTTCAACAAATTTGCCCTTCAGTACTCTATGCAATCTAAAAAGGTGGAAACTTAATGTGAATCCACGGTTTTCCAGTGTATAACTAACAACTAGAAGAAATGTGTAACTTTTGTTTAACCACTCACTGCAAGACTATCAGACACTTAAAAAGATACTTCCACTTGGCTATATCATAAGACTACTTACTTCGTATTTGAAGTTTCAAATGGAAGATATGCGACTCAACAAATTGTAACTACACAATTATATGACCTCACCGACAGAGGCGCAGCAATTTCTTGGGAAACTATGTAAATTTTAAGATCCTTGGAATTTCGATATAAAATTTCCTTCAAGGCAAATATGAACGGTGGGTTTTATCGGAAAGTTTTAGATTAAATTTTACCGGAATGGACCTGCGGTTTGGTAATCAGTGATTTTTGCCATTTTATGTATTAATGAAAGCGATGTAACACTAAATATATACGTACACGATAAACATATTTACATACATGCGTTTTTGGATACATTACCGAAGCAGTGCGAGGGAAATTTAACGCTCGGGCGAAGGCTTAATTTGCCGCCCCATCTATAGGGTGTACCGCAACTGAACGATTCCTAATGTAATTCCCAGCAAAAAATATAAGGATCCTTCAATAACACCCATTGCAAGCATCTGGTCTATTTCTGCACGGAGAAGCTTTTCGAATAGTGTCTACGCTTAATTGGCTTACTGCCTCTGACGTCTATAACGTGGGATACAAGAGTTGGACACTCTAAACCTTCGGCAGAAAACAACTGAATTGAGTCTCGCTTGTTGAGCTACAGTCACGGGATGTTGATTGACTGGGATATTATCAGGTGATGCTGACAATGCTCATAACTAATGAGAATCATTGAAAAGTGCTGGGGCAAGTTCAGTTTGCGCACAAAATCGACTCCAAGGTAGACATTCTGAAAAGTCGATGATTTCTATACATCGTCTGAAGGTGATGGATGTGAAAATTTTTCCAACAGTAGAGTGACGTGTGCCATCGGCTGTTGTTATCCCCAAACGGAATCTCTCCCAAGCATAGTTTGAATTCACCAGAGACTGCTTGACAAAATCCGAAGCAATTACGCTCCCGTATCAGTTAGGCCACTTACTAAGGTATCAAGCATATAAACCTCAGCATATAGTCTAGTATCATGATACAAGGAAGACAAGATATGGCCTTCACGCGTTTCATTTTCGTATTTTTCTGCGCATCACGTCATAAGCTCATATACACTTGAGAGACTGCTGGTTCATAACTCTCAGCATTGCAATCCTCACGACAGTATCGCTTCGCTTGTTGAGGAAGCAGCACACGTACGTTGCAGGACGCGCACAGCGCAGGACCTGCACGGTGCAGGACGCGCACGGTGCAGAACGCGCACGGTGCAGGACCCACACGGTGCAGCGGTCTCTTGCGTGGACTCTGCTTGATATGTTATTTGAGAAAATTTTGTCTGCTATATTTTGCTACTACCACATTTTTTGCTAGGAGTGATAGTTACTGCGATATAAACAAAAAAGGAAACAAATTCGCTTCTCAAATAACATACATATCAAGCAGAGCCCACCCAAGAGACCGCTGCATCGTGCGCGTGCTGCACCCTCAACAAGCGAAGCGATTCTGTCGTAAGGGTTGCAATACAATGCTCTTGCGATGGCTCTGCTTGCTATGTTTCTTCAATTTCGTGCGAATGAATGAATTGAAGAAGATTATCTCGAAAACTATTCAAGATAGAAAAAAGTTGATCAGACATTTTTTATGTATGTTTTTGTGATCTTCAATTTCTCCTCAGAAAGTTTTTTGCTACGATAATTAGTTAAAGAGATAAAAGCCAAAAACTAAGTATTCATACAATTGACTGAGCGTGTGACGTATGTATGCAGAGAGCCGGCATGCGCAAGGCCATATCTTGTCTTCCTTGTATCTTGGTCTAGTATCATCACGAGGGCGGTCTGAAAAAAAAACAGAACAAATAAGTCGTCGATTAGCCACAACGTTCCGCCAGAACTTGCGTCGGCGCAAAGTCGAACGTTTTGGGCGACTAAGTTGAATTTTGTCGGCACGAAAAACTCGACGACGAGTTGTTTTGCACTCTTTTCACATGCAATGGCTTGAGACTATAGTGGATAAGGGGTGATTGTGTTCCACAGTGGATGATGCCTCGTTAGTGGGTAAGGAGAAATTCACAATAGAAACTGCGTTCGAATCAGTGACCAGTGAACTGGCCGAATTCAAGTCCCCAGGCATGAGTGGTGGTGGTAACTGTGTCGCAACGTCAGCTTTAGAAGACAAGTCAGGTAATATATTAAGAAGTCGGACTGTTTGAAAGTAAATACGCAGTTCTGCCACTGGCAAGAGATAACCGAGGTTTTAATTGCGCAGGCATTATTGTTGGGCAATGTTCGAATGCAGGAGGCACTGCATTTCCATGCCTTCGATGCATGCGAGGACTCCCGCGATTCGCAGGTTTTGCCACACAGGGGACATTGCGGTTTGAAAACTCCGGGAGCAGTCGACATAGTAATGTCCCATCTTTCTATAGGGCTTTTCAATAAGGACGATGCATTTCGTTTTTGACATTTCTCGAATAGGAGTGAAGTTGGCTTCGCAATTCTTTCACATTTTAAAACGTCAGTCTATGTCATTTAATCATGGAGAGATACACGCTTCAAAAAAGTTTGCAAATTATTCAACTTTTTTTTTTTATCAAAGTTCACGTTCTGTCGCGACTGTGTTGCACGCGCTTACGCCAATATTCGGTCGACGAAACCGTCCAACAAGACAAACTATTGAACGTTTGGTGCAAAAATTCGAAACAACTTATGCATTGCATAATGTCCCAGTGCCTGTGCGACAACGTAATGCTCGAAATGAAGAAAATATCGTGGTCGTTCGAGAGAGTGTGCGTGAGCAGTCAAGGATGTCGATTCCACGCCGATTGCAGGCGTTGAACATCAGTGTGATCATTTTGTGGCGATTTTGCGGAAGGATTTTACTCTCCGCCCGTCTAAGATTGCGTTGACTCAAGAACTGAAGCTAACCGACCACTTTAAGCGTCGCACATTTACTAATTGGGCTCTGGACCAGATGCAAGCTGACGACAACTTTCACAAGAAAATCATCTCTTCGGATGAAGTTCACTTCTCGATGGTTTTGTGAGATACTTTGCTTATATGACGATAAGATCGATTTTCAATTATGCATCCGACCGCCTGAAAGTCCTGTCCGGCCGAGTGACCAGAATTAATTTTCACTGGAGTTTATTTCAATAGACTTATGTATCTGAAACTTGGCCATGGAAAGTAAAATTCAATCCGATAGATACAATGATTTTTCGAATCTCTGGCGACAAGACGGATATTCAATTCTGCATCCGGCCGCCTGAAAGGCATGTCATTCACGATCCGGAATCCTTCATGGCCAGGCCTGATCGGTTTTTCTGGAGAAAAATTCCGGAACGTGTGTGGGCTGGCGGGAACGATTTTCTTTCCGGCCGCCTGAAACGGCCATACACGATACGGAATTCCTCAAGGCCGGGCCTGATCACTTTTTCCGGACAGGAATTCCGGATGGTATATGGCCGTTTCAGGCGGCTTATGTAACTCACCGTCGCTGAGCAAGCACAGTAGCATCCTTATAATAGTGCTGCCGGAGCACTATTATAAGGGTTTGGCACTTAACTGTCTGGTAGACTTGTACGGTCATCATGCCACCCATTCCAAAAGTATCGTTAGAAATTCTATCTTAAACAAGCTAGCCGAAGATATAATACCCTATCATCATACCTTCATTTCGATTTATGGTGCATTTGCCACTTTAGAATTAGTAGTAAAACTTGTTTCGATTTTACTGTTCCTATGAGAGGTATATGAAATGGTGGGCCAATTTAAACCATATTTAGGAATGTGGTTTGGCGTTTGGGGGCGACCGGTAGCGCAGTGTGTTGAGGCATCAGTCTCATGTTTGACTACCGGCGTTTCGGGTTCGAGTCCCGTCCACGACGAAGTTCGTGGCCATGTGCAGGAGGTGCATGCTGGCAACTGCATTCTCGGAAACCAATATTTGCCAACTAGGCCACATGGAACAGTTGACGCGCTATACCCCACAAGGGGTTAGGGCAATTGAGTTTTGGCGGTAAATACGATTGAACAATATGAGACAAAAACTCACTTTTGCAACGGTCGTTCTTATAACAGCTATATGATAAAGTACTATAGTTCAATTTCAACCAAATTTAGGAGTCTGATTTGGCGCTAGATACTATTGAATAATATGAAATTTGAGATCCTTAGAAATAAACAAGTTTTTTCTCACAAAGACGAACTTTTGGACCGGTCTTTCTTACGGAAGCTGTGTAATGTAGTAGTCCGTTGGTTCCGACATACATATATACAGCGTGCAATAGAAGGATACCTACCTTGTTTTCTATTGAAATTTGTAAGCCCCATAACTCTGTTTTCAAATTCAAAGTTATCGTCTTTCCGGATTATGTATTTGCTGAGTACTTATTTCCCCCCTTCATAATAAAAAACGTTGCCGGTAGCACTAAAACGCCACACTATAATAGCGTTGGCTCCCAATCATTTTTATGGTTATTGAATTCACAAAGTCAGCATGAATAAAACTCATTCAAATACTTGAGAATCATTAGATGTAAATATAAAAAAAAAAATATTCAAATCATTAATGTCTTCAGTTTATCTAATGGTCTTTCACATGACTAGTTTTTTTTTCTGCTATTCGGATGTATTGGCTGAATTCCGACAACTAAATAACAGCTATTGTGATAAACTGTTGTAGGCTGAAACTCATAAATTTTCAGACGAATCAAGCTTAAGTAATATCGAAAGCTAATAGGGTGATAGTTTAGATTCAATTTCTCCGTACGTAATCGGCAGGAGTGGCTTCCTTTTCATCCTACAGAAATCCGCTCGTACCTAAACTATTTAGCGAAAAAAAAATATTTTTTTTTCTTCCATCTCAAGACGGTATGTCTGGCTAACTGAAGACTTTATTGATACTATAGAAACTTTTTCTCCCTTTCACGAAATAATCAAGACTATAGTTTGTGACTTTTGATTCGTTTCAAACTAAGTGGGCATGAATAACAGTCCTAATATACATATATAAGGAACTAGCGACTCTTAACATGAGAGTCTTTCATTTAGAGTTGATGCGTAATACATATTTCTTAATAGAAACATATATCTTACCTTAAAATTATTTGTCCTTTATTTAAAAAACAAAAAAATAATTTTTTTTTGTATGCTTCTTTTTTTTATTTTTGCAAATTGTTAGACCCGCCATAGACGGTGCGATCCGTCGTCAGATCGATCTGACGATGGATCGCCATAAAAAAATTTGACGATCTCCGATGCACATACACTGTACGATTTTCGTGCGATGCGACAACGACTGACAATTCAAAAAATTTTGGTTATGACTCACTCCCTATAACCAAAATTAATTTTTGTTAACTATTTGGATTTGTGAGGCATTTTCGTATACTATTTTACATAATTTATATTTTCATTACAGATCCATTAACATCACCAGAATCGGTCAAATTTCGCAATTGAATAATTTGATAATTTGACATTTACTTGCGATAATCACATACACCGTCCAATCGATCGTCAGACCGACGGATTGCAGTAAAATCGCACCAAAAAAATCGGCAAATAAAATTTGATCGTCAGATCAGTGAAATCGTCAACGATAGTCACATACACTGTGCGATCGATCTGGCGATCAAAATATCGTCAGATCGATATGATGATGGATTGCATCGTATATGCGGGCTATTAGTTTAGTAATTTAGAGGCTATACTGAGATACAACTATAATAAGAAGAGACAAATAAAAAAATATTGAGATACAAGTATAATATGCAGAGACATGAGCCGCGTTTTGCGTACAGAATGGGACAAATAAAGATGTAAAAAGAACAGGATTGAAATACAGCCCATGAATATACGAGTATGTGAAAGAAACAACAAAATGTGAGTCAATTCAGTGCATAGTTCGTTGCCATGCCCCGTAAAAGTAGTCGCTAAATGTCAAATATTGATTTTCGTATTTTCATCTCGACTGATTGAAATTTTAATTTTTCTTCACTCAGAAAATGGCCCCGTAAATAGCCATGGTATATGTCCAATTAATTTAATAGGACAAAGTTTCCCTACAAAATTGAGATAGGTTTTATAGCATAAATAGGATTTGGCCCATTGAAAAAATGTGATCGAGACCATTAGCCGACAATCTATAGGGAATCTTATTGTTTGAATAGTGTTCGTCATTAATTTTATAGTATGTCATATTAAATAAGGGAATGCGTATCAATAGCATAGTGTATCCCATTGGTTTTATAGTTCATTAGTATATAATTACTAGCTGCGAGAGTTCGCTTCGCTCGCTCTCTCATTTAGTGCTCGCTGCGCTCGCGTTGTTCGCTTCGCTCACAACTCAACACTAACCTTGAATATTTTTTTCATACATAATTAATTTGTTCTCCGCTTGCTCAACACCATGACGGTAAGGCTAAACTTCAGCTGAATTAAAAGTAACTTCACTTTCGGGTACCTTTACATAGTTTCGGCGGTTTAAATTTCTAAGCAGAATTACAGGGACCCCGCCTAGGCGCGCTTAGGGAATTTAAAAACCGGATAATGGGTAGCATCTTCTTGATCCATTACTCGGTTGATTGAGCTGTATTCAACACATTCCCCAGGAACGCATTTTAATATTTCTGTGTTTATCGCAGATGCCTGGTCGTTTTTTAAATACACAACATCAATTATTTAGGAGAATAAATAACCTTCCCTTCTTCGTACGGATACGTACCGTCACCAATTTTCAGTAATAAATCTGAAAACTATTGGGCATTTTGATTACTCCCAAATCGCGCCCGCATATTGGTTGACAAATGCATGGGTACGACAATGCGCCATAGATGTGAGCTTTTTAGATATGCCTTAATTTCATCAGCCCTCATCCCTCCGGGTTTCACTGGTAAAGTTTGCCTAAAGTCGCCACAGAGAAGTAATATAATACCGCCCATAGGCCGGTCGTTTTGTTTGATGTCACGTAAGGTTCTATCTATTGATTCAACCACTTTCCGATACGCCTTAGTGCACTCCTCCCATATTATTAAGAAACAATCGCGCAAAACCCTTGCCTTGTTATTGTTTATTGGCTGTGGGTTTTCTGCTATACCAGTGCAAATATTCATACAAAATTGCACTGGATAAGTTCTAGTGTAAGTTGAGTGAAGAAATTTTGATTGAAAAAGCAATTATAAAATAATATTGCCACATTTGCAAAAAAAACAGTCAATAATAGAATAATTTCATAGCAACGAACTTTTGCTCGTAGCAACTACAGTGAATTCATAGCAACAATCTTTCGCTCGTGGCAATTAGAACAATTTCATTTGTTTTTCTATTATTTTTTTTTTACTCAGTGACCTTCTTTGGTTCACGCACAACAACTTTGCTAAAGATCATCACATGATCAAATGCATAGTTTACGATTCTATAAAGGACATACAAGCAAACATTCATTTTTATATATATTGTATATGGGTATATAGAGAAACACTAGAATTTTAGTATAGGGTATATTGCTTTTGTCACGACGGAAATATGTAACACCTTAAAGGAGGCTCCGGAGGTATAGCAATGTATATATATAAATGATCAGGGTCACCTCCTGATTCGATTTAGCCATGTCTGTCTGTCTGTCCGTCTGTCCATCTGTATGTCCGTTCGCACGGACACCTTGAAATTTTGGTCAGATGTTGGAAGTATGATCTAGTTGGTTGGTATTGAAAATGAGCATGATCTGGCCAAGAGAACGCCTACCTCCCCTACATATGCAAAATAATTATAAAATATGTATTTATAACTCCCGATTAAAGAAACATGAAAAGCTCTAGCTTTGGTAGATTGCTCGTAAGGGTAATCTTATACTCCCCTGAAAAAATAAAATCGATCACTTAAAAACTAACGGTAATTTTCTAACAAAGAGCCCCGCATTACCCTACTTTTCAGGTTTTTTGTCCATAACTCTTAAACAAATTGACGTAGACAGCATGGCATGTAACCCTGAAGTGAGAAGCTGCTTGGGTTTTGGTAAGTTGGGCATAATCAGATCAAAGGAACGCCTACCTCCCATACAAAATTAAAAAAAAAATAAATATTAGTTTAATTACGATGACACTAGTGAGTTGAAAATTTGACAAGACGTTGGTAGCAAAATCTAGTTAGTTGGCACTGAAAATGGGCAAGATCCAACCCAAGGAACCCCTAGCTCCCCTACAAATGAAACTTCAAATAAGTGATAACTTTTGATAGAATGAAGCCAGCGACTTGAAATTTTGGTCAAATGTTTGAAGTGAGATTGAGTTAGTTGGCATTAAAGATGGATTAGATCCGACCTAAGGAACCCCTACCTCCCCTAGAAACTAAATTTCAAATAAGCGATAACTTACGACAAAATAAAGCTAGTGACTTGAAATTTTGGTCAAATGTTTGTAGTAGGATCCAGTTGGCTTATATTGGAAATACGTAAAATCCGACCAATGAAACCCCTGCTTCCCCTACAAATGAAACTTCAAATAGCGATATCTTTCCATAGAGTGACATTTTTTTAAAATGTTTGTAGGGTGATCTAATTGGTTGGTGTCAATGATGGGCAAGATCCGATCCGCGCTCGGTGGCCGTGATTGTTCGGTCACCGCTCTACGATACTAATCTAGAGCTCGGAGATCAAATCTCGGCGCGATCAAAAATTGCCTGTGAGTACTAATAGAACTCTCACAGTGCTCCGAGCTTGTCAGTATAAATACGGTGCGGATAGGAAATACATGCTAGCAACTGCACTTCCGAAAAGTAGTTATGCTATTGAAACGTCAACAAAGCATAGAAATGCTAGAGATGTTGACGCGCCCGTGCCCCTGGAGGGGTCAAGGCAATTAGAGAAGATCCGATCCAAGGAACCTCTGCCACCGCTACAAGTGAAACTTCAAATAAGCGATAATTTTCGATAAAATTAAGCTAGTGACTTAAAATTTTGTTAAAATATTTGTACTGGGATCTATTTTAGTTGGTTGTTATTAAAAATGTGCAAGATTCACCAAACGAAACCTCTATCTCCCCTATAAGTGAGACTTCAAATAAGCAATAACTTTCGATAGAATGAAGCTAGCGACTTGAAAAATTCGACAAATATTTGTAGAATGGGTTAGTTAATTGATTTTTAGAACGGCCAAGATCCTGAATGGGTGCCAACCTCCCCTACAAACTGGCCATATAGGAAACTCACTTTAATAATAAGTAGGGTAATGCGGGGCTCTATTTTCACGCTTATTCTGTTCTGTAATGTTTTGGCAAAAATAAACGTGGCTATAAATTTTGTTGGTCGCTATACCAGTAAGTATGTATTCGGTTAGCATCACACTACTATTATATCTTCACACAAAAAAAAACGTGCGTGTCTGGATTATGGGATTTTTTGAACATTAAAAAAATCGATGCTATCCGGATATATCAAACAAAATGTAAAGCTCATATACTCTGAATTTTATTTGGAAAGCAATAAAATAAAAATTATGTCCAATCTTTGATGGCCATTTCGTCCATATATGTATATTCGTATGCGGCTTCTTATACTACGAGTATCATTGAATTTGAATTTTGATAAGAAATTGGCTAATTTGCATGTCATATTTTTCTGTGCAAACGATGCATGGCAGAATCAGATTCTTTTCTGAAATCGGATTTAACTTTTACAGTATTCACCCCTTCTTGATGTGGATGACGTTTCTTATTCGAATAGACTCTCAAACCCGTAAATGATTTTTCTTCTTATTCGTTTTCTTTATGTTAATACACACTTATTTACTTCTACTACGTATTGTAATGAACCATATTCTGGTCTGGTTGTGCTGCTTACACCGGCAGATCGATGGCAGCACCTGATGAGCAACGATCTGTCGATGGTATGAAATCAAAGGCCGAGGGTCCCATTACACCTGTACACCGATGCGAGCACAAGGACATCTGTGCCGTCCGCCAACCATTTCATCCATATCACCCCATTTTTATATTATTATCCATTTTTGCCTCCCATGTTTGTGACGTCTTCCCCAGGCCTATGAATTTTTGTTAATAACTAAAGGACAGGAGGCAGCGAGTCGCGGAAACCCCACCCACGTGTCCCAAACTACAGCAAGCAGCAAGCAAAGATTAAACATTACAAAGATACCCTACTTCATACAAATGATCGCGAGTGACTTGTAGTTGCATGTGTGTTGGTTCCCATATGCGTACAAAAAGGAGTAATGCCAACTCACACAATGAAACTTTATAGGCAGTTGTCATTCCTGAAGTGTTGTCGTCTCTATCTCTTTCAAGGCGATTTACCTTTGAATTATCGGCACCGCGAGGGGTATTTTAGATCCTTAATTTGTATGAAGTAGGGTATCTATGTGATGTTTAATCTTTGCATAGGCCGCTGCTTAGCTCGTTGAGGGGCCTTTTCCTTCGCCAGATAACACGGTCCGACTTTCACGGTCAGTAGGCTGCCTTAGGTTCCGTCTCAGCGGGCATCTTCGGATGTCTACCAAACCGTCCGTTACAGTATTTATGCAGGAGGTGCATGCTAGCATCAGCCGAAATTCGAAAGCATATATCGAAGCGTCAACAAGGCATTGCTATGTAGGAGATGTTGACGCGCCTATGCCCCAGCAGGGGTCAAGGCAATAAACAAAGAACATACGAGTACGTATGTATTTCCTCATAATAACCGTACAAAAAAAAAAAGAGGTTTATCAGAAATTCGAAAGGAGTGGGTAAGAAACCAATACTAAACTAACTGGGCCAGAAAACAAAACTAGAGTGCCACGATCTCGATGAGGTAACAACTAAGGAAGATATTCGTATCTGAAAGGCCTTCCAAGGGCTCGAGGTAGATCTCCACGCCGACGCGGTGAAACCAATGCGAAGGGCATACGGTAGCACCCAAATCGCGACCATCAGCCTACCAACCGATTTTGCCAATAAAATTTTTGTCATAGGTAAAGTGAAGATTCGATGGACAAATTAGCTGCATTCGATTCGTTTTGATCTGGATCATGAATGAATAAGACAGCCTGGATCTCAAAATCTGACAGATGGTAGTACTTACTAAAATAAGAAGAAGATAACGTCAAAGTGATAAGAGTTGTCAATTACTCAGAATGAGCGAAGCATACAGCCGCAGGTTAAATCCTATTGAATTGAATGAAATGTGTGTTCTGCGCATGTATCTTGTCTACGACATGTTAATTTTTCAAACATGTAATTCATAGTTTAATACGTATACAGCACACGCATCTCTTTAAATCCCATGACACCTTTCACAGCCAATTTACGCTCGAGAACTGTCAGATAGATATCAGGGCGACAACTTTGTGGATGTAATAGCACAGCCCAGCAACACAGATCCAACGAGATCCAAAAACAGACCGGATCAAAGACCGGTCTGCAAATTTGTATGAAGATCCAATGAGACCTGGCGAAACGAATGCTCCTATTGTCGGATAAGCCAGCAGATATTACTTGAAAAGTGTTTCGAATGCTTTGCGTTTGGACACATTGCAAGGAATTGCTGTAGCAGGAAAGGTCCCTCATGAATTTCAAATGGGAAACCAAGGGACATAAGCCCAAAACATGCCAAAGGGATCTGAGCTGCATACTGGGCTATGAAACCAAAAGAGCGAACTGCAAGCATTTCATCAGAAGCGCGAATTGCCCAGCATGTCAAAAGGCAGTGAAGCAGTTCCGAAAATGAAGTTAGCTTAACCTGAACCATTGTTGCGCGCACAGGATCTGCTATGGTAGACGATCAGAGAAGAGGATGTTAATGTTGCAATTGTCTGAAACTATGTAATATAAGAACCTAAACAGTTTGATTTGGGTCGCTGACGAAAAAAAATAGACAGCCATTTGGACATCCGGGAGTGGTGCCGCTCAACATGTGCGATGAACGGTATTGTTCCAGCAAAAATCAGTGGCATACCAATATACAGCTGCTACGCTAAACCTCGGCTGTGGATGACGCCAGCAAGCACTGCCTAGTAATAATCGCGGGCGATTTCAACGCATGGGCAACAGAATGGGGAAGCCGACATACGAATGCCAGAGAGCAGAGTCGATCAAAGGCTAAGGCGAAACAGCCGGTCGCCTGGGGCGCCAACTCTGAAAGATCGTCAAGAGGAAAACCAAGCTTAGAATCGAGCGGATTTTTTTTGCTTCTAAAATCCGTATAATTCCGTATAAAATCAGTATTATTCCGAATAATTCCGTATGCGCCGTATAAAATTCCGTATGTTTTCAACAAGGTAGAAAAAAAAACAATAAATACGGAAAATTTCGTATATCTGGCAGCCCTGCAGCTAAGTGGGTTCATAGTCCGACACATATATCCTCTTTTCTTTATGGAAGGCTACTGCATCAGTAGGAATCGAACCGGAGCCTAGTGTATAGAAGGCGAACGTGCTAGCCGTTGCGTCATTCGGACTACTAACTAGTACATGATTGGAAGAATAACGGATGATTTCAAATACGGCGCGAAATGCGTTATGATTTCTAATAAGGGAGATGGCGCCAAACACGCTTAAGGAGAGAATGTGTTCAATACACTCTACAATCAGATAACGATGTAGCAAGGAACTAGTCAACAAAGAAGAAACGCATGCTGTGAAAGCGATTAGTTAAACTCCCAGTATTTTAAAATCGCCAGTTATTTTCTCCAACTAACATCTAACCTCTGGTGTATTCGGCAGTGACAGTGGCCACATGAGCATCTTGAAACAAATTCCTGGCATACAGATCTGCCTAAGATCAGATTATATGACCACTGAGTTATGCTTCGGCACGTAAATTCATAACTCTCTCTCTCCCAGACCGCTCGGAATGGGAGAATGGCTATCCCTGCCCAGACTCAAGGTGTATAATGTGGTACACCGATGGGTCTAAAACTGACCAGGGAGTTGATGCGGGCGTCTTTGGACCCAACACCAAGATCTCAGTCGCTATGAGTACATGGCCCAGCGTTTTCCAAGCTGAGATCCACGCCATTGAGGTCTGCGCCAGGGTAATCCTAGAAAACAAACTGCGCGGCGCACACATTGCTATTTGCACTGATAGCCAGGCAGCCATTAAGGCTCTCTCTTCACACAGGCTTTCTTCAAAGCTGGTGAAAGAGTGTCGTGAACTTCTCCAATGTCTGGCAACCGACAACCAAGTCTTTTTGTATTGGGTGCCAGGTCACCAAGGCATTGAAGGAAACGAAGCAGCGGATGAACTTGCTAGGCAAGGCTCATCATCCAATTTCCTCGGGCCAGAACCCTATTGTGGTCTGGGGCTGGCTTCAGCTAGAACAATCATAACGGATTAGTCTAAAACGACACGCCAGCACTATTGGAACAATCTTCCAGGACTGTGGCAATCGAAGGAGTTAATGAGACCCTTTACCTATGAAGATGCCACCCACATGAGTAGAGCCGACCTTAGGCTACTTGTAGGCTACCTGTCGGGCCACCACTGGGTGAGATTTCACCTGAACAAGATGGGTTTGTCTAACGAGACGGAGTGTCGTCTTTGCTTGGAGGACGCTGAGTCCACATGCCACATTTTATGTGTATGCCCGGCGATTGCGCAGGTGAGGTATACCTTCTTTGGACAGTTCACCGCGTGTCCTGCCGTTATCAGGAAGACTCATGCAAAAGACATACTAGCCTTCGTACGAGTGGTGGAAGATCTTTTGATTGAATAATAAAAATAGGCTATGGCACAATAAACCTGCTTTGGTTGCAGTGCCTACCTTTAGGGTGAGTAGCCGGTACCTTATTATTATTCTTACGAGTATTGTTATTATTATTTCTCCAACTTGTATTGTTATCAGCTGAAATCAGGAACACGTTTCTGAATCATTGTTGAGAAGAGCACAACTTAAGTGTCACCATACACCGTCGAACTCGAACATGATATAAACCGGTTTACTTCACGTTTATGTGAAGTGTGTGTGTATCTTGAGTTATTCAGAGGACATTTGTACCAGGTTCGCGCTCGAGTTCGACAGTGGATGGTGACACTAAGAAACAAATACTTCCCTACTGTCAACTTATTTGCGGGCAGTTTCAGACAAATATGTAAGTAGTTCAGTGCGAAAATTATATAGATTAGAATTACCACAGTCCATGAGAGTAATAAGATAATCTTTCATTACATTAAGTGAAACGTTTAGCTCTTTTAGAGCTAAACATCGGTGTAGTTTTAATAAATATAAGAACTAATCTGCCTTAACCTTTAAAACTTCTTATTCGAAATTATAAAATTATCTATAAATCCCTCTTATGAATCTCTATTCGACTTTTTACATAAATCACTCCACGGTTAGGCTCCATCTCCATAAGCCTTGTAGAAAGTCCACAAAGTTATGACCAACCTCCACCCCCAAAACACTCTGAATTGGAAAGTAAAGTTGCTCAAGTACGGCGCAGGCCAGCTTTAACACTCCCATCTCCATATCAAACTTTGCCATGTACACTGAATCCTTAAAAATTATAGGAATAATCCAGGAAGCAATGTACATATATCAGAAAACGTGTACCAGGATATGATGAGTCCAGCGCGAAAAAAGCCATAACGAACGGAATCGTTGGAAGGCTTCTCAGAACTGAAGATAAGTTTACATGTTGTTCCGCATCGTCGGGGAGTTCGAAAGTTTTCGCGAAAGATAGGATTTGAGCGAATTTGGCGGACAGCAGGGGATACAAAAAAAATCCAGCTGATTTATTCATTGCCTCTTCGTGACCGCTTTGTCGTCAAGGGATTAATCTTTTTTTTTAAAACAGAATGATGAATAAAAATTAAATGTTTTATTGTAATATTGCCATATTACGGTTATAAAATCAATTTAAATTTGATCGGCCTTATGGTTTTCTAAAAATTTGCATCTCTAAATCTACGTAGAGATACATAAATTATGAATTACAGTTGTACACATACATAAACTTGTATGTATTCCTTCAGTCTTACGGCAACAAAAAACATCAAAATAAATAGTGACTACACTCAATTAACTTTAGCACACAAAAATTGGCATTCACCAAATACAAAAGTACTTAAGCCTTATAATCTAATATTCCGCGGTAAATAAATTGTGTTAGAACGAATTTCGCTCCCCCTGGTTTCTAGGTCTACGGATTACAAGATGCCACCGCAATTAACTTGTTATACCTTACAACTTCCTGTCTACCAGATACTTAGCGTAAAGAAAAGAGTACCTTCCTCATTTCTTTGAATTATTTTAAGCTTTTCAGACATAAGAAAATTTGTAGCTACTCATGAAGTCTATTAAAATAAACACGCAAAGATAAGCTCACGGATAAAATGGCAATTTTTAACTTGTGAATCCTCGTGGTTCCGTATCATGACTCTTGCGGAATACGCTCTGAATGAATGGCAGGTTTTTATCCGTAAGCAACATATTTTCAAAGGGAATTCGTTAGACTGTTTACGGAAAAGGTATGCAATGAACTCCCCAAGAAGCTTAGTAATGTGGTTCGCTGAATTGTTCCCTGTTTAGAAGGAGTGTATATACTCAGCATGCCTTTCTTGTTCTTGTAATAGAGATGTAAAGACGTGAGTTCAGGCTTGTTAAGGAAATGACATATTCTAAGGATTATCAACAAGGGTTTCATCACAAGAAGTTGTCATACACATGCTGGCAGGCTTTCTATGGAAAGTTGTTAAAATTTTTAGAAGGCGCAACCATATCCTACAAAGTGTTTATTGCTTAAGTGATGAGGCAAACTTGTAAAGTTTTATCGTCACGCGATAATGTTTTTGATGATTGTGGTGTACAACATTGTCAACACGATTTGTTTTTATGTTTAAAGTCGCTTTGCAAGGATCTCAGAACATGTTACAAAAGTCAAAACAGTTTAAGTGGAAATTATAAAAAACATACGAATTTCATTGTGCGGTTCGATTTTTGTTTATATCTATCGGCAATTATACAGTCAAACATTTGACTACTTTTAGTGTCAAATGTTTGACTAATAGTACAATGCAATAATTTCGTTATCAAGTACATATTTGATAATGTTTATGCACATTAATTTTTATTGGATCATAGCAACCATTTTGATGTCAAAGAAATTGTATGTCAAACACGTCAAACTGTTTGACTATGTAATTGGTGCTAAAGAGGTTATGTATAAACAAAAAGATAATAGGCGCGTTTTTTTAACAGCTTTACAGAGCAGAGCCGGTATTAAACCACACAATTACACTAACAATTTGATTTGAGCTGCTCTGGGTAGAAGGTTAGTGCAGGAATGATGCTCCTTTAGGCGATATACAGATTAGCTACATTTTCAGCTCCGACGCAGCCACGCACAATAGCCAAGCATAGTCGATCCATCGTATCGCATGCTGAGCGATGAGTGTGAATCCGCCCATTTGATGCTGTGTATCTCGACTGAAATTTCAAACAGTCGTGCAGCACGGTGTCGTGTTTGTGAATTTCGCCTTAGCATTTTCACATTTTGAAATGCAGGCGATGCGGGTGTCAAAGTTTACGGGCAATTTACAGTTTGGGAATCAGTACAAATTCATTTCCTGTCAATAAAATGTTCGTTTTGTGTAATTATATGGAATAGTAAACATACAAAAGGATTTCGCTGCCCAAAGGAAATTTGTCCGATCTGTACTAATGATTTAAGTTTCCTCTTGAAAGTTGAGTTGACGTTTGAATGCTAAACTAAACCAAGCAAAGACATGCCCTATTGCCCTTCGCTACTCTAATCTGATCTATAGCGGTTTTTTGGAGCTTATCCTGCTCTTCTCTGCGCTACAATGCGCTCTTTATCCAGGCCTTCATGACTATTGTTCTACCCGCGTAACGTATGATGAAACCATACATGATATCCTACGAGTCCCTACATGAGTATCACTGACGAATTTATTCTAGCCGGCTTGATGAATTCGTTAGTGATACTCAGGTACGGACTCGTAGTTGGTCATGTATGGTTCCACCGAGAGCTATGAAGGTGCGAAAAAAATATTTGATCATGGCAAAGCTTAAACCCACACCAAATGAATTATGAGATCTCTAAATCTCTACCTATACCTATTGAGCCATCATAGCTCTTTTCTTCTGAAGATAATTAAGCGAATATCAAATCCCTCCATGGCAACTTTGCAGCATCGAGGGCGAAACAAAATAAGTCGTGAGCGTAAGCAATTTATGAAGGTACATAAGCGGTCGAAGAGGGAATGTGTACGTCTACACGCATATCTTTGCGTTATTTTCTTTTCTGGTGCTTTTCCGCGAAAAAAAATTGTCGACTGGTGATAGTTTGAAGGGTCCATATTCATTCAACTTTAGGTCCTCAAGAAGCATGGGTCTATTGAAAGCGCAGACGCATGCATTTCTTATTAAAGCGAAGCATGCAGTGATGAACGCACAAAACCTTGAACCAAAGTAAGGTTAGGTATAAGGGCTGCTGTGCTTACATACAGGGCCGTCGAGAGGGGGAGCGGAAGGGGCGAAACGCCCCGGGCCCGTGTTTTTCTCGGGGGCCCGAAAATTTGAAAAATTGAAAAAAAGAAAAAAAAAACGTATTTACGCACTGAGCCTTTTTTTTGTTGATCCTTGCCCTTTCCCTTTCATACCACTCTGACGCATTGAGCTACCGGTCGCTATATATGGACACCTACAAAAGTTGAGTAATTTGAAAAATGGAAACAAATAACCTATCTACGCTTCGAGGTTTTTTTTTTGTTCATTTAGCTACCGGTCGCCATATACAGGGCCCCTACAAAAGTTGAGTACCGGGCCCGGATTTTCTCTCGACGGCCCTGCTTACATACAAACATACATGGACTGCAATAAGGTTTGCTCTGTTGCCACCAGAGACTCATCACCCGACTTTTCTAATCGTTGAACTAGACAGAATTTAAAATAAAACGATGGAGTTTGCCGCTTATTAACAACATTAGCTATGCTCAGTCATCCAGTTATGTGAAGAAGTGGAATCCAGGAAATGTTTCTCTTTTTTTGCCAGAGCAGGTCAGGTACACTATTCTTTCTCCTCGACACCACAACTGCTAATGCAGTCATTACAGGAGATGCAAAGCCTCAAGCCGTGCTCCCCAACAATGCAATGCCCAGTGATGACTCCAGCAACTAGGTCTGTTCCTAAAAGCGGTCAACCGGTTTCAAACCGGTCTTCTTAGCACCGGTCCCGAGATTCCCAAGTACCGGTTTCGAAAAAACCGAATCATTAAAAAAAACTGGCTTATGGTCATAAAAACCGGCTTATGACCGGTAAAAAAACCGACTCATTAAAAAACCGATTCACCAGAAAACCGACCGACTTTTTAAAAACCGACCGGCTCCGAAGAGTTAAAAACCGATTCACCGAAAAACCGACTGAGTATTTGAGTACTCGAAGACCAAGTTGTTAAAGACCGACCGGCTCATGGTTAAAAAAAACCGGGTTAAAAACCGACTCATTAAAAACCCGATTCACCAAAAACCGACCAAAAACCGACTTGTTAAAAACCGGCCGGCTCCGACAAGTTAAAATCCAACTCATTAAAAACCAATTCACCAAAAAACCGACCGAGAACTCGAGTACTCAAAAACCGACTAGTTAAAAACGGACCGGTCCATGGTTAAGAAACCCGAGTTAAAAACCGACTCATTAATTAAAAACCGTTGAGAAAATGAAGTATTTTTTGTGGGTACTATACAGTACCGAACAGAATTATTCAAGAAAAGGTTTTAGCTTTTGATTTGAGTGTGATTTGGTATGTGGTATGTTCACACATTTGATCATCAAGAGGCAAAGTTAAATAGATGTGAACAACATACCCATTGAAAGATTGAATTGAATTGAGAAAAAAAATTCAAAACTGATGATTAAGAGTAATAAAAGATGAAAGTGTACATGGTTATCAGTGGACCTGTTAGAATAATTGGCATTTTAACGCGGTTTTTTCAACCATGAGCCGGTTGGTATTCGAGTACTCGTGTAGTCGGTCGGTTTTTCGGTGAATCGGTCTTTTAATGAGTCGGTTTTTAACCCGGTTTTTTTTTAACCATGAGCCGGTTCATTTAATGATCCGGTTGGCCGCTAGGAAAACCGGTTTTCATAAAAACCTAAAACCGGACTTGAAATCTTAGGACCGAACAGGCCTACCCACAACAGCTCTGACGTGTTGCCAGAACTGACCACAACTGATTGTTGAAATGTATTTTTTACCATTTATCGATTAAGAGTTGATTCTGCTAATCGCTTTAAACTTTAAAAGTAGTTTTGTAGGTGTATACATGTTAAGATGAATTTGAGCAGCATCGCTTGTTGTATTCTGCCTGGCAAGCTCGTCTGCTATACAGTTAACAGCGAAACCACTGTGGCTCATAATATCAGAATCCAACATAAAAGTAATGGTAAAAAGCTCACTTGTCTTCGAAGGCGGTCCTTGGTCAGAGCTAACGTATTCGCCGTAATCTTAGCCTAGAAAACATTCCAGTATTCAGAGAGAATGAAAGAGAGATGTGGGTTAACCACATCAGAGAAAAATCCGATCTCAAATCTTTCACTCGTCTTGAAGCCATCTCCATAGCTTTCTATTGAATTCGGCAACAGAACTGCGCTCTGTTTGCATTGAATGCCTGATTTTATTAGGCTGACAAATTGCTTTTCAAGCCCACGTTTGGTAGAGATTTAGTCAATCGTTGCCAAAATATTTGGTGTGCTAGAAAAGTAGCGGTCCAGAGCTTGAAGCGGAGCACAGCATGTTCAAAGCAGCTGAAGAAATAGTTCTAAGTACACGCCAAAAGCGACGCGGGCAAATTTTTGCACTTTCCCTAGCAAGCTGCGATTAGTTATATCAGCAGAAACTAGGCTCGTCCCATGCAGATGCAACACAAGAGCCTCAACTGGAAGCATCATATACTTGTGAAGAGAACAAGATTGTTTTTAAACTGATTAACCTTTACCCCATAGTTATCAGCTCAAATGGTTTGTTGTGAGAGGGCATTCTACAATACCTCAATAAGAACCCCAGGAATCATACATTTTGCAGCCCGTCACTTTCAAGTCTTAAAGCAGTCTATTGACAACTAAGTTCCGGAGAAAGGGAGAGAGTATTCCACTTTGTGATGTATCCCTGCTCACAAGTCTTCGTCAGACAAAAACCACCACCATGACCTTCATTAAGCAAAATCGAAGATGATTGTCAACTGTCTTTTTGTATTCGCTGTCATTTAAAAAAAAATATAATTTTTGGAGTATTTCCCCGAATATTCAAAAACAAGGCTCTTCATACCAAAATATTTCGGAGGTGATCCGGGCCCCCAGGGCCTCTCTCTGGATCCGCCACTGCGACGGTCATTTTTTAGGGCGCAATCTAAAACTAATATACAATATATTAGAAAGTTACAAACAGATTCCTATTAGAAGTCTTATTTCGTTTGAAGAATCTCTAAACGATTTACTAAAATCCTGAATAATTATGATTTTTTTCTTCTTTTCATTTGTATTATCGCCCGTTGCAACGATCACCTATTTTTCGCGTCACTAATTTTTAAACTCTCAAATGTGACTTTTCCTAAATTACTGAGATAAGGATTAAAAGGGTGATTACGAAAGTCGAATGAAGCCACTGGAAGATTCTAATTAACCGCCTTAAATGATTTTACGTGTTATATTTTGGCACCAATTTCATAGAAAACGACTTAAGTCGCAAGGACAAAGAGTCAACGATACGAAAAGATACAAATTCTAAAAACCAACGGATGATTTCGCGTAATTAAATAACGAAAAGAGTGTGGCGTTCGCCAGAAGGGGTGACTTGTGTTAATAAAAGTTTACAGAAGAAATAAATACTTTCAAAGTGGAAATTCTTTGCGGCTTTTCCACGTTTGTTTTGTACTTTTTAGAGAATAAGGGCTCTTGGTTAATTTGCGATGAAGTTAAGGGGACTTATTCATCTTAGCATTCCGCAGAGTTTTACTAGTTATCGTATATTCCGGAAGCAATACCCGTACACGGTGAGTGGTTTAAGTAACCCAGTAGCCTGTATGCATATCACAAACTCTCATTTAGGCTAAGAGTCAAATATTTTATTGTTTCTGATATTTGGTTAATTTTACATAATGCATAAGATCTAAAATATACCTGTTTGGTGCGTAGAGGCGTCAGTGTCATGTCTGACTACGGTATTTACGGGTTCAAGTCCTCGTTACGGTTCAACGCGTTCGTAGCCATGGACAGTGGCGGATTTACATTGGCCCCCGCCTTGGACAAGAAAAATTTGCCGCTCCAATTTTTTTTACTACTTACTCTTGCCAACACAACAGGTAAGGTGTTTGGAAAGTGCTTCCCGAATTTCCTGAGAGAAGAGTCATAGTTACATACAATGCACAGAGTCATGGTACAGATCATTGAAGATATACTTGGTGTTGCTTCTGTGGTATCTGTCTGAGAAACTATAGACTCTATAACTTCTATTTTTTTTTTCAATTTTTCCTTACCGTATCTCTCAATTTATCTATTATATAAAAAATATGTCCATTTACGTTTCCCCTCTGATGTGGGGCGTAGAATAAACCACACCCTTCCCGGGTTTGCGTGTTAGCGGTTCGAAGTCGGGTAATGTGAGTAGCTGCTGGCTTTTGACTCATCGATGGCGTTTAGGAATGGAGCCAATGTTCGAATTAAAAAAGGAATTGATTTTAATTATCACTACTTTCCTCATTTTCAGTCTCTTGAATCGTATCTGTTTAAAGTTTTGGCGTTGGTAATAACTTATAGTAGTGGAAATCTGCTGGAATGACGCTGTTTCTGCATAGCTTCAGCAATTTGTTTTTAGCGATTGCTCATTGGTCTTTGCTTATTGTAAGGCGTTTTGATATTCATATCAACCGTATTTACCTATAATGACCTACCTACACCTACAATGCTTATTTCTCTGTACTCTGAAGTATTGTCATTTGTATTCCAGAATTAATAGGCGTGTTTTTTTTTGTGTACTGCGGTGCAGGTTAATTGGGGGCTATCCGGGTTAACTTACACATATTACACAAACAACATACCCTAGTTGTTTGTGTTATGTGTGTAAGTTAACCTGGATAGCCCCCAATTAACCTCCACCGCAGTACAAAAAAACACGCCTTGTACATACTTTTGAACTTTTTTCGATAGCGCTATCCATACTATCCACTTCTATGTAAATATTGCCATTCTCTAAAAACTTCTGTTCTATGCTTTTTAAGTTTGGAATTGTTTGGACCAGATAGATAAATTCTCTCCTGAACGCTACAAGCGAAATCGTCATCTCTACAGTTATTAGTGAAACTGCTATGGCCGGGTACCCAGCATAATATAGTATTGAATAACTTCTCCATTTAAATAAGACATGATTGACGATCTGCCATGATTTTTGACGATTCCAAGATGGATTCAAGGGATTTCACAGCGGCTTGATTGTCTGTATAAATTGTAACATCTCTCACAGTTATGATATTTCGCTCGAGTCACAACACTGTCTCTTTTATTGCATGAACCTCCGCCTTGAAGACACTGCAACAGTTTGGGAGGCGGAAGACATAGCAAGACAAAGCCAATCGGAGAACATTCCAGCACCCACCCCTTCATCGCTCTTGTAGACATCTGTTTACAAAGGGATTATGGATGCCGGGTTATCTATTTCCCACGTTTTAAATTAGTTTCACCATACACTGTCGAACTCGAACATAGTAGAAGTGGACCGGTTTTCTTCACACCTACGTGAAGTGCTTGTGTGTGTCAGAGGACATTTGTACCAGGTTCGTGTTCGAGTTCGACAGTGTATGGTGACACTTACACATGTGTACCAACATTTTAGACCACCAAATAACAATATTTACAGCAATATGGAGCGCAAGACCGATTCAGAAAGCTAATGAAGCACTTTTGTTTGCAGACCCTATTTTTCGTCTATGATCTTCTTACAACAAAAGAGTGCTATGGTTGCTTTGTTGGCGCGTTCTTGATTATTTAGCCTCCAGTTAGTTTCCTATCTAGTACAAGACCTAGAAATTTCGCCTTGCCCGTTAAGGATAACCTCACCCCCTCCAGTACAGGAGGTTCAACGGGAAGCAAGTGATGTTTTCTTGTGAATAGAATGAGCTCGGCTTCGTTTGGGTTAATAATGAGACCTTAGTCTTTGGCCCAGCCAAAATAGTGAAGGCATTCTTTGTTACTTCACTAAAGGTGAACACACATGGCAAACCAAATGGTTCGAGACCACCATCGAATCACGTCCAAATCAATAAAACAGTGGAAGTGATGAGATTCTTTATTTTTCGCACGTTCTCTTGATTTTGACATGGTTCGATGGTGGTCGCGACACATTTGGTTCGCCATGTATATCGAGCTTAAGGGGTTTAGGGAATTGACCTGAGATGGCAATAGAGATATCATTCGGGTATGGTATTACCTTGCGACCCACCTTCTTCGGATCCAAAGCAGCCTATTGACCGCTATGTGTCAAAGAAGGGGAGAAAGCGCGCTACCTTTCAGAGTACCCCTAAATTCACTTCTGTCTTCAGAGGATAACCCAATTTAGAAAAAATAACCCCGGTTGTTAACACCAAGTTAATAAGTTCAGCCACGACAAGTTTCACGTCTAACACGTCTAGCTGATCCAAACTCGCCTAATTGGTGGGCACTAGTAACGACTGGGTCGTTATCTAATTTCAGCAAAATCCATCAAACGGTTAAAAAGTTACCTATCTATTTAATTTCGGTACCTTACTATTCTATAGGTATAGTAATGAATACAATGAATAGTAAGGTACCGAAATTAAGTAAATTAAATGCGTGTAACTTTTGGATTGGATGGTGGATTTTGCTAAAATTTGATAAGAATTTAGTCCTCACTTGTGCCCACCGATTAGGTGAGTTTGGATAAGCTGGTTTCTTCCATTATTTAGATATTTAGCTTACAAAAATGTTCCGCTAAATAACTGGTGAATTTTGCTGGAATTAAGTAGGAGCCTACTCCTCACTAAAGGCCACCAATTAGACAAGTAAGCTGGTTTCTAGTTTTACCTCGTGCCACGCACCATGAGTGAGGCGCGCCCAAATCAGTGATGATTGGCTAGATCTCACTTCGTCTTATATACGCTCAAAAACACGACGGGGGGACGATGTGGAGGCGCCTGATGAGTTCGTGCCTTGCACCACGAAACCAGACGCTGATTTTTTTGGACTTTTATTTTTAAAGAGTGGTACTATAAGGGAACTCGGATGTTAAGACCCATATAAGTAGTATGGGTTCGATGCCAGCTCCCCGCAAACACTTTTTTACTTTCTTCCGTTATAGAAATAGTTTGCTAATAAACTTCTGCCGTTATATATGAGTAACTTTTGAGCAAATCGATGGATTTCGTTGAAATTGAATATGAGCCTTGTCCTTTACTAACGCCTACCAATTTGACTAGCTTCACCCTTATAACGTCTTTTGATACCGATTTCTTTTAGAAAAATTGTTTAAAAGTCGACTTTTCTACTTTACCGTTAAATATCTTAAGACGCGTACAAAATCACGTATACGAGGCTGTTTACTCTATGTTTACAAGGTCAAAACGAATGTGTATGCAAAAATTCCGAATATTTTCTTTTTGACATGGATATGTCTTATAGCTGGGGGTCATCCTTAAAATCTGTCCGTAACACGAAATGTCTGCTGTGCTACTCAGGAGTCAGAAAAGGAAACAAGCCCATTGAAAATTTTTTTCATCACTTTTGTGCTATCTGGGTAGTGTCTCCACGCTGTAGTCATATGTGCTGACCAATAACGTCAATGCGCCGGCAACACATTTCGCAACGCTCGCAACCAACCTCGGGAAGGAGGAATAGGAGGAAATCGCGTTGGCGGTGTTTACAGTCTCGGTTCTAAACGCGTCATGTCGACCTAAGTAGTGGATAACATAGTGTACGGGTGAACAGGCGAGCAGCATTAGCAATTAGCTACAACCTCGCACGGAATGTGTGGAGTGGAGTGGCTCTGTGGGTCTAGTGTTGGCTGAGATGTGCTCGAATGAGAACGAGCCTCGGCTGGTCGATTGTCGTTTCAAACTACGTGTACCGGCAATAGTGTAAAGGTATTTTGGATAAGCCAGACGAACGATGGAGGAAATTGAAACAGTGGTATGATTTAGTTATTGGATGTGAGGAGAAATGAAGTCGAAAAGTAGAGGGCTTCACCCGCAATACGAGAGTGTAGTAGTAGTAGTAGTGTTCGATGTTAATAGGAGATGAACTTTTCAATTCCTGGAGATGGATATGCTTAGCTATTTATATTAAGACGAAATTGCAAGCTTGCATTAGTATTTAAAAATGATACAAAGTATCTACACTGCATGCAGATACATCGGAACATGGATATGTCTTTGGCTACCGACTGCGTGGAACCTGTTGTGTTGAAGATATCGACGTTTTATAAAGATCCCAGTATAGTTATACTGGATGAAGTCATTCGACAAAACACGTCCCACGCTTTCGGTAGGCTTAAAACATATCCATATTCCGATGTATCTGCATGCAGTGTAGATACTTTGTATCATTTTTTTTTAGGTTTAAACATTTTCAGGTCTTATTTTCCTGGATTATCTAATTTTACGTATTTTTAAATATTTTCAAATATTTTATCCAGAACTGAACTGCAAAAATTAGTCAAATGGCAGATAGTTTGTTTGTTATAATATAACTCCCCGGAACTGTGAATTAAGATAAGAGACACGTAGCTTGTTTTTGTAGATTTTGTAGAATATCTTATTATAGTATAAGTGCTCTTATCTTACTTTGGTGGAATTCGAAGTACATAGTCGCAAGCGACTTAGCTTTTTTTACCCCAATGGATCACCCTCTTACAGGCATTTGACCTTTTCCTGGCTTCGACAGTGTATGGTAGAGCACTTTTTAAGCACGAAACTACACGTAACTCAAAAATAGCAAAAAGATATTTAGCCTTTATACTCGTATGCAGTAACCCGACGATATTTCTAAGACCAACGCAATAATTATCCTGGTTGCATAACCGGATATGTACTTATAAATCGACACACCCGAAATTGTATCCAGTTGAAATGACAACTTTATATCGTGCCGTTCCAGCTTTTAACACAAATGTCAATTTAACTTGGATAGAGAAATAAACTGCATTGACCTCTTGATCCTTAAGAGAGATATGGTCCCTTTGGAATGGCCGATTGGCAGGAGATGTTCATTAACGCACAAACGAACATTAAATGACTACTACTGCTTAGAATTTGAAGAACCCTCCAAGTTGCTTGGAACTACAAATGAGTAAATATACTGGCATCTAACCAGATTATCATCTCTACGCACAATACTTGTCTTCGACAACAACAAATAATCAAAATTAATTGGTATTCCTGTAACACGCAATTTAAACTCCGTTAACATAAGTAAACGATTCTGCTAGTGGTCATTTTGGCGAAATCCCCTTTTCAAGAATGGTCATTTAAGTGTAGGGGAGAGAGTTGTACATATATCAGTGAAACAACAATTTCTTTAAACGAAATGAAGATTTTATCTGCTAGAGGCAAATGTATATTTTGTAGTGATTCATAATTTTTGTACCACGGATGCCTTCCGGAAAGAAAACTCTTTTGAATTGATTCGTGAATTAAACATACGAGGAATAGAAGTACAGGATAAAATTACATACTATCATTCGGAACTCACGCCATTATACTTCAAATTATCCACACACTCCCGTATTCATTAAATGTATCATTCAATTCGAGAACAGGATATTTCTTCTTAATGGTCATTCTCTGGACCTTATATTGTCATCTATCTTAAATGAAAGTATCGTCTTGATTATGAATGCTGTTTGCTCGTACTTTCATTTCATTTTAACACCGAGCTTGATATTGATAAACTTAAACATATAGTAAGAAGCAGATAGCTAGCTGCTCATTTAATTGTAGTTTAAATTGGACACAGGACCCGATTGGAATTTTCATTGAACCAAAGACGAAGGAATTATCTGTCCCTTGAAAATATATCTTAAATTGGAGTAATTGACAGATATCCACATACATTTAATTAATTAGTTGAATACATTATGTCTTCGGTTAACTTTTTTTTAAGAGAGGGGGAACATGGCATTCGAAGTGCAAATTTACGATGATTCAAAGTTGCCGTATACCGTTTTCTACCATGCGATTTGTAACGGACGGTGTGGTGGGCATCCGAAGAAGCCCATGGGGACGGAGCCTAAGGATGCATGGTTACCGTGAAGGTCGGGCCGTGCCATCTGGCGAAGAAAAAGGCTCCTCAACGAGCTAAGCAGCGGCCTATGCTTGCTGTAGCTCAGTTCGGGAGATGTGGGCGGGGTTTCCGCCGCTCGTTGCCCCTGTCCTTTACGTATTAACAAAAATTCATAGGCCTGGGGAAGACAAAACAAACAGGGGAGGTAAAATTGGGGAATAAAAAAAATAGTCGATAAGGATGGAATGGTTGGCGGACGGATCAGACGCCCACGCGGTCGCACCTGGGTCCGGATGTAATGGGACCCTCGGCCTGTGGTTTCGAACCACCGACAGATCACTACTCATCAGGTGCTGCATCGATCTGCTGGTGGGAGCAGCACTACCAGACCATAATATGGTTCATTACAGATTCGTCATTCATGATATTCTAATAAAAATATATTCTATTAGATTTTTTAATACTTTAGCTGCAGCAGGCATTTTAATTGATCATTTTTAAATTGATAATAATCGTTTAATTAAGGTATACGACTATCTACAAGCTTCGCCGCGTGCTTTGGTTAGTCTTACTTCCTAATGGTCCTACTAATCCTGTTAATATTATAAGTGTGAAAGTTTGTGAGGATGTATGGATGCTTGTGAGGATGTATGGATGTTTGTTACTCTTTCACGCAAAAACTACTGAACGAATTTTGATGGAACCTTACAGTATTATGGTTTATACATCAGAATAACACATAGGCTATAATTCATAAATATATTGAGTAAACGCGAGCGAAGCGAGCTCTCACAGCTAGTATTACATAAATGTCATAGACTAGCCTAGCCGAAAAAGTGATTTTGAAAGAGCTACTACATATTCAAATGCATTTTTTTTAATACAACTCTGACATTTAGTCAAATACCTCAAATCCTTTTATGGCAAATGATTGAACAACCACGACCACGGCTAGATAAGACAACAATCAAAGGAACCTACTATGTATGAATGTACCACCCCAATATCAAATCCCATCTTTTCTCTTGTTTATACAAAAAGGGGAAAATCGACCATTTGGGATTGTACGTACTTTTGCGCGTCCTCACCTTCATTTGGTTCCAGCATTCGAATGCATTAACTGGAAATTTAAAACTCTTCAGCAAATATACAGGGGTGCTACCCTAAATGTATAGATGGTCATTAGACATAGAGCACTTCACCGAACTATCCGTCGAACAGAGTTTGTGACATGTGCGCAAAGTTCCACCGGTGTATTCTTACCTTGAGCGATGAGAAAAGCGCACTGTGCTCGTCCACTGATTTAACAGTGCATCTTGGAATTAATCAAACAAATGGCAATCAAATGATAAATCAGAATTATCCGGACATTCATTACATACTGGTACGTATGTCGTTTTAGCAGCACTATTTTGAAAAAAAGGAAGGAAAAAAGTAACTAACTTGGTAGGCTGGCTTAATCTCCGAGTATAAGGCTGTATTTCATAATATTTTGGGTATGATGTGATGTGCATAAATCAACATAGAATGACTTTTTCAACTTAATTTATACGATCTAAAAATATTACAATATGAGGTTAAAGAACGAGTTGATTATCCATATAGACCCAAATACTGTGACAATACTTTTCACATTTACTTTCAAATCACGGAAAAAAAAAGTTGGAACTTCTTTCACTATCACCAGGTTTCAGTCCTTATATTACCTACATCGAATCCAACCCTCTTTCATGCGAATTTTCTGGCACACGTCAGGGATTTCAGGATATCCACTTCGAAATACGACGGACCGTGCTACAAGACCGGTGTCGGGACGCATCTTTGAAAATGCAATTAAACTTCCAATTGTTGTATGGCTACATGAGCCCTTGCTGATGAATGGAGAAGATTTTGATTACTCGAAGGTGGGTCTGCTGCCAAAAAGTGCACATATGGCATAAAGTGGGTAGTTGTACGGTTCGATTCACACATTCACAGTCCCAAACTGTGGAGATCTGTCAGCCCCTATAGGTACATATACAATTATGCACCTATACTGTCTACCTACTCGTATAAGCAGCAATAATCGCATTGAAGGACGCTTAAATTCCTGTAGGAGATGTGATAAAGGACGCAGTAGTCGAGGCATTATCCGAATATCAATTGTGCGGAGGTGTTCAGGGGAACACGTGCCTTTGAACTAATATGGAATGCCCTCCGTGAGCGCGATTTGATAGGGGAGAGTTAAAACGGAGTATTTATTCCGTTAAGAAGAAATGGGATTACAGTAGAAAATAAAAAAAGAAAGGTAGATATAATGAAGTATTGAGAACAATAAAATAATGTTGAAAATCTTTTACTTTACTGCTACGAGTAAAAGCAAGCTCAGAGGGTTGTTGATCGTATTCCGTTGACAATAGTAAAACAGTGCTCGCTGAAATTGATTACTCACCGTCGACACTGCATCTTGATAAGTTTAATCCAAGTGTAACCGTGAGCGCCGAACCGCCAAACTAAAGCAATTTTATCGTTTGTTCACATGACGGTGAATATTTTGCGAAATGTTTGCGACATGTGAACTCACCTTTAATGGATACCAAATTTATTCTTTGCCGAATGAGAGGATAGTACCCGAACGCTATCACATTGTATTTAGAATATTGTAATCTTCGAAGTTATTTAAAACTAGCCAAAACATGAAGATTATACTTAGATAATTTTCACAAAACATGTACATATATACTGGAATTTTTGTGACACTTGGTTTCATTCTTTATTTCTCCAAGCTTAGTGGTTTCGTACTGATAAAAGCACTCATCAGGCGTTGCATCTTTGCAGCTATCCGTGTGCAAGGCGACCACGAAAGTGTGAGAATTCTGTTAGTATAAGCCGTCAAGACGTGATTTTTACTTGAAATCTCGCCTGGCAGGAGAAATCTGCCAATCTTACCCCTCACACTCGAAAAACAATGAAGGAACCGGGCGGGCATTGTGAGCCCCAACCATTGGGCTTTCATACCCATGGGCAAGTTTGCCTCTGTCTTCCAGGCGGAGGTGCACGCCATCGAAGCATGCGCCGATTTATGTCTAGAGATCGGTTACAACAACAAGAACGTGGCTATATTCTCTGACAGCCAGGCTACCATCAAAGCGCTGTCAAAAAGTACAGGTACATCTAGGATCGTATATAGTTGCCTAAACTTAGACCGGAATAAGGTTAGAACAATCTGTGGTCTCCTGACTGGACACTCATGCCTGAGAGACCACTTGAGAACTATGGGGATTGTTTCGGAATCGAGCTGTCGTTTTTGCGGTGAAGAAGACGACACTTTGACCCATATCTTATGCGATTGTGATGCCTTAGCTCGGCGACGTAGAGGCTGCTTCGGAGCAGGCTACCCGCAGGCTAATGATATCGCCACGGCTTCATTATTCGTCCTGAGCAAAGTTATTAGCTCGATTGAACTTAGTCAACAGGGCTAGGCCTGTTACCAGATCCAGGGCTTTAGCACAATGGGCCACTCGGCCTCTGTGCTCTGAATCCTTAGGCGTTCAACGTCCACCCTACAATCTAATATAATCTATTTTATTAAAGGGTATATCAGCTATGCTGTGACTAATTAATTGTTGCTTGATATTTTAAGTATTTTTCACAAATTTTTGCGTTTTGATATTAAGTTTTCTATGTCCCTTTTTATCTCTTGCCAGTAATACGACATTTTGGTACGCGCTTTAGATTTAGACATTCCAAAACGTGCCTCATGTAATGCGTCTAAGAACGCTTTGCGCAAACCCTATGGTACCAAAGTCTATCATTAATATAAACAAAATCTTGTTCTACAAAAATATCATTTTTTATATTTCAATAAAATTGTATGCTAGGTGGCACTTTATCTATTGGCTTTGGCCATTCCGTCTTACAGTATAACCTGAATTGCTTCAGTATTTCATCTTTTTCTTAGGCTTCTTTGAATCGATTTGTTCTTCATTAAAAATAACCTGATGAACTACGTAATCTATACCATCATCAATCGTTTCAAAATTGTTTCTCCTGTTACTAGAGGCAGCTCTGGATAAAGCATCTTAGAATCTGGAAGGCATTGAACCTCAGCCTCGTATTCCAGCATTTTCAATCTGATCCTTTTCAAACGTAAAGAACTAATTTTATTCAAGTATTTTTTCAATAGTGCCACTAATGGCTGATGGTCAGTATAAACTTTGACCTTTTGACCATCTTACGAGTATCTGAGAAGTATTCTGATCCAGAGGGGAACATTTTCATGACAGTTGTCCGTACAAATTTTACCGGAAGGGGAAGCATATGGAGGAGAATTCGAGAAATGTCAAAACCTGATTCGTTCGTAGGAACGCAGGCATTAAAGCACTCTTTTCCTACTGCCGGAAATTTTTGCTTGAGGTTATGTTCGTTTGCGTTTTTATTTTTAAAAAAGTCGGTGATTTTGCAAAGGTTAAATTACTTTGGTCAGTCAAATTGTTATAACACTGGTTGCTTTAATTAGGGTAGTTTCGATTTTTGATATATTGTTTGAGTTGATACATTGTTTAAAAATTCGAGTTTTCTATTTACCCCCTAACACCACGGACCCCGCCACCATGTTGAAAATGTGCCTAATTGTTTGGCTTGTCCTGTTTCTTTTTAGTATCTCCTAAATTGGTCTTACAAGAAATCTTGTAAAACTTTATTTAACTAAAGTAATTTATCTACAATTTGAGACTAAAATAAAACTTCTAGCTGTTATAAAATACTTACAGAGATAGAGCTTTTAAGGCATACGTCGATGAGCATTCATTTTTGAATTCTTGTTCATAGCTACTCTAAAAATGGCCCGAATTGAAAAATATTGGCCACGTTAGGCTCACAATCCAATTGTCCCCAACTTATACAGACAAGCTTTTCCATTTGGAGGATCCGTTGCAAAGATCTGAGAGCTTGAAAAGTGAAAAAGTGTGATTTTTCTCGGGAGCCTCGAAAATTGTCATATTTTGACTATCGATTTTAGCTACGCTACTGAACCGAATTTTAACTTTGAGCAGTGCATTGAGCGAAGAATTCAATTCCCTCCAAAAGTTAAGCTCACCTTCTACGACCGTGCAAACTCAGTTTCCATATATTCAGTATCTATAGAAGTGATTAAAATTATTTCCAGATATTTCGCTCATTATTATTAAAAAGCCCCAAAATTGGCTTAATTTGACTGGCCTTTTGGTGTTGATGCAAGCATACTTTTGAGCATGAAATGAAATCTAGGAAATGCTGGTGTTGTCTGAATAGGCGCTTTTAACCCTATGATGTTGAGATGAACGCACTCACATGAAATCTAGGAAATACGCGTGTCGTCTAAATCAGGGTGATGAGGCCAATGCTCTGTTGAAGGCGCTTTTATCTCTATGGTGTTGAGATGAACATATTCTGGTTTTTGGACATGGAGTGAAATCCGGAAAATATGGGTGTCGTCTGAATAGGGGTGGTGAGGCCAATGCTCTGGAGTGTTGCTGAAGGCGCTTTTAACCCTATGGTGTCGAGATGAGCACATTGAAGCGAATGCTAGGAAGTGTTTTTGAGGGCGCTTTTAGCCCTATGGTGTTGAGGTGAACACATTCTTTGACATGAAGCGAAATTTAGCAAATACGGGTGTAGTCTAAATCGGAGTGGTGAGGCTAATGCACTGGAGTGTTTTTGTAGGCGCTTTTAACAGTATGGTGATGAGATGAACGCATTCTTGGACATGGAGTGAAACCTATGAAATGCGGGCTTCGCCTGAATCTGAATCGGGGTAATGAGGCCAATGGTCTGGAGTGTTGTTGTAGGCGCCTTTAAGCCTATGGTGTTGAGACGAACACATTCTTGGGCATAAAGTGAAATCTTGGAAATATGGGTGTCGTTTGAATCGGGGTGGTGAGGTAAATGCACCGGAGTGTTTTTGAAGGACCGTTTCAGTGTAATTTCTCTAAAATTATTTTCGAAACCCTTCGACGATATCACGTTAAAACGAGGATTTTTTTTCGTGAACCGGCTGCGCCATGTTACAACTAGTTTATCGGTTATCATTTTGATTGAAAGTGTGGCAAATCATGATACAATTCAGCACTATACCTATTTTAATGTTATTTCCATTATCATTCCAATAAGATATTAATAATTATAATATTTGTTTTATTATTATATTATTATTATTTATTTCCTTTATTTATTATACAAGGCACAGACTACAATATGTATATACACAACATATTTTATCGTATAATAATATAGTAGATAGTAGTAGTTGACAGAAATATTCAAACCAAGAAAATAACTTTTCCTTTTTGCTCCATATGTGTGTACAACATCATCCCCAAACTACATGAAAATGCATTTAAAGTTTGTCATTAAGAAAATTGTTTGTGGACTCTTAATATCCTAAAGGCATCATAAAATATGCGGATACTATCCCTGGAGTTCGGAAATCGACATGTGAAGGTATATTATTATAGTTTATGGCCCGGGTGAAATCTTAGAGCCTGGAAATGCTCGCCTGCCACCCAACTATGAAAAAGTTATCTGAACATATCAGCAGTCATATATTCATTTACTTCATACCAAAAGGTGCTGTTATAGACGATTAGGACAATAAGTAATCCAGTAAAAGTCGCCATGCTTTCGTACGATATTGCCGTAAAATATTTATAGTGGAGGTACTTAATGATTTTTTCTTGTGACTTAATGATACGGCGTTATATGAGAAATGAGGTGATTATTTTACCCTGAAAGAAGATGACAAACGAATAGGGAATGTTGCGATTGGGATATTAAAATCTTGTCATAATTCCAGGATAAAAATTATTATATATAGTCATTCGCATTTTATTAACTTTGGATGAAAATATATTACGTATACATAGAATAAGTATACGTGATAAAAGATGAATAGAATTGCGTTTTCAATTCAAATAGTCAATCATACACGCAGAATTTTATTACTATGATAACTGAGTCTTTGAAAATGATCAAGTTTACGAAAGAAACATCTCTTCTAATGAAATTAAAACACGAAGATAAAATAGAATCGAAAAAGATATGCGGCTATGACCCTTTTGGTGGGCACTACGACCATAGGAGATCTACTGTAACATAGCCCTTAATATTATAGCAAGAGAACTTCCACGACTCTTACGAAGGCTAGTAAATCTTTTGCAGGGGACGATCTGCCCGAGTAGCGCCAACCTAGCCCGCGCAATCGCTGTGCATTCACATAAAAGGTGATATGTGGTCTCAATATCCTCCAAACGAAGACAACACTCCGACTCTCTGAAGAAGCCCATCGTATTTAAATGATATTTAACGCAGTGATGGCCCGATATGTAGTCAACAAATAACCTCGAAGGGTCTCATTAACTCCTGGCCCTGGAAGGTTATCCCCATAGCGCTGTCGAAGTCTGTCAGATCATTCCTTTATGATAATCCTGGCTGAAATATATATCAGAAATCTTGTTATAAAATGAAAGATTGAGTATGCTAAAGAAGGAGTATTATTGCGGAATTCGTTCGTGATAAATGATACGATAATTTGAGTAGAGCCATATTGACCAGGATAAATTTTTAGATTATGATCCTTCTCCACGGTATAGAGTATATGATTGCCGACACGGTCCATTATGCTCTAAATTAAATTTTCTTGTTTGCATGAAAGACGTAGTCCGGATGACATAGCACGTTTGCTTTCTATGCACTGGGTCCAGTTCAATTCCTACTAAATGCGGAAGTCTTCGATGAAAAAGCGGATTTACGTGTCGGACTATGAACCCACTTAGCTGTTAAATGAGTCCCCATTTGGGGTAAATGTTGAGCGTGCTCCTGATCACACACCTCTACACAAACCACAAGTGCGACCGTGTTCCTCATGCGAAACTATCAGACTGGCCACGGGTAAAGTTCGGGTGAGTTTCCTCGCGCAACAGTTTCGCGAGTGGTTTCGCTAAATCAAAACGCACCTTTACAAGTTTAATTTTAAAATTTACGATTACGAGAAATTACCGCAACATAAACACAACGCACCGACACCTGTTTTACCTTACGATTTCGCGGATTCGACACATTCTTCGTGTTGGAGGCGATTCGCTAGGAACACCTTTCGGGTGACAAATTCTATTAATTCAGACCGGAAAATGATGGAAATCGCGTAAACACCAAGACACCAAAACAGAACTTCTTTCGGGCGAATCGGTCAAATAATAAACAAATCCAACAGAGATCTGTCACTTGCCAGTATGCTGCCATTTACGTCCATGACAGTTGATCTTGACCTAGCACAACAAATGTTGTACTAGAGCAACGGACGGTGGTGAACAACAACGTCGACAACGGCTCTAAGAACGGGAGTGACCGTTAATCAGATGTTATGAAAAATCCCGGGGAGACAATGGGAAGCCGCTTTGTTTGAATTTTTATTCGATTTAAAAGGTGGGTTCCTTTATCCCTGATATGGGTAATTATCCAGAATAAACCGACAGTACCACGATACCATCCCCAGGAGCTGACGTACACCCTTGACATTTGTAGGGGAAGCTATACTTTGCACGCTACCTTGTCTGGATCCACACTCAGACCGTGTTCGTCTACCAGATACCCCCGAAAGTTTAATTGGGAGCGACAAAACTCGCACTTCCTTCGCGAAACCTTCAACCCGGCTTGTCTCAGTCTCTTGAAGACCTCCTGGAAGTTGAAGTTCTGCGTAATAATTATGATATCGTCCAGATAGACAAAGACATGTAGATCTGACCTCAGTATTTTATTAATGAGGCGCTGCCATTTAGCAGAGGCATTTTGGAGGCCGAACTCGAACAAACCCTTACCTAATTCGGTAAATGCAGTGTACTTCTGGGACTCCTAGGCCACTGGCATCAGCCAACATGCCGATTAAATATCCAGGGAGCTCAAATATTTCGCGTTCCTCAGTTTGTCCAGCTGCGCAGACGCATAGGCAACACACTCCGACACCTTATTCAGTTTGCTATAATCCACGCAAAACGATATGAACCATCTATTTTTTTTTCACCAACACAATTGGCGAGGACCACGGACTCGTTGATGGTTAAATAACGCATGCTTCTAACATCTCGTTCAGTTCCTTGTCTATCTGTCTCTATACCACTGAAGAAACTGGGCAATAGCACTGTTTTATCGGAGACGAAGTAGTTTCAATAACGTGTTCAGTCACACTCGTACAGCCAATACCGTCACAAGTAAGCGAAAACTCTGCCTCTAACAGTTTTTCCAACTGATCCTCCTCTATCTCCGACAAAACACTTCTGAGCATTGAGCTGTGCGAATTCCCAATTCTCTCTGCGATTAAGTACTACTCCGATATGGCGAATTAAGTCGAACGGCAAGATTGCTCCCTGTGGTAACACCTTCACCATCAACACACTCAACAACTTTACTATACTCGCCCTTTCAGGCTGATTTACTGGACAGCTACCTCCGTCTGCTAGTTGCACGGCAACGCACGTGTCTGACTCCTAAATTTTTCAGTTCCCGCCAACCCTTCCTTCCAATTATGAACCTCGAGGCACCCGAGTCCTCTAGACCCACCAGCGCCTTACTGAATATCATTACTTCCATATAAGGACGACGGTCATTATGATAAGTGTCGAGAACTGTTGCGAACCACGGTATGGCGCCCAACGTGGGGCCATAGAACATACTCAACTCTTTCTTCATTTAATTTTCCCCCCATAATATGCGACGGACAGACCAACGAACATTTCACCCCTCGCCTCCTTCCGGCTCTCCAAGGTTTCTTCCTGCTACCAATAGACGGACATTTTGCGACTACTCCCCTCCCACGTGCCCCACTAACTTCACCCCCTAGTGCGCAGGTCTCTCGTTTCCCGACTCTTGACCCTGTCTTGGGCGGCTCTCTTTCACACTGTTCGCACAGTTAGCCCGGAGCGTCTCTAGCCGGCCACAACCGAAACATCTCCTTTTCTCTCTAGACTCCCTGAAAAGATATCCTGGCTGCTTGCATTTCCAACAGGTCATGTCAGATGACATCACGCTGACCTTCGCTGCAGACCTCGACTCGGTGCTCCCGGCAAAGGCCAAATCTGGCTCAAGTATTCCCCGGGAAGTTCGAGATGGAGGTGGGACGAAGGCCTCCACTAAAGCGCTTGTGGCATCGAGCATCCTACCCAGCTTTACTAAGTCGGCCAGTAACTCTTTGACCAGCTAACCCCACTCCGTCACCAAAACCTCTGTTCGCGCGGAACCATATGAGAGCTCTTCCTTCAAATAGCTCGACAGCAGATTTGAATAGCTGTTTTTGGACACTCCTTTCGCCTGCCGAAGCTCTTCCAATCGCTCCAACAATGAGCTCACCGGGTTCGGAGTTTCTCCGGTGAATTTTATCCCCCACTTCGAAATGTCAAACTTTGTTGAAATTGGAGTTGAGTGGGATCTACCAATTCCCCGATTGAAGGTACAGGCGTTAATCAGACCCCTGCCCTCGGCCTCGAAATCGGTGACCCCTGAACTAGTGGTAGCATGACTGACTCTCTTTCCTCGTCGACGTGATTAGCGATTACTTGACGCGCATTAGCCTCTTCCATATCTAGACCCTCCGCCTTCTTCAGTAATTCCCCGTACAGTCGAATTAAAATGTTTCGCGCCCGTTTTTACCCTGCGCTCTCTAAGTCATCAAATCAGGCAACTGTTTCGGAATTATTTACCCGTCAGATACCCAATTCAATTTTTGCCTTTATTTTCTGAAACTCTCCGCACTGGTTGTTCCCGTTGAAGGTTGCTAACAATGTTTCTACCTTCTTAATCTTCCTTTTGATAGCCTCCAGATCCTCATGCCACGTGAACGAGTAATTCTTTACAAAGAGAGACTTCTGCCTGTGGAGTTTGGATCTGAACGCCACTCGTAATGGCCTCGCATGTTTCCTCTGACTTCAGAACCCGATCCTCCTTTGTCAACTCATACGCAAGCTCTTCTGTATTGAGTCGGTTTACTAGGACATTCGTTGTTTGCGACATGTTGAAACAAAACCCTTTTATCTAGTCTTATCTGCTCTCCATGATATTAGGTGCGTTTGTTTCACTTCGATCTGAATCAATTCCCATATAAAACGACTGACCGGTTTTTGATTCACGCTGATCCAGGTCTAATATGAGATCTACTCAGATCAAGGAATTGGTGTCTTTGCTTTTGTATTCATATTACTTTCTAATTGGAATGTCTTATGTTTGACATTTAAATCCATGGCGCTCGATTCATTATGTGAACGTATTGTATTATGTTTTAAGTCTGAGTAGTCAATATGACGGGCTTGATATTTTTTCAACAGAACGGAGAGAATTGAATTGAACTGTGCAGCGGGCTAAAAAATTTATATAACGCCTTTAAGAAACGCCTATTGCATACTTAAGATCATACTCGAGAATTTTATAAGAGATTTTGGATATACTATACCTATGTATGATCATATATGGTAGACATAGGATTATTTTTGTCCAGAAGATTACGACACTTTATACCCCGACGAAGAATGTATTCATGGATAATGGTATAATATCATATGATGGTAGGAATATCTTACTACTCAGGCAAGACATTAAGCACATTTACCATTTGTAACATATACGTACACTCGCAGATAGATGCCAGCCATTCCATTCCGCCAAGACAAAGGTAAAACTTCCGATGAAACCTACTGAAACTGAACTTTCGTACAAATATCTAAAATGGACACACATAAAACATACATAATTCACAAGATTTTCGGTCAACCACGTGAAGTTGTTTCCCTTACATTCAAATCGCAAATTGTTTCGTCTTAGTATTCAAAATGTCTTACGTAGTTTCAAATTAGTTTCCTTCAATAGATCTCATTGCCCTACAAAGGACCCAACCAAATACTTTCCAACAGTTTCAGGGAGTTATTTTATTTGGGACTTATTGAATAGTTCCCTGATTAGAAGTTTTCCTTCGATTATGTTCAAATGTTGAACAGGATTTTAATAAGATTAAAATACAGGATGAATGCGTATGTGAAACACTATCCGGTATTACAACGGAAGTTTTCTTGAAACGGATTAGGGACTATATTTGATTACATTAGAAGAGGTTGTGAAAACGATTGGAATACAGAAGTATATTCGACAATAAATGGGTTCAAGTATGTATTTCAAATTCTTGCTGTTTTTTTACTTTTAAATGGGATATAACAGCATCCTAATTAGGTTATACTTATAGAAAGTTCTAACCATTAACTCTAAAAATCATACGAAAAACTCACATTTATAATATTCGAGTACGCTTAACTGCGCCCCCAAGTCATGTAGGCGAATTCTTGTGACCTTTACTCCTAAGGCGGGTAAGCGAGGTCGTGACAACGCGAAAGATTTCAGACCTATCAGCCTTACCTTCTGCGTTATGAAGTCGCTTGAGCGGATCCTAGACAGTCACATTCGGCAGTCTCTGCAGATTTCTCCATTATCAGCATGCCAGCACACCTACCTGAAGTCGATGGAAACGAGGTAGTTAGCACAACTGAGCGCGACTTGCACTACAAACTGTATACCCTGGCGCCTTTCATATACAATGAAGGCTTCTTCGATAATGTCAAAACTGGTACCATACTCAACTCAACGTGTTGGATGTGGAAACATAAGTATAGTATTTCAGTAATTGGGTACATGATCAAAACAAAAATAATTCACTCCGACCTTGGCGAGTGTCGGATAACGAAGCATGTACGCAAAGGGACGCCGGAGGGTGGAGTCATTTCAACTCTGTTTCTGTTGTGGATTTTAGCAATGGATGACCTCTTCAGAAGATGAGAGAAATCTGGAGCTAAGATTGCCGCGTAGACATTGTAATCCTGATTTCAGTAAAGTCTCTACCCGTGGTGAGTGGTGTCGTGAAGATGGGCAGCAGAGTGCGGCGTCAGTGTGTATGTGAACCCGGGCAATGGCGGATCCAGAGAAAGGGGCCATGGGGGCCCCTCGAAAATATTTGGTATATAGCCCTTGGTATGCGCATATTTGAGGAAATACTCGACAATGATTTATAAAAATTACAGAGAATACAAAAAATACTCGACAAGGGTGGATTCCTTTGCGCTACGAATTCCTCCTCGATTTTGCTCAATCGAGCTCATGGTGCACACTTGTCCGGAAATATCGTCTGAACGAAGGCTTGTTAGCAGGGATACCCCGCAAGATGAAGTTCTCTCTCCCTTATTCGGAAACTATTTAAATAGACTGCCTTAATACCTGAAAGTGTCAGGCAGCATGGTGTATGGATATGTGGATCACATTAGTATTACCATAACTAGTCTTGCAGAATGCCTTCTCGCAATCAAACATTTGGCCTGATAACTATCGGCTAAAGACTTATATTACGTTTACACTATCCCCAGATTACTTCATCTGCGCCAGCTGAAATAATCTGCGACTGTCAAATACATACAATTTTGAGCTCACCACACCCAGATTACGCTGCAGATGAAGTAATCTTGGGATAGTGTAAACGTAATATAATCCGGACAAAAGAAAGCGCAATTTTTTCTATGAATCCGCTTCACTTGGGGTAATTTTTGATGGACTGCTACAGGGGAAAATCATAGCATGCTGGCAATGGTGCAAAGATTGGCCTGCCTTGCGTTTTATGGCGCTCTGAGGACAACTATTCGTTTATTAAATATGTTGATTAATCTGTTGCTTCTTAACATTTTTGGTGAATAGACTGGCACTAATACGATCATTTGACTCCATGACAGTGGTGAGGGGCTAACTTAAGTCTCTAGGCACGCTGAACAACCCAGATATTCGGGCAACGACTGACTACATCTCCACCAAATATTCGCTTGACAAGCATTTTGTGATTCTAATAAAACTACACTATCAGTGGGAGGAGAAGGCGCTTTTTAAGTCGCTAATTTAATAGAAACTGGCGCAAATAGCTCGAAGACAAATGATCTATAAGAGGTCGGAATTTTCTGTGATGAACTTATCTTATATCTCTTTTTTGCCTCCCTGAATAATGCAATGTTTTCCAGACCAAATTTACGGTGTTTTTAAGCAATATTTATGTTGGATTATAGATCATATCAGTTTCTCAGGTAAACGAGTTCTTCAGACGGGGTGCAACACCAATACAAGATGCTGTACAAATGCATCGGAATATTCATACAGTATACACCAACCACTGATTCCAAACTCCAAGCTCTAAGGTTTAAGGCAGCACCAAATTTAGATTGATAAATGGTAAAACATTTCTCAAACTTGTTGTGGCGTTGATCTCTGGTCGCACGGCTAAACCATTGGCCACGTTTATGCCGTGGAACTTAAAGGCGATTTAACTAAATCGTTTTAGTGCTAGTACTTGTTCGTGGTGTGTTTATACCGACCATACGAAAAAACACTAAATATGAAAGATGTCAAGTTGTTGGTTTGTGACTTGGGAAATGTGATTTGGGAAATGTCAAGAGGCAACAGCCTCCCATTAAAAACGCATTTACATATACCGCTACAATCAAAGGATGAAACAAATACAGAGTTTCAGGAAAGGATGTGGTATTTATATAACATACGAGTATAAAATACAATTTTCACCAGCAACGCCATTATCGAAGACAGCAACATCATCTAGTCCCAATTTTTCAGTCCAGTTCTGCATCGCAAGTGGAGCTAGAATTAATACCAAAACTAGCTAATGCGACATTTTTATCTCGTCCTGCGTTAGCATGAACTAGTTAATACTCAAAGATAGTTCCGCGGCATAAACGAGGCCATTGTCACTAAAAATGGCAACACATCAGATTCGCACAACAACTTCATCTACCTGGGTTGCAACCTGTCAAGGGACGCCAACGCAACTGACGAAATCAAGCGACGGATACAGTTAGCTAATAAGACTTTTTTCTCGGTCCTCCCCATAATGAAATCGAAGCATGTGCACAGAAACACGAAGCTCCGCGTGTACAAAACCATTATACGACCAGTGCTATGCTATGGCTGCGAAGCATGGACCCTAACTCAAGCCTCCGAAAACATGCTAGACACTTTCGAACGTAAGGTTCTACGGCGAATTTTCGGGGCTGTTTGCGATCGAGATGGATGGCGCATCCGGTACAACCATGAGTTGTATGAAATGTACGATGAGCTGCAAGTCTCGAAAATCGTCAAACTACAACGACTTCAATAGGCAGGGCATGTACAAAGAATGGACGATGATCGCATGCCTAAGAGAGTAATGAATGCAGAACGAGTCGACGGAGCGAGACTGCGAGGACGACCGAGATCTCGTTGGGAGAGCTCAGTAGGTGTGGACGCCGCGCAGCTGCTGGGCTCCCAAAATTGGAGGACGCGGTCACGTGACCGAGATAATTGGAGGACAATGATCCAGGCGGCCAAGGCCCGACGTCGGGCTGTCGCGCCACGATGATGATGATGATCAGATTCGCACGCTATAAAACTTTGCGCAGTAATGGCTACTGTAGAAGTACCGGTGACGATGAAATAAAGGCCAATTTTTAACATTACTCCTGTCCTACTCTGACAAGAAAGTGAAATTCACTTCTTGAATCCCACTTCGTCATCCAATTGAATGACTAAGCTTATGTTGGTGGGAAATTCGTTTAAAAGGAGATCTGTCTAGTTCAATGACTGGGATTGTTGTATGATGAGTACTCGTACCTGTTGCTTCTCTCCAATAAGGAATGTGTCCTGGCTTTCAATAGACGTTTCTATTTGAAGACCGAAAGTTAAATAAATGTGGAAGCGCCCTTAGCTCTCCAGGTAACAAACAAAGTCGGACCGGCTCCGAACTCGATTTCTAGATCCGCCACTGAACCCAGAGAAAATCAAGCTGGTTCTTTTTGCCATAAAAAGAACAGAAATTGAGGAGTTTGTGCTCCCAGTACTAAATGGACACTCACTGACGCTATCGACTAATGTGAAGTGCCTGTGAGTCATGCTCGACTGCAAGCTCTCATGGAAACTGAACATCAAACACCGCATCAAGAAGGTCTATCTACCTCTCAATGCTTGCAGGAGAACTTGCGGTATGAATTAACGACTTCAACCGAGAATGTTCTTGTGGCTATACACACAGCTGTGGTGCGGCCGATTCCCATATAAGGAGTGCTGGCCTGGAAATATGACATCGACATGCTGAGCAAGATGCAAAGGACTACGTGCATCGGAGTAACGGGTTATATTCGATCATGTCCGACAGACGCACTTCATGCTATATTACACTCACTCCCCCTTGACTTACAAATTAGCTTCAACGTAGCTTACAGCGAAACCATATTGACACATCAACATACTGTCATCCCTTACGAGTGAGGTGCAGGACATGTTCCCAACGGACTACATCGTCGCTGAAACAGAACATTAGAATCACTCTGCCACTGGCTGTCCAACTAGAACGGAATGGTGTGGAGAAGATGTGACTTCGAGATATGACCTGATGGCTCAAAAATGGCTTGCGGCGTCAGTGCAGGCAGTGGCGGATCTAAAAGTCGAGTTCAGAGGAGGCTCGACTTTGTTTGTTACCTGGAGAGCTGTACGTCCACACTTTTACAACTTTTGATCCTCAAGAGACATGCGTCTGGTGAAAGTGGGAACGAAGAGAAGCCTGCAATGATTAATGTATAGTACAAAACCATGAACATACTAGACGCGAGATCAATTTCATCAAGGAAATCAAGATGTGGTATGTAAAATATGTACATATCTGACTGTTTCAGATCAAGTGAACTGGTCAGGTGAAGTACTTGTGAAGCAAGCTTTGGACTATAATAGGGATCGTTCTGTTACCACCATGAAACTCATCAGGCTTCTTTCCTTCGTCTCCATATTCTATACAGAAGTTATTATAGGTGATGCGAAGCCTCATGGGGTGCTCGCCAGGTATGGCCCAATCGTGACTCCCACTAGCCCTAATACGTTGCTTTTAAAGTGACAACAGTTTACTTATGCGATTAGAATATCATTTGGCGACAACGGTTTCGTTGGCCGGTATGTTTTACCGTTTAACCATATAGAGTCGGTCCTGCTAACCGTTTTAAACTTTTGAGCAAGAGTTTGGAAGTAGCGACAGGTGTGTAGATGATTTGACGAATTTGTGCATGATTGTAATACCTTGTAAGCTAAGCTGGTCTGCTCTACAGTTACCAACGAAACCACTGTGACCCAGAATCCGACATAAGAAAATTCTGAAAAGCATTGGGCAACCCACAGTCTTTGACGTAGTCAGACCCGATTCGATAGATTTAATTACAGCTTGGCTGTCAATGAAAAAATAGATATCTCTAGTTTATATCACTTGACTCCCGAGCCACGCGGAGCTTTCGTAATCGGCGTAACCTTGGTCTGCAAAACAGAAAAAAACTCAGGCCCCTAATCCTTCACCCGTCTTCGAACCACCTGCATAGATTTCTACTATATAAGGCAATAGAAGCGCGTTCTCTTCCCATTGACTGCGTGATTTTATCAGACTGACGAAATGCTTGTCAAGCACATATTTGATGGAAATGTACGTAGTCAGTCGTTGCCGGAATATTTGGGCTTGTATTCGCAGTCATTTTTGTAAATGATTTCCTCGAATATTTCAAGATCAAGCTCTAGATTCCAAACATTTCGGAAGGGGCCCAGGCCCCCATGCCCCCTCTGGATCCACCACTGAGTGCAGGGATTTTTTCTGAAAAACCCGGAGTTTCGAAGTCACTCCGCCTCCCAGATTATGCAAGTGTATCTCAAGTGGAAGTGCCGGCAATAAGGAAGGCTTCCCGAATTCAGAGTGGCCTCAAGGGACATCGCCATTTTCTCGGACAGCCAAGCTGCTATAACGGCTCTACAGGCAGCGACAACGTCATCTAAAATACAATATTATAGTAAAGCAATGTCGTCGGGAGTTGAACTACGTGGCTAGTATCCACAGAATCACCCTCCTTTGGGGGTGACAGGAATATAGCAGGGAACAAGCGGGCCGACAAACTTGCGAGACTTGTCTCTGCCCATGACTTATCTTACGCGGTTGTAGTCCACGCGCCACTAGGGGCTATTAAGAAGAGCTTACATAAAATTAGCATATGACGGATGGAGCGCGCTGAGAACGTGTACAACACCTAGGAACATATGGCCATTCTAGAATGCACCAAAGACCAATGCCCTTCTGAACAGAACCCGGACAGATGTGGCCAGAGTTGTCGCGGTCACGACGGAACACTGACCCGTGGGGGAACATGTGGCCAAACTTGGCATTCCCTATAATTAATTCTACCGTAGCTGAAAGGATAGGGCGGCAGAGGAGACGCTGACTCATTTCCTTTGCGCATGCCCAGCACTAGCCAGGGCGCGTCATCGAGCTTTTGGCAGAGCATTCCTTCCAAGTACATCGCCAGCAATGGAACAGGGGAGTTACTTTGTCTGCTTAATCTCACAGTTCGGATTCTTGCGAGAATTTTTGTGCACTCAAAACGGCGCCAACTCCCGTGCTTATTGGGTTTTCTTTCTGTTTCATCCAAAAAAATAGCAAAGTTGACGGTTCAGGTCGATGTACAACCCTCATCGAGGTTTCAGATAAGTCAGGTGTCAAATCAAAGGTCTTGATTTCCTCTTTCCGAAAAACCAAATCAGCCTGGCGAAAGCTTGCCGGAAGTGGGTGGCAGGAGGGGGCAAAGTTGACGATTCAGGTCGACGAAGAACCCTCATTGAGGTTTGCGCCTTATAAGGTGTCAAACCAAAGGTCTTAATGTGCTCTTTCCGAAAAGCAAATCTGCCTCGCGAAAGCTTGCCGGAAGTGGGTGGCAGGAGCGAGCAAAAGTGACGTTTCCGGTCGACGAACCACCCCTATCAAATCAAATTCACAAATACGAGTATGTCTAATTATATTCCGATTGGACATTCTACAATTTGCGTATGAATTGTTTAGCCCTATTGGTAATTAATAATTTTATGACCTGAAGTCATAAAAACAAAAACAACTCAAAGAGCCCCTTCCTGCCACCCACTTCCGGCAATCTTTCCCGAGGCAGATTTTGTTTTTCGGAAAGAGAACATCAAGACTTTTGATTTGACACCTGGCTTATCAGAAACTTCGATGAGGGTTGTTCATCAACCTAAACCGTCAACTTTTCCCCGTCCTGCCACCCATTTCCGGCAAGCCTTCGCGAAGCAGATTTGGTTTTTCGGAAAGAGGAAATCAAGACTTTTGATTTGACACCTGACTTATCAGCAGCCTCGATGAGGGTTGTACATCGACCTGAACTTTACTCCGTCCTGCCACCTACTTTCGGCAAGCTTTCACCAGGCAGATTTGGTTTTTCTGAAAGAAGAAATCAAGACCTTTGATGTGACACCATATTTGGTAGAAAACGCGATGAGGGTTGTTGATGCCCTGAAACGTCAACTTTGCGCGTTCCTGCCACCCACTTCCTGCAAGCTTTCGACAGGCAGATTTCGTTTTTCGCAAAGAGGACACTAAAACCCTTGGTTTGATACCTCAATTAGCTGCAAACGTGATGAGGGTTGTTCGTCGACCGGAAACATCACCTTTGGACCAGTCTGCCACCCACATCCGGCAAGTTTGGACTAGGCGGATTGGCAACTCCTCTACACTTTTATGAATATTTAATTAAACACCACAATGAGGGCTGTGCGACGTATTTTTTGTCATTTTTTTAACTCAATAAAAGGCATTTCCGGCAAAATTTGCTTAAGCAGATTTGATATTCCGTGATTGCACATATCAAATCTATCTATACAGTCCGGAATGAAAACGCGATGAGGGTTGTCATCATGCGATCGTCTCCCTTACTATAAGTAAAACTTCGATCAATAGATGGCCATAAACTAAGTAAGCATGGAGTTGTTAATCATATACAATGCAATTAAATCTATGAGTCAAAATTTAGTGTCAATAATGTTTCTTATTAACTGGATACGTACATCAATAAAGCGAATAATTGGGAGTTGGGAAATTTGCTCCGTTCAGGCTTTTGGAAAACGTAACATTTATCGCTTATACTTATATACCTATTTCTAGTAAAATTCAAATATTCCCAGAATTACGAAAACGCTCCGAAAATGTGTCTGGCTCAAAGCAGTCCAAATTTTCCCATTGTTCAGTCATTGCGCCAGGACTCCCAAGACAGCGATTGGACGGCTTAGAAATAATCGTACAGTGCCAATGTGAAGAAGTCGATTCTCTTTATACATCCGATGGAGTTAGTGGTGAATCATTTGATATAATTCGAGAACAAAGTACTCCAAAGTACTCCGATCTCGACTATCACAACACACAACATGCCTTTCCGATACCGGATAGTCGGAATACAACAGACGAACGTATTGATATAAGAGGTGCTCTGGACAGTGGTTCCTGCAATACTGATATAAATATTCTGCATATGCCTGATTTAAATGCAAGTTTATCAGAAGCAGTATGTCGCCAAGCATGGCTTAAATACATGAGTAGATCAGATGTTCTTGACAATGTTGAGGAAACAGCTGAAACAAAGTGGGAAAATATGTCTTCTCAACAAAAACTACCATATTTCTGGGAAGCCGTTGAACATGGTCCAATTAATCCAATTCCTTTCGATAACTTTTTAGTACTATACAAGTCCCGTCGTAAAGTTCAGAGCCCACGAGCTCGTGATCGAATTACAAAAACATGGAAAAGGATGAATTTTGAAGAGAGATTACCATTCATCGTTGAAAGTTTTATCCATAAAATGCTTCAAGAGAAGGGTTGTTTTAATCAAGCGTCTGTGAAAAAATTCTTTGACCGATTTCGACGACAAACTAGACTGACCAAAAGACGGTATCTGTCTAGATAACAGAATTATTATTTGAAAATGTATGATTTTAAGTAATTAATAATAATGCGAGTTTCTTCTTTCCATTCTACGTATAATTCTTTAGTAATAGTATTTTCAGCCAAAATCATGCACATATTTTGGCAATGATTTTCGCAAATCAATTTCATCCACGTGAAAATCCATCCACTTGAGAAACAATTTTACAAAATGTTCGTCATTTCACCGAACAATTTTACACTCAAGCGAGCGGAAAATATTTCAAAGCCAAGAGACGACATTTTCGTAAGACAACATTAAGTCGAAAGGGTCGTCGAGTCCACTCCATGGACATGGAGGAAAGAAAAGCGGAAACACGTTATCTAGGTAGAATGATTGGTGACACCGAAGATAAATTGCGTCTTCCGGATTGTTTTCCGCAGCCTGCCTGTTGTGAGTGTCCTTGTTTAGTGTTTCATGTCTACAACTGAACATTTCTTCCGTCTGGGAAGATCCTTACATCCATACATACTGGGCATCACAGCAGTGTTTGGAGAACAGATATAAGCCAAGACATTTATCAATGGGGTACTTTTTTGAAAGTTTCTTTGAGAATTTAACTCGTTCTTGTTACTAGTATGGAACAGTTCGTTCCATAAAAATAACGTTAAATGCAATAAATATTTAACTACTTAATTCAGCAACTAAACTATGTATATATTCAAATTTGTAGGTAGATAAAGCTATATTGATCTATTTGATATGAGCCCATTATAAGCCTAAACGGATTCGGATGACGAAAGACATTTTTCTTTTGCATCCCTGTATAATGGTATACACCTGCGTTTCAGGTTCGTATCCCGTGCACGACGACGTTCGTGGCCATGGATGTGCAGGAGGTGCAAGCTGGCAACTGCATGCTCGGAAACAAGTTTATGCCAATCGAAACGTCAACTGGGCCACATGGAACAGTTGACGCGCAAGGGGTTAGAGCAATTGAGTAATAATCGTATATTCACTTCTAATATATAAAAGTGAAGATTATTTTTGTATGTTTGTCGTGCAAAAACTTTTAAATCACGGGGGCGATTGTCGCCAAATTTTGCGGTACCCAGTATGTATACTTGGCGAACTGGTATCGATAGTTAGGTTGTTCGCGACCTCACACAGTAAGACCCCGTTTAACCGAACCCAAGGGTGCGGCGTCATTTTGCATAACGAAATTTTTATAAGTACGTTCGGGAGGCCGGTGAGGAAAATAAGGTGGTTCGCGACTCTTAAATGAAACCACTTACAGTAAAACCCCGAACTGGACAGCTGACTGTGGCAGCCACGGGACACTCGTCTGTTCTTAGCAGCTTGGATTTTCCTGCGGTGACGGATTACACTCTTCCCAAGTATCTGTTCGGTAAGAATTTTGTAAGCCAAATCCCCTCACGGGACGAGTGGGAAGCCAACACTTTCCAGTAGTCTAATGCTGTAAGTTTATACACTGATGGTTCCAAGACGGATAAAGGAGTGGGAGTGGGGTGTACGCGGACAAGTTGAATTTAAATTTGTCACTACATCTCCCTGACTTCTGCAGCGTTCTTCAGACAGAGATTGCGGCTATTTGGGAGGTTCTCATATGGCTGGGGCGTAATGTCATAGCTGCTAAGGATACGGATATTATCATTTTTACGGATAGTCAGCCGGCGATTAAGTCCCTTGAATCTGTGATTGCAAACTCAAAGATTGTTGCCGCATGCCGCACCTGTCTCCTGGAGATGGGAAATTTTTTTAACATCTCCCTGTGTTGGATTCCAGCCCATAGTGGCTTCGATGGAAATTGCAAAGCGGATGAACTAGCTAGAAGAGGCTCTATTGGGGGGACCGGGTTTAGTCACTGCCATCTCGGGTGGTCTTTATCAGCCTGTAAATTGTTGGTAAACAATGTCGCGTTGAGTGCTGCCAACACGAGGTAGACTAATGGTAGCACTTGTACTCTTACTAGGCAACTTTGGCCTAGGATCGATCCCAAACGCTCTGAGGAGCTGCTGGCGTTGAATAGACGTAATCTACAGACTCTTGTAGGGGTGATTACAGGGCACTGCCTGATCGGCGAACATGGTAGGAGATTGGGGCTTCCACAAAATGACCTCTGTAGGAGTTGCGAGGATGAGGATGAGGAGGAGAGTACCTTTCATCTGTTATGTGGGTGTCATGCCCTGGCTAGAAGAAGAAGGATTACGCTGGGGTCTTTCTATTTTGGTGATCTGGACGACCTTAAGGATGTTAGCATCAGCCGGCTCCAGCGCTTTATCAACAGCTCAGGCTGGTTCAATGAATAGGTAGGACTCGGGTTGTGGAGTCGATGGTGGTATCACAAAGGACCCAGTGGTGGTCTATGTGTGCTGTGGGTATCACGGCAGCCCCTTTAACCTAACCTAACCTAAAACCCCGATTAAGCGAACCAAGATGGCGGCGCGGCATCATTTCGGATAACGAAATTTCACACAAGTATATTTGGGAAGGAGAGGATGAAAGTAAGATGGTTAGCGACTGCATAATGTTTTTCAATGCAGTAAAATCCAATTTAAGCCCGACCACACACTGTCGAAAACGAACTCGAACATGAACATGGTGCAACTGGACAATTTGCTTCAGATTTATGCGAATTGTGTGTGTGTGTTGAGCCATTCGGAGGACACCATTTCGAGCTCGTATTCCACAGTGTGTGGGCTAAACATACTAAAGAGACCGGCGTCATCCCAGCTTACGAAATTTACGGACAATCCGTGGAAACTACCTATTATCTTTATCTCACCAACATTCGGATCAAAACCATTAGTTTTGGGGTCGCTGAAATGAATGATAAGCCAAAGCCCCTCCTTCCCCGGGAATGAATGAGAGGGAATAAAATGTTTAAAATGACATAAATTAGTGTCGATTTAATAGTTTCGAGGTCGCCAAGATGTATGGTGGCACTCCCAAAAATACACAAAAATTAAAAATAAATGGTACGATTACAGGGACGAAGTAGCACCGATGCGAGAAAGATGCGGGCAGCCAGACGGGCTGAATCAGCAGAAAAACTTCAGGGCGTGTTGGAAGTGTTCGCTGTAGAGTTGTTAAAACACTGCAGGTACGGTAAGCTCGCATCTAAGGGGGCAAGAATAAGAATGGCTGCTGCGAGAAACGCTGAATCAATTGTGAGATCAAATCAACGGAGATATTTGGTGACAATATGATAAAAATTTAGATTACAGCGTCCATCCGAGCAGTTCAATTTATAAAATGGAAACACTACCTCGCTTTAAAATTTGGAAAAGGAACGCCAACAATGTGTTATCCAAACGGAATAGTTCAACTGCCTCTAACTAAGAGCTTTCAAAATATTTTGGACGAGATCCCCTATCAAAATATTTCCTCCAAATTTCTGAAAGTAAAAAGCTTACTCCCAAATGACATCTTTCGAAGCAAAAGGAGTTGTTAACGAGGCTAAATTCATGTCAACGTTTAAAGTAGAGGGTCCGATATACCATCAAATGGGCTCACTTCTCCCATTCACCGACCAAAACTACTAGTTCATGGGCAACGAAGAACACAGCAGATGGATCAGCGTTAGCAGATAACAGATTCCTGGAGCAAATCATGAACTGTGACTGATCTTCAAAGATATTTACAAGCGGAAAATGCATTGGTACGTCTTTTTCGAACCGCTTTGGATCGAGTGGGAACGGAGGACATGTAAATTCGCATAAGGGCCTATTGATACGAAATAAACCCGAAGGTGAATGAAACTGCAAAAAATGGGATAAATCATGGCGCTCCTGAAGTCCCCTACCCTCCCCCGGGGTGAATGGCCGTGGAAGAATGTCCAAAATTAAAAAGGTGTCAATGTTGAGAGCGTAGCGAAACCTAGATGAAAGCCAGTATAGTATAGTATAGTAATGTTGCAGGGATTTAGAGCATTCCGTATTTTTATCAAGTTTCCCGGCAAACCGGAGTGAAACTTTACTGTACTTTTCTTCGGTATCACTTTAGAAAATATACCGACATTGCACTATTTGACTTTTCAATGGACTCCAAAGCCGCACTTAAGGAATTTCCGCTTTATGAGCTACACTATGTGAGGGCTCAAGGTTCTTTCCACCAAAAAGGGAAATGGATTCCTATAGTCCGGCTTCAGAGTATATTTCCGCTTTATGTGGCGAGAACCTAGAGCCCATACACGTTTTGATTTTAGTTTTACAAGTGCGACGGATGTGCTTCAATTAGTCATTTAGTGTAGTAACGAGTTTTAGCATTTTATTAGGCGCGTTCTTTTGCAGCTATCCAGATCAAGGGTAGTTAACCCGAACTTTTGTTCGAAACAAAAGACGATGTATCTGACACGTACAGGGTAAAAGCATGTATTTGACATGAAATCGATAGATAAAATTTCGATTTTAAGTGATAGAATAATTTCACTCTTTGGAAAATATTAGAAACAAACTTCATTCTATTACATCAAGAGCAAGCACTGAACATATCAAATGCAACTATGATAGAAGAAACTAATTGATTCCGAGTAGGTTTCTAATACTTCCACAAAAATCACTTTTCCAATTGGAAAAAATGTGGAATTGCATTGAATCTAATTGAGGTTAACTGAGGTGAAAATAACGGAATGGACGAACTTCTTCTACCAACCGCTAGATGCGTCCCAAATAAAAGCTTTACTTGTGCGCTATCCAGGTCAGAATCGGCCCTCGATAAATTACCAGGCTAAGCGCTAACCCATACAGGGTAGCATTGTTTTTGTATTGCGTGTTATTTCACTAACCTATACAGGTTAAGAAAAGCAAAAGAACGTGCCTATTGTAAATTTTCCAGAAAGTTGTAAACAGATGCCGGTGAAGGATGCGTTTCGTTACTTGACGTTGTGCACTAAATCCCTCGAACACACTTTATTTGATAAGCATGACTTTTATTTCGAACGCATAACAGCAAAAGAATACTGACAACGATACGGGCAATTTTAATTCAGATGTGAAAATTTATTTGCTCACATACTATTCGACTCAAATATTTCACTTGCCCGAATTGTCAAAAAACGGCATTCCTAAACAGTTGGATAAATGCCAATGTACATAAGAGTTTTGCGACCATGAGTTCAACTACAATTTGGCAAGGTGAAAAGGTAAAAATGCAACATGCAGACAAATAGTCCAAAAATATTTTTTTCGCATCATAGGATTTGCGGAATTTGTGGTTGATAATTCAGACTTTACAGTTTTTCTTTGAGAGGACAAAAACGTACCTAATTGATTTTGTACGTAATTACAACAGACTATATTTTTACAACAGCACATCATTTGAAATTGCCTTTAGGTTGGAAGTCGCTCCCAAAGCAATAGATTAAGACTAACTACTTTCAAAATAACATTATTTATGAAATGTAAAGATCAGACCAACAGAATGGAATATGTATTGTATATGTACGAGTATATATCAACATCGTGGCGCAACAGCCCAACGTCGGACTCTGGCCACCTGGATCGTTGTCCTCCAATTACCTCAGTCACGTGACCGCGTTCTCCAATTTTGGAAGCCCAGTAGCTGCTCGGCGTGAGCATACACTGAGCTCTCTGTCGTCCTCGCAGTCTCGCTTTGTCGGCTCGTCGTCCGTTCATTTCTTTTAGGCATGCAAACAAAGTTCATTCGTTGTACATGCCCTTCCTATTGCACATTATAGTTTCGACGATTTTCGAAACTCCCAGCCTATCGTACAGTTCATATAATTCATGGTTGTACCGGATGCGCCATCCACCTCGGTCGCAAACTAATCCAAAAATTCGACGTAGGACTTTCCGTTCGAATGTGCTTAGCATGTTTTCGAAGGCTTAGGTTAAGGTCCAAATTTCGCAGCCATAGCCTCCTAGCACTGGTCGCATAATGGTTTAGTATACGCGAAGCTTCATGCTTCTGTGCGTATCCTTCGATTTCATTATATAAAGAACCGAGAAGAAAGTCTTCTTTACTTGCTGTATCCGTCGGTCGATCTCGTCAGTTTCGTTGGCGTCCTTTGACAGGTTGCTACCGAGGCATGTGAAGTCTTCGACAAATTCGATGCTGAGGTCCCCTACGTTGATGTTCGATTGTGCTGGCGTCCAGGTTCTTTATTGAACCATTATTTTTATTTTGTCTTCGCTGACACGTAGTCCAACTTCTTTTGCAGTGGTGTCAAGATTATGCAGAAGTTTTACTTCGTCGGTCAGTTTTCGGGACATGATGTTGATATCGTCTGCGTACGCTATCAATTGCATCGACTTGATGAGTACCGTTCGGCTGGTGTTCGTATCCATAACCCGAATGGCGTATTCAAGTGCTAGGTTGAAGCGCGTCGCCGCCAGTCCATCGCCCTGCTTTCAACCAGTACTTGTACCAAAAGGATCAGTCAACCTGTTATGGATCCTGACCTGTGAAACGAAGTTGATCATCGTCATCTTTGTTAGTCGTACTAGTTTTCCTGGTATACCAGTTCGTGGGATTTATCTCACGGCGGGGGATTTTTACTCAATATGTGGAACAAAGGGATTTTCCCCAATATTGTGGGATATTTGGTGATTTTTGGGGAAGCACACCTATGAGTAACATGACGTGACGAAATTATGAAAAAGAACGTTGAAATTATCAAGAGCATTCAAGAACTCGCAGTTGGCGAAGTATTAGGGCCTACGTTCACTGATGCAGCGCGACTCTGGCGCGACTGCAACCCAATGTATATGCGACGGTTGTACGAAAGTTGCGTTGCATGCTCTTCGTCTATAGACGCAACTCTTCTGCGACTTGCGCTAAAATCAAACCACTAGTTCGCACAGAAATTTCGCTCGCGTACTGATATGGGAAATGTTGTGTTTTGGAGGAGAGGATGATTGAGGACGGCCAATAGTGTAGAAATATATCTTGTTTTGGCAATGTACCTTTTTTGGCAATGTATCTTTTTTTAGCGTCAGCGATTTGTGTGGCTGTAAAATGCCGAATTTTTGTATGTACGTGAGGCGAATTTATGAAAGAGGGGAATGTACCAGACTACTCTTGGTGGTGTTCTGAGTCCTTCAATGAGGAAAACGACTTTCTTTGCAATGAAGTAAAATACAGGCAGTAGGGATGTCCTTGAGTTTGAGTCCTTCGGTGAGGAAAAAGCGTATTGGTTGTACTGAAGAATATGGGCATGGTGTCATATGAATCGGAGTGATAATTCGAATATTCGGTTTTTGTCAAGCCGAAGGATTTTTATTTGTACGTGAAGCTAAAGAGAAGAGTGTACTATACCACTGTTGATGACGTTTTGAGCTATTAAATGAGACAAATGACTTTATTGGGATAGGTGTAAACAATAGGCTATATGGGTGTCGGATGAATCGAGGTGATGGAACGTGTACTCTACAATATAAGTATGTATTTAAAAGCATTTTGAGTCGTTTGTTGACGAAAAGCACATTCTTGGCAATGCCGTGCGTCTATTGCAGTAAAAACTCTTTCTGTCGCCCAATAGATACTGTATATGCTGATGTAAATGTATATACTGAATAGGTTAGGTTAGGTTAGGTAAAGGGGCTGCCATGCTGACGCACAGCACACATAGACCACCACTGGGTCCGTTGTGATACCACTAGATCCACCTAATGAAAAACCTAGGCATTAAAACCAGCCTGTGCTGGCAATGTAACGATTGAGCTGTATTGCACTCGTTTCCTTAAGGTCTTCCCAAAAAAAGCGGGAACCCAAGAACCTCCTCCGCCTCTCAGCCAGGGCCGGACAGTGACATAGGAGATGGAGAACGCTCTCCTCCTCATCCACGTCATCACAGCTCCTGCAGTAGTCATTGTGAGGAATGCGAAGCCTCCAGGCAAGCTCTCCTATAGGACAGTGCCCCGTAATAACCCCCACAACTCTGCCAATGTGATTTCTGTTCAGTGAAAGCAGTGTGGCGGAGCGACTAGGGTCGAGTTTCGGCCAAATCGACTTCGTTGTTTGGCACGTAACGCCGTTTGACCATCTCATGTTCGCCCTGTCAACCGCAGTGGCTTTGATAGCAAGTTTGCACGATGAGGCAGGCATTTTGAGGTAAGCGCGGTCCCCGTCAATAACTCCGGTTGTCCCCACTCGAGCCAGCTCATCCGCCACGCAGTTACCTGCGAGACCACAGTGGCTCGGTATCCAACAGAGCGTTATGTTGAAATAACCACCCATCATTCTGAGGATTAAACGACACTTCGCGATGGTTTTCGATGTAGTCGGGACGGATTTAAGTGATCGAATTGCAGCCTCACTATCCGTGTAAATAGTGACGTCCCTCGTGGTCACAACATGATTTCCCAGCCAGTTCAGAGCTTCCAGGATTGCAGAAACCTCCGCCTGTAGGACACTGCAAAAGTCGGGAAGGCGGAATGACAAGTTAATTCCCAATCCTTCCGAATAGATGCCAGCTCCGACTCCACCGTCGGCCCTAGAGCCATCCGTGTAGATGACAATGGAGTCGGTGGTCATAAGGGTGTTAACACACCATAGATCCCTTGACGGAATCAAGCTGGCGTGGTTCCGACCGAAAATGTATTTCGCACAAGTATAGTCAGTCTCCACAGGGAGATCCAAGTTACCCAGTATAGTCGAGTGTCCGCCACTCAACGTGCGCCACTGGCCAGTTTCGCGAAGGCGTAAAGCCGTGTTAGCCGCCAGCTGTTCGCCGTAAATGTCCAGGGGGAGCAAGCCGAGCACCATGTCTAGTCCGGCTGACGGAGTTGTTTTGAAAGCCCCCGTTATGGCCAGCGCCGCTAGCCTTTGTACCTTACTTAGTAGGTTGCAATAGGCCGCTACCCGGAGTGCCGACCACCATACACTTATTCCGTACAGTAGTATAGAACGTACTACAGCTATGTATATCCAATATACAACTTTAGGCTGCAGGCCCCAGTTCATACCTATGGCCTTCCTGCACGAGTAGAGGGCAACAGTAGCTTTCTTGACTCGTTCTTCGATGTTGGGTTTCCACATTAGTTTCCTGTCAAAGATGAGACCGAGGAACTTAGCTTTGTCGGTGAAAACCAGTTGAATGCCCTCCAGTGAAGGAGGTTCGATAGGGGGAATCACGCGTCTTCTGGTAAAGAGCACAAGCTCTGTTTTAAGCGGGTTAATTCCGACGCCGCAGAGGTTCGCCCACTCTGTTAGAAAAGAAAGCGCATTTTGCAATAGCCCGGACATCAGGGAATTTACCTGTGACTGCGATGGCAACGTTATCTGCATACGCAATAACTTTGCACCCGACCTCTTCCAGTTTTAGAAGCAGTCCGTTGATCGCTACATTCCAGAGAAGGGGAGACAGTATACCCCCTTGCGGGGTTCCTCTACAGACATCCCTGCATACTGACGGCGTACCAAGTGTAGTGTGTATGCGCCGAGATATTAGTAGTATGTTAACGAGTTTACAAAGCGACTCGTCGACCTGGAGGCCCAGGAGTGCCTCAATTATCGCACTAGGTCTAATATTATTGAAAGCACCTTCAATGTCCAGGAAAACAACCATCGTGTATTCCTTTTGAACAAGGGATTTCTCAATCTGACTGACCAAAGAGTGCAGAGCCGTATCCACCGACTTACCCTTCCAATAGGCATGTTGCGACGTGGATAAAAGCAGTGGCGGGATAGTATCCCGCAAATGGATGTCAACCAGTCTCTCTAATAGTTTCAGCAAAGTTGAAGAGAGACTTATTGGTCGGAGATCGTTTGGGCGCGCATGTGAACTTCTACCCGTTTTCGGGATAAAAATCACCCGCACTTCCCTCCAACTGCGAGGAACGTACACCAGCTCCAGGCAGGCCATTAGGATACACTCTATCCAAGGATATATAATGTCTACACAATGCTGCAAGTCCGCAGGAATGATGCCATCGGGTCCAGCCGACTTGTAAGGCTCAAAGCTGGAAATTGCCCACAAGATCTTCTCGCGAGATAAGATGGATGCACTATCACATGGCGCTATGCGACGCGTGGAGGGGTCCCTCAGCGGAGCTGCCGCCGAACTACCAGGGAAGTGTGTGTCAAGTAGACACATAATGGTTTCCCTGCTCGAGGACGTCCAGGACCCGTCTTCTTTTTGTAGGAAACTTGGCATAGATGGATTTGACGCCAGGACTTTCCGAAATCTTGAGGTCTCACAAGATCCTTCGAAACGTTCGCAAAAGTTCCTCCAAGCATTGCGCTTCGCTCATCTTAATTCTTTCTTGAAAGAGTTCAGATGTTTTTTATATAAGTGCCAATCCGACTCCAGCCTTGAAGCCTTAGTATATACTGAATAAGTATATACTGTATATGAGCATTAGATCCAACATTTACTGAGCAATGGATACAGTATCTATTGACAGATACAGCACCTCTTAGCAAGCAGATGCAACATCTATTGAGTACAGGTCGTAATATTTGATGACTAAAAATACAACATCTATTGAGCATGAAATGCAGTATCTATAGATCAACCGATACAAAATCCAATCCATCCAACAGACGCAGTATCTATTGACAAACAGATAATTGCCAAGAATTACTTTTTTCCTAACCAAAGCACTCAAAATGACATGAGCAGTACTCTACAGCATTCGCCTTATCACTCCGATTCATGTGATACCTATCTTATTCATATTCCCCTTAATTACCAGGAATATCCTTTTTCAAAGGACTCAAAATGCAATGACCAGTACGCCAGGGCATTCGCCTCATCGCTCCGATTCACATGACACCCATCTTGCCCGTATTTCCTACATTAACAAGAATATCCTTTTTCCTAACCTTAGTCCTGCAAACGACTAAAAATGCAGGGGCCATTACACCAGAACATTCGCCTCATCGCCCCGATTCATATGACACCCATCTTGCTTGTATTCCCCTTCATTACCGGGAATATTCTTTTTCCTTACAAAAGGACCCAAAATGCTATGAACAGTACTTCGGAGCATTCGCCTTATCACTCCGACTTATTTTATATGACAGCCATTTTGCCCATATTCCCATTCATTACCAGGAATATCCTTTTTCCTCACCGAAGGACCCCAAACTCAAGGACATCCATATTGCCTGGATTTGACTTCATTGGCGAAAAGTCCTTTTCTTCATTGACGGACTAAGAACACTATCAATCAGTAGTCAATACATTCCCCTCTTTCATACGTGTGAGGCGAACGTATGAAAGAGGGGAATGTATTGACTACTGTTTGTACAAACAAAAATTCTACATTTCACAGACACACAAATCACAAACGCGAAAAAAAGGCCGTGCCTCTCACCCAAAACACAAGATTTTACACATCAGTACGCGAGCGAATTCTCTGTACAACAAACTAGTGGTTTCATTTTATTACAACACAAGTCGCAGAAGAGTTGCGGCAGTAGACGAAGAACATGCAACGCAACGTTTTTGCAGCCGTCGCAAACACGTTGGGTTGCAGTCGCGTTGCATCAGTGGACGAAGGCCCTTACAGTAAGTAATGAGGAAATCGTAAAGTGAAGTAATTAGGAATTAGCAAGAGAAGTAATTTAAGAAGTATTATTGTGTCTCTGACTGTGGAGTGGACTGTGGTGTTGTTTGATTCAATTTTAATTGACGCCGACCCCAGCCTATTACAAGTAAGTTTCATCAGGCCATTAAATATTTGGTAATCCATTTGATCCGTAGTTCGGATGACGCAATACGGTTAGCTCATTCGCCTACTATGCACTGAGACCCGGTTCGATTCCTACTGACTGCAGTAGTTTTCGATAAAAAAAAGTGGATCTACGTGCCGGACTATGAGCCAACTCAGCTGTTAAGTGAGTAGCCCCATGTATGGGGTAAATAACTCGGTTGAGCGTGTTCTTCATCACACACCTCTGCACAAAAACGCACCGTCACGATCTAGAAAATGAAATGAGATGAGTTAGCATCTCGAGGCCATGGTCTAGATTGGACTGTTGCGGCAGTTATTTATTTATTTATTGAGGTAACTGTTCTTTTCGGAACAACAATCAAGTGATCAGGGGTTTGCACTAGGATATTGTAATTAACAAGCATGGATGCAAGAGAAATTTCAAACCGGATCTCTATCACTATTTTAAGTTTAAAAACACAATTTTTTGGAATATTCTACGGACAATAGTTGGGACGCTAAGCGATTTGACCTTGCAAAATATGAAAGAGAAATGCCGTTTGGTATTATTTTTGGTAGTCCCCATACATTCATTTTAAGGGATGGAGCCATCTTGGACCTCGCGGCTGAGCGGCTGTGCAGGCGAAAAACCGAAAAATCGAGCCCTTTTTTTAATATTCTCCTCACAATTTGTAAACGGTGTCTCGGATCGAAAAACTTATTTGGATTAAATTAAAGAGCATCAAATTCTACATGCAATGCATTGCTCAAAGTTGGAATTCGGTTTAGTAGTACAGTCAAAACCGATAGTCGAAAAACGTCACCTTTCGAGGTTTTGGAGGAAAATCACACTATTTCGCTTTTCAAGCTCACATATCTCTGAAACCGATGCTACAAATGGAAAAACTTATTAGACAAAAGTTGAAGACATTTCTATTACAAGTTTAACTAGCACAATGACAACAATAGGTTAAAATATCTACGAATTTAGGCTAAACTAAAACTTTTAGCTGTAATATTTATCGAGATATAACTATTAAGGCTCAAATCGCAAAAAATCGTTTCTGCATTTTTGCTCACAACTACACTAAAAACGGGCCGATTTGAAAAATATTGTGCTAGTTAAACTTGAAATAGAAATGTCATCAACTTTTGTCGATTGTGTTTTTCCATTTGTAGCATCGGTTTCAGAGATATGTGAGCTTGAAAAGCGAAATAGTGTGATTTTCCTCCAAAGCCTCGAAAGGTGACGTTTTTCGACTATCGGTTTTGACTATACTACTAAACCGAATTCCAACTTTGAGCAATGCATTGCATGTAGAATTTGATGCTCTTTAATTTAATCCTAATAAGTTTTTCGATCCGAGACACCGTTTACAAATTATGAGGAGAATATTAAGAAAAGGGCTCAAATTTGTCAGTTTTTCGCCCGCATAGCCGCTCTGCCGCGGGGTCCAAGATGGCTCCATCTCTTAAAATGAATATATGGGGACCACCAACAATAATACCAAACGGCATTTCTCTATCATATTTTGCAAGGTGACGTCCATTTATGTCGCTTAGCGTCCCAACTATAACGTTTCATATGCTAAATAACGGCGAACTCCGAGATGAGGGATTTTTGACGTAAATGTGGGATATTTGGCTATCCTGGGTGGAATAACCGCTTGTAGCCGTCTGTCAACTCAGAGCATGGTGTTGTACAGTACACCATCAAAGATTTGGTACACTTCAGCGTTGTATTCCCAGCACTTTTGCAGGATTAATTTAACCGTAACAATTGATTGGTTGTGGAGCGACTAGGTCTGAAACCGCCTTGATACTCGCCTATAATTCGTTCGGCTTACGGTTTTATTCTACTCCCCAGAATTTTCGTCAGTATTTTTTAGGACGTACAGACTAGAGAAATGCCTCTGTAATTCTAACACTGCAATTTATCTCCCTTTTTGTGTAAAATGTTATACTCGTATACACGTCTGATTATGTCGCTGCTTTCAAGAAAACAATTCATGATTAAATTTCAAACTAGAAAATTGTAAAACACTAAATACATGTGCACATATCTCTTAAAGCACCTCATAGCTTCGATTGTAATAAATAAAAAATAAATAAAAATAAAGTGAAATACATGAAATTGGATCTGATTTGAATAAAATAACAATTTCTCAACTATGTACATAATTTTAATCAAATGTTTCTGCATGTGTATTAAATTTTACAAAAAAGAAAGACATAAAATCCTGCTCATCTTTTTCCTTGTCACCAGCTATTTCACTTGTTGTTCAGCGTGTAACCTACATCCGCTATCTGTTAAGATTTACAATATAAATACATACTTACTTGTTTCATCTTAATAATTTGAATATATACCTCATACTGTGTATGTAGGTAATTCCATTCGCCTATACACATATACGAGTATCACCATTGATTAAGGTAAAGCCTGCAAATTACGGAATAAAATTGATATATCAACTTGCCAGGAAAAGCATAATTCGTTCAAAAAGAAAAAAAAATCAGCTTACCATGTAAGCTGACAATTGGAGGGTGGTGCCAGTAGAAATAGCGTGGAGGTATCTATCCATATATCGATTGCCTGGAGGTAATTTTCTTCTAAGTTGTTTGTCGATGAAAACAGAACAAGGGTGAAACCATTTTCTCGATATACTTAAACACCTCCGCTCTGTAGCCGGTAGGTTGGAGGCGTATGCTCAATTAATCTCCTGTGTATAATAATCAAAAGAAGAGCAAAAGATGACGGTGTTTACTCTTTGTTACTTTGATTGTGTATTAGTGATGATGATACTGGATGGCGATGAAAGATATATGTTCGTGGTAGTATGCAAGGCTAAAGCTAGGGCAACATATGCGCGCACAAAGTACGTCCATTCAAGTCTTTTTAAAATAATATTGACTTTAGGTGACAATACACGGAGCACACATATTACATATTATATACATAAATATACCTAAATTTTTTTAATAGTAAAGTATCCTTCCTGTATAAAAAATAAAATTTCTGGTACTTCGTACCGTCTTAGTCAACATGCTTACAGGGAGTATTATTATTATCTATTGTACAATACAATATAAGATACGCCTACTACTCTATTTCATTGCCTGAGGACAAACATCATCAAAGTCATTATCAGACAAATAGTGATGAAACTGGGTCTGGGGTTGGCGGGAGGAGAACGGTCTGGAAGACGAAATACTTTTCTCTTTTCGTAGTCAAAAAACATGCAACATAGAAATTATTGCATCCCTGGCCATATCAAACCGAGCTTCGAATCATTTAAAAATATGTGATGATGGATGGGAGCAGTATTCACTGCGGCACCTGTAAACGTCGCGTCGGTCAAACGAGATGAAAACAAAAACAGATAAATGTAACGCAAGTGAAGAAATTGGAAATACTCACTGCAGGTACCCCCTTAATACACCATAAGCAATCCGTATGTATGTATGTATGTACATGTTTGGGATTCACGAAAATTTCTTCTACATATAAGTAAGTATAAGGAATTTTCGTGAATCCCAAACACAATTACTACACAGCAATCAACCTTAATCGATGATGTAATCCATCACATCAGGTTGAAACAGTTTATGCTTTCGAGGTATTTACCAGTAGCGTTTGCCATAGCATGGCCATGTTTTTTGTCGTATAACTACACCAGACATATTTTTATACACATACGTAACATACAGGGCCTAAGTTACCTTTAATTATTGTTCAATTTTCGGCAACACAGGCGTGGTGTAAGATGCCATTGCTTCATACCACTGTTCTTCTTCAACCAGACTATGATGTACAAAGGTTCGGATAGAGTATATACTGGTATTGACAATCCATAATAAAAAAAAAATTGGTCAGACGATTACCTTGATTTTTACACGAAAATGATAATTTCCTTTAACTGTTACGTACATTTAAACACATTTTTTTATCGTGACCGTTTATCCAGTAGTTTTTTTCCCTTACGCACACCATTTCCAAACTTTTTGTCAGTCCGAATAAATGATATCACTCAACTAATTTCGACAACCCCTTTTGTCCACAACCAAATAGAGAACCACTCCATTTTCGACGTTTCGCAATTGGATTTTTGGCTCTTCAACCCTAGGAGGACAGCAGAAATATGTGCAGAATATCTTGGCTATGACGATGACACGAAAAAGGTGTTTCTCAGTAAAGGGTTTTGTTGAATTCAAATTGAAACTTCCATGCACGCCCGTGTTGGAGATAACCAGGAAATATGTACGTATGTGAGACTAAAGGACTACTAACCACAGTAACCGTATTTTAAGTTTAACCCTGATACTGGTGGATATTTATGCATGTAGTGTAGCCACATACAAGAACAAGCTCTTCAGCGCGTCTACAAAATCGTTTATTGCTTTGATAAATGCAAATTTTATTTATTTTGGAGAATACGGCATAAACTAGGACGAGGTGGATAGTTTAAGGCTTTTTTTGCATCTTATGGAAATGGCGGGTTTAGTGTTTTTGTTAATATACCAAAAAAGAACGCAACCATCACCCGACAATAAGCAAGATTGTGCAGTTATTCGACAGTTTAAATTTATTAAGAGTACACAAATGCACTTTTTTACTTCATCTTGACCACTATTTTTATTTTTTTTTTGTGCCTGACGCGTTTTGCTCTTTCGAGCATTTTCGGAGGAATGGATAAATTACGTGTTTCAAATATACAATTTCTGGTCTTAGTTCTAAACATGTCCTTCTCACAGATTTTAGTCATTATACAACATTCTTATCTCTAGACATTAGGCGTGTTTTTTTCAAGATCCATATAGAGCAGGTTAAGACCACACAATTACACTAACAATTTGATCTGAGTTGCTCTCGATAGAACGTTTAGTGCAGGATTTCTACTCCGTTAAATAGTTCCATATGTAATATGCAGGCGGAGCAGGCGTCGAAATTTTAGAACAGTTTACAGTTTGGGAAGCACATAAAGTTCATTTCCTCTCAATAAATTGTCCGTTTTATGTAACTATTTGGAATAGTAAACATACAAAATAATTTTGCTGTCTAAAGGAAATTTGTCCAATTGTATATGTACTAAGGATTTAAGTTTTCTCTTGAAATTCTAGTTGACATTTGAATTCCAACTAAACCAAGACACACTCCCTTAACAAAGACAAAACCCTACTCCGTTAAATTTTTCTGGATCGTTTTTTTCGTCACTTAACTTGCTCTGCTCTGCTCTGTACGAAAAAAAGCACCTATTATGGTTTTACATACCTACTACTATCGTATATGGACATAAAAGGACCTATGGGTGAGGTGGTATTCGTGAAACGGTATGTAGAAGGAGCTCAAGATGTGTATTTCAAGTTGAGGAGTCATGAAAGGTTAAGGTCGGTATGATCATTTAAGAGGGATTTTCCTGGTTGTTTATTGGATCTATTGATTTTTAGAGCTAGAGGCTTAGTTTTTTCACTTTCGGACATACGAGTATGTGTAGCACTTGGGGTTGAAAATTATTCCCAACTTTATGACCGGTTTCTTGTAGGTGCTCAGAAAAATTTGAGGAGTTAGAGCCGTTCATGTGTTCTTTAAATCTGACCTCGATCGATCGGCCTGTTTGTCCAACGTATTATATGTTGCCGAACATTCTGGGGATTCGAGTTTGTATATCCCAGGTTTTTTTATATATGTAGGATCGAGGCCTTGCACTTAAAAGTCTCTTCCCCAGGGTGTTACCACTTCGAAAGGCTGGGGTCATGTTATCTTTTCTGAATAAGTTGCCAACTTTTCTGAGAGGGAGGGGGTGTATGGAAGCGAGATATAGTGCTCAATTCATGCTGTTGGGTCCTTAAGGTAGACCAAGTTCCTGATTATTTTAGTCCTCTTCTTTTTTATGAGGCTATCCACCATGTCTCGCTGGAACCCGTTGTTCATAGCTATATTTCTTATGATGTTAAGTTCGCTTTCTCTATATTAGGTTCTGACATAGGGATCTGGAACGCGCGGTGTTCCATCGAGCCATATGCTACCACTTTGTATGACCAAATGCAGACTGAATCCTCGGGGATGGTTTCATCCGAAAATGTTGCTTTGCGATGAAGTCGAAGTTGTTATCTACGTAAGAAATTGTCAATTCAAGAAAGTTGATGGTATTATTTACAATTTTCTCAAGAGTGAACTGAATGTTTTTGTTGACCGTATTCAAGAATGTGAGAAACGCATCCAGTTGTCTGTTTGAACCTCTAAAACCTTCCTTGCCATTTCATACCACTCTGCGGCTTTGCGTTGCTCTGCCTGTGGTGTTGGCACTTCGCCCATTCTGGCGGTATAATCTCAGCTTCCTTCTGCAAGCAGCTCAGTCTTGGATTGTATCATCGCCAAGGATATCATCTACATATCAGTACCAAAAACGATGTGTTTTTTCGACATGGTGGAGGAAGTTATCCATGTAAATTTCAGCCAAGAAACGACTTAACGGGAGGCCCATAGATCCACCTGTACGTTGTATGAACGTCTCACCTCCGAATTGGAAATAGCTTTGTTGAAGGCACGTCTTGAGTATGTTGTATGTGCTCATTATGTCACTTTTCTTTAGTGGGCAACTATTTTTGGTGTTTAGAATAGATTCAACTAACGTAGGACATTCGTTGGATGGTCTGTTGAAGAAGATGTTGTATACATCAAATAAAACGAGCTTGAAATGTTCCTTTACAGGAGGAAGGGTCTACAGTTTCGATGTCAGTTCCCTGGAGTTTCGTACCCCGTTCTTGGGTTCGAAATCGGACATTTAACGTAATTTCTCGTTGACTGCCTTTGTTAGAAGGTATGCAGGTGCTGTCATGTAAGGAACTACTGGGCGGCAGGGGTTTCCTTCTTTGTGAACCTTTATCAAGTCAAAGATCTTCGGGCCTTCGATATTCTTGGGAATTACTTTCCGTCTCTCATTTTCCTTGGGGAAGAGGGCGAAAGCTAAGGAAATCGACTGTTTTACATCTCTCGGGAACCTTTGTGTCGGGTCTTTCTTTAGTTGTTCTGTGTTAAGCTTAGAGATAGCTAGTTGCATTTTGGTCTTGTATTCCTTATTGTGTAAAGCAACAATCGTCCGCTTTGGTCACTGTGAGTCCGTTTTTCCTCAATCCCTGCTGTCGGTATGTAGTCCTTTTGTGATCGGTTCGACGTTACCTTTTCAGTTCATGTTTTTGAATTTAGAGATGATCTCACCGAATTGCTCTCGAAGGAGATTAGGGATATCCTTTTCGTTCCGTAGGATGCCCAACTCCGAATGGACAAAGATATTTCTTATTTTCTTGTGTATCCGCTGCTGGTGAAAATTTATGTCCCATTTCTAGCAATTCGATTGTGGCAGGCTGTACAATTTTGCATCGATAGTAATAACATACAGGCAAACCCCGATATAAGCAGTTTCGATTTAAGTCATTTCGCACTTAGTCGTCGAATATTTCCCACCCCTCCTCGATTAGCGACTACTTTGCTTCACACTTACGTCAATCCGCAAAATTCGAAAAATTGTAATTGCTTAAATTGTGCCATTTGTTTTTGATTGCCTTATATTATGCATGTGAAATTCTTAAGATGGACAAACACTTGCGTCCAAAATCTAAATTTTCCCCGGTCGAATCCAAAATCTTCCTGTCAAATCCATACATCAACCGGCAAAAACTTGGCATTGGCAACGTTCTGCGGCGAATTTTCGGGGCAGTTTGCGATCGAGATGGATGGCGCCTCCAGTACAACCACGAGTTGTATGAACTGTACAATGAGCTGGAAGTTTCGAAAATCGTTAAACTACAACGACTTCACTGGGCAGGGCATGTACAACGAATGGACGATGATCGCATGCAAAAGAGAGTAATGAACGGACGACGAGTCGACGGTGCGAGACTGCGAGGACGGCCGACAGCTCGTTGGGAGAGCTCAGTATATGCGGGCGCCTAGCAACTACTGGGCTTCCAACATTGGAGGACGCGGTCACGTGACCGAGATAATTGGGGGAAAACGATCCAGGCGGCGAAGGCTCGACGTCGGGCTGTCGTGCCACGATGATGATGAATGCACTGAAAGGTGTCGAGAAAATCCATTTGCCTTGGTAGGAAGTATAAAAAAAAAATTGGTCTGAATGCCCAAATAGTTAAATAAATTTGACAAAGTCGCCCGACACCGTTGAAACACACAAATTCGGGTTGAGCTCATCAAATTGGGTTTAGCAGAAAACAAATGATAGGGAAATTTTCGCAAAAAAACTAATCCGACTTCCCTAAAAATCGTGGCGAAATTGAAGCTGAAGTGGACCATAGACATTTCAAATGGAAGTTGAAACTTAATTTTACGTATTTTTTTTTCTGCTTATTTCGCAACGAACACATCGCTTAGCAACGAATGGATATTATTTCTATTGCATAGCAACGAGTGAATTTTTTTTTTTGCTACGCAATGTTAATTTATCGGATTGGTGGCACTGCATTCACAAAGAAGGAATTACGTTAGCTCTACAAATTGTAACTAACGATTTATAATTCCGAAGATTTTCGAATGATTATTCGTAAGGATACTCGTAAACATGAAATTGAATTATCATTCGAATGAGAATGATCATTCGCACGCATCGCGTGTCAAAGGTATAACCCCGTCGTATATTCTCTTATTGCCTTGACCCCTCCAAGGGCATGGGCGCGTCAATATCTCTAGCATTTCTATGCCTTGTTGACGTTTCAATAGCGTATCTACTTTTCGGAAGTGCAGTTGCCAGCATGCACCTCCTATCCGCGCCGTGTTTATACTGACAAGCTCGGAGCACTGTGAGAGTTCTATTAGTACTCACAGGCAGTTTTTGATCGCGCCGAGATTTGATCTCCGAACTCTAGATAGCTCTACGATACTAGAGCGCAATATGGGGGTATACGCCTATACTGACAAAGAAAAATTCGCTGAGAATGAACCGACCCCTTCTAGGTGAAAATCCTTATGCAAAACCAACATAAAATTACACATGTATGTACATACTTCCAATTTGAAAAAATTATCGTTTTCTCTGACGCCGACAAATTTCTAATCTTTCACTATCAATCACTTGGATGTTATATTCATTATTATGAATTCGATTATCATGGCATCGCAAAATCATCTGCTCCAAATTTGCAAATATGAATATTTTTTTGAATTTTTGCGGTGTTAAATAACATATTTCAAGAGTTCCAAAAAAATCACTATTGCAATCAAACTGTTGAAATTGGTATACTCTCAAGTGCTCATACATAAACACCAGTTTAAAAGCTGCCTGCGTATGTGAACTTATTTTTAGTGTTTGATCAATCTCAATTGGTAAATTTTTCTCTTCATTTCAATGGGTTTTTTTTTTTGAAAATGTTTCGAGGATTGTACTTTGAGTTGCTGTTTAGTCTTTTTACCGCTAGGCTGATGGAAAAATTGAGTATGTAAATTGAAATTTTTGCACGTTTCATCGGCAAATGCAAGTGCACAAACGGTATTGAAAATGGCACAATTCAACGATGTTTTTCGTACATACAAATTTATCAGCAGAATATGCTAAAAAACAGTCGTGACCCAACTGAAATTATGAAGGTACAATGAATCGATGAAACTTCGCTCTGCGACGAAGATCGGTATATACTTAAAAGAATATGTTATCTAATTATTGTACAATACATGCAATTAAAAAATAAAAATATGAAAGTGGTATCATCATCATTTCGCCCTGCAACCAAGTACACCAAAGCCATCCTCTGCTTTATACATAAAAAATTTTTAGGTATGTTTTTATTTTTTTTTTTGTGCAAAGTGTAATTTGTAATCCAGCGCGTTTAATATTGCCGACAGGGCCTGCATTTTTGCATCTAGTGCTAAATGGAACGAGTCATCACGGGACCATTATTACTGATGTGGCCTACTCCTTTATCGTGACTATTACCTTCAACTAGCACTGGACCATTGGCCTACCATCCATTTTCGACTACTACGGGAATGCAATTTTCTGTTAAAAGCTTCAACACTTCACAGCCCTCTCTTGGTCGGATTTGTATTGTTGCAATATGAACCTTGCAGTTGTGCATAAAAACACCGGTAATGTGTATCTGTATCTTTTTTTTTAGTCAATACGCATAGCTGCGAGTCCTTGATTGAACAGTTTTACAGAGTAAAGTGCCCAAAAATGTACATGATATAACATGTATGTACTATGTTTGTATACACATTGTCTCCTTAAAGTATAACGTATTTCAGCTATGCAAAAACGGGATAGTGAGTGGTTCTTTCTTAAAAACAATTTTTTGCGAAGGAAATTAACTTTTTTCCTAAAATAAAAAACGAAATAGAATACGGATAAGTTTTAATTCCATTGCTAAATTTTCTTGTTCTTATTGAAGTGAGAAAGCAGCAAAACCCGAAATGCGACATATCTGAAACATTGAGCTATTAGCTCTTCTCTAAGTTACAGTTTTGCCAGAATAGAGAACTGATTCAAGTGGACACACTTCTTCCGCACTCTTTATACGAAAGGCCATATGCAAAACGCTTTGCTTTATACTCGCACACCAGCTAACAGATTTTCTTTCCCGATATCGTTTCATTTACATTTATTACATCGTTTCCCTATCCTTTATATGAGCTAAGCAGGAATAATAAGGCATTCTATTCTCACTCACCCTTACATGTAACCATAATGGGCTCCCAAGATCCATTTGACTGCAAAGACAAAAAAGGAGAACAGATCTGTAACAAAAAAATGGGAAATGTGAATGAATAAAAACATGATTCTTGAAAAGAAACAAATTGTATCCTACGCATTCATTCCTATCAAGATAAAGAAAATTTGTTTGAGAAAACCATGTTAGCTGCTCTATAGCTGGCGACAAGATTTTTGCAAACTATAGTTCCACATAAATATACACGAACAAAGTTGAAAATTTCGGAAAAGATACCAAAATCGTTGTCATCATGTTAAGATTGAAATCTTTCGGTTTTATTGCAGACTACTCAAAAAAATATATTACAGCTAAAAGTCATCCCTTCACACACGGTAGGGCGAAATGTGCTTATTTCGCAAAGATTAACTTAAACCTGATATATAAATTGTTTTGTGATTTGTCAGAAACATATTTATGATTTAAATTTGTGTTGCAAAAAAAAATCTAAAACTTCAATAATGTACGGATATCAGAGCCGTGGAGAGGAAATCCGGGAACGGGGTACAGCGACTTCCGGGATATTAACAACTTCAAATGGTTGAAATCAAGTAAAATAGTTATTTAAAATATGCAACCGAGAAAAACAAGTCGAAAGTTTTTAAAATACATCCGTCATCTTTCAATTCGACAAAAATCGTATTGGATATATATTCGTCATGATGTGAATGTTTAGTACGTGCTCAGACATTGATATGAAAGCAATGGCGGATCTAGAAAACGAGTTGGGAGGGGGCCCGACTTTGTTTGTTACCTGCAGAGGATATGTCTACATTTATTGAACTTTTCTGAACATTTCTTATCGGAGAGAAGTATGAAATGATGAACGTATAAAACCATGGGGGGGGGGGGGGGTGCAAAAGACCTCTTCCATAGTCCTCCTCGTGGGCGCCCTCTGGAACGGCTAACCAAGCCAACCGAGTTTTGCACTGCAAAACATTTGGTAGAGGCACGTAACGATTATCATCCTGAATGGCCAATAACACTAGTGCGTCTCAGGAAATAGGCGAACGGTGGAGTTGCAACATAGTTTTGAGAGCACCAACACGTCACACCCAGCTGAAAGATCATCAAAATAACGCACAATTAAAAACACCATTGGAGAGCTACCTCTGCGCTATATAAAAAATAGCTCTCGGCGACTCTTACGACACCTAAGGAAGCAACCCTTCCCCAAAGATTGGGTATGTGGGCTTGTAACCTGCGTACCTGAAATAAATTTACACTCGAAACATTAAACGAGCCTTGCGATACCACTGACTGATTCACCGGCAACGACTTTTAGCTACAAACAACAGACCACGATCGGTTTTTGGAGCGTTCGAACGATGTGGGGTGAGTGCAATAGTACGAGGCTCACTGAAGTTGAACGGGAAATGACCGCATATAACATCGATATACTAGGACTAAGCGAAACAAGATGGCCTGGATCGGGAACGACTTTATCACCAAGCTCCCAAACAATACTGCTCTACTCTGGAAATGAGGACGATACGTCACCTCGAATGGCAGGCGTCGGAATCCTGTTGACTAGGGAGGCACGCCTATCTCCAATTGACTGGAAGCCCATCTCCGACCCTATCATTACAGCCTGATTTAAATCCAGGGTAAGAAACATCAAAATAATTCAGTGCCCAACTGAACCAGCAGATCAATCAGCTAAGGATGCCTTCTATCACCGACTCGACGACACCTTCGACAAGGCTCCCAAAGATGACATAAAAATTATTATGGGGGATCTCAATGATAAAGTCGGGTCTGACAACCTTGGTTTTTTGGAACACCTAATGGGCAATCATGGTCTAGGCAAGAGGAAAATGGCCAGATGTTCGTGGAGTTTTGCAACTCTCGTCAGCTCTTAATCGGCGGTACTTTGTTCAAGCACAAACGATGCCATTTAACAATCTGGGTTTCTCCAGATGGCAGAACAGAGAACCAAATTGACCATATAGCCATTTCCAAGACATGGAGGAACTGTCTCTTAGACGTCAGGTCGAAGCGGGGCGCTGATATTGGCAGCGATCACCTATACTTGTTGTCGCGACTGTGCGTTTACAAACGGCAACAATCCATCGCCCTCAAAATGCAAGAATCTTGCCACGTTTTAATGTGCAAAAGATTAAAGTTTCATCTATAAGACGTGCTTATTCCACCGCCTTGCACGAAAGAGCTAATGCATGAGACTCCTACAATCGATGATAGATGGAACGTCGCTAAGGACTCATTTATTTCGTGCGGTGAAACTTTTGCGGGCAGATTGGAGCGTGGTAGAAGGCCATTCATTAGTGACTCTACATTGTCTCTAATCTCGGCACGAAAAAGAATTAAAGAACAAATCACCTCAGCTACTGACGACGCAGTCAAAGATCAACTTAGAGTTGAATACCGTTCTCTTCAGAAAAGCGTGCAACGAAGCGTAAGACGGGACAAACGCAATAACATCAATGCATTAGCAGAGAAGGCAGAGGAAGCGGCTTACCGTGGTGACAGTGGAACCCTTTACAAACCTATCAAGCCATTAACTGGCAAATCTTTTGTAACTGAACATCCCGTGAAAGATAAAGACGGGTCCCTACTGGCAACTGATGAAGACCAATAGCGACGGTGGAGAGAGCACTTCATTGAGGTCTTCAACAACACCTTTAGACATTTGAACTCGCATCTTCACTAGAAACTGAAATTATTCCGCAAATAGTCAGAGTTGATACCAGCCCACCATCTAAACAGGAATCAACTGTGGCTATTAAATCGATGGATGCGGGTAAAGCCCCGGGGATAAATGGAATTCCGGTGGAACTCTTTAAGGCGGATATCACCGCTACTGCGGATATTCTGCTTCTCCTTATCCAAAAGTGTTGGGAAACCGAAACTCTTCCTATAGAATGGAAGAAGGGCATCATTATTAAAATCCCGAAGAAAGGTAACCTGAAGGATTGTAATAATTGACGTGGAATTTGCCTCCTCCCCGCAGTCTCCACACTGATGGCGAAAATTGTCTTAAACCGGATCAAGCAAACAGTTGACCGCACACTGAACGATGAACAGGCTGGTTTTCGCGAGGGCTGCTCATGTAGCGACCACATCAACACCCTCCGAATTACCGTATTATTGAACAATCCGCAGAGTGGAGATCCCCATTACATCTCATGTTCATCGATTTAGAAAAGGCGTTTGACAGCGTTGACCGGGAATACATCTGGATGATATTACATAGGAGAGGTATACCAGATAAAATCATATCCATCATCAACGAGTCCTATAGCGGAGCCCAATGTCACGTCTTACACAAGGGTAAGCTTTCAGATCGCTTCGAGGTACATAGCGGAGTGCGACAAGGCTGCATTTTATCACCTATATTGTTTTTGATTGCCATTAACGACGTACTTTGCAGTGCGCTTCATGAACACCAGAGCAAAGGTATCAGATGGAACCTGTTTGAATACATCTGGATTACGCTGACGATATTTGTCTTCTTTCAAATGGATCGGATCATCTAGTTCCAATGACGAATGCCCTGCACCGTGAAAGTGGGAATGCTGGGCTTAAAATCAATGCTGCCACAACTAAGTACTTGAGCTTGGATCCAGGAAGATAGAGCGACATTTGTGTTTCGGGGCAGACGGTAGAAAAAGTGGACAGTTTTAGCTACCTCGGAAGCGTAGTTACAGTAGATGATGGAGCGGATGCTGATGTACTGTCTCGCATCAATAAGGCTCGGGCAGTTTTTTTCAGTTTGACTCCTTTCTGGCAAATCAACAACATTTCCAGAAGTACCAAACTCAGAATCTTCGAAACCAATGTAAAATCTGTGCTTCTTTATGGCTGTTCAACTTGGAAGGCGACCAGGGCGATAACAACTAAATTGCAAACTTTCGTGAACCAGTGTCTACGGCGCAACTTACACATACGCTGGCCGGAGGTCGTTTCTAACGAAAATTTCCTGTTCATTACTGGCCAGGACAGAGTAGGCAAATCCATAAAAAGGCGAAAGTGGCAATGGATAGGTGACACACTTCGAAAAGGGCCAGAAAACATTGCTAAACAGGCCCTCGATTGGAACCCACAGGGAACCGATGTCAGTCGCCGCGTTGGACGACTTAGAAACACCTGGAGAAGATCAGTTGAGGTCAAGGGTAAGTCATTAGGCAAATCGTGCAGACAGTTAAAGGCGATGGCGGCGAACAGGACGAGGTGGAAAGTCGGCGTGGTTAATGCCCTATGCCCCACAAGGGGTTGGCATGTTATACAGAGAGTGAATTCAATGCAAACAGTAAACATAGTTTATCATATTTATGTTTTAAACTCCGGGCCCCCTTTGAAAAACCAGGCCTGAACAAGCCCCCCACCACTTCCCTCCTATCAGGTGTAACGGACGGTTTGGTGGGCATCCGAAGAAGCCCATGCGGACGGAGCCTAAGGATGCATGGTGACCGTGAAGGTCGGGCTGTGCCATCTGGCGAAGAAAAAGGCTCTTCAACGAGCTCAGCAGCGGCCTAGCTTGCTTGCTGTAGCTCAGTTCGGGAGATGTGGGCGGGGTTTTCACAGCTCGCTGCCCCTGTCCTTTACGTATTAACAAAAATTCATAGGCCTGGGAAAGACAACACAAACAGCGGAGGTAAAATTGGGGAATGGTTGGCGGACGGATCAGACGCCCACGCGGTCGCACCTGGGTCCGGGTGTAATGGGACCCTCGGCCTCTGGTTTCGTACCACCAACAGATCACTACTTATCAGGTGCTGCTTCGATCTGCTGGTCGGAGCAGCACTACCAGACCATAATATAGTTCATTACACAGGCTTGAAAGTATTTGTCAAAATTTATGCATCTGCCTGGATCAAAAACCAATCAGTCGTTTTTAATGAGCATTTCAATTAATTCAGATCCAGTTGAATGGAACGCATCTAATGATTTGCAAATGCTTAAAGTATTGGTCGGTAGCTTCAACTCACGGACTCTTTAGTCAAATTCATATGACATATTTATCATTACCACCAACATCAGTTATCAACCAAATAATGGCTAAGTTCATAACATTGCTGCGATTTTTTTTTTAATTTTGTCCACTGAGTTTCTGATGGAAACAACATGCTATGCCATATGTTATAGTCAGTTATGAGCTGTGAAATTTGATAGCTGATGGATGACTAGATTCGACTGTTTTTCGTCATACGCGCTCGGTGGCCGTGGTCGTACAGTCACCGCTCTACGATACTAATCTAGAGCTCGGAGTTCGAATCTCGGCGCGACTATAAACTGCCTGTGTGGACTAATTGAACTCTCACAGTGCTCTGGGCTTGTAAGTACAAAGACGACGCGGATAGGAGCTGCATGCTAGCAACTGCAGTACCGAAAAGTAGATATGCTATCGAAACGTCAACAAGGAGTAAAAATGCTAGAGATATTGACGCGCCCGGGCCCCTAGAGGGGTTAAGGCTGGTGCAGCATATTGCGATACCGCTGTGTACTATGAACTTAGCCAGTTTCGAGGTCGGTGACGAGTTGATAGTCTGAAAGGATCCATTAAAAGCCATTGGTCAGTGAGGCGATAAGTCCATGACTTGGTGAGCAACTCACGGGCCCAACGCTGAATTAACTCTGTACTGGTGGTGAACTCGGGCCCATGCCAAAGATTAATGGGCTCACTAACTGAAACCGTATTTATGTATTTTATAATAAAATTTAAAAATAAGAAACATCCATTTGTTCTACGGCCGTTGGTAATTCTCCCAATACCAGCTAATTAGTTATTGATAAAATCTGCACGTCGTTATGATTTATGATACCATCAAACTATCCTAATGAAATCAGCCAGGACTTCATCCGCTTAACTACATTTTCGCAATTTAATAAAAAAAAATCAATACATTGAAAAGGACTACTATAAAACTCCCGGTGTAAAGTAAACGCCTGCAAGCGTTTAATTTTTGCTGGCATCTGTTTAAAATGCAAACAATACGGTTTATCTGAAACGACCATATTATTATTTTATCGCTTATCCAAATTTGTATTAAGTTGCATAGTAGATTCCCTGCTCGCTGAAGGACGCAGCTTATCCATGTTTTCTGCGATTCATTTCGTTGCCTTTTCCATACAACTCTGAACTCTCAATCTGATGGGAAAGACCGTGGCCACGCACACGATGGTAAAAGATACTATGCATAAGCGCATAAAAGAATTCTCGTTACTTTCACCGGATAGCCTCAGGAAACAATAATAAAATATCGGTAAAAGATATTTACTTAAAAAGGCAGGAGCGAAGTACGAGCATAATACGCGTATAAAAAGCCATATAAGATGGTATAGTGGGCGGCGCTGTTTCGGTGGAATCTATACAGTTTATAATATCCTTTATTTAAGCGGATAATACTGGTGGAGGTAATCTTTATGGAGCGAATATGATTGAAGGCCAACATTATGGCTTCAGAGAGGAGAGCAAACAATGATTGGTATTCGGTAATATTAAATATATTTCCAAGCCTGCATACTGAGACATCATAGAAGAAGAATTGCAAGCATTTAATGAAATCTACTGATATAACAGTATTTGCCCATGTAATAGCGGTATTTTTTGGTCAACAACACATTTCAGAAAAAAAAAATGAACAGCAAAAAAACGATACAGAACAGAATATCGAAAGAAGAATTTAGGGAGAAACGGGGTATTTCTTTGGTTCAGGCTGTATCTTGGGCTAGTTAGCCTTGAAACATCAACTCAAATTTCAAGAGAAAACTTTAATTATAAAGCGCGATCCCGACGCAACGACTTATCCATCATTTTGTAGCAACGATTTCTGAACGATGTCCACACGCTACGATTTACCCATCATTTTGTAGCAACTCATTTTGTAGCAACTCGTAGTCCGGATGGCGCAACGGCTAGCACGTTCGCCTTCTACGCACTGGGTCCCGGCTCGATTCCCACTGAATGCAGTAGTTTTCGTTAAAAAGGGGATTTACGTTTCGGACTATTATCCTACTCATCTGATAAATAAGTACCCATTCATGGGGTAGGGGGGCAAAGACCTTTTCCATAGTCCTCCGCGTGGGCGCCCCCTGGTAACGGCAGTGTATCAAATCGCTGACGGCCAATGTCTTAGCGATAAGACAGTTTGGAAAAGGCAGATAGCTGTAGCCTGAATGGCTGACGAACACCTAAGCGTCTCAGGTCTAGTAGGATGGATTGACTTGCGTAGTTGGACCTGCTACATAGTTGTGTGAACTCCAGCACGTTTATTAAACCATCTGAAGCAGCTATCTCCGAGGCCATCCCCTGAATGGGGTTAAGCGACGTGCTGACAACTCGTCCTTGTAAAAACCACTCCATGTCAAGAAACCTGGAACAAAAGCCTCGGATTGGACGGATCAACAACGACGACCACGCAAACGAATAAAGGATTATTCTTTCGGATCCTGGAATGTACGCTCCCTGAACAAACCGGGGGCCGAGAAGGCCCTCCTTCAACAGGTCGAAAAGTACAAACTGAGCATTACTGCAGTCCAGGAAACAAATTGGCTTGGCAGCGAGATTAATGACAAGAAATCGCACACAATTTTTACAAGTGGCAAACCATCGGGCCGCAAGGAGTTTGGAGTAGCATTTATAGTGAACAATCACCTCAAACCGCATATTACTGACTTCAAACCCATAAATGAACGGCTGTGTGCGATTCGCATCAAGACTCGATTCTTCAATCTCTGGCTCATCAATGTGCATGCCCCCACTGAAGTTAAAGAAGACGCAGTAAAAGACGAGTTCTACGCCCGCCTTGAAACTCTCTTCGACTCACTTCCAACAAACGACGTCAAATTGCTGCTGGGAGACTTTAACGCGAAAGTCGGGAATGAAAGCTGGCATCGGGGGACCACTGGAGGCCACAGCCTCCATGAAGAATGTAACGATAACGGCCAGCGACTTATAGACTTCGCCTGCAGCAGGAATCTAGTCGTAAGCTCTACGTGTTTCCCGCATCGACGCATTCACAAGCAGACCTGGAAGTCTCCAGACGCACATACCGTCAACCAAATTGACCACGTCCTCATTTGCAGGAGATGGGCGTCTAGTGTGATGGATGTCCGCTCCTATCGAGGAGCAAACTGCGACTCAGATCATCACTTGGTGAAGACGACCTACAGATGTAGAATTTCCTCAGTGCACCAGTCAAGAATCAGCCCTCCCAAAATCTTTGCGGTTGATAAGCTCTTGAGTGATGCTACAGCGGTGGCGTATACTACCGCCCTTGAGGAAAAACTATCACCTATGCTACACAACATCAGCAACACAGGCGTCCATGGGTTCTGGGAAGAACTCAAGGGTACCATCAAGGATGTCGCAGAGAAGGTCGTGGGATCTAAAGCCCGGCGAGCGCGAAATGACTGGTTCGACGAAGAATGCAAAAATTCACTTGACGCGAAAAACGAGGCCTACAGACAATGGATTCAACGAGGAACCAGAGCCAGAAGTGAAAAATATGACGAGCTACGGCGAATATCGAATAGAATAATTAGACGTAAGAAACGTAAATACCTTGACGAGCAGTTGCTGAACATAAACGAAAACTTAGCTAATAGGAACACCAGACAAGCGTACAAACTAGTAAATACAATTAAGAACGGCTACCAACCCAGGACTAGCCTTTGTAAGGACAAGGATGGAAACATCATCAGCGACACCGATGGTATTAACAAACGATGGGCCTCTTATTTTGAAGAGCTTCTAAACCGACCATCTAACATCCCCACACAGGAAGCTCTCGACGATATTGTTGATTTAGGCCCACCCATTCAACCCCCGACAGTAGAGGAAGTTGATCTCGCGTTGCGGTCACTAAAACGAAATAAAGCGCCGGGCGCTGACGAGATTCCAGCTGAACTGCTAAGATTCGGTGGAACGAGTCTAGTTGATGCCATACATCAATTACTCCTACGAGTATGGGAGAACGAGGAGATCCCAGACGATTGGCGCAGAAGCATCATCTGTCCAATTCATAAAAAGGGAGATAAACTGCGGTGTGAGAATTACAGGGGCATCTCACTAGTTTGTACGTCCTATAAAATTTTGACGAAAATTCTGGAAAATAGAATAAAACCGTACGCAGAACGAGTCATTGGCGAATATCAAAGCGGTTTCAGACCTGGTCGCTCCACAACCGATCAGCTCTTCTCAGTCAAACTGATACTCCAGAGGTGCTGGGAATACAACGTAAACGTATACCAAATCTTTGTCGACTTCAAGCAGGCATACGACAGTATCGATCGTGGAGTACTGTACAACATCATGCTGCAATTTGGTATACCAGCAAAATTAGTGCGACTGACAAAGATGACGATGACCAACTCCGTCTCACAAGTCAGGATCCAGAATAGACTTACTGATCTATTTGAAACACGCACTGGTTTGAAACAGGGCGATGGACTGGCTCCGACGCTCTTCAACCTAGCACTGGAATACGTTATTCGGGCCATGAATTTGGACAACAGCAAGACGCTACTCATCAAGTCGACACAATTAGCAGCGTACGCCGACGACATCAACATCATGTCCCGAAGATTGGCTGACGCAGAAGAACTTCTGCATACGCTCGATACCGCTGCAAAGGAAGTTGGATTACGTATTAACGAGGGTAAAACTAAAATAATGATGCAATCGGTGACAAGGACACCTGCACAACCAAGCATCAATGTGGGGGACCTCAACATCGAGTTCGTGAACAACTTCATTTACCTGGGTTGCAACCTGTCAAGGGACGCCAACGAAACTGACGAAATCAAGCGACGGATACAGTTAGCTAATAAGACTTTTTTCTCGGTTCTCCCCATAATGAAATCGAAACATGTGCACAGAAACACGAAGCTCCGCGTGTACAAAACCATTATACGACCAGTGCTATGCTATGGCTGCGAAGCATGGACCCTAGCTCAAGCCTCCGAAAACATGCTAGACACTTTCGAACGTAAGGTTCTACGGTGAATTTTCGGGGCTGTTTGCGATCGAGATGGATGGCGCATCCGGTACAACCATGAGTTGTATGAAATGTACGATGAGCTGCAAGTCTCGAAAATCGTCAAACTACAACGACTTCAATGGGCAGGGCATGTACAAAGAATGGACGATGATCGCATGCCTAAGAGAGTAATGAATGCAGAACGAGTCGACGGAGCGAGATTGCGAGGACGACCGAGATCTCGTTGGGAGAGCTCAGTAGGTGTGGACGCCGCGCAGCTGCTGGGCTCCCAAAATTGGAGGACGCGGTCACGTGACCGAGATAATTGGAGGACAATGATCCAGGCGGCCAAGGCCCGACGTCGGGCTGTCGCGCCACGATGATGATGATTCATGGGGTAAATAACTCGGTTGAGCGTGTTGCTGATCACACACCTCTGCACAAGACATACCGCCACGATCTAGAAAAAGAGATGATGCTAACTCATGTCGAGGCCATGATTCAAATTGGACTATTGCCCCAGTCATTTATTATTATTATTTGTAGCAACTCCGTCTCACAGATCAGGATCCATAATAGACTTACTCTATTTCAAACACGCACTGGTCTGAAGCTGGGCGATGGGCTGGCGCCGACGCTATTCAACCTAGCACTGGAATACGTTATTCGGTTTATGAATATGGACAACAGCGAGATGCTACTCATCAAGTCGACACAAGTAGCAGCGTGCGCCGACGGCACCAACATCATGTTCCGAAGATTAGCCACGCGGAAGAACTTCTGCATACACTCGACATCGCTGTAAAAGAAGTTGGACTAGGTATCAACGAGGGTAAAACTAAAATAATTATGCAATCGAGGACAAGGACACCTGCACAACCGAGCATCAATGTGGGGACCTCAACATCGAGTTCGTGAACGACTTTATATACCTGGGTTGCAACTTGCCAAAGGACGCCAACGAAACTGGCGAAATCAAGCGACGGATACAGCTAGCTAATAAGACTTTTTTCTCGGTTCTCTCCGTAATGAAATCGAAGCATGTGCATAGAAACACGAACAAAACCACCACACGACCAGTGCTATGCTAAAGCTGCGAAACAGGGACCCTAAGTCAAGCCTCCGGAAACATGCTACACACATTCGAACGTAAGGCTCTGCGGTAAATTTTCGGGGCTGTTTGCCATCGAGATAGATGGTGCATCCGGTACAACCATGAGTTGTATGAACTGTACGATGAGCTGGATGTTTCGAAAATCGTCAACTACAACGACTTCAATGGGCAGGGCATGTACAACGGATGGACGATGATCGCATGTAAAAGAGAGTAATGAGCGGAAGACGAGTCGAGGGAGCGAGACTTCGAGGACGACCGAGAGCTCGTTGGGAGAGCTCAGTATATGCGGCCACCGCGTAACTACTGGGCTTCCAAGATTGGAGGACGCGGTCACGTGACCGAGATAATTGGAGGACAACGATCCATGATGATGGTTGCAGCAATGACATCGTTTTCATCTTATCGAAGTGTGTGGACGGAAATCGGACGTTTTGTCGATAAAACAACATTATCTACAGCGGAAATTTGCAGAAATACCACCACGATGAAGGCAGAATTGAAAAAAAAACGACTAATCACAATTGCAACTGCATTTATACGCTCCCATATAGAAGATTAAATCCCACAAGGAACGCATATATTCGTAGAGGTGTCGAAAAAGGATCTATAAATTTTAACAATATCGTTGTCAATCGCATCGAAAGGTTGAACCGAGGAGGTTCATTTTGCCTGGGAGGATAAATTAAGCTGCTATTTGTAATTTTGGTTTTTCTATTCTTTCTATGATTGTACTCTTATCTTTCCAAGTTAGTGGTCAATACGGTTTGTTCAATGAATAAATCAATAGCTAAGTACAGTAGACTCGTGAAAACATAAACTACTAAAAATCAGGACCGTTCACCTCACGCCACTTATTCCATGTTATATAATAGTATTCTTTTCTGTGGTTTTCTTTAAACACGGCTTTTCCTCTTAGTCGCCTGAGTACAGCGATATCATTCTAGCTAACCATTTTGCTTCCGGCCTATTGCACACTTTGTATCGGAGCACTCTGCATCAGTTAAAATTGGGAAATCTTTACTGTAGATTAGGTTAGGCGTAAGGACTGCCAGCTGATGCTGGCAATAAAACGATTCAGCTAGGTCGCACTAGCGTTGTTGAGGTGCTCTAAGTCGTAGAATAGCGGGAAACCACAAAAATGTCTTCCAACCCGCCAAAGCATTCCAATGACATAGAAGGTGAATAACGCTCGCCTTCTCATCCACATCCTTATAGCTTCTACAGTAGTCAGGTGAGTTGCCCAATGGGGTAGTGCGCTATGATGACCACAAGCACCCTGCCCATTTGTAATCTATTTAACAACAGCAGTTCGACAGAGCGGCCAGATTCGAGTTTTATCACTCTCATCGTTTTGGAGAACTGCCGCCGTCGAAACATCTTGCGTTGGCCCTGTCGACCGCAGTGGACTTGATTCCAATGCATGGTGCAATAGGTAATTTGAAGTTTTCACGATTTCAGCTATCCCTTCATGCGCAAGCTCATCCGCTCTGCAGTTACCCGCAAAGCCACTCTGACCCAGTATCCAGCGAAGTGTGGTCTTTAAAAATCCACTCATTACCGCGAGGGCTGAACAAAAGTTCGCAGTTGTTTTCGATGTAGTAAGAACCGATTCAAGTGAACGTATTGCAGCATGACAGTCCATGAAAATTTTGATGTTTCTGGTAGTTACCACGTGACTATTCAACCAGGATAAAGCTTCCGAAATCACCGAAACCTCCGCCTGGAGGAAGTAAGCTGCATTGTTGGCAGCAAATTCGCAGCTAAAAATTCGCTTTAGGAACAAGTTTCTTGCATCATGTTCATCGAGATTCGCAAAAAAATATTATTCGTGTAACGTTGTTCCAAAACAGTAAAGGGAGGTACTAACCCCCGTTTTTTCGTGCGAAATCTCTAACAAAAACTGTCGAAAATCCGGTTCGCACGACAATTTTCGCTCTTCTCGGTACTCGGTTCTTCGCACGAAAATCCCATACACAGACAAACGTCTCCACACTGTTGTGGGCAATTTTTACTCGAAAACAATTACTTTGCATTTTATTTCGTGTGGATACCGGTCATAATAGTGGTGATCGCTCCCTTTTGAGTGAGAAGGGGAAATTCGAGCGTCATGTAGAGCACCGCGGATACGCGCAGTGTGCAAGTCTACACTATCACTTTTTCGTGGGAGACATAAGTGCAACATTTTCGCACGAAGAGGTTAGTACCAGCCTTAAGCAAAAAATATCTACTAAATAAAGTTTTTATAATTCATCTTTATTGTAATTTATGCGAACGTTCATAGGTTTGATTTTGGCAGTTGGAGAGCCTTCATAAAATATTTTTCAAATGAATTTTTCTTCGAGTATTTTCCCATCACACGAGATTTGACCCTACCTCGAGATTTGTTCAAATCTTCCGCGAAATTGAAATCTAGTCAATACATTGGAAAGAGTTCTAAATTTAGATTTGGGTAGTGATTTAAAAGAAATCTCGTCGAATTAAGTTGAATAACTCCAAATTCTATTTACCACTCAACATTGTGCCATAACTGACAAACCAACTTTGGCAATCATCTGAAAAATTAGCCTTCAAACTCAAATTTCAAGATAAAACTTTCCTTCCGACATCCTCATAGTGTGAATGAATTTCAATATTTACAAATCTACTTACACATATTGGGGTTAAATTTAATATGCTATTAACTACACCTAATTCAAATGGTTCTGAGCCACTTCTACTACTACTTGCACTATCATATCATCCTATGACAATCATTGTAACTTAACTACCTTTATTATCGCTAAAATTTTATTTAATTAGTCTCAAGATAAATTCTTAATAACATCAAATATCCCCATAAAATTGCAGACAATCATCCAAGGTATAAAGCCCAGAAATGAGACTCACTTCCCCAAATATTTAGTGCCGATTTTTTTTCCCGGGGAGGACTAAAATAAAAGTGGTAAAGGCAGGTCGAACGCAAAAGAAAAAAGGCAGCGATTTCAAAATTCGAACGATAGATGGAAAATTCCCAAGTTGCAAAGTTAACGAACGGCATAAGAAATATAGCCGACGGAAGCCAAGAAAGAGAAAAATAATAAAATTATTTGGAATGTAATTAAAGGCAATTAAGGTCGAAAGGGAATCCTCTTTTTGTTCCTGTTTGGGAGTGTTTCTCGGTCCCGATGGGTGTTCTAAATAAGAGGCAAATATCTGAATAGAAAGTTTTTCCATTTATTCCCCTCTCCTTTTTGCTTGTGAAATCTTTTTCTTTTTTTTTCCTATGATTTGCTCCAATTGGTATACATATCACCAGTCTTAAGAGCAAGGAGCGGTGCCCTTGCGTCCTAATTACATTAGAATAGGCAGGCTATTAATAGAGTCAATTAGACCTATTCTGTGGTGATGTGCGAAGTGAAAAAAGATTGCATTCTTTGGTGCTTCAGCTGAGATAGTTTTTTCAATCATCAGTTACGTTTAGTGTTTTTTTACCGTAGGCAGATTTTGCTTTGTCCTGAAGGTGGTATAACCGTATTCAAGCAGATAGTCGACCCCCTTTTTTAAACAATTATCGTTCGTTTGAAAAGAAGCTAATTTAATATTTAGTTTGTAGCTAGTAGCTTCTTAAGTAGTCCGGATGGCGCAACGGTTAGCACGTTCGCCTTCTACGCACTGGGTCCCGGTTTGATTCCTACTGAATGTGGTAGTTTTCGATAAAAAAGAGGATCTACGTGTCGGACTATGAGCCCATTCAGCTGTTAAATGAGTACCCATTTATGGGGTAAATAGCTCGGTTGAGCGTTTTACTGATCACACACCTCTGCACAAGACATACCGTCACGATATAGAAAATAAAATGATGCTAACTCATCCCGACGCTATGATTCAAAATTGGACTGTTGCGCCAGTAATATTATAATATTATAATATTTAGTAGCTTCTTAAATTAATTCTCAGATCCCTATTCAGTTAACGATTGTTCGAGAATTCATTAAACGGTATTTCATATGTGAATATCCATGAAAGTGAATGAAAATGAGAATAGACTAGTTGACGGCTAGTTTGCCGACGGCATGATACCCTTCATAGTTATTTCATACTAAGTTAGCCGAAGGCGTACGATTTGATCGCAATGAAACCGAGATATTTTTTTTTTTTAGAATAATTTTCGTACGTTATGAACGTTTGGGTCCATAGCGATGCCACGAATTGACAACGGGGCAAAGGAACTACGTATTGGGATTAGTTAATATCGTTGGGTCATTGTTGAGTTCGAAGGTTTTCGTCGCATTTGCGAATTCCAAAAGACTCTTTATACTGAGGTCCGGGACCGCCTTCAAGTTGCGGAAGAAGTAGGCACCAAGACATTTTTCTCTTGTTCTTGCGAGTGCTGGGCATTCACACAAGAGGTGTTCCAGAGTTTCTTTAATGTTAGGCAGCTGACAGTTTCTGCAACCATTGGAAGTTATCAATCCTAGCCTATAGACGTGCTCCCCTATCAGGCAATGGCCAGTAACTAATCCGACTAGCGTCGCAGACTTCCCTCTCTGTAGTTCTAGGAGTATGTTATAATAGTTTTTCTTGGATTGTAAGAATTCCAGACTTCCGTCGTTATCTTGGAATTGATGGCTTTGTTCCAATCATAATTGGCCAGTTGCATCATCTTAAGTCCATTTCTAATCTTATTGCCTGCATTGGTATAGAAATTGCTACTGCCATTGCGCTATCAAGAGCAGCACCCTGTTTTGCAAGTCCATCCGCGATGTCGTTGCCAAGTATGCCGCTGTGGCCTGGTACCCATCAGAGCTCTACTCTCCTCGAAGTACCTACCATTTGAAGAGCCGAAAGACATCTGAGCACTGTTTTTGATCTTATGGTGTCGGATTGTAGCGCTTTTAAAGCAGGTTGACTGTCCGAGTGAATAAAAATTTTTCCCTTCCTGCGAGCTGTTGAGGCTAGCTCTGCTGCCTTTTGAGTCGCTAGCACTTCCACCTGGAAAATACTGCATTCGTTCGGCAATCGGATGGATAAATTGTACAGGATTTCTGGGGAGTGAACTGCCGCTCCAACACTCCCTTCCATCTTTGAGCCGTCAGTATAGAGATTTATTGATCTCCTTGGCACATTCTCGCTGGTAGTATAATAAACTCTATCTGGTATAAATACTGAGAAGTTTTTGTTGTAGTCCATCAATGCTTTAGTGAAGTCGGTGGTTGCGACTGGCAGTTTGATGTTTTGATGACCATACAGCTTTATTCTGAATTGCCCTGTTTCCCTTAGTCCTAGGGCACATTTATACGCTGTGTTCATTAGGAACATATCGATTGGACGGAGGTTCAGGAGAGTGTTTAAGGAATTCGTTGACGTGGTTCTCATTGCGCCAGTTATTCGACTCTTTGGATCCTTTCCACTTTCGGTTTATGGGTTTTAATTTTAAGTGCAGTCCACCAGACTACAATTCCGTATAGTAAAATTGGCCTGACAACGACCGTGTACATCCAGTGCATAATGCGAGGTTTCAGCCCCATACCTTACCAAGCAAGCTTTTGCAGGTGTATAGGGCGATAGTTGCTTTCCTTGTTCGTTCTTGGATGTTGAGCTTCCAAATAAGCTTGCTGTCTAGAATCAACTCTAACAAGGAACACTAGGGAGGTGTCCGCCTCCGATTTTGATGAAACTCATACATGTTGTAGAGGACTCGAAACTAAGCGACACGTATTTTTTTTTATCGGCGGATACGCAGCTTTAAGGGGGGAAACCAAGGTCAGAAGGTGACCACTTTTGGGGGTGATATTTCAATTCCACCTATAAGAAGGGAATTTTCGTAAATGTTCATTATGGGAATAAATAGCTCATGAGGAATTATGAAAATCACAATTGATAGTTCCGCCGGGAGTTGAAATTTGGAGGGTAAACTACCCCTGTAAAAACTTCATTTTTTTTTTCAAAAAAAGAAAACTATGAGTCAGAATTTTATGAAACCAACTGCGTTGGATGGAACATGGAAAAATGCGGAATACCTGTTTTTGGTCTTTCCCCAAAACTGGAGTTATCTAGGGTGAAAAAAATAATTTCCCGGCAACATCATCCACCAAGGTGGCCGGGTTATTTATGCAATTTATCCAACTGATGAATAGCTGGGGAGGAATTATGGAAATCATAATCAATACTCACTCTGAGGTTTTAAATTTAGGGGTTAACTACTCTCATGAAGATTGTCTTTCAGAAAAAAAAATAAATATTTTTCAAATTTGCATAAAACCAAAATTATTCGAAAAAACATGAAAGAATGCAGCTAGGGGCCGGATAGCTCAGTAGGAAGAGCATCCGATGCAAAAAAAAATCGGGAACTGGTTTTTTATTTTTTTGCTCGAAACTGGAATTTTCGAAGGCGCAAGTTTGATTTTGTAGAAAACTATGAATTATTCAAAATATATATGTAAATGGATTAGTGATGTGTAACACAGTAACGAGTCGCTCTTTTTGAACGACTCATCAGAATTAGCGAAAGATTCGGCACAACGACATAGCCTTCGAGTCGTTCAGTTTAAGAATGACTCACTGTAAAATTAATTCCCAAACTAGCCCATCGCAAAAATATTACCCAACGCATAACCAATCCACGCTCATTTCTCATTACATACGAGTATAATGTACAATACAATACATTCATTCACTCACATCCCATCCCATTATCTATCTAATAGCCCCCATATACGATGGAATCCGTCGTCAGATCGATCTGACGATATTGCGATCGTCAGATCGATCACACAGTGTATGTGACTATCGTTGACGATTTTTTTTGACATTTCCATATAATTTCGATCGCCAGATATTTTGTGGCGATCCATCGTCAGATCGATCTGACGACGGATTCCATCGTATATGGGGGCTATTAGATAGATAATGGGATGGGATGTAAGTGAATGAATGTATTGTATTGTACATTATACTCGTATGTAATGAGAAATGAGCGTGGATTGGTTATGCGTTGGGTAATATTTTTGCGATGGACTAGTTTGGGAATTAATTTTACAGTGAGTCATTGTTAAATTGAACGACTCGAAGGCTATGTCGTTGTGCCGAATCTTTCGCTCATCCTGATGAGTCGTTCAAAAAGAGCGACTCGTTACTGTGTTACACATCACTAATCCATTTACATATATATTTTGAATAATTCATAGTTTTCTACAAAATTAAACTTGCGCCTTCGAAAATTCCAGTTTCGAGCAAAAAAATAAAAAACCAGTTCCCGAATTTTTTTTTGCATCGGGTGCTCTTCCTACTGAGCTATCCGGCCCCTAGCTGCATTCTTTCATGTTTTTTCGAATAATTTTGGTTTTATGCAAATTTGAAAAATATTTACTTTTTTTTTCTGAAAGACAATCTTCATGAGAGCAGTTAACCCCTAAATTTAAAACCTCAGAGTGAGTATTGATTACGATTTCCATAATTCCTCCCCAGCTATTCATCAGTTGGATAAATTGCATAAATAACCCGGCCACCTTGGTGGATGATGTTGCCGGGAAATTATTTTTTTCACCCTAGATAACTCCAGTTTTGGGGAAAAACCAAAAACAGGTATTCCGCATTTTTCCATGTTCCATCCAACGCAGTTGGTTTCATAAAATTCTGACTCATAGTTTTTCTTTTTTTGAAAAATGAAGTTTTTACAGGGGTAGTTTACTCTCCAAATTTCAACCCCCGAAGGAACTATCAATTGTGATTTTCATAATTCCTCATGAGCTATTTATTCCCATAATGAACATTTACGAAAATTCCCTTCTTGTAGGTGGAATTGAAAAATCACCCCCAAAAGTGGTCACCTTCTGACCTTGGTTTCCCCCCTTAAAGCTGCGTATCCGCCGATAAAAAAAAATACGTGTCGCTTAGTTTCGAGTCCTCTAAAACATATATGAGTTTCATCGAAATCGGAGGCGGACACCTCCCTAGTGTTCCTTGTAAGTAAAATACTTTGCATAAGTCGTCAAAGTTAACTCGGTGACACCCATCCGTGGGAAGTTGAAGCACTGAATTTTGGTTTTCCGTGTGAAGAGAACCATTTCAGTCTTTTGCGGGTTGACACTTACACCCACCTTGCCTGCCCATTTTAGCAGCTTACTTAGAGCCATTGTTGTGAGGTGTCCTTTCCGGATACAAGAATTACTACGTCATCTGCGTAGACCATCACACGTATGCCTACCGCTTCAAAACTTTTTAATAAAGTGTTAACTATAAGTATCCATAGAAGTGGTGATAGACACCTCCTTGGGGCATACTCCTTCTGGCTGTTTTAGGAGCCCTCGCGTTGCCCCATGCAGACGATATAAGTCTGTTGGATAGCAGTGATTTGATCCAGATCCTTATGGATTCGTTGTCTCCTGCCTTATGAAGAGAGTCCAAAATCGCTTAGGTTGTGACATTGTTGAAGGCCCCGGCTATGTCCAAGAACGTGCCGAGCGTGTATTCCTTCTATTGAAGAGAATTCTCAATGGTGGAAACCACTTCGTGCAGAGTTGTCTCCACCGATTTCCCTGTTAAGTACGCGTGCTGCGCGTTAGAGAGGAAGCCAGGTTCGATCGACTTTTGACATCAAGTATTTTCTCCATGGTTTTCAGCATGAAGGATGTGAGACTGATAGGCGTTATCATAAATGCTTTTGCCAGCTTTGGGTATGAACACAACACTTGCCTCTCGCCAGGCGTGTGTTACATAGCCCATTCTTATGCAGTCTTTGAAGATGGCCACAATCCAGACTGCAATAGAGTCGATAGCTCTTTGCAGCATTGCAGGTATGATCTCATCGGGTCCGGCTGATTTGTATGGGTCGAATGAATAAATGGTCCATTTTACCTTCCTGACCGTGAAGAGCCCTGGCATATTGCATTGCAGCGACGTGAGTTAGTCATCACCGCTGTTGTCTGCTGTAGGGTAGGTGGTTTTTCACAGTCCGGGAAGTGCGTTGCAAGTGCACTGGAGTAATTCCAAATTTCATTCCAAAATCAAATCGATTTGTTCGATTTTCCGACCATGTTTTTCTTCCTTTAAAATCGACTATTCCAAAATTTTCAAACCTAAGTTGTGGATATTTATATGTCATTCGAAAGGTGAGAAATTGGGCCATCTTCTGGAGATTTTGTAGAGCTCTTAGTGCAGAGCCCCGTTATAAAATGTGGGTTCAAATTTTCCATCAAAAGTTGATAACGATTTTTTTCTAAAATTTGAACGTTTGTATCTCGGGCGGTGGAATGAGTTTCGAAACCGTTGAGGTGTCACTCTAACGGGTATTCTGTGTAGTTGCTGGATCAATATTGCTTTTATGGATTCAATTAGCCATAGGCCAGTAATTTGGAGTTTTCTCTAGAGGGTCAAACTTTTTGACAAGAATTGGGAAAAATGCAATAGCTATGTAACGGTAAAAGATAGAGGGTTCATTTGGGTGGCATTTTTCTACAAACAGAGTGTAGAATATGCCCTAGTCCTACAGCGATCTTAAAGCGGGACACCCTGTATAGTACATGATTCGAAGTAAAGTGTCTTTCAATAAATTCACTAGTCATCTTGTTTTTCCTTGCCCTTTCATACCACTCTGCGGCTTCGCGTTGCTCTGCCTGTGGTGTTGGCACTTCGCCCATTCTGGCGGTATAATCTCAGTTTTCTTCAGGCAGCTCGGTCTTGGATCGTATCATCGCCGAGATTAACGCGTTGTTGTTGCTTTTTCATCTGATCGATCCACGTGTGTTTCCGTCTGCCTCGGCGTTTGGGTCCAGCAAATGGAACATTCATTGATATTGCTTTCATGACAGGGTTCTCAGGCGGACGCCTTAGAACGTGGCAATACCAATCCATACGACGATCTTCGAGCTTTTCAGTGATCGGTTGCTCAACAAACAAGCTGCCTCGGATGTGGGTACTTTTGATACGATTTTGGTCATAACGGCTGACATCCATAGCATTTTCACCTCAGTCACAGTCATTTTACTTTTGTATGTCTTATACATAGTCCAGCATTCAGACGCATAAATGAATGCGGGACGTACGACCGTTTTGTAAAACTTGCCCTTAAGTCTTAAATTCACTAGTTATGATAAACTATTATATATTTTAACTCGTCTCTATAAGTGGAACTTTTTTCGTGGAGAATGGTGATTCAAGTTATGGAAGTTCGACTGTAATTTATTTTTCTTCATTACAGGAATTTTCTAACTTAATGGTTTTTTTCTTTAATTTTAATATTAACACTTTTTTTAAGTTTTGGCGCCCTTTACGTGATAAGAGGTAAGTGCTTCGGTCGCCTCACCCTTGCTACACCACTGCAGACACACTGCAGACACACTGCACACATATCCAAAAATTCATTCGAGTTATGGCTTGTTAACTTTAATAATTCAACTAATGATTAAATACCATATAAATACGTAGTAGCTGCAGAGGTATATAAATACATATATATTACACATAAAATAAGTACAGCTCGTACATGTTGTATTCAAAATGAAAATTGCGGATGTCATTACGGAATAATTCTCGTCACAAAACAATTTTTCACAAAAAAACTCCGTAATTAGGGGCAGAACTTTCAGCACATTATTTCCTCAATAGTTCCGGTGTAAATTCTTTTTTAGTCTTAATGAACAATGTATGCCATTGTTCTAAAGGATCTAGTAAAAATTGACTAAAGCATAAAACTATGCTTCATGCTTATGAGTTTCTCTTCCTTTTCAGGATAGCATACAACATTTAAAAGCTCATTTTTGGTGGACAACAAATAGTCTGCGTGGTTTTGTTTGTGGTCACCCGCTGCCGGTGGAAAATGTTAACAGTTGAACTTATTGCAATTTGGAGTTCGCTATATACTCGTAGTACTAAAAATAATTATTAAAGTCAACATCGCTCGCTCCTGTATTAAAGTAGATTACGTTACAAAAATAATTTTTTATTTATATAACATTTCGTACAAAAATGTACACGTGTACATTGACTTATATAGCGGATACTTATACTTAGAATACACTTAAAGCTGCAACTAATTGGCCCTAACCATCGAAACCCATTCTCCTTCATTCCAGCTTTGAAATCTCGCTTATTGGTTTTCTCATTATAATTAAATTGTCCACACAAAAAATCGAAAGTAGTTAACACAATCCAGTTCTTATACGAGTACCTATACTAACAAAGTCGAGCCTCATTATTTAGACTAATTTTATTTGTAAAACTTTTTCGCTCCCTTCAAACAACGCAAAGCTCATGCCAAGAGTAATTACTTTATATCTCGTTCTTTTATCTCCGGTTTGGCGAATTACTTACCCTTCACCACGTTCTTCGTTTCTTCACCCAGTTGAAAAAATTTAAGGTTTTAAAGAAAGACATCGACCTTACTTGGCATTGGCACCCTTTTCGTTAATCTCGAGGCAATGGCAGCTAATTGTAATTTGCTTAACCATTTTGCGGTTGATTTAATTATATCATTTTCAAGACTTTTTTAGGTTGTTGTCTATGTTGGGATATACATATCCTAATTTCAAGAAGGTACATTATCTTTAATCATATATGTATGTATCTGTATATTACGATCAGATAAAATACCTGAACACATTTATTTTCCAAATTGCAGATAAGCCGATGGGCCATACTACTTTCACGTCAAGTGAATTTCGCATCATTAACTCCGTTTGCAAGAAAAATCGTAGTCAATTTGAAATCTATTTTCTCTGTAGTTTTTCATGCTTCCACCTTCTCGTTCACTCCCCTACATGTGCAATTATTTACTAGTCTGTTTAGGTCAGAGAATGCTTTCATTTACTGCCCATTAGGGATGAACGATAGGCCATTTCTTGTTACGGCTGAGAGTGCTCTTTGAACTTTGAGTCTTCTAATTTTTAGTAAGTTTGTGTATCTTTTCTCCTTTTTGTAGTAATTGTTTGGCTTTACGTTTTTACATTAGATGTGTTTTTATACCCTAGACTTCTAGTATAGGGTATATTGCTTTTGTCACGACGCAAATATGTAAAATAACACCTTAAAAAAGGCTCCGGAGGTATAGCAATGTATATATATATAAATGATCAGGGTCACCTCCTGATTCGATTAAGCCATGTCTGTCTGCCTGTCTGTCTGTCTGTCTGTCTGTCTATCTGTCTGTCTGTCTGTCTGCCTGCCTGTCCGTCTGTCTGTCTGTCTGTCTGTCCGTCTGCCTGTCCGTCTGTCTGTCCGTTCGCACGATAACTTTCGATAGAATAAAGCTAGAGCCTTGAAATTTTAGTCAAATGTTGGCAGTACAATCTAGTTGCTTGGTATTGAAAATGGGCATGATCGAAGAAGACGCCTACCTCCCCTACATATGTAAAATAAATAAATGTATCCATAACTCCCGATTAAATAAACCTGAAAAATTCTAGCTTTGGTAGATTGTTCATGAGGGTAATTTCATATTCTCCTGGAAAAATAAAATCGATCAGCTGAAAACTAACGGTACTTTTCTTACAAAGAGCCCCGTACTACCCTACCTTTCAGGTTTTTTGTCTATAAGTCTTGAACCAATTGACGCAGACATCTGATATTTGGCCATGTAACCCTGAAGTCAGAAGCTGTTTAGGTTTTAGTAAGTTGGGCATAATCAGATCAAAGGAACGCCTACCTCCCCTACAAAAGTTTAAAAATTAAATATTCCTTTAATGACGATAACTTTCGATAAAATGACACTAGCGTATTGAAAGTTTGGAAGAACGTTGGTAGTAAAATTTAATTAGTAGGCATTGAAAATGGGCAAGATCCGACCCAAGGAACTCCTACCTCCCGTACAAATGAAATTTTAAATAAGCGATAACTTTTGATAGAATGAAGCCAGGGACTTAGAATTTTGGTCAAATGTTTGAAGTAAAATTAAATTAGTTGGCATTAAAGATGGGTTAGATCCGACCTAAGGAACCCCTACCTCCCCTAGAAATGAAACTTAAAATAAGCGATAACTTACGATAAAATAAAGCTAGCGACTTGAAACGTTGGTCAAATGTTTGTAGTAGGATCCAGTTGGCTAATATTGAAAATACGTATAACCCGACCAACGAAACTCCTACTTCCCCTACAAATGAAACTTCAAATAAGCGATAACTTTGGATAGAGTGAAAGTAGAGGCCTGAATTTGTTTTTAAATGTTTGTAGAGTGATCTAATTGGTTGGTGGCAATGATGGGCAAGATCCGATCCAGGCAACCCCTACCTCCCCTACAAGTGAAAATTCAAGTAAGCGATAACTTCCGATTAAATAAAGCTAGTGACTTGAAATTTTGGTAAAATATTTGTACTGGGATCTAGTTGGTTGTTATTAAAAATGCAGAAGATCCGACAAACGAAACCTCAACCCCCCCCCCCCCCCCCCCCCCCCTACAAGTGAGACTTCAAATAAACAATTACTTTCGATAGAATGAAGCTAGCGACTTGAAAAATTTGACAAATATTTGTAGAATGGGTTAGTTAATTGATTTTGCGAAGGGCCAAGATCCTCCTAATTGTGTGCCAACCTCCCCTATAAACTGGCCATATAGGAAACTCCCTTTTTAATGCATATGGTCGTTGCCAATTGGTACTTTTGGTATCACCACTAGGTCTGTGCAAGTCTAGGGTATATACGCTTCGGACTCCGGGCCTGGTTTGAACATCTTTTCGGTGCAGGTAAGGGTATCTCCATTCATGGTAACAACAATTTAAATCTATAAGGGTCACTGGAGTGGCTAACCTGCACTCGATAGATTGAACAATTGTACTAAAAACCCAGCCTATTGGTATGCTTGTCGTAAATTTGGCATTAATTAATGTCAAGATCCGACGATGATGATTAATCAATTCGTGCAGTGCATTCGTAATTTAGGCGGCCGTATTCATAATTGCTTGTCACATTAACAGAAGCGAACGAATTCTCGAATTCGGAAACAACTGACATTTAAAAATTTAATCTGGATAGCTGCCTACGTTTTTTATACCCTAGTTTTTTTTTTGCTCCTCGAGTTATCCTAAAATTTATTTGGCTAACGATTAAAATATTATAGTGAAGGCATTGCAAGATATTTGCTCGATTTGTTTCGCTATTTATGGGGTCGCGACACTATAATGGTTGCGAAACAGTGCTCTAAACGAATGCATAAAACTAAATTAACTCATATTATTACTAATACACAACACACGTACACAAATGCTGAATTCTATACACCCTCTATCACATCCTTTCAAGTACTTCGAAGTTTCGTTTCGAAAATATTTCTTTCAAAAATTTCCGATAGCACACTCTGAATCGCGAGAAAAAAAATACAAATCATCCCCTACCTTCTCTAACTACTTAATTTGAATTTTTATAGTCCGATCGAAGTAATATTACATCCAACATAGTCCTGTTCAATCTAGAATTTATCCCTACGTAGTTTGTGTAATAATAATAAACATAAAAAAGAATTCGACACGGAAGAAGACTGATATCCTCTTTGTGTGTTGTCAAATTTCTCATTCCAATTCTGACAAGGCTCTTGCCGCGAATTTTTATCTTATATCGTATCGAATTCGACCTGCATGCAAATTTTCATTGCACATTTATTTATCTCATTTACGGTAAAATATCTTGAAACAAAGGCATTCAGATTTCAGTAAAAGTATTTGAAATGCCATTAATTTAAAATGAGACTTTTCTAAATTGCGAAATTAGTTTTGATTCGGGAATTTATAAGAGGAGTTGCTATATTTGGTGCAATAAATACAGATTTGACGATTGTGCGAGTATTACGGTACGGACTTCATTTATCTAGAGGTACAATGGCATTAAATGCATTCGATTCACCTGGATCGATATAATGGGTGGATGGAACGCCATTGATTTGATATGTCAAGCACGAAAAACTCCAATCGAAAAGTTATATGAATGCATGCCATAAGACATCGCTGGAGATCGCTGGATTCAGTCTTGTGTACATCTAAGACTGTGGATTATTGTCGATCATCCCTCTCTGAATTGGGGAGCTATTTTAACATTGTCCTGTGCTGGGTCCCTGGCCACAGTGGCCTGGAAGGTAACTGTCAGGCTGATGAGTTTGCCAGACTGGGCTGTTTGAATGGGGAACCCCAACTATATGGTGATACCTATCCTCCAATTGCTTCTTGCAAACTGATTGTCAAATCTGAGGCGATTAACAAAGCCAATGCAAGATGGATTGATGGCAATACCTGCCGCACAACTCGATCGCTGTGGCCCATACTGAAAATTTACTGTCGCTAAACAGAAGGCATATTAGCTCGGTGGTGGGTGTTATCACTGGGCATTGTCTCATTGGAGAACATGCCAGGAGACTTCGGTTTGCCTACAATGACTTTTGCAGGAGCTGTGGGGACGTGAACGAGGAGGAAAGTAGTTTCCACCTTCTCTGCTCCTGTCCAGCTTTTGCAGTTAGAAGGAGGTCGTTACTTGGATCCTTGACTTGGAAGAGCAAGGAAGCGCGGATGTTGGAAAACTCCAGAGTTTTGTTGTTTGCTCTGGATGGTTCTAACTAACAGAAATATTGAGAGAGGATGTGTGTTAGTGGTATCACAACGGACTTATTTGAGGTCTAAGTGAGCTGTGTTTTGTCACAGCAGCCCATCTACCTATACCTATGCCATAAGACATATTTTGCAAAGACACCAACCCTCATTGATTAGGTTAGTCGTTTTGTATAGAAATTGATCCAGATGCAGACCAAACGACCGCATAAATATCGCAATCAGCAATTAAATCGCGTATACCTTTTTTTGTGACTGTAAAAATTAAACAAAGTATTTTTCGGAAATGGAAACAATTTAGAAAACTTGGGATTTCTTTGTTTCTAGAAGATTAGATTAGATCAGGTGGAGGGCGGTGGGCCGAAGGGCCACCAAGCACTGCGACCTGAAGGTCTATTGTGCTACACCCTAGTGTCTATTCAGATTAGGGATTAGTTGTCGAGACCAATCATTCCCACGAATCTGCTCAATTGCTCGAGTCTTACTTAGTGAGGCAATCGTTTCCGCTTCAGGAAATGCATCGCCGAAGCATTTCAAGCAGCGGAGTTGAAGTGCGTCAAAGTCACAAAGAATGTGCTGAGATGTCTCATCCTCACTCTCACAGAAGCGACAGCTTGGGTCAGAGACGATCCCCATTCTATATAAATGATCCCTCAGGGTAAAATGACCCGTAAGGAGCCCGCAGATAATTCTCACGCGGTTTCTGGGTAATCTTAAGAGCTCAATGGTACGACTGCGCGAGTGACCAGCTATAAACAGTTTGGCCTGTCTGAGTCCAGGCGTACTAGTCGTCTTACACTACACAAGGGGATTCCACAGTATGGCTCTGGGCCGATGAGAGGGGCTGCAGAAGCTTTCCTAGCCAACCATCGGCTGTCTCGTTTCCTGGGATGCCGGTATGTCCAGGGACCCAATAGATGGTAACCTTGTTTGTGGAGCCTAATCTTTGCAAGGCTTCACGACCACTAAAGACCATTTTCGACGAAACAGAAAAGTTGCTTGGTGCTTTGATAGCAGCCTGGCTGTCTGTGAAGATTGCAATATTCTTGCCTGGGTATCCGGCTGCTATGCATATGTTGGCACAGGTTTCGATTGCGTGAACTTCCGCCTGAAATACCGTAGCGTACTTTCCCATAGGGATGGATAACTGATGAGACGGGCCTGCGATGCCCGCCCCTGTACCCTCTTCAGTTTTAGATCTGTATAGCACTTAACAATATTGGAGGAGATGGTGTTAAGCTTCGAGTTCCAGTCCTCTCTATTCCAAATTTCGGTTGAGAATGGAAGTTTGAAGCAAAGCTCCCTAGCTAGATTTTCTGATGGCATACCAGTGACGTGCACTCGTAGTAAGCAATTCCAAACTGCTTGACTTACCGAAATAAGCAATTCAATTATAAACTTTGCTTACACCAATACACATATCATCATTTCAGTCAATGTTTTTCTTTAAGCTGAAGAATACATATTATCATTCAAATATTCCTTTACACATTCAAATTCTGATCCGCGCCTTCTTTTGGTTAAAAAACATTCGTTCAATTACTTTAGATAATATTCAAACCTCCCACATTTTGCACACCATAGACACCAAACTTAGAATAGGAAAATGTGCCTAGATCTTTAGATGCATGTACCATGTGTGCATCCAAATACTAGAGACATGTTGATTCCAGAAAATGGGAATCTTGGATTTCGGTAGTACATTGGGCAACGATTTTTTTTTTTGTTTTGTTCGCAAATTTATATGAGACAAGTCAAGCACTGGCGCGACTGCTTTTGTGTGTGGGATAAAGCCCAATGATGCTTGTTAATGAAATGTTGCCAATGCAGGGAATGTTTATGGGAATTTGATTTTTCCAGTAGAGCTTTTGTTTTTGTTATGTAATGGATTTTCCGTTGCAATTTAAAAGAGGAAATCAGTGCAATCGGGTGATTTTGATTAAATTGTGATTTGAAGTTTTTTTGACCGTTTGTAGTGATTTAATTGATTTGATTTGTGATAAAAGTGGTAAGTTTTCTTTTCGCATTATGTCGGAGTATTGCTGCGCGACGGATTTCGTACTAAAAGCGGGATTTTCAACTCTTTCCTTTGCCAAGAAAAGAGAAATTATAGAATCGGATAGACCGAAGCCAGATCTTAGTTTAGAGTTTAAATTAAAAAATATTACGCGAAAATTCCATATCGAAACGTATGAAAAGTACATTTGGTTAACGGGAAGCTGTAAATTAAATAAGTTATTTTGCTGGCCGTGTCTTTTGTTCACGAATGAAAAATCTGTTTGGAATAAAGCTGGATTTAGTGATTTGAATAATTTTACGGGCTCAGCAGCAAAGCATTCAAGTTCCGAAAAACATCTTCAGTCGTTAATTAAATTAGATAATTTTGGTTCTCAGCGTATAGAGTTTATGCTTAGTAACCAGGTGGCAATATCTGTTAGTTTGCATAATGAAAAAGTTGAGCGTAATCGTAATATTTTGAAACGTTTAATCGATACTGTAATTTTTTTGGCAAAACAGGAGCTTCCTTTTCGCGGAAATAATGAAGACTCTTCTTCAAATAATCGTGGTAATTTTATCGAAACCGTAAATTTCTTGAGTTTGTACGATCCGATAATTGAGTCCCACATAGATTCTATAAAAGCAAATGCAGCGTTTTCGGGTTTGTCTAATAGAATCCAAAACGATCTTGTTTCCGCTATAGCTAATGTGGTTCGAAATAAAATCAATTTGGAAATAAAGGAGGCTCCATTTGTAGCTGTAATGGTCGACGAAACGCCAGATGTTAGCGGTCGGGAACAATTAACGATGATTTTTAGATATACAATATCAAATGAGATTGAAGAAAGATTTATCGGATTTTTGGATGTAAGCGCTAATCGTACAGCTACAGCAATAAGCTCTCACATTTTAAAACAATTGCAAAATTTTAATATCGATAAGAAATTAATTGCACAATGTTACGATGGCGCAGCAGTAATGAGTTCTCAAATTCGTGGAGTTCAGACTTTAATTCGGGAAAAACATAAATCGGCAATTTTCGTTCCATGTTACGCTCATTCACTAAATCTAGTATTGTCTAAAGCAGTTGAGTTTATTCCGGAAATTAAATTATTTTTCGCGCACATCAATAAAATCGCATCATTTTTTAATACATCCACTAAAAGGTCGGACCTTTTTGCAAATATTGTAAATCGTCGTTTACCATCGGTTTCCAAAACGCGTTGGCATTATCATTCGCGTATTATTAACGTTATATTTGAACATAAGCATGAAATTTGTACAGTTTTTGAGACAATTTCGAATGGTTCTCAACACTGGGATGGCGATTCCTTGACTTTTTCCGATATATACTTACAAAAATTCGCAGAGTCAGATTTTCAATTAGATCTGTTAATTTTTTCTGAAATTTTTTCGAAAACTGATATATTATTTAATATTATTCAGAGCAAAGTGGTAAACATTTCATATGCAAGCCAAAAAATTATTGAATTTGAAAATTGGCTTGAAAATGACTTTTCTAAAAAGTTTGATAATTTCTATTCGACAGTTACAGCAGAATATCAGCCACCACGTAAGAAATGTAGAAATGCGATAGATCTTTTACAAAATTTACGGCGGATATTTCGGGAGATTATAGATGTTATTCTCGGGCAAATTCGAGATCGTTTCCATTCGTTTAAAGATCTTTCATTTTTAGAGTTGCTTGAACCGAATTATTTTTCTAAATTCAAGTCAAATTTTCCCGATAAAAATTTTGACTCACTTATTGAATATCACGGTCAATTTTTCGACAGAATAAAGTTGAAAAATGAGCTAAAAGTTATTTATTCTTCAGATGAGTTTAAAAACGCGAATCCTAGTAAAATTCTCGATTATTTTCAAAAACCGCCTTATGTCGCAAACGGTTTTAAGTAAGTTTATATTTTAGCAAAATTATTAACGTCAATTCCAGTCACAGTGGCAACTGCGGAAAGGTCATTTTCAACACTAAAGCGCGTTCACACATTTTTGAGAAATCGCCAATCCCAAGAACGACTTTCGGATCTTGCTTTAATTGCGGTTGAAAAGGATCTTCTTATACAAATGCGAAGAGAAAACGATTTTTTTGATAATGTGATTAAAGAGTTTTTACTTAAAGAACGGCGCATAGATTTGGAATACAAATAAATGGCAATGGCGAAAGAATATTTATTTATTTCAAATACCCCTGAATTTTTCTTAGTCTTAATTAACATAATATTTATTTATCATTTTTTTATTAGTAATATTTTATTTATTTATTTTTTTTTTTTGTATTCCGAATATATGTGCCAATATTTTATTTATATCTTTCCTGATTTCTTCTTTAAGGCTTAAAGCCGCTTGGTATAAATGTTTTTGTGACTGTCCATATTCTATTATACAGTCCATTTTTGTTTATGCTAAATTGGCTTTAGGGCGCCCAACTGCTTGACTATGAAAAATTTCCTCTGCACGTCACTGTGGCATACCAGATAAATAGTCCTCATTTATCCAGTTGCTTTTTTCTGGGTTTAGTTTGAGGGAGTTCTGGCTTGATTTCAGTCTGGCTACTGCTATTTTTGCCTCCGCCTCTTAATCTTACCTAGTTTTATTTTACCACCAATGGTGGTTGATTTTTTCCACCAAGCAATAGCTCCATATTCAATGATTGGTCTAATAATCGCCTTATAGATCCAGAGGATTATGCGAGGGCTTGTTCCCCAAGTCCTACCCACAAACTGCCTGCAAATCCATAAGGCTTTGATATTTTTGTCCGTTACTGTCCGTAAATGTTCCAACCAGAGTAATTTGCTGTCTAGAATAACGCCAAGGTATTTGGCGGAATCCGTCAGGTGCACTGGGGAATAGTACATCGTAGGACATTTCAATTGTCTGATGTTTCTTTTCTTCGAAAAGGGAACAATAACTGCCTTAGCCGGGTCATTGCACAATATTTGTACTGTAATGTAATGCTGATTGGAGAATTTCTGTTAGGACTTCTTCAAACTTTCCCCTAACAGTTATAACCAGGTAGCATATCCTTGAGTTGAATATCCCATCGTGGAAAGTTTCCACAGTAAACTATCTACTACGATGCACCACAAGAGGGGCGATAGTACCCCACCTGGCGGGCATCCCCGAGTGACATTTGCTGTTAGAGTGCAGTCTCCTATCTCCGTGATGGCCTTTCTGGATGATAGCATTCTTTTCACCCAAAATGCCGTGGTATTATCTGCGCCCTTGGCTCTGAGTGCAGAATCGATGGAAGAGAAAGATGTGTTATCACGTTGTTTCTAGAAACCGAAATGATGCCTGGATAAATAAATATTAACATCAATCTAATAGACATACTTACTCGTATACTCGTACAGTACATTCTACCCCCAACAATTGCATAAAAGTCAACCAATCGAATTCAACCAGTAAATTAAAAGGTTCGAAAAGCAATAAATTTTTTGTGCACTTTTTGAAATGAGTGCACGTCAATGCGAGGGTTCAAAGGCATTGAAATCTGGTGCATCCCCGGTACGGAAACCTCTAAATCGAATTAAAACAACATTAAATTTGGCGTGGAACACTACAATGGTCGTATCCTGCATTAACCAATTTCTCCACTTTCTATTCTTTTCTTGTTCAATTCTTCCAGTTATCGTGAAAATTTATGGTCGCCTCTTTTTGTATCAATGAATTAAATTCCTACCGTGCATAGGATCCCATTCTGTTCAATGCTGTCCTTGTTTAATGCCTGCGAATGGTTGGAATCAATATCACAAGGTTCAGTTTTAATGCTGCTGTAAATAAATTACACCGAGAATCAAATGCATTATAGCCCAATAATTGTCGCCCCTTTCAACAAATGCTGTTGAGTTAAATATATCGAATCGTATGTTTGTATGTAAATATTCGGCAAACAGAAATCTTTACATTGAATTTGTTAGTTGAAAAAAAAGTCTAGTTATAGATACAGTTTTCCATATATTGGCATCATTGACAGTAATGGGATCCTTAAAGGTTATTGAAGACGTAAGCTACCAACAACAACAAACAATTGACAAATTGGCTAATTTCACCATTTTGATTATGTGTTGTCTTTTCGTTGGACTAATTTGTTAGTAACCATAGGAGAGGCAATCGAAATAAAATTCCACGTTTAATGTCCGATCCTTCACCCCACGAATAAAATTTCAAGCAGAAATCATCAAAACTTTGTCCTTTCTACCCGAGTCAACACTGTTTCACCATTACTGTGCTTTTCGCCATCAACGTTCGTTGTCATCATCAGCATCATCATTGGTGTAATATCCTTTCCTTGGACATTAACGTGAACATCGACAGAATTGACATGCTCGTACACCGAGAAGTTCCCAAAGACGATTGCAAGAACATAACGGATAGCGATGGCAATAAAAAGGAATCAACGTAGCGCCAAGTAATTGGTATTTTCTCGGATGATATGACTTGATGGAAGGGTTTGACTATATTGTCCAGCATCGCACCGGCTTCCCTTTCGCTTCAAAATTACACACAATATCGACATCAGCATCAGATTGAACAGATTTGAATCCTTGTTTTACGTAACGAAGATGTTCTATAGTGATAGCATTTTAAATTTGTTTACTCCCGACTTTGACTGAATGCACCTTAAGATAGGGGAGGGCGCTGCGAAATTGAGATTGGGCCAAGATTTTCCATATCATTGAAACTGTGTCGGAATTAATTTGAATCTGAAGTTTTACCCAATAAAAAATTAAATGTGCGCGCTAGCACACGCGACTAAAGTGTCATACAGTTGTATGTCCGAATGTCCCCTCACGCTTTCTTTTTAACAAATTCTCACATTTCTATCGCAGAGTGTGAGATGCTTTGCGATAGAGTTTGCTAGCTTTCACTATAGGCTAAGTCACCTTTTGGAAGATTTTCGGTACGAAAAATGTATATTGCAGGCAGTGGACAGAATTTAAAAGCTGCCTGCTTTATGCCCGAACCAGATTGAGCGCAGAATGCAGCAGCATAGGCAGTTGCAGCCAAGTGTCATATTAGAAATCATGCATTTTCCTTAAGCGCCCTAGATTGAACGCAGCGGCACCGACAGCAGCGAAGGCATATATGGCTGTTTTTGGTGTTATTGTTGTTGTTGCTGCTTTCTGCGTTCAATCTGGTTCGGGCATTACATGTCACAATGAAAGCAATGGAGAAACAAACGTCATGTTAACTTCCGTCAAGCACACGAATTGTGATTTCACATACATACTACATCTGTTTTTTTCCTAGAGGGCAAAAATCCTCTTCCATAATCCTCCTCGTGGGCGCCCCCTAGTCGTTGACCATTGCTAATCAAGTAAAGGCGGTGCGATGATTTCGTTGAGGTAAACATTGGTGTGGGCGTAAGAATAATACCACGGGCTTTCACTCCGACGGCCTGTCGGACAAACCGACAAACAAAAAACAGGATGTGTATGCCAGCAACTTGCACTATTCGAAACCTGCTATATGCTAACGAAACGTCAACTATGCCTCGGATAAAGACTGACTAAACGGTTACGACTTTTGGCTATCGTATAATGACAAAGATTGGATTCTGGAATGTGCGGACTCTCCTGAACAATGGATCAGAAGGTCCCCAGAATGCACGATTTCTTCGATTAGAGAGTGAATTTCTGCTGTATAAATTAAACATCTTAGGAGTTGGTGAGATAAGATGGTGGAACAGCGGAGAGCTTATCTCTCCAATGGGTAGCACTGTAACGTTGTATTCCGGTAGTGCTATCGGTACTGGTCGTGAGTTAGGTGCGGGGCTCCTCTTAACCAGAGCCGTACGAAACTGTCTCTTATCTTGGGATCCGGTCTCCGACAGAATCGTGACCGCCAGGTTCCGGACATTTGAATAATACAATGTAACGCCCCAACTGAACCCGACAATGGCTTGGCGAAAGACTATTTCTACGAGACAACTAAACGCCATTCAGAGTGGAACACCCAAAGGTGACATTATAACGGTTATGAAAGAACCAAATGCAGAAAGTTGGCGCTGATAACTATGGGCTCAGGCATGGGATGAGGAGACACGGTCTTGGGGAGCGCAACGACAACAGTGAAAGATTTCTAGAGCTCTGCAACTTTCACAGTCGCTTCATAGATGCTACTATGTTTGAGCATAAAGACCAATACAAAATCAATTGGTCCTCTGTCGATTGGCGTAGAACACAAAATCAGATCGATCACTTTGTCATTAATAAAAGATTCAAGAGTTGCCTCCTCGACGTGCGAAATAAGAAGGGTACCGATATTGGGATGGAAAGAGACCATTATCTGACGATCGCTAATATTCAATTGTGTCGCCTGGACGCAATTTCAAAACCACTCGAATAAAATATACAGCTGTCCCACATCAATCTAAGGACCATCTTGCGCAAAATGCAGCTAAGACAATTAGTCACCCAGATAGTGACATAAATGAAAACTGCGATACCATAAAAAAAAATTGTGTAGTCCGGATGGCGCAACGGTTAGCACGTTCGCCTTCAACGCACTGGGCCCCGGTTCGATTCCTACTGATTGCGGTAGTTTTCGATAAAAAAGTGGATTTACGTGTCGGACTATGGGCCCACTCAGCTGTTAAATAAGTACCCATTTATGGGGTAAATAACTCGGTTGAGCGTGTTGCTGATCACACACCTCTGCACAAGACATACCGTCACGATCTAGAAAATGAGATGATGCTAACTCATTTCGAGGCCATGGTTAAAATTGGACTGTTGCGCCAGTTATTTATTTATTATTTATAAAAAAATGTGCACATTGAGAGCGCAGATGCCATCCTTGGCACAAACCCGGATTGCCGGTATAAGCCCTGGATATCTAAGGTTTCATTGCAGCGGATTCTTGAAAGAAAAGAGCTGAAGGTTCGTTTGGCTGCAGTATCAGACGATAATCGAACTCCTAAAAGATTAAGGCAAGAAACTTTCTGATTTTCAAACACAAAAAGTACCGTTAAAGGAGTCAAGGAGCCACCACCAGACTGTGCTAAGAGCCACCTAAAAAACTCACATACCAAATTTGGTTGAGAATGGACAACGGGAAGTGCCCGGACCAACTCTGTTTTCCATATCCATAATTGATATTTTTTAAATGCACTGAAAAAATTATGAAATTTGCACCAAAAATTAAGTTAGCGAATACAAATTAATGCGAATGAAACTTTCCCAGAGTTCCGACCCCCCGCGTACAAGCGGGTGACGAGTGGGAGACATGAGGGGAAGGGACATGAACATGATGCAGCCGTTAGTCTAGTGTTAGAAAAAGCCGCTTTAAAAGGGATTTTCCATACTTTATGTTTTCGACTTCTGGTCATGTTTTTGGTGCAAATACTCCAACGTGCGGTGGTTGTTTCGACTGAACTTTGACTAATTCCATTGAAAAGCACACCCACTTCTGTATCAGAAAAGATTGCTTAAAAAGCGTTTAAATCAATAGTTTCATTTCCAAAATATTTCGGCTTCACAGCTAAGATATTCAAGAAAATGAAAGAAACAATCCCGATTACTCAAATTACCATTTCTAAAGTTCGTTATATAGAAATTTGTCTAATATTTGTATCAAAGTGCTGACATTTTGTGCACATTGATCCCCATTTTCCGTACATTCACTATATAGATAATGATATGTACACACATTCCAGCTGACTATGTTAAAAGAATAATACGAGTAGGTACTCATCGGAAACTTAAAATGAAAACCTGGGATAGATAGATATGTAGATATAGAGAACTTCCTAGGCAGATGACAATTTGGTCCTTTTTTGTGAGCGACAATCAGGAATTGGTTCAAAGAAACAATAAAACGTCCCCAACAAAGTATAAAGTGAAAAAACAATTTATTGCTCTCGGAATTGGCTTTTATGGTGTTACGAAATGGCCAACTTGATTCGCTTCTGTGTTCGCCTTAAGTGATCAATAGTTTACCGTTTGCCCCGGCTCCTCGTCTCTATTGACGCTTTTGTTTTAGAATTTGACTGTTGGAAAAAATCGAAATTCGTTTTGCATTTATGTAGTGTTGATGGCGATGCTTGTTTTAAAACTTCAGAAAATGGACATTTTGATAGCTTTCCTGGGGGAGGTATTACATTTTTTATTTCTTATTATGCTTCCTTTGAAGAAATAGATGATGGGGTGGTATGGAATATGAAAATCGCAACGAAATACATGTTTTGTTTCTTTTTTTTTTGTAATAGATTTATAATTTACGCTTATGTTTCAATTCGTTCCACCCGAAGAAAGGTCCATTCCCATTTAAAACGACTGACCGACTGATCTTCAAAAATAAAAAAGTTTTTCTTACAAAGACGAATTTTTGGACCGGTCGTTTCTATGGCAGTCATATGACGTAGTGGTCCGATTCCATTGGTTCCGACTTATATATAGCGTGCAATAGAAAGAAGGCTTTGTACAACATTTCAGCTCGATAGCTTTAAAATTGAGGGACTAGTTTGCATAGAACCGAGAAGGACAAAGCTTAATCGACTCGTCTCATCATACTGACCAAGAATATATATAGTTGATATGGTCGGAGATGCTTCCTTCTGTGCGTTGCAAACTTCATGACAAAGTTAATATACCCTACCCCTGTGCTGGGTGCCAGGCCACCAGGGCATTGAGGGAAACGAGGCTTCGGATGAACTTGGTAGACAAGGATCATCCAGTCGTTTTCATGGACCTGAGCCTTACTGTGGCTTTGGACACGCCTCAGCCAAACTGCGGATCACAGATTGGTTTGCATGATTGCGTCAACAGTACTGGAATAACCTTCCAGAGCTGATAATGCCCTTCAGTCACAAGGGTACTATTCAAATGAGTAGAACCCACCTAAGACTCCTAGTGGGGTACTTATCTGGCCATCACCTGGTCAGATATCACCTGAACAAGATGGGTCTGTCAAGCGAGACTGAATGCAGTCTTTGTCTGGAGGACGTGGAAACGACCAAGCACATCTTGTGTGAATGTCCCGCCATCGCGCGTTTTAGGATGTCACTCCTCGGGCAGGCTACTATCAGCACTGCAGAATTCAGGTTGATTCCTGCTAAAGACTTACTGCCCTTTATTAGAAGGGTGGACGGTCTTTTGGATTAATGAGCTACGGCACAATAGATCTTTATGGTCGCGGTGCCTTCCTGCTGGGAAAGTAGCTCGAATCTTCTATCTATCTACCCTATCACATCCGTGAAGTGTAAAAAAATCACAGAAATGCAGTGCACGCCGCAATTGAGAAAAAAAAACTCTCAAACACCGAGATATTTACTTGCCACATGAGTACATTGCGGCAACCGAAGAAGCTAGAAAACATCCGTTTACTTATAAAACAAAGTATTTAAATTTCGACTATTTTAAAGATTTTGAAATTCTGCTTCTCCTTTCTGCTGCCTGCTGCTTCCTGTTGGATACTTAACTGAATTTATCCTTTTATTTTTTTTATTTTAAGATATTCATCAATTAGGCCTGGAAGTAAACCATCTGATCCTACTGTTCATAACCTGTGCAGTACTATGTTCGCATCAGAAGGAATGCTTTGCGAAAAACATAAATAGCTACTTCTCAGAATTGAGACGTCGTTAAAAAAAATAGATTTTACGGATAGTAATATTTATGCGCAGGTACCAAGAAACGCTTAAAGTAATAAAAAAGGCACAAAATATGAACATTTGCAGCAGTTCATACCGTGCACTGCGCATGGCTTTTACAATGTCCATGTATGCGGAGTGACTCGTCTTGGCGACTAGGAGTACATCGGGTTTGTTGTGGGTGACTGCGTGAACAGTGATAATCTGGGGATCCCAGTACATCGTGAAGCGAGTGCTGTCAAGCACTGCTTGTGGAGTGTACTGGTAGATCGATAGCGTTTCATTGATCAACTTGTGCTTGTATGAAAGGTGTTGATGGCTTACCTTGCATACAGCATTGTGTCTATCCGTGTACTCTGCCGGTGCCACTGTAGAACAGCCAGAGATGAGATGGTCTAGTATTCCCAGCACCGAACCACACATTCTATATCTAAGTTTAAGATATGCACGCCGTCCTGAATGGCGATCATAGACCCTTCTGTTTCGGCATAGAGATACCCTGCACGCTGTACGAAGCCATCTGTTCAACAGATGAAGATCGACAAATGGCTGCCAGAGGCAACATACATGTTTACCATGCATTGTCTTTGCCTTCCATTCGTCCATCCGCACTTGGTCCAACTTGATCAGACTTAAAGGAGAAAATGATTGATCCTTCAAGTTGAGCGGAATAAAACCGTCGTCCGCAGCAGATTTTAAGATCTTTATCGCTTCCCGAGTATAGTTTCATGTCATCCAGATACATCAAGTGGGTGAGCTGAAATTTTCACAACAAACCGTGCTTGATGGAAAAGCCGCACCGCTTAGCCGAATTTAAAAGTGATTAAAGGGGGTTCAGCGCCATGCAAAACCAGAAAGGAATAAAAGAGTCCCCTTGGAATATGCCTCTTCGAATATGTATTGGTTGTGAGAGCATATTACATTCGGTTGATGGCACCGAAAGTGTTGCCTGGCATCCTTCCATCATTTTTGACAAGAAATTTATTAGTGCAGGATCCACTCGATATATGCGGAAGGCCCCGATTGGCAGAATGTGGGGGATGTTGTCAAAAGCTTTGGCGTAATCAATGTAGCAGGAAACAGACTTCTCCGCTTGCGCGTAGCATGTCCTACTACGACCGAGTCGATTGTGAGTTATTATCTGCATCTCCCAAATCCGACTCGGCAGCCCTTCTGCTCCCCAGCAAGGATGTTGCTTTGATCGAGTTGTGTGTAGATCCTACGACTAATAACGGCTGTAATGTATTTTTATATGGTCGGCAAGCACGGTATTGGTCTTGTTTCAGCAGGATTTTTTACTGTATCCCTTTAAGGTAACAAGTAGGTTATTCCTGGCTGTAAGAAAATATGGAAATCTCTCAGGTTAGTTTATCAGCCGATTTATCTGTCGTGCAAGCTGACGACATATACTCGGGAAACGTTTGTACCAGAAATTCTGTATCTTATCAAGGCCAGGCCCTTTCCAATTGTTAAACCGCTTTAAGGCCTCACGGACATTTGATTCGGCGACGTCAGCGAAAGTCATACCAGGCAAGCTGGCATGGCGGCTTAGATCCACTCTGCTTGTTGTGTATGTTGAGTGGGGTTTGCCAAGGGATTAATCCGCGTCAATCACCGAGAAGTTGATAGTGGGATTGCGCTGTTGTTAATTGCCTTGACCGCTCCAGGGGCATGAGCGCGTCGACATCTCTAGCATTTCTATGCCTTGTTGACGTTTCGATGGCATATCTACTTTCCGGAAGTGCATTTGCTAGCACGCACCTCCTATCCGCGCCGTCTTTATACTGACAAGCTCGGGGCTTGTAAGAGTTCTATTAGTAACCACAGGTAGTTTTTAATCGTGCCGAAAATTGACCTCCGAGCTCTAGATTATTATCGTAGAGCGGTAACCGAACGATCACGGCCACCCAGCACAATAGAGAAATTGAGAATTGGTTGGGCTGTTGCTCTTCGTTCATTGACTTGAGGAAGTTTCGCCAGCTTTGTTTTAGTGTGTCCAGTACTTCTACCATGGGAGTTTCGGATGGAGTGCAGTACTTCAGATGAATCCTATTTACCTAATTCTTCAACCGCCTACAGGTATTGCCAGCGACAGATTGAGTCAGACGACCAATATCCTGACGCAAGGAATCTCACTCCCGTTCAAGACGAATCTTCCAGGCTGGGTCTTGTTTTTGTACCAAGCCGCCAGCATTATCCCGGACCATCTATCCATGTAGTCCGATAGCCGTCACTGCACCGCAATACACAAGGGATTGCAGTTCCAGTAACGCCGTATTTGATCTTTGTCTGGATGCGATTTCGCTATCGATTTGAGAATGAATATCTGGTGTTGGAGTTGTGGAAAACGCTCAACGAACCTCTGGTGCAACAAGGGACAACAAAAAATTTTGTCTCTCGTGAAATAGTAATTTCAAAGTAGGCACGGATGATGAAACGGTTAATTTCTTCGCTCCATTTCATCCATGTTCTACGGGAACCAGCAACTATAGTCGTTTGAATGTCAGCCGAAATATCAGTCACAAGCGAGGCTATGCCTCTGATCGATGCGGAGACCAAACGCCGCTCTGCCCTACGTCTACCCGGAGCGACGACACGCCGTACTGTGGCATAGTTGAGGTGGACCCAGTCACCAAATCCACCTCACCCCGGTTATCCGAGTTCCCAGGCTTCTGTGAGCGTGTTATGCATCTTATATAAATGGTAGTTTGCCAGCTGATTAATCCGTTATTATTATTATGAATACCATTATGTGGAGGATTCCTATTTGGATATAGAAAGGAACTGAAATCTAATTTCATCAACTGCACACTTGAGGACATCTATGATTGGAGCTACTTTGTTTTGAATATCAGGGATAAGAAACTAATAATAATACCTACGTATATCAACTGTAACCGCTGGGATTATGACTACAACAAACTGACTGATATACTAATAAAATTAGAAAGCAATGATCTACTTATCATAGGCGATGTAAATGCTAGAGTCGGGAACGAGCAGCCAATAGCTAATAGAATGGAAAAATCAACCAGAAAAACGAAAGATAGTACAATTAACGCGTGTGGGAGAAAAGTATTGGATCTAATGGACTCTTTTGGACTGAAATTATTTAACGGGTGCACGAACAGTGATGCGGAAGGCGAGTGTACATTTGTTGGACACCAAGGTCACTCCGTCATTGACCTGCGCCTGGCCGGAGGGGACTGGCTGCCTCTCATTGCGGATTTCATGGTTGGAGATAAACAGTTCTCCGATCATCTCCCAATTATAACAACGATTGGGTTAGATTGCATCGGCAGGACAAATGTGAAAAAAATGAACCTATTACCAAAAATTGTGTGGAGAAAAGACTTTGCAACACAATACAAGGAGAATCTGACACGAAACATCCCGCAAGATACAAACATAAATATCACAAGTTTAACTAAAATCATCACAACGAGCTCTCACAAAACAAGAAATCAGAAAAAAAATTTCAAAAAGCCATGGTTCGATTACGAATGCGAGAAAAGCAGAAGTCGCTCGTTTTCTTGGTTGAGACTATTCAGGAAGTATAATAACACGTTTACAAGAAATATGTACCATCAAGCAAATCAAAATTTCAAAATATTGTGCAAACAGAAGAAACGACATTTTTACCAGGAACAGGCAGAAAGACTGAGCGAGTGTGCAACTACAAAAGACTTTTGGAAAACTGCAAAGCGCTTAAACGGAGTAGATAGCTATACAATTGGACATGGAATTGATGTTGATCGGCTAAAAACCCACTTCAGTGGAATTCTACAGAGGGTCGACAGTGAGAATGCAGTACAATTTGCAAGACCTAATTGGACTAACCAAATACTAGATGCAACAATTACCGTAGAAGAAGTGCGAACGGCTCTGGCAATGTGCAAAGATGATAAAGCTCCAGGAAGTGATAGAATACCGGTGGAGTATTACAAATACGGGACGGAAACTCTTGAAGACATGCTAACTAAGGAGTTTAATCGAATTTTTAATAGCGGAGATATTCCTAACGAATTTCGGGACTCAATCATTTTTCCCATATACAAAAAAGGAGACGTAAACGATCCGGCATGCTACCGCGCTATTTCGTTCCTAAATGCTTCAGGGAAAATCTTCACAACGCTGCTACAGAGAAGATTTGCCGAATGGCTAAACACCGAGAAAATTATAAAAGAAAATCAGGCAGGGTTTCGACCAGGATACTCTACAAATGACAATATCTTTGTATTGCAAAATTTTGCTCGGTCTTATATGAACGCAGGTCGAAAACTATACGCCTTCTTTGTTGATTTCAAAGCTGCATTTGACACCGTTGACCGCCTTGCACTAATTTACAAACTTTATAATAATGGCATGTCATCTAAGTTTGGAAATATTTTGGAAAAATTGTACGAGAATACAAGTGCGATGATCTGGAATGGGGAACAACTCTCTGCGCCATTTAATACATATGTTGGTGTTCGCCAAGGTTGCAAACTGAGTCCAGACGCTTTTGCAGTATTTGTAAATGATATCTTGGACGACATTCCTGGTGGAGCGGAGGCCTTCGGTATCTTGTTAAAAGGGTTACTATATGCGGATGATATGGTATTCTTTGCTGAGTCCCCAGAAGGTTTGCAAAAAGTTATCAACCATATTGAGTCTTACTGCACGCAATGGAAGCTAACAATAAATTTAGACAAGTCGAAAATAATGATTTTCAAAAAGCGCTACAGACTATCTCAGGATGAGAAGTGGACATACAACGAACAAAAAATTGAAGTAGTGAAGGAGTATAAATATCTTGGTATTTTAATAACCAGCAACCTATCAATGGAACCACATCTCAAAAAAAAGGTTAAAGAAGCAAAATGGGCAATGAACACCGTGTGGAAAAACTGCTTTAATAACCCAGATTTATCTCATACGGCTAAATACAACATTTACCAAGCGGTTTCTAAATCAGTTCTACTATATGGCGCCCAAGTCTGGGGTGGAAGACGATTCGAAGAGGTTGAAAGATTGCAGCGATATTACTTAAAACGAGTTTTCCACCTTCCAATGACAACGCCTAATTACATGCTACTACAAGAAAGTGGCCTTACGCCATTGTTTCTGGAAACTTTGAACACACACATTAACTATCTCTTGAAGGTTGCAGCTATGAGTGATGAACGGCTTCCGAAGAGAATGTTGGCCCATGAAGTAGTTACGAGGAACGTATTCTATACTGATTTACAAGCGCTAGCAAATGAGAGCGGGACGCACTTCAACTGGAATGGCTCAGTAGAAGCTGGTTACGTACTTCGTAGACTAACAAGCAACGTGAAGCAAATGTTACAAGAAATAACCTTGGAAAGAGCGTCGACGACACAGCATCGTGAAATTTATTGCCGCCTAAATCACAACTTGAAGTCTAACACCTACTTCCAAAATCACTTTTCGGTCAACAAAATATCTCTTATATTTAGAGCCAGAGGTGAATTGCTGCCGCTGAATTACATACCACATCGCGACGATCTGCCTCTATTGTGCAATTTATGCAATATGATGACGAGAGAGGACACACGACACTTTCTGGGCATATGCCCAATATTGAAGGAGGTCAGGAGATCATGTTTCGGAAAAGACATATTGAATGAAATGGAAGTGGATACAATTCTAAATGGTTCAAACTGGGAAAAATTATATGAATATTGTAATATATCTATAAACTACAGACAAAAAATAATTAATGAAAGCATATAAAAAAATCCATTGTAAATAATAAGTTATAGAGATGATGGGTAGATGAACACGCAGAATCTGGAGCTGTGTGAACTTCATCGCCCAGCACTCCCGTGATACTGAAATGCAACAATAATCGATGCCTTGATATGAAAGGAAAGTATAAACATAAAGCATAATCGATCCATTAAATACTGATTTAAAAATAAATGAAATAAATGAAATAAAATAAATGTAAGGATAAAACAACATAAATAAAAAACGCGAATTAAGACAATAATTATAATATGTAATAAATCAAATAAATGTAATTTAATATGTAGTAGGAAGTCAATCAGATCGGGCAGACGGCTAAGCCACGCCATATCCTTGTTTTAGTTAAGCTACATTGTATTTATTTATAAAAAATTGGAATTTTAATAAAACACATATCTATCTATCTATCTATCTATCCATTATGTTTTTATAAAATAAAACTAATTTGATAAATGATTAATCGTATTGAAATCGCTTAATAAGTTTAAGTTTTAAATGGGTAATACAATATAAGAAAGTTCTAATGCTCCCCTGTAAGCATACCATTTTTTGACATAGGAGGTTGGGTACCTAGATCATCGCAAAATTCTCGTTCGCGTCGATTTGACGTGTATGACCTGCGAATATTGATTTTCTTCCAAACTTATAATACTTGAGAGAAATTTAAATAGAAACATGCACTCCTGAACTCATGAAAAAAATATCGATAAAAAAACAGTGTTAAATACAAGCAATTGAGAATTGGCAGTTCGCACCGTCATAACACCGGCATAGTTGAACTCGTATCAACTCTAGCCGATTGAACCAAGCCTGGGTCACATTCATTCAACTTTATTGGAAAGCAGAATCCGTCTCGGTTGCGCCGACTATAATTTGAGCTTATTGAGTTAACTTACGAACAATTAATTTTAGAGTGTGACGGATGAAAAACAATCCATCGCGCAAGATACTCATTAAATGACGCACCTGACAAACAATAAAGAAGACATGCCAATTTTTCCCTAAATAATTACCATTGCTACTCGTCCGGATAATGTACCTACCCTTATCATAAACAATTGCATTTAATTATCAGCCAGCAGTACGTGTAGACTTCATTAGTATCAATTAATAGAGAATCGCGGTCCCTACAATAGGTTGAAGTTGCTAAATAACTTGGACTTTGAGTCATTACGAAAATCGAGACAAAAATCAAAATTAATTGTATCACCTGTCAGTTTGTATTTAAAATTAATCTAGGAGCGGGTCCCCCATGAATCACATACACACCGAGCGACGACGAATAGGTAACTAATTGTGGAACTCATTTAATACCAACGTAAATTATGCAATGACACCCAAAAAGACCATGTCCTTGTTTCTGTTGTGTCCTACTGGAAATTTGTCAATATATCGTCGATCCTTTTATTTAATGTTCTTGTACACCACTTCAACCAGTGTTGTTACCATTGTACTTTGTCCTCTAGAACTTAGAAAAGCCCGAATACAATCTGATAAATAATAATAAAATTGATATTAAAATACCTATGTATGAATCCTTTTTTTATCTTTTCTTATCCTCTCCAAATGCCTAAAAAATTGTGATTATCTAATAAAAAGTATCCTGACCAGACATGCTAATAAAATCAGTACGGTATCACTGGCACTAACAAAATCAGCCCCGTTTTGCTCAAAATCGAAAGTGTCCTTGTCATCCAGGCCATGATATCTACGCTAAACTAGGGATGATAAATCGCTATAGGACACCGACAAATCCCAAAATACCGATGCTTCGAAGCAACAAAATTCCAGATACAATGTTGCTTCACGGGGAAGCTCGCGCCTACATCAAACACACCTATGGTGTTCAGTCGGTAATCCAATATGTCGTGTAATTAAATTTTGGTTCATTTGAATATGTCACTTTAATTTCGTTTAAAACCTGTTGGATGCGGCAGGAATTGAACTTGCTTGGCCGACCACGACTAGGAATTGAAATTAATGCAAGAGGGTGAGAATGTCGTCTGTTTGTCAGCTTCGTACACTTGACTTTGTGTATGTCCTCTAAGCCTGAGAGTGAGATCGTGTAACACAAGGATGTTGTATGAAATTGACACAGGAAGCTTCGTTTAACATTTTATTAAATGCTAATTTAAGGATCTACAAGCCGATAATGGTTTTCTAATTTGGGTAGAAGATGTTGACACGGAAGGTGCTCGTATATGCTTAATGTCGGCGCTTGGAAAGAAATGTATGCGGGGAATATATAACAATAATTTATTTCCTATGACGATTCGAAAACGCTAAAATTATGTCGGTCCAAAAACCCTATATGTATAAAGCAACCATTATAATGTTCTTCACCTAAAGTTATCCTGATATAGTTCGTTCCTTTCCATTTTACCCACACCACTTACATATATACAGGATCCGTCGCAAATTAAAAAAAAAGAAGAGTAAAGCAGAATTATTATAATGCTCCGAGCGGGGTGGGGTATTATCCATTTTCCCTGTAGAATGAAACTTACCGCAAGCATTTTTTTGCATTCATCGAGGATACCACGATGAACATAATACAATACCATGCAGAAGAACGGAGCGTGGCAAATGACACCTCGATGACATCTAATTTCCACCTCTCAGAATGTTGTACACTTTTTTATGAATAGAGAATTTTTCCAGTGCCCAATGCTCTGTGTGTACCAAAAGAATCCTCGGGACATTTTGCCTTTTGTTTGGAAGGAAATAAATAGCGGAGGACTGAATACAAAAGAAACTACCTTCGGTTATTTTGGATTGTATTTTTCATGTTTCTAATTTCAACGACAATTTTACTCTTTAATAATTCTAGTTGCAATGAAGACATACATCGTCATAGAGGACTGGGATCAATATTGTGTACTAGAAAGGCACATCCTCCGCGACGCACTCACTCGAAAACTATTTAAAATAAGTAAATAACTGGCGCAACAGTCCAATTTAAACCACGGCCTCGAGATGAGTTAGCATCATCTCATTTTCTAGATCGTGACGGTTTTTTTTTGTGCAGAGGTATGTGATCAGCAACACGCTCATCCGAGCTATTTACCCCATAATGGGTACTCATTTAACAGCTGAGTGGGCTCATAGTCCGACACGTAAATCCCCGGAATCGAACCGGGGCCCAGTGCGTTGAAGGTGAACGTGCTAACCGTTGCGCTATCCGGACTAAACTATTTAAGTTTTGGAAAAAGTGGTAATAAGATTTCTTTCTGAACTTCCATTTTTCCTCAGAAAGTTTTTCACTTATTAACCGGTTGGAAGTGCATGCCATTGAGGTCTGTGCACGACTGTGCCAGGCCATAAGCTACACTAACAAGATAACAAGAACATAATAATCTTTACCGATAGCCAGGCGGCCATAATGGCACTGACTAGTCCATCGGTTCACTCAAGGCTAGTAAAGTCTTGTCAAGATATCCTTAACATCGTCGGGGCCTCCAACAACCTCACTATCTACTGGGTTCCTGGGCACTCCAATATTGTAGGTAATGAACAAGCAGACAAGCTTGCCAGACTGGCATCTGAGGCCCCCTACATTGGTCCAAACCCTTTCTGCGGTATACCTATCTGTCTTGTCAGGCAGCGGATTAGGGAATGGGAGCGAGAGAGAGCTGCCTCTCTGCGGGAAGCTCTCCCAGGTATGAAACAATCAAAAATGTTCATTGCTGGCTACTCTCATAACCGGTCCCTTGATCTACTCAGCCTGAGCAGAAACAGGGTCAGAATTATATGTGGTCTTCTCACAGGTCACTTCCGTCTTCGAGGTCGCCTCAAAACGATGCGCATCGTTTCGGATGGAAGCTGTCGTTTATGTGAGGCCGACGACGAAACTCCAGAACACATCCTCTGTGAATGTGAGGCTCTAGCTTGCCGTCGAACTGTTTGCTTCGGCATTGCCTATACTATGGCCGAGGACGTGGCCTCGATCAAGTTCGGCCATCTCAGTCGGTTTATCGAGATGAGCGGATTGGATTCGCAGATTTAGTCCTGCTCTCCAGGATTCGGGTATAGCACAATATACTTATAGTCGCAGTGCTTGTGGCTCTTTTATTGGCCACGACCCATCTATAATCTAATCTAATCTATTAACCGGTTTTGTAAATATTTTCAATTTTTTTTTGTGTCCGAGATTTACTGCGGAAATTGAGGAGAGGTTGTTTGCTAGGTTTTGACGATTATTCACTATACCCGCACTGTGCGGATACGGCAAGTATTTGTTCAGGTCTCGGCGATTCTTAGTTCCTTTTTTTCGATAATTTCGTTGTGCTTTGAACTGATTATTATCCTTGCCGAATCGCCAAGATCAGTGGCGTAGCAAGGGTGAGGCGACCGAGACACTTGCCTCGGGAGCAATAACAAAGGGGCGCCAAAAATAAAAAATAAAGTTTTAAATAAAAAGATTGAAACAAAGAAAAATATTAAATCGAAGAAAGTTCCATTTTTCCAGTACCTAATAAAATATTGATTTGATTGTTTTGCTTTTGTCATTTACTTAAATTGATTGGAAAAGCGAAGGGCATAGCACAGTTCAGTTTATTTCTTTCAGCATTCCTGGAGTAGCCAGTATGCTTATGACATTAGATTCTAAAAATGCACTATATCTGCCCACTCCTCCCTAAAAAGGGATGTTAAAATTCTTAACAAACAAATATTTACGAGAGGTTTAGTCCGCGACTTCAGAAACATCAAGGCTGTTCAGTTCAGCCGAACTTCTTGTGTTAACGTGGTCACTGATCTGTTTCACTAAGGCGAATCGACACTCGAGCCATCGAAATCTCAGCAGCCGGTATCAGGTGCTTGGGTTTATCATGTCGTTCGATTTCGAACCGGAGGGCAGGTGGCGGTTAGCGTTTATCGTTATGATTAACTTTAACCGGACATTGAGAAACAAGTCATTAGTATAGTTGTCAGGAACGCAGTGGATGTAGTTTTAAATATTTCTAATTCTTCCGACAGGCATCGGTGCGGGCTGGTTAAAATCCGTAGTTAAAAAGTGTCACAAAGTGAGTTTGGACGCCTGTGAACGTATCGACATCCCCGCATTAGTAAAAGTTGTTCGCAATTTTAATAAGATTCGCGATTCAAAATGTCTGTTTTCGAGCCAAGTTCTCGTCATTTGCGGGAAGTTTTGATCTTCTGCTTCCATTCGAAAAAAAACTGCAGCTGAGGCTCATCGAATGCTCTCAGATTCTTACGGTGAGGTTGCTCTGAGTGACAGAACATGTCGTGAGTGGTTTCAATGTTTTAAAGTGGCGATTTCAATGTCGAGGACAAGCATGGTGGTGGGAGAGAAAAAATTTTCAAAGACGACGAATTGGAAGCACTGCTCGATGAAGATTCGTGTTAAACGCAAGAAGAATTAGCTGAATCACTGGCAGAAAGTCATGGGAAATGTGCGAACATGCCTCAACGTCGACGGCAAAACCGAATATTCACGCTGCCAAGGTTATGCTTTGCATTTGATGGGACCAGCTCGGTGTGATATACTACGAGCTACTGAAACCGAATGAAACTATCACAGGAGATCGGTACCGAACGCAATTGATGCGTTTAAGTCGAGCATTAAAGGTGAAACGACCACAGTACCAAGAGAGACACGACAAAGTCATCCTCCAGCATGACAATACTCGGCCACACGTCGCAAAAGTTGTCAAGACATACATACTTGGAAACCCTGAAATGAGAAATCTTGCCCCACCCGCCGTACTCCCCAGACATCGATCCTTCCAACTACCATCTGTTTCGTTCCATTGCGCACGGCCTGGCTGATCAGAATTTTCGTTCGTACGAGGAAGTCGAAAAATGGATCCAATCATGGATCGCGTCGAAAGGCGCCTCCTTTTTTCGAGATGGAATCCGAAAATTGCCGGAGAGATGGGCGAAAGTTGTCGCTAGCGATGGACAGTACTTTGAATAATACATCTGTAAGTACTTTTTGAGAATTAAGCTTTTAATTCCAGGAAAAAACGGCGGAAGCAAAGTTGTACACCCAATAATTTATTAACAACCAAATGAAATGCTTAGTAGTATCAGCATGAACACTTTCAGGATTTCGGAGTCAGCTGGTCGAAATCACGATTTCGAGTGCAGCGTAAACGTAGTATAAAACAGCATTTGCACATTCATTCGCGCATGTAGTGGGTTTGAATCCCAAACCTTTCAGCTTCGTAAGAAGCCCATTGACAGCCAGATTCCAAGGAAGGGTGGAGCGAACACCACTTTGAGGGTTTTGTGTACGAGTAGTACACCCTTTATGTCAGCAGCATATTACTCGTAATAATCTTACAGATTGAGTTATGTACACCCAGATTTGAGAGTCTATCGGAGAAAGCCGCCGGTTTTATACTGTTTAAAGCACCTTTGATATCTCGGAAGGTAACCAAAGTATAGTTCTGATATCCAAGAAATTTTTTGATGTTACACACCGGAGAGTGTAGTGCCACATCTACAGATCTTCCGTTCTAATAGGGAAACAACGCATTTGCTCTCTTGTTTTTTCCCACCTATGATACGAACTGCTCTCATCGATGCTCTAAATGTTTATCGCAGCTATAACATAAACAGATCTATGTAAAAGCACGAATGTGTTTCCATCGCTTCACTATCAGCGCTGCTCTTATCGTTTGTAGAAGCTCTAACATTACCGCACCCTAATCCATTCGCCCACAACACGTCAAATCGCTGATAGGAAGACAACTTTTATTTTCGCTTTCATATTCCATTATATGTCATGCATGTCTGATCTAAATGCGGCGAATGATGATGTATTGAGTATGGATATAAGTCTATTCTCAAATATACGAGAACTATAATACATATTACTGAATCTCTTAGTTTTCTATAGCTCGTAATTCATTTCCCATGTTTAATTGCCCAAACAGATACTTTCAATCAGATGAAAGTTTCTTTTTTATATAAAAAAGAAAAACAGACAAAGTCTGAGAATCCACTGGGAAGAATGAGTATAATAAAAAGTAGTGTAGAGATTCGAAATCCTAATCAACATCGATTGGTTTCAACCCACAAAATTCCGAAGTACACTATCCCAATGGAAACGAGGAGTCTGAAACTAAAAAAAAACTCAAATGACTGAATGAAGAAAAATAACAAAAACCAGAAAACTGAACTTTTGGAGACCTAACCACGTCTCCGTTCTTTTTACTTCCGGACAAAGATGACTTTTCCAACTGTGCTCATCACATTTTTTCTTCCCAAAAGCGATTTCGAACTTTCAATAGAATATTGAATTTGTATGTTATAGAGAAGCGTAGAACCCGTATGCATGTTTCATATTTAATTTTTGGTGTTAACATACGAGTAATATGTACTCGTAATTAGTACACAAAGTGCCCAAAGGTTGTCACCTCACCTATCGTACCATGCCCGTGCGAAGTGAGGGGGGAAGGGGTGACCGCCATCAGCCAGGGGCGCCGAAAGCGATAGAACAAAAATGAATATTTAATAATAATACTAAACAAAATAAATAATATAAAATATTTTATTGAATTTATACCCCCAGTATAGATAGATATTTTATCTGGCATCAAATAGGGTAGAACTGATTTTTGATATGTTGTTTATGGTTATGGCCTTATTACGAATCTAAGTTTTCGACCTCAACGGTGGACCCTCAAGTCCTTGAGGGTAGGGTTAAGGGTTTTTTTTTTAAGTTTTTTTTTCTATATCTGTCAGTGACGTGCACTCGTAGTAAGCAATTCCAAACTGCTTGACTTACCGAAATAAGCAATTCAATAATAAACTTGGCTTACACCAATACACATATCATCATTTCAGTCAATGTTTTTCTTTAAGCTGAAGAATACATATTATCATTCAAATATTCCTTTACACATTCAAATTCTGATCCGCGCCTTCTTTTGGTTAAAAAACATTCGTTCAATTACTTTAGATAATATTCAAACCTCCCACATTTTGCACACCATAGACACCAAACTTAGAATAGGAAAATGTGCCTAGATCTTTAGATGCATGTACCATGTGTGTATCCAAATACTAGAGACATGTTGATTCCAGAAAATGGGAATCTTGGATTTCGGTAGTACATTGGGCAACGATTTTTTTTTGTTTTGTTCGCAAATTTATATGAGACAAGTCAAGCACTGGCGCGACTGCTTTTGTGTGTGGGATAAAGCCCAATGATGCGTGTTAATGAAATGTTGCCAATGCAGGGAATGTTTATGGGAATTTGATTTTTCCAGTAGAGCTTTTGTTTTTGTTATGTAATGGATTTTCCGTTGCAATTTAAAAGAGGAAATCAGTGCGATCGGGTGATTTTGATTAAATTGTGATTTGAAGTTTTTTTGACCGTTTGTAGTGATTTAATTGATTTGATTTGTGATAAAAGTGGTAAGTTTTCTTTTCGCATTATGTCGGAGTATTGCTGCGCGACGGATTTCGTACTAAAAGCGGGATTTTCAACTCTTTCCTTTGCCAAGAAAAGAGAAATTATAGAATCGGATAGACCGAAGCCAGATCTTAGTTTAGAGTTTAAATTAAAAAATATTACGCGAAAATTCCATATCGAAACGTATGAAAAGTACATTTGGTTAACGGGAAGCTGTAAATTAAATAAGTTATTTTGCTGGCCGTGTCTTTTGTTCACGAATGAAAAATCTGTTTGGAATAAAGCTGGATTTAGTGATTTGAATAATTTTACGGGCTCAGCAGCAAAGCATTCAAGTTCCGAAAAACATCTTCAGTCGTTAATTAAATTAGATAATTTTGGTTCTCAGCGTATAGAGTTTATGCTTAGTAACCAGGTGGCAATATCTGTTAGTTTGCATAATGAAAAAGTTGAGCGTAATCGTAATATTTTGAAACGTTTAATCGATACTGTAATTTTTTCGGCAAAACTGGAGCTTCCTTTTCGCGGAAATAATGAAGACTCTTCTTCAAATAATCGTGGTAATTTTATCGAAACCGTAAATTTCTTGAGTTTGTACGATCCGATAATTGAGTCCCACATAGATTCTATAAAAGCAAATGCAGCGTTTTCGGGTTTGTCTAATAGAATCCAAAACGATCTTGTTTCCGCTATAGCTAATGTGGTTCGAAATAAAATCAATTTGGAAATAAAGGAGGCTCCATTTGTAGCTGTAATGGTCGACGAAACGCCAGATGTTAGCGGTCGGGAACAATTAACGATGATTTTTAGATATACAATATCAAATGAGATTGAAGAAAGATTTATCGGATTTTTGGATGTAAGCGCTAATCGTACAGCTACAGCAATAAGCTCTCACATTTTAAAACAATTGCAAAATTTTAATATCGATAAGAAATTAATTGCACAATGTTACGATGGCGCAGCAGTAATGAGTTCTCAAATTCGTGGAGTTCAGACTTTAATTCGGGAAAAACATAAATCGGCAATTTTCGTTCCATGTTACGCTCATTCACTAAATCTAGTATTGTCTAAAGCAGTTGAGTTTATTCCGGAAATTAAATTATTTTTCGCGCACATCAATAAAATCGCATCATTTTTTAATACATCCACTAAAAGGTCGGACCTTTTTGCAAATATAGTAAATCGTCGTTTACCATCGGTTTCCAAAACGCGTTGGCATTATCATTCGCGTATTATTAACGTTATATTTGAACATAAGCATGAAATTTGTACAGTTTTTGAGACAATTTCGAATGGTTCTCAACACTGGGATGGCGATTCCTTGACTTTTTCCGATATATACTTACAAAAATTCGCAGAGTCAGATTTTCAATTATATCTGTTAATTTTTTCTGAAATTTTTTCGAAAACTGATATATTATTTAATATTATTCAGAGCAAAGTGGTAAACATTTCATATGCAAGCCAAAAAATTATTGAATTTGAAAATTGGCTTGGAAATGACTTTTCTAAAAAGTTTGATAATTTCTATTCGACAGTTACAGCAGAATATCAGCCACCACGTAAGAAATGTAGAAATGCGATAGATCCTTTACAAAATTTACGGCGGATATTTCGGGAGATTATAGATGTTATTCTCGGGCAAATTCGAGATCGATTCCATTCGTTTAAAGATCTTTCATTTTTAGAGTTGCTTGAACCGAATTATTTTTCTAAATTCAAGTCAAATTTTCCCGATAAAAATTTTGACTCACTTATTGAATTTCACGGTCAATTTTTCGACAGAATAAAGTTGAAAAATGAGCTAAAAGTTATTTATTCTTCAGATGAGTTTAAAAACGCGAATCCTAGTAAAATTCTCGATTATTTTCAAAAACGGCCTTATGTCGCAAACGGTTTTAAGCAAGTTCATATTTTAGCAAAATTATTAACGTCAATTCCAGTCACAGTGGCAACTGCGGAAAGGTCATTTTCAACACTAAAGCGCGTTCACACATTTTTGAGAAATCGCCAATCCCAAGAACGACTTTCGGATCTTGCTTTAATTGCGGTTGAAAAGGATCTTCTTATACAAATGCGAAGAGAAAACGATTTTTTTGATAATGTGATTAAAGAGTTTTTACTTAAAGAACGGCGCATAGATTTGGAATACAAATAAATGGCAATGGCGAAAGAATATTTATTTATTTCAAATACCCCTGAATTTTTCTTAGTCTTAATTAACATAATATTTATTTATCATTTTTTTTATTAGTAATAAAATATTTTATTTATTTATTTTTTTTTGTATTCCGAATATATGTGCCAATATTTTATTTATATCTTTCCTGATTTCTTCTTTAAGGCTTAAAGCCGCTTGGTATAAATGTTTTTGTGACTGTCCATATTCTATTATACAGTCCATTTTTGTTTATGCTAAATTGGCTTTAGGGCGCCCAACTGCTTGACTATGAAAAATTTCCACTGCACGTTACTGATATCTGTAATTATTAATCCTGCGAAAAACTTCCTGAAATAAAATTAAATATCACAAAAAAGTACATAAAAAATTTTAAAATCACTTTTTCCTTATCTCAAATAGTTTTTGAGAAAATATCATTTGAAAAACACTTTTTGTGATTTTGATCCCCGGAAAACGAAAAATCATCTTATTTTTATGAATTTCATCAAAAAACGGGTTAAATGCTAGTCCTATAAGGAAAATAATACGGATCAATATTTGTTGTTACTAAATAAGCTTTAATTTGAGATAAGCCAGATGCCCATAGGTATGATAGTTGCTTAGAAAAGGGAAAAATCTATCTATTTTGTTGAAAATGGGGTCTTCCCATTTTCTACATAACTATTATACCTACAGGTGTCTGCCTTATCTCAAATCAAAGCTTATTTAGTTATAAACAAAATCTATCCGTATCATTTTCCTAGTGGGACCAGTAGTCAACCATTAAAAAGGATTCATATTGTATACAATATTTTCGCTATAATTAATCCTTCCTTCTTTATTGGAAACTGCATCAAAAATTTCATTCTACTCGGATACTTATACGGATTAAACGTAATTTAGTGAAAATTCACCCAGAGCTCCTCGGATAGCTTCAATTGGCTGCTTTTCGTCCTTGAACTGCATGCTACCTTCATCCTTTTTTCGACAAAATCATCCTCAAAAATTTTGCTGAATATCTACATATTTCTGGGGCATAGAGATCATGTCGTAAAATTCTCATTTTGGCTTGGATTCACTTTTCATCAGTCGGACTGTATAAATGGTAGCATGCTACATATATAGGTATCCATCTAATAGGCGCCTCGCCTCACACATGCGATGTTGTCTTTAACATATTGAACAAAAATTTGAAGACCAAATTTGCAAATGTACTGAAGAAGGGAGTGAGTCGCTCCCTAAATACTTGTATCTACTTCGAATAAAATTTATTGTAGTTAGGAGAGCTACTGTTTTCACTTAATCAGACTACATGAATCGGAAAGCGAATACCACGCGAAGCGTGAAGGGTATCATACCCTCGGCTTGTTTTCACTCAAATTAGCCTTCATGTTTATTACGGTATTATCAACAATGAATTTCTTATAAAAAGTTGGATAGCTTGGACGTTCCTGAAACTACGGACTATACCGTATCGAGACTTGAGTTTGAAAGGAATATCGACTGTCTGATCCCCTTCTCGTGAGGAGTGGGCGGATGGCACCGCTCAAGAATTTGATGCATTTACGCATCTACACCGATGGCTCTAAGAGTGATGATGGCGTCGGGGCTGGTGTCTATTCGTAGAGGTTAGGTTAGGTTAGGTTAAAAGGGTTGCTTAAGCACACTTAGACCACCACTGGGTCCGTTGTGATAACCCTGGACTCAGCAACTGAGACCAACTCACTCGTTAAACCAGCCTGAGCTCACAATCACCAACATTTACCTTTTTCAGGTCATCCAGATCGGTGAAGAAGTAGGAACCAAGGAGGCCTTTCCTAAAACTCGTCAGAGTCGGACAGGTACACAACACAGAAAATGAGACGTGCTTTCCTCCTCTTCCTTGTCCCCACAGCTCCTGCAAAAATCATTATATGGAAGACGAAGTCTCCTGGCGTGCTCCCCAATTAGGCAGTCTCCAGTTAGCACTCCTACGACAGTTCTTAGATTATCTCTGTTTAGCATTAGCAATCCAGAAGAACGTTTGGGATCCAGTTTGGGCCACATCTGTCTAGCCACATGACATATACTGCCATTGCTCCATCTGATGCAGGCCCTTTCATACGCCGCTTCTTTGATGGCCAGTTTACAAGCAGCCAACGGCATCCTGGTGCTACGTAACGGCCCGCTGATCTCATTGATCGTACCTGCTCGAGCCAGTTCGTCGGCCTTGCAGTTACCAACACATCTACTATGCCCTGGTACCCAGCACAGAGAAATATTTAAGAGCCTACCCATCTCTATTAGGGAGTTGCGACAATCCAGTACTGTCTTCCATTTTACCAAGACAGAGCTAAGCGATTTAATCGCCGGTTGGCTATCCGTGTAGATAATAATGTCCCTACCAGATATATCGTTTTGCGATAACCAGGCTAGAGCTTCAGATATTGCTGTAACTTCCGCCTGAAAAACACTAGTAAAGTTCGGGAGTCGGAACGACAAGCTAATATCCAACTCTTCCGAGTATACGCCAGCACCCACTCCTTCGTCAGTCTTAGAACCATCAATGAAAATCGTAATGGCATCTGATTCCTGAAAAGCGATTACAGGCCAATCATTCCTAGAGGGAATCATGCCTGTAAAGCCCATTTCGAACAAGTATTTCGGGGAGGTATAGTCCGTCTCCTCGGGAATATCAAGGTTGATCAATATAGCCGAGTGACCTGTGGTTGACGCCGCCCAAAGACCGGTTTCACGAACAGCCGTAATCACCGCCAACTGCTCTGCGAAAATGTCCAGGGGAAGCAGATTCAACAGAGCACTCAAGGCAGCGGTCGGCGTAGTCCTTAGAGCCCCCGTGATGGCAATGCATGCCAATCTTTGGACTTTCTCCAGCAGGGTTCTATAGGATACAATCCTAAGCGCCGTCCACCAGACGATAACCCCATGTAACAGAATAGGGCGCAAAACCGATATATAAAGCCAGTACACTACCCTCGGTTGTAAGCCCCATGACCTATGGCCTTCTTGCACGAGTATAGTGCAACAGTAGCCTTTTCAACACGTTGCTAAATGTTCAACTTCCAGCAAAGTTTCCTATCCAGTATGAGACCAAGGAACTTGGCTTTATCAGTGAGCACAAGTCTTGTGCCCTCCATCAAAGGCAGTTCGAATACAGGTAGGCTGTATCTCTTAGTAAAGAGAACAAGTTCCGTTTTAAGCGGATTTACTTTAACCTCAACCTTACTAGCCCAGTTCGTCAGGATAGAGAGGGCGTTCTGCATTACACCACTAAAGACACAGAGAAACTTTCCCGAGATGGCAATAGCAATGTCGTCCGCATAAGCAGTGACCTTGCATCCCAGCCATTCCTGTTCTAAAAGGAGTAGAGGTTGAACATCATACTGTCTTGCCGCCTCCATGATTACTGTAGTGTGTTCCAGACGGAGGTTACGGCTATCTACGAAGCTATATCATGGCTGGCGCGTAATGTCATTTCGGCTAGTGATGTAATAATTTATACTGATAGTCAATTGGTAATTAAATCGCTGGATTCTACTGTGACTTACTCGAAGATACTTGCAGAATGTCGTGCCTTACTTCTACTGATGGGAAGCTCTCTCAACATTACTCTTTGTTGGAGTCCAGGACACAGTGGCTTTAACGGCGATAGGGCTGATGCACTGGTTCGGAAGGGCACTACTAGTGACGTCAGTGGTAGTTTTCAAAACGTTGGCATACTCATGGCAACTTGCAAATTCGCCTTAAAGACTGAGGTGACGGCGAGGGCTAATATAAGGTGGAGTACTGGTAACACATGTTGCGTAGCCAAGCAAATATGGCCTAGGCAGAATCCTAGTCGCTCTTCGGGGTTACTTTTGCTGGATAGAAAGCGAATCAGTAGTGTCTTGGGGGTTATCACTAGCCATTGTCTCATTGGAGAGCATGCCAGGCGACTTCGAATACCGTACAATGATTACTGAGAAGCTGTTGGGACGAGGATGAGGAGGAGTGTTCATTTCATTTGCTCTACACCTGCCCTGTTCTTGCAGGTAGTAGGAAATCCACCCTTGGCTCCTGATTACTTCACCGATCTGGACGACTTGAAGGAGGTGAGTTTGTCAGATTCTTAGGTTCATTGTTAGCTCCGGATGGCTCGCGGATTAAGTACTGGTCGGAAGAGCTCTATGTTTAGTCCATTTTAGTGGTATGACAACGGACCCAGAGGTGGTCTATGTGTGCTACGTATGTCGGAACAGCCCCTATAACCTAACCTTACCCAGGCAGATTACATATGATTTGTTATTACCTGAGCCAGTAAAACATTGCCCCCTCCCCCCCAATTACTGCCATGAAGTTTGCGAAAGAGGAAATAAAATGGTTTAAGCACCTTTCTTTCCGTAGCACTTGAGGGCGCCATATAAAATTTTCGCCCCGGTCGCCAAATTTCCTTCGCACGGCACTGTGTCGTACAAATAATGCAAACGTAATTACATTGGCTATGCCCAAATGTAAAATTGCAATAAACAGGGCGCATCAGAGTGGACTAATTTCGAGAGGCTATAAATAAATAAATGTTTAAGTTTAATAGAAAGCTTTCAAAGCGTTAGATGAAACATTCATTGTCCAGGGGAAAGGGGATTTCCTCATATACCCCACGTTGGGCGACGCTGATTTATGCTTCCCGAACAATTCTTAGCCCGCAAAAGGGTTCACATATCAAGGGAGGCAGATAATGAATGTACGAATTAAGAATTAATAAAAATGTATGAATGGATAAAAATGAGTTTGAACAAAATTTTGAAGATCGATAGGTAGACACTCAATCTGTCAAGCGAGAAATGGAGAATTCAATTCAATTCTCGTTTTACTAACTTTTTTTTTAATAATGAATCCTTTGATAAATTGGGATAGGATTCTAAATTATTAATGATTGCAATTCGTTATACCTGGTCTTAATTTTTGATTATTTCATCCAATTAAAAATATTTTTTAATGTGCTTTTTAAAAATTGGCTTTTAATTATTAATAATATCAAATTTTAACTATTTAACAAGTGATTCCAACTAAATGTTATATTCACCCATGACGTGAATCGCTACTTTATATCTGTCAAACAAGTTCCACACAATCTGTAGCTGTACTATCCTCAACTCCGTCAAACACAAAACACGACCTCAAACAAATCGTTTTACCATCCCTTAGTATGAAATCGACTGTATGTATCGCGCTATCGTGCATACACCACCAGTCTCTGGTATCGATATCCCCTTGAGAACTAAAAGCAGGACTTCAGCAATTACCAATTCTAAACGCACCACTAAACTACCCCCGAAGTCGAAATATTTTTTTTCGCAAAAATTTATCTCCATTTCAAATGGCAAATGAACGTACGTATGAACGGCATTTTGGGCCTCTCTTTAGATTCGATGGCTGATATCACAAACAGTTTAGTTTATTTGCAAGTAGTTATCCTGGACACTTTGGTGCCTGTTTTAGTCGACTCCTAGGTTGAACGCATTTCGTTCACTATCAACTTACCCTCAAAAACTATGGTGGTGGCCATGTTAAACGCGTTTTCATCCTATCATATGTCGCTCTCGCTTTTAGCAAATGTGGATTGAGGGTGAGTTGGAAAGTCATATGCAAAGAGTTTGTCATATACTCCATATTATGTACGTACATATATTCGTATGTTCATTCATAAGTACGCATAAGTAACAAAGGCAAAAGCGAAATCGCAATGGTTGGATAAGCGATTCTCTATTTTATATTCTAACTGGCACATTAAATCTGAAATTGAAATAGCCAACAGCAGATGAGCATTCACGTATCCGAAGCGAGATAAGCGACAATTAATTAGAAAATATGTTTTGTATGCTGGTATCATAGGAATTAGGAAGAGTTTCGTTACACGCCGGTGCTGATAAATAGCTTCGATATTCCTCGCGATTTCAAAAGACAAAATCAAACAAACTAATGCTACATTCAGACTCAGCCAAATCACGTGATTTCGCCCACTTTCATGATTTCATGCGAAATCACTCCCGAAATCATTTCGTTTTCCATACAATCTGACAGAACGAAATCATCTCGCTTGCCGTGGTTTGTACAAAATCGGGACCAAAATCACTTAAGTCAGAAATGTCAGTCGCTGCCACAACAGTTTACGCTCGAGAAGCACTTTTTCTAAATCGTGGAAAATTATAAAGAAAAAAGCTCGGATCGGATAGCCACCATGGAGGAGAAAGCTAATTTGGCTTGTGTTTTCACCAAAAGCAGATACAAAGTTTAAAGCTAGTGAAGGCCGTTTTTGGCAAATCACAGTGCAGTGCAGTGTGAAGGTTCTTCGGTGATTTTCGAAATCACCCGATGAAATCATCTCATTTGGGGCTATGTGAACAAGGCATAAGGCTATAGTATCGCAAAACCAGCACACTAAATTCCTATTACTACTCAATTGCCCTAACCCGTTGTGGGGGTCACCTGTTACATGTGGCCCAGCTGACGTTTCGTTTCGTTGACATAAACTAGTTTCGGAGAATTCAGTTGCCAACTTGCACCTCCCGGTCTCCCATTTATAACGAGTGCCACAGGTGTTATTGTCGGCCGCGTCGGGGGTGCACTCAGTTGCAAGTGAATCGGGCTAACAGATTCACCCGACACACTTGCAACTGATTGTATCAGCGCGACCAGATCAAGTATAATTCTAGCATAAGTTTCAGCGCAATATGTTGAAAAGTAGCCGCCTCCACGTTTGAATTTCGAAAGCAGAACCCAATGGAATACCATCTTCGAAGTTCCAGCTGGAGCTTGAAAGGTCAAATTGTCATCCGATAACTGATCAGTCATTTAAACGGGGAGGAATCCGCACTCCCAGCAATAGAAGTGCAAAATTCGGGGAACTAAGGTAGGTGATTGCTTTTTTTTTCGTGGTTTAAGTGATGGGTCCCATTCCCATACTAATGGACTTATTTCAGGCAGTGACGTGCAGTGGAAATTTTTCATAGTCAAGCAGTTGGGCGCCCTAAAGCCAATTTAGCATAAACAAAAATGGACTGTATAATAGAATATGGACAGTCACAAAAACATTTATACCAAGCGGCTTTAAGCCTTAAAGAAGAAATCAGGAAAGATATAAATAAAATATTGGCACATATATTCGGAATACAAAAAAAAATAAATAAATAAAATATTACTAATAAAAATGAAACCGGAATATAGAGGGCTACGCCCGCAATCCGAGGGTTTTGTAGCAAGCGCTTATTTTGGTATATAAATATCGGCTCGTTGCTCTTCTTGATACCACTCAGATGGACAAAAAAAAACCTAATTAAACTGTCTTACCCACTTACATTTTACATGCCAATTCATATTACGTGATTGTAACGAAACTTAGAACATATTATTGCTTAAGGTGTTGCTTATCGTTGGCCATCAGTACTTTTGACCTCGAACGTGTTTAAGGCATGCAGAGGTGTGCTAACTATAACTACAGAAATAAACTATTACTTACCTATTCTGAGAAGATATACAGATTCCATTATTTTCCATTTTATATGCTATTCGGAACCCACCTTCCTGTAAGTGTTCATAATTCTAACAGTCTCGAGATGCCAGGGGGGGGGGGCAAATTACGAACTAATATTTTTTCCTCCCCCACTATTCCCCTTTCTACGAATTTCAAGAAAATGCGAAAAAATGGAATGTACTCAACATTACCTTTCTCACGACACCTCACTTGCCTATACCAGTCGATAAAAAAAAATTTTGAGCTTAATTTCGCCTCTATGTGGACCCCTCCCCCCTTCCACTCGGTAAAGTTTGCCAATTACGACGTAGCGCCCCCAACTAATCTTCACCCTTTCAAAAATGATTAATTAAATAACTGCAATTCGCACTACGAAAAACAACATGAAAGTAGTACTCACACCTACATATGAGGCCAGTAGGTGTAATTTTTGTGTGGATAGTGTCAAAATGCCTAATTTTAAATGAATGTACTATTATTAAATATTATGTGATTGTAATGAAACTTAAAGATATTATTGCCGATGATGTTGGTTATCATTGGCCATCAATATTTTTGACCTCGGCTGTGCTTAAGGCGTGTAGGGGCGTGCTAACTGCAACTATAGAAATGTACTATTATTAACCTTTTTTGTTGAAATATCAAAATTCTTCGATTTTCGGTTTTCTACACTAGTAAAATGCCGCCTTTCTGCAAATTTTCATATTTCTAAGTATAACGGTATCGAAATGCGAGGGGGGGGGGACAAACTCGGATCACATATTTTCCCCTCTATCTCTTTTCCCCTTTTTTCAAATTTGGTGAAAATACCGGAAATGAAATGTACTCGGTGTTACCTTTCTCATGATACCCCACTTGCCTATACCAGATGAAAAAAAAAAATTTGACCTTCATTTCCCCTCTATGGGGACATCCCCTTAAAGTAAGCCTATTACAACGAATCGCTTTCTCCGGCGAATTATAATAATTCTACATACTCCCACAAAATTTCATGTATGTAGCTTCAGCCGTTCGTGAGATATTTCATGGACAGACGGACAGACATTTGACCGATTTCATAAGGGTTTTGTTTTTAATACAAAACCCTAAAAATGATAAATAAATATTATGTTAATTAAGACTAAGAAAAATTCAGGGGTATTTGAAATAAATAAATATTCTTTCGCCATTGCCATTTATTTGTATTCCAAATCTATGCGCCGTTCTTTAAGTAAAAACTCTTTAATCACATTATCAAAAAAATCGTTTTCTCTTCGCATTTGTATAAGAAGATCCTTTTCAACCGCAATTAAAGCAAGATCCGAAAGTCGTTCTTGAGATTGGCGATTTCTCAAAAATGTGTGAACGCGCTTTAGTGTTGAAAATGACCTTTCCGCAGTTGCCACTGTGACTGGAATTGACGTTAATAATTTTGCTAAAATATGAACTTGCTTAAAACCGTTTGCGACATAAGGCCGTTTTTGAAAATAATCGAGAATTTTACTAGGATTCGCGTTTTTAAACTCATCTGAAGAATAAATAACTTTTAGCTCATTTTTCAACTTTATTCTGTCGAAAAATTGACCGTAATATTCAATAAGTGAGTCAAAATTTTTATCGGGAAAATTTGACTTGAATTTAGAAAAATAATTCGGTTCAAGCAACTCTAAAAATGAAAGATCTTTAAACGAATGGAATCGATCTCGAATTTGCCCGAGAATAACATCTATAATCTCCCGAAATATCCGCCGTAAATTTTGTAAAGGATCTATCGCATTTCTACATTTCTTACGTGGTGGCTGATATTCTGCTGTAACTGTCGGATAGAAATTATCAAACTTTTTAGAAAAGTCATTTTCAAGCCAATTTTCAAATTCAATAATTTTTTGGCTTGCATATGAAATGTTTACCACTTTGCTCTGAATAATATTAAATAATATATCAGTTTTCGAAAAAATTTCAGAAAAAATTAACAGATATAATTGAAAATCTGACTCTGCGAATTTTTGTAAGTATATATCGGAAAAAGTCAAGGAATCGCCATCCCAGTGTTGAGAACCATTCGAAATTGTCTCAAAAACTGTACAAATTTCATGCTTATGTTCAAATATAACGTTAATAATACGCGAATGATAATGCCAACGCGTTTTGGAAACCGATGGTAAACGACGATTTACTATATTTGCAAAAAGGTCCGACCTTTTAGTGGATGTATTAAAAAATGATGCGATTTTATTGATGTGCGCGAAAAATAATTTAATTTCCGGAATAAACTCAACTGCTTTAGACAATACTAGATTTAGTGAATGAGCGTAACATGGAACGAAAATTGCCGATTTATGTTTTTCCCGAATTAAAGTCTGAACTCCACGAATTTGAGAACTCATTACTGCTGCGCCATCGTAACATTGTGCAATTAATTTCTTATCGATATTAAAATTTTGCAATTGTTTTAAAATGTGAGAGCTTATTGCTGTAGCTGTACGATTAGCGCTTACATCCAAAAATCCGATAAATCTTTCTTCAATCTCATTTGATATTGTATATCTAAAAATCATCGTTAATTGTTCCCGACCGCTAACATCTGGCGTTTCGTCGACCATTACAGCTACAAATGGAGCCTCCTTTATTTCCAAATTGATTTTATTTCGAACCACATTAGCTATAGCGGAAACAAGATCGTTTTGGATTCTATTAGACAAACCCGAAAACGCTGCATTTGCTTTTATAGAATCTATGTGGGACTCAATTATCGGATCGTACAAACTCAAGAAATTTACGGTTTCGATAAAATTACCACGATTATTTGAAGAAGAGTCTTCATTATTTCCGCGAAAAGGAAGCTCCTGTTTTGCAAAAAAAATTACAGTATCGATTAAACGTTTCAAAATATTACGATTACGCTCAACTTTTTCATTATGCAAACTAACAGATATTGCCACCTGGTTACTAAGCATAAACTCTATACGCTGAGAACCAAAATTATCTAATTTAATTAACGACTGAAGATGTTTTTCGGAACTTGAATGCTTTGCTGCTGAGCCCGTAAAATTATTCAAATCACTAAATCCAGCTTTATTCCAAACAGATTTTTCATTCGTGAACAAAAGACACGGCCAGCAAAATAACTTATTTAATTTACAGCTTCCCGTTAACCAAATGTACTTTTCATACGTTTCGATATAGAATTTTCGCGTAATATTTTTTAATTTAAACTCTAAACTAAGATCTGGCTTCGGTCTATCCGATTCTATAATTTCTCTTTTCTTGGCAAAGGAAAGAGTTGAAAATCCCGCTTTTAGTACGAAATCCGTCGCGCAGCAATACTCCGACATAATGCGAAAAGAAAACTTACCACTTTTATCACAAATCAAATCAATTAAATCACTACAAACGGTCAAAAAAACTTCAAATCACAATTTAATCAAAATCACCCGATTGCACTGATTTCCTCTTTTAAATTGCAACGGAAAATCCATTACATATTTTAACAAAAACAAAAGCTCTTCTGGAAAAATCAAATTCCCATAAACATTCCCTGCATTGGCAACATTTCATTAACAAGCATCATTGGGCTTTATCCCACACACAAAAGCAGTCGCGCCAGTGCTTGACTTGTCTCATATAAATTTGCGAACAAAACAAAAAAAAATCGTTGCCCAATGTACTACCGAAATCCAAGATTTCCATTTTCTGGAATCAACATGTCTCTAGTATTTGGATGCACACATGGTACATGCATCTAAAGATCTAGGCACATTTTCCTATTCTAAGTTTGGTGTCTATGGTGTGCAAAATGTGGGAGGTTTGAATATTATCTAAAGTAATTGAACGAATGTTTTTTAACCAAAAGAAGGCGCGGATCAGAATTTGAATGTGTAAAGGAATATTTGAATGATAATATGTATTCTTCAGCTTAAAGAAAAACATTGACTGAAATGATGATATGTGTATTGGTGTAAGCAAAGTTTATTATTGAATTGCTTATTTCGGTAAGTCAAGCAGTTTGGAATTGCTTACTACGAGTGCACGTCACTGATTTCAGGTGGCAAACAATATTCCGGCCGGAAGAAACGCCGAGAAAACAGCGAGACTTAACCTCCAAGGCGGACGGGAAATCAGAAAAGACATTGCACAAACGCGAGCCGCCACCACGGGCTCACACACCGGACAGTCTCACTGGTCCTGTCCGACCCCCCCACTCCCCCCCCCCCCCCCTCCGTGCCATTTCACTGGTCATCAAGCGCCCACCCTCAGCGAGGGCAGCTGAAATTGAGTCAGAATCATTTTGTTTTTGTTTTTTCCTATTCAACAAAAACCTTAAAAACAGATTTGATCAGTGCAAAAATTTCTTTCAGCGTTTTACCTTTCGCGTGAAGGAACCTTATGATAGAGCGCACCTCACCTTAGCGGAATTTCTTATTATATTAGCATATTTCACAGAAACGGACACTACGAGGCGAGTTTTGGTACTAACGAATGTCGCCGGTGCTCGCTGTGCTTAGGGAAATCCCCACTCAGTGTTGTCAACTATTGGAAGAAAAATTCCTACGGCGCGAAAACTCAACAGTACTCTTACTTTCTGGACATGCCTCGTATATCGATATTTAATATTGAACTGGCGCTTTGTATGATGGTTCTAATACTATACTCTAAAAAAAATTTACCTTTATAATAGGAGGAAACTTTATTTCCTTCTATTATAATGGTAAATTTACTCTGGAATGTAGATTTATATATCGAGTGTAATTTAACACAAAAAATATGTAAACAGGTACTCCAAAATATTTGAAAATTTACACCCGGAAATATGTAAAAATACCATGTCAAAGCAGAAATATAAATTAATTTATCCCTAAAATGTGTGATATTACACACCCGAATGAGTACTCATTTAACAGCTATGTGGGCTCATAGTCCGACACATAAATCCCCTTTTATCGAAAAGACGAATGCCTTCAGTAGGAATCGAAACCAGGACCCAGTGAGCAGAAAGTGAACGTGCTAACCGTTGCGCCATCCGGACTACTTATGTGCACTAATTAGAACGACTTATATTATTAATGCGACAAAATGCGGCAAAAAAAATTAGTAAAACTACATCTACACTTTGTAAAAATGCACCAAAAACCGAATTACAAACAAAATGTTGTAAAAATACATAAAAAATACATGATTTCAAATTTTACACCAATTTTAGTGTAATTTTCCGAATTTGTTAGACATTACATAAAATTTGTTTAAATATCCCATCTTGATGTAAAATATATACTCGTATGAGCGGAAAAATAAGTAAAAATTAATCGAAATTTAGAGGAAATTTACGTTCACTTTTTACAGTGAATGTATACGGTGGGGTGTAACACGTCACATTAAATAATGTCAATTGACGTTACTTCTCCCTCAAGAATGAAATAAGGTCAAATTAACATTATCCCACTAGACGTTATTACACTCTAGCAATGTACACACGGAAGTTTTGTGCAGCTTAAAGCGGAAATCCACTTGCGGCTGGACCCAGAGGTGATATCCGCTTTAGGAAAACCTACCATATGTGCATCATAACAATAGCTTCATTACCGAATATAGGCTCGTACTTCCTAAAGCGGAAATCTGCTTGACGGTAGCACAGAGTGAATATCCGCCTTAAGCAGTACAAATTTCATACTAGAAAACGTTACGTTCGGAGCGAGCAGAGCACCGGCTCCACGTTTCTGCGGGTAAACGCGTTTTTCAAAAGAATGAACCACTCCCCCAAAATTAGAAAATTTAGAAGAAGTCTCATCAACCAAATATATGCATTTTGTGATCATTGTTCATGTGGAACTACCCCCCACCAAACCAACAACGAGTTTTTGGAATTATCACCCAAAAATTTGGAGAGATTGTATATTGTCAAAAAAAAACCCATTCCCATACAATAGTTTCTGGGGATAGTTCATTAATTTTTGGTGGGAAAAAGTGTTTGGGGGGGGGGAGGTCGCTGAGCCCGTTTTTTGTGAAGCTATTTCTCCGGCCTCGTTTTTAACCTTTTCCAAATAGGCAATTTTCCGTCCGCTTTTTTAGCAGTTTTCAAAATAATATTTCCCGCTTTTACGGCTAAAGTAAGCCGTTTTCATAATAAAAATTTAGCAAAACTGGTAAACTGCACTTGTTCTCCCCCCTTGCGCAAAAAAACAGCTAATACGAGTATGTGATACATTTGACTTCAGTCCATATGTGACAAATGAAGATATATATTTAATGATGTAAATTCAATTCTTCGTTAAGTTTTTGGAACCCGTACTGAAGTCTTAAACATACGTACATATCATTAAATGAGAGTTTCCACACACCAGATTAAAACTGGTTCTTATTTTTTAATTAATTTAAATTAGAATAAAGACTAGTATTCTTGCTTGAAACTCTAATTTTAATATTTAAACCTATAATTGGGGTTAATTATTGGCTGGTAAAGTTGTGTTCCCATAGAGCAATAAAAGTGCGTAGACAAAAGTCTAATGGAACATAAACCCGTGTTTATTTACACATATCAACAAAAGTCTTTCAACATTTGCAAAACACATGCACGTATTTCGCTTATAATTTGTAATAGACGGGTTAGCAGCGGCCTATGCTTGCTGTAGCTCAGTTCGAGAGACGTGAGCAGGCTTTTCGTGGCTCATTGCGTCCGTCCTTTACGTATTCATAGGCCTCGGATAGACAACACCAACAGGGGAGGCGAAACTGGGGAATAAAAAAATGGACCGATAAGGATGGATGCGGGTGTTATAGGACCCTCGGCCTCTGGTTTTGTACCACCGACAGATCACTACTCATCAGGTGCTGCCTTCCATATGTCGGTGGAAGCAGCACCAAAGATTAAACATTACTAAGATACCTCACTTAGTACGATTTAATTTTTAGAACGGGATGCACTCATGTTTAATCTTTGCCAATAATTCAAAGGTAAATTCCCTTAAGAGAGATAGAGACGGCAACACTTCATTAATGGCAACTGCCTATAAAGTTTCAATGTGTGAGTAACATGCTTGTTAGTTGGCATTACCCCTTCGTGTACGCATATGAGAACCAACCCGTGTGCAACTACTAGTCAGTCGCGTTAATTTGTATGAAGTAGGGTATCTTCATTATGGTTAATCTTTGGCAGCACTACCAGAGAATGGTTCATTACACTATCGGAATATGATTAATTACAAATTACACAAAACACACACAATATTAAAGGTAACAGTCGCAGTCACATCACCTAATTTCATTGGTTTAAAATGACGTCATTTACCGAATTTCATAGGTTGAACTTCACTTCACATCGAACTGCGCAGAGTCGAGCGATGTAGTATCGGTCAGGACAATACTTTATTTTTCGACTGAAAAGTCTTTTATGTTGTTGAAAGTGCTATTCCCACGAGGAGATTCGTGAGCTTTTAGCTGCACGACTCTGTAATGAATCACCTGCAATAGATCATATCCTGGTAGTGCTGCTTCCACCGGCAGATCTATGACAGCACCTGGTCAGTAAGGATCTGTCGGTGGTACGAAACCAGAGGCCGAGGGTCCCATTACGCCTGGACCCTGATGCGAACACGAGGGAATCTGCGCCGTCCGCCAACCATTCCATCCTTCTCGCCTCATTTTTTTATCATTCCCCATTTTTACCTCCTCTGTTTGTTTTGTCTTCCCCAGACCTATGCATTTTTGTTAATACGTAAGGGACAGGGGCAACGAGTGGTGAAAACCCAGCCTACGTCTCCCGAACTGCGCAGGAACAAGCACATAACAAGTACGGCGGAGCCGACAGACATAAAAGGAGCAATCCATCCACCTCAGATCAGAGCCCCGATGATGAATCCAGCGTCTGTCTCCGTCGTTCCGTTGCCATCCACGATCACGAATACAGTCGCGAGTGACACGCAGGCTTTCAGAAGCCGGCATTCGGCATGGACTTCATATGCTCCGCATCCAACACAGCATGCTATTTTTTCTTCCCGCAACACGGCACGATAAAAATGTTTGTCGAACAAATTCCAAATACGGATAGGCGTGTCCCGTTCCGAGAACTTCTGAGTTACAATTCACTAGTTGACTAGAGCGCGTCGGGAGCCGTCCTTTACAGTTTCAAGAAGTTTTTTTTTAAGAATCGCTCATCTCAGCGGCTCCGTCTGGAGATGGCCATCAATATCCTCCACATTCAACGCGACCGTCACAGCGATGTCGAATCCCAGCTCAGGCTGTTTTTTTCTTCAAGCTCTTATTTCCTAAACCTCACCGATGGCGTTGGCAGGTTATGAGCTACACTCCTGTTGCAGTGCCAATATACTCCCGACGACACCGCGAAAAACTCTCCCATCAAAGCAAAAACCCTTGCCGGTCTTCATCGCGGGTGATCTGGCACTAAAAAATCCGGCCGATCACGATGTCCGGTGACAAGCAACTCCCCTCCTCACGTCTTCTTGACGGTTGTCCATGCGCGTCACCAGTCACTCATCCAACATGAAGTTGCAGCCGAGCGCCAAATTATTTACAAAACAAAAAGGTGGTTGTTACAACTCTTGTCGGTCAACAAAAGACACCACGTGGGAACGCTGCCTAATTTAAAAAAAAGTTTCAGAGTGACGATTTTAATCCGTTCAAAAGTCTTTGAGCGGTTGATATAATACTACCCTTTCCATCAGCCACAGGTAAATGTTGAGAAAAAACTAAATTCGAGTAGACAATGATATACGTACTTAATAAGTTTAAAGCAGTCAACATCTGCATCAATTATAATGACACGGAACGCAACCCTTTCAAGAAAATAAGTGCCGTGTTTTATTAAAACAATTCCTGCCCACAAGCTTTCGAGTCACACCTCACGAATGATATAAGTGAAAACCTGCCATCTACTTCGCCCTGTCTTGAGAATATCAAGATAAATGAGAACACCCGAGTATAATGCACCACGTGGAAAACATGTAACAATAAAACATTGAGTAATGTAGTACCCCAAAAGGGTTATCCATTTAACACGTCCTACACGTTCCAAGTTATGATACTATCCAGGTTCCATAAATCAGAAGAGAATAATATTAATCGGGAGGACATATAAGGACAAATTTCTTAGATTTTCTTGCTTGATCTCAGGAGTAAGGTCTGACCGCAACCGGGAGCCAGTGCTTGTATTCTATATATCCTTCATAATGTAGCCATATAGCATAACAAGCTGACTGCTTCCCATATGGAAAAGTGTAAGTGAGTCACTTCTCGCCCCGTCCTGGCCCAGTAAAGCGAACACACAAAAGTTAATCTAACCAATTCGGTAAAAGGGATACGTCTTAAGGTTTTAATGACACATCTTGTCTTTCAATCTAGATAACTAGTTGTCCTTTAACTTAATAAAAAAAAATCAAGCATATGACCTGCCACTGAATTCAGGCATACCAAATTACATTTGCAATAATACTCGCAGATAATCGGCACATTTTTAGTTTCCCTAAATCCAGTTTGATGTTGAAAACTGAATTGATTACTTAGTTCCAACTGGAATTACTCCTCGGTTTTATTCCTCCAGTTTTGTTCCAGTTTCAAAACCAAATTTTCTTCGAGCTGGGACCATATATAATTATTAGGGAAATGCTTTCTTAGAATCATTCCAGCTGAATGAACTAGGGGATGAAATTTATTCTGATGTTGTGAGAATGTTTGCGTACTATAAGGACTTTCGCTCTAGAGGCCGAAATTGTAATGTCCCTTACTCTATATAAATCCACATTAATTTCTACATATAGTTGATTTTCATAAACGCTGTATGTATAGTAGAGTAAAGAAGTGAGGGGGTAAGTGATGGGAGGAGAATGAGTGAACTGGTTCTTAACCTGGAACAGTAAGACGGACGGCATGATTAACTAATCTGATAATGTTAATAAAATCTAATGTTTTAATGAATTTGACATTATGTTTTATGTTATGTTTTAAGCATACACCCAGGTTTGCCAAAAACAAAACGTAGTAACCATTTTTTTTTAATTAACGATTCTATATTTTTCATTCGCTTTCCCATCTTTTGGCAGGGTTCTGCATTTCGATTTTCCGATACAAATCACATTATACCAAAAAATATCCTGCAAATCGTGTAAATGGGTAAAGTATATGATATGTTTTAACTTTATATCATGAATTGCCCTCTGAATGGCTATAAAATCCATCTGCTTCAATAAAAATCATATAAATTTCCCCGAATCATCCTATTTTCATTTCATATCTCTTCCGAGACTAATAAGAAAATCTCCCACTCATTAAGACGAAACACCGAGAATTATTGGTATCAAAACCACACAAAAGCCGACCAAGAATTTGACTGCTTTAATTTGTAAAACACAAAGCACTCCCAAGTGTCTTCTTTCGCGTGAATTAAACCAACTGTCCAATTAGTTTAGGAAGGTCGTTCGCAGGACCCAAGTCTGAATTAATTCCTTTGGCGATAGAAATTATTAAAAAAAAGGCCTATACCCCAAGAATGTATTCAAATGGTGAATGAGACCTATTGCCATCAATTGAACAAATTTATGTCAAGTCATAACTTTTTCTTCTTTTACAATTTAACGTCTGTCATTCGACCATCATCGTCATCATCATGGCCTCTGACAAGAGAACAGAGAGGAAGTACACTTCTTGGGTTCAAATCATTTCTTCCGCTTACATGCACCCCCAAAGGCAGCGACTGAAACAATTAAAATTATGATTATGACATTTTCAAAGTAGTTGACAAAAAGTCGAGAAGAAAAAAAAAACAGAAGATTTATATAGCACGGTTGTATTGTATCAGGCGGAAGGGTGGGTTTTGTGGCCAGAATAAGTATCTCGTCACTACGCTTTGACAAGAAAGCCATCTACCAACTGTCACATGTCATTAACAGTACGCTTTAAATTTGATATTTAATCACAGTGTATATGAGACTTTCGTATAAACAATTGTGATTTGCATTTTTAAATATGTAGGCACAAGATATTGGTATTTTTACAGCTCACATTCCGGTGTTAATTGGATATTCGCAAACATACTTTATAAACCTCACGCCTTGTGTCAGCCGCAATTGAAACAAGTGTCTCCATGAAAAATACGACCACTATCCCCAAATATAAGAAAAATCGTGGTCAATGGATCCCCGGAAAAGAAACTGAATCGTTCAAGCACAAAACCAGATTTTTAATGGGCCCCACTGCCCTCATAATAATCTTTGAAATTAGAATTTTAATTACAGAAATTACTCAAGTATTAATCGAAAAAGAAACAATTGTGGGGGCTATCTGAAACTCAGATTACTCCCCAGTGATTACACTCATTTATCCTTCGGCGATACGTTAAAAGATTTTTTATACTTTGGTTTTTTTCCAATATTGAGGAGATAACGAGATTCAGAAATTTGTATTTACTTTAAAGTATCCGATCTTGTAGCTTTTTTGACCTTATAAGATACAAAGTGTTAACAAATTATGCATATTGAAATGAACATGAAAGATGGTAATGGCTTGCATGCTGGAGATTGCAATATTAGTGCGGCCGTCCACTGGAAGCATATTTGAGCGGCAACGCGCTCCCGCGACACAAGCGGCAATGCACGCCTATTCAAAGTTGAGGATTTTCATGAACATGCGTCCACTACTACGTGTTGGGCGAAGCGGCTACGAGCGTTTGCGTTTGCTTCGTGAAAGAAAAGTTTTGTCGACAACAGTTTGATTTTGGTATACATAGACAAATTAATAAATGTGGTTTATTCGTATTCTCCCCTATGGGATATGGAAGATAAGAGATACCATCGTCGAGATAAACAATACAAAGCAAACATAGGTACAACAGGAAATGAGGCGGCGGATGCCCTAACAAAACAGGGATCTGCGGCAACTTTCATTGGCCCAGAACCCAGAGTTGCTCTGGGGAACGGCATGATTGGAGCGACGGTTGGGGAGTGGATGGACTCCATGCATCAACAAAGATGGCAGGAGCTAGTCACTTGCAAACAAGCTCGGTATGCAATGACCAGCCCTTTAGGCAGGGAAGCGAGAAATGTACTCAGTTACAAACGGTATACCCTAAGCTGGATAACTGCCTTGGTCACAGGGCATGGTAATTTTAAGGCTCATCTGGCCAAGATGAAAATCGGGGAAGATGACGTTTGCAGGCTATGCCTGGAGGAGGCCGAGACGGCAGCACCCATTGTGTGCGAATGTCCAGCACTGGCTAGCACGAGGTTGAGGATCACAGGCAGGCAAGCACATGATACGTGTGGAAGCCATGAGTGAACTTAGCCTTAAACAAATGCTAGCAATAACACGGGACTCAGTGATGAAGAAAGAGGTCGACAACTATCAGTCGACATCTGGAAGCCACTGATGACCGGGAGGGGGCGAAAAGGGACCCAAACGTTAGTGGTCTGCTTCGGCTATCCCCCAGAATATAATAATAATGGGCGAAGGTTACCGTAGAATTAGGATCGGATGCTAAGTAATAAGATGATGTATGTACCAGTGACGTGCGCTTCACACGAGCGAGTCAAGCGCCGCTTGACTAAACAATTGTAAAAATGTATCTCAACATTTCATTAAAACTATACCATAAACATTGAATGCAATACAGTGCCAACACAAAACGCATTGGTCTTCTGCAATGCAATTCGCCTCCATTTGTACCCCTATCTGCATGCAAGCAGATAGGAAATAGGCACTGAGTGGGGGTAAAAATTTGAATATCGAGTTATGGTTGACATATTCGCGTTTGCGCAGTGTGTGGCCGATGGCATCACGATATTTACCGAACGTATAGCGACCGCGTGCAAATGGGTAGCAGTGCGCATGCGCGAGTTGGTTCGAAAATAACCTGAAGTACAGAGTGGGGATGGTATTATTACAGATCTGTTCAATGTATATCTATGATGCGAGCTGTTTGAATTCGCTCGCTACTACGGATCAAAGCCAACCGGGTTGTTAAGCTCACCACAAACTAACGCGGTACGCGGTAGCAGTACGGTACAGCGGTACAAATTTACAAGGCGGGATATGCGAGCTCTCACTGCATACGCGGTATACCACGGCGAAGCTGGGGTATTGCAGCGATACACTTTCTTGTACCGCGGCAAAGCTACGGCACTGAGCTTTTGCATCGCAGCCGGCACTATTGGTCGCGATGTGCTGAGTTCCGCGTATCGCTACCGCGTACCGCGCTGGTTTGGGGAGAGCTTTAAGATGTTTGTTTCTGGGAACAGAGCAATTTGCACTCCTTCACTTCAATTCGCCCTCATTCACCGCTATCTGTAAGTGAGTTATTTGAATTAGCTCGGTACAACGCATCAAAGTCAACCAGTTGATTGGGGAACAGAGCTGTTTGGTGCGAAACAAAATTTCTCATAATCGGTATAGACTGCTGGAATCGGTGAATTCCATTTTCTTAAGATTGGAGGACGCAGTCTCTCTCTCTGGATCCTGTCAACCCCTTGTGGGGCATAGGGCATTAACCACGCCGACTTTCCACCTCGTCCTGTTTGCCGCCATTGCCTTCAACTGTCTCCACGATTTGCCTAATGACTTACCCCCGACCTTAACCTCAACGCAGTCACGTAACCGAAATAATTGGAGAACAACGATCCAGGCGGCCAAGGCCCGCCGTCGGACTGTCGCGTCACGATGATGATGAAAAAACCAAAACTTCCTGCGAAGACGGATCAAGCTTTCCCATTAATTCACACGTTTGGTAGCAGCAATCTTGCGGCATTACAAGTTAATAATTAATTTTAGTGTAAGTAATGTCCCCGTTATTCATCGCAGTAATTCGCGTATAGATGAGACGCCAACTGTCGGTAGGGTAAATTGAGTATGGTGAAATCGTACTCGTTAATAAAATTAATTTTTTTCGGGTTTGGTAGCTCGTTTGAACACGGGGCGTCAACCACGTCTAACTCAAAACGAACCAGCTTCATTGTGAAGCCTAGTTTACCCGATCCCTTATTAAAAATCGCCCTACTTACATTAAAATTTCCTTCAAAATTTTCATGTTCAAATTCTTAATGGCAACACAAAAACTTATTATCATTCAATAGGAGTGTTTTTTGGGAATTTATCGGGCGTAGGGTAAAATAACACACGCGTTACACCAACAACATTAACCTGGATAGCTTAGTAAGGTGGCTACCCTTCACTCGATAACCCCTCAATAATTTTCACATGCAAGACACATAGATGGCCTTAGTGTCGTGTGGAATCTAATATGTTGATGTTGGCATGCTCGCGCTATTGTCAATCAGCCAAGTTCATTGGTAAACTAATATTACGTCTTGCTCTGATAGGCCCATGCCTATTATTAAATAATATATTTTCAATAGGAATACTAAAAATATCAATAGAAAAAAAAAGGAAACAAAGAAGATTAGAATTTGTTGGGGATCGAGCCCGCGACCAATTTAGATAGAGCTACACTTGTTACTGTCACTGATAAAGAACACGTTTGAAAGATGTTTGTTAAGTTAGAGCGGCACGGCGAGTTAAACGCCCGCTGTCGCAATAAATAAACGATCCGATAATCAAACTGATTTACAATTTATTTTCGCCACATATGAGGTGCACCACTTGACATCAGGGTGGACAACTTCACGATTCGAAATTTAACCTGGATGCTACCCTAGAGGGTTTTTTTTTGCGCAACCAGGGCAGGGACCCTAGACGGTTACGCAAAAAACACACCTAATCTCAGCCAAAACTTCGTTCGTCAGTCTCTTGAGACGATATCCATTTCGTTTTTGTTCACCAACTTAAAATGAGTAATTATTGTCTCAAATGTAATTATTTGCGAAATAAATTAGTTGATTTATGAATTCATTTCTTCAGACAATTTTCTTCCTGTGGCAGTTTGTTTCTTTAACTTGGAAATTTGTTTATTTCGTTTAGAATATCACTTTTTTAAATTGGAAATTAAGTTATTTGGCTCGGAAAATTATGAATATAATTCAGAAATTTATTTATTTGTTTCGGAAATTTGTATATTTGATTTGGAAGTTTATTTTTTGATTTGGAAATTAATTTTTTGATCCAGAAACTTGTCTTTTTGATCCGGAAAGTTATCTATTTGCTCCTGAAAATTGTCCATTTGTCCCGAAAATTTATCTACTCGTCTCGAAAATTGGCCTATTTGGCCTGGAAATGCTATTTTATATAGCTCCCATAGGAACGATCGGTTCTAAAGTAAGTTTTGGTTAGGAAAACCTTTTTTGTTTCTAAGGATATCTTTATCAATTTTCATATCAATCAATCATATTTACCGACAAAGCATATTCATAAATTTGGTTGAGATCAATTCACTGTTTAATATAGCTCCTATAGGAGCAGTGCAGTCGGAACAAGTTGAACTGCTAATCAGAGGCGTAACTAGGGGTTTTGGCGCCTATGGCCAACTAACCCTACGGCGCCCTAGTGTAAAATGCATTAATAAACATTCTAAAAAAAACATTGATTTTAGCTATTTCCACAAATGCACGCTTCACACTACTAACACAATACGAGTAGACCTATTCAAGGCGAATTCGGTAAAGCAGAGCGTGCATGCCCCTACATACTCGTAAAACTGTTAACCAAGAATTCATTTATACTATTATACACATTGATTTATTCATTTATTCGTTCTCTTCACACAATACAATATATTCATTGAGTGGGAAGTATTCACGCAGAAACGAAAAGAAAAATAATTGATTTCATTCATTCAAAGTAATTTTTGTTAATTACTTGCCTAGGCTAAGTTCAACAAATAGGAACTTTTATTGAGTGAATTTTCGAGTTTATCGATTTTTATGTATTGCCAACTGTCAGAAATAAAAACAGAAGGAGCAAATGATATAAGCACGATCTGACATAAGAAATTAGAAATTCATTTTGTGAAATACGACAGTAAAAATACTAGAAAAAAGATAAAAGGATAAAAATAATAATTTGTATTTTTCAGTTCAGTTGTAGTGATTTACAGAACAATAAATAAACTGTTCCTCCGACTAAAATTTCAAAAACAAAGATAAAAAAAAATTCTTTTAAAATTTAATTATTTTTCAAGACTGGGTTTCAAGATTTCGAAAAAATGAAGGTAATACTTTAAGCTGCGAATTGCCTGAGAAATGGCAGTATGTTTAGACGGAAATTTGCTTAGATTCTGCCTAAAGGGTGTACCATTTATAATGGTAAATACCTTAATGGTAGATTGTATGGGAAATGCGTTCTTTTGGGGAAAATTAACATATTACCGGTACAGAGTTGTACGAGTAGCACTTTTTGTAAATTGCGTAAAAAAGCTTTAACGAACAAAATCAAAATTTGTTAAAATCCCAATCCAAGATTTGTTCTTTTTTATAAAATTATATTAAATTTCATATAATTGGACTTTTTTCGGTTAAAAAAAAATTTCGTAATTTCAATGATATTACCGTTCAAACTTTAATGAAATTCCGAAATCCATTTTTGATCAAAAATTCAATTGATAATATCGTAACGGTAGTCCGTAGTCCGTAGTCCGGATGGCACAACGGTTAGCACGTTCGCCTTCAACGCACTGGGCCCAGTGGCGTGGCGTGATAATTCAACTAGGGGAAGCAATTGGTATTAAAAATTTACTATTATTATGCTTTCCACAAATTTACTGCGTATTAATTGAACCCCTCTCGTTAGCTACTTTTAACATTTCTAATATAAAAGCACCCAGGAATCACGAACGGGGACGTGAGAGTAGGTATACTGTATTTCATCAGCATTTTAATTCCCATGCTACCAATATATAATAATTTACTTTTAAATAAATAATTGTAAAAATTATATGTTGGTAGACTTATCAAAAAAGCAAAGCTGTAACTATAAGTATATAAATAAAGCATATTCGAATTATTAGAACTACTATAACAATAACAACAATAGCAAAAAAATTGCAAAATAAATATCCATACACTCATAAAGAAAGTAATCATGTTCAGCGAATCAAAATTTGAATAATAAAAACAATAACAATACAATAAAAATTAAAAATAATTCAACTATTTACTATTTAAAAAATCACAGTTAGTGAGTAAAATAAAATAATAATAATTGGGCAATAAATATATTACAAGTCAAAATAAATAATAAGATCCGTACATACTATTATTTGTAATTTAATTCTATTCGTCTTTCTTTTTTTTGCGAATTCATCTATAATATCTGTATAAAAACTTTGCTCACACAAACATGATTTAAGGAAAACCTTTTCAATTGACATTATTGCCAAGTCGCTAAGCCGTTGTTCGCCTGTACAATTTCTAAGATACGTTTTAATCCTTTTTAAGCAAGAAAAACTGCGCTCTGCGGACGCACTGGTCACTGGTAATGTTAAAACTAAACATATTAATTTATAAAATTGTGTGAAGCTATCTTTTAATTTGTTATTAATGAAATAGTTAAAAATACCTTGAAAAGATTTTCCCTGCAAATCAGAATCAGAATAAAGCACAATGAGTTCAGTCTTTAATGAAATATGGTCAAATATATCAGCATAAGTTTTAGTTAAATTTAGTAAAAGATTGTCCGGAAATGTTTTCAAACATTGGTTAAATTTAGAAGAATCTAATAGGTTTAAAAATGTGAAACTTGCTAAGGATGAAAATCTTGAATTTATTTCTGCGGTAATATTATCTATAATTTCGACATAAATACGTGTAAAGAATAGTTCAACATTTTCATTACTGTCAACAAGGCACCTGGCTTTTTTCCGGCGTTGTGGAGTTTCGCAAATAGATGTGGTTTGGGTCCAAATTTCCGTGAAACTATTTCTTAACGATTGAAGTTGATTTTCAAAATCTGTAATTTTTTGAATGCAGTACATTATATCAGTTTGTTTACTTTGAAATATATCGAAAAGTACGTCGGTTTGTGGAAAAATTTTAGAAAAAACATTGAGCAGGAAAACAAACTGAAAATCTGTAAGTAAAACAAGAAGTCCCCTTGCGCTATTAACGGTCTCGCCATCCCACTTTCCACTCTCATTTTCAATGATATATTCAAAGAGTTCTTTTAATTGATCTAAATTATCAAAAATGGTTAAAACTAATCGACCATTAAAAGTCCAACGTGTTGGAGCTAATTTTGGAAGCCTTTTTTTGAGGAATAAATCTAGTGCAACTGTTCTCTTTGTTGAATGATTAAAAAATGTTGAAAAACAAGTAATAGATTGAAAAAAAATTCGACGTTCGCGTATTTTATCGCATGATTTAGATAAAACTAAATTTAACCGATGAGCGAAGCAATGAATATATATTGCGTTTTTATACACATCCTTTACACGTGTTTGTAATCCAGTTATTTTACCAGACATTACCGAAGCCCCGTCATAGCTTCGACAAATAAGTTTGTTACCGCAATTGAATTTTTGAACAACATCTAAAACATGGTCAAATAAACGCGACGCAGTCTGATCATCAGAAATATCTGTAAAAGTTATGAAAGTTTCTTTAACCTCACCGGAAGGAGTAATGTAACGAAAGGTTGTTGAGAGTTGAGAACGACATGAAACATCGGTTGTTTCATCTAATATTATTGCTATAAATTTAGTTTGCTGAATTTCATTATAAATCTGTTTTAATAAAATTTTAGAAATGCTACTAATGAGATCGTTTTGAATATAATTTGATATTCCGGAAAAAACAGTCGCTTGCTCCAAGTGAGCTCGCAAGTCCGGATTATATTTAGCTAAAAGATTTAAAAGTTCAACGTAATTTCCCCTATTGCAAGAATTCACATTTTCATTGTGACCACGAAATGCCTGTTCTTGACATCCTAAATGGCACACAACGTCAATTAGCATTTTTAGTATATCTCGATTTTTCGAAACTTTCTCATTGTGCAATATTATTGAAGATCTATGTTGGCTACTTAATAATTCTTCAATTCTAGGACCGGAACCGAACTTGGAAAGAAGAAGTACTGACTTTAAATGATCAACGCTTTTCGTACCATGCCTGTCCACAGCTTTATGTAAATTATTTAAGTCACAAAACCCGGTAGTTCGCCAAACATTTGAATCATTTGAAAATAACAAGCATGGCCAACAAAATAATTTTTGCTTGGTCTTACAACTGGTAATCCATTCCGTATCTTCATAAATCTTAGCAGTAAAATGCCTAGTACATCTTTTTGTTTTAGAAACAATTTCCAAAATCGGTTTCGGTCGTCCCTTTTCGATAATGTCTTTTTTTTCTGCGAAAGATCGAGATCCAAAGGACAATCGAAAAAGATCATCAACAACACAATATTGATCCATGCTACTTTAAAAACAAATCAAAACACTATAAGCAATTATAACCCCTTCACCTTTTCACCAACAAAAAGCACACAAATCGCACTACACTAAAGCACTACACTAGAGCAAATGAGTTTTAAATTTAACGGCTCATTCAATTCCTTGTGACGTCAATGACTTGAGGCAGTATTACCATCTCCCACTTATTTTTTCTTGGAATTTTCCGTTAAATGGTTTTCGATTAGATATAAGTTATTGAAATATGCATAAATATCCCTATAATTGAGTTCGTCTCTTACTAATACTCGTATACACTAATAATTCTATGCGAAATCACTTCTTCTCGAATTTACCAATAATAATTTTTAACCATGAAGCCATTATATTTCAAATCGAAACTTTTTCCACAATTCAATTCCTATCCTACTCTAGTAACCCTTGTGAAACTCATATAGCACATCACATACGCATTGCAACACAGCAAATATTTTCAGTCCACAAGAAAATACGAACAAAGAGGAAATGGGAAGAAAAGTTCCCCAGCGTCCATGCGCCAGAAGCTCCGCTGCAGGCAAGAATTTCCTCTACTACATGTGAGGGGAACTTGGAAGCAAATTCCTGAGTGCCTCCAACCTACCGTGTACGTGAATTTTTTTTTATCGCGACACAGTAGGTTTACGGGGAAAAAAATAAACGCTCATAGATGCAAATTTTGATATGCTTCCATGTGTCTTCTTCTTGGTGTTGTGTGGTGGTTTTCGCGGTGTTACCAATTCGGCTGTGTAAGATATTCGCGATTAGTTTCTTTGGAACTTTTATTTACATAGACTGTGCCGAAGAGTTTTTTTCGCGACTTTTTTGCGCGATTCCGAAAAAATTATTTAGAAAATTTTCCACCAATCGCCAAATATAAGGGAAGCAATGCTTCCCTTGCTTCCATGGACGCCACGCCACTGACTGGGCCCCGGTTCGATTCCGGGGATTTACGTGTCGGACTATGAGCCCACTCAGCTGTTAAATGAGTACCCATTATGGGGTAAATAACTCGGTTGAGCGTATTGCTGATCACATACCTCTGCACAAAAAACCGTCACGATCTAGAAAATGAGATGATGCTAACTCATCTCGAGGCCGTGGTTCAAATTGGACTGTTGTGCCAGTTATTTATTTTTAATATCGTAACGGTACTTCGAACTCACAATTTTGCAAAATTGGGAAAACTTGCCCAATTTTGTTAGCTTTATAATGATTAAGAACCTAAGACCACTGTCTTCTACCATTAATATCGCATTGTTGGTACATAGTTGTCTTCGTCTTGTAAGTCCTTTCGTTCTACGTCAGGACCAAGGGGTAAACTTTAATATGTATTTAAGATCCGAAAATTTTCAAATTAAGTCCTTAATTAATATTCTTTGAAATCTATTGAAAAAAATGGTCAACCTTTGTCAACTTTGCAGATTTGTCACTTCAAAGAACCGTTACGAAATTATCATTAGAATTTTCGATGCAAAATGGAGTTTTGAATTTTTTTAAAGTTTAAAAGTTGTATTTTTGAAATAACGTCAAGTTTTTTTTTTAACCTGGAAAAAATTCGCTTATATGAAATTTAATGTAATTCTAGAAATTAACATCAAATCTTGGATTGAATAATTGGAGATTCGATCAATTTTGATTTTGTTCATCAAAGCTTTTTTGCACATTTTCCAAAAAATGTTTTAACTCTGTGACGAAACGACTAGAATACCCCCATTTGTGTCGAAATCATCCTAGAGATTTGATAATTGATTTTGCAATTGCTGCGATGCAAGGCTGTTTGTAACTGATTAGGAAAATTTGCGTGGTTCACGTACGCCTCAATATGTGAGGTGACGTCAGTCAGTCAGTCTGTCTGTTTTCACTTTAAGTACCACACAAACATATATGATTGCACCAGGCGAACCTACGGCCATTCTAAAGGTCTTCACAGACTATCGAACTAAACCAAAATACTAACACTATGCACATAACACAACTATTATGTTGTTAGTGTTATGTAAACATTTTTACTCTGCTCTACTCTACTCACTAGCCAAAAAACGCAATTAAAATAAGTAGACATGTACTAAAATTTCACAAAACCGGAAATGAGGGAGTTCTATAATATGTTTGCACCAAGAATCAAAAAGATTAAAAGTGTACATATGTACTCAAAAAGTAATATCGAAACTAAATTGTTTGGTCGAAAAAGCTAGTCCAACAACTTCAACTAAAATCGCAACGTTTCCGTAAGTTTTTAAAAATATCGGACGTATCTTACCTTTTTTTCTAACGACTCTTCACTTGTTATCAGAATCCGCTTCAGAATAAATCACAGCTATTGGGAAAATAAAAATCAATGGCACGAACCAACACGCAATTATCTTTTCTTATTTGTTTTCCCAATCCAGATAAATTCGAAAAAACTAAAATATGAAATGCAGAACACGCACTATTTTGCCAGAAACTTGCAGTAGATACTACTTTGCCTTAACCCCTAGCGGGGCATAGCGCGTCAACTACTCCTGCGCGCCATCGTACTCTGTTCTGGGGAATGGGGCGCAACTCCCCAAAAGACTTACCCAGTACCTGACACTCCTTTGCCACAGATCGACGCCATGTGATTCGAGGACCCCCCCTTGGTCGGCCTTGGTTGGAAATGGGATTCCATTTCATGGCATGCAAAGCAATGCAGTTATCACTCTTCCGCAATGTGTGACCTATCCACTGCCATTTTCGCCTGCGTATCAATTCGTCGATTGGCATCTGACCCGTACGCCGACTTAGCTGTTCATTTGATATTGTTTCGGGCCAGAAAATTCTTAAAATTCGACGAAGACATGAGTTGACGAAAACTTGCAGCTTTCTGGTAACTCCTACGGAAACTTTCCATGTACTGCTCCCATACAAAAGCACTGATAGTACCAGGGAGCGAAACAGGCCCAGCTTGGTCTTGATGCTGAGATAACTGCTCTGCCAGATTTTGGACAGCATGCCGTATGCGCGTTTAGCCTGGTTGATACGACGAGCGATGTCCTGCTCCGTACCACCATTTTCGGCAACAATGCTACCCAGGTAGACGAAGTTGTCCACCTTCTCCACAGGCTGCCCATTAATATTGATGGCAATAGGTGTCAGATTTCTTTTTCGCAACGGCGGGCTAAGAACCTTGGTCTTATTGGCATTAATCTTTAGCCCAACCTTGCTTGCCTCCCTCTCGAGATCTAACGCCATTGCGGACAGATCCATGATTTTGTGGGAGAGTAGGCATATGTCGTCAGCGTAGTCAAGATGTTGTAGATAAGATGTCAAAGTCCATTGAATTCCTCTGTCGAGTCCGGATAGGGCTGCATGCAACACATCGCCGATCACAATGAGGAATAGGATCGGTGAGAGGATGCACCCCTGCCGAACTCTACTGCGAATCTCAAAGTCCCCCGACACCTTACCTTTATGCAGAACGCGACATTTCGCGCCGTCATAGGTTGCCTTAATAATAGCCACAAGCTTCTCAGGGATGCCTCTCCTGCGCAAGGCCGCCCATATAGAATCCCGGTTCACACTATCGAAAGCCTTTTCGAAATCGATGAAAAGCAAGTGAAGCGGAGAATCGTATTTAGCGCATTGCTCGATGATGATTCGCAAGGTGTTAATGTGATCGACACAGGAGAATCCGGATCGAAAGCCAGCCTGCTCTTCATCAATTGTGCTTTCTAAGTGGGCCTTTAGTCTTTCCAGGACGATTTTAGCTATTATCTTGGCAACGGCAGGAAGCACACAAATGCCCCTCCAATTATTACAGTCTGTGAGGCTACCCTTCTTTGGAAGTTTGATAATCAAACCTTCCTTCCACTCAGTGGGAAAGGTCTCTGTATTCCACGCTTTATCAACAAGTGGGTGCAGCAAATCGGCAGTTACGCTTGGCGCTGCTTGATAAAGTTCGGCAGGGATGCCGTCAAGTCCGGCGGCCTTTCCTCGTTTTAGTGCAATAATTGCAGTGACTATTTCCTCTTTAGTCGGGGCAGTGGACCGTATACGCACATTTTGATGGTTAGCTAAATTATCTATATGAGGGGGAACTTCACCAGAGGTTACACGGTTCAAGACCGCGGCGAAGTGTTCTTTCCACCGCCTCATTTGATCTTCTTCCAAGATAAGTTGCTTTCCATCACTATCTTTCACCGGATGTTGGCAGGAGTTACGACCACCTGTAAACTCCTTGATGACACCGTATACGGCGTTTAAGTTGTTACTTCTAGCGGCTTCTTCTGCTGACGCTAAAAGAGAATTGGCATAAACTCTTTTATCGCGTCGCACACTACGCTGAACTTCTCGAGCTTTCTGACGGTAAAGGAGTTCGATGCTGCTTCGATTGTCGACTGATGCTGCAGCCAAACGAACTTTCAGCTCCTTTCTTTCAACAATCCGCTGCCATGAAGCGTCGGACATCCAGGGCTTATTCCGGCAATCCGGGTTTGGGCCAAGGATGGTATTTGCGCTATCAATGTACGCATTTTTTATGGCATCCCAGTTTTCGTTTATGTCACTATCTGGGTGACTAGTTATCTCAGCCGCTTTTTGCGCAAGATGGTCATTATATTGTTGTAAGACAGCTGGATTTTTTAGTCGAGCGGTGTTGAATTTGCGGGGCCTGGATCTTTCGTCGCTGGGGCGGCGCACGGCTGCAATACGCAATCGAACATTAGCGATCATAAGATAATGGTCTCTTCCCATCCCAATATCGGCACCCTTCTTGTTTCGCATGTCCAGGAGGCAACTCTTGAATCTTTTACTAATGGCAAAATGGTCGATTTGATTTTGTGTTCTGCGCCGATCAACAGAGGACCAACTGATTTTGTGGTGGTCCTTATGCTCAAACATAGTACCACCGATGAAGAGACTGTGAAAGTTGCAGAACTCTACAAATCTTTCACCGTTGTCATTACGATCACCAAGACCGTGTCTCCCCATCACATGTCTGAGCCCATAGTTATCGGCGCCAACTTTCGCATTCAAATCACCCATAACCATTATAATGTCACCTTTAGGTGTTCTGCTCTGAACGGCGTTTAGTTCTTCGTAGAAGGAGTCTTTTGCCAACACATTGTCGGGTTCAGTAGGGGCATAACATTGTATTATTGAGATGTTCCTCATTTTGGTCCGGAACCTGGCGGTCAAGACCCTGTCAGAGACCGGTTCCCAGGATAAGAGACAGTTTCGCGCGGCTCTGGTTAAAAGGAGCCCCACACCTGACTCACGACGACTACCGGTAGCTTTACCGGAGTACAACATTACAGTGCTGCCCGTTGGAGAGATGAATTCTCCGCTGTTCCACCATCTTATCTCACTAACTCCTAAGATATTTAATTTGTACCTCAGAAATTCACTCTCTAATTGAAGAAATCGTGCGTTCTGGGGACCTTCTGATCCATTGTCCAGGAGAGTACGCACATTCCAGAATCCAATCTTTGTCATTGTACGATAGCCAAAAGTCGTAACCGTTGAGTCAGTCCTTATCCGAGGCATAGTTGACGTTTCGTTAGCATATAAAGATTTCGGATAGTGCAAGTTGCTGGCATACACATCCTGTCCTTTGATTGTCGGTTTTAACGACAGGCCCTCAAAGGGAAAGGCCGTGGTATTTTTTTCACACCCCACACCACAGGGGTACCTCAACCAAATCATCGCACCGCCATCACTGGCGGCTTGACGTTGGTTGGCAATGGTCAGTGACCACTGCCGTTCCAGGGGGCGCCCACGCGGAGGACTATGGAAGAGGAGTTTTTGCCCCCGTTTTTAGCCGTGATACCCATTAGGCCGCGTTTAAAACCATGTACTTGTAAATCGCGGCGGTCACCGCGGCGGCAGCGGCAGCCCTAATGCAATTTAGGAAGGTAACTTAAAGTGGTGGTTTTGAGATTGGAATGTAGTGGTTTGGGACAGCACAATGAAATTACCCATTGAAAAACAATGAATGGATAATAGTGGCAGAAACCGACAATGTATAAATTGTTTCTTTCAAACCAAATGATAGGCTAAAACTATAATAAACTAAAAATTGCAAGTAAAGCATCTGGTATTTATTTGCTTTTTTTTGAAAAGCATAGTTTTTTCTACGCATGGTTGCCGGCGATGGCGCCCCTCTGGACGAGGCGCCTATGGCCGCCGCCACTCTGGCCAAACCCTAGTTACGCTACTGCTGCTAATTTCAAAGTGGCAAATGCACCACACGAGATTCTAAGCAAAAATATTCTGAACACATTTCAATTGGCTAACCCTTTAGTTTAGGTGTTAGCATTATAGTTATTGTTATTTAATTATTTATTTAACAAAAAGATAGCCCAAGGCTTCATTTGAAGTTGGGATTTCGTATATTTTCCCAGTATTTAATGTGTAGTTTGTGTATCGTAATAATAGCCGTGTGTATCATAATAATAGCAAATCATCTGCACTGTACAAAAACAAAACACGGCTAATGTCATATTATTTCTACAGGAGCTCTTGCAATTCCCCCCGATTAAAACGATATATGATGTTGAGGACGCCACCGGATTAAATCATTTAAAAAAAAATCCAAAAAATCTTAACTCTTAGGTATTGTATTTCACGTCATGGCCATTTCTTTCTTCGTCCAAAAGTATTTCATTCGGATTTTTTTCACTGTACCACTCCTTACGGACATTAAGCTTCATGGCGTTTTTTTCTGCTACACCCAATCATCGTTGCGATCCGCGGTATGAAACCTTTACATTAAATCTCGACCGTGAATAAAAAAAAATACCATGAAGGGGATGGGTTCGCTATAATCCTGCCCCGTGCAGTAAACGGAAATTGGGTGAGAGATTTCTCCTTAATGACGTGAATTAATTTCATTAATTTGAGCCGGTGTTTAATTATGCGCAAACTTTTTTAAATGTATTCGAAGTAATTTCAGACAAAGTGGAATTGTGTTTGGCATTTTTTCAGTAAATTATGTCATTTTTCATTCAGAGCCTCTGTTTTGCCGTGAGTGAAATTCAAGAATCATGAATGACATGGACTTTGTGACCTTTCCTTGAAATAATAGCAGCCATCAACCATTTTTAAAAGGAATTATAGACTAGTGAATCGGAGGAATTTTGAAATTAGTTTCGAAATTTCATACACAATAGAAATTGTATATAATAAATATTATGTATACATATTTATTTTAAGTATTATGTAGAAATTTAAATCGAATACAAATCAAAATTTAGCATTAATGTTCATATTATTATGGATCCGAGTACACGAGTACGAACGAGACTTAGAATTTGTTTGGAAAGTAACTGATTGACAGGGCAGGGCATAGTTGGTTGCAGCACTACTCGACTGGGTAAAATATCCACTCGAACTTGGAGATAAGAAGAGCGGAATATTTTTCGTCTAATAACCGAAACTTCCGATATGTCCTCAACTAAACAAGTATCTGTCTACTTTAGAATCGTCTGCAAAAACTTAACACCCATAGAATTTTTTAATAGATTTTTTTTTTAAACGCCAAACACTCAAAACTCTGGAATCAGCGTAAGGGTGAGTTCAAGCGTCGAAAAAATTTGTCCACATTCTTTTGAGGAAATATTTATTCGAAGAAATCTATTTGGCAAAGCAGTTATCTCGCGTGTTCACATCGCAGTAAATATTGGGCTCAAAGTTGTTTTCTTCAAGCCATAGTATGGCAAAGATATGGCATACAGTATTAATTTACAGCTTTCGTAGTAAATACGGATATATTGAAGTACAAATTAACTCGGTCCGTTTTTTTTGTGGTCAAAAATACATTTATTTCAAAATAAAAAGAATCAAAAGATTACTCATAGTATCGTCCATCGCTAGCTACTACTTTTTCCCACCTCTCTCGAAAAAATGTCTCGTCTCTTGAGGTAATCCAAGTTAGGAGCCAATTTTCGATTTCTGCGAAAGAAGTGAACCGATGACCTGCCAGATTGTGTTGCATCTGTCGGAATAACCAGAAATCAGAAGGAGCAATGTCCGGAGAATACGGCGGGTGCGGCAAAATATCCCACTTGAGCGTTTCCAAATACTTTTTCACGACTTTTGCGACATGAGGCCGAGCGTTGTCATGCAGGAAAATAACTTTGTCATGTCTTTGCTTATATTCCGGTCATTTTTCTCGTAATGCACTGCTCAAACGAATCAATTGCAGTCTATACCGATCGCCCGTTATGGTATCGCCAGGTTGTAGCAGCTCATAGTACACAACACCCTTTTGGTCCCACCAGATACACAACATGACCTTCGAACCATGAATATTCGGCTCTGGTGTTGATGTTGAGGTCGATGGCAATGATCGACCGGGCATAGCGTAGTATTTTTTCTTCTTGGGGTTGTCATAGAATATCCATTTTTCATCCCCAGTAACAATTCTATGCAAAAAACCCTTTCTCTGTTGCCTTTGAATCAGCTGCTCGCGAGTGAAAAATCGCCTTTCAATGTCTCTCGGTTTCAGTTCATAAGGCACCCAATTGCCTTGCTTTTGAATCACTCCCATGGATTTTAATCGTACAGAAACTGCTTGTTGAGTCACTCCCAATGATTCTGCGAGCTCCTCTTGCGTTTGACTCGGATCTTCATCGAGTAATGCCTCCAAGTCTTTGTCTTCGAATTTTTTTGGCTGTCCAAAGCGAGGCTTGTCTTCAACGCTGAAATCTCCATTCTTGAAACGTTGAAACCATTCCCGACATAATTTATCAGTTGGAGCATTGTCAGCATAAACTTCCACAAGCATTCGATGCGCTTCAGCTGCACTTTTCTTCCAATTAAAACAAAAAACTAAAACCTCCCGCAAATGCTGCTTAGTAAACACAAAATTGAACATATTTAACACAGTGAAAAACAAGGTTTTTTTATGAAACTCGAAGCGATATGAACTAAATATTATTGACAGATGTCTAACCTCTCTGAAACTACCGATATCAGCTGTTACTATTAAATATTCGTAACAGCCAGAGCCACCTTTTGAAAACGGACCGAACTAATTTGCACTCCCATAATTTTTCGTAGTTGTCGTACCAACTGACATTTCCTAAAATATTACACAAAACTTATTACATAGTTAATGTAATTCCTCGTAACTCTCATTTGCCAAAATATAACAAAAACCAGTCCGAAGCGTATATACCCTAGACTTGTACAGACCTAGTGGTGATACCAAAAGTCCCAATTGGCAACGACCATATGCATTAAAAGTGGGTCTCTTATATGGCCAGTTCATAGCGGAGGTTGGCACTCATTCAGTGGGGTCTTGCCCATTCTCAAAATCAATTAACTAACCCATTCTACAAATATTTATCCAATTTTTCAAGTCGCTAGCTTCATTCTATCGGAAATTAACGCTTATTTTAAGTTTCACTTGTAGGGGAGGTGGGGGTTCCTTGAGTCGGATCTTGGCCAGCATTTCCATCAACCAATTAGATCCCCCTACAAACATTTAAACAAAATTTCAAGTCTCTAGCTTCATTCTATCGAAAGTTATCGCTTATTTGAAGTTTCATTTCTAGGGGAGGTAGGGGTTCCTTACGTCGGATCTTACCCATCTTTAATGCCAACTAACTCAATCTCACTTTCAACATTTTACCAAAATTTCAAGTTGCTGGCTTCATTCTATCAAAAGTTATCGCTTATTTGAAGTTTCATTTGTAGGGGAGGTGCGTGTTCCTTGGGTCGGATCTTGCCCATATTCAATACCAACTAAGTAGGTCTTACTAGCAACATTCTTCCAAATTTTTAACTTGCTAGTATCATTTTTTCGAAAGTTATCGTAATTAAAGGAATATTTAATTTTTGGAAATTTGTAGGGGAGGTAGGCATTCCTTTGATCTGATTATGCCCAACTTACATAATCTTAAGCAGCTTCTCAGTTCAAGGTTACACGCCAAAAATCAGGTGTCTACGTCAATTGGTTCAGGAGTTATAGACAAAAACCTGAAAAGTAGGGTAGTATGGGGTTCTTTTTAAGAAAATTACCGTTAGTTTTCAACTTATCAGTTTTATTTTCCCAGGGGAGTATGAGATTACCCTCATGAGTAATCTACCAAAGCTAGAGCTTTTCATGTTTCTTTAATCGGGAGTTATAGATACATTTATGTATTTTACATATGTAAGGGAGGTAGGCGTTCTCTTGGCCTGATCATGCCCATTTTCAATACCATCCAACTAGATCACACTTCCAACATTTGACCAAAATTTCAAGGCTCTAGCTTCATTTTATCGAAAGTTATCGTGCGAACGGACAGACAGACGGACAGACAGACAGACAGACATGGCTAAATCGAATCAGGAGGTGACCCTGATCATTTATATATATACATTGCTATACCTCCGGAGCCTCCTTTAAGGTGTTACATATTTCCGTCGTGACAAAAACAATATACCCTATACTAAAAGTCTAGGGTTTAAAAACACTATACATCAAAGATTTCCGCAAATATGTGCCTTTTTCGCCAAATATTTGCGACGTGTGAACTTATCTTAAGGATGGAGTACTGAATGTTTCTGACAATACCTCTGTATTGAAAATTTTATAATTCAACATGATTTAACTAGCAAGAATATTCTTTGGAACTACGAGTATAATGGATCCGATTGACCGATAGGCCAGTGCGTTGAGGTGATAGTCCGATATATTGTTCCTGCCGGTCATGGATTAAAATCCCGCCATGGTTCCTTGTTAGGATATGCATTGCCGGCGACTAGGTATCAAATAAATGCTCGATAAAAATATAGTTTGAATACGCGATAAAATAAAAATGAGTAAATAATTTTCCATTGAAAATAATTCGGCTTCTCACATAACATATGAGTTTCGCTACTGTCATGGAGGAGAAGGTGTATGCTGGCAACTGCATTCTGCGAAACCAATTTATGTCAACGAAACGTCAACTGGGCCACATGGAACAGTTGACGCGCTACGCCCCACAAGGGGTTAGGGCAATTGAGTAAGGCTACATGTATAATATTTGCCCTAACTCCTAGTGCGGCATAGCGCGTCAAGTACTCCTAAGAGGTTTAGTTGACGTTTTAATAGTGTACTGATTTCAAACGATCAAGTTGCTAGCATACACTTCTTGTCTACTTAGCGGCCTTCTGCGACAAGTCGGTAAAGCTTGTGGCTTATTTTTATGCTCCACACCAACAAGGAAAATCAACTCACACATCCCAAATGGAAAATCGACAAACCTCAAACACCGCACATTTTCCATGTACCAACGTACCTACCTATACCTATCTATTTTAAAACTACATAAAAAGTCGGGTCGAAAATTATTCCGCACAATATTTCAAAATGTTAGATTATAGATAGGTAGTGGCCAATGAAAGAGCCACAAGCACTGCGACTATAAGTCTATTGTGCTATTCAAAATGTTAAAACAGTTCGCAAAAACGATACATTGCCAAAGAAAGGTTGTCCAGTAACCGGAACATGTTTTTGCACCTTTTGAAAAGACAAAGTAAGCGGCTAAGAAATTGACAATTTTTTTTCCGAAAATACGAGTGGACCTGAAGACACTGTTAGATTCTCTTCCAACAAACGACGTCAAAGAACTGCTGGGAATCTTATTGCGAAAGTTGGCATCGGGGAACCACTGGAGGACGTAGTCATAGTGTATTGAATGTCCGATCCTAACGAGGAGCAAACTGCGATTCAGACCATCACTTGCTGAAGACAACCTGAAAAATTTCTTCAGTGCACCAATCGAGAATCAGCCCTTCCAAAATTTTTGCGGTTAACGAACTCGTAAGCGATGCTACGGCGCAGTCATATACAGTCGTCATTGAGGAAAAACTATCACCTATGCTATACGACATCAGCAACACAGGTAACCTCGGGTTCTGGGAAGAACTTAAAGGTAACACCAAGGAAGTCGCAAAGAAGGTCGAAGGATAAAAACCCGTCGAGCGCGAAATGACTGGTTTGACGAATCATGCACAAAATCAGTTGACGCAAAGAACGAAGCCTTCACACAATATGTATATCCAACGTGCAACTAGTGCCCAAAATAAAAATATGACGAGCTACTGCGAATATTGAATAGGACAATTAGACGTTAGGTTAGTTTAGGTTAAAAGGGTTGCTTAAGCACACTTAGACCACCACTGGGTTGTGATACACCTGGACTCAGCAACTGAGACCAACTCACTCGTTAAAACAGCCTGAGGTCACAATGAAGCGATGTAGCCGACCAACATTTAACTTTTTCAGGTCATCCAGATCGGTGAAGAAGTAGGAACCAAGGAGGTCTTTCCTAAAACTCGCCAAGGCCGGACAGGTACAAAGAAAATAAAACGTACTTTCCTCCTCTTCCTGGTCCCCACAGCTCCTGCAAAAATCATTATATGGAAGACGAAGTCTCCTGGCGTGCTCCCCAATTAGGCAGTGTCCAGTTAGCACTCCTACGACAGTTCTTAGATTATCTCTGTTTAGCATTAGCAATCCAGAAGAATGTTTGGGATCCAGTTTGGGTCACATCTGTCTAGCCACATGACATGTACTGCCATTGCTCCATCCGATGCAGGCCCTATCATACGCCGCATCTTTGATGGCCAGTTTACAAGCAGCCAACGGCATCCTGGTGCAACATAAGGGCCCGCTGATCTCAAAATTAGATGTTAGAAACGAAAAAAACTGTGACGAGCAGTTGCTGAGCATTAATGCAAAACCTAGCTAATAGAAACACCAGACAAGCGTATAGACTAGTAAATACAATTAAGAACGACTATCAACACAGGACTACCCTCTGTAAGGAAAAGGATGGTAACATCATCAGTGACAACGATTGCCGTCCTATTTTGGGCGTCTTATTTTGAAGAGCTTCTGAATCCAATATCTAACGTCCCCATACAAGAAGCTCAAATTGATGGCGTTATTATTGATCATGGCCCCACTACACAACCTCCGACAGTAGACGAAGTTGATCTCGTCCTGCGGTGCGGTCACTCAAACCAAATAAAGCGCCGCGAACTGGCGAGATTCCAGCTGAGCTGCTTAGATCCGGTTTAACGAGTCTTCTGCGAATCTGGGAGGACGAGGTGATCCCACACGATTGGCGGAGAAGCATCATCTGGCCCATTCACAAAAAATGAGATTAATTGCGGTGTGGAATTCCACTAGTCTGTACGTCCTACAAAATACTGACGAAAATTCTGGAGAATAGAATAAAACCGTACACCGAACGAATCACTAGCGAGTATCAGAGCTGTTTCAGACCTGGTCGTTCCACAACCGATCAGCTTTTTACGGTTAAGCTAATGCTGCAGAAGTGCTGGGAATACAACTTTGACGTGTACCAAATCTTCGTCTACTTTAAGCAAGCTGCATCATGCTGCAATTTGGTATACCAGCAAAACTAGTACGACTTACAAAGATGATGATGATCAACTCCGTCTCACAGGTCAAGACCCAGAACATTGGTTGACTAATCCCTTTGAAACACGTACTTATTTGAAGCAGGGCGACGGACTGGCGCCGACACACTTGAATACGCCATTTGGCGGGACGCTACTCATCAAGTCGACACAATTTATAGCGTACGCAGACGACATCAACACCATGTCCCGGAAACTGACCGACGCAGAAGTTCTTCGGCATATTATTGACACCGCTACAAAAGAAGTGGGACTAGGCAACGAGGCCAAAACGAAAATAATGATGCCATCAAGAACCAGGACACCAGCACAATCAAACATCAACGTGGGGCACCTCAGAATCGAATTCGTAGACGACTTCACACATCTGAGTAGCACCCTGTCAAAGGACGCCATCGAAACTGACGAAATCAAGCGACGGATACATCTAGCAAATAAAACTTTCTTCTCGGTCCTCCCCATAATGAAATCGAAGCATGTGTACAGAAACACGAAGCTCCGCATATACAAAACCATCATACGACCAGTGTTATGCTATGGCTGCCTCCGGAAACATGCTAAGCACATTCGAACGGAAAGCCTTCGGCGAATTTTCGGATGCACTTTGCGACCGACATGGATAGCGCATCCGGTACAACCATGAGTTGTATGAACTGTACGATGAGCTGGAAGTTTCGAAAATCGACAAACGACAACGACTTCAATGGGCAAGGCATGTACAGTGAATGAACGGTGTTCGAATGCCTGAAAAAGGAATGAACGGAAAACGAGTCGACGGGGCGAGACTGCCAGGAAGACCGAGAGCTCGTTGGGAGTGCTCAGTATATTCTGACGTCGAGCAACTACTGGGCTTCCAAGAGTGGAAAACGCGGTCACGTGACCGAGATAATTGGAGGGCAACGATCCAGGCGGCCAGAGCCCGACGTCGGGCTGTTACGCCACGATGACACTACTCAGTTGCAATAACCCCTTGTGGGGCATAGCGCATCAACTGTTCCATGTGGCCCAGTTGACATTTCGTTCGCATGAACTGGTTTCTGAGAATGCAGTTGCCAGCATGCACCTCCTGCACATCCATGGCCACGAACGTCGTCGTGGACGGGATTCGAACCCGAAACACCGGTAGTCAAACATGAGACACTGCGCTACCGGTCGCCCACAATGATGAAGATGTTGGTTTCATTCCGCACACCAATTTAATACTCGTCTGTAACTTAGCTCGGCAACGCACCGATCATTTTTTGCAACTCGAAACTGTCGTCTGAGTTTCAAGCCCCATAAAGGGACAAATATTTTTTCATTCATAAATTCCTTCTATTTAATTCCTCCGACCTTGGTGGTTTCGTACGGATAGAAGCACTTATCAGGTATGGCATCTTTACATCTGTGTGCAAGACGACCACGAAAATATAACCCGCGAAAACGTTATTTTTACTTGAAAGCTCGACCGTGGATGTCTAGATGGTATGAAGCACCCTACTAACTCACTAAAGGGGGTGGAAAGAAGGTGAGAAGTGGAGTTGTTTATTCCTTGGCAATTTTGCTATACATATGTGTTAAATGTTCTTGTTCTTCTTCTTGGAATTGCTTTTCAGTGAAAATGGATTTTTTTTGACACTTGGTTTCATTCTGCACAACGACTTAGTATCTCTCAATCTCTCTCTCTCTCCTCAACGGGACAAATATTATTTTATTCTCAAATTCCCTCACCTGTGGACTTCTGATCATCGGCGGTGACATCGGGATACCAATTCCTACCGGACGCCGGAGGAAGAAGACGAAAGTATGAGTAATTTTTGACTTGAAGAATGCACTAAAAGCATTAAACGATGTCTGTGAACGACTCTCCTTACATAAATGTTAAAACATATACACAGTCCACTGACTTTTCACTTCTCAAATTAATATTTTCCTTAATTTTGCCATAGAATTCAAACATTTTGCTCTGCAATGTATACAAATATGTATTCAAAATTATATGCTTAATGAGCACTTTCCTGCGAAATTAACGCTCGGAAGTAGGTGATTAAGAAAGTTAAATCGTACAGATTTCATATCATAAAAAACTGCACATTAAAAGTATGGCAACGTTGAAACGACTAGCATTTACTTTGATTGCGGTTCTTAATGTGAAAAAGTTTGTGGGTACCTGATATGTAAATAAGATCTCCCTCTCGTGGCTTCGTTAGGGCTAGCAAGTGGAGCCTTCGTAAAAATGTGATATTGAACCGTTGAAATAATGAGTTTCTGGTATTATCTTACTTTAATTGGAAGATGAATTCAAAAATCGTAGAAGTAAAGGAGTAAGCAGTATGAAGCATCCCTCAAACCAACGTGAATCCGCCGCGAATAAATCGCGATTAAGTCAAGGCCGATTATTCGCTACGGATTGGCGATTATTCGCTATTGCAATTCGAATAAAATTTTAATGAAATCCATACGAGTAGCCATAGTGACGCAAATGTTTTACGGAAAAATAACAATCGCTGCAAAATCGTTGTCGCCACAAATTCGTATCACATTGGTGTGAGCAATTCCATAAGACGCCATGTCAAAAAATTGCCTATCCGCCGCGAATTATCCGCTGCAAATCAATCGCGTTGGTTTGAGGGATGCTTAAATCAAAAACAAAATCGCTCATTGGTGAAGTTCGTAAAGATTTTTTTTTTCTGTATGTAACACAAATTCAACTCTATAGAGAATCTCTCAACGAACATGGCGATGTTCACCTTCTTCACATTTCCTTCTACCACCGCATCCTTTAATTTGACACTTTTCTTGTTACAAATTAAAAATCTCGTCAATCATCTTCATCTGAACATGGATTGAAATTGAGCGGAAACATTTCATTGAACACGTCCGTTATCTGAGAATCGTTCACGGGGAAAAACAATGTCCATAAAAACTCTGAGGAAATGCAAAAAGGACTAAAAAAATTGTCACATCGTCAATGATTGACAGCTAACCAAAAACAAATTAATAAAACATTAAGAAGTCATTAGCCGTGTCATCTTCCTTGCTGCCTGGACTTAGGACAAAACAATATTCAAGAAATGAAGCGTTGACCGACTTAACCAAAAGATAACCAATTCTATGGATCTCACGAAAAAATGGTCCGAATATGACACTTTCTTGTACGAGTAAGGATGATTTTCCCGATTTCGACATTAACACTCACTACGTAGAACGATGTGTGAAATAATTGCCTTGAGAAATAGGTTTGTCGTGTAAGGGACACATGTTATATTTTTTGAATTTCCTCTTTAAATTGAAACAAATTGAAATATCACTAGTTTGGCTCTAGATTTGAACATTTTTGACGATACAAATTAAATTAAAAATTAAAAATATACATCAATAAGCTCCCAGAGCCAAGTTTATAGATTATATATACAAATTTGTGCACAGCATCGCCATCAATGGACAAAATCACCAATTTTTGTTTTGACCATACCATCTGTAAGCTAAGGATATGTAAAACAATTTAATTAAATTTGATTTTTATTATTTAGAAAAATATATTAAAAAACAAGTTGAAATACGCATTCGAAGTACACCAAATCGAATTTGGATAATTCGAGCATTTATCATTGGACCAGAAACATGGACAACTTACTGACTAATACCCGTAAATTACGATTATTTCAATGTCTCCTTAACCTTATATACATATAATCACATCTCTAACAAGTTTCGCAAGAGTTTTATCATTGATCCAAATTGTCCCATTTTGATGTGGTTTATATGAGAACATTCCTCGGGGAGGAAAACATCAACGTTTTTCCTTGAGGTACATACTCGTACGTCCTACATGCGGACATATCTTCACTCTACCATCTCTCCTGCCTTACATCTAATAATGTGGGAAGGATATCGTGTCCTGGTACTTATCTGAACCAGGAGTTTCGGCTGATAGCAGTAATGTTTTTCTTACTTGGACCTTTCCGTTTCTGTAATCAGAAGGCGGTTTATTCCTTTAAGTAAAACAATTTAGATAAATGTATTTCGGGTTCGGTCGGGTTGGCCATGTGAATTACGGTGACAATCAAAATGAGTTTTAAGTGAATATTGTTACAATATCTAAAGTCAGCTGCTCAAAATTCTTGGCAGTTTTTAAGGGAGAGTCGCATGAATATTCACGCAATAAAGCATACAAATATGTAATGGTCTTTAAAATTTCTCCCCTTTTCTTAAAGAGCACCTTCTATAAATTCTATTACATACAGCTATACGAATCCTAATATTCAAAATTAACTGAACTGTAAGTAATTATCCCCGTGGATAACGATGTCCTTTTTACAACACCATGACATTTTCTGAATATTAAATGCGAATCACTTGCCCATCAATGTTGTCCTTACAGTAGTCCATTTATGAATTTAAGGTTTTTTCTCTTTTTCTTGGCAGTTGATTATTTATTGTCCTTATTAAGTTTTGTGGTGACGGACAAGGACATACCAAGACGTTGTTTTTTTCACGTAGTTTTTATATGAACAAGCAGAATCGATGATTGTTCGGTAACGGCAGATAAATATGCAAAAAAATGCAAATTACTCATAGGAAAAGATGGAGTTCACTTGAAGTCTTTTTATCGTCAGTTGCTAAATTAGTGAACACGATTGACAAAAAAAAGTTACTCAAATTCAAAGGATTTTTCTCCTTTCAGTTAAATGCAAATTTCGGGTACGGGCACAGTACTTGTAAATATATTTTAAAATTTTGAAAATTCTTAATTGGATAAATTTTGATTACATTTTGTATTTAATTTTTCGAATATATACATTACATACGTAAAGTTGCTTATTCAAAATATACACTTATTTCACTTAAAAAAAGTCCGATTGGCATGTTATCTGTAGCGTAGATAGTAGTGGGAGGGGATATGCAAACGGCATTATAGTTTTTGTGCAGGAGGAATGATTCGGACCCCACACTCCTTGAGTGCAAATCAACTTTCTATGCATAGACCTGCTGTAACTGTCCTTTTAGACGACAATGGAGTAAGTATGAAACCATACTCAAAGGATTAGCTGACAACATTTTTCAATATATCAAGACCGAGTAGTTGATATAATACTCAATGAGTGTCATCAACAAGACATCAGGAGGTTTGTGGTCATATCCTTAAGGTAAGGTCTAAAAAGGTTTTGATAAAAATCTTTCTGTTTTATCACGCGTATGAGCAACACTAACTTTTTTTAAGAATAGAGTGGAGTGGGTTATTGCCAAAAAAGCCATTATAACTTAGCTCGGCTATCCACTTGTCAAGGGACGCCAACGAAACTGACGAAATCAAGCGACGGATACAGTTAGCTAATAAGACTTTTTTCTCGGTTCTCCCCATAACGAAATCGAAGCATGTGCACAGAAACACGAAGCTCCGCGTGTACGAAACCATTATACGACCAGTGCTATGCTAGGGCTGCTATGGCTGCGAAGCATGGACCCTAACCCAAGCCTCCGAAAACATGCTAGACACTTTTGAACGTGAGGTTCTACGGCGAATTTTCGGGGCTGTTTGCGACCGAGATGGATAACGCATCCGGTACAACCATGAGTTGTATGAAATGTACGATGAGCTGCAAGTCTCGAAAATCGTCAAACTACAACGACTTCAATGGGCAGGACATGTACAAAGAATGGACGATGATCGCATGCCTAAGAGAGTAATGAATGCAGAACGAGTCGACGGAGCGAGACTGCGAGGACGACCGAGATCTCGTTGGGAGAGCTCGGTAGGTGTGGACGCCGCGCAGCTGCTGGGCTCCCAAAATTGGAGGACGCGGTCACGTGGCCAAGATAATTGGAGGACAATGATCCAGGCGGCCAAGGCCCGACGTCGGGCTGTCGCGCCACGATGATGATGATGATCCACTGCCACCAAGAATGGTTCAGCACTAGGCCAATCCTTCCACTGTTCTCTGGTTTCGTTCACCGATGAATTTTACTTATCAAGTGCTACCTTAATCCATCGGAGGGGTAGCGTAGACCTGTTAGCAGTAGTTTACGCGCTATGTCCCACTAGGAGATAGGGCAAATATAGTACTCACGGTGGGCGTCAAGCAATATCAGACTTCTTTGACCATTTACCGACTGTGAATTTTCTCTGATGCAGGATTGAAATAGCCTAATGGTAACCCTAAGATAGCTTATACTAAGGTCTAACAAAATTTCGGTTTTTGTGTCCCGTGACTATGGGTATCACGCCCACCAAGTCGATTGGACATCTCGTTTCATTGATTAAATCGAATCCCACCCACCCCGCATTGGGCGCAAAATATTTTCTGCGCTGTATCCACAATCCACATAAAATACTTTAGTGACGTATGATTAAAAACACCTACATAGACTGTGCGATCAGTCGTAAGACCGATCGGCCGGTGGATGGCCACAAACTATCTGCCGATCTCCGCTGCACACACACTACACTTTGGAAGAAAGTTCGAGTAATGTCATAACGAATGACCATTCAAAAAAGTTATGATTCACTCCCAATCCAACCTGCATTAATTTTTGTTAACTATTGTATATGGATTTGTTTTGTATTTTCGTACACTACATATTTGATATTTACATTGCGGAGACATTGAAATCATCTGAATCCGTCAAATTTGATAATTCAATAATTGGTACATAATTTGGCATTCCCTTGCAATAATCACAGACACTGTACAATCGATCGCCCGACCGACGAATTGCAGTAAAATTGCTGTATAATATCGTCAAAAAAAAATGATCGTCCGATAGGTGAAATAGCCATTGTGCAATCCATCTGATGATCACAATATCATCCGATCGATCTGACGACGGATCGCATAGTCAACTGGTTGATGCCATCATGGATGACTGGCTGAAAAAAAGGGGCCACAGTACAGAGAAAATGTCGTGAAGTAAAGTGGCTTCGATGTATCGGACTAATGATGCCTTTGTGATTAGTTTTTAATGATTTTGAGCGTTAAGTTTAAAACAGTAATTCGTCAATTTGTGTTATTAGTTTTAGTTTCAACAACACAAAGCCCGGTAAATTTCTAGTTTTATGCAAAGTCCATCTTTTTCATAAGTTTTCCGTTGTATAAGATGGTTGTGGTTGTGTGAAGATAAATCGCTAATTTTGCACGGTGATCTAAGGGTCGATTTTAAGAAGCGAAGAGATTCGAAGAGGAATATTTTGTACATGTCTAACATGTATACCTCCTATTAGTTGAATATACTTGTATATGAATATGATGATTGTTCGCAATCGCAATCTAACTGGCGCAGAGGCACCGAAATAAGCCATGGCGAAAGTGGCCATCCGAAATAATCTATATGGATATGCGATACTGATGGTTGTGATCCCTTATGTGTGGAGCACCATCGGAGCTCACACAAGAGTCTTTTGCATCCATAGAGCGGTCGAAGCGAGCGTTCATTTTTATGTGACACTGAGGGTTGTGATTCCTTAAGCGCGGAGCGAGCGGAGCCTACACAAAGGACTGTTGACTCACAGCCCGCAGTATCGCACAAAATCTGCATGGACAATTTCGGATTGAGCTGGGCTAGCTCGACTCCTAGGGGGTTGCGACTCCCAGTATATAGTCCGAGGTCGCTCGATTCACTTCTCCTATATGTACCAGCATCCGTTTCGTCCTAGCATATCTGCATCCGGCATTTTTTTTTTTGGTACAATTTCGCTTTCAAATCGAATTAAGGAAAAAAATATTCATGTACAAATGTACATACTTACTTTGGTTTTTAAACGAAATTGAACATTGAATGCGAATCGAAAGTACCCATGCCACTTTCGGATTCAGCCGAAATTGTCCATCAATGGCTAATTTTCAAATGGCTTATTTCATGGTGCCCTGGCGGAGTTTATACGCATTTTATTCTTCTGTTCATCGTTTCTATTTTTGTGTGTGTGTGTTGAAATCGTTAGGAGTTAATTTAATTTAATCAGGATTCAAGACAAATTTGTCTCAAACTCGAGATAAGGACAACATAGAAGCGATTGTATAAGAACCAACGGGGGGGAGAGAGTTAACAGCATCATCTTGTCTACATCACTGCATGTTATACTTGTTATCTATTTATTTCCTGCCGTCATTAAAAATGATACTAATACATACTTCATGGGTTTATCTTTGCTTTTAACTAACCGCACTACCACACTACTCGTGATTAGCATTATATGAAATATTGTATGTACCTATATATTTTTTTGGATTCTAACTATGTCCTGATACATTGTGGATGTGGATATCATTCTGCGATATGAAAATACACCTTTTAAAAACAAAAGAAAAATCACCCGCAAAGTGTCCTGAAAAGAATTAATTTTTAAAGTTTGATAACATCTGCGTAACCCACATTTTCTCTCTAATTATATTTTCTATCTGGTTCAAACCCTTTCTTCGAGAATTGTTTCTTTTCAGCGGAAAACCTTAACTGCCCCACCACGTTAAAAAGACCAGGAAAACGAAATAACGAGAATATAAAAGCAATTAAAAAGATGTGTTACTATTACTCATCTTATTGAATGCGTGGTTTGGGTCTTTTGGTAAGAAAATCTCATCTCATGATTTCCCACTTAGCTTTATGGAAATTGGTCCATTGTGGGCTACAGGAAGAGTTGGTTATCTGCCATTATTGAGCGCCATCAGGCGTAACCAGCTACCATCAAATCGCCCCGTGGACTATTTTCTTTTCATTAAGGCAAAATGACTGCGGTTGTAGAGATACGCAACAGATACATAAAAAAGAACTGTTCTTTCACGGTAGATAAAGAGAAGTTTACATATATTTCCAATATCTCCGATGCTCGACCATGGGACAAAGAAAAAGTTTCCGTTTTAGAACCCATTTAAAATATGTAATTTTTCGGAAACATTTTCAAATTCAATAAAAAAAAACCGGTGATTTTTCACCTATTTTTCATATAATGGGCGTCTTTTTTAACAGCTATGCAGAGCAGGTTAAGACCAAACTATTACACTATCAATTTGATCTGAGCTGCTCTGGATATAAGGTTTCTGCAAAAATTCTACTTGGTTAAGTAGTCAGCGTTTTGAAATACAGGCGTCGAAGTGTTCGGACAGTTGACAGTTTGAGAAGCACCTAGAAATCATTTCCTGCCAATAGAATGCCCGTTTTGTGTAATTATATGGAATAGTAAATATACAAAATAATTTTGCTGCCTAAAGAAAATTTGTCCGATTGTATATGTACCAAGGATTTAAGTTTCCTCTTGAAATTTGAGTTGATGTTTGAATTCTAACCAAACCAAGACACACCTAATTACCAATGATAAATCTTTATGTTTTTCACGCATATGCCCAACTCAATTTTTTTGTTGTGTTTTATATTATGTTAAGAATAATTAGAGTGGAATGCGTCATTGCCAAACTAAGCCACGATGGCTTAGTTCGGCTATCCACTACCACCAGAAATTTTTCAGCAGTAGGCCAATCACACCACTGTCAACTGGTTTCGTCCACACGATAGATTTTACTCGTCAGGCGCTACCTTAGTCCATCGAGGAGGTAGCTCGACCAGGTCAGTGGGTGGTATTCCGACTTACATCAGAATGCGACACTGAGTATAACGACAACACGTGTCGTATAATGCGCACTATTATATAGTGTTGTCGTTATACTCAATGGCGTATTGGATAAATTCCCTAGGATCAGTGAGGTTAACTTAAAAGAGGGTATTTTTGTAGGCCCACAAATAAAGGAGCTTATGAAGGACCAAGGCTTTTAAGGAAACTTTAAATGAGGTCAAAAAAGCTACCTGGAAGTCTTTTAAAAAGGTCTTAACAGAATTTTTTTGGCAATAGAAAAGCTGAGAACTAGTTTTAGAACTCCTTCAAAATTATAAAGCTCTGGGATGTAACATGTCCCTGAAAGTACATTTTCTGGACTCTACTGTGCTTTGTACAAAAAAAATCCCATGCGTATATACCCTAGATTTGTACAAACCTAATGGTGATATCAAATGTACCAACTGACAACGACCATATGCATTAAAAGTGAGTTTCCTGTGTGGTCAGTTCGAACTGTGTGTGTGGATCCAGTGAGAAGTTTCATCATTGCCATCTTAATAGACAGGCCTCTGCTCAGCTGTTCGTGTACGTCATTAATTCCTTCGCCAAGGCAGTGACTGCACATGACGATGTTCTCGGCGCGACATATGTTTACAATTGGAATTGCACCAGACGGCATTTTAGTCCTTTAAAAACACACTTTCTGGACACTTGCAGCAATTTCGTCGAAGCCGCAGCCCCGGGGATCAGTCGCAGAGCATCGTGGAACAGTTCACTCTCGACAAAATACAGCTTTTGACCGCACGACACACTTTCATCGCGCACGTGTTTGTTTTCTCGGGTCACTAGATGAAATTTTACTAAAAAATAAACACTGAACGCGGAAAACGAAAACTAAACACGGAACGCACAAATACCGGGGACTCGCCGCCATCAGTTGCCGACCACTGGATTGTGGATACGATGGTGTCATCAAAGGAAATATCGCCAAAATCAGCTGAGCGGAAGCCTGTATATCTAGATGGCGTTGGTTTCATCGTTCAGCCATTCGGATTCTATATATGTATACTTGAACTAACGTGCATAGGGGAGGTTGGCATTCATTCAGTAGGATCTTGCTCATTCTAAAAATCAACTAATTAACCCACACTACAAATATTTGTGGAATTTTCCATGACGGGGAGGTAGGGATTCCTTGGGTCGGATCTCGCCCATTTTCAATACCAACCAACTAGATCCAACTTCAAACATTTGACCAAAATTTGAAGCCACTACCTTTATTCTATCGAAAGTTATTCCTTATTTAATGTTTCCTTTGTAGGGGAGGTAAGGGTTTCTTCGATCTGATCTTACTTATTTAAAATTGCAACCAACTAGAGCCTACTGCAATCATTTTTCCAAAATTTCAAGTCGCTAGCTTTATTCTATCGAAAGTTATCGCTTATTTGAAAGTTCATTTGTAGGGAAGGTAGGGGTTTCTTGAGTTGGCTCTTACCCATTTTCAATAATAACCAACTATATCCTACTACAAATATTTTACCAAAATTTCAAGTCTCTAGCTTCATTCTATAGAAAGTTATCGTGCGAACGGACATACTGACTGACGGACGGACAGACAGACATGGGTTAATCGAAGCAGCAGATGACCCAGATCATTTATAAATATACATTGCCATACCTACGGAGGCTCCTTTAAGGTGTTACATATTTTCGTCGTGACAAAAACAATATACCCTATGCTTATAAAGTCTAGGGTATAGCAAAAAAGCAGCTAATATTGCCTCTTAAGTGCAAGACGCATAAGTGCAAAACACGCTTGAGTGAAATGGAAATGTGTGGCAGGGCCATCATTAATACAAGCAAATTGGAACGGATGAGTGCAATGTTTTTCGCATGTGCATATAGGCCAGTAAAAAATTAAATTAGGGAAAATATGGAAATAGTTTTAATCCCTTTTATATATCATACATAAATAAGCTTTGTTTATGGTAGGTGAAAATCCGAGAAATTTGAAGCCGTTTTTAATATTTTCCGTATAACTTCAAACCGTTGGCTCTGATCGAAAAATTTAATAGAACGTAAATTAAAGAGCATTGAATTCTGCGGCCAATGCACTGATCATAGTCGAATTTCGGTTTAGCAGTATAGTCCAAATCGATAGTCACAAAATGACAATTTTTGCGGCTTTGGAGAGAAATCACACTTTATAAACTTTCGAGCTCACAGATCTTTGAAACAGATGTTCCCAATGAAAATTTGATTAAATAAAAGGTGAAGATAATTTTATTTCAAGTCTAAGGGTCGCCACACACCACAACCATTATGGTCGCAAGCATGCATCGAACCACGTCAAACTCAATAGAAAACTAGTCCGAAGCGTATATACCCTAGACCTGTATAAACCTAGTGGTGATACCAAAAGTACCAATTGGTAACGACTATGTGCATTAAAAGTGAGTTTCCTATATGGTCAGTTTGAACTGTGTGTGTGGATTCAATGAGAAGCTTCATCATTCATCAATTCAGATGTTGTCTATGTATATTTGAACTAACATTTATAGGGCAGATTGGCGTTCATTCAGTATGATCCGGCCCAATCTCAAAATCAACCACCTAGATCCTACTACATACATTTGACCAGAAATTTCAAGTCGCTAGCTTCATTCTATCGAAAGTAATCGCTTATTTAAAGTTTCATTTGTAGGCACTGGCGGATCCAGAGGGGGGCCATGGGGGCAGTGGCCCCTCCAAATCTCAGAAATTTTACTTGAAGATTTTTACTTTAAAACAAACACTTGAAAATTTTTTTTTACGCAATGCCAATTTTTATTCATATAAAGTTCTAATGGACATAAAAATAATTAGTGATTGGATTTACTCATATGTTTTTATTTACGTCAGATAAGGAGATTCACACACCTTAATTTTAGTCGAATCACTAAGTAGCTCCTCTAAAACAAATTGTGGTGTAGTTTTGATTTTTAACACGACTATGTAAATTTGAAAATTGATGTCACGTCGATCACATTAAACTGTTTCTATTTCAATTCATCACCTTTGTAACGTAAAAGTATTAAAATTTACAAACTTTTCTAACAGTGTAGTTTGGAGTGGTGATTACTATTTTAGTATGGATTTTAAGCTCAAAAACAGTAGTGAATACTGCACTAAAAACTGCGCAAAAACTACCCAAAATGAAGTCATTGAAAAATTGGCAACATTCATAGTTTTAAAAAATAATAGTTGAGAAAATGAAGAAAGCAAAATTCTACGCTATTATCGGCGATTAAACGACAGACCTTATAACAAAGGAAGAACAGTTGGCCCTATGTGTTCGATACTTAGATATACACACTATACATAACTCTACAATGAGAGATTTCCTTGGATTCATTGGCCCCATTTATACCGTGGAACTAAAAGGCGATTTAACTAAATCGTTTTAGTGCTAGTACTTGTTCGTGTTGTGTTTATACCGACCATACGGAGAGATACTAAACATGAAAGATGTCAGCTGTTGGTTTGTGAATTCGGTGACTTTGGTTAAGAAATTGTCAGGAGGCAGTAGCCTCCTAATAAAAACGCGTTTATGCCGCTACAATCAAAGGATGAAATGAATGCAGAGTTTCAGGAAAGGATGAGGTATTTATATAACAAATAAAATGGAATTTTCACCAACAACACCATTAGCGAAGACAGTCTCAATTTTTCAGTCCAGTTCTGCATAGCAAGTTGAGCTAAAATGAGTACCAAAACTAGCTAATGCGTCATGTTTATGGCGTCGTAAGTTAGCTCAAATTAGTTAATCCTCAAAGATAGTTCCGCGGCATAAACGAGGCCATTTATGTCAAATCGACTGTTGCGAAGTATCAAGAAAACGATTACTAATTAATTAGTTGATAAAGGCTTTTCTTTGGAAGATTTGCGCGGTCAATGATACGATGATCAAGTAAAATGTTAAATATTGTAGTAAGTAGTAAGCTAAGTGAAATTGCAGTAGATATATTTAATAGGTACAGAAAAAAATGAAAAAGGAAAAAACAACAAATTCTGCAGTACTCTACTTTGTCTAATGTTTGAAGCATTTCTAACCTGAATAAACTGCAGATACAGAAAAGCCTTATGTGCTCAGTGTTTGAAAATTGAAACTCGAATATCTTGGCGATGTTTACATTTTTATAAATTAAATTTCCCCTTTTTAAAGTAACTACCATATCTATTTGATGAATAATGAGAAATAGTCTCCCCCCACAACTATTTTCGGAGTATATAAGAAATTGGGATAAGATAGAAATCCCCAAACATTTCGCTGGTTTCATAGTACAGTGGGTTGCCAAATTATTAGGGACACTTCTCAGATTTGTGTATTTTCAAGTTTAACTTAATTTTTCGAACAGATAATTGATTCTAGGTTTCGTTAGTATTTTATATCTAAAGGATTGTGTTATAAAGATTATAAAAACAACAATTTGCAAGGGCGAAATAATTTTTTTTTTTTTGTTAAAGTAATTTGTGCATTAATGAATACATAATTTTAATATTTATTGATACCGCCCTTGGCTGCGATGACAGCCTCTATGCATCGATGCATGCTCTCTATGCAGGCTTTTGCATTTTCCAGCATTTTGGTGTTATAATGCCACTCTCTGATAAGTGTCAATTAACTGGCGTCCGTGGTGATCACTTCTTTGGCGATCGCCCGTTTGGTGAGCTTCCACATGTTCTCTATGGGGTTCATGTCTAGTGAGTTTCCCGGCCAGGATAAAACCGCTATATTTTTTCGGCCAGGAATGTCGTGACACTTCTTGCTTTATGGCACAGAGCCGAATCGTACATAAAAATGCAGTTTTTTGTATTACAGAACCATTCCTTGAGCTCTGGGACCAATCGAGTTTCCAGGGCACGCTTGTATTGATCCTGCCTCATGGTTCCCTCCACGATGGAAAGGCGCCCCATATCCTTGGCCGACGTAACAGACCACACCATAACACTAACTGGGTGTTTAACCATCTTTACAAGGCAGTGTGGATGGAACTGGCAAATAAACCATTGACGGCTATTAAAAAGAAGTCTTTACACGACTCCAGTCTGCAACATTCATATGCCAGTGCTGTTTGACCCATTGCAGTTGCTTTTTCTTTATGGCCTCGGTGAGCTGCGGTTTTTTTCATAGGATGACGACCGACTAGACTTGCTTCAGTCAACCGCCTTTGGACTGTTCTCTTCGAAACTCCAATTCTCTTATTGTTTATCAATGTCGTTAAACGAGCCACACTTTCTTTACGATTCTCAATGCAGACATCTCTGATTTTTCTATCAGTACGGGGAGTGGTGACTTTTTTCCTGTCACATTTTCCTGCACGGTTCGCCTCCAAGAGCTTGTTTTGATCCGTTTTTTTTTTAGTTTTGTTGACAACCGGCTTCGAAACACCCGTTATAGCTGCTATCTGCCAGTGAGAACGTGTGAAGTGCAACATTGATGTCTGAATTTCTCGACATTTGCGTGGAGACGTGTCTGAAGTCTTACCCATACTAGAAAGTAACGGTTTTGAGGTTACCATGAAAACCAGCTCACAAAAAGTGAAATTCTCTCATCAAGGTTGAAAAAAAGTTATTCAATACGAGATATTACTCACGTTTTAACTATTTCAGAAAAGAAAAAAATTGCGAAAAAATTATTTAAAGCCATTGTAGGCGAAGTCACTGCACAGCACTTGTCAACAAACGACAACCAAATGAACACTTACCTTACTAATTTAATAGAAAATACAGATTTCCAGCGTTAAAATTTGGAAACAACTTGTCAAATATATTAGTAATAGTACCAGCAGCAAAATTAAATAAAATAAGCTTATGAAAGCTAATTGTTTTACTCAAAAAAGATTTTTAATCGAAAAATACATTATTTTGTGTACTGTCCCTAATAATATGGCAACCCACTGTATAATATGTATGTATAATAATAATAGTCACGTTCGATTCATCAGATCAAAAAACGCTTTCATACAAATCGGTAGACCGGTCTATAAACTGGTCTCTTATGGGATCTCGTCATAATGTTACGACATTGCATTTTGTTAAGTTGATGGCACGGTTTTCACGAAGTACAAGTAAAGGTCGCCATGCACGGCCAACAAAACGGCACACAACACCGTCAAATTGTTTCCAACTTGCCAACTGTAAGACTTCGGAGGCACGAACTGACATTTGAGATCCAGACCGTTCTTTTCGGTTTCGGACCGAGATCGAGTGAATCGAACGGGGCTAATATGGCTAAGTAAGCTATAGTAAATATTAAATAAGATATTCAAATTCTTATTTAAAACTACCATATAATACATACATTCATACATGCATACATATGCACATATATTACCGACAAAACCTTTGCAGGTATATTAAAAAAAAATCTTGCCCCCCCCCCCCAAACCTATTTCTAGATCCGCCACTGTTTGTAGGGGAGGTAAGGGTTCCTTGGGTCGGATTTTACACATTTTAAGTACCAACTAAGTAGATCTTACTATCAACATCCGGCCCAATTTTTAGCTGGCTTGCTTTATCCTGTCGATAGTTAGCGTATTTAAAGGAGGATTTCATTTTTTTTTTTTCTTATATTTATAGGGGAGGTAGGCGTTCCTTTCGCCGTATTATGCCCATCTTACAGAAATTCAAGCAGCTTCTCATCTGAAGCTTATGTACCAAAAATCAGCTCCCTGCGTCAATTGGTTCAAGAGTTATTGAAAAAAAAACGGAAAAGTAGGGTAATGCGGGGCTCTTTGTGAGAAAAGTACCGTTATTTTTCAATTGATCAATTTTATTTTTACAGGAGAGTACAAAATGACCCTTTCCAGTCATCTACCAAAGTTACAACACTGGTTATATTAATTAGGATAGTTTCGAATTATTGATATGTTGTATAAGTTGACACATGCTGAAAAATTCATGAATTCTAATTCCCCTACCATCTTGAAAAAAATCGGTTTTAATATCACCTGAAAAAAAAAAGCTTTTTTAAACTAGAGTAAATTATCTACAATATGAGATTAAAATAAAATTTCTAACTGTTGTTGAAAACGCTAAACAGACATTTTTTGCATTTTTCTGATTACAGTCGCACTAAAAATAGGCCAAATATTGGCCACGATAGACTTGAAATCTTCAACTTCTATTCAATCAGTTCTTCATTTAGAGCATCCATTTCCAAGATCTGTGAGCTTGGAAATTGATAAGATGGGATGTTTCTAAGCCTGTCGATTTTGACTTACTGCTGAATCGAAATTTGACTTTGAGCAGTGCATTGGACACAGAATTCAACGCTCTTTAGTTTGCATCCTGTTAAAATTTTTCAATTCGAGGCACCGTTTAGAAGTTGTAAGAAAAATATTTCTCTCGGATTTTCACCTGCCAAAAGTTAAGCTCAGCTTATGCGATTGTGCAAACACGATTTATATGTTTTAGAATCTATAGAATCATTACAATTATTTCCTAATTATTTCCCATAAGGCCCTCGAATTGATTAAATTTTAGCGACCTATCTTTGCAACGGATAAGTGCAAAAAGGGATAAGTGCAATCAATTCTATTGCCAGAGGCGATTGCACTTATCCGTTCTCGACGTACATATTATTTAATTCGAATTTCATTCTAAAGCACCAGTTGAGTTATGAATTAACACCACCACGCACTATGTTACACGAAATCAATAATTATATCTCTTGCGTAGCTTCAATGTGATAACGTGTTGTGTAGCAACTCATTTTCTGTTTCAGCTTATTCCACTTTAGGAATACATGTGCATGTGGCAATCCATCAATACCGGTTAGTCACTTATGTGTACAACAAAGGGATCGAAGTTCAAAGTCTACTCGCAAATTGTACAATATGTACATACATATGTAAAAAGAAAATGTCTTTGTAAGACCATAAGAAGTGATTGGTGGTGGAAACAAACGAAAGTCCATTAAATGTTAATACGGACAAGTAAACTGTATGCTATACCATACCAATTACCATTGATGAATTTCCAGAGAAACCATTGCATAGGAAACAATCTACCTCATCTGATAAAAATAGAAAACTGATTAAACCACTTCAGCGCCAAGGTTCTCATGCAAACAAAGTGGAACCTCGGCATCTTATCTGTAACTGATTTCAACTCTCAATGAAATATGGACATACCACCCCATGTCATTAAACGAAGAAATAACAATAACTTGATGATTGTTTATCAAATGAAAGTGATAGGCCACAAACTGCGTTATTTGCAAAAGCGTCTTCTTTGTGAAAGTGAAAAGTAAACAATGATGGCAAGTGCTTTAGAACATTGCGAGCGAGATAGAGTCACCTAAATAGATTCACACATTTTTTAAGAAAAAAAAAAACAAAAGAAACTGTTCCGATTAGAATTGACCTGAAACGTATGAACTTATATTTCCTAGATAGATATAGGGTGATTCTATAGGAGCGGTCGATTTCATGTTTGAAAATATATTCGTTAAACTTGGGCAATCATGTATAAAATTCAATACCCGGGACGATTCTTCTAACAAAGGATTTGCTGATGAAAATCGTCCACTACTTTGCCTTAACCCCTAGTGGGGCATAGCGGGTCAAGCACCCATGCGCACTATCATACTCTGTTCTGGGCAGTAGGGCGCAACTCCCCAAATGACTCACCCTGCGCCTTACACTCTTTTGCCACAGATCGATGCTATTTTAGGACCCTCTCTTAGTCGGCGGCCTTGGTTCGAAATGGCGTTCCATTTCATGGCGTGTAATGCAATGCAGTTATCAACCCTCCGCAATGTGTGACCTATTCACTGCCATTTTTGCCTTCGTATCAATTCGGCAACAGGCATCTGACCCGTACGCCGGCTTAGCTCTTCATTCGACATTCTTTCGGGCCAGAAAATTTTATGATGTTGTTTGCATGTGTGCACTTGTTTATAAAAGCGGCCTAGTCAACAGTTTTCACTACCACAATCTGAAAAGTTTAACCGTTGAATCGTCGATTGTTTTGTCGTTGAACACAATTCAATTCAAGTTAATTATGGATAGTTGACATAACATTTAAACGAAATTACAAAGAGAAAAAAAAAATAAGTTGTTAGATACTTTTGATTGCATCGTATTTTCATTAACCACCGCAATCCAAGGTTGGCGAACGATTTACCATCCCTCGCGCTCGCATCGGGGTCCAGGTGTAATGAGACCCTCGGCTCCCGGTTTTGTACCACCGACAGATCATTACTCATCAGATGCTGGCATTGATCTGCCTGTGGAAGCAGCACTACCAGACCAGAATATGGTTCAGTACAGGTGGTTCATTACAAAATGCTAGAGATGTATGCGCGTCCATGCCCCTGGAGGGGGCAAGGCAATTAACACATGACGAGATGAGTCGATTAAGCTTTATCCATCTGTCTGTGTGCCGTCTGTTTCTAAGCAAACTGGTTTCTCAGTTTTAAAGCTATCGATCTTAAATTTTGTACACAGCCTTCTATTGCACGCTGTACATATGTCGGAACCAACGGAATCGGACTACTGGGTCATAGGAACGACCAAAAATTTAAGTTAATTTTTTTTTTTGATTCTGAAGATATTGTAACCGAATTTCACATTGTTCAATGGTATCTACTATCAAACTACATTCCCAAAATTGATTGAAATTAGACTACACATCATATATAGTAGCCGTCATTGGAACGATTCCTCTAAAAGTAAGTTTTTGTTAGAAAAGAAAGATATCTTTACAAAATTTCCCATCAATTGATCATATTTGCCACCAAACCACATACCTAAATTTGGGTGACATGGGCCGACTATAGGAACAGTGGAAGCGGAACAAGTTTTACTGCTAATTTGACTAGCTTGTTTTTCTGTATTTTAGTAAAATAACCTGATATTTTTGATTGCACCACTGTTTTCCATTTTTCGTTCTCAATTTAGTTTTTCAATATTCATACATATTAAGAAATGGCACCACGTTATGGTCGCCACACACAAGATCGAACACAGCCACGACCTGACACCCACCGAACCATCAAATTTCACAGATTGTGTTGAAAAGAAATTCTCCCCATTTCTGCCGTTTTATAATGGTTCGTTGGATGTTCGGTCGTTGTTGTGCTCGATCGGGTGTGGTGCCAGTTAGGAGGAACGTTGCTAGTCATCTCAACGAAGTTTCAAGCAGTTTCGCATGTATATCTAGATGGTAGTGTTATATTTGGGGAGTTCCCCTAATTATGTTTGGTCAGCGATCGATTCTTGTGTTATTGCGGTATTCCCCCTAATTTATTTGGATTTCAATCGGTATTTTCGGAATATGGGGCTCCCCAAATATGGTTAGATAAAACTTCGTTATAAAGAAGTTATAAATGCCTGACAATAAAAACACTTCCTCTCCTTTGTCCCAATTTCACCCCCCTCGTTTGTGTTGTCTATCCCAGGCCTGTGAATCCCTTAAATATCTTTGGACAGGGGCAACAAGCGGTGAAAACCCCGCCCAAATCACCCGAACTGAGCTACAGCAAGCACAGGCCGCCGCTTAGCTCGTTGAAGAGCCAATTATGGCTGTCAACTTTGGCAGCTGATAATATCGGACCTTAACGGTCAGAATGGCTCCGTCCCCGTTGACCCCTTCGGGTGTCTCCATCGTCCTTTACATATTTGGCGCCACCCATTTCTGGTATAGAACAGGACTAAAAAGATCCCATCGGGTTCTTTTTAGTCCTTCCACCGATTTCCATATCCACAAGCACATTAAGGCTACTGGCTCTGAGTCTTAGAACTTAGCCACTTTACTTCACGTATTTTCCCCTCAAGTAGCTGTGCTTTCCTCTGTAGCACCCCCATCCTTCCTATAGAGTAGATTATCCTTTTAGAGTCAGTTTAACAAGGCAATGCTGGTAGTGTATTTGACTTTTGTGGTTTAGCCACGTACCTAAGGCCTCCATAAATGCTTTGAATTACCGGCATTTTGGAGCATCTTCGGTGACCGGACGAAGCGCGGAGGAGCCCTAGGTACCTTTATGTTTGCCAGGATTGTCCTTTCACGTTAGTTTAAAATTTTGAATGCTAGTATTGCATTTTTCCATTATCCATGTGCTCAGAAGCTTACAGATTTTATGAGTGAATGACGGCAAGGAATGCAGTGTTGCGCCTCTGCTGGCCTCAGAATTCTCTGTAACCTGTTGATCATCTGGGTGATGGGAGACGCAGTATTCTTTTTTCTTTGCTATTTTTCTCCTCTACAATGGTTGTCGGCTGACTCCGGTGCCCAGCTCGCTTTCGTTTTTTTCTTCTATTTCTTGCAGCACACTCTGTCCTCAGCTTCTTCTTCTTGGCAGGCCTCGAAGTAGAAGCTGTCCTGTAATGAACCACCTATAGTGAACCATATTATGATCTGGTAGTGCTGCTTCCGCCGGCAGATCTATGGCAGCACCTGATGAGTAAGGATCTGTCGGTGGTACGAAACCAGAGGCAGAGGATCCCATTACGCCTGGACCCTGATGCGAACGCGAGGAAATCTGCGCCGTCCACCAACCATTCCATTCTTATCGCCTCCTTTTTTATTATGCCCCATTTTTACCTCCCCTGTTTGTGTTGTTTTCCCCAGGCCTATGAATTTTTGTTAATACGTAAAGGACAGGGACAACGGGCGGCGAAAACCCCACCCACGTCTCCCGAACTGAGCTACAACAAACATAGGCCGCTGCTTAGCTCGTTGAGGAGCCTTTTTCTTCGCCAGATGGCACAGCCCGACCTTCACGGTCAATTAGGCTACCTAAGTCTCCGTCCCCACGGGCATCTTCGGATGCCCACCAAACCGTCCGGTACATGTTCTATTTTTCTGACGAAACTACAGTGAAAACTCTCTTGGGCGGACACTCACCGTCAGCCAGTTTTTGTCCGCCCAAGAGAGGTGTCCGCTCAATAGGGGGGGATGTGGATGCTTTTTTTTTTGTATTTCAATGATACCAAATATACAAATTTTGAATATGTATTATATGTTTGCATTTAAGAAACAAAAGGAAACATTGATAATTCACGTTATTCATTAGACATGTACGTATGTAACTATCATAAAATAAATATTGTACACGCATATTTCAAAAATGTAAAAAAATACAAAAATTATTATGGAACAATCTGGAAGAAAGCTGAAATTGACTATTGGCGAAGTTTTTGTTGATTTTCTTTTAATAATCTATCTTGCATATGACTTTCCAAATTTTTAAGGTGCTCAAAAGCGATGAAGTCATCCTTGCAAAATCGCTTCAAATGACCAATATGAATCAACGCTGTTCGTACTGAATCTACCTCTTGGTATTCTTCTGTTGTAATTTCTGGGTCACTATCATTACTATCATGAATTTCTTCGACAACCTCAATATCGCCATAATCAATTTCTGGATTTTCTATTAACAAATTTGCATCTATCGTCAGAAATTCGTCACAATTCGTAGAACATTCACCAAAACATCCAGGGAGTTGCAATATCGAAGCCAACGTTGCCAGGGGCAAGTCGTCCTCAGCGTCGAAATCAGGTGGTTCAATCTCGGAGTTTTTTTTAAAGCCCGCTTTTTTTAAGCAATTTTTTATGACCTCTGGTTGAACATTAATCCAGGCCGCTTGGATAAAATGAATGGCCTCCAAGACATTTAATGATGTCATTGTCAAACACGTCTCGATATTTGCCAAACTATGTTTGACAAGATGGCTGCGATAGTGGACTTTAAAGTTTCGGATAACACCTTGGTCCAAAGGCTGGCAAACTAATGTAGTGTTACTGGGAAGGAATATAATTTTTATATGTTCGAATCGTAAGTCACGGGGGTGGGACGTGGCGTTGTCTAAGAACAATATTATTTTTCTGTTTTGCTGGCCAATCCTACGATCAAAGTCCATGAGCCACTCCGCCATTATTTCGCGTGTCATCCACGCCTGTTTGTTTGACTGCCAATCTATTGGAAGCCGTTTAATATCAACAGACTGAAATGCTCTGGGACGTGCAGCTTTTCCAATAACCAGTGGCTTCTCTTTTTCTCCTGCCATATTTACGCAAAAAAGGACTATAAGTCTGTCTTTGGAAAATTTTCCACCGTGACACGTTTCATTCTTGAGTGCAAATGTCATTCGGACTGTAGCCTATCAGCATTGATGGCAGCTTCTCCAAAAATTGCTCCACGTCCAAAGGGTTTACTGCGGCCGCTTCGCCAGTCACACACCGAAAAGTAATGCTGTGCCTCTTACGCCACCTTTGCAACCATCCATTTGATCATGTATCCCGATTTTGTCAGCAATTTCCTTAGCCTTTGCTTGGATGATTGGCCCAGATACGGGAATTTTCTGATTTCTCACTTTCGAAAACCGCTCAAAGCACATGGAATCAATTTTGCTACCATCTGTATGTAGAAAGCTTCTTTTTCGATTGATGTTTCCACCGGCGGCCATCCAGCTTGAACGGATTTCCTCTTTTTGGCGAACGATGAGTGCAGCTTGTGTTTTTCCAATTTTAAACCTTTAAATTCAAAAATGCTCACTCGTGATTTTGTTTATAATAACGTCTTTTAATACATTACCTATTTGCTAATTCACGCACCGGTAGATTTTCTTTCTCACTTGCATTAATAATTTCCATTTTTTCTTTCAAAGAGAGTATTCTTCGGACCATTGTGATAACTTTTGAACTAGTTTTCGAAAACCTGACTGAAACAAGATAAACGAACATAGCACAAATACCATATACGGGAAATCCCCCATTTTATTCCCAATATGGTATGTACATACCAAATTTTGTCCGTTCAAGAGGAGTCCGTGTCCGGCCAAGAGGGGCAATACCAAATTTTGTCCGTTCAAGAGGAGTCCGTGTCCGGCCAAGAGGGGTATTTTGACCGATTTCATGGAAATGTGTTGTCCGCGTCCGGGTTAGAGGGGGTCCGCCCAAGAGGGGTTACTTTGTATGGAAAAGTCATTCTAAAAGCTGCGTTTTGAAAAAATGTCCGCCCTAGAGGGGTGTCCGCTCAAGAGGGGTGTCCGCGAGGCGAGTTTTCACTGTATTTAGTTTTTCTGCGAACTAAGAAATTTTTTGTGGGTGGCAGCTCTTAAAGATCTCAAAATGAAAACTGTATGAGTTAAGCCACTTTCATAATCATGGGCTCATATAATAAACTCATTAGAATCTCAGGAGTAATCATTATCATACTCGTACGCACTTTTTGAAACACCCTATAGAAATGGATTTCGTATGTTTACGGAGCAATACCTTTCATTATGTACATACGTAGTTTACCGTCTCTTTTTTTTTAACATTCAGGTTCCTTAGGTTAATTTATGACCAACCGAAAAAGTGATGCATGGATATATGAGGACGAATTAAAAAAATAGACGAAACGCATAAACTTCAAAGAATTCCGCAAGCCATCTTTAAACAAAAGTGGTTCATTTTGCCTCTCAATAACTAATCAAAACAGTAGAGCATACTCATATTCATCCATGCGACGAAAAATCTTAATCGAAATGTTTCTTGACCGCTATCAAATAAAACTGAAACTCAAAGAACTGTGTGGAAACTGTGAGTCAATTACCGTCCAACTCTTTCACAACTGTGGGAGTGCTTTTTTTTGTTTTAATTGAAAGAGGATGATGCGCATTAATTTGGTAATGTGCTATAAAATTAAAACTCGTCATCTTCTCCATTTCTATATGGCATCTCCTCCATACTGGAGAATTTGTTAGTGAATGTTGTCTGGTCGGGGTTACTCTTGGCTTCAAAAGTACATTTTTGTTTGTGCGGCTATGTGCAGTTCACCAAAGTTTAATTAACTTGTTATCAGTTCTGGAAACGTTAACGGAATAATAAAAACACGACAAATTTGAAACGATGAATACGCCATAACTCTGCTTTGGTTTTGTACTTCACAGTTTCAGAAAAAAAAAGAATGATAAAAATCCAAAAACAACTCGCTGCCTTGCATCCCGAGATGAACAGAGAAAGATTTTTTTTTTATGTAGAAAAGCAGATGATAAGTCGTGCGATGAGCTCAAAGGAGAAACAACAAAAAATGGTGGAATTTCTTATCATTAAAAACCGCTACGCTATATGTAGTAATTATTAGTGGTTGATAAGAGAACGGGGGAAATTATATACCCAAATCAGAAAAGAGTTACGTCGTCACTTTTTTACATTTCATATTATCTGTATTTCGGAGAACACAGAAATTTTGGTATAATAAACAAGATTACAAGACAGGAAGCCTAGCGTTTCGTACAAATGCTCTAGTGGAAAGTTACAAATGAATTAAAAAATATTTAGTAATAAATAAGTCAAAATGTTTTCGGAAAGTCCAAGGCAATCAGTGCAGGTATGATCTCAAACAATGCTGAGTATGCGATCATATCTGATGATCTCTGACCTAAACACTAAAGTTTGTACATTTTAAAAGTAGGAAATGGACCATCTACATATGTATTTAATTTATAAAAATACACTTTTAGTCCGTATCAACTAAATAATAAATTATTTCATCTGCACACAAATAAAAACATACGCACTTACTCTACTATTTACGTACAAAAAACTCTTGTCCGATTTGTAAGACCACAAACCCAGATACGAAAGAATAAATTCTAATTAAATTGTGAAAGGCTTCCAAACAAAATCAACAGCAAATCAGGTCAGTAAAATATGTATGTAGACACATAGCGAAATTTACAGAAATCTAGGTTATCATTATGGCGACTGTCAAGATGAACTACTTCAAACTTAAACGCACGATTTTAATATGACCTTATTGATGTTCTATCTAAAATATTCAAATTATGGTTGTAATTGAATAATGAGACCTTGGCTATCCAGCCTAGTGTATCTATATATACCTAAATACCAATTAAAAGTAGTCAAACATAGTGCCTAAACCCCTTTCTATAAAGAGTTTGGTTGTAACAAAACAATTATAAAATGTGAAAGCTATTATTATTATTATTATTGTATATAAAAATTCAAAATGAAATTATTTAAGTTTCATTTTTAATTTTTTAATAAAATAATTGGTTCGGATGCATTTCGACTAATTCAGACATCGTCAGTGAGTACATTTTTTTTAAAGTAATTTATGAAAGTTGTAACGGACGGTTTGGTGGGCATCCGAAGATGCCCGTGGGGACGGAGCCTAAGGTAGCTTAATTGACCGTGAAGGTCGGGCTGTGCCATCTGGCGAAGAAAAAAGCTCCTCAACGAGCTCGAGCTAAGCAGCGGCCTATGCTTGCTGTAGCTCAGTTCGGGTGACGGGGGGGGGGGGGTTTCGCCGCTCGTTGCCCCTGTCCTTTACGTATTAACAAAAACTCATAGGCCTGGGGAAGACAACATAAACAAGGGAGGTAAAAATGGGGAATCAAAAAAATGAGGCGATAAGGATGAAATGGTTGGCAGATGGCTCGCGCTCGTATTGGGGTCCAGATGTAATGGGACCCTCGGCTTCTGGTTTCGTACCATCGACAGATCCTTACTCATCAGGTGCTGCCATAGGTCTACCGGTCGAAGCAGCACTACCATATGGTTCATTGCAGGTGGTTCATTACAGGGCAGCTTCTACTTCGAGGTCTGCCAAGAAGTAGAAGCTGAGGACAGCATACTCTAACTATAAAAAAAAACAAAAGCGAACTGGGCACCAGAGTCAGCCGACAACCATTGTAGAGGAAAAAAATTAGCAAAGAAAAAAAAATACTACATTTTCCCAGTATTCATATGATCAACAGGTTACAAAGAATCCTGAGGCCAGCAAAGGCGCAACACTGCATTCCTTGCCGTAATTCACTCAGAAACTCTGTAAGCTGCTGAGCACATGAATAATACAAAAATGCAATACTAGGCAACCGAAATTTTTAAACTGACGTGAAAGGACAATCCTGGCAAACAAAAAGGCACCCAGGGCTCCTCCGCGCTTCGTCCGGACACCGAAGATGCTCCAAATGCCGGCAATTCAAAGCATTTATGGAGGCCTTAGGTACGTGGCTAAACCACAAAAGGCAAACACAACACCAGGATTGCCTTGTTGAACTGACTCTAAAAGGAAAAACTACTCCATAGGAAGGATGGGAGTGCTACAGGGGAAAACACAGCTACTTGAGAGGAAAATAGGTTCAGTAAACATGGCTAAGTCCTAAGACATAGAGCAAGTAGCCTTAATGTGCTTGTGGGGATGCATAACGGTGGAAGGATCAAAAAGGAACCCAATGAGGTCCTTTTTAGTCCTGTTCTTGACCAGAAATGGGCCCCACGTTGGGCGCCAAATATGTAACGGACGGTTTGGTGGGTATCCGAAGATGCCCGTGGGGACAGAGCCTAAGGTAGCTTTATTGACCGTGAAGGTTGGGCTGTGCCATCTGGCGAAGAAAAAGGCTCCTCAACGAGCTAAACAGCGGCCTATGCTTGCTATAACTCAGTTCGGGAGACGTGAGCGGGGTTTTCGCCGCTCGTTGCCCCTGTCCTTTACGTATTAACAAAAATGCATAGGCCTGGGGAAGACAACACAAACAAGGGAGGTAAAAATGGGGAATAAGAAAAAATAGTCGATAAGGATGGAATGGTTAGCGGACGGATCAGACGCCCAAGCGGTCGAATCTGGGTCCGGGTGTAATGGGACCCTCGGCCTCTGGTTTCGTACCACCAACAGATCACTACTCATCAGGTGCTGCTTCGATCTGCCGGTGGGAGCAGCACAACCAGACCAGAAAATGGTTCATTACAAAGTATAGCAGCTAGAAGTTTTATTTTAGTCTCAAATTGTAGATAAGTTACACCAATTTAATAATGTTAATAAAGCTATTTTCTATTTTTAGGGTAGGATATTACCTGCGATTTAGTCTTCACTAGAATATACTACTGGGTATAGTTTTTGAATTATTGCGTTTTTACTCGTATTGAAAAAAAAAAACAAGTTAGCCGAAAGTATGAGTGACGCAAACATCGCGGGATAAAAACAAATCAATCAAACAATCAAACAAACCGAGCAAAAAATCCCAAACTTTGACAGATGCCTGTAAACTGCCATATTATATATATATATATATATATATATGTATGTCGGGAACCAAGCGTACTTTTGCTACATAGTTCACCGTACTACCCTATTTTTCATGAGTTTATCCATAAGGCCTGAACAAATTGACGTAGAGAGTTAATTTTTATCATGTCAACTTCACATGAGAACTTGACTTAGTTTTAGTAAAATGGGCATGATCCGACCAAAGGAAGGCCTACCTTCCCTATATATGAGGAAACATGAAATATGTAGATGTACGTACCTACAACTACGAGAACTTTCGACGGAATGACGCTGGCGAATTCAAAATTGATTTAGTAAATGTTGGTAGTAGGATATAGTTGGATAGTATTGAAAATTAAGATGATCGAACCAAAACAACTGCTACCTTCTCCACAAGTATTATTTAAATTAAATATAAATACAACTTCCAATCCGATTAAATTAATTCGGTTAGATGACTGCCTCGAACCATATTAGACTCTTCCGTAAAAATTAGAGTAGAAAATCGGTTGGAAACAAATGGTCAAATGGTACTTCCTATAAAAAGTGAAGCAAATAGATAAATTTTGTATGTACCTATGTATCTTTAAATGTGAACTGAGCTTGATGAACTTACCACGAGGTTTGTCAGTAGCCTTTATTACTATATATTATGTAATAAGAAGACAAATACTTTTTTTTCATATTCTTGGCTACTTCATTGAATGTAATTACGAGTTCGAGTATGTACGTAATAACGCCTGTCAGGAGCCCCAACAATGAAAACTCCGTAGTGAACGGTTATATTTATAGTATTATCATAGCGGCCTAATCTTTTGTAATATGCCAGAAGCATCCATTTTAAGTGACCATTTTCCGCAATATATGAGCAAATATGAAACTGTTAGTTTCGTGCCAAATTATGATGACTTTTTGTTGTCCCAAAGGAAACAGGCCCCAATTTTCTCCAAAGAAATGCAATAATCATAACAATATTCCAGACCAATTGCATTTTTGTACATATGTATGCTTAAAATCGTGTATTTATGAAAAAAAAAATATGTTCGTCAGTGAATGAAACAGAATACTTCATGGGCAAAACTCTGTTTATAATGGTAATTGCGAAGAAGCAAGTTACTTTTATGGTTGTATAAAACAATATGGTCATCGGGTTGATGATATGTTCTATTTTTACTCAGCGCCTATTCGATCTAAGACGACTGGATATTTTAAATATGTAATTGAATTAAACTGTAGTTATGTTTACATGAATCCTAACTGATACTAGTGCAGGGGTGTTGACCAAACGTATTTGCTACTTTTCCCGGATGTATCATACACAAGTCACTGGGCTGGTTTTTTTTCAATTCTAAAAATGAAAGAACTACATATACATTTATTCTAGGAATGCAATATTGTTTACAGATTTCTTACAATATTTTTTTATGGTTAGTAAAGTAAAGCAAAGCTAAAATCTTCGAATTACCCGGGATATTTTAAAGTAATTACCGAAGTACCGGGTACAAATCTCAACCACGGCTTTTTCATCAATAGAAAGTTCGTATAACCACCTAGGGTAGATTATCCAGAGAAAGATGGCATATCCGATGGATGCTCCCCTCCCTTTAACCTCTCTATCCACTCCTAGCAACCCTACCAACCATATTACCTTTATCTCAAAAACGCACCACCCCTTACTCCCGCCCCTTACCAGCCCGCATGGAGACAGCGTGGTAAGGTATGTCTCACCCCCCAATATGAAAAGACACAAGGAACAAGCCCTCATTCTCCTTAGGCCTGAGTGGACCTAGGATAGGTAGGTCCCAGGAATCACCCACAAAGGCAGAGGGTGTTAAGAATCTGCGGAGGTTAAACCGCTACCGAAAACAACTAATAACGAATAACACAGCGACATACAACTGTCGATCACTATCCAGCCAGGCAAGACTTACCGATTTAGAAGAAGAAGCAGCAAAGATTCAGTTGGATGTCATTGGGTTAAGCGAAACTAGGCGCAAAGACGAAAACCTATTAACACTCGCTTCGGGCAATATCCTATACCATCAAGGAACCTAATCAGGCAGAACTAGCGGTGTAGGATTCTTGGTTAACAAAGAATGGACAGACAAGATTAATGTCACAAGTACGTCAGATCGAGTGGCCAGTTTGGCTCTCAGACTGTCACAGAGACACACGATGCAAATTACACAAGTTATGCACTAGTCACTCAGATGATGAAATCGAGTAGTTGTACAATGAGAAAACTCAAGCCTGCGACAAGCAATCATTTCAAATTCCCCATAGGAGACTTCAACGCTATAGTAGGAAAGTACGAAGGACAAGGAATATTGATGGGGAAATTCGGATTGGGCCAGAAGAATGAGAGAGGGGAGAGACTAATTCAATTTGCCCATCAATACAACCTCTACATAGTGAACTCGTTCTTCAAGAAACAACCAAGCAGGAAATGGACATGGCAAGCCCCAAATAGGATTTCAAGGAACGAGATTGACCTGATCCTCACGAATAAACTAAGAACGGTCAAAGACGTCTACGCGCTTAACAAATTCAAGACAAGTAGCGACCACCGTCTATAGTCAGAGCAACAGTAACCCTAGACCTAAAATCCAAAAGGGCAAAAGTAGTCAGGAAGCAAACAAAACCAGGCTTCAACGGCGACAACATCAAGAATGTCATTAATCGATACCAGTCAATGCTAGAGGATGAAATGAGGAACAAAGACACTTCACACCTCGCAAATGCCATTTTGAAATGTGCCAAGGGAGTGGGCGGACCACGAATAGAAACTAGCCACCACAAACTATCAAACGAAACAAAGGCACTACTGAAGAAAAGAAGTGAAATGAAAGCATCTCTTTAGAGTACACGGAAGTGTGTAAAACAAACATCACCAAGTACAAGGAAAAATTAGTAGAGAATGCCACTGAGAACAGCAGCAGCCTAAGGAAGGCAAAGCAAGCGCTTATAATCGCTAACTAAGACGAGAAAACGTAAGAATGACAGATAAGCTTAAAATAATAGAGATTATAACAAACTTCTACAGAGACCTACGCAAATCCCCAGAAGTGACTCCCAACAATACAACAACAACAACTGGGACAGTAGACGATCTCGCCCCTGAAGTTCATATAGATGAAGTGGACTTTGCGACCAAATCAATGAAAACAGGCAAAGCGGCAGGCAATGATGGCATCACCGCCGATCTGTTGGAGTACGCTGACAGGGATATCTGAAAAATATTGGCCATACACCAAATGCCTCAGAAGCAGGCACATTCCTGAAAGTTGGAACAGCACAAACATAATTCTGATCCACAAAAAGGGCGGTAAGGAAGACATCGGAAATGACTGGCCAATAAGTCTGCTTCCTGTCTGTAACGGACGGTTTGGTGGGCATCCGAAGATGCCCGTGGGGACGAAGCCTAAGGTAGCATATTACCGTGAAAGTCGGGCCGTGCCATCTGGCGAAGAAATAGGCCCCTCAACGAGCTAAGCAACGGCCTATGCTTGCTGTAGCTCAGTTCGGGAGATGTGAGCGGGGTTTTCGCCGCTCGTTGCCCCTGGTCCTTTACGTATTAACAAAAATTCATAGGCCTGGGGAAGACAACACAAACAGGGGAGGTAAAAATGGGGAATAAAAAAAAAATAGTCGATAAGGATGGAATAGTTGATGGACGGATCAGACGCCCACAGTCGCACCTGGGTCCAGGCGTAATGGAACCCTCGGTCTCTGATTTCGTACCACCAACAGATCACTACTCATCACGTGCAACTTCGATCTGCTGGTGGGAGCAGCACTACCAGACCATAATATGGTTCGTTATAGGTGGTTCATTACATGTCTTCTACAAGATATTCACCAAAATAATCAACAACCGAATACAATCAGCCCTTGATGTTTAACAGCCACAGGAACAGGCTGGTTTTAAAAGTGGATTCAGCACAATAGATCATATCCACCCCTTGAGAAAGATCATGACCAAGGCAAAAGAATATGAACTACTCCTAGTACTGGCATTCATAGACTTTAAAAAGCCTTTGACTCAATATACCCTGAGGCGATTATAAGAGCACTATCCAAACAAGGTATAGAGAAAATATACGTAGAAACACTCTCAAACATCTACAGGAACGCGAAAGCAAAGGTCAAAGTGTTTGAGGACATGCCAGAATTCCCCACATAAAAAGGTGTTAGACAAGGTGATACAATCTCTCCAAGGCTATTCAACGCCATCCTAGAAAACATCTTAGAAGAACTATTGTACAATGGGAAGAGAAAGGTCTACAAATCGACGGGGAACGCATCAATCACTTGAGCTTTGCCGATGACATAGTCATAATTGCTCAGGACCAAGAAGAGTTACAACTACTATTGAATGAACTTAGCAAACCCAGTGAAAAAGTGGGCCTAAGAGTGAATCTGAGTAAGACATTATGCCCAATAAATAACATTGAATAACACCAGGCTAGTAGAGGATTATGTTTACCTTGGCCAGCTAATACATAAATCAGGAGATATAATACCTGAAGTTAACACGCGAATCAAACTAGCAAAGAGCGCATTCGGGAGAAACTCCATCATATTCCAATCCAAATGAAGCTTCACTTGAAAAAAAAAACGTTTAACCAGTGGATCCTACCTGTCATGACATACGGTTGTGAAACATGGACGTTAACCACAGGAGCCACCCGGAAGCTACAGGTGGCTAAGAGAGTTATGGAAAGGTGCATGCTAGGCATCACTAGAAGATATCGTAAGAGACTTACTTGGATAAGACGAAGAACTCAAGTGACAGATGAAATCCATAGAATTAGATCTTTAAAATGGCAATGGGCCGGACACATAGCAAGGCTAACTGACAACAGATGGACTGCTAAGATCACACAATGGTACCCTAGAGGGGTGAAAAGACAACGAAGACGCCCGAAACTACGGTGGGATCATGACATCAGAAAACTGGCAGACGTCACCTAAATAAAATAATAAAGGCAGGCGTCACCTGGACGAGGATAGCTCCAAACTGATAAGACTGGAAAGCAATGAGGAATCGAAATGTAATGGAGGCTACACCATAATACACATATACGTAAGTATAAATGGTTGAATAAGCTGTAGATGATGATGATATATATATATATATATGTATTACATATACAGTAGAGTTCGCTTATAACGAACCCGGTTAAAACGAACTTCCGGTTATAACGATCCAATTTCAAATGATCGAACGAAAAATATATAAATTCAGTACATTTCCTACCGGATATAACGAACCCGCTTTTAACGAACTTCCCGGATATAGCGAACCAAATCCTACAAAAAAAGGTTCAACGTTCCGCTTATAACGAACTTTTATACGTGTAATTGGGGTATTCCCCGGGGTGCGTTTTGTATATGTTTTTCTTCAGTCATTTACTGTGATTGTTATTAGCAAGATGTCATCTGCTGGTGGTGTAAAACAAACGCGCAAAGGCATATCATTAAAAGAGAAGTTTGATATTGTGAAGCAAATTGAAAGTGGTATTAAACAAAGTTATTTATGCAAGAAAATGCAATTGAGTAAGTCAACAATAGCTACAATATGGAAAAATCGTGAAACCATCATACGTAGTTTCGAGAACAGAAATTCGGATACGAAGAAATTAAAGAAGTCCAAACATGATCAGCTGGACCAAGGACTTATAAAATGGTTTTCGCAACGGCGAAATTCGAATGTCCCTATAACAGGCGCTGCCTTACAATCGAAAGCGAACGAGTTCGGAGAAAAACTTGAAGATAATGACGAATTTTCTTGTGGCAAGAGCTGGATTGAACGATTTAAAAAGCGCCATGGTATCGTTTCCGGAAAATTAATCGGAGAATCTGCAGCGGTAGATAAGGATGTGGTTGATGACTGGCTACAAAACAAATGGCCCGCGCTTAAAGAAAATTATAGAAGCTGTGACATTTTCAACGCAGATGAAACCGGCTTATTTTATAAGCTCACGCCAAACAAGACACTAAAATTTAAAGGAGAATCCTGCTCTGGTGGAAAGCTTTCAAAAGAGCGAATAACGGTTCTTGTTGCAGCAAATCTATTGGGAACTGAAAAAGGAAAATTGCTTGTCATTGGCAAATCTAAAAATCCCAGATGCTTCAAAAATAGGAATCTACCCGTCGACTATGAAGCCAATTCTAGAGCCTGGATGACGACTGATAGTTTTGCGAATCATTTGCGGCAGTGGGATAAAGAGTTATCCAGAATAAATCGGAAAATTCTATTATTACTGGATAATTGCCCTGCTCACCCCGATCTGAAAGATTTAAGGTGCATTAAATTGGTTTTCATGCCACCTAACACTAGTGCGAAGTTACAACCAATGGATCAGGGGGTGATTCATAGCTTGAAAAGCAATTACAGGCGCATTTTTCTAGCGAAGTAGATTCATGCTATTGACGACGGCAAAGACAAGTTTGCTGTTACCCTTTTAGATGCAATAAATTTTCTTCACATGGCATGGGAAAAAGTTTCGACACGAACAATCGCGAACTGTTACGCTCATGCCGGATTTTTGGAGGAATACAATTCTGACGGATTTGATGCAGAAGACAACATTCCACTTGCTGAGTTGCTGAGACAAAGTAGCGAAACGATCATGCCTGGCATAGACGTAGAGTTCAATGAGTACATCCGAGTTGACGAGGATCTTATTAGCACCGAACATCTAACCGATGAGCAAATTTGGTCAAGTGTTTCATCGGCAGAAAGTGACGACGACGATGAAGATCCCGTAGAATAGCACAACACGATACATTCAGCTCCGCCGATTATCGATGTAATTCACAAGATGGGTCAGATTCGCGATTTTTTGCAACTTCGAAATGCACCAATCGATATACTTAATAGTTTTGCGCGAGTTGAGTCACACATAAATGAATCATATTTAACTTCCAGAAATAAGCAATCGACAATTTTGAACTTTTTTTCTTAAAATACTTCCATTATGTACATGCGTATGAATATTGATATGACTATGTTTAAAATAAAAATAATTTCGTAATAGTTCTTCTACTTTTGTATCTTTTGATGAAATACAACATTTAAATATCAAATACGAATGCTATATGTATTTCCCTTATATGTTCCGTTTATAGCGAACTCCGGATACAACGAACGAAATCAGCCGGTCCCTTGAGGTTCGTTATATGCGGACTCTACTGTATTATTTTAAGATCACAATTGTTGATGTTGAGTCTAACAGTTTTCTTCTTCAAGAAATCGGAAGACAAAAAATATAATTGATAACACTTTATTTCCACGTTTAAGCTAACTAAACCCAAGAGTCAGGGTCGCGATCATATTTATGAACTAATTTAGCTGAGCTGTTGCAATAATTAATTCACGCTAATCGTTGCAACAGCAAAATTGAATTTTGTGCGAATTTCGTAAAACTGTTAATGAAAAAAGCAATTGCGCATGGCGGAGTTGCATAGGCGTGCGAAACAATATTAACGTAGTTTAACAGGCGGAGTTTTAGCGAAAAATGAGGCCTACAGACAATGGATCCAACGAGGAACCAGAACCAGAAGAGAAAAATATGACGAGTTGCAGCGAATATCGAATAGAATAATTAGACGTAAGAAACGTAAATACTTTGACGAGCAATTGCTGAATATAAACAAAAACTTAGCGAATAAGAACACCAGACAAGCATACAAACTAGTAAATACATCAAAGAAGACGCAGCTTTCCCAAACTACAAATTTTATTTATTTGTAAATATATATTTCAGGAGCGACTTACCCCTTTCTTCAGTACAAAAGCTTTTTCCCAGACGATTGGCGCAGAAGAATCATCTGTCCAATTCACAAAAAGGGAGATAAACTGCTGTGTGAGAATTACAGGGGCATATCACTAGTTTGTACGTCCTATAAAATTTTAAGGAAAATTCTGGGAAATAGAATAAAACGGTACGCAGAACGAATCATTGGCGAATATCAAACCGGTTTCAGACCTGATCGCTTCACAACCCATCAGCTCTTTACGGTCAAACTGATACTAGAGAAGTGCTAGGAATACAACGTTAACGTATACCAAATCTTTGTCGACTTCAAGCAGGCATACGCAGTGGCGTAGTAACAGGGGGGGTTTTGGGGACAAACCCCCCCCCCCCCCCCCCCCCCCAAATTGAATCGCTAAGAAACTGAAGACAACAGTGTGACCGTAGAAAAAAGTGTTATTCAATTTTCCATATTTTTTCTTTTATTATATATAGGTATGTATATGTAATGCTTGTTGTAAGAAAGAATTAGCTTTGTTGCGAATTAGCTCTAATGACACAACAATGTATGTGAGAAAGAATCATTTTATTGCTTAACATGTACATATGTATTCAATTCTAACGCATTTATTTTGCTGAATCGATCAAAAAAATGCCGAATGTGAAATTATAAATTTCGCGCCCTTTTACGAACCGAGAAATATCAGATGTTATCTACAGCTATACATAATAATAGACAAAGCATGCACATGCAGAAACATGAACGACTTATGATCATCAAAGCTTAAAGTTCGTCTCGCATAGATACAGGATATACGAGTATGTATACGAGTATGTATAACATCGTTCGGTAAAATCGTCTGGCATTTTTGGAACGTTAATTTAAGCAAGAGCAGTCTCGTAAACAATCTGGATCAGTTTTCTTATTCTGTGTGTATGTAAGATTTGTGAATTTCGATTGGAAAACAAAAACAATCGCCACATAAGTGTTTTCCTGTTGATAATAAACTTTTTGATTTTTTTCGATTTACAGGGTAAGTACCAATGCCGTTCTTCTGAATTTAAAATATGCATAGATTATCGTAGAACATAAATGTTTTTTTTTTGTTAAATTTTCGCAACAATTTACCGAGTTGCGCTTTCCATCCATAAATGAAATTTTCTCGCGAAAAATATGTAGATTTTGTTGTCGTTCATTTTCAAGTGTCTTTTACGGTTAAAATAAAACTGGGAGGTAACCCAATGCGGTTATCCTGAGGTTACGTTCAGGATAACCGCATATGCAGTTATAAATGAATGTTCCTATTCAAAAGACACTCCGATGAAGGTTTCAGTATGATACCTTCATGACAAGTGTTATTTCCGGCTGCAAAGTCAAATGGGCATATTTGTTTCACCTACTTTACAATTTAAAACTGTATCTGTAACCGAAAAACTGAATGTGATGACATCTAAATTTCATCCCAGGTGCCAGGGCCACCCTGCTTACAATAATTAACGACTATATTTTAAAATATCTTAACAAAAAAGTACAAAATTTTGTTTATTGTTATTATTATTACATTATAAGACAATTTCAATTACTGTACATTCTTAATGGTTATATTGAATAGGTAGCACGAAATACTGATATAAAATGGATAAGTGGTTGATAAAGCGGCCAAAAATCTTCAGCGAAGAAGCCGTTCAAAGGAACGAAGCCTCTACAAGTGGCATCAGAGATAATGCAATTAGTGAATGTGGTACATCAAGGATTAATGTCCTCAATGAAAGTAAGATATCATGTACAATATACCACATGTACTCTCTAAATCAAAAGCAATGAAAAATCACTGAAAATCTGTGAAAAGTTGAAGCTAATGTTAAAATCAGTGATAGTTTTAACCGTATATCATTGGCATTTCACTGGATTTTGATAAAAATCTGCTGAAAAGCCAGTGACAACCACTCTTCTACAGTAAAATAATCAGTAATTTAACCATTTACTGAGTTTTCACCGTTTTTCAGTGATTTTCCACTGGTTTGGACTTGGTGAGTTGTTTACAATTACATATTTAACGTATGTAATTTACGATTACAATTGAATTGCAGAATCTGATGAAGGCTCAAGAATGGAAGTAGATTTCTGCGTAAGGGACATTGGTACTCATTTGCAAAGAAAACTAACGGACGAAGAAAAGTACCAGTTACTGAAAAATCGTTGGATACCAGAAAAAAACACACATATTTCCAGCCAGTGGTCCTAGAAACCTAAGGTTCAAACGTAATTGGGTTGACGAATTTATTTGGTTGGTGCACTCTGAGAAATTGGATGGTGCGTTTTGTCAATTTTGCACTTTATTCAGCCCAAAAGAAGTGGGGAATGGAAGTCACTCGTCCGTTCAATCTCTTGTGACACGTCCATTTCGTCGGTGGAAAGACGCAAAAGAAAAATTTGGTATTCATCATAATCTACTAGACTATCATAAAGCCGCAACTATTTCAGCGCAGAATTTTATTGCCATCATGGAAAAAAGAATGGTGGATATAAGTTCGCAGTTAAATACTGCAAAAAGCGTTGAAATTCAACGTAACCGACAAATTCTTCATTCAATCGTCGAAACCATAATCTTTATCGGCAGGCAAGAAATCGCTTTGAGGGGACATCGCGATGCTGGTCCAATAACATTGGAAACTCCTGTCCATAACGATGGCAACTTCAGAGCTTTATTAAGATTTCGGATGAATTCTGGCGACGATACTTTGACACAACATCTACTTCAATCAGCGTCATCCAAAAATCGTGTCACAAGTTACACGAGTCCACAAATTCAAAACGAATTGATCGAAATTTGCGGAAACATAATTGTTGAAAAGCTCGTAAAAAAAATCAACTTAAGCGAATGCTGCACTATGGTCGCCGATGGGACACCAGATATTATCGGCATAGAGCAATATTCATTATGTTTCCGATATACTGATAAAACTGATGATGGAATTATTCTCAGAGAAGATTTTTTAACATTTATTCCGATTGAAGATGCCAGTGGAAGAGGACTTGCATTGTCATTGCTGCAGGTTTGTGAGAAGTTAAAAATCAGTTTGAAGTTCCTGGTCTCAAGGTTACGATGGTGCAGCTGTGATGAGTGGAGAGTGGAACGGTTGTGCTGCGGCAGTGATGGAGAAATATCCGTCTGCACTTTACGTCCATTGCGCTAGTCATTCCTTGAATTTGGCTGTTGGTGAAGCGTGCTCCGGCCCCCTCATACGGAACTGTCTTGGATCAATTAAACAGATCATCTCCTTTATTAGACCTTCTACTAAGCGCGAAGCTATTCTGAAGGATTTTGTCGAAAGTATGGAATGTTCAACAAAGCGCGACCGCTTGAAGAGATTGTGTGAAACAAGATGGACTGAACGACTTGATGCTGTTATCTGCTTTAAAGAAATGTTCGTTCCTATTTATTCGACTTTGGAGAAAATTCACGAATGCGGGAACAGTGAAACTTCCAAAAATGCCTTCAGCTACTTTCAAACTATGAAAAGTGGAGAATTTATTGTGTCGATGGTTGCGATTCACGAAATTTTTTCATTGACGCATCCATTATCTTCTTACCTGCAAGGTAAGAGTATCGATCTCTCTGCAGCTGTCTCAACGGCCAATGATCTAGTTGCTTTGCTAAAAGAATTAATGGAAAACGCTCAATCAAAGTTCACAAAAATGTTCACTGATGCAGAAGCAATAGCTGATGCTATAGGAGAAAAAATAAAAGTGCGCAGGATCGTACAACGGCAGAAACATCGAGAAAACTACGAAAGCAGTTCGGCAGAAGAATATTATCGCAAATCGATATTCATACCTTTCATTGATCACTTCATATCTGCATTGACTGACAAATTCGTCAAGCACAAAAGCACGTTGTCACTGATTGAAAATATCATCCCTGATAAGTTGGTTAGAGTGGATGTCAAAAATGGCAATGTCATCTCCAAAACCATCGAAGTACTTATGGCACAGTGGCCAACTGTTACAGTGACTGCTGCATCCATTGTCGAAAACGAAGTTTTATTTTGAAGACAACGTTGGATCGCTGCAGAAGACAAACCGAAAACATTCATTGACGCATTGAATTATTGTGATGAGGCGCTTTTTCCAAACCTTTTCAAGTTTTTGAGGATCGGAGCTACTTTAGCTGTGACGATTGCCAGCAATGAACGAAGTTTCTCTACTCTAAGGCGTTTGAAAAACTGGATGAGGAATGCAACAGGCGAAAATCGCCTGAATGGTCTTGCACTGCTCAGTATCAACAGAGATATTGATATCTCAGCTGAAGAAGTAATCAATCGATTTGCTAAAAAAAAACGAAAATTTGATTTATAATTACAATATCTATTTCCAATAAATTGCATTTAAACGGAATCAAGTCGGTCTATTTCTCACTTTTTTTAAATATAGGTACAACCTTTTACGTTTGCAAAGTTATTATTCTAGTTACTAGTAAATAATGCTTTATAATTTCGTTTAGTGGGGAACACACAATAAAAGTTCATATTATTTTCAGAATTTTTTCTATGTTCCGCAAAATATAACATATATAACATAATATACCTTATAAAGACAAAGTTTAATCAAAAACCTTTGAGTCAAACTTGACTTTTATTTGATAAAACATTCTTTATACAGTTTCATCAGGGAATTGCACTCCTAAGTCTATAACCTCCCCCAAAAATTCTTCTTACTACGCCACTGCATACGACAGTATCGATCGTGGAGTACTGTACAACATCATGCTGCAATTTGGTATACCGGCCAAATTAGTGCAACTGACAAAGATGACGATGACCAACTGCATCTCACAAGTCAGGATACATAATAGACTTACTGATCTATTTGAAACACGCACTGGTCTGAAACAGGGCGATGGACCGGCACCGACGCTCCTCAACCTAGCACTGGAATACGCTATTCGGGCTATGAATATGGACAACAGCAAGACGCTACCCATCAAGTCGACACAATTAGCAGCGTACGCCGATGACATCAACGTCATGTCCCGAAGATTGGCCGACGCAGCAGAACTTCTGCATACGCTCAAACCGCTGGAAAAAAAATTGGACTACGTGTCAACGAGGGTAAAACTAAAATAATGATACAATCGACGACAAGGACACCTGCACAACCGAGCATCAATGTGGGGGACCTCAACATCGAGCTCGTGAACTACTTCATATACCTGGGTTGCAACTTGTCAACGGACGCCAACGAAACTGACGGATTAGCTAATAAGACTTTTTTCTCGGTTTTCCCCATAATGAAATCGAACCATGTGCACACAAGCACGAAGCTCCGCAAACCATTATACGCTATGTAGAGTGCTATGCTATGGCTGCGAAGCATGGACCCTAACTCAAGCCTCCGGAAACATGCTAGACACATTTGAACGTATAAGGTCCTACAGCGAATTTTCGGGGCTGTTTGCGATCGAGTTGGATGGCGCATCCGGTACAACCATGAGTTGTATGAACTGTACGATGAGCTGGAAGTTTCGAAAATCATCAAACTATAACGACTTCAATGGGCAGGGCATGTACAACGAATGGACGATGATCGCATGCCAAAGAGAGTAATGAATTCAAAACGAGTCGACGGAGCGAGAGTGCCTAGACGACCGAGATCTCGTTGGGAGAGCTCAGTATATGTGGACACCGATAAGCTACTGGGCTTCGTAGATTGGAGGACGCGGTCACGTGACCAAGATAATTAGAGGACAACGATCCAGGCGGCCAAGGCCCGACGTCAGGCTGTCGCGCCACGATGATGATGAAGATGTATTTAGTGTCTGAATGGCTTTCGAGATTTACAAATGTACATAGATTTGGATAGGTGATATCAATACTCAATAACAGTGCACAGGTTCAAATCTGTATCGTCAGAACAAAGGACGATATGACCAGGCAGTCAAATTAAATGGTTTATGGGCTTCGTCCTGTTGTAAGTGGATATTGTTAGAATCAGCAGCTTATGATCGACTTTCACGCCACCCGACTTTAAGTTTTTAATAAACTATACTATACTTCTTGCAGTTCTGTTTCCCTCACAAATAACAATACTGTATAGCATTTCTGTGGTTTGAACCAGTTTGTAAGGCCGCATAATTTTTAAAATGTTGAACACAACAGCCTCTTCAACACGGTTACATGAACTCGTACATATGTACGCACATTAGTATATTTATTCTTGAAAAAGAGACAGTTTTTTGGCTAGCCAACAACCAAACAACAAACATATCGCTACACATCTCAATATGTTAAGTTGAAAAGCGAGCCAAATCCCTTTCAATTCTCCACGTAATATGAATAATCCTTTCAAGTGTTGGTTCAACAGCGTGGTATCATCTTTGCGAAGTTAGCGACACAAACCCACATAAGAAAACTATTATAATGATTTATCTCGCACAGTTTGACTATTATATTTCTGATATGATTTGTTAAGCCACTATACGTTAAGAGCATGCGACATGAGACTGAATTATATATTTTTCCACTTTAACGCCATAAAAGCTATCTGTATTCAAGATAAGTCTAAGGAATCTGAAATAAAACGACATTTTATCTTTACGAGTCATCTTCAACGTCTGCGGGCTTATTAAGAGACAATAGGACATTAAGGCATAGTGTCTTTTCTATTAGTGTAGACAAGAAGAGGAAACAATATCATGTTTTCGGCGAAACTCTAGGAGTGCTTTGGCAATCCATTTTATCTAAAATTCAATAAAAAAAAACATGATTACCTTGAACACAATATTGAATATTAGCAGTTTTTTTATAAAGCATTACTTATGTTTCACATTTCTTATTATCGAATTTATTATTTTATTTTGATAGCAAAATGTAAATATCTCTGCAATTTTAAGCTTATTACCTTCTTGGAGTTTAATTGTAACGAAAACTTTCGTCTTTACTAGTAAAGCAATAGCAGCAATCCTAAAATATTTCTTAATCCTGAATTATAGACACTTTACTCCTATGAACACTATTCTCTTCCCCCATCCCAAAAGTCTTACCTATTCGACCGCATCTACAAAACGTCTAATTTCAATTAGCCTATCTATCTACATAACTATATAGTGCATAAAAGTATAGTGAGTCTTTAGTATCCTTTTCGAAATCCCAATGTACCTTTTCTCTGCCTCATACCACAACCTCAAACTATTAAAATCTTAAAGCTACTTAGTATCCATTCTAAACAATTACCTTGGTATCGTGTGTTCTTTCCTTTCCTACCTCCTTGACGAACGTATTGTCAGCCTGTCCCTGCAGCATTATTATTAAGATCTTCTTGAAACCTAGGACATAAGATTCTCCTTCGGCAGAAAATGGGATGCTCCGTTTAGACACACGGTTCATTAAATACATTGGTGCCACTTAATGGTAGTCATGGCTTAGAGTAGTGTGTAAGAAGGGTGGTGAAATGTCCACCAAAGTTCCTCCAATAAAAATTTTGAAATTTCTAATTTCTCCTGAAACTGGTATAAAAAGCAGGTTAAGTGTGACTTGATTTGTAATTGCACTCAGCTATCTTTTGAATTCAATGCACACGCGATGATTCATTTTAGCCCTATAAGCTCAAAGCATGTAAATTTACACATACAAATATATGTGTATAAATTCATAATATACGTCATATACTCGTACAGTAGTATCTAAATACAGGTTTGGTTTTAGGTATAAATCCACTTCGTAAGAACTTTTGTACGTAGATACATATATTTCATTACCAATGGACGGGAAAGTGAAGAACTTACTTTAGAAGCTGTAGTATGTGTTATTAACGGTTGCCTTAAGATATTTTCAAGACGGTCTTTGACTCAAGAGAATGTAGGATTTTATATATCCGTTTTGAAGTATTGTTGGACACATAAGGACCCAATAGTAAGTAACGACGACGGGAAAGAGGCCAGTAGTTAGGCTATAAGACAGGGGTTATTGTACATTTTAGGGTGTCTTTGGAGAGCAATACAATAAAATTAAAGATTTAGAATCGTGGGATAAGGCTAATTGATAAATATTATACCCTTGGTGCTTAGTGGGGATACTTGCTGAAAAGCTGTAACTTAAGAAAATATGTGTGCAGCTTTCGTTCGTAATTTATAAGTCTTATTCAAAACTTACCTTAATTTGTGGTAGAATTTCTTATGGCGTAACTGTCAAGAGATATTACATCACCAGAAGGATATTGCGCAACATAAATGATACGAGGACACACCTTTGTTCATTTGATATGCAATATACGTTTCGCCGCAATTTTCCCATCGACATTTATAAGTTTCATAGCATATGGGGTTGGTTACAATCATCATCATCGTGGCGCGACTGCCCGACGTCGGGCCTTGGCCGCCTGAATCGTTGTCCTCTAATTATCTCTCTCACGTGACCGCGCTCTCCAATTTTGGAAGTCCAGCAGCTGCTCGGCGTCCGCATATACTGAGCTCTTTCAAAGAGATCTCGGTCGTTTAGGCAGTCTCGCTCCGTCGACTCGTCGTCGGTTCATTGCTCTCTTTGGCATGCGATCATCGTCCATTCGTTGTACATACCCTGCCCATTGAAGTCGTTGTACTATAGTTTGACGTTTTTCGAAACTTCCAACTCATCCTACAGGTCATACAACTCATGGTTGCATCGGATGCGCCATCCATCTCGATCGGAAACAGCCCCCAAAATTCGCCGGTTGGTTACAATGCGATCATCTCAACATATAAGCTGACCAAAACAAATTTTTCATACTCGTACTTATTGGTTATTCCTTTAGAAAATAAATGATATTGTTTTAAATTGAATCTTTTATTTCATCAAGATGAACTGATCTTTTTAGTTTGATATCTCAATCCGGAATGAAAAAATTCCTGATAAATCATACCATTCTACTTTAAATTCACTTTAAAGTGACTATAAAGCTGGATATTCATGGCGACGCCACGTTGCCAGATGACTTCGGCTTAACTGATGGCTCTGCCATCCAAGTGACGTCTGCGGAAGCCAAGTTGGATATTCATCTCGCCCAATCTCCCGAAGCCAAAGCCACCGAAACACTCGAATACCCCGCTGCCTGGTGGGCGACACTTAAATTAAACTGTTTCAAAATTTGATTATGTTTACATTTCGTGCGTTACTACTCACACAAATTGAAAGAAAAAACTGGCCGGACAAAGAAGTAATTATGCTGCAAACGAATAATAGCTAAAACATCGACAGACAAATGTAATTTTGTGAAATCAATATCATTATAATCACGCATAGCGCTTTTTTCTACATTTTATAAGTTGTTGGATTGGTCGAGCTACCTCCCCGACTAAAGGTAGCTCCTGACGAGTATGGTGTATCGGTGGACGAAACCAGTCGGCAAGTGCGATCGGCTTTAATTCCGAATATTTTTGGTGGAGTGCATTGCCAACTTAATCTTGTTGTATTGAGTTCATTGTTAACAAATGTAATTTTGTCTGTTGTCAAAGTACGGGATGACGGCAATTTTTTGCTTGGTTCAATGGATTCGGCTCTTTCGCGAATGACCTTCAATTTTGCACTCGAAGCCAATGGACGAGAGTCAAATGGCCGCAGACCTAATGGCCTCCCCAGGAATGCCTAGCTTTTAAAATAAAAGACAACACACGCAGTAGACCAAACAAATAGTGTGACTTGAAATGAAAAGATAAGAAGAAAAAGCGTTTGTACCTAAGGGATTTGATGAGAACTTAAGAGGGTCTTTGGAATTTCCACTCGTATTTTTCTCATGAAATTAAACTGAATTAATTATCCACCAGTACTTTACTACATAACATAGCTCAATTGAAAAGAAGCGACGACTGAGTAGGCCAATTAAATTCCTTACCTTAGCCCCACAATTGCGTACACTTTGCCCTCAAGATTGTCAATCGTCATCAATTAGATAAAAACCGGGAACAACAACTTTATCGCATTTTCTTTTATCATGCTGTCTCCTTTATTAGTTCTTGCTCTTGTGGCCTTCGCTCCGGCTTCACTAAAACCTCTTTTCCCGCCCATTTAAAACAATTCCAGGTTTTTATATTGCATTACCGTCTTTTTTCTCTTGGCTTTGTTTTTATTCGGATCTCCCGAATAAAATCCCCCGACACATTCCAGATAGGAATAAACATAATCCTGAGAATCGTGTGATTTAGTTATTTGCAAGGGAATGAGAATCAGTACGTTGAAACGACAAAATTTTTCGGGAACGGGAATAAAAATTCCAGTGTTAAAGGAAGCGCATGATGTCCTTGAAGCGACGCGACGGGTCGCTACATTTGAACCGATGCCTGAGCCGTTGGCGGCAGTAGCTTCATTTCGTGCAAGAATGTTGATTGTAACGCTAAAATCCGGCCAAAGAGTCGTTGAAATGGGCAGTATCGGAGGAATGTATTACGTAGTGCCGTATATAAAAGCGTTTGGCGACTAATCTTCTATTTCTTGATTTGATTCCATTTTGGGCATTTTATTTAGCGAAATAAGCACGTCTTAGTCCTTGACTGTTTCTTGCCATTCTCAGGGATTTTTTCCCATTTGGAACGCCAAACGAAACCACCCTATAATGGAGTGGCTTGGATTAGAATACCTTCAAGGATAATGAAAGTGAATTGGTACTCTCGCTCTACTGGGCTGTGCCGTCGAAACAAAGACAATTTCAAATGGGTATTAACATGTGAATTTTCTTTCGTTGGAAGAAAGGAAATAAAGGTTTTCTTAGTCCAAATTTCGCAGTCCAAATTGTCAGTTGAAATTGGTTGGATTTTCTTAACAGATTTCAGGGTCGTTAATTTTATTACAAATTTACCTCGATAAATTTTCTGATGTTATATTGGTTGTTTGGTGTTCGCTTGAAGACTATTTTTTATCTACTGATTGAAGTCGTCGGCCCTGGAAGAAATACAATCTACAATTAAGCGAAATCTTAACTTTTCTCTCATTGTGAGATTTTGAAATACGATAGAGTGTTATATTATTGTGTACCTGTATTTTTGAATCAAATAGCGGGAGAACATTTAATTACAAATGACTAAATAAATGATCTTTTTTTATATAAAATAATTGATCAATAAATCCAACCAATGCTTAAAATGAAACCGGAATATAGAGGGCTACGCCCGCAATCCGAGGGTTTTGAAGCAAGCGCTTATTTTGGTATATAAATATCGGCTCCTTGCTCTTCTTGATATCACTCAGACGGATAGAAAAAACGTAATTAAAATGTCTTACCCACTTACATTTTACATGCGAATTCATATTACGTGATTGTAACGAAACTTAGAACATATTATTGCTTAAGGTGTTGGTTATGGTTGGCCATCAGTACTTTTGACCTCGAACGTGTTTAAGGCGTGCAAGGGTGTGCTAACTGTAACTACAGAAATAAACTATTATTGACCTATTCTGAGAAGATATACAAATTCCACTATTTTCCATTTTATATATTTTTCGAAACCCACTTCCTGTAAGCTTTCATAATTCTAAGTATAACGGTCTCAAAATGCAGGCAAGGGGAGGGGGGGTCAAATTACGAACTAATATTTTCTCCTCCCCCACAGTTCCCCTTTCTATAAATTTCGAGAAAATGCGAAAAAATAGAATGTACTCATCATTACCTTTCTCACGACACCTCATTTGCTTATACCAGTCGATAAAAAAATTTGACATTAATTTCGCCTCTATGTGGACCCCCTCCCCCCCTTCCACCCGGTAAAGTTGGCCAATTAAGACACAGCGCCCCCAACAAATCTTTACCGTTTCAAAAATGATTAAACTGCAGTTGACTGCAATTCGCACTACGAAAAACAACATGAAAGTATAGTAGTACTCACACCTATGAGGCCGGTAGGTGTATTTTTTGTGTGGATAGTGTCAAAATGCCGAATTTTAAATGAATGTACTATTATTAAATATTATGTGATTATAACGAAACTTAGAGATATTATTGCCTATGATGTTGGTTATCATTGGCCATCAATATTTTTGACCTCGGGTACGTGTAAGGGGTGCAGGGTTGTGCTAACTGAAACTATAGAAATGCACTATTATTAACCTTTTTGGATGAAATTTCAAAATTCTAGAAATCTACGTTTTCTACACTAGTAAAATGGCGCTTTTCTGTAAATTTTCATATTTCTAAGTATAACGGTCTCGAAATGCAAGGGGGGGGGGGGACAAACTCGGATGACATATTTTCCCCTCTCCCTCTTTTCCCGTTTCTTCAAAATTAAAAAAAAATATCAAAAATGGAATGTACTCGACGGTACCTTTCTTATGATACCCCACTTGCCTGTACTAAACGAAAAAAAAATTTCGACCTTCATTTCCCCTCTATGGGGACCTCCCCTTAAAGTTGACCTATTACAACGATTCGCTTTCTCCGGCGAATTATAGTAATTCTACACATTCCTACAAAATTTCATGTATGTAGCTTCAGCCGTTCGTGAGATATTCCATGAACATACGGACAGACGGATAGACAGACATTTGACCGATTTCATAAGGGTTTTGTTTTACTACAAAACCCTAAAAACAGTTGTTGAAAGAAATGGTCCTGAAATTACTTTTTATATTCAAATACATATTGCAACCTATCACACACACCATGGCTGATACTACTTATTTATTCCATAATGAAATCTGAAATCTTCTTCAACAACAAAAATTCACCTAGGAAATATAGCCCAGTCGACAAGTACATTAGCCTTGCAAAAATTGCGAATTTAATGAAACTTGGGGATATTGTTGGTGAGTGTCCAGAGGTGTTACATCCAATTTATCGAGCAAAATTTCCTTGTGCTAACTTTTTGGCGGCCAAAAAACCGCAAAATTTGGGCACTTTTTTCAGTTTTTGCTCGATAATCTTTTTACCTTGCATCCTATGACAAAAAGTTGTGAAGATACTTTGTAGAGCGTAATTTAATTCTATAATTTGGACATGTCAAACTTATTTTTCCACTAAATACATACAGAGATATATTGCTTTGAAAAACACCAAAAATTTAGATAATGTCAAAAAATACAAAAAAAGTTGGTTTTTATACATATTTTTCACTTTACATTGTATTATATACTAATACGTTTTGGCTACGTTTAAATATCTCACACATCCCCCTTTTCCGAACCCCTAAAACTCATTGTGACAACAACAACTTTGATTTGTTTTTCTATTTGAATACGATCTTCAAATCCTACTTGCAAATATCTACTGCAAATACTGACTCTTCCACCCTCTTTATCTACTTCTCGTTATATCTAACGGGATTCCATGAAACCTTCAGTGGTGGCTTAAGTAGGAAGCAGTGTAATATGTGTGAAGTGAAGAGTTAGTAGTTCAAAATACTTGCCAGACTGCCACCTACGAGAGACGCAGCAATCTACCATTCTTTCCGCACCTACCTCCAAGTTCAAACGTGGCTGGGCAACAATAAGACACCATCGGCTTGGGGGTGGTCGCAATCTAGACTAGGGGTGGTTCCTATTACAACCATTCAAAATGCGGTCCCAGACTCCATCCTGCATATCATTTCTTGCAAATGTGAGAAAGAGTGTAGCACTGCAGGCTGCAGCTGCAAAAAAGCTGGTCTACGGTGTTCCATCCACACTTTGCAAAAGCTGCTCAGGGCACGCATGCGAAAATTCGCCAGAGACCGACCTGCAGGAGGAAGAAGCCGAGGACGCGATTTTGGAAAGGGAAGAAGAGGACGAAAAAAATCCCAAAACGGATAAAGAATCGAGGGGAATTGTATTTTTTGACTGCAGTCACATTTGGCTGTAGGTACCAAACCTTTATTATTTTAGTTCGATTTAGTAGAGTGGGAAAGGGAAAAAGACCCCCGGGGGGAGGGGGTGGTCTTTAAATGAAACCAAATGCAGATAAGTACTTCAACTCCATCAAATGATAATGTAAAATTTAAGAAAAAAAAAACATACAAAATCTGCGTTTTTGCAGTTTTTTTTAATAATTTCTGAATTTTGAGCACTTTTCAAAGCGCTGTATTATTGTGTGTAGTGAGCGAAGAAAATAGTTTGACCGATCCAAATTATAGTTAATTTAACGCTCTACAAAGTATCTTTACAACTTTTTGTCATAGGATGCAAGGTAAAAAGATTATCGTGCAAAAACTGAAAAAAATGCCAAAATTTTGCGGTTTTTTGGCCGCCACCAAGTTAGCACAAGGAAATTTTGTTCGATAAATTGGATGTAACACCTCTGGACACCCACCAACAACATCCCCAAGTTTCATTAAATTCGCAATTTTTGCAAGATGTCCCCCGTTTTGCCTACTTGTCGACTGAACTAATATGTACATTAAAGCATTTTATAAATGAAATCTGTTTCTTTAGGAAAAAGTAGTGTCAGTTAATACAACTTGCAATTGAAAATGGTACTTTACACTTAGTAGGCAAACCTGCCGAATCTGCATTTTCAAATGGCTTCGGATCAACGTTTATTCAACTTTACATTAATCTCAGAAAAGGACCTCGGAAGAATGCGAACGTACTCTCTGCAAAGTTCGGATGCCTTTTGATGTATGTAAGTATAGCATAATGGAGGCCGCGATAAGCATCACTAACACGAGATGGTTAGGTGGCAGCACTTATTATAAGACAAAGCTGATAAGGCCCAGGTTGGACATGAGTCGTTCTGCTAAGCTATTGTCGATGAAAAGGCATTGGCGCGGTCGAGGTTTAGAATGGATCGGGACAACATATCCCGTTGGGTATCACAACGGACCCAGATGCGGTCTATGTGTGCTGTGGATAATCATAGCAACCCTTTAACCTAACCTAACTTACATTAATCTCAATCGCATCTCTTCTTGTTTGTAGGCAAATATCTTAACAAAGAATCAAACTTTTCGTTTAACATGATAGGAAACCATAACGTGACTGCAGACGAATGTTATCAAAATCCATTGTTTTCGAAATTTGCATTTCTTAGTGCCAAAAACAAACCAATAAAGTGTAAAATATTAAATAAGTATTTTACAAATTCTATTTTTTTTTTTTTTTTTTTTGGTTCATTCATTTTTCGCATGTGCGAGCACATAAACTAGTTGACATTGGCAATGACAGAATATAAATGAGTGCACATAAATGCTTCTAAGCGTGTATTTCACTGGACAAACACTGTCGACATTGGAAAACATTCAAAGTAGCATTCATTCCGCTTCGGAAATATATCCACTTGAAATAACCCGCCGAAATTGACTGGATGCCTCGACTTTAAAAGTACGATGTAAGTAACATATATAGTATCCGTATGCACTCAGTACACCCCAAGCAAATTTTCCCTATTCACGGAAGTAACAAAAACCAACAAACTCAAACTCATTCACTTCTGAGAAAGTTTATCTTTGGAGAAATCCTCTTGAAGGAAATTCACTCCTTGCCTTAGGTTTACGAAAAGAAAATAGAGGAGTGTAATCGCCAGGAACTGGAGGCAAGGTACTGATGTAGAGGTAAGCAGGCACAAGGAAAGCGAAACATTGTCGATCTAAAGGTATGAACGTGAATCCACGAAAGACATTCAAATAGATCGGGAATGTATTTGCTATAGAAATTGTAAGTGGATCTAAAATACACATATGAATAGCGCTTGCAAATAGCCCCAATATATTCAGCAAACTTTCACGTTTCGTTGCTTGCTTTCCCGTTGATATACGAGCGTGTTTTTTGAAAGTCGTTTAAGAAGTTCATCAATATCTATTGAGTGCTAAATATAGTGTGAAAGCGTGAACCATTTTAATAGATCCTGTGATTTAAAGATATTACGTAGTCCCGGAATATTTTGATATATTTGTACATACATAGTATATTTTTTATTGAGCCACTTGAAGGGATACAATGATTTGATTACTAGAAACTTCACATATGAGATTGTCATGGTAATATTATAGTATAACATACTCAATTGCCTTAATACCTTGTGAGGCATAGCGCGTCAACCGTCCCATGTGGCCCAGTTGACGTTTCGTTGGCATAAACCAGTTTCGGAGAATGCAGTTGATAGCATGCGCCCCCTGTTCCCTCATTTAGCCGCCTACCTGGTAGAAGTCGGGAGATGCTATGGCTTATTATTACGCCCCGCACCAAAGGAGAAAGACAACACAAACATCCATGGCCATGAGCGTCGTCGTGGACGGGATTCGAACCCGAAACGCCAGTAGTCAGACTTGAGACTGATGCTTCTACGCACTGAGCTACCGGTCGCCCCTATAATTGCAACTCACATTCAGCTGGCTGACCACCAACATGGCTTTAGAAGGATGCACAGTACCTCGACGGCTATGGATGTCATCACATCAAAAATACACACTGGCCTCAACCAAGCACGTTCTTGTCAACGAACAATTCTAGTGGCATTATACTTCTCAAAGGTTTTTGACACTGTCAGCCACTCGTTTATCCTATCTGACATCTGCAGTGCATCGCTTCCGTCATAACAACGTGGATCGCCAACTATCTTGCCGGCAGATAGTCCTACACAGAAGTTTGAACTGGAAAATATAAACTAAGACGAATTAAACAGAGTGTCCCCACCCTGTTTAACCTTTACATGTCAGGATTCCCTACGCCACCTGACAGAGTCGAAATCATCAGTTATGCTGATGACTGCTCGATTTTGGCAACCGACATCGACATCACTCAAATGTTCGAACAGATAAATAGGAATCTTGACGAACTGAACACCTTCTTCGTCAGCAAAAATCTTACTCTTCGCCGAAGTTTACCACTACCCTGTTTACCACATGAACCAAAGAATATAATAGCCGAATATCGCAGTAGATGGCAAACTATTCCCACCATCAACCACCCTAAAATTCTCGGTGTCACCCTTGACAGTATGGCTACCTCCTCGGCCCACGCATCAACTATTTGTGACAAGATGAGAAGCAGGAACAAGGTCCTTAAAACTGTAGCTAGCAGTTCCTGAGGGAAAGACAAGGAGACCCTACTAGAGACATCGGGAGATCTGTGGCCAAATATGCGGCACCCATCTGGTCAAGCTTATAAACTTATGAGAAACTTAGTGGAAAAACATACAGGCCTACCAAAATGCAGCTCTTAGGACTGCCACAGGCTCCCTTCTGATGTTGTCGCAGGACCACCGTCACCAAGAAACCATAATGATGCCCTTAAGAAGTCACAACACACTTCTAACGAAGGAGTATTTGGTTGGCTGTTATCGAAGTGACCATCCCAACTCTAACCATATGGACCGAACCCCGACGCCACGCCAGATGTAATGAACTATGTTCTGGTCTGGTAGCGCTGCTTCCACCGGTAGATCGAAAGCAGCACCTGATGAGTAGTGATCTATCTGTGGTACAAAGTCAGAAGCCTAGGGTCCCATTGCACCCGGGCCACGATGCGAGGGCATCTGCATCGTCCGCCAACCATTCCATTCTTATCGCCCCATTTTTTGCCTCCCATGTTTGTGTTGTCTACCCCTAGCTTATGAACTTTGTTAATACGTAAAGGACAGGGGTAACGAGCAGCCAAAGCCCCGTCCATGTCTCCCGAACTGAGCTACAGCAAGTATAGGCTACCGCTTAGCTTGTTGAGGGACCTTTTTCTTCGCCAGATGGCACGGTTTGACCTTCACGGTCATATGCTATCTTAGGCTCCGTCCCCAAGGATATCTTCTGATGCCCACCAAACCGTCCATTACGTAACATGAGGGAGTGGCAGATTCAAAGGTTTAAAAAAGTTCCCCTTTATAACGCCAGCTAAAAAGTCGGCTATTACAACACTACCTAGTGAAGAAGTGCTTTTCTCAATTGCGGACATAAAACCAAACACAGCACTGAATGCACAGCCACCTGCTATATCTTTAGGCGAACTACGACTTCCTAGAGCAACTAGGACTAAACTCGCTCAACTCCGTTCTAGCTGGTGTTCACGTCTGAGCTCGTACCTGTCCTGCATTGATAACGACACACAGAACTCCTGTCCAGCTTTTGGTCTCAATCCACACGATGTTGAGTACATCTTTAATTGTCCTGCAGCTCCCATGCGCCTAACTCCTACTGCGCTATGGGATAGTCCCATTGAGGCAGCTGCGTTTATACACTTGGACACACACACTCATCGGATATCAACGCGTCGCTACCACAACAATTTGGCCTCAGGATGTGTATGGTACACGAGCAACATGCATCATCCTAAAACTGTTATATGGCCTTTTCCAGTATTCCACGCGCCATGCTTCACTAACCCCTAATGGGTAAATAAACAAAACAAATACATTACAACCATGATACACTACTATGACAATAAATAACGAAAATAAATAAAATCTAAAGCGTGGTCATTTTTTCTCGAAATTACTGCATTCAGTAGGGGTCGAACCGGCGCCCAATGCATAAAAGGCGAACGTGCTAACCGTTGCGCCTTCCGGACTACTATGACAATACATATAATTTCCAAATTGGACTTTTCACACCACCTCATCAGCGATCGATAATACGGTTTCCGTTCTTCGCGCTCCACCGGAGACTTATTGACATATCTCACCAAAAGAAAGAATCGATGTATTTATCAATTTGATGAAGCTAAAATCATTGCCCTTTTGACAGAGTTTGGCATCCGGCTCTTTTAGCTAAACTCCAGGGTTTTGGTCTGGACCCAAAATTAATTGAATGGATTGAAAGTTTCCACCACGATTGTTCGCTTCGAGTCGTCCTAGATGGAGTTAAATCGGATTGCCACACCACCAACGCAGGGGTCCCTCAAGGTATCGTCCTATCGCCAACGCCTTTTTTCTATTCATCAACGATCTTTTAAGTGTGACATCAAACCCAATTCACAGTTTTGCAGATGACAGCACACTTGATGCTATTTATACGTTAAATTCCACAGCTGACTCCTGCCAAAATGCTACATCTGCCAACCCAGATCCCATGTCTGACTCACTTAATAGTGATATTTCACAAATTATTGGGGGAAAGCGAATCGAGTAGAGTTTAATGCTTCCAAAGCTCAATGTTGTCTTATTTCCAATAAACGACGTGTCCCATCTACTGCCCAACCCATTATTTTCGATGGTGTCTGCATTACTGACTCGCCCACACTGAACGTACTAGGTATAAGCATCTCTAGTAAACTGAACTGGTCTGACCACATCTTCTACATTGCAAAAAATGCAATAAAGTGTCTGGGGTCTCATGAATCGCTGTAAAAGATACTTTACACCATCTGATTTGGCGCAAATTTATAAGGCCCACATAAAACCGAGACTTGAATATAATTCCCACATATGGGCAGGCGCAGGTCGAACTGCCCTATCCGCATTGGACAAAGTTCAACGGAAAGCCTTCAAGCTTATTGGCGATGAATCCATAACTTCTCACGTCGAGCCGCTTGAACACCGGAGAAATGTCGGTTGTTTATCAGTTTTTTATCGCTACTACAACCGCCGTTGCTCTGACAAAATATCCAGTCTTATTCCTGAGCTTCCCCTTCCTTTGCGTAACAACCGACTATCCTGCCGTGTTCATCCTCATTTACATGAGCTCAGTAGTAGTCGTACTATTAAATCTACAAAAGTTTAAACGAAACGTTCACCGGTACCTCATTCAAACTCAACCTATCCCAGCCCCACTACACTAATTTCCTTACCGCCAATGCTGTGCTCTCGCATCAAAGGGTATCCCCGAAGCTTTAGCATAAACATAAAAAAAATGTACAGTAAATGAAGTAGTATGTAATACAGTGGAACGGAACCCCGCTTAACCCAAATAAAGGACGCTACTTCGGATAACCAAAATTTCGGATATAATCCATTGCAACTATTTACAGTAATGATAAATGGTATAAAAACTTATTAGTGTAAAAGTGTATTGTATTGAAAAAAGATTATTCAAAAAAGTCGGGTTAGAGCGCACAAATGTAATTTTAATGGTGAAATGAAATGGGAAAATGATTGCATGGAAAAATAATCCAATTGGAAAAGTCTCAGTTTTAGTTTTGGTTAAACCGATTTTTACTATACATAATTATAATTTATGCAAATGTGATTTCCCTATAACAAAAAACACGCTACCAATAAAAATACCCCATTTTCCAACGATTTTTCTCACTATGTATCGAAATGTTTATTTAAAGTCATAATTCTTCGTTTCAACTTCACTAAACTCAATAAACTTCCTTGGTTTGTGCTTAAGGTTATCCATAAAATAAATAAAATTGTGCCGATTTGTATAGTATTGTAAGGATATTTCCATTTTATTACTCTTGTCAAGGCAACATTACCGAAAAGACTTGGTCAAATCAAAATACAGTAAAGAAACGGATACACTCAACATTGGGTACGTCGGGTCGTGTCTTAATGTAGACCTATTAATATAAAGATTCCTACAGTAAGAATGCTAAGTTAAACTTAGAGACGCCGCACTTAACGTGAATATAGTGACATTGTCGTATTTCCACGGAAAATTCCTGAAGCATGACTTATTAAAAAAAAAAGAAAACAAAAAAAAATGAACGTTACCAAGAAAAGTTTGATTTTATTGATATTATGAATTGATTGCCGTAGAACGAACAACCGCTACGGGAATATTGCTGAAAAACATTATTTCTGTTATTTCTTGTGGTATCGTCAAGCTCCCGACTGGCCTATTCAAAAGCAGCACTAGGCACTTTTAAATGAAGTATGTATTTGGAAATCAGTGTTTTAGTCCCTATTTCTTCTATTTTATAGAGTGGTACAGCGCTCTTATTTGCTTTGGGCTCACATTAAAACTTTTTAAAGCAGTAACTGAAACTGCAACTTGTAACGGACGGTTTGGTGGGCATCCGAAGATGTCTGTGGAGATGGAGCCTTAGGTAACATAACAACCGTGAAGGTCGACCATGTCATCTGGTGAAAAAAAGTCCCCTCAACGAGCTAAGCAGCGACCTATGCTTGCTGTAGCTCAGTTCGGGAGACGTGGGCGGGGTTTTCGCCGCTCGTTGCCCCTGTCCTTTACGTATTAATAAAGATGCATAGGCCTGGGGAAGACAACACAAACAGTGGAGGTAAAAATGGAGAATGATATAAAAATTAGACGATAAGGATGGAATGGTTGGTGGACAGCGCAAATAACCTCGCGTTGGCATCAGGGTCCAGGCGTAATGGGGCCCTCGGCTTCTGGTTTCGTACCACCGACAGATCCGTACTCATCAGGTGCTGCCATAGATCTGCCGGTAGAAGCAGCACAACCAGACCAGAATATGGTTCATTACAAACTTATTATTCTAATATAATTTCTATGAAAAAAATAAATAAGTAAAGGGAGTATCTTAGCTTCACATTGACCGAATTCGCACTAAACATGAAGCATAGAAGATTCAAAATATCAAAATCATTGTTATATTCGAGTTATCTTTCCCTTGGTACGACAACACTCATTTGTCACAGCATTTCACATAAAATTCTATCTTCTTGCCTTGATTCCCATTTGCAAGCTAATTTTCATTTTTATGCCGGTCCAATACAAAATTCGACTTTATAACTTTTCACCAGCTCGGTTAGTTTAGTCATCTTTTATATATACGAATGTATTTGTTTAGAAATCATGCTGTGGGGAAACGAATCAGAAATCTTTTTCAGGACGATTTCCTTTTCAAAAGCTCCAAATGGTTCAGTGTCAGATATAGCGTCAGTGTCGTCTCTCCCACTTACGGATACACAGCACTTTACATTTATGCTGATCACTGTAATTTACTAGATCAGAATCAAAATCACAAGGAGCGCACCCATTGTCTCTAAAGGTGTGAGTTCCTAGGCCGGGACTTAGCGACATGCATTTGCAACTGTGAAAAATTCATAAAGGTGCGTTTTGTTAGCACACGTTCGTCGCACATTGTTTGCGACTAGCGATCAATCCATAGAGCACGGAGCACTATTTGTGTGTATCTTTTTAATCATCGCTTGCGATCTAGCAGTGGTGTTTAGCTCTAGCAAAACGAACCTTAACGGGGCACTATTCGTATGTTTTTTAAAATGTTGGGGATCATCGAATGCAGGCTGTAGTTGTACGACTGTACCTCCACATAAAATACACACGAATATTGCTCCGTTATGATATTGTAGTTGTTTTTTCACAGTCGCAAACGCAAGTCGCGGTCTTGGCACTCACACCTTAAAATTGCTTTTTGCTAGGCACCACTCTGCGTCGATCGCAGGCAACGATAAAAAAGATACACACAAATAGTTCTCCGTGCTCTATGGGTTGATCGCTAATCGTGAATAATGTGCGACGATCGCGTACTTAGAAAAACGCACCTTAAGTGGGGCGTCATATTCTCAATCAAATTTTATGACAACTAAATCTTTTCATTTATTCCACAGCACTAATTCGTTTATACATATAACATCTAAATCTTAAGATCTTAAGTATCACCACCCACCGTCGATCTCGAACTCCAACACGAACCTGGTACAAATGTCCTCTGACATACACACACACTTCACATACATGTGAAGAAAACCAGTCCACTTGTTCCAGGTTCGTGTTCGAGTTCGAGATCGACAGTGGGTGGTGGCACAAAGAGCGTTTCCCAAGTATATGTGGTCAGCTCGCACAACAGATTTATTTGTTGATAAATAAGCCTGAGGACTTTCCACCATTCCTCACAGCAGGTGTAACCAATTTGTTATCCAAACGGGAAACAGTGGAGAGCCATGCTGAAACGAGGCCAATAATATGCTTACCGACACTGTACAAGTACATTACAGTCACTATTAGTGACAAGATTTATACACACCTCGAGCAGAACAATATCCTTGCCGAGGAGCAAAAGAGCTGCCGAGTCGGATCTAAGGGTTGCAAGGAACAACTAACGATTGTAATATGAAGTCTACGGTTCTGTCAAAAGTCCCGTCCGGAACTAGCACCTCCTGGCATGCAGCTCTAGGCAGAAGATACGGGTCGTCAAACCTCCTTATTACAAATACAGAAAAAAGGAGACTAATTCTGACACCACGTGGGCACTGGGAAGCCAGCATCTTGCCTAAATACCACGGGCGGAGCCGAAGACGTGGAGGCCCATCGAGACACCCCTCCCGATTGCAAGACACCCCCTTAAACGATTTAAACACCAACACAAGACATGATTACTAGATCAAACATTATTTTATTTATTACCAAAAGATACATTTAACTACCACATATTTTTTTATTTTTGTTTCTTTTTCGTTGACAAAAATAGAATTATTATCACTATATGAATTTTTTTCCGTTCATTCTACCTACATAAATTAATCGTTTTTTTTTCAGATACTCGACAACTTAACGGTTATCCGTTAAGGTAGAGGGCGCTACAAGACAATAACAAGCAAACTATCACCATCAATATTCTACTGAATGATTAATCAATGTAATGATAACATGTAATATTAAACATCGATATTATACAGAGCACACTGTTTTAAAACAATTGGGGTTTTGATTCCTTTGTTTTTTTCTCGACACAGAATACCTGATCAGAGGAGCGCCTGACCACAGTTGTATGACAGCGGAGCGCTTGACGAAAATTACCGGTCAGCGGAGTGCCTCGATCACGGTTGTACGAGTATATCAGCGGGGCGCCAGAACACAAATGTTTGTCATCGGAGCGATGACAAAAATTGCCCTTCAGCGGAGCGCCTCAGTCGTGGTGGCATGTCAGCGGAGCACCTCGATCACAGCTGCAGGCTGCACACCCACACACTTTCCCAGCAAAGTGGGAGATGAATCTTTGTCCTAATTTAAACAAAAAAAGGAATGAGAAGAGGAAATATACTGACCACTTTTTCTCGCAGTGCTCCCAACAAAGGTGTTCGGTACGTTCTCGATCATGCTGCGATTGGTAAGAACGCATCGTTGCGGTAAAAGTTGAGTGGAACCCACGAAATTAAAATTTCCCTTTACCGGGAATTTTATATTTAGGCAACCCTGCAGAAGCCCCGTGTTTTCGGAGCGCTACCCAGACAGTTGGTATATGAAAATGGCAAACTTGTCAGAATGACAGATGATCACTGACAGTTCCTGTGTTTATTTTGCTTTTCATTTTAGACGACATCCTGGGTAGCAGAGGCAACCTAGTGGAGATGGTGAGTATACAGCTTAAGGACAGCTTAGATTCTGTTAACTGCTATGTCCGCAGTTGACTTTAGTTTGGCGGTGAATATGATTCTGCCACCAGACGTCAAGTGCGAGAAAAATACCAGCTGACGTTACCAACTGCTGAAGTGAATTATTACACGATCGACTCGGTCGTGGTAGGAGAAACTACACGCAATCACAGGATCCTGTATTGCTGCTATATCGATTAAGCGTTTGACAGCATGCCCCATAGCTGGCTAATCGAGGTCCTCCACATGTACCGCGTAGATCCTGTCCTAATTCATTTTTTGACAAAAGTGACAGACAACACTATCGGTCCCATCAACTCTCAACCGGTACACATGCAAAGAGGCATGCTTGCTTGCGTTGCGGGTATAAAACCGGTCAATGGGGCCGAGAGGCCAGTCAGGCGCTAATGTAATAATATAAGAGAATAGGAAAACAACGAAACAATAGGCGTGTTCTTTTGCTTTTCTTAACCTGTATAGGTTAGTCAAATAACACGCAATACAACAACAATGCTACCCTATATGGGTTAGCGCTTAACCCGGTAATTTATCGAGGGTCGATTCTGACCTGGATAGCGCACAAGTAAAGCTTTTATTTAGGAGGTTGTTTCGTTCCACTCTGTTTTCACCTCGTTTCACTTCAATTAGATTCAATGAAACTACGCATTTTTTCCAATTGGAAAAGGGGTTTTTGTCGAAATATTAGGAAACTACTCGGAATCAATTAGTTAGTTCTTCTATCACAGTTGCATTTTCAATGTTTGCTCTTGATGTAATAGAAGTTTGAAGTTTGTTTTTAATATTTTTCAAAGAGTGGAATTATGCCAAACTTAAAATCCACACTTTATCTGAGACAAAAACCATTTCATGTCAAATACAAGCTTTTCCCCTGTATGGGTCAGATACATCGTTTTTTGCACAAAAGCTCGCGTTAACTACCCTTGACCTGGATAGCTGCAAAGGAACGCTCCTAATAATAATAAGCATTTATCGTAGATTTAATTCATTGATTCTTACTATTTAATTTTTGCGATTTTTGTGCAATATATTATGGATGGTATTTTTTTAATACATGGGTACACATAATTCACAGTTGTTTACTCGTTCCAAGAAAAATATGTAACGATTATTTTACAGCTCAATTGTTTAATGACATTGACATTGCATCTTCTAATGTAAGGGATATTTTAATTTATGAGACTTCGGATAAACGATTAAAGCCATATTGTGCCTTCCTGGTTTCCAATCTACCTTTTATGAGTCATGACTCTCACTCACTACATTTCGTATCAGAAGAGGAAAAAGCTGGTGGTATTCGAAGTCAAGTTGCAAGATAAAGACACGTTTCCTCTGAATTGCGAGACTCCCGTTAATTTAAACTTTCGCTGTCTACATTACTACCGACTTTCCGCCTTATATACCTACATTCTTACGTTTATTTCTACGTAATGTTCTTCTGATTTCACCCTGAGTAAAAACAAACTGAGCGTGTTTAATTTAATTTTGGACTCTTTTTATTTTTCCTCGTTTCTCCTTGCGTTTTTCACGGCAAAATATTGTAAGGTTCTACGATGGTTTAAGGGTGAGTTGAAAAGGTATTGTATTTGTGTTTTGTCTGTACATTCACATGCACAAGGTCGTATGAAAAATAGCTCCTTCAAGAAAGTTGTTAGCGACACTTGAAACTTGAAGCACCGTTCCCGATATCAGGCTGTTTGAATTCGTAATATTCTAAGCGAAATGGCTGCATATTTTAGGTTGACAAAGCAGAATAGGTAATGAGGCAGTTCACCCAAAAATCGCTATTACCTTTCGTGGAAAATTGTGGAAGTAATAATAGTGATTTCCAACAAATTTGTTTGTCTACGCGGTGATTTGTTTTAAAACAATTTTGGTTTAATGGAAATTGAGCGCTGATCACAATCACAATTTATGATTTGCATCGGGAATGTTTCTGCAAACGCTGATCCACTTACTGTATTCTTCGTTGCCCATGAAATAAGTTTGCAAGAACTTGTAGTCATCGTCGGGAAGTGGAAGAAGTGAGCCCACTTGATGGTATATCTGACCCTGTATTTTAAACGTTGGCATAAATCTACCCGGTCCTTTTCCAAATTTTAAAGCATGGGAATACACGCTTTTTCCCCTTCCCAATTGAAACGCTTTAATGGACTAATCTAAATTTTGTTCAAATTAGAATAAAGCCATCACCAAATCTCTAAGTTGATTTTGCTTCGGAATTGATTCAGCGTTTCTCCCAGCGGTCATTTTGATTTTCGCCCCTTAGTTACGCGCCTCGCACATATGCCGTGTTTCAGCAACGCTACAGCGAACACTTCCAACACGCCGCTGACGTTCTTCTGCTGATTTTGTCCGTCTGGCTACCCTCATCCTTCGCGCATCGGTGTTACTTCGTTCCTGTGATCGTAGTATTATTTTTTTTTTTTGCGTTTTCGGGAGCATCACTGTACATCTTTTCGACCTTAAAAAATGTTAAATCGACACTTATCTTTGTAATTTTGTATTTTTTCCCCTCTCACTAATTTCCGGAGGAAGGAGAGAGTACGAGTGGAGGGAAGGGGCGGGGCACCAATATTTTCAGCGACCCCAAAAATCAATGGTTTTGATACTAATCCCGGTCGTTTTGGTCATTTTTTCAGTCACTCAATGGAAGTTTGGAAGTGTCACCATACCTTAGCGACCCGAATACTATAGTATTGATTCGACACTAACCTTGCTTAGTTTGGACATTTTATTCACAGTCACTTAGCAGCCGGAGTGGGGGAAGGGGGAATGATGGTGAGTCATCACCAGTCATCTCCGCGCCGGAAACCAATGTTTTCACACTAATCTCGCTCGTTTTGAAGATTGCTTTTATGGCGCTCACACACCAATGTGGGAATCGGGATTGGTGGCTACGGACAAATCGAAAAACTCAAAACGGTAGATCCTATTCTGAATCATAACGGATATGTTTATGAAATTTTCATTGGGATCAATCGAGCCGCTTGACCGCAAAAAAACGAACAAACATACAGTCCATTTTTATATGTATAGGCAGATAAATAGTTCCCACGGATTGTCCGTAAATTTCGTAAACCGAGATGAAGCCGGCCTCTTTAGTATGGTCAGCCTGGCCACACACTGCCGACCACGAACCTGGTACAAGTGTCCTCCGAATGACTGAAGACACAATTCAAACATATCTGCGGAAAATTGACGACTTGTACCATGTTCGTATTGCAGTTCGGGTTGGACGGGCTTAAATTGGATTTTACTGTCTGTAAAAACATCGCTAACCATCCAACTTTCATTCTCGACTTCCCAAATATAAATGTGTCTAGTTTCGTTATCCGAAATGACGCCGCGCCGCTTGATTCGGCTAATCGGGATTCTATTGTATGTTGTAGCATTCGCAAGCCACTTTATTTTGTTCCCCCTGTCTCCCGAAAGTACTTGTGAAGAATTTCGTTTTGTGAAATGACGCCGCCTTCGTTGGTTCGGTAAAACGGGTTTTTACTGTATGTGATATCATTTTGGAGTCCCGAACCACGTTATTTTCCACCCCGGCCTACCGAAAGAACTTATGAAAGATTTCGTTGTCCAAAATGACGCTGTGCCGCCCTCTTGGTTCGGTTAATCAAGGTTCTACTGTATATTCTAACATTCTGGAGTTGCGAACCACTTTATTTTCCTCCCCGATCTTCCGAAAGTATTTGTGAAAAATTTCGTTTTATGAAATGCCGCCGCCCCATTTGGTTCGGTTAATCGAGGTTTTACTGTATGTAGTATCATTTTGGAGTCACGAACCACCTTATTTTACTCCCCGCCCTCCCGAAAATACTTATGAAAAATTTCGTTATCCAAAATGTCGCCACATCCTTGGGTTCGGTTGAGCGGAGTTTTACTGTATGTGGTGGCGAACCACCTTACTATTAATTCCAGCTCGCCAAATATACTCCTGCAAAATTTGGTGACAATCGCCCCGGTGGTTTAAAAGTATTTGCACGACAAACATACAAAAATAAACTTCACTTTTATTCATATACCTATATGTATGTATTAGCTTCACCATACACTGCCGAACTCGAACATGGTACAAGTGGACCGGTTTTCTTCACGTTTATGTGAAGTGTATGTGGGCTTGTGTGTATGGCTTGAGCTATTCAGAGGACATTTGTACCAAGTTCGTGTTCGAGTAGACTGGTTTTGGGTTTTTTTGAAAATCATTAAAAAAAACCGGCTCATGGTTAAAAAAAACCGGACTAAAAACCGACTCATTAAAAAACCGATTCACCAAAAAAACCGACTAAGTACTCGAGTACTCAAAACCGATTTGTTAAAAACCGACCGGCTCCGAAGAGTTAAAAACCGACTCATTGACTCATTAAAAATCCGATTCACCAAAACACCGACCGAGTACTCGAAAACCGACTTGTTAAAAACCGGCTCATGGTTTAAAAAAAACTGGGTTAAAAACCGACTCACTAAAAGACCGTTTCACCAAAAAACCGACTTGGTAAACACCAACCGACCCATGGTTAAGAAATAACCAGGTTAGAAATCGACTCATTAAAAGACCGATCCACCAAAAAACCGACCGAGTACTCGTGTACTCGAAAACCGACTTGTTAAAAACCGACCGGCTCATTGTTTAAAAAACCGGGTTAAGAACCGGCTTATTAAAAAACCGATTCATAATAAGTTGGTTTTTAACCCGGTTTTTTTTAACCATGAGCCGGTCAGTTTTTAACAAGTCGGTTTTCGAGTACTCGGTCGGTTTTTTTATGAGTTGGTTTTTAACTCTTCGGAGCCGGTCGGTTTTATTGTGAATCCGTTTTTTAATGAGTCGGTTTTTTTATCGGTCATGAGTCGGTTTTTATGACCTTAAGCCGGTTTTTTTAATGATTCGGTTTTTTTCGAAAGCGGTGCTAGGGAATCTCGGGACCGGTCAGTGGCGTAACTATAGGGTGGCAGGGCTGGCAAAATGCCACGGGCCCCGACCCGATGGGGGCCGCGGTCCGAGAGGCCGCGAGCTCAGAAGTTACCTAACATTTTTAACAAAACTTAGTAAAAATTATAAATTTTACATAAGTACTTAAAATTAATTAAAGATAGACACAACTAAAGACCATATACAAATTCAAATAAATTATTAATATTTAAACGGATTCAGATTTCGATCAATTTTAGAACGCATCCATTGGTTGTTTCATTTGGTGTCGCGAGCTAGTGATGCTCGGAAAATTTCCGCATTTTGTTAACCAAGGAAGTACTTTTTTTCGTGGCGCTGGCGGGCTAGCGACGCACGATGTTAGGGGAATCCCTGATTTCTATGTACTTGTTATGCACGAAGCATTGATATACGAGAGAAGGATAGAGAATCATTTTATATCGTGCAGCTTTCCTGAAGTATGTACTGCATTAATGTTGTTTCTTACAATTTCTGCGACTACAGCTAGTGCTGAAAGATCCTTTTCAAAACTAAAATTAATAAAAACCTATTTAAGAAACTCTATGGGACAAGATAGGTTTCGTAACTTGACTATTCAGTCTATTGAAAATTCTATGGCCCGATCTTTAAACTTCGATGATGTTATTGATACTTTTACGGAACAGAAAGCTCGGAGAAAAGAATTTTATTAATATTAACCTTGTTAATATTGAATTGTTATTTCATTAAAATTATGTAAATTATGGAATACCTATGCCTTTGAAAATAAAGTTTATTAGATATTTAACTAAAATGCACACAATATTATTGTAGTAATACTGTAGGGTAACTACTTAAGTGATTTATTAAAATTAAACTACAACGTGACGATTTTTACTGGGAGGGCCCCATCCAAGGAATTTGCCACGAGCCTCAGATGGTATAGAGATACGCCACTGGGACCGGTACTAACAAAAGACCGGTTTTAAACCGGTGGACCATTTCTAGAAACAGGCCTATCGAGTTCGACAGTGGATGGCGATACTTATATTCAAGATAGATAAACAATATGTGCGTATATCAAGTGAATACAAAAACCTGCACTGAGGAACAAAGGTCCACTGAGTCACAATTGCTCGTAATGTTATAATATTTTAAAATTTATTATAATTTAATAAATTAAATAGATTTACCGCTATTGTATTAGTATGAATACTGTATATCGGTGGCTTTAGAGCTGACAACCTACAAGCACACACAAATATGCATAATTATATAAAATATACAATGATAATATGTGTTTCAATGGTATCTTTTTTAAACTCCATCATGTAAAAAATTAAAATCATTCACACAAATGCATACATACATAGTGCATGTATGTAGAGCGAAGTACTGAATCAACATATCCACATATATTTTTCTTTAATTTAAATTAGCTTCTCTGTGAAGAAAGCCCCTCCTTACGTTAACCCAACCGATAACACTTACTTTCTAGGTAATTACAATGTAGTACTTAATCAACACCCACTTAAATTCCTTAGAATCCGGCGTATATACCTACATACAAGCACATATAGATAGACATATCATACTGAAACTTTTAATTTGAACCTTCCCGCTTAATGCAGGAATATTCTCCAAACCCATCCAACCTAAACCACAAGAACAATTCCTTTCATCGAGTCCTTGGGAATTGTTTGCACGAGGTGATGTTTCGTTTTTGTTACAGAACAATACACTTAATTACTCGCGGATTGCGATATACCCGGCTTGCTACCTCCGGTTTACAACTCAGGAAATGTCCCAATAATGGTGCCTATCACCTCAGGCGCCAGGACTTGAATTAGTGTCAACCCCTTTTCATACGTGGCAGCTAGCTCCCAGTGGAATATGGTGACGTGTAGAAAATCGAGGAGATTTTGCTGCCGTCTCTTTGTAAAGAAAGCAGAAATTGTCGTTGTAGTTGGTCTCGTCATCGTCATCATCAGGACTTGATTTCGAAAAGGCATCCTTAATATACCTTGCAGCAAACTAAATTGTTCTTTGTTGGGCTCAACAACGAACATGAACAGTTTATGATGGGTTCTGTTTATTTTTAACAATACCCCGCTGTTATCGTGGTTGCTGACTCCTTGTACGAGAATCTTTGAATTGAAACGAGACTGCTGTCGTCTAGCGAATATGGGTATGCATGTATTTTTGTTGGATCTGAGGGATAAAAGACATACCTACCTGCAGTTTAATCAAAACAACTCTTGTAGGGCACAATAGTTATATTTTTAAAACACCACCGCCAAGTTGACTTGATGAAAAAAATCGGAATTTTACAAACAAAAAGACCGTGTTTTGTAAAATTAAAATGAATTACACTAGTCGACAGTAGGCGTGTATTTTTGTACTGCGATGCAGGTTAATTTGGGGCTATCCGGGTTAACTTACACACATTACACAAACAACATACCCTAGTTGTTTGTGTAATGTGTGTAAGTTAACCCGGATAGCCCCCAATTAACCTCCAGTACAAAAAAACACGCCTAGTAATTTTGCTAAATGGATAAGCGTAGCTGTTTCTTATGTAGTTTCCTACCACAAAAGTTGGCCAACGGGCTGTTTCTTAATAATATTAAAATACATTTATTAAAAAATGCTTAAAATGATTTATTACCTAACTTAATCTTACTTTTATTAGAATTTTTTATTAACAGTAACAGCTTAAAACTTCCTAATTACAATACATTGTTTATTAATATCCGTAATTAAAATATCATATTTAAGTTTCCTTTAAGTCAACGATGGGTCTTTATTTTTCCGTATACGTATTTCGGCTGCCGATCCTGCCAGATCCTCGATGGCAGTCCTCCACAATTTGACAGGCTCATATCGAGATTTGGCGACGTCCCCCCCCCCCCCCCCCACCCGGTCCCCCAGCACAGCGGTCACTGATGAAGTTCACGTTGGGTCGCTGCAGCCCAATAACAGGGCTTTGTGGCTCATCAAGACCACCACATCCTCATTTTCTTGAAAAGGGGAAGCTTTCGCTGAGAAAAATTCATTCTCTGTTGAAAATCATGCTCCAACAGTGCATTGATGAAAACGGACACCATCTTTCGGGTGTTATTTTTCACAGATGAGTCTTCTTAAATGCTTACTTGTACCGAGTGTTTTTATGGCAATAAAAATTTTTTAACCTGAATTTTCGAATTTTTATGATTTTTTGAAAAAAGTCCGGTTTTCGTGTGCCACACTGTACTATGCGTATATCATGCGTTCTATATTTAAAGAAGCAGATTTTTTTTCTTAGTTTGTGCCTTTAGTGCAAAGCTCTTCAAAGTCGAAGTAGCCAAGGCAATCGGGATTTACAAAGGCGTGTTAATTCCTGTTTAGCTGAACGGGCGAAAGTTGTGCGTTGTGTGTGGTAGTGGCACACTCTACACACCATGCTCCAGCCTTGGATTTGAAAACATTTCCACCAAAAAATTACATTTAAACGGCTTTTTCCCGACTGCGAAATTGACCGTTACTTCAGCTCGTCTATTCTAGCTCACTTGGTTTTGCAGTTATTGCGTTTCTAGTAATATAAGATCGACATACTACTTTGCCTTAACCCCTAGCGGGGCATAGCGCGTCAACTACTCCTGCGCGCCATCGTACTCTGTTCTGGGCAATGGGGCGCAACTCCCCAAAAGACTTACCCAGTACCTGACACTCCTTTGCCACAGATCGACGCCATGTGATTCGAGGACCCCCTCTTGGTCGGCCTTGGTTGGAAATGGGGTTCCATTTCATGGCATGCATAGCAATGCAGTTATCACTCTTCCGCAATGTGTGACCTATCCACTGCCATTTTCGCCTGCGTATCAATTCGTCGATTGGCATCTGACCCGTACGCCGACTTAGCTCTTCATTTGATATTGTTTCGGGCCAGAAAATTCTTAAAATTCGACGAAGACATGAGTTGACGAAAACTTGCAGCTTTCTGGTAACTCCTACGGAAACTTTCCATGTACTGCTCCCATACAGAAGCACTGATAGTACCAGGGAGCGAAACAGGCCCAGCTTGGTCTTGATGCTGAGATAACTGCTCTGCCAGATTTTGGACAGCATGCCGTATGCGCGTTTAGCCTGGTTGATACGACGAGCGATGTCCTGCTCCGTACCACCATTTTCGGCAACAATGCTACCCAGGTAGACGAAGTTGTCCACCTTCTCCACAGGCTGCCCATTAATATTAATGGCAATAGGTGTCGGATTTCTTTTTCGCAACGGCGGGCTAAGAACCTTGGTCTTGTTGGTATTAATCTTTAGCCCAACCTTGCTTGCCTGCCTCTCGAGATCTAACGCCATTGCGGACAGATCCATGATTTTGTGGGAGAGTAGGCATATGTCGTCAGCGTAGTCAAGATGTTGTAGATAAGATGTCAAAGTCCATTGAATTCCTCTGTCGAGTCCGGATAGGACTGCATGCAACACGTCGCCGATCACTATGAGGAATAGGATCGGTGAAAGCATGCACCCCTGCCGAACTCCACTGCGAATCTCAAAGTCCCCCGACACCTTACCTTTATGCAAAACGCGACATTTTGCGCCGTCATAGGTTGCCTTAATAATAGCCACAAGCTTCTCAGGGATGCCTCTCCTGCGCAAGGCCGCCCATATAGAATCCCGGTTCACACTATCGAAAGCCTTTTCGAAATCGATGAAAAGCAAGTGAAGCGGAGAATCGTATTCAGCGCATTGCTCGATGATGATTCGCAAGGTGTTAATGTGATCGACACAGGAGAATCCGGATCGAAAGCCAGCCTGCTCTTCATCAATTGTGCTTTCTAAGTGGGCCTTTAGTCTTTCCAGGACGATTTTAGCTATTATCTTGGCAACGGCAGGAAGCACACAAATGCCTCTCCAATTATTACAGTCTGTGTGGCTACCCTTCTTTGGAAGTTTGATGATCAAACCTTCCTTCCACTCAGTGGGGAAGGTCTCTGTATTCCACGCTTTATCAACAAGTGGGTGCAGCAAATCGGCAGTTACGCTTGGCGCTGCTTGATAAAGTTCGGCAGGGATGCCGTCAAGTCCGGCGGCCTTTCCTCGTTTTAGTGCAATAATTGCAGTGACTATTTCCTCTTTAGTCGGGGCAGTGGACCGTATACGCACATTTTGATGGTTAGCTAAATTATCTATATGGGGGGGAACTTCACCAGAGGTTACGCGGTTCAGGACCGCGGCGAAGTGTTCTTTCCACCGCCTCATTTGATCTTCTTCCAAGATAAGTAGCTTTCCATCACTATCTTTCACCGGATGTTGGCAGGAGTTACGACCACCTGTAAACTCCTTGATGACACCGTATACGGCGTTTAAGTTGTTACTTCTAGCGGCTTCTTCTGCTGACGCTAAAAGAGAATTGGCATAAACTCTTTTATCGCGTCGCACACTACGCTGAACTTCTCGAGCTTTCTGACGGTAAAGGAGTTCGATGCTGCTTCGATTGTTGTCTGATGCTGCAGCCAAACGAACTTTCAGCTCCTTTCTTTCAACAATCCGCTGCCATGAAGCGTCGGACATCCAGGGCTTATTCCGGCAATCCGGGTTTGGGCCAAGGATGGTTTTTGCGCTATCAATGTACGCATTTTTTATGGCATCCCAGTTTTCGTTTATGTCACTATCTGGGTGACTAGTTATCTCAGCCGCTTTTTGCGCAAGATGGTCATTATATTGTTGTAAGACAGCTGGATTTTTTAGTCGAGCGGTGTTGAATTTGCGGGGCCTGGATCTTTCGTCGCTGGGGCGGCGCACGGCTGCAATACGCAATCGAACATTAGCGATCATAAGATAATGGTCTCTTCCCATCCCAATATCGGCACCCTTCTTGTTTCGCACGTCCAGGAGGCAACTCTTGAATCTTTTACTAATGGCAAAATGGTCGATCTGATTTTGTGTTCTGCGCCGATCAACAGAGGACCAACTGATTTTGTGGTGGTCCTTATGCTCAAACATAGTACCACCGATGAAGAGACTGTGAAAGTTGCAGAACTCTACAAATCTTTCACCGTTGTCATTACGATCACCAAGACCGTGTCTCCCCATCACATGTCTGAGCCCATAGTTATCGGCGCATACTTTCGCATTCAAATCACCCATAACCATTATAATGTCACCTTTAGGTGTTCTGCTCTGAACGGCGTTTAGTTCTTCGTAGAAGGAGTCTTTTGCCAAGACATTGTCGGGTTTAGTAGGGGCATAACATTGTATTATTGAGATGTTCCTCATTTTGGTCCGGAACCTGGCGGTCAAGACCCTGTCAGAGACCGGTTCCCAGGATAAGAGACAGTTTCGCGCGGCTCTGGTTAAAAGGAGCCCCACACCTGAATCACGACGACTACCGGTAGCTTTACCGGAGTACAACATTACAGTGCTGCCCGTTGGAGAGATGAATTCTCCGCTGTTCCACCATCTTATCTCACTAACTCCTAAGATATTTAATTTGTACCTCATAAATTCACTCTCTAATTGAAGAAATCGTGCGTTCTGGGGACCTTCTGATCCATTGTCCAGGAGAGTACGCACATTCCAGAATCCAATCTTTGTCATTGTACGATAGCCAAAAGTCGTAACCGTTGAGTCAGTCCTTATCCGAGGCATAGTTGACGTTTCGTTAGCATATAAAGATTTCGGATAGTGCAAGTTGCTGGCATACACATCCCGTCCTTTGATTGTCGGTTTTAACGACAGGCCCTCAAAGGGAAAGGCCGTGGTATTTTTTTCACACCCCACACCACGTTTTTTCCCCTTAAATATGAAACATTCGATAATTTTCAAATCTAAGTTCTTAATCTTTACATGCCGTTCAAAAGTTAACATAATGGGACAACTTTTGTCAACTTTACAGAATTGTAAGTTCAAAGTACCGTTACAATGTTATCTTTTGAGTTTTTGAGTAAAAACCGATTTTAGTTGTATCTCTGAAGTAACGGTGAATTTCTTAGTCGGGAAAAAACTGTGTGTTTTCATTCGGCATCATTTTCCTCGTAGGATATGTATTTTCTCCGTTATTTGAAAAAGTACGAGTACATTAGAAAAACAAGGATTTTTCACATTGAGGGAGCAAAAGATAAAAAATAATAGCATGAAAAATAGTCTGTTTCAAGTGACAATATCTCGAAAACTATTGAAGATACAGAAAAAGTTGCGTTTACCCTTTTATTGAAGTGTTCAAGATTTGTAATTTTGTCTCAATTTTTATTTCGCTAGGGTTAACTGTTTTTCAAATATGTTTAAAGAACCAAGGGATATTTCTTTTTTTTTTTTTTTTTGAGGAAATCCGGGCCCGGAGGTACAGCGATTTCTTGCCCCAATTCAAAGGGTTGAAATTGAGAAAGTAAAATGTTTATTTTAAATATGTAGCCAAAAAGAACAGAAAGGGAAAAATTTCATTTGGTTGCGGAAAACCTGAAAATATTCAAAAAAAACTGCTCAAACATTACAAAATAAAATTAAGATTAAACAAGGACGTACATTACTCTCATCCATTGATGTATTTGGTATTTTAAAAGTATTCTTTGCTTTAGCTGAAGCAAAAGTGTCAATAATCACTCAGTTTGGGAGTTCAGTTTTATTGTAAGCTGCGTGTAACCATCGAAACAAGTAAGGTGCAGAATATCCAAAGTGCTACATAAAAGCTTGGGAAAATGTTTTCCAAATTCTTGATGTAAAATTTCGAGCGAAAAATTATTTTGGAATCTTTTGCTTGTGCTGGCGATTATGGGATCTTTTATCAGCTAAAAAGTGTCTCGCTCAAACCCTGTCTTTGAAGCTGTGCGGTCTTTTTGCTCTTGGCTGGCAATTAAAGATCGATGTCTTTGAATCCGTCCGTCACTGTATGACTGTCCGAAAAAATTGAGATCCATTGGCTCCGAAAAGAAGACTCCCAATGGCTGCATTTCGGCGAACTCTGATTTAATAACATAAATCTGACTATTCTCGATTTATCCTCCATATACAATTTTTGGATCTAAGATATTCCCTTTCAATGTTTGTCACACTTCCATATCGATTCTCGAATGTCTGGCCTGGAGAAGAGCGTTTCTGTTATTTAATAGCTTTGAGAATTTTAAGCCAAATAGATGACATTAATATGCGCTCGAGCTGCCAACATATTTAGATGTTCCATTGACATCGTTACGAGTTTCTGCAGTCAAATTTAAGGTGGCTAACTCTTTCAAAACATTCTTCAATCCAGAGAGATTTATTGCAAAGGTTTTATGGCGTCTATTGTAGCAAACCATCTGATATTTGATCAACGGTGAAGTGAATCTGGAATATCGGACTCCTGCTGAAAATTTTATAACTTTCTGCACAAACAGGACAAATAAATAGCATGTATAATACAATCATGAATAATACAACTTTTCGTAGAGTGACGACCGATGAAATTTTGATGAATTAGAGGCGGTTTGTTTATCTAGCCACGCACCAACGTAATAATAAGCCACAACATCTATAATACCTCCTTGTCGCAGGTAGGCGGCTAAATCGGCTAAATGGGGGAGTAGCAGGTGCATTCTGGCAACTGCATTCTTCGAAACTAGTTTATGCCAACGAAACGTCAACTGGGCCACATTGAACAGTTGACGCTATGCTCCACGAGGGCAATTGAGTAAAAAGAAGGATTTGTGCAAAGTTTCAGCTCGATAACTTTAAAACTGAGAAAGTAGTTTTCATAGAGAAAACAGACAGACACACTGACAGATGGGCATGACCATGATCCCTTTTTCGAATGAAAACAGCTTTATTTTCTACTTGTAAAAGTACTGTTCGATTTTGAATATTCCTAATAAGAGAAACCGGAATAAAATTTATGAACGCGCTAGATAATGTTAATGTTTGGAAACCACAAAAACCTGGAATATGTGTACTATGCATTACATGTGTACGAGATACGAGTATAATGTTAGAGCATGTGAATAACCCCCGACGGAATGTGTCCAGAAAAAAATAATCATTTGGCTTTATCAGCTATCTGGTCCCAGCGGGATGTGAGTATCACTCACTTATTTTTTAAGATTAGACCACATGTATCAACTAAAACCATTCAAAGCTAAATAGTCCAATAAATAGGGGTTCGAAATAGAAATTATTCCCCAATGACTCAATTTTTTATGTCGTAATCTATGCAAGTTTGCGTTCACAAAAATTTTGCAGGAGTTTTCAAAAGGGGGGTAGGGAGGTGATAATTTTTCATTTCATATCTATAGATACTATAGGTTGCGTTACATATCAAAGGGAACGGCAAGTACTTTCCATTTTTGGCATCTTCTAGTTCTTGTCCGAAGCAACCACAATTCCGTAAAATCCGAAATAAGTGAAAAAATGATCGAAATTTGCATTGCAACAAATATTACACCATTAACATGAAACATAACATATTACACGATTAACATGAAACTTGGCAGAAATATTGCTTATAATTTTAGTTATTATTTGGTAATTATACTATACTCCCCTGTGGTGTGGGGCGTAAGAATAATGCCACAGCTTTTCCCGGCATGTCGTAGAATGCGACTGACTGCAAAGGACAGGATGTGTATGCTAGCAACTTGCATCATCCGAAAACCCAAATATGCTAAACGCCTTGACCCCTCCAGGGGCATGGGCGCGTCAGCTATGCCTTGTTGACGTTTCGATAGCATATTTTTTCGAATGGGGCAGTTACTAGCATGCACCTCAAAACTTATACAACATATATGCTAACGAAACATCAACTATGCCTCGGCTAAGCACTGCCTCAACGGTTACGACTTTTGGCTATCGTACAATGACAAAGATTGGTTTCTGGAATGTACAATACATAGGTTAGATAGGCTGCTTCAACAAACAATGATCAAAGCACACTTAGACCCCACTGGGTCCGTTGTGATACCCCTTAGTACAGCAACCCGAGCCTACCTCAGTCATTACACCAGCCAGAGCTGACAAGCGATGAAGCCGATCGACCTTAACATCCTTCATTTCATCCAACTCAGTAAAGAAGTAGGACCCAAGGATATCCTTCCTGCGTCTCGCCAGGGCAGGACAAGCACACATAAGGTGGAAAGGACTCTCCTTCTCTTCCTCGTCCCCACAGCTCCTGCAGTAATCATTGTGTGGGAGCCGAAGTCTCCTAGCATGCTCCCCAATAAGGCAGTGCCCAGTGATAAGCCCCACCACGTTTCTCAAATGATTTTGCTCAATAGCAATAGCCTGCGAGAACGGCCGGGGTCCATTTTCGGTCATATTTGCCTAGTTGCATGCCACGTACTGCCATTACACCATCTGGTGTCAACCTTATCGTATGCCAACGCCTTATTGACCAGTTTGCAGGCTGCTAAATGCATCCCAGTGCTACGAAAGCATTCCCTTGTCATATTGGTAGTTCCAGCCCGGGCGAGTTCATCAGCTTTGCAATTACCAGAAAAACTACTATGGCCTGGTATCCAGCACAGGGTAATGTTGAAAAATCTCGCCATCTCACTGAGAGAGCTGCGACAATTGAACACTGTCTTTGACATAACCAAGACGGAACTGAGCGATTTGATCGCAGGTTGACTATCCGTGTATATTATAACTTCCCTAGCAGATATGACATTACGTGCAAGCCAGGTTACCGCCTCGGAGATTGCACAAACTTCCGCCAGAAAAACGCTACTGTGATCTGGCAGATGGAGCGATAAGCCAATACGCAGCTTCTCCGAATATACACCAGCCCCAACCCCTTCCTCAGTCTTAGATGCTGATGGTATCAGATGCCAAATTAGCGTTCTCTAGCCACGCATTCCTCGATGGGATGAGGCTAGTAAAGCCCTTATCAAAAAGGTATTTCGGTGAGGTGTAGTCCGTCACAACGGGAATACCAGTGTTGTTCAAAACAGTCGAATCGCATATGGTTGCCGCGGTCCACTGACCGGTTTCGCGGAGGCGGATGGTAGTGTTCGCCGCCATTTGTTCTGCGAAGATATCCAAAGGAATCAAGTCTAACAGTGCGCCCAAGGCAGCAGTCGGGGTGGTTCTTAGGGCTCCCGTGATGGCGACACATGCTGTTCTTTGGACCTTTTCCAACAGAGCTCTGTACGATGCGATGCCAAGTGCCGTCCACCAGACAACAATCCCATGCATCATTATGGGCCGCAGCACCGATGTGTATAGCCAGTAGACCACCTTCGGCTGCAATCCCCATTTTTTTCCTATGGCCCTCCTGCAAGAGTACAGTGCAACAGTAGCCTTACTCAAACGTTCCTGAATGTTTGCCTTCCAGCATAATTTACTATCCAGGATAAGTCCAAGAAATTTGGCTTTATCAGCGAGTATGAGCCTTGTACCCTCCATCAGTGGTGGTGCAAATGCAGGTATACTATATCTTCTAGTGAAGAGAACGAGTTCCGTTTTCTGCGGATTTGCCTTGACCCCAACCTCACCAGCCCATTTCAACAGGATCAGAAAGAACCCAGAACTCACGATTCCGGACTAGACAGAGGAATTCAATGAACTTTAATATCTTATCTACAACATCTTGACAACGCTGACGACATATGCCTACTCTCCCACAAAATCATGGATCTGTCCGCAATGGCGTTAGATCTTGAGAGGCAGGTAAGCAAGGTTGGGCTTAAGATTAACACCAACAAGATCAAGGTTCTTAACCAGCCATTACGAAAAAGAATCCTACACCTATTGCCATCAGTATTAATGGGCAGCCTATAGAGAAGTTGGACAACTTCGTCTACCTGGATCATAGATATATATTAAACAGATATGAAATAGGCACAGAGTGGGGGTAAAAATTTGAACATCGAGTTATGGCTGACATATCCGCGCCTGCGCAGTGAAACGCGCACAACACGTATTAATATTTGGCCCAGGGGCCCAAAGAGCGAGGGGCTAAATGCTTCGCAAGTGTCAAAATTGTGGCTGAGTAGCCGATGGCGAAACGACATTTACCGAACGTATGGCGACCGCGTGCAAATGGGTAGCAGTGTGCATGCGCGGCTTGGTTCGAAAATAACCTGAAGCACAGAGTTACTACTACTAAAATACTACTTTGCCTTAACCCCTAGCGGGGCATAGCGCGTCAACTACTCCTGCGCGCCATCGTACTCTATTCTGGGCAATGGGGCGCAACTCCCCAAAAGACTTACCCAGTACCTGACACTCCTTTGCCACAGATCGACGCCATGTGATTCGAGGACCCCCTCTTGGTCGGCCTTAGTTGGAAATGGGGTTCCATTTCATGGCATGCATAGCAATGCAGTTATCACTCTTCCGCAATGTGTGACCTATCCACTGCCATTTTCGCCTGCGTATCAATTCGTCGATTGGCATCTGACCCGTACGCCGACTTAGCTCTTCATTTGATATTGTTTCGGGCCAGAAAATTCTTAAAATTCGACGAAGACATGAGTTGACGAAAACTTGCAGCTTTCTGGTAACTCCTACGGAAACTTTCCATGTACTGCTCCCATACAAAAGCACTGATAGTACCAGGGAGCGAAACAGGCCCAGCTTGGTCTTGATGCTGAGATAACTGCTCTGCCAGATTTTGGACAGCATGCCGTATGCGCGTTTAGCCTGGTTGATACGACGAGCGATGTCCTGCTCCGTACCACCATTTTCGGCAACAATGCTACCCAGGTAGACGAAATTGTCCACCTTCTCCACAGGCTGCCCATTAATATTGATGGCAATAGGTGTCGGATTTCTTTTTCGCAACGGCGGGCTAAGAACCTTGGTCTTCTTGGTATTAATCTTTAGCCCAACCTTGCTTGCCTCCCTCTCGAGATCTAACGCCATTGCGGACAGATCCATGATTTTGTGGGAGAGTAGGCATATGTCGTCAGCGTAGTCAAGATGTTGTAGATAAGATGTCAAAGTCCATTGAATTCCTCTGTCGAGTCCGGATAGGGCTGCATGCAACACATCGCCGATCACAATGAGGAATAGGATCGGTGAGAGGATGCACCCCTGCCGAACTCCACTGCGAATCTCAAAGTCCCCCGACACCTTACCTTTATGCAGAACGCGACATTTCGCGCCGTCATAGGTTGCCTTAATAATAGCCACAAGCTTCTCAGGGATGCCTCTCCTGCGCAAGGCCGCCCATATAGAATCCCGGTTCACACTATCGAAAGCCTTCTCGAAATCGATGAAAAGCAAGTGAAGCGGAGAATCGTATTCAGCGCATTGCTCGATGATGATTCGCAAGGTGTTAATGTGATCGACACAGGAGAATCCGGATCGAAAGCCAGCCTGCTCTTCGTCAATTGTGCTTTCTAAGTGGGCCTTTAGTCTTTCCAGGACGATTTTAGCTATTATCTTGGCAACGGCAGGAAGCACACAAATGCCTCTCCAATTATTACAGTCTGTGAGGCTACCCTTCTTTGGAAGTTTGATGATCAAACCTTCCTTCCACTCAGTGGGAAAGGTCTCTGTATTCCACGCTTTATCAACAATTGGCTGCAGCAAATCGGCAGTTACGCTTGGCGCTGCTTGATAAAGTTCGGCAGGGATACCGTCAAGTCCGGCGGCCTTTCCTCGTTTTAGTGCAATAATTGCAGTGACTATTTCCTCTTTAGTCGGGGCAGTGGACCGTATACGCACATTTTGATGGTTAGCTAAATTATCTAAATATATGAGGGGGAACTTCACCAGAGGTTACACGGTTCAAAACCGCGGCGAAGTGTTCTTTCCACCGCCTCATTTGATCTTCTTCCAAGATAAGTAGCTTTCCATCACTATCTTTCACCGGATGTTGGCAGGAGTTACGACCACCTGTAAACTCCTTGATGACACCGTATACGGCGTTTAAGTTGTTACTTCTAGCGGCTTCTTCTGCTGACGCTAAAAGAGAATTGGCATAAACTCTTTTATCGCGTCGCACACTACGCTGAACTTCTCGAGCTTTCTGACGGTAAAGGAGTTCGATGCTGCTTCGATTGTCGTCTGATGCTGCAGCCAAACGAACTTTCAGCTCCTTTCTTTCAACAATCCGCTGCCATGAAGCGTCGGACATCCAGGGCTTATTCCGGCAATCCGGGTTTGGGCCAAGGATGGTATTTGCGCTATCAATGTACGCATTTTTTATGGCATCCCAGTTTTCGTTTATGTCACTATCTGGGTGACTAGTTATCTCAGCCGCTTTTTGCGCAAGATGGTCATTATATTGTTGTAAGACAGCTGGATTTTTTAATCGAGCGGTGTTGAATTTGCGGGGCCTGGATCTTTCGTCGCTGGGGCGGCGCACGGCTGCAATACGCAATCGAACATTAGCGATCATAAGATAATGGTCTCTTCCCATCCCAATATCGGCACCCTTCTTGTTTCGCACGTCCAGGAGGCAACTCTTGAATCTTTTACTAATGGCAAAATGGTCGATCTGATTTTGTGTTCTGCGCCGATCAACAGAGGACCAACTGATTTTGTGGTGGTCCTTATGCTCAAACATAGTACCACCGATGAAGAGACTGTGAAAGTTGCAGAACTCTACAAATCTTTCACCGTTGTCATTACGATCACCAAGACCGTGTCTCCCCATTACATGTCTGAGCCCATAGTTATCAGCGCCAACTTTCGCATTCAAATCACCCATAACCATTATAATGTCACCTTTAGGTGTTCTGCTCTGAACGGCGTTTAGTTCTTCGTAGAAGGAGTCTTTTGCCAAGGCATTCTCGGGTTCAGTAGGGGCATAACATTGTATTATTGAGATGTTCCTCATTTTGGTCCGGAACCTGGCGGTCAAGACCCTGTCAGAGACCGGTTCCCATGATAAGAGACAGTTTCGCGCGGCTCTGGTTAAAAGGAGCCCCACACCTGACTCACGACGACTACCGGTAGCTTTACCGGAGTACAACATTACAGTGCTGCCCGTTGGAGAGATGAATTCTCCGCTGTTCCACCATCTTATCTCACTAACTCCTAAGATATTTAATTTGTACCTCAGAAATTCACTCTCTAATTGAAGAAATCGTGCGTTCTGGGGACCTTCTGATCCATTGTCCAGGAGAGTACGCACATTCCAGAATCCAATCTTTGTCATTGTACGATAGCTAAAAGTCGTAACCGTTGAGTCAGTCCTTATCCGAGGCATAGTTGACGTTTCGTTAGCATATAAAGATTTCGGATAGTGCAAGTTGCTGGCATACACATCCTGTCCTTTGATTGTCGGTTTTAACGACAGGCCCTCAAAGGGAAAGGCCGTGGTATTTTTTTCACACCCCACACCACAGGGGTACCTCAACCAAATCATCGCACCGCCATCACTGGCGGCTTGACGTTGGTTGGCAATGGTCAGTGACCACTGCCGTTCCAGGGGGCGCCCACGCGGAGGACTATGGAAGAGGAGTTTTTGCTCCCCAGAGTTGGGATAGTACTATTACCGATCTGTTCTATTTAAATCTATGACCCGGATAGCATTGTTGCCGAAATTGGTGGTACGGACCATCACATCACTCGTCGTATCAACCAGGCGCATACGGCATGCTGTCCAAAATCTGGCAGGGCCTGTTTCGCTCCCTGGTACAGTCTGTCCTTTTGTATAGGAGCGGTACATGGAAAGTTTCCGTAAGAGTTACTAAAAAGCTTCAAGTTTTCGTCAACGTATGTCTTCGTCGAATTCTAAGCATTTTCTGGCCCGAAACAACATCAAATGAAGAGCTAAGTCGGCGTACGGGTCAGATGCCAATCGGCGAATTGATACGCAAGCGAAAATGGCAGTGGATAGGACACAGATTGCGGAAGTTTGATAACTGTATTGCTGGACATCCCATGAAATGCCATTTCCAATGAAGGCCGAACAAGGGGTTGTCCTAGAAAGACATGCCGCCAAACTCGGGCGAAAGAGTGTGAGTTTCTGGGTAAAAGTCGTGGGGGTAGATGTGTCCCATTGCCCAGAACCGAGTACGATGGCGCGCAGGAGTAGTTGATGAGGTATGCTCCAGTAGGGGTTAAGGCAAAGTAGTGTAGTATGATAGTAGTGTTACACAATTGATATGAAATTGTCTGTATAATTACACACACAATTTCATATCAATTGTGTAACACTTAACGATGTAATCGATGCATTGTACATATTACGACGCATATTTCATTTTTGCATTTTGTGTCCCACTCCGCGTTTTTTTTTATACCCTTCACGGATGTGATAGGGTATATTAACTTTGTCATGAAGTTTGCAATGCACAGAAGGAAACATCTCCGACCATATCTCTCTCTCTCAATTGCCCTAACCCCTTGTGGGGCATAGCGCGTCAACTGTTCCATGTAGCCCAGTTGACGTTTCACGGCATAAACTAGTTTCGGAGAATGCAGTTGCCAGCATGCACCTCCTGCACATCCATGGCCACGAACGTCGTCGTGGACGGGATTCGAACCCGAAACGCCGGTAGTCAAACATGAGACTGATGCCCCAACACACTGCGCTACCGGTCGCCCCATACCGACCATATAAACTATATATATTCTTGGCCAGTATGATGAGACGAGTCGATTAAACTTTGTCCGTCTGTCCGTCTGTCTGTCCGTCTGTCCGTCTGTCTGGTTCTATGTAAAATAGTCCCTCAGTTTAAAACCTATCAAGCTGAAATTTTGCACGAAGCCTTCTTTCTATTGCACGCTGTAAATATGTCGGAACCAATGGAATCGGACCACTACGTCATATAGTTGTCATAGGAATGACTGGCTCAAAAGTCGGTCTTTGTGAGAAAAACTTTTTTATTTCTAAAGATATCTTTCTCAAATTTTGCACGAAACCTTCTTTCTATTGTACGCTGTAAATATGTCGGAACCATTGGAATCGGACCACTACGTCATATAGCTGCCATAGGAACGACTGGTCCAAGAGTTGGTCTTTGTGAGAAGAACTTTTTTATTTCTAAATGAATCTTTCTAAAATCTCAAAATATTTAATAATATCCTTTGCCAAATCACCTTGCTGAATCTGGTTGAAATTAGACTATTCTATCATATGGCTGCCAAAGGAACGACCGTTCCAAAATTAAGTTTTTCTTAGAAAAACTTTTTTTATTTCTGACCTAATTTCATATTATTCAATAATATTTACTGCTTAATCACACCCCTAAATTTGGTTGAAATTGACCCACTGTTTCATATACCTCTCATAGGAACAGTGAAATCAGAACAAGTTTAACTCTATAATTTCAAAGTAGCAAATGCACCACAAATCAAAACGAAAGCATGACACTTCGCGTGAAGGGTATTATACTTTCATACTTACTTTGTTTTTTTGACGCATAGTTGTTTATAAAATTTCCCACCTCTTCAGGTTACATCATAAAAAAAATACAGCCATAGAGGAATTATGTCCATTTCGAGCCTTTTTTTTATTAATTGTGCTGGACTAATACTACCTATAGTATACTAGCATCTCAAGAGAGTGGATGACTGTTTCCCTAATTAAAGTCATCTGAAGATTTTTGTGTACATATACGCGACGGTTTTTATCTTTCAACATAAGAGCATTCAAATGAATCCCGGCAACTAAATTGTTGGCGATATGCGATAACAAACGAAAATGTAATAATGGTTCAGTAATGTATGTACAAGTAGAGCAGATAAATAACATAAATAATCCCTGCTTATTTACCAATCTACGTATGTATATGTTTAAATCAAAACATATCAAGATGGTCCAAGAGAAATTCCCATTGAAGACGTGCTTCGATGAACACCTAATCATATTGGGGTTATAGACGCATTTGACATTTTTTTTCTGTTAAGCAATTTATGGATGTCAAACACCCAGTTTTTTTAAAGACTTATCAACATCTCAAGAATTTTATTGCTTCGCTTTCAATGCTTGACTTATTTTTTAAAGTGGACTATAGGCATGACTATGTTTAAGATTATAATTATGTAGTATGACAACAAATTCTTTTTGTATTGTAGAAATTTCACAGATTATAATGCATACATAGTTTCTACGGAAAACGCACATTATGGGTCATACAGCTATTGGTTGTATTTATATGGGTACATAAATAGCAGAGATTCTAAGATTGCTGAGAACAGATTCAGATTCATTGAGAACAAAAATAAATCACACGAAAAAAAAAGTCAAATTCGGTTAGTTTACCCAATATGCTAAACGATTTTCGAAAAACTAGAGCCGGCTACTCAATGTCCGATTAAAATTTATATTAACAATAAACTGTAATTTAGCACAATTTAATTTTCTCAATATCTGGTTAGCGTTATTAATCGGATAAACGCTAACCGTCCCCTATCCACCGATTCAGGGCCGCCGCCCCCCCCCCCCCCCCCCCCAATTCCCTGTCATGACATTTGAATTTTTTTTAAACATTTTGGACTATTTCTACAATAGTTGTTCGCTTCGCTGACGTAAGATAAACTACCTTGAAGTAGGCGTCTGTAGCATAGCTCGGCAACGCACCGGGCATTTTTGCCTACTCGAAACACGGTCGTCGGCGGTTCAAGTCCCGCAACGGGGGGGGGGGGCAAAAACTCCTCTTCCATAGTCCTCCGCGTGGGCGCCCCCTGGAACGGCAGTGGTCACAGACCATTGCCAACCAACGTCAAGCCGCCAGTGATGACGGTGCGATGATTTGGTTGAGGTACTCCTGTGGTGTGGGGTGTAAAAAAAATACCACGACCTTTCCCTTTGAGGGCCTGTCGTTAAAACCGACAATCAAAGGACAGGATGTGTATGCCAGCAACTTGCACTATCCGAAATCTTTATATGCTAACGAAACGTCAACTATGCCTCCGATAAGTACTGACTCAACGGTTACGACTTTTGACTATCGCACAATGACAAAGATTGGATTCTGGAATGTGCGTACTCTCCTGGACAATGGATCAGAAGGTCCCCAGAACGCACGATTTCTTCAATTAGAGAGCGGATTTCTGAGGAAAAATTAAATATATTAGGAGTTAGTGAGATAAGATGGTGGAACAGCGGAGAATTTATCTCTCCAACGGGCAGCACTGTAATGTTGTACTCCGGTAAAGCTACCGGTAGTCGTCGTGAGTCAGATGTGGGGCTCCTTTTAACCAGAGCCGCGCGAAACTGTCTCTTATCCTGGGAGCCGGTCTCTGACAGAGTCTTGACCGCCAGGTTCCGGACCAAAATGAGGAACATCTCAATTATACAATGTTATGCCCCTACTGAACCCGACAATGTCTTAGCAAAAGACTCCTTCTACGAAGAACTAAACGCCGTTCAGAGCAGAACACCTAAAGGTGACATTATAATGGTTATGGGTGATTTGAATGCGAAAGTTGGCACTGATAACTATGGGCTCAGACATGTGATGGGGAGACACGGTCTTGGTGATCGTAATGACAACGGTGAAAGATTTGTAGAGTTCTGCAACTTTCACAGTCTCTTCATCGGTGGTACTATGTTTGAGCGTAAGGACCACCACAAAATCAGTTGGTCCTCTGTTGATCGGCGCAGAACACAAAATCAGATCGACCATTTTGCCATTAGTAAAAGATTCAAGAGTTGCCTCCTGGACGTGTGAAACAAGAAGGGTGCCGATATTGGGATGGGAAGAGACCATTATCTTATGATCGCTAATGTTCGATTGCGTATTGCAGCCGCGCGCCGCCCTAGCGACAAAAAAATCCAGGCGCCGCAAATTCAACACCGCTCGATGAAAAAATCCAGCTCTCTGACAACAATATAATGACCATCTTGCGCAAAAAGCAGCTGAGATGACTAGTCACACAGATAGTGACATAAACGAAAAAAAAATGCGTGCATTGATAGCGCAAATACCATCCTTGGCCCAAACCCGGACTGCCGGAATAAGCCCTGGATGTCCGACGCTTCATGGCAGCGGATTGTTGAAAGAAAGGATTTGAAAGTTCGTTTGGCTGCAGCATCAGACGACAATCGAAGCAGCATCGAACTCCTTTACCGTCAGAAAGCTCGAGAAGTTCAGCGTAGTGTGCGACGCGATAAAAGAGTTTATGCGAATTCTGTTTTAGCCTCAGCAGAAGAAGCCGCAAGAAGTAACAACTTAAACGCCGTATACGGTGTCATCAAGGAGTTTACAGGTGGTCGTAACTCCTGCCAACATCCGGTGAAAGATAGTGATGGAAAGCTACTTATCTTGGAAGAAGATCAAATGAGGCGGTGGAAAGAACACTTCGCCGCGGTCTTGAACCGTGTAACCTCTGGTGAATTTCCCCCTTATATAGATAAATTTAGCTAACCATCAAAATGTGCGTATACGGTCCACTGCCCCGACTAAAGAGGAAATAGTCACAGCAATTATTGCACTAAAACGAGGAAAAGCCGCCGGACTTGACGGTATCCCTGCCGAACTTTATCAAGCAGCGCCAAGCGTAACTGCCGATTTGCTGCAGCCACTTGTTGATAAAGCGTGGAATACAGAGACCTTTCCCACTGAGTGGAAGGAAGGTTTGATCATCAAACTTCCAAAGAAGGGTAGCCTCACAGACTGTAATAATTGGAGAGGCATTTGTGTGCTTCCTGCCGTTGCCAAAATAATAGCTAAAATCGTCCTGGAAAGGCCCACTTAGAAAGCACAATTGATGAAGAGCAGGCTGGTTTTCGATCCGGATTCTCCTGTGTCGATCACATTAACACCTTGCGAATCATCATCGAGCAATGCGCTGAATACGATTCTCCGCTTCACTTGCTTTTCATCGATTTCGAAAAGGCTTTCGATAGTGTGAACCGGGATTCTATATGGGCGGCCTTGCGCAGGAGAGGCATCCCTGAGAAGCTTGTGGCTATTATTAAGGCAAATGACGGCGCAAAATGTCGCGTTTTGCATAAAGGTAAGGTGTCGGGGGACTTTGAGATTCGCAGTGGAGTTCGGCAGGGGTGCATGCTTTCACCGATCCTATTCCTCATAGTGATCGGCGACGTGTTGCATGCAGTCCTATCCGGACTCGACAGAGGAATTCAATGGACTTTGACATCTTATCTACAACATCTTGACTACGCTGACGACATATGCCTACTCTCCCACAAAATCATGGATCTGTCCGCAATGGCGTTAGATCTCGAGAGGCAGGCAAGCAAGGTTGGGCTAAAGATTAATACCAACAAGACCAAGGTTCTTAGCCCGCCGTTGCGAAAAAGAAATCCGACACCTATTGCCATCAATATTAATGGGCAGCCTGTGGAGAAGGTGGACAACTTCGTCTACCTAGGTAGCATTGTTGCCGAAAATGGTGGTACGGAGCAGGACATCGCTCGTCGTATCAACCAGGCTAAACGCGCATACGGCATGCTGTCCAAAATCTGGCAGAGCAGTTATCTCAGCATCAATACCAAGCTGGGCCTGTTTCGCTCCCTGGTACTATCAGTGCTTCTGTATGGGAGCAGTACATAGAAGTTACCAGAAAACTGCAAGTTTTCGTCAACTCATGTCTTCGTCGAGTTTTAAGAATTTTCTGGCCCGAAACAATATCAAATGAAGAGCTAAGTCGGCGTACGGGTCAGATGCCAATCGACGAATTGATACGCAGGCGAAAATGGCAGTGGATAGGTCACACATTGCGGAAGAGTGATAACTGCATTGCTTTGCATGCCATGAAGTGGAACCGCATTTCCAACCAAGGCCGACCAAGAGGGGGTCCTCGAATCACATGGCGTCGATCTGTGACAAAGGAGAGTCAGGCACTGGGTAAGTCTTTTGGGGAGTTGCGTCCCATTGCCCAGAACAGAGTACGATGGCGCGCAGGAGTAGTTGACGCGCTATGCCCCGCTAGGGGTTAAGGCAAAGTAGTAAGTATCATATAATTGTCTAGTGTCAACCATATACATTTTTCGAGTTATTTTGTGAAAAAAAAAACTACATTTCCATAATAAAAATTTTAAATGTTTTCATCACAAATAAAGTTTTCATGAGCCAAGCGAAGATCATATTAAGATTCTGCGCCGTGTAGATTTGAGGAGGAGCCATGCCTGGCAAGTTCATTTCTTATTATTTCCATTTACGGCTCATACGAGTATCGCATATAAGTAGATACCCATCATACACTGAACCGATTATGGTATGGATCAAATAACCGCATAGTTTTATTTGTTTCGTTATGTGCTTCACCCAGCGTAAAGTGCGTCCAGTTATATGTGGTGAGCGAATCCATTAAAGATGTGAACATGAACAATTAATCTATACATATAATTTGAAATAAAAACCACTTCATTTAAATTTCTAAACCATTTAAACTTCTAAGCACGACAAGTGCTACCAAACTCACGTCATTACAATTGGTCAGAGTTAAAAAAAAAATATTTTAAAAGTAAACACTACATTATTTAGTACTACTCGTATGTTTGTTGTACAAGTCTTACATACGAGTATATGTATAGTATTTTAGTATTTTTTGCTGGATGTGTTAATGCATACTCAAGATTAATTGAAGTTGCTAGAATAGGATTTTTATTGGTCGAATCGAAGCACATATGGGTTCACACATGTGTCTCCTCCAGTAGAAGAGTCACAGGGAAATAACTTTCCGGTGAACCCAATATGATGTTATGTTGGTGAAACATTCAACTCTATCTCGGGAAGTACAATGTATGTGAAACGTCCAGATAGCTCGCTCCCATTAGATTGTATGTATTAATTGCATTGTTCTAAGATGACGTGCTTGGTAAAAACGAACGCTTGTGTTTTGATCTAAGAATGGAATGCCTGCCAAACATCTTTATCTGATCTATTAAGATGACTTCTGTCTTTCAGAGCTTAGTAATTTTACTGATAGACAAAAGACTAAGGCCCGAGGCCCGTTTTCTCAATGTCTGGTTAACGCTAACCGGGAGTTTAATTTATTGAATCGATAAATTAAAACGGATGATACGAATTCGTTAGGTAGAATTTTTAACGTTTGTACATTGAAATGAGTTAATAATTAATTAATGAATTACTAACCCATTCGAATTTATAAACGTAAAAAACTGTAGCTGACTAATTCGTTTTAGCCGTTTCAGTTTATCGATTCGATAAATTAAACTCCCGGTTAGCGTTAACCAGACATTGAGAAAACGAGCCTAAGGCTGTATTCACATAGCGAGCCGAGCTATGCTGAGTCGAGCGATGCGATGCGATTTGATGTGATGGGTGTTCACATTGCACGCCTTGCGATGCCGTACCGAGCGATGGCTTACGATGCGATGAAGGTCAGGGATGCTCACACTGCATGCAATGGTGGAGAGTAGAGGCCAATTTAGTTCAAGGAAAACATTCTGCTCGATATCATGTCGTTTTTGATTGACCCAATAAATTTATTTCTGTTTCAAAAGTGTGCGCTAAAAATTATAGGGCGTTGCCATTGGGTGCATCCCATTAATGAAGAAAGGACCAGTGTTGGTCAATTTCATCATCTCTTCCGCGACCCCATACAAGATGAAGAAAGATTTTGGAGTTACTTTAGTATGAGCACAACCACGTTCGAAAAGTTTACAATTTGCGTTGTAGTGCGAGATCACACTGAAAAATATTCATGTATCTGTTTGTCCTCGTGTGCTTTATTACGGTGGTAATAACCTTTCATTTAAGCCATACTGAATCAAAAAAAAGCACATACATGCATTTTTTTTGCAGTGTGATCTGAGGCTACTGGTACATCAAATATTACTGTGCAGCTCGTACTCGCACCATACTCGCAACATCTAAAGCTCCATCGCACAACATCGCAAAGCCTATAAACTCCCCATCGCACAACATCGCAAAGCCTATAAACTCCCCATCGCAAGGCCCACTAAATTCCATTGCACCAAATCAGCAGCTGGTACTCGCACGAAAACGCAAAGTTGTTTGTTGTGATGGCATCGGGCTCGTCGCTCGTCTCGGCATCGCATGGCACGCAATGTGTACACTCAAAGCGTGATTCCATTTAAAATTGAAGACTTTCCAATTTCTTGCGATGACCGCGTGTAATCGCAAGCCATCGCTCGGCCCGGCCCCGCCTCGGCATCGTCACCCCCACGATGACCTCCGAAGACCTATTTCCCCACAGTGGGTGGTAAATGCAAGCACAACGCTCTGAAATGTTCGACTCATTAGCAGCATACTTCAGAACGTCCCGCGTCTATAAACATAATGAACTTTTGGGAAATTTTGTTTCGTCAGCTACCCAAGAGGAAACAATTGATGGCCGTTGAATGAAATTAAAAACACTCCGGTACTCCTTACATCGCTCCTGTGCCCTCAGTTTTAAGGATATCTGGACGGTGTTTCTCGCGTGTTATAGCTGCGGGTGCTACCTTCCTAACGGTACCCTAACCTTGTCGCCAGAAGCCGTATTTGCTGAGAAAAAAGGTTTATTCCACGGGCAGGAAAACAGGCCGGAAACCGGTACCCCGAACATCGCTCCTGTGCCCCAATTTTTTTGCGCGTGGTAGTTGCGGGTGCTACCTTTCTAATGGTATCATAACATGCCGCTAGAGGCCATGCTTGCTGAGAAAAAACGGTTTATTCCATGGGCAGGAAAACAGGCCGGAAACTGTTCGGAGTGCCGAAGGTATGATACCCTTCACGCAGTTTATGGTGCATTTGCCACTTTGAAAATAGTAGCAAAACGTGTTCCAATTTCACTGTTCCTATGAAAGGCATACAAAATAGCGGGCCGATTTAAACCAAATTTAGTGATTTGGCGGTAAATGTGGTCGAATAATATGAATTTTGGACAAAAGACATCTTCAGAAATGAAAGAGTTTTTCCAACAAAGACGAACTTCTGGAACAGTCGTTCCTATGGCCGCTATATGATACAGTAGTCCAACTTCAACCAAATTCGGGAATCTGATTTGGCAAAAAATACTTTCGAATAATATGAAACTTGAGAAAGATACCTTTAGAAATAAAAAAAAAATTTCTCACAAAGACCGACTTTTGGAACGGTCGTTCCGTTCCTATGGCAGTTATTTGACGTAGTGGTCCGATTCCGTTGGTTCCGACATATTTGCAGCGTGCGATAGAAAGAAGGCTTTGTACAACATTTCAGCACGATAGCTTTAAAACTGAGGGACTAGTTTTCATAGAGCCAGATAGACAGACGGACAAAGCGTAATCGGCTCACCTCGTCATACTGACCAAGATGTATACTTTATATGATCGGAGGTGTTTCCTTCTGTGCGTTGCCAACTTCATGACAAAGTTAATATACCCTATCACATTCGTAAAGGGCTCAACAAATGAGTTCAATTCAAATTATACACGTCTGGCTTCAGAACCGTGATAATACCCAAACGAAAATACGTTCGTCCGTCCACGTTTACATGTATTTCGGCCTTAAGTACAATATTTCGTTCCAATGGAATATAGGCCAGTCAAAATTTTACCATACTTATGTCGAGGTTTCTTCTAAAATACATAGCAATATTGTTTTAAATGCCATCAAGGTTCATAAACTCGGATTTAAATAGGATTTATTAACAAAAAGCAGCTTCATCATAATAAATTAACAAATTAATCAGTTCTAAATAGTGGACGAGGGAGCTTGGAGCTCACAAGATTATATGTAGGGAAAAATTTAATGTAAACCTCCAGAATGGAGTCGGATTGGCGCTCATACAAAAACATCTGGGTGAGTACAAGAAATACACGAGGTCAAACGAAGCTAATGGAGTACCTTTTGCGAACGCATTGACGGATCGAGTGAGGCCTCTAGCTGCGGAAAATCCTATCGACAAGTCCATCTATGTCTAGCTATATTCTGAAGCAATGCATTCTGGATAGCGTCTAGAGACTGTGGGAATCTTACTAGACACGAATAGTTCATCCGTTATCACTGAGTTATATCCAGCTTCAAACCTTTTAAGTCCGCTAGGCTTGGACGCATGATTCCGACAGATATAGAAAATGCTTGGGACCTTGTTGTTCCTTGGGTCGAAACCATTTTCCAAGCATGTTTAGACCTAATATATATTCCTCAAATATAGACGGAGGTAAACGTGGTCTTTATCCCCAAAGTGGGAATGAGCTCCCACGTAAGTATAACGGACTTTAAACTATTAGCCTATCGGCGCGGTGATCCTTCTAAAGATGCTGGAGAGACTTATTTATTTCCAACTTACAAAACACCATTCCAGTAGAATTCATCTCGGCATCCCAGCATGGCTACTGTAAGGCTGGCCGCACATTGCGTCATAAGCAGGGCAGTTCGCGCAGCGCGCACATGTCATTATTGTTGTAATAATTGTCAAAATCAACATCGAAAAATCCCTGAATTTCAAGGAGTACACAATGTTATCTTTTCTAGATATCGATGGAACCTTTAATAATAGGCGCGTTCTTTTGCACCATTAACCTACACTCTATAGTGTAGGGTAGAAGAATAACATGCAATTACAACAACACCTTAACCTGATCGTATCACCTTTGGAATAAAAGATTGATGTTTCTTCTGGGTGATAAATCCGCGATAAATTTTTCGTCTGGGAGAATCTTCATCGTATTATGTATCTGGGCGATGTATCATCCAAATGATATGAAATTGTTTGCTGGGGTGTAGATAGGATAGCAACACCATCATTGAAACCGCAGTACTGATTTGTATTCGTGGTAAATAAAAACTTAAAGGTTCAGATTATCGACTATATGAACTACGTAAAGATGATATGATGACATGATAGGATCCCTGAGGAGCCATAACGTTTAAACTGTAACTACTGACTTCCGGAAAATTTGTGAGCGCGCCTGGTTTTGCAAAATATCGAAGATTTCAGGCTCTAATCCAAGTTTATCCAATTTCCGAGCAGTTTTCTGGACTTTGTTGGCTTTCTAGAGGTGGGTGATGTGATCATCTTCCGTTATGTCTATAGATTTTCGATATTTTTTAACAAGCTAGCCGAAAGAAGAATCCTAGCGCGTTTATTTCCACGCAAAAATGTCACTTTTGTATGAATCTGACACTCCACTTTAATGCAACTGTCACTTTTGCAAAGCAATTTCAATTCAGGGTAGACAACATTAGCTTTCAAAATTTAATCTGGATATAAACCTGGATCGTTTTTTTGCGTTCTGCCCTACACCCGATTGCAAAAGAACGCGCCTAAATGTCTATCCCCTCCCGAGGCAATTGCTGGTGCACTCTTAGCTCTTGGCGTAGATTCTGGCCTGGTTGGACTAATTAACTTGATGTTAACAGTGATGTTAACAGTGTTATTTCCTCTAATTTGGGGATATTCTTTGATGGTATGAAGGGGTACTCCGCAAGGCGATGGGCTGTCCCTCATGCTTTGGAATATAGCGGTGAACAGGTTGCCGTTTGGCAAGGGTTACAAGGTATCATTATACGCAAATGACATCTCTATTGCCATCAGACAAACCGCAATGTCTTCGCAAGGTAAAGAGACCGGCGAGGCATAAGTGGGGCTCTCCGCTCAACCCCATCAGCAGCTTTAGAGGTGATACTGAACTTTCTTCCCGTGGACATTGTAAGTGAATAAGTCGCTGCGAATGCGACGGTCTGCAAAAGGAGGACGGGACTCAAACATTGGTCATGCTTTAGTCTTGAACAATATTGACACACTGGTTCGGGAAAAAATCATACTTGCCTAACTCCACCCCGCAGTTACTGGGAAATGGATAACCCGACGGTATTAAACCCTCTGTGTATCTACACTGATGGTTCCAAGACCGATCAAGGGGTGGGTGTTGAAGTCTGTTTGGATTAGCTTCTTGCTATGTATTCACAGCAATTTTGCTGGAAACTGTAGAGCGAATGAGCTCGCTAGAAGAGCTACTACCGATGTTAATTTGCAGATATCCGGATGTCAAGATATTGCCATACCCCTCCAAACTTGTAGGTATGGATTAAAGATAGCCTCTATTGACAAAGCTAATTCGAGGTGGATAAGTGGAGATACTTGCCATAAAGCGAAACATGTATGGCCTAAGCTGGATCTAAAACGATCCGCTAAACTGCTTTCGATGAAGAAATCCCATATCAAACTAATTGTGGGAATCATCCATGCCACGACTTTTGAAGATACACTGTGGGGATGAGGAGAAGGAGAGCACTTTTCATATACTCTGTACTTGTCTGGCATTGACACATCGTACAGGATCTACTTTGGGGTCCGATTTCTAGGATCATCTGGGGGACCTGTACTTGGTCTAAATGTGCTGTACTTTTCAATGCGGCAGTCCTCCATACCATACCACATCAAAATAGTCAAAATACATACGTACAGCTAGCGTTTCGTCCGCAAAAAATGGAATTTTCGATGAATTTTGGCTTTTACGTAAGTACGAATTTACGTAAGTGGGTCATACCTACTTATATCGGGGAATGACTGTATTGTGTTTATCATTATGTTTGGTCAAACAAACAAACAGTTCTAACTATTAATCAAATTAAAAATATGTATATTTCAAGTGACATTTTAAAAACATATGTATGTACATACTGCTATTTCACATTATTAAGCAGTTATACGAGTATGTGTTAACTAAACAAGTAAATCATTAGGCCAATGAAGACTACTGCTACGTATACGCAAGTACATATGAATCGCTAATTATTTCTCTAACTAAATTACAAATTATTTCTTTTTACGCATTTGTATACTGGGAGAAGTCATTAAACGAAAAAAATCACATTATACATTATCGCTTTTAAAATATGTATGCAAGTCCAGAGCTGCATCCGCCATTATTACTTCGTGGTAATAGGCATGATGGGTCATCTCGTTAACAAACAATATGATTCATAACGTTCCTTTACTACTGAATCATTGATAACAATATGAATTCCAAGTATTTAGATAGGCACATTTCCGTGAAAAAAAAGGTTTATTATTACCGTGCATGAAAATGTCTATGCTTTTTAATACATAGATACATGTATGTAATTAATTTATCCGTATAATATTATTGTACACATAACTATTAATGTATGGATAAAATAAAAACCGCAATTTTTGATAAGATTTTATATTGCTTGTGGATGGATGTATGGATGGATGTATTGTACATACATATGTACTATAATGTCACAAAATAATAATCAGAATGTAATCATACACAAACTCGCCATTGTATATGATTACTTACATACATATGTTTAAATGGTATTGTGTACTCAAACATGCGGCTGTTGGTTGTTGTATGCTGGGCGATAACTTGTAGAAAAATGGAAATGAGAATTTACATTTTCTCGGCCCCAGATAATTGTAATGTTTCTACGTATTCCCATCAAATTTCAGGTATTTGTCTTCAACCGATTGTGTGATAGACGGCCAGACATACGGACGGATATTTGACCGATTTTATAAAGGTTTTGTATTTACTACAAAACCCTAAAGCGGAATCGACGAGGTACCTAAACAACACACCGAAAATTCCGTTCAAGAATTTTCCGAAATTGGAAAAGTCGCTGATCAACTCTAACCTAATTTTTAACATTTAATAACAAAACCAAAATTATTGCCAACAAATCCTTTCGACGATATTGATTTTAAAGATATGTACTACTATAATTATGATTTGACTACTGGTATCCTGTAGTTGCTTAGAAATAATATACTCTTTCCGGTATGTATTTATTACATACATCCGATTGCCAAATGTGGTGAATTTTTCCTAAAACTGCTGTGTACATACTCGTGTTTGTTAAGATTATTATCAATATATTTATCATGTGGTTTCTGTTATTGTTTTGAAGATGGCACGGACCTATACACGTGGTCTGATAAACTATTATGTTTTGGTTTTGGTCGTTTTTAGGGTTTTGTAATAAAAAAAAACTCTTATGAAATTGATTAAATGGCTGTCCGTCTGTCTATAGAGTATGTAACGAACGGCTGAAGGAACATTTGAAATTTGGTGGGAATATGTAGAATTATGTATTATGTGTATAAATGCGTCGTCATAGGTCAACTTCAAGGTGGCCGCCATAAAGGGGAAATAAAGGTCAAAGATTTTTTTCGTCTGGTATAAGCATCATGGCATCATGTCAAATGTGATGCCGAGTTTCCAAGAAAATGAAACAAAGGGAGATGGAAAAAGACCATAATCAGTCCCCCCCCCCTCTTTATTTCCCGAGACCCTTAAACTAAGAAATATGAAAACTTATAAACAGTAGCGCAACCACGCGGAGGGCTAAGTGGGCTAAATCCCCTCCCATGGGAAAACAATATAAAACATAAAAGAACTACGATTGGAGTAAACCCCAATCATGCAATACTCTAGATGAATTTGAACCTGGTTAAAGCCAATAAATAATTTTGGTTGCAATCATTACTTTTTTTGAATCTAACTGATATTGTTAATTAAGTGTTAAGTACAAAATTTCAGCCCGATAAATTGTATACGTACTGAGTAAATTGGCTTAACGTATTTCATGAAATAGTGCAGTTTGTATGGGAGGGGGTAGAAGGAGGGTGAGGATTACAATAAGTTTTATAACATAGGTTACAATTATCATAAAAGTGATATATTAAAAATTTCAAAGCAATATGTTTTATAGTTTCTGAGAAAATCTGATTATTGTAAATTTTCAAAAATGTGTCATTTTGTATGGGAGGGGGTAGAAGGGGTGGAGCGATTTAGCCCGTTCACGAACTTAGCCTTCATTTTTTGTCAAAAATAACGTGTGCAAAATTTGAACTTCATAGCTCAACGCGTTCTCGAGCTAGAGAGGTCACGGACGGACGGACGGACAGACGGACAGACGGACAGACGGACAGACGGACAGACGGACAGACGGACAGACGGACATCCGGTTTTGAGATATTCGAATGATAATATGAACTTCTGTATCATTCATTTTTTTCTGCGAGCCTTATTTCTTAGCGTTACAAACTTTGTGGCAAACTTATAATACTCTCAGATTTCATCTAGAGTATAAAAATGAATAAAAATGAATAAAAAGTTCTGAAGATGCGGTAATTTTGTTTTTTTAACTTAACGTTTTTTGTCTGCTGAACACGGAAACGAAGTTTGGACATTTTGACTGGGACCCCCTGTAACGGACGGTTTGGTGGGCATCCGAAGATGCCCGTGGGGACGGAGCCTAGGTAGCATAAAGACCGTGCAGGTCGGGCCGTGCCATCTGGCGAAGAAAAAGGAGCTAAGCAGCGGCCTATGCTTGCTGTAGCTCAGTTCGGGAGATGTGGGCGGGGTTTTCGCCACTCGTTGCCCCTGTCCTTTACGTATTATCAAAAATTCATAGGCCTGGGGAAGACAACACAAACAGGGGAAGTAAAAATGGGGAATAAAAAAAATAGTCGATAAGGATGGAATGGTTGACGGACGGATCAGACGCCCACACGGTCGCACCTGGGTCCGGGTGTAATCGGACCCTCGGCCTCCGGTTTCGTACCACCAACAGATCACTACTCATCAGGTGCTGCTTCGATCTGCTGGTGGGAGCAGCACTACCTAACCATAATATGGTTCATTGCAGGTGGTTCATTACAGCGCAGCTTCTACTTCGAGCCCTGCCAAGAAGAAGTAGCTGAGGACAAAGTGTGCTGCTAGAAATAGAAAAAAAAACAAAAGCGAGCTGGGTACCGGAGTCAGCCGACAACCATTGTAGAGGGGGAAAATTAGCAAACCAAAAAAAAATACTACATTTCTCAATTATTCAGATGATCAACAGGTTACAAAGAATTCTGAGGCCAGCAGAGGCGCAACACTGCATTCCTTACCGTAATTCACTCATAAACTCTGTAAGCTGCTGAGCGCATGAACAATAGAAAAACGCAATACTGTGCAAAGAAATTTTTGCAAGTTACTTAGAAGGACAATCCTGGCAAACAAAAAGGTATCCAGGGCTCCTCCGCACTTCGTCCGGTCATCGAAGATGCTCCAAATGCCGGCAATTCAAAGCATTTATGGAGGCCTTAAATACGTGGCTAAACCACAAAAGACAAACAAAAAGCCAGGATTGCCTTTGTTACTGAATCTAAAAGGAAAAACTACTCTATTGGAAGGATGGGGGTGCTACAGAGGAAAGCACAGCTACTTCAAGGGAAAATACATGAAGTAAAGTGGCTAAGTCGTAAGACTTAGAGCAAGTAGCCTTAATGTGCTTGTGAGGATACAAATCGGTGGAAGGACCAAAAAGGAACTCGATGAGGTCCTTCTTAGTCCTGTTCTTTACCAGAAATGGGCCCCACGTTGGGCGCCAAATATGTAACGGACGGTTTGGCGGGCATCCGAAGATGCCCGTGGGGACGGAGACTAAGGTATGTATCATAATGACCGGGGGGCGCCCGGTAGCGCAGTGTGTTGAGGCATCAGTCTCATGTTTGACTACCGGCGTTTCGGGTTCGAATCCCGTCCACGACGACGTTCGTGGCCATGGATGTGCAGGAGGTGCATGCTGGCAACTGCATTCTCTGAAACCAATTTATGCCAACGAAACGTCAACTGGGCCACATGGAACAGTTGACGCGCTATGCCCCACAAGGGGTTAGGGCAATTGAGTATCATAATGACCGTGAAGGTCGGACCGTGCCATCTGGCGAAGAAAAAGGCCCCTCAACGAACTAAGCAGCGGCATATGCTTGCTGTAGCTCAGTTCGGGAGACGTGGGCGGGGTTTTTGCCGCTCGTTGCCCCTGTCCTTTACGTATTAACAAAAATTCATAGGCCTGGGGAAGACAACACAAACAAGGGAGGTAAAAATGGGGAATAAGAAAAATGCGGCGATAAGGATGAAATGGTTGGGCGATGGCTCGCTTGCCCTCGCGCTCGTATTGAGGTCCAGGTGTAATGGGACCCTCGGCCTATGGTTTCGTACCACCGACAGATCCTTACTCATCAGGTGCTGCCATAGATCTGCCGGTTGAAGCAGCACTACCAGACCATAATATGGTTCATTGCAGGTGGTTCATTACACCCCTTTTAATATAACAACTCCCCTTTTTCAATGTTATGGATTAACGTCTCCTATCTCCTAAAGTATATTCTTAAAGTACACTAAATTTGCTAAAATTAATGGAATAGAAACAGTTAACATGAATTAACTGTTTTTATTCCAGAAACAGTTAACATGAATTAACTGTTTTTATTCCATGACATTTCGCATATTTAATGCATCTTCAGGTGAAATTTTAAATTTTACAATTTTTTAAAAATAATAAATATTTATGTGGTGATTTGGTATAAGTTCCTTTATTTCCGACAGTTGAATAATAAAATAAAATAAAATACTTTTTCCCGTTATACTGTCGGTGTTTTATTTTTCACGATTGCAAACACGTGTTTCGGATGCAACATGCATCCTTCTTCAGTGCCCGTTTTACAATTTTACAACGAGCACTGAAGAAGGATGCATGTTGCATCCGAAACACGTGTTTGCAATCGTGAAAAATAAACCACCGACAGTAAAACAGAAAAAAAAAATGTATTTTATTTTATTTTAATAACTATTTAGTTATTATTTTTAAAAAATTTAAAAAAAAATAAAATTTTCACCTGACGATGCATTGCAATGAAATTGCAATGAACATTTTCGTCACACTAATGAAGACAAAGTGCGTTATTTTGGGTTTCCCGGCAAACCACGAATTTATATTCAACACCTTTCCATCTATGTCTGTTCCATTTATTGTACTTACTTTTAATTCAGTTTCAAGTAAATACCCTCGATTTGGTAACGTACATCCTGCCGCACTTCGCTGTTTTTTTAAGTAGAATTTATCAGATGGTCAAGACTGAAATCATTCATTAATTTACTAGCGTGAATGGAAAGTTGGCACATAAGAAGATTACATGATTACATAAAGTTTCCTGCTGCATTCGTCGACTCATGAATTTAACGTGACCAAAGATGGGAAAAATGAAAAAAAAAAATAATAATTTTTTTTTATTAGCCCAAAAAATTCTTCCATCTTCTTCCAACATTTTGGTATGACTATTATGAGGGTTATGACTTCATAAAAGCCTTTCAAAAACTAATTAATACCTTTTGGTGCCGGAGGATTGCTCAAGATATTACTCGTTCTTTGATAGTGGACTAGAGAAAAAAATTGAAGACGAGACGCAAATATGGATCCAAAAATACGATTTTGTCCGTCGGAAGGTAGAAATCAGAATCAGAAATCGATATTTTAGAGATAAAATGAAGTTTCGATGTGCGCCAAAAGCGAAAGCCGGTGTTAAAAGAAAAACGCTCCTCCTGAAAAGTAGTGTTTTTTCCCCTTTCGTTACACGTTGCTTCTTTACTATTTAATATTAATCAAATTACTTTAAACAAGCGAGTTCCCCGTTGTTATGGGACACTACAAAGCTCATTTCATGAAAATCGAATAATGATAACGTGTCGAAAAAAAATGAAACAAGACAGAAAAAAAGGCTCTTTCTGGAATAAAAGCCTGAAGCTAAATGCATCGACCGAATTCTGTCAAATGATCCTTAAATATTCGTGACATCATTATGAACAAAACAAAAAAAAATCACGTTAATATCTGTACTCGTTTTTGAGCAACAGGTACCGAAAAATTTACCCTCTCGCCTTGTTCAGGGGGGAATCTTCAGTCACCTTAAAATGGACTCAAATAGAGGTTGTCATTCGGTAAGTTTGTGCGTTGATGAGTCTTAGCCACAGTTAGATTGTATCAAAACCTCGATTTAATCCAGGAGTCGATGAGCCAGTGAGTCGATGAGCTGAGGAGCTCGTGAGCCTCCGATTGTCTGAAATCAGTCTAACGCCTATTTTTCAATTTTGCGTTATTTGAAAGTAGACGAGCAAATTAAAGTTTCTTGATCAACATACTATATTATAAAGAAACTGATTGTGCCAATTTTATGCCCTATTTATTATTAGTGACCGCTACTTTGTTTTCTCAGCGCCTCCCAGAACAAAATGCTGATTGCACCACTGCTTATACAGGAAGGTGGCATTCAACTAACATACAAAATGGAAAATAATTGAATTTGTTTTACGTTCTTAATACAAATGATAGTATATTTCTATAGTTACAGTAAGCATATCCCTTAAACACGCCCAAGTTTAAAAATACGGAACATTCCTGTTTCGGAAAAATTAGGAGAATTCTCTCTATTTGATTAGAGAGAACTTTCACAAAACCCAAGAAATTTCCGTTTTAGGACCCACAAATCTCTCCGAGTGGGTTTTAGGTTCTTACCACCTAAAGCGGAAATGGACTACCTATAGCGGAAATGCCGCAATGAAAGAGTTTTAAGAATTCTCTCTAAATTCAATAAAGAGAATTCTCCTAATATTCACGAAACAGGAATGTTCCCAAAAATACTCATGGTCAACGATAATTAACACTATAATCAATAAATCTCTCCAAGTTTCGTAACAATATAAAAATATTTAATGATAATACATTTATTTAAAACTGAGCGCTTTGACACTATTCATACTAGAGTTGTTGTCATCTTCTATTGGCATCGGACACTACAGAACCCTCCACTTTCCGGTTTCATTTTTTTTTTTAATTATTTGTTAACCCAAAGACGATATTTTACCTACCACAATTACTTCTAGGATACACACAGTTTTGTTTATTAGATTGTTTTCCTTTGTTTTCTTGCACAGGGTGGATGCATACTGAAAGGTTTCTCTTCTTTGAGCAATATCCATGGCAAGCACATGGATAGGATATAGCAAAGAATGACCGCGTAAAGGATACAGGAAGCGCATTGAAAATCGACAGTAGGTAATGAGGTGTGATATGGTTGTTAAGATATTGTGAGTTGTGTTCCACACATGGTCAGAAAAGGATTTTGTTGCTTCTTTACATATTACGACCATATGTATTCCCGAATTGAAAATATGCGAAACGTAGAACTCTATTAGAAAATAACCGAAAAAAAACTGTAGAAAATAAATATTTAAATTGAGGAGTTGTTTTATGTATTGTTCACGAATTACAAAAGTCAAAAGAAATGAAATCTATCCGCCATGTGTTCTTTTCATTTAAATATAGGTAATGCTAAAATATAAAATATAAAATATTACTGACTTCAAACCCATAAATGAACGGCTGTGTGCGATTCGCATCAAGACTCGATTCTTCAATCTCTGGCTCATCAATGTGCATGCCCCCACTGAAGTTAAAGAAGACGCAGTAAAAGACGAGTTCTACGCCCGCCTTGAAACTCTCTTCGACTCACTTCCAACAAACGACGTCAAATTGCTGCTGGGAGACTTTAACGCGAAAGTCGGGAATGAAAGTTGGCATCGGGGGACCACTGGAGGCCACGGCCTCCATGAAGAATGTAACGATAACGGCCAGCGACTTATCGACTTCGCCTGCAGCAGGAATCTAGTCGTAAGCTCTACGTGTTTCCCGCATCGACGCATTCACAAGCAGACCTGGAAGTCTCCAGACGCACATACCGTCAACCAAATTGACCACGTCCTCATTTGCAGGAGATGGGCGTCTAGTGTCATGGATGTCCGCTCCTATCGAGGAGCAAACTGCGACTCAGATCATCACTTGGTGAAGACGACCTACAGATGTAGAATTTCCTCAGTGCACCAGTCAAGAATCAGCCCTCCCAAAATCTTTGCGGTTGATAAGCTCTTGAGTGATGCTACAGCGGTGGCGTATACTACCGCCCTTGAGGAAAAACTATCACCTATGCTACACAACATCAGCAACACAGGCGTCCATGGGTTCTGGGAAGAACTCAAGGGTACCATCAAGGATGTCGCAGAGAAGGTCGTGGGATATAAAGCCCGGCGAGCGCGAAATGACTGGTTCGACGAAGAATGCAAAAATTCACTTGACGCGAAAAACGAGGCCTACAGACAATGGATTCAACGAGGAACCAGAGCCAGAAGAGAAAAATATGACGAGCTACGGCGAATATCGAATAGAATAATTAGACGTAAGAAACGTAAATACTTTGACGAGCAGTTGCTGAACATAAACGAAAACTTAGCTAATAGGAACACCAGACAAGCGTACAAACTGGTAAATACAATTAAGAACGGCTACCAACCCAGGACTAGCCTTTGTAAGGACAAGGATGGAAACATCATCAGCGACACCGATGGTATTAACAAGCGATGGGCCTCTTATTTTGAAGAGCTTCTAAACCGACCATCTAACATCCCCACACAGGAAGCTCTCGACGATATTGTTGATCTAGGCCCACCCATTCAACCCCCGACAGTAAAGGAAGTTGATCTCGCCTTGCGGTCACTGAAACGAAATAAAGCGCCGGGCGCTGACGGGATTCCAGCTGAACTGCTAAGATTCGGTGGAACGAGTCTAGTTGATGCCATACATCAATTACTCCTGCGAGTATGGGAGAACGAGGTGATCCCAGACGATTGGCGCAGAAGCATCATCTGTCCAATTCATAAAAAGGGAGATAAACTGCGGTGTGAGAATTACAGGGGCATCTCACTAGTTTGTACGTCCTATAAAATTTTGACGAAAATTCTGGAAAATAGAATAAAACCGTACGCAGAACGAGTCATTGGCGAATATCAAAGCGGTTTCAGACCTGGTCGCTCCACAACCGATCAGCTCTTCTCAGTCAAACTGATACTCCAGAGGTGCTGGGAATACAACGTAAACGTATACCAAATCTTTGTCGACTTCAAGCAGGCATACGACAGTATCGTCATGCTGCAATTTGGTATACCAGCAAAATTAGTGCGACTGACAAAGATGACGATGACCAACTCCGTCTCACAAGTCAGGATCCAGAATAGACTTACTGATCTATTTGAAACACGCACTGGTTTGAAACAGGGCGATGGACTGGCACCGACGCTCTTCAACCTAGCACTGGAATACGTTATTCGGGCCATGAATATGGACAACAGCAAGACGTTACTCATCAAGTCGACACAATTAGCAGCGTACGCCGACGACATCAACATCATGTCCCGAAGACTGGCTGACGCAGAAGAACTTCTGCATACGCTCGATACCGCTGCAAAGGAAGTTGGATTACGTATTAACGAGGGTAAAACTAAAATAATGATGCAATCGGTGACAAGAACACCTGCACAACCGAGCATCAACGTGGGGGACCTCAACATCGAGTTCGTGAACAACTTCATCTCCCTGGGTTGCAACCTGTCAAGGGACGCCAACGAAACTGACGAAATCAAGCGACGGATACAGTTAGCTAATAAGACTTTTTTCTCGGTTCTCCCCATAATGAAATCAAAACATGTGCACAGAAACACAAAGCTCCGCGTGTACAAAACCATTATACGACCAGTGCTATGCTATGGCTGCGAAGCATGGACCCTAACTCAAGCCTCCGAAAACATGCTAGACACTTTCGAACGTAAGGTTCTACGGCGAATTTTCGGGGCTGTTTGCGATCGAGATGGATGGCGCATCCGGTACAACCATGAGTTGTATGAAATGTACGATGAGCTGCAAGTCTCGAAAATCGTCAAACTACAACAACTTCAATGGGCAGGGCATGTACAAAGAATGGACGATGATCGCATGCCTAAGAGAGTAATGAATGCAGAACGAGTCGACGGAGCGAGACTGCGAGGACGACCGAGATCTCGTTGGGAGAGCTCAGTAGGTGTGGACGCCGCACAGCTGCTGGGCTCCAAAAATTGGAGGACGCGGTCACGTGACCGAGATAATTGGAGGACAATGATCCAGGCGGCCAAGGCCCGACGTCGGGCTATCGCGCCACGATGATGATGAATGCTAAAATATGGAATGTTTTTATCTATACATACTACGATATATTATATTGAGTCGTCGAAATTGAATCCTTACATATTATATTAAATATACGCGTACACATATAAATCTTAATTATCTAACTTTAAAAAGCGTATTTATTGACGACCTTTACTAAGCAGTACAAAATTTGTTTAAAACAGTTGAAAAAATCCTAATTCCAATTAGATAGACTACGTATGGGTTCTTTGTGATACCTCACGGGATAAATTATCCCGGCCATCTTATGCCCCGAACCAGCCTGAGCATACGATAAAACGTTGGAGCTGGCTAATATCAACGTGTCCCAAGTCTCCCAAGCCCGACAAAGAAGTATGCTCCAAGAGTTGACCTCCTCATACCCGCTAAGCCGGGACATCCATGACATCCATAGAGAAGATGAAATATACTCTCCTCCTCGTTCCCACAGCTTCTGCAGAAATTGTTATATGGAAGCCGAAGCCTTCTGGCGTGCTCTCCGATTGGACAATGTCCGGTGACAACGTCTACGACAGCACCAATAATTTTCCTTTTCAGCATTAGCAATCTAGTAGAGTGGTCGAGATCCAGCCATGGCCACATCATATTTGCTCTGTAACACGTACTGCCATTAATCCATTTTGAGTTCGCCTTGCTGATCGCAGTCAGCCTAATGGCATGTTTGCATGAGTCCGAGTCATACCAAAGTTGAGTTGATTGTCTGGTACAATTTCCGTTATCCCCCGTCAAGCCAGCTCTACAATTTCCGATAAAGCCACTATGGCCCGGTATCCAACACAGGGTAATGTTGGAGAATTTGCCCATTTCCAAAAGAGAGGCCCGACAATCCATCACCGCTGTTGAAGTGGTAAGTACGGATTCAAGAAATCTAACCGCAGTTTGGCTATCCGTAAAAATAGTCATGTCTCTTGTGGTTATGACATGGTGTCCCAAGCAGACCAAATTTCCCGAATCACTACGAGTTCCGCCTGGAGAACACTACATGGGGAAGGATGTCGAACCAATAGGTCTGAAAGAGGCTTGTTGGCATGAACGCTGGCTCCTACACCAAAGTCAGTCTTGGAACCATCCGTGTAGAAGTGCACCATTCATTTAGGCGTAGTATACTCCGTCTCTCTCAGTCGAAAAATCAGAAGATAATTTTTTTATTTTTTGTTACATCATAACTCTGAAAATATTGAGGCTAGCTCAATGAACTTCTGTTTGTTTGATTTGTATAAGTTTTTTTTCTGTCGTTTTCTTTCTTCAGATCTACTTTTTTAATGTTTGACGTTAAATTATTGTTGTAGAAAAATTTAACCCGTTTTCTCAACCCTTTGAAATTTTTTTCCCGATTTTTTAATATGAATTTTATAAATATAAAATGTTGAAACCTTCAGTTACTATTCAGTAATGGTTCATAAAAATTTGAGCCACGTAGGATTGATAGATGCCAAGAAAATGTGCATTGAAGAGGAAAAAACGTGGTTTTCCAGGAGAGCACTTTTTCTGACGGATGACATTTCATGACGTATTTCAGTCTAAAATCGATACTTGGGTAATCGTTGAGACCAGGAATGATATCTAACCAATAGCTATTTTAATATCTAATCTAATATTTTATGAATTTGTTCAATATTTGAGCAACTAGTACAATTCAGGTCTGTTAGAAGGCCATTCGCTGTTTGTAGTTAGTTACTGAGTTGTTCAAGAAAATATTTTTTTTATCCATTTATAATTGAGATATTTTCACAATTTTTTGCCAACATGACCAGAATGACATGGAGAATTTTTGAAGCTTAAACAAATTTTATCATCTTTTTTTCCACTGCGACTCTCCTTAAAGGGATAAATCGACTGTTTACAACCGTCAAGTGCCCAGAATTCAATGTCTTCCACTAACCTGTCTCGCGAAGGCGGACAGCCGTTCATCGAGAATGTCTAAGAGAAGAAGGTAGAGTATAATATCTAAGGCATTGGACGGGGTCGTTTTCCACTGATTGCCACACTAGCGGATCTTTGCACTTTTCCCACAAAATTGCGGTTAGTCCCGATGCTAAGTGCATTCCACCAAACGATCAAACCGTGCAAGAGTATAGGGCAAATAACCGCGCCATAGAGCCAGTTTAGTACTTTCTGTTGCAGTCCCCAGGTTTTCCGATGGCTTTCCTGCAAGAATAGAGTGCAATCACAGCCTTGTTTACACGCTCCTGAATATTGGGCCTCTAGCTGAGCTTCCTGTCCAATATAACTCTAAAGAACTTCGCCCTCTCCATGAAAGTCAGTTTTATCCACTCCATCTCAGGGGGCTTAACAGGTAGTATTCTATATTTTCTTGCGAAGAGAGCAATCTCCGTTTTGTTTGGATTCACCGCAACGCCACAATTTTTTGCCCAGTTTGTTAACACAGGAAGGGAGTCCTGCAGTACTTCACTAAGAGTATTATGAAACTTACCTGAGATTGCAATAGCAATGTCATCCACATGAGCAATAACCTTGCATCCCAGTGCCTCTAGGTCCAGGAGCAGTCTGTTGGCCGCGACGTTCCATAGGAGCGGTGAGAGGACACCCCCCTGCGGAGTGCCCCTATCAACACACCTACGTACAGAAGAAGCTCTGAATAAATAATCCTAGATGTTAACATCAGGTTAATTTGCAGAGTGAGTCATCCGCTCCCATACAAGATAATGCATCAGTGATTACATCAGGTTTCGCATTCGATATCCCGAAAAGCGATCATAACGTACTCCTTATAACTTAGTGCTTTCTTAATCATCGTGGACTATGATAGAGTGGAGGGCAGTAAGCATGCTGTGAGTTCCTTAAAAGGGCGCGGGAATGCTACCCCGTAAGTAAATATCCGTAATCCTCTCCAGCATTTTAAATAGAGTCGAGGACAAGCTAATGGGCCTAAGATCGTTGAAGCGTGCGTGCGAGGACATTCCCGTTTTTGGAATGAAGACTACTTTGACCTCTCTCCATGTTCGAGGGATGTAGACCAAGTCTAGACAGGCGTTAAAAATAATTTCAATCCAGGGATGTACAATGCCTGACACGTGCTGCACTATATATCTGCAGGAATAATACCGTCTGGCCTAGCCAATTTAAACGGGTCAAAGCTGGGTCCAGAGAATCTTCTCCATTAATAGAATAGATGAGGAGTCACAAGAAGGTATGTGCACGCCCTCCTGTTAGATTGCATTTTCCGGCGAGCTGCCTGGAAAGTGTATGTCTAGCAGGACGTCAATCGTCTCCTTGCTTAAGAAAGCTCATGAGCCATCAAGCTTTATCCCTTCCTTCTTAAACCTACTAAGATGTTACCTATAGGCGCACCAATCCGATTCGCTGCCGGATGATTTTACCCTATTGAAGGAATTCCTGCTAATAATTCTAAATCCGTTCATTTCTGCACTCCACCACTCATGTTTTATATTGCCCCGCGCTCTTCGTATAGGGCACGATTTGATCGTCGCTCTGTTAAAAGCTTCTGTCAGAGTAGAAACCATATCATTCAATTCCTGGTTGTTAATTGGGTTGTCCCAGAGGGAGGGGCAATTCTTCGAGAAAAGTCTCTCGATATGGTAAATGGCCCAGTTCGTTCTCCTTCTATTCAGTATGACTGAAACATTATTCGGATTTATTCGTCTAGAGTGAATTGAAGGTTTCGGTGATCTGAGAAAGAGTGATCCGATGACACCCTCCAATCCCGCACCAAGTGTTGTATATCCTCTGATGCCAGAGAAATATCAAGGACTTCCTGTTTACTTTTAGTAATGAATGTCAGCTCGTAACTAACATTGCAGGTAAGAAGATTCGTGGTGATGAGGTAATCGAACTACAGCTCGCACCGTTCATTCGGATCAGTGCTACCCATAGATATATATTAAACAGATATGAAATAGGCACAGAGTGGGGGTAAAAATTTGAATATCGAATTATGACTGACATATCCGCGCCTGCGCAGTGAAACGCACACAACACGTATTAATATTTGGCCCAGGGACCCGAGGAGCGAGGGGCCAAATGCTTCGCAAATGTCAAAATTGTGGCTGAGTGGCCGATGGCGTAACGACATTTACCGAACGTATGGCGACCGCGTGCAAATGGGTAGCAGTGCGCATGCGCGGCTTGGTTCGAAAATAACCTGAAGCACAGAGTGGGGATAGTACTATTACCGATCTGTTCTATTTAAATCTATGGTGCTACCCCATACAGTGTGGTAATCATTTGCATCACATCCAAGTATCTGACCTTTTCTAGAAACAGGTATTGCCTCCCTCAGATTTCCAGAGTCGAGGCCTCCTACATGGTCATGCGACATGTACGCAGAAATTGCCTGTACTGCCTGTACTTTCCAGGCTGACAACGACGGTATCTTTTTCACTGCATACTGCGATAAAAAAGACATGTAAAGATTTCTTTGCCAGAATACATGCGCAAGGTTTTCCCTGATCCTTCACATAGAAAACATTGTAGTTTGGTGACCTTAGGCCTCGATCGAAATCATTTGATTTACCCATGGTTCCTATACTAGAGCAAAATCTTCACCACTTCGTGCCAAGCGGAGTAGAAGAGCAGCAGACGCTGCCTTCGAATGATGGAGATTGATTTGAAATAATTTCAACAATCCGATTGGGAGCTCCTTTACTCCACCACAGTGACGTTACCCTCTAAATCGACATTAGATGTCTCATCTAGAGTGATATCCCTTATAGCAGAAAAGTCCGATGAGAGGGATACATTATCATCCTCATCAGCCTGTTCAGATATACCATCGGGGTCGCTAGAACACGGTGCATGTTCTTGCTTCTGACCCTCCCTTTCATCTTATTTGTAAATAGAGAGCGTAATTGTTTTAAAGCCGAAGCTTATCACTTCCTTCGTCTTAGCGAGAGGAGCCAGAGACTCCGCTTAGCACGATAACCGCGCATCGGGATTTCTCCTTGGGCTCCTCTAGCTGACAATACGGCAATCTTGCGTTGGAAGACTTGAATTGGAAGTTCTTATAACACTCATGATATCCGCTGCGTCTTTGGGCCAGGCTGGTATCCAGGTTCGAGCCCTGGGTGGAAAGGGAATATCCTCTTTCGGTACGACCACTAAATCAGCACCTGGCCACGGCATTCCTATCGCCTGGACAGCAATCTTAAAGATGTCTATAGACCGCTGGTTAACAAATTGCATTATTTTGATGCGGCCCCCATCCCGACAATAAGGGGCAACTTCAGAATGTTTTGCAATGATATCTAGGAAGCTTAAGGCGACACAACACACAACATCCAGAGTGATTCTGCCGTCCTCATCCTTTTGTTGAAGACTGTAAGCTCTTTCCATTCCTTCAGCGCATTCGCATTGGTCAGGGCAGACCCGCTGTAACGCCAACAGCGGGTCTGTTTGTTGGTGATCTTAGGTGATTCTTCGTCAGCCCTACCTCTCTTTGAGGTGTACGGTTGATCCGATACACCGCCAGTCACGCTGAGAGCCCGGACGAGCGACGCCTTCTGCTTATCCAAACCCCCAGCTGCCAGTCATAGAGTTTATAACTGTAACTCTATGACTGACAGCTGTGTGTGGAGTTAAAGCATAAACGCAACACGACCATGTGTGGGTCACCCGCAGGTAGTAAGTGCAAAAAGTTGTAAGCAAAATATTTCTTGAAAGCAAAGATCTTAGTTGATGGAGCTAAAACTTGAACTAAATTCATATAGCAAAATATATCGAATAGTTGAAAAGTTCCCGATTTAAAAATATCGCCCAAATATCGATACACACAAAACTCTGTAACTTTTTGCACCTGGTACTAACGAACCAAGTTAAGTATCTCAACCCATATCTTAATTTTACATAAACTCAGAAATTATCCCGAATTAACGCACATAAAAAATCAGTTTCTCTGGCTTCACTGCACCACGTGTCTTTTGCTTTCATTTCGGCCTTATGAAAATGTATTTCCTTTTCATCTTCGCTACTGTTAGAGATTTATCTTAAATCAATTTTCAATTTTATAAATAAAAACTAAACCGATAAATCGACTTCCATGGCAACGAAACCGCTAAAAATAACATTTCAATCAAAAATCAAATTCGTAGATCTGTACCGAACTCTTCTATGTATAACAAATTTACGAACGTGTTCTCGAGGGGCTGTTACAACAAAAGGACCATCTGGCTATCAAAAATGCGTTTAAGCAAAATTTAGGCATAGCGATAAGAGAACGTACATATGTGAACATGTGGGTACATGGGACTTTACAGTTGAAACTGGTAACTTTTGACCAAACCTGGGATTGTACTAGCGTAGAGAGAGAGAGAACAAAGCAATGTACGGAACCTCGAATCTCTTAGTATGCACCCCATTTATATTGCATTCCACACAAAATTCATAGGTAAAAGTGAGGGTTGCTCTCCAGCCCTTATGATTTTACGATTTAGAGCTTCTCATTTAGGTTGGAATTTTTTATTCGCCACAATGCCTGTCATTTTTATGTAGAGTAAGGTGAACGCAACACAGGAGAAATTAATAAGCCAGGCTACGTCACCATCGGAGTATAACCTCAACTCCATGAGTACACCAATTTTTCTGCCTTATTTAACTCCTTAGCAATACTCAAAATATTAGTAAAGTTTACTTCCGACTTTGTCTGACGTACATATTTGTATCACGTCTATTGGAAAATTTAATTGTGATTCGTACATACGTGATACGAGCATACATGTATTTGTCTAAGGAAATTGTTCTTAAACACTGACTTCTTTGATTTATTGCTTTGTCGGCGGTTTATTTCGAAATGTTCATTATGCAGACGGAACTATACGCTGATCCGTCACACGAGTTCCTTTGCCTTTTCCCCTTAACGAATGTCCGTTTAGAAAATACACACGTGTGTAGGAGTACTAGTACCTACCGGTACGTATTTCTAAAGTGAGATTTGAAACACTTTTGCACATGTGAAATCTGAGATGAACACATTTGTTAATGGGTTTCACCAAATTTTAACATTGATCTCAATGGCGGAAAATACTACAGCTGAGAAGGTTAACATGTGCGCCTACGCAGGAGCTACAAACACATGTGTGTACAAATGTTACGTTTGCATATCGCATTTCAATTCATAAACACAAGGTAAGCACATTTCAATTCATAAACACAAGGTAAGCAAAAACGATGTGCCGTGCAAGTTTCATAAATGGATAGGTAATCCTTGAGGGGACAAATAAATGTTTATAAGATTGTGTACACTAGGTAGTAAATCTTTTGGCACCTAAGGCGCTAACTCGTAAATTTTACCATGGTTTAAAAGAGAAAGGTAAAGAGTCTTAAAATTAGGCACAGGCGCTTAGTCTTCAATGGAACTTGAAGGACATTTGTTTCACATGTGTTGATGAAACTCTATTGTTGATTTCTTCTCTGATTTTATAGTTTTTAAATCTACTATTCAAATACAGTATCGCACGTGAACAAGGATTTTTTTTATATCATATGTACAGCAATGAATGCAAGTTCAGAAAACGAACGCATACTTTAAATTAAATAATCCATAGTACCCCAGGTGACTGAGTGCCAATATTTGGTGATCGAGGGGAAACAAAATATATGTACGTAGTTTGCCCGATTTGTTGATTGGTACTAGGGGTATATCATACTAAAAGTCCCCGCCTGTGGGTGGTCAACTCGGAGGGGGTTAAAGGGAGTTTTTTGGAAATATCTCTGGAACTATCACTCTCAGCAATAAATATTGTAAGAACAAAATAAAGTAGAGAAAATTTTCTATAAAAAATGTCAAAATCATTTTTGTCGAAGGACTAACGCTTTAAATTTAGATACACAAGTTGTCCAATATATAGGAATATTACAGCTTTTTTCTTATTTCTTTTAGATAAGTCGTTAAAATTAAAAGTAAAATGCATTGAAATTCGGTGTGGTAATTGGCTGGTACCTACATATATCAAAAATGCCCGAAGTTGGGAAGTAGGAGCGCGGGATACACTTGAAAGCCAGGGTCCGGACCCTTTCCGAAATTTTGTTGTTCCAAATAAATATTCAACAAGCTTGGAGAATGTACCCACAACAATCCTAAAAACTACATGCTTTTAATCAGTGAGTTAGTCTACGGCGTCGCGCATTCAGTCAGAAATTTCCCAATCTCCCCAAAGGTCACAATCAGCTGCTGCCTTTTTTTCAGCAATTGCAAAAAAAAAACGCTTCGTTGTTTCATTCATTGTTTGGGTCATTGAGGTTAGCAGGGAAAGAGACTACATGGTATATAGTGCTATTGCCTTAATTCTTACAAATGGACTAAGCCTGTCGATCTAGCTTATTCACGAAGTTATTCGGAATCTTAGGTAGAGTCGATATAATATCTTCCGGTTCGGGAAAAGCAACACCAAGACGTAACCTACCACATATTAACAGAGAATATCTAGTAACGTTTCATCGTCACCCTCGCAGAACCGTCAGCTACTGGCCTCTACCGTGTCCATGTCTTATGTCTAATGATGACCTCTCAGAAAAGAGTGTCCAGTTAGAACAAAACTGATAATTCTGATCTTATTATGGTTTAGCTGTAACCGTTAAGAAGATCTGCCTGTGGCCACTGTACACTCCCTATATTTGAAGCGTTATCCACTGGCCTATGTGCCACCCGATTTCCTTTTCGCGCAATGTATTCGACGTGGAAATTTTGAATTTGACCCGGGAAAACTTTGATTTTGGTCGCAAGTGTGTGTCCACCTTCACAATTCATCGAACAACATGTACGAGTATGTCCCGTCAAAGATCTCCAAACCACACACAGAAGCGAGTGTTCGAATCGAAGCTGTCCTGGCCTGGCTAGTTCGTCAACCAGTTCATTCCAGAGTATGTTGATGCGACGCGGAACCCAGTATAAATATCCTTTTGTGAGCAGTCCACTTTTCAAGTATGGTGTGGAAGCTATGCACTAAGAAAGGATATCAAGTGTCACGCTACCGTTGTCAAAGCGTATTTGACGATGATCTTTGAATTATTGATTTCACTCTGCAGTGATAGAGTAATGATAGGGTTTTCCACCATGTTCAAATTTTGCGACTGTTTTTTTGCGAGGCCTCTCTTCTACAGGCGTTCAGAAGTTCAACGTTTCCCTTACAATTGTCATTCGCCTTAGCGCTCTTAAACATTCGCTTCTACGCCATGGAGGACAAAGCCACACATACAAATCAATTGGACTAACAACTTCCCTGACAGAACAGTAACCGGATTTCTTCGAGCATTCACTGTCAGGGATGGAGTTCGTTTTAGTAACGCCTTAATGAGGATCTAGCCCTTGTTTCCGTCACATATCCTTAATCTTTCGATCTTAAGGCTGGTATTCAGATCGCGTGAAATGAAAAAAATGACAGCAGCACTTTTCATCGGCGAAATGGCTCGTGGAAAAGATTGCGTGGAACATATCATTTTTTCACTTTTCACTCGATCTGTGTACCGGTGAAATGAAATATTAGCTCCGCAAGAAACATTAACACCGATTACTTTGTTCACGAGTCTACCGCTCAGTCATATGTAAATAACACCGGGAAAACACAACACAACCTAAATGACACCAACAGAGAGACAGCTGAGCTGTCAGTGAAAATTTTTCTCGTACATTTGACGCAAGAAAAAATTTCATCCTCGTGAAATCCACAAACTTGACATTTCACTCAAGGTAGTATACAGATCGCGTGAAATGAAATTCTAGCTTCCACACAATTTCACGTCTGTTTTCATCGGGGAAAAATTTTGCGATTTTGTATGGGATTTCACGGCACTTTTTATTCCACGCGATCTGAGTACCGACCTTTATGAGTAACATTCCGTCGACGATATTTCCTCAAAGTGCATCTTATGTCCATATGATGTCTCGAATCTGCAGGAAGTATGAGGTTGAATTTTAGAAAAGTTGGCAAGCTGCTGACGAAATAACCATTTCGGTGCTAAAATCTCAGTTTCATGGGCGAAAAGCTATCGAATGTAAGTTAACCACGCAACTGACCCTATCAGAATTATGTTGTAGTTAGACTGCGTCGACTCAAAACGTCGGCCTTCGCAAAGCCGATTAGTTTCGTCTACTAAAAAATTTTATTGGGATCATTCTGCATACGTCGCCGGCGAAATAATTCCAATAAAAGGAAAGGGGTGACTCTCTAAGCAAATAGCAGGAGCGGTGGGGGGAATCGTGAAAAGGTTATACACACTCATCCCGCAAATCAAGTTGTAGTTGAAATGAAAGCATGATCTGGCACAGTTCGTTTCTAAAAATTGGGAACTGAAGACAAGATTTTCACAGATTCAAGTTGGACGACTTTCCGACTGTACGGAATATCCAGCAGCAGCTGAAGTCCGTGCGCGTGCTCCTCAATGATTTACTGAGAACGTGGTGAACTGGAGCAGGAACTGGGAGGTGTACCAAGCCCGGGAAATATTGTAGAACATACTCGTATGCTTCGATCATATCGAAATTGGGAGGCCGTGTGTCGAATCCTGTGCCACATCCATAAAGAGCTCCGGAAGGAGGAGAACCGCAGATCTGCACATCTAAGTGGCAGCTAGTTAGTCAACTTCACTGCGCAAAGTAATACTTAAAAGTTGATCCGTAGGGCCTCCGGAGGGATATAGATTATAGATTAGGTAACTGTGGTTCAACAATGGTTTTCGACCCGGTTACTTCACTACGAGCGACATACATATACACTGTTGACCGTAGTGCTTGGACAAACGAATCTTTATCCTGCTTCAGACTGGGGGGGATACCGGATAAGGCGCACAAAAAACCCGAACATAATATATGGGATACTGGTATTTCTGGTATCGAACGTCACTGACGCACCACAACTACCTTCGCGGTAAGTTTCTGGTTTTGTCAGCCGAAGGAAGGCATGCCTCATACCTCGCAACGGGTGGTGACTTCCTAGTCAAGCTGATCATATGATATACTCGCAGGGCCGTCGAGAGGGGGGGGGGGCGGAGGGGGCGAAACGCCCCGGGCCCGTGTTTTTCTCGGGAGCCCAAAAATTTAAAAAATTCAAAAAAAAAAGTATCTACGCACTGCGCACTGACCTTTTTTTGCTCCTTGCCTTTTCATACCACTCTGACGCACTGAACTCCCGGTCGCAATATATAGACCCCTACAAAAAAAAATATAAGAAAACGTACACTTCGACCTTTTTTTTGGTTCATTGAGCTACCGGTCGCCATATAAAGTTGAGTACCGGGCCCGGATTTTCTCTGGACGGCCCTGTATACTCGTATGATCTAGTGGAAGTCCATTTGTGCATGTTCCCTCACAATTTCCACAGACTGAAGTGCATTTCATTCCAGCCTTACGGCATCCGCAATGTACCCTGCAACCAGACGCGCAGTTGCAAAAAAATTGCTTTTAAAATTGAATCAGGAACTGCAGGGTCCTTTGACATTAAGGGTTCAAGTATTCCATCGTACCCATCCCCACTCTTCAGACGGTGGCTGGTTACCGAGCCAGTTTTGCACTTGTAAATACACTCGATAGGCATGTTGTTGGGCAACACCCCGGGTTGGTGGTAAAAGTAAAAATTCTGGTTTCAGCTTATTTACTAATTTTAAGAAAGTTAAGGAAGTTTTTTTGACGAGCATGATACATTTCTAAAAACATCTGCTCGCCAGCTTGTGACACCGCCTTGTGGTGTGGTGATGTGGGATTATAAAATATCTCTTCCAGATATCTCAAATTAAAGTTAATTAAATTACCTTGAAGATGATTTGATGGCTTATTTCATGAAACGAGTACTTTGTCCGATATGAAACATGGAAATGAGAATTGTTAATCTTTCGGTAAAAATTTTCCCATTTTTTAAAAGCTGCTTTTCGGAAAGTTTTACACGTATCGAGACGGTTTTTGCACAATTTCAAAAATTTAATGCACTCTTTTTTCCATTTTCTATGTAACTATTAATCCTACGGAGGTTGACGTATATCAAATTAAAGATGATTTAATTATCTACTAGCTTATTTCTGATATGTTTCCTTGTACGATGAGTAGTTTTTTCGATATTTGACAATATTTATCCAAAAAACGAACTTTTTTCGCTTTTCGGAAAATATTTTCAACGTTTGAAAAGCTTTTTTAAGGTGAAATTTCCCTGTAAGAAACAGCTTTATACAACAAATTTTAGAAAATTTAATACTCTTCCTTTATGTATTAATGTTCTTGCAAATGTACAAGTGCGAATCATTTTCAATTTAAATTGGAATTGTTTGTGACACTTGGTTTCATTCTGCACACCAACTTAGTATGCGTCTGTAGCTTAGCTCGGTAACGCACCGGGCATTTTTTGCTACTCGAAACACGGTCTCTGCGGTTCGCGCCCCGCAACGGGACCAACTATTTTTTATTCTCAAATTCCCTCTGAATTAATTTCTCCGAGCTTAGTGGTTTCGTATGGATAGTAGCACTCATCAGGTCTTGCATCTTTGCAGCTATCCATGTGCAAGACGACCACGAAAGTGTGAGAATTCTGTTTGTATAAGCCGTGAAGGCGTGATTTTACTTGAAAACTCGACCGTGGAGGTCTAGATGGTGTGAAGCACTTATATTAACTCACTAGAGGGGTGGAGAGAGGGTGAGAAGTGGAGATATTTGTTCCCTGGCAATTTTACTTTATGTATTAATGTTCTTGCAAATGTGGATAGCTGCAAAGATGCAAGACCTGATGAGTGCTACTATCCATACGAAACCACTAAGCTCGGAGAAATTAATTCAGAGGGAATTTGAGAATAAAAAATAGTTGGTCCCGTTGCGGGGCGCGAACCGCAGAGACCGTGTTTCGAGTAGCAGAAAATGCCCGGTGCGTTACCGAGCTAAGCTACAGACGCATACTATTTTAAGTTGGTGTGCAGAATGAAACCAAGTGTCACAAACAATTCCAATTTAATACTCTTTCAAAAAGTTTTCAGTTACCTTTCAGCAGTTTACATACTTTACGAGTTGTGAAGCGATGTACGCATTTGTGTTTTGTGGCGATTTTTTTAATTTTTTTTTTTCATTTTTATAAGTAACTATCATACCTAGGGGTATTTGACTTATAAAAACTTATTTGGTTTTACAAGAAATCGATCCCTTTCATTTTACTCGGGGGACTAGTATTTTACAAGTTATTTGATGAAATACATCCAAAAAACCACGATTTTTACTCTTAGTGGGAACAAACGAGCATTTGACAAAAAGTGATTTTCAAGTAAGATCATCTGGAAAACTGTTTAAGATACGGAAAAAGTGGTTGTAGCCTTTTCAATGTATTTTTTTTAACTGTCTCTCGAAGTACTTTTTTCTAGGGTTAATATTGTAGTTACGGAGATAAAAGCAAAAAACCAAAAAAGTCCCTTTTGTCACCCTCCCCCTGCGCGAGCTCTCACCCCACAGGCGGGGACTTTTATTATAATATACCTCTACTACCAACCAACAAATCAGGCCAAGTTTCGAAGCCCCTTTATTTTTTTTCCTCGATTTTCACTCGTCACCTGCGGTATAGTTTTCATATAAGACCATATATACTCGTATATATGTATAACACAGAAGAATATAATAAAAAGATGAAACTATTCTTTCCAATCAAATTTACTCCGAATTCATAATTTCATCAAGTACAAGGCAAATTCATTGCTCGCTTTTTTTTGTAGGGCCTCTCATGCGAAAATGAAAATTATTTTCTAGGGTTATTATGAATTGCTGCTGGTACCCGGATCATTTGATTTAAATTCTGAAGCGTACCATTATACTCGTCGCTCTTCAATGCTATATTAGACCATCAACCGTATTGGTAAAGTCCACGTAAACAAACCCAAAATACACCGTGGCGGGCGAAATTGACTCACTTATTTTCGTGAGAAACCATTATGACCAGACATCAGGGCTGAACACCCTAAATTAGAAAATTTGATCCTTGAATGACATCTTAATTCCATCTAATTTAGTCTACGTAGGATTCCTACGTACACAATGTACACACAAATATTTATTAGGGAAGCTACACATCTGTGTCTTTTACAGGACTTTTGATTTTAAGGGGGCCATATTTCTCCAACTTGCTACATACTATATATACAGGTATTATTGGTCAGTTGCAACAACATAATATATTGTTAGAAAATGACATGATTTAAATCCTGAAAAGTGCAGATTGTGTACATTCCCTTAAGAACCGAAACTTCTTTACATTTTCAAACATACCAACTCTCCGGATCTTAAAAAGGATACTTATGGCTATAAGTGTAGTGTAGTTTGTTATAGGGATTTCAATATCCAACGGTCGTCAGACCTATTTCAATTTATGACTCAATTAACCATAAACAACTCTTTCGTGGAAACCCCGAAAACCACTTTCCTATTTGAAATGCCAGATTTCAACTTACGACAAGCGATGCACAAATGTTTTTATGGGAAATTACAATAATGTATTTTAGTCTTGGGGTTAGAATTAAAACTACATATCCCATGTATGGAGGCGATAGGGTTGGTTATTTCCCACACACTCTGATAATGAGATTTTCGAAAATATATATAACAAAAATGTATTGAGACATAAAATGTGTTTTTCGGGTAGTGCATAAATACTTTAATTAGAATCCATCACCAATTGGTTCAAATGGTGTATTGTATAGGAAGCAGAATGCTTTGTCCCTTTGACAAGCATTACTTTTCAGTCATAAACTAAATACGTATGAATTTAGCCTTTGTTAAGCCATAAGAATTTTTTTAAAGGGTATTATTTATGCGTTTATTTTGGGGCAACCTGTAGCGTAGTGTGTTGAGGTGTCAGTCTCATGTTTGACTAGCGGCGTTTTGGGGTTCGAATCCCGTCCACGATGACGTTCGTGGCCATGGATGTGCAGGAGGTGCATGTTGGCAACTGCCCTCTCCGAAACAAGTTGATGCCGACGAAACGTCAACTGGGCCACATGGAACAGTTGATGCGCTATGCCCCCCAAAGGGTTAGGGCAATTGAGTAGTTGTAGGTAGTTATTTATGCAAATCATCATCATCATCGTGGCGCGACAGCCCGACGTCGGGCCTTGGCCGCCTGGATCATTGTCCTCCAATTATCTCGAGAGCCCAGCAGCTGCGCGGCGTCCACACCTACTGAGCTCTCCCAACGAGATCTCGGTCGTCCTCGCAGTCTCGCTCCGTCGACTCGTTCTGCATTCATTACTCTCTTAGGCATGCGATCATCGTCCATTCTTTGTACATGCCCTGCCCATTGAAGTCGTTGTAGTTTGACGATTTTCGAGACTTGCAGCTCATCGTACATTTCATACAACTCATGGTTGTACCGGATGCGCCATCCATCTCGATCGCAAACAGCCCCGAAAATTCGCCGTAGAACCTTACGTTCAAAAGTGTCTAGCATGTTTTCGGAGGCTTGAGTTAGGGTCCATCCTTCGCAGCCATAGCATAGCACTGGTCGTATAATGGTTTTGTACACGCGGAGCTTCGTGTTTCTGTGCACATGCTTCGATTTCATTATGGGGAGAACCGAGAAAAAAGTCTTATTAGCTAACTGTATCCGTCGCTTGATTTCGTCAGTTTCGTTGGCGTCCCTTGACAAGTTGCAACCCAGGTAAATGAAGTTGTTCACGAACTCCATGTTGAGGTCCCCCACATTGATGCTCGGTTGTGCAGGTGTCCTTGTCACCGATTGCATCATTATTTTAGTTTTACCCTCGTTAATACGTAATCCAACTTCCTTTGCAGCGGTATCGAGCGTATGCAGAAGTTCTTCTGCGTCAGCCAATCTTCGGGACATGATGTTGATGTCGTCGGCGTACGCTGCTAATTGTGTCGACTTGATGAGTAGCGTCTTGCTGTTGTCCATATTCATGGCCCGAATAACGTATTCCAGTGCTAGGTTGAAGAGCGTCGGTGCCAGTCCATCGCCCTGTTTCAAACCAGTGCGTGTTTCAAATAGATCAGTAAGTCTATTCTGGATCCTGACTTGTGAGACGGAGTTGGTCATCGTCATCTTTGTCAGTCGCACTAATTTGGCCGGTATACCAAATTGCAGCATGATGTTGTACAGTACTCCACGATCGATACTGTCGTATGCCTGCTTGAAGTCGACAAAGATTTGGTATACGTTTACGTTGTATTCCCAGCACTTCTGAAGTATCAGTTTGACTGAGAAGAGCTGATCGGTTGTGGAGCGCCCAGGTCTGAAACCGCTTTGATATTCGCCAATGACTCGTTCTGCGTACGGTTTTATTCTATTTTCCAGAATTTTCGTCAAAATTTTATAGGACGTACAAACTAGTGAGATGCCCCTGTAGTTCTCACACCGCAGTTTATCTCCCTTTTTATGAATTGGACAGATGATGCTTCTGCGCCAATCGTCTGGGATCTCCTCGTCCTCCCATACTCGCAGGAGTAATTGATGTATGGTATCAACTAGACTCGTTCCACCGAATTTTAGCAGTTCAGCTGGAATCTCGTCAGCGCCCGGCGCTTTATTTCGTTTTAGTGACCACAACGCGAGATCAACTTCCTCTACTGTCGGGGGTTGAACGGGTGGGCCTAGATCTACAATATCGTCGATAGCTTCCTGTGTGGGGATGTTAGATGGTCGGTTTAGAAGCTCTTCAAAATAAGAGACCCATCGCTTGTTAATACCATCGGTGTCGCTGATGATGTTTCCATCCTTGTCCTTACAAAGGCTAGTCCTGGGTTGGTAGCCGTTCTTAATTGTATTTACTAGTTTGTACGCTTGTCTGGTGTTTCTATTAGCTAAGTTTTCGTTTATGTTCAGCAACTGCTCGTCAAAGTATTTACGTTTCTTACGTCTAATTATTCTATTCGATATTCGCCGTAGCTCGTCATATTTTTCTCTTCTGGCTCTGGTTCCTCGTTGAATCCATTGTCTGTAGGCCTCGTTTTTCGCGTCAAGTGAGTCTTTGCATTCTTCGTCGAACCAGTCATTTCGCGCTCGCCGGGCTTTATATCCCACGACCTTCTCTGCGACATCCTTGATGGTACCCTTGAGTTCTTCCCAGAACCCATGGACGCCTGTGTTGCTGATGTTGTGTAGCATAGGTGATAGTTTTTCCTCAAGGGTGGTAGTATACGCCACCGCTGTAGCATCACTCAAAAGCTTATCAACCGCAAAGATTTTGGGAGGGCTGATTCTTGATTGGTGCACTGAGGAAATTCTACATCTGTAGGTCGTCTTCACCAAGTGATGATCTGAGTCGCAGTTTGCTCCTCGATAGGAGCGGACATCCATGACACTAGACGCCCATCTCCTGCAAATGAGGACGTGGTCAATTTGGTTGACGGTATGTGCGTCTGGAGACTTCCAGGTCTGCTTGTGAATGCGTCGATGCGGGAAGCACGTAGAGCTTACGATTAGATTCCTGCTGCAGGCAAAGTCGATAAGTCGCTGGCCGTTATCGTTACATTCTTCATGGAGGCTGTGGCCTCCAGTGGTACCCCGGTGCCAACTTTCATTTCCGACTTTCGCGTTAAAGTCTCCCAGCAGCAATTTGACGTCGTTTGTTGGAAGTGAGTCGAAGAGCGTTTCAAGGCGGGCGTAGAACTCGTCTTTTACTGCGTCTTCTTTAACTTCAGTGGGGGCATGCACATTGATGAGCCAGAGATTGAAGAATCGAGTCTTGATGCGAATCGCACACAGCCGTTCATTTATGGGTTTGAAGTCAGTAATATGCGGCTTGAGGTGATTGTTCACTATAAATGCTACTCCAAACTCCTTGCGGCCCGATGGTTTGCCACTTGTAAAAATTGTGTGCGATTTCTTGTCATTAATCTCGCTGCCAAGCCAATTTGTTTCCTGCACTGCAGTAATGCTCAGTTTGTGCTTTTCGACCTGTTGAAGGAGGGCCTTCTCGGCCCCCGGTTTGTTCAGGGAGCGTACATTCCAGGATCCGAAAGAATAATCCTTTATTCGTTTGCGTGGTCGTCGTTGTTGGTTCGTCCAATCCGAGGCTTTTGTTCCAGGTTTCTTGACATGGAGTGGTTTTTACAAGGACGAGTTGTCAGCACGTCGCTTAACCCCATTCAGGGGATGGCCTCGGAGATAGCTGCTTCAGATGGTTTAATAAACATGCTGGAGCCCACACAACTATGTAGCAGGTCCAACTACGCAAGTCATTCCATCCTACTAAACCTGAGACGCTTAGGTGTTCGTCAGCCATTCAGGCTACAGCTATCTGCCTTTTCCAAGCTGTCTTATCGCTAAGACATTGGCCGTCAGCGAATTGATACACTGCCGTTACCAGGGGGCGCCCACGCGGAGGACTATGGAAAAGGTCTTTGCCCCTTGCCTTATGCAAATACGTAATTATTTTTCTTCAGATTTTTATTATACGATTATGCAACTATAAAAGCGGCTACAGACGTTCCAGAAAAACTGTTCAGTCCTGTCATTCGAGATTTACGGATTGTGTCTGGAAGATAACAATTGGAAAATCAATCCGGAAAAACTGTACGGTTCACGGATTGTCAGTGACGTAGATAGCTTTCATCGGGAGGAGCGGATATGTTGTCGCCGTTATTTTTGTCATTATGTGCTCGGAGCACAATTTGAACCCTTCACCTTTTGAGTGAAAATCAACGAAAAGACCTACCACAACTGTCCTCTTGGATGAAAATTGAGTAAATATGACATTTTTCAATATATCTTCGAAAGAGGGTGTCATTATGAGGGGCGCGAAATATCCTTCCTAATTGAACAATACGCTACATTTTAAAAACTAACGGTACCATGCACCTATTGAATTGTTCACTTCGATTTCATTCACCACATAAAATCACACAGACCCCACGTTGGGCGCCGAACATATTCAAGCCTTTTCGTCCAATTTTCGACTATTTTCCACTATACAAATTTCTATTGAACTAGAATGAAAAAACGTTAAGGCATCTTTAAGGTAGCGTATGGTAACTTTAAAGTACATTAAGGTAACCTGATGTTAAGGTCCGAAAAGATTTCGATTTTTGGTGTCTTGTGACTAACAGAACCATGCCCCTATTTTGATTACCCATTTCAGTTTCACTGACTTGAGATCAAATCACGTCTATTCTACACTGGACGCTAAACATTTGCAGGTTTTATCGGCCATTTTCTACTGTAAATTTTCACTGACGTAGGATGTTTGACTACCGGCGTTTCGGGTTCAAATCCCGTTCACGACGACGTTCGTGGCCATAAATGTGCAGGAGGTGCATGCTGGCAACTGCATTCTCCGAAACCAGTTTATGCCGTCGAAACGTCAACTGGGCAACATGGAACAGTTGACGCGCTATGCCCCACAAGGGGTTGGGGCATTTGAGAGAGAGGATCGAAAAAAACCTTATAGTAGCCTTAAGGTAGCCTTAAGCTATCCTTCAAGTTGTTTACTCCTTATGGTAAGATCTAAAGAGATTTTGGTTTTTGTGACGTGTAACTGATGCCATTATTTCTAGCTAAGCTTTTGGATTTTACTTAAAAAGCGGTAGTTCGGAGTGGCCAGGGGCGTGCAGGCCATATACCCAAGTCCGCGAAGCGCGGAGTTTTCTGCCTTCAGGGGGGCTCTCTAAGTTTGTGGTAATTATTTTTTTAGAGATAGTCGGGAAATTGGATAAACACCAATCATCAACACATATGAAGTTACTACTTTGTCTTAACCCCTAGTGGGACATAGCGCGTCGATTACTCCTGCGAGCCATCGTAGTCTATTCTGGGCAATAGGCGCAACTCCCCAAAAGACTTACCCAGTGCCTGACACTCCTTTGCAACAGAGCGACGCCCCTCTTCGTCGGCCTTGGTTGGATTGGTTGGAAATGGGGTTCCATTAGGAGGACAATCGACAGGAAAATAAACAATCCATTCTGTCCGTGCGCGGTTCTTGTTTAATATATTCATCCCCAATCGAAGAATATCGATATGGAGGAACAGACAGTGATTATATATTACATTGAAACATTCGTTTCTGCGAAATTATTAAGCGTTCATAGGCCGCTTAATTATTTGTAAACCGACAAATAAGTAACGCCATGAGTCCATGTAAGGTGGGATTCTCTGACCGTAAGTGATTTTATTCTGAATTTAACCAGGGAACTCGGTGTAGCGGCATCGCTTCTAAACTACAAAGACACTTCGGTGACTCCCCCAGGCGAACTCATTAGCCCTGCAATTACCAAAAAAACCATGGTGGCCAGGTATCCAGCACAGGATAATATCAAATAAGACATCCATCTCCGCTAGCCACGCCCGATAGGTATTTCGATGTGCAGAACCCTGATTTGTGGGATTTTACTGCGGCTTGACAATCCGTAAAGATGTGGTAGTGATTTAAGTCGTAGAGATCGCGTTAAGACTCAGCCAAATCATCGCTTCCCTAATCGCAAAAATTTCCGCCCGGAAAACACTAAATATTCCGGTAGCCGGAAGGTTGAGTTTCTCAAAGAATACTCCAGCACACACTCCTTCGATAGTCTTTGACCCGTTCGTGAGCATTTTCAGATTCCCACAGAATCCACTGGTATGTCTCTCTTATTCTTATGACTGAGTTCACCGCCATCACCTTCCCCTGAATATCCAAGGGCAAAAGGTTGAATATCGTATCCAAAGCAGCGGATGAGGTTGACCGTAGAGCGCCGCTGATCGCCAGGCAAGCCATTCTCTGTACTCTGGCTGACAATTTCATATTAGCTGCCTTCTGTAGGGCACTCCATCAGACTACCACTTCATACAGCGGTATTGGGCTAAGCACCGCCACATAAAGCCAGGTTTTACCTATAGCACCCCTACAGTAATATAGAGCAAGGGTGCCCATCAGGAAACACAACATACTACTATCAAAGCAGTATCTAGTTGGTTGCTACCGAAATAATCACCCAAACTTTGACCGTATGGACAGAACCCCACCGCCACGACACATCAGGCGAAATCTAAGAGAACTCGAAAGGGAAGTCCAATGATTTAAAAGGGGAGAACTCCATCGAAGTAGCTGCGTTTGAGCATATCTTCGACTGCCCTGCAGCACCAACGCACTTACCACCTATAGCGCCCTGGGAGAACTGCATCGAAGTAGCTGCGTTTCTGCAACTTCCTACGGAGGAAACAGTCGGACGCGCTGATTTTATGACACACACACACTGAAACTAAATTTCTGCATTGCTACAACAACAACAACAGGGGTGGCTTTGTCCGTGTACTTCTGGATGTTTAGTCTCCAATTTAGCTTACTATCCAGTATGAGACCAAGAAAGTTAGCGCTATACGTGGACGCAAGTCTCACCCCCTCCAAGATATCATCGGTGGAATGCTGCGTTTCCTTGTGAATAAGACTAAATGGGTCTTACTGGGGTTAACGTCTAGGCGACATTTATTAGTCCATTTGGTTAACAGAGATAGTGTATGCTGCGTTACCTCGCTGAGAGTTCCTAGGAACTTACCACAGATAGCAATGGAAACTTCATCGGCATTTACGGTCACCTTACAACCCAATTTTTGCAGATCTGAAAGCAGATTGTTGACCGTAATGTTCCAAAGGAACGGTGAGAGCACACCGCCTTAAAGAGTACTAGAGGTACTCCTTAAACACTAAACACACTTAAACGCTACGGCAGACTGACAAGTCCCTGGTTTAGATGAAATCACCCTAGATGTTAACATCAGGTTAATGGGTTGGACCAAAAAGTATCAACATCTAGCCCTATGAAGGCACCGATAATCGTCTCCAGGTTGACATAAATGAACGCACCTTCTATGTCTAAAAAGGTAACTAGAGTAAATTCGCCGTAGCCGAGTGATTTCACTAGGCGCGTTATATTTTACTTACTTACAATACGCAATTGCAACAATGCGTGGAACATTGGTGTTCGTTAGAACTAAACATGGATTCTGTAAAAAGAAATCTACATACTGTCACCTAGCTGAGTTTACCGACTTTGTCGCTAATTCTTTTAACAAGCACCTTGATGTGCATGTTATCTATACAGACTTCTGCAAAGCGTTTGATACTGTCAGCCATAAAATTTTACTTGACAAACTAGTGGCACTTTATTTCTTCTGTTGGCTTATATTCTGGGTTGTCTCCTACCTTCTTAATCGGTCTTCGAGTGTTGTTTTTCAAAATCTAATCTCTGTAATGAACCAACTGCAATGAACCATATTATGGTCTGGTAGTGCTGCTCCCACCGGCAGGTCGAAGCAGCACCCGATGCCTTTTTCTTCGCCAGATGACACAGCTCGACCTTCACGGTCACCATGCATCCTTAGACTTCGTCCCCATGGGCTTCATCGGGTGCCCACCAAACCGTCGGTTACATCTCTTCATCCTTTGCTCAATTGTCTGGTGTTCCTCAGAGGTCTATTCTAGGGCCGTTACTCTTCATACTTCTTCCCCCTCTACTTAGTTCTCTCTCCTTACTTTTACGCTGACGACTGTAATCTTTTTGCTGCGGTTTCCAGTCACGAAAATTGTTTTGCCTTGCAATCCGATATTAATATTTCAGCTTCCTGGTATATTACCAACAACTTGCTCCTTAACGTCCCAAAATGAGCTGTTATGATATACTCCTTAAAGCCTTGTCCCTTATACTTTTCTTATCGTATCAATTCCATCTCACTTGTAGTCGTCCAGTCATTCAATGACCTTGAAGTCGTTTTCGACTCCAAACTTCGCTTCAGCGAACATTACTCCCTCGCTGTCAACAAGGCTACCAAGTTAGCTGGATTCATCTTGCGATGCTCCCATAAATTTAATTCTACCAGTACTACCGTTAACTTGTTTAACTCAGTTGTTCGTAGAATCTTGAAATACGCCTCAGTCGCCTGGTCACCTTCTACTCTTGTTTCTTCCGAGGCATTAGAATCCGTCCTAAAAAAATTCACACGAGCTTTAATGTTCAGGTTTAAACTTCCCTATCTCTCTTATCCTGAGCATCTTAATTTTCTTAATTTAGTGTCTTTAAAGACGGATTTACCTAGATGAATGCTTTCTTTATAAATTATGCTGCGGATTTTTACATTTATCTCTTTCGCGCCACATAACTTTTCAGTTTTCGCCCCACATTACTCGCACTAATGCAATCTTTGACCATCCCACTGCTGAACTTTCTGTTTGTAGGAACTCGTCATATCTCAGAATTATGCACAATTATGACAGACTTGACTTGGTCCTTTACCTACCTCTTTTACTACCTTTAAGCATACAATTTTATATAAGTTATCCATAACTAACATTTAATTTCTTACTTCTTCTTCTTTGTTGTATTTTTTTAATTTTCTTAATTATTATTTCTAATTTACATTAATTTTCCTAAACATTTTATTTCTGGTTTTTTCTGCTTAATTTTAATTCTTTTTTTTCTGGTAATTTCAATTTTCTTGTCATATTACATACTGTATTTTTGAATTCAACTCATGTTCGTTACATATTGTACTGAATATTCATTTAAATAAGAAAAATTACCACCATACTCACCAGGGCACAATCAAAATTATTTCCCAAAGAAATCTGAAAAGCCAATTACCTCTACCTTTATAGTTTGTCAATTCAGCGTGGAAGAATAGGGAAAGTCATTGAACTAAAAAGGATATTAGAACCGCATAAAATGCACCACGAAGCCCGATTTTCACATATTGAAGGGGTGCATCATCGCAGTCATCCCAAATGTTATCATCTCTCTACAATCCAGGTTTTGTATTAAGTCGGTCGGTACAGGGGTCAGGAACAAGGACGCTCATAAATCAGCCCTTACCCACGTATTCGCACGTTGGTTTCAGGTTTAAATGCCATTTGCTCGCTCAATTGTTCATGCGACGGATTAAGCTCACCCCACACCTTATCCTCTTTCCCCTATCAAATGCCTGTGAGGCGCATATGAGGGTATAATAGGTATGCGTCAGGTCGGAATAGGGATGCCGTACCGATATTGAAGGTTGAACATTACTCTCCACTTTTCCATAAAAATTCATGCACGAGCATAACTGTTACTATTAGTATTACTTATCAATTCGAAACTGGTTTTTCATTCAGTCATCTATTAAATGCTCCGGCTGACAACACTGGATTCGATTGGAATCAGACCTAAACCTTACACCTTCGCTGTGAATTTGTATTGCATCAAAATTGCAGGGTATTCCAACTTTTGTCGGAGGGACTAAAAGAATTGTCCCGTGCCTGCGTGATGATCCATCTCGATGTATTCGTCTGTTCAAAAGAACCCTTATTAATAAAGGTGCAACGGCTTCGTCCCGTTTATTTGTTTACATTCGCCGTTTGGATGTATTTGTGCGACATTGTTATATTAAATCAAATTTATACGGAGGGACGTGCAATGTCGTCTCCCATAATATCATAGCGCAAGGTAGGTCGCGTGCCGCGTGCCAACTTTGATTTAACACGGAACCGGTTTCTTGTTTTTTTTCCGTTATTTTTCTCTTGATCCTGGTGCCAATATCCAAATCACAATTTTGTCTCGGGATCGTCTGGTCGGAATGGACGAGTGACGACTTTTGTTGTTGTTAGCGTTTTGTTAGCCTCCACGATGATCATATTTAGTGCAAACAATCGAAAGCTTCCTAGTCGGAATAAGATGAAGATACCTACTTTTTAATAAATGCTAACTACAAAATACGGATATGTACATCCGTATTGTTTCATTTTCCGTGCGTAGTGAATTCAATTTCAATTTCAAAAGGTTTTTTATTCATGAGAGCCTTTACAAAAAATACGTCACTTAATGCTATGTACATTATTCCTTAGTCTCTAATTTGGTTCAAGTAGTGGCTATTTACATTTGGCCTACTAATTCTTCTGTGGCTATTAGCCTTTAAGTGTGTATATATTTATACATTATCTTTTTTTTCTTTTCTTGGGCATTTAACTTACATTTCATAACTGCGTCTTGCTTACTATTAGGTTTGCTTAACCTATTACTTAAAATTTTTTATTTTTATAATAACACTTAAAACTAACTGCTTACGATTAACAAAACAACTAACCTAATTTAACCTAAGGAGCTCGTCAATCGGTAGCTCAATGTCTTCGCCGTTGCCGCCCCCTATATGTGTAGAGGCGACGGAGTAGGTCGGAGCTGTTGGGCCTTACTACATCGCTGGGCCTTAGAATGCTACCCGCTGATGTTGGATTGTGGCGGGTGATGGCGCGTTCGTGTATTGATTTAATGGCTCTATTCGGATGCTCTGAAGCTGTCTCGAAGAAACGTTGAACTAGGTTGGTGACCCTTTGTTCAATTTTCTCGATTCCGGCACAACTGTAGATGACACTGTTGTTATAGTATTTTTTGTTTGTGGTCGAAAATCTCCGGTGTTTTCCCGTACATTGACGCAATATTTTTCGTTCCAAAATAGATATTCTGCTGAAGGCTGTCTTGGAGCAGGTGAGCCAAGTGGGACAGGCGTAGGTTAGAATGGGACGTATAAGGGTCTTGTATAGGATTACTTTGACTTTTAGGGAAAGGCCTCCTTTTTTCGAGAACAAGAAGCGGATTCTTTTATAGCTCAGGTAGGCTTTCAGGCATTTCAGTCACGTAGGGGTTGAACCTAAGGTACTTGTTAAATAGGACCCCCAAGTATTTCAGATAGTCCTTTACGCGGATCACCTTATTGTCGATTATGATTCGAATGCTTTTCGCTTTTTTTCGATGGAAATCCGACCCGGGATATTTAGACGGGTTTCTAAATAGACAAACTTGTGTTTTTGTGGCATTTATTCGGATGCCCCATTTGCAGAGGTATTCCTCCAGTTGTTCCAAATAGCGGTTCACTATTTGGGCCGCTGTGGTTGGGCTGAAATCAGACGCATAGATGAGGGTATCATCCGCGTATTGGATAATACCTGCATCGCTTTCATCAGGAGTCGGTACGTCGGATGTAAAAATGTTGTACAGCACAGGGCCCGTTATCGATCCTTGAGGTACTCCTGATGTGACCGGAAGCAAGTTGGATGTTTCGCCATCGATCACCACACAAAATTGTCTGTCTGCAAAGAAGCTTATTGCCATTCTAATAACTGTCTGAGGGAAACCGAGATTGATCAGTTTGGATATCATTCCTTGAGTCCACACACAGTCGAACGCCTTTTCGAGGTCAAGTGCGCAGATCAGCGTTGGTACATTGTTTCCGCTGTCTAGTTTATCTAGAACTAGATCATGAAGATAAGCTAGTGCGTGCTGCGTTCCATGTTGGGCTCGGAAACCGAATTGGTGATCCGGGATGATTTCTGCTTCCTCGCAGTGGCGAAGGATGAGGTTTAGCCAAATTTTCTCCAAAAGTTTGCCCAGGTTCGAGAGCAGAGAGATTGGTCTGTAATTGCTGGCTTCGAAGCTTTTCCCCTTTTTGTGGATGGGGATGATTTTTGCGATTTTCCATGAGTTAGGAAAGTACCCGTTATTGATGCAATTGTTGTATATTATCAACAAAAGGGTGATTGCTGCCCCTGGAAGTCTCTTTAGCACAATATTGGGGATGTCGTCCAATCCAGTGGTCTTTTTGTTGTTCAGGCTTTTCATGGTCGCTGTTAGATAGCCCCGGTCGATAAAGTTATTTGTGTCCGATGGGCGATCTGAACGGTTAACGTGTGAGAAGAGACAGAGAATCTCAAGGTTGGATTCCTTGTAGCTTAGGATTTCTGAGTTCACATTTTCGACTAACATTGTTCCATTGTCTGGGGGGGGAATGTTTAGTTGGCGCTGGAAGGCGCTTGTGAGTAGATTAAGTTGTTGGTGACGGCTGGTAACCGCTTGTCCATTGGCGGATAAATTGAATTCCCCTCGGTTGTTGAACTTTCCCGACAGTATATCAACCTCCCTATACATATCTGGGCCCGGTCTGATATTTGACAGTCTATCCGAGAGTTGTTGGCTCCTGAATTTGGTCACATTTAGTGAAATTATTGTGCTGAGGGTGTTAATTTGGACTAGGATGCGTCTATAATTCTCGTTTACCCTGTTCCCATACTGGTGGTACGTTCTTTTTAGGTTTCTCCTCTTTATCTTGCAAATTTTCATCAGCAGGACGATGTCTGGCGGGAGCTTATATTTTTTGTATCTAGATGGGGTTATGGTAGTGGTGTGTCTGTCGATTGCGGTGTTGATTGCTCCAGACATTACAGAAATGAAGGAGTCAATTTCAAGGTTACTTAGATTTCGGGAATTGGGGAAGGTGGTTGTTCTCAACTCCCTTCGCACACTCTCTCCAAATTCCGTCCAATCTACGTCCTTGTAGGACTTAAAGGTTCGTGGGGTACACTCAATCAATTCAGCAAAGGATCCTAACCGCAAATTCATCTTGATGGCATAGTGATCAGACATCCCTGGAATTGTTGTGCAGCTGGGTGTTGCTGCCATTTGCTCTAGACCGTGCGATAGCATGTAGTAGTCTAAGATAGAGGAGCTAGAAGGTCTTGTCGGTGTCCGTGGAGATATCAATGCGAATTCGGGCGGGGGGGGGGGGGGGGTTGATTCGTTAAACCAGTTAAACAGTATTTTCCCATTTTGGTTATTGGCTCTGTCTCCCCATGCTATGTGCCTTGAGTTGAAATCCCCTCCAATGATTATGTTGTTGAATTGCTCGGTTAGGCCGTTAATTATGTCTAGATCATGTTTGTAATTACTCGCGTTGGGTCTGGACTTTATATAAATTGACACTAGGAGTATTTTCCTATTGTCTCTACATTTAACGTAGGCAGCAGTTGCCGAACAGTGTCTGAGGGATGGTAGTTTATACTCCTCGTATGCAAAACAATCCCGGATTAGGAGTACTGTCCCGCGATTTGCATCATCCCTAATACAGTTAAAATTTGTGAAGTGCAGTTTGTGTCGACTGTTCAACCTAGATTCTGATATGCAGACAAAGTCTGCCTGAGCAGAGTCCACTAGCTGTTGCGCCGTTGCTCTTTGCGAATGTGAGACCAGAGATCTTGCATTGAAGGCCAACATCCTAACTTCCATTGACGGAGTTCAGGATGGTGGTGATCGTAGTCACCTTCGTCTCTGCGCTGGCAGTGGAAGCGATAACAGCGCGAAGCAGTTCGTCTATCGTAGCGTTACTCTTATTATTTTTCTGGGATTGTGGCTGAGGGGTTGTAGTTGTGGCCCGTGCATATGAGGTTCCGTTCCGAACGAAACTTGTTGGGATCTTTTCCTGCTGTTTATTAACCTTTGCTAGTTTGTTTGTTGCCCTTGTTTTCTGCCTCTCAAGCCACTCTTTATAAGCTGGGCAGCCCTTGAAACTAGCCGGATGACCTGGGTTGCCACAGTTGCAGTAGTGCGTAGTGAAACATTTCAAGTATATACATATGTAGCCCAGGCAAATTAAACCAAAGTGAAACCGGAAAGTAAAGGGCTTCGCCCGCAATCCGAGGGTTTTGTAATGTCCCATGCCAATAGGAGATGAACTTTCTTACTCTTGGAGATGCTTAACCATTCATGTTAAGACGACATTGCAAATTGCAAGCTTGCGTAAAAAAAGGCACTTTTTGCCTCCTCAATCCAAATATTGGGCGGCAACGCCCCTTCAATCTTTCAGGCACAAATATTGTTTCGCAAGGAAAGCGATCCTCACTCGACTTTGTAATGAACCACCTGCAATGAACCATATTATGGTCTGGTAGTGCTGCTCCCACCGGCAGATCGAAGCAGCAGCTGATGAGTAGTGATCTGTTGGTGGTACGAAATCAGAAGCCGAGGGTCCCATTACACCCGGACCCAGATTCGACCGCGTGGGCGTCTGATCCGTGCGCCAACCATTCCATCCTTATCGACTATTTTTTTATTCCCCATTTTTACCTCCCGTGTTTGTGTTGTCTTCCCCAGGCCTATGAATTTTTGTTAATACGTAAAGGACAGGGGCAACGAGCGATGAAAACCCCGCCCACATCTCCCGAACTGAGCTACAGCAAGCATAGGCCGCTGCTTAGCTCGTTGAGGGGCCTTTTTCTTCGCCAGATGGCACGGTCCGACCTTCACGGTCACTATGCTACCTCGGCTCCGTCCCCACGGGCATCTTCGGATGCTCACCGAACCGTCCGTTACATATTTGGCGCCCAACGTGGGGCCCATTTCTGGTACAGAACAGGACTAAGAAGGACCTCTTTGGGTTCCTTTTTAGTCCTTCCACCGATTTGTATCCCCACAAGCACATTAAGGCTGCTTGCTCTAAGTCTTAGGACTTAGCCATTTTTACTTCACGTATTTTCCCTCCAAGTAGCTGTGCTTTCCTCTGTAGCACCCCAATCCTTCCTTTAGAGTAGATTATCCTTTTAGAATCAGTTCAACAAGGCAATCCTGGTGTTGTGTTTGTCTTTTGTGGTTTAGCCACGTATTTAAGGCCTCCATAAATGCTTCGAATTGCCGGCATTTGGAGCATCTTCGGTGACCGGACAAAGCCCGGAGGAGCCCTGGATACCTTTTTGTTTGCCAGGATTGTCCTTCTAAGTAACTTAAAATTTATATTTGAAGTACAATTGTTTTTGTCTTTACCACTGTTTTTATTACTATTCCTTACGCGTTTCGTTTTTTCAAACATCTTCAGAGGAATGGTTACATTTTTGTGCAAAATGGACTTGTATACTACGGAACTTAATTCTAAGTTGCTACCTGCTATAAAAGTGACAAAGGTAATTAAGGGCGTTACGCTTATACCTGCGAGAATTTTAGGTTTAAAAGTCGGGAACGGTTGATGTCGGTATGGTCGTTGAGAAGGTCCTTTCCAGGTATCCGACTGATTCTATTAATTTCCAAAGCTTCCAGCAGGTCAAGCTTTTTCCCCTTCGAACAAACGTGCAATATTTCTGGATTAAAATCGACTCCAATATTATGACCTGACTCCTTAAGATGTTCATGGAAGTTTGAAAACTTCGATCCCCCCATATGTTCCTTGAACCTCGTTTCAAAGGACCGTCCTGTCTGACCGACGTAGGTTGCCGAACATTCGGGGCATTCCAGTTTATAGACTCCCGGCTTTTTGAAACGTTCGGATCGAGGTTTTGCGTTCAATAACCTTTTACCAATGGTATACCCCCCTTGGAACGCCGGAGTAAGACCTTCTTTCCTGAAGAAATTCCCTACTTCTTCGGACAGTGCGGGAATGTACGGCAGTGAAATGAACTTTTCGGAGCGCTCCACTGAGCTATTGGGATACACCATGTTTCGCGTTACCTGAATCCTTTTCTTGTCAATCAATTTCTCTATTGTCCTCACTTGGTATCCGTTATTAGCAGCTATAGTTTTTATGGTGTTGAGTTCATTCTCTCGATTTGAGTCGGACATGGGGATTTGAAACGATTTAAGTTCCGTAGTATACAAGTCCATTTTGCACAAAAATGTAACCATTCCTCTGAAGATGTTTGAAAAAACGAAACGCGTAAGGAATAGTAATAAAAACAGTGGTAAAGACAAAAACAATTGTACTTCAAATATGAATATCAATTACCACAAAGTTGAAAAATCGTCAATTGAATACATCAAAACGGCAAGTCGAGCCGATTTAACGACGATATTCTACCGGTTACATTGCAAAATAAGGAAAGCTACGCAGACCATTTGGTTTATAAACCAATGCCGAAAACTCAACCTTGTACCCAATTTTGTGAAGATCTCATGTGCTGTAAAGAATTCCGTGGCAAAACGAGTAGTCGAAAAGTGTCATACTATATACCTTAAAGAGGAGAAGAACTTTTGGCAAGCCCGCAGAGACGTCCTCTATCATTATGTTAAAGTCGCACATTCCGAGCTAACCGCGATGTTGCATCAAGTGGAGTTCGACATTCTGGATAGTTGGATACGGGAGAAACTATCCGAACTATCATCGAAAAGGGCTGATACTCATCAGCGTAAACTACAGCGGTTGTTGAAGAGCCAAAAGAAACCTGAGGTAACAGTATCTACCACTAACCGTCCTCCTTTCTTTTCTAGGTTTGTCAATCTTTCTGAGGTCGAATTCACACCCACTGAAACAGTTCTTTTGGAGAAGGGACATAAATTTTCCCCCGTAGCGGATACCCACGAAAATACGAAAAACATTCTGGCCGTGCATTCGGAGTTAGGGATTCTTCGAAATGAAAAGGATATTCCAACTCCCAATCTCCTTCGCGAACAATTGGCGAAAATCATATCGAATTTCAAGGATTTGTCCCACAAAAATAAGGCCACATCAACGATAAAACAGCTCCGCAATAAAATCGATGAGAATAATTTAACAATTACCAAAGCGGATAAGGGGAGCTCGATGGTCGCGTTGTACAAGACGGAATATATTGCCAAAATGCAATCGGCTATTTCCAAACTAAATACTGAGGAACTCCGAAAAGACCCAACACCAAAATTTGTGAAGGACTTGAAACAATCGGTTTTGAACACGTCTGCTTTCTTCAGTAGCGAATACGAGAAAAGGAAGGTTATTCCAATGAATACGGAGGCCCCCAGGATGTACGGTTTGGTCAAAGTCCACAAGGAAGGAAACCCTTGTCGGCCCGTAGTCCCTTATACCACAGCCCCGGCATATCATCTTGCCAAGGCAGTCAACGATAAAATTCGCCAACTTACCCAATTCCAACCGAAAAACGGAGTCCGAAACTCGGCCGAACTTGCATCTAAACTACGGGCTCTTCCGCGCAAGATGGACAACATCAAGCTAGTCTCCTTCGATGTATCCAACATGTTTTCAAATATTCCCTCTAATGAATGTCCAGCCTTAGTAGAAGCGTTATTAGCCGACAGGGATATTGGTCCAAACGAGAAACGAGACGTAGTGAATTTACTGGAAACCTGCCTACAGCAAAATTATTTTGAATTCGAGGGCAAGACGTATCTGCAGCGTACTGGGTTACCCATGGGCTCTCCACTGAGTCCTCTTCTAGCCGAGATCTACATGGATAAATTCGAGACAAACGTGTTGTCATCCTTGCTTTCCAGGAAACATATTGCATTCTGGTTTAGGTATGTCGACGATATTCTGGTGGGTTTCTTAGGGACGGATAGACAACTCGACGCATTTCTGACATCTTTAAATGCATATAATAAGAATATCCAGTTCACCGTGGAGAAGAGTGTCGACAACAATATTAACTTTTTAGACCTGAGTATCACGTACACGAATAAGGAGTTCAGTTTCACAATTTTCCGGAAGCCTACTTTTACCGACGTGACTATACCGGAAGACTCGTTTTGCTCATGGTCACACAAAATAGCAGCGTATAGGTCGATGATTCATAGAGCGTTTCAAATCCCCATGTCCGACTCAAATCGAGAGAATGAACTCAACACCATAAAAACTATAGCTGCTAATAACGGATACCAAGTGAGGACAATAGAGAAATTGATTGACAAGAAAAGGATTCAGGTAACGCGAAACATGGTGTATCCCAATAGCTCAGTGGAGCGCTCCGAAAAGTTCATTTCACTGCCGTACATTCCCGCACTGTCCGAAGAAGTAGGGAATTTCTTCAGGAAAGAAGGTCTTACTCCGGCGTTCCAAGGGGGGTATACCATTGGTAAAAGGTTATTGAACGCAAAACCTCGATCCGAACGTTTCAAAAAGCCGGGAGTCTATAAACTGGAATGCCCCGAATGTTCGGCAACCTACGTCGGTCAGACAGGACGGTCCTTTGAAACGAGGTTCAAGGAACATATGGGGGGATCGAAGTTTTCAAACTTCCATGAACATCTTAAGGAGTCAGGTCATAATATTGGAGTCGATTTTAATCCAGAAATATTGCACGTTTGTTCGAAGGGGAAAAAGCTTGACCTGCTGGAAGCTTTGGAAATTAATAGAATCAGTCGGATACCTGGAAAGGACCTTCTCAACGACCATACCGACATCAACCGTTCCCGACTTTTAAACCTAAAATTCTCGCAGGTATAAGCGTAACGCCCTTAATTACCTTTGTCACTTTTATAGCAGGTAGCAACTTAGAATTAAGTTCCGTAGTATACAAGTCCATTTTGCACAAAAATGTAACCATTCCTCTGAAGATGTTTGAAAAAACGAAACGCGTAAGGAATAGTAATAAAAACAGTGGTAAAGACAAAAACAATTGTACTTCAAATATGAATATCAATTACCACAAAGTTGAAAAATCGTCAATTGAATACACTTAAAATTTATTTACACAGTATTGCATTTTTCTATTGTTCATGTGCTCAGCAGCTTACAGAGTTTATGAGTGAATTACGGCAAGGAATGCAGTGTTGTGCCTCTGCTGGCCTCAGAATTCTTTGTAACCTGTTGATCATCTGAATAGTTGCGAAATGTAGTATTTTTTTTCCTGCTTTGCTAATTTTTCCCCTCTACAATGGTTGTCGGCTGACTCCGGTACCCAGCTCGCTCCTGTTTTGTTTTGTCTTTTCTAGCAGCACACTTTGTCCTCAGCTTCTTCTTCTTCCTGGCAGGCCTCGAAGTAGAAGCTGTCCTGTAATGAACCACCTGCAATGAACCATATTATGGTCTGGTAGTGCTGCATGCACCGGCAGATCTATGGCAGCACCTGATGAGTAAGGATCTGTCGGTGGTACGAAACCAGAAGCCGAGAATCGCTTTACACCTGGATCCCAATTCGAGTGCGAGGGCAAGCGAGCCATCCGCAAACCATTCCGTCCTTATTGCCTCATTTTTTTTATTCCCCATTTTTACTTCCCTTGTTTGTGTCGTCTTCCCCAGGCCTAAAATTTTTATTGATACGTAAAGGACAGGGGCAACGAGCGGCGGAAACCCAGCTCACGTCTCCCGAACTAAGCTACAGCAAGCATAGGCCGCTGCTTAGCTCGTTGAGGGGCCTGTTTCTTCGCCAAATGGCACGGCCCGACCTTCACGGTCACTACGCTACCTTAGGCTCCGTCCCCACGGGCATCTTCGGATGCCCACCAAACCGTCCGTTACATATTTGGCGCCCAACATTGAGCCCATTTCTGGTCAAGAACAGGACTAAAAGGGACCTCATCGGGCTTCTTTATAGTCCTTCCACCGTTATGCATCCCCACAAGCACAGTAATACCTTTGACACACGTTATGCCCGAATGATCATGCCGTGAATGATGAATTGCTGTGGTGCGCCTCATATGTGGTGGAAATAAATTAAAAATGCGAATGAAATATCAGTTTGATTGTCGGATCGTTTATTTATCGCGACAGCGGACATTTGTAAACTTGGCGTACCACTCTAACTTAACAAACATCATTCAAACGAGCTATTTATCAGTGACAGCTACAAGTGCATCTCTATCCAAATGGGTCGCGGGTTCGATCCCCAGCAAACTCTCATCTTTTTTTCCTTTTTTTTGTTCCATTGATATTTTTAGTAATCCTATTGAAAATGTATTATATAATAATAGGCATGGGTCCATCAGAGCAAGAGGTAATATTAGTTTACCAATGAATTTGGCTGAGTGACAGAAACACAAGCGTGCCAACATCGACATATTACGTTCTACACGACACCAGAGCCATCTGTTGTGTTATGCATGTGGAATTTATTGAGGGGTTATAGCGTGTAGGGCAGCCACCCAAATAATCTATCCCGGTTAATGTTGTTGGTGTAACGCGTGTGTTATTTTACCCTACAAGCGATAAATTCCCAAAAAAACACGCCTACTATATGTACTGTGAACGTCATTCCCACTGTCATTGCGAAATCGGCTTAGCACTGATTTTTTGAATAAATATTGTGTATTTCGGTTAGCAACGAGTGAATATTATTTTTATTGCATGGCAACGGGTGAATATTTTTCCTACTCAATTAAAATTTGTCGGATAGGTGGCACTGCATACACAAAGAAAGAATTACGTTTACTATGCCAATTGAAATTCGCGAACTATCATTCGGACGATGATCGAATGATCATTCGCAAGACACAGGAAATTGAATTATTATTCGAATGGGAATGATCATTCGATTGCGTCGTCTGTCTAAGGTATTTATTAGCCATCTTTACTTCACGTATTTTCCCTTCAAGTAGCTGTGCATTCCTCTGTAGCACGCCCATCCTTCCTATAGGGTAGTTTTTCTTTTTAGAGTCAGTTCAACAAGGCAATCCTGGTGTTGTGTTTGTGTTTGTCTTTTGTGGTTTAGCCACGTACATACCTAAGGCCTCCATAAATGCTTTGAATTGTCGGCATTTGGAGCATCTTCGATGTCCGGACAACGCGCGGAGCAAGCGTGGGTACCTTTCTGTTTGCCAGGATTGTACTTTCACGTCAGTTTAAAATTGTAGTCCAGATGGCGCAACGGTTAGCACGTTCGCCTTCTACGCACTGGGCCCCGGTTCCATTCCTATACTGACTATGAGCCCACTCAACTGTTAAATGAGTACCCATTTATGGGGTAAATAACTCGGTTGAGCGTGTTGCTGATCACACACCTCTGTACAAGACAGACCGTCACGATCTAGAAAATGAGATGATGCTAACTCATCTGGAGGCCATGGTTCAAATTGGAGTGTTGCGCCAGTTATTTATTTTATTTATTTAAAATTTTTGATTGCCTAGTATTGCATTTTTGTATTATTCATGTATTCAGCAGCTTACAGAGTTTATAAGTAAATTACGGCAAGGAATGCAGTGTTACGCCTCTGCTGGCCTCTGGATTCTCTGCAACCTGTTGATCATAAGAATAAGGTAGTTTTTTTTTCTCTTGGTAATTTTTCCCCTACAATGGTTGCCGGTTGACTCCGGTGCCCAGTTCACTTTTGTTTTCTTTTATAGTTAGCAGCACACTCTGTCCTCAGCTTCAACTTCTTGGCAGGCCTTGAAGTAGGGGCTGCTCGCTGTAATGAGCCACATCCAATGGACCATATCCTGGTAGTGCTGCTTGCACCGGCAGACTATGGCAGCACTTGATGAGTAAGGATCTGTCGATGGAACGAAATCAGAGGCCGAGAATCGCGTTACACCAGGATCCTAATGCGAGTGCGAGGGCAAGCGAGCCATCCGCAAACCATTCCGTCCTTGTCGCCTCATTTTCTCTATTCCAAATTTTTACCTCCCTTGTTTGTGTTGTCTTCTCCAGGCCTGTGAATTTTTATTAAAACGTAAAGGACAGGGGCAACGAGCGGCGGAAACCCCGCTCAGGTCTACTGAGCTACAGCAAACATAGGCCACTGGTTAGCTCGTTGAGGGGCCTTTTTCTTCGCCTGATGGCACAGCCCGACCTTCACGGTCACTATGCTACCTTAGGCTCTGTCCCCACGGGCATCTTCATATCCCCACCAAACCGTCCATTACACCCTCCTCGGCGCCCTTCTTGGCGTTCTCCTCGACACACTTTCTTAGCGCTCTTAAACATTCGTCTCTTTGTAATGGAGAACAGAATCACTAAACCACAGAACCCTAAAACCATTCAACTAACAATATTGCTGACGGAACTTTAGGGAATGTATCGTCCGGGATAGAGTTCGTTTCAATAATATTTAGATCCATGCAAAAAATCACCTCACTTGGCGAATTTTTTAAAGAGTTATGAGCAAAAATCTTATAAGTAGGGCAAAATGGGTTCTTTATCGGAAGTACCGTACGCTTCCTACCAATCATTTTTTTTTTACAGAAGAGAATTAGAGATTTTCTACAACCATCCGGTCGGGAGATATATATATATTTTCAATTCATTTGTAGGAGAGGTAGGCGTTCCTTTGGTCGGGTTAATTATCGGGTTCATTATTTTATTTACAAATTTATAAGTTTTTACTACAAATATTTGAGCAATATTTCAAGTCTCTAGCTTCTTTATGTCAAACAATTTCGAGCAAAAACCTTGTATAAACGGACACACAAAAGTCGTCCTTTCTCAAGAACCCCAGTGGTCAGGAAGATCCAATTCATACATGCCAAGCAGTACTTTAAATTGACACTAATTTCATTACTGCTGGTTCAACGACCAGCTTCCATGCAAAAATGCCCATCCTCCTTTTAAATTCTTTACGCGATGTCATTTTCATTGGACAAGTCGTCCAATGCAAGAGCTTCCATACATTTTCAACATTAGAAAACTACATAATGTGCAGAAATGGTTTCCGCGTCCAACAGATAATTCTTGATCAGCATCCACAGGAGAACAACCTACTAAAATCTCAGGGAAATCGGAGGTGAAGTAGTTAATCTGCATAATTGCCTTTTTTTACTCACCGCTACTTTGAAATTAATAATCTATGGACAGTTCACGTAGGCGATCATTCATGGGCATCAGCCAGCCAAGCCCACCTAGCAATTGAACCGAACTATGTATTCACACCTGACCAACGACAAGCCACAGCCAGTTTCCACGCCAGCAGCAAACATCAAAGAGAAATCCTCTTCCACTCGTTCGCACACATGAGATTTTCCCACAGCCATGCATTAATATCATATCTACCCTCACTTGTTGGAATTCTGACGAGCAATGCAACAAAAACCGAACAGAACGAGTTGGTTGCCAGCGTAGGCAAGATAAGGAATAAATTTCGGAAAGTCCACAACCACGCCACTGGCTTTTGAGTACAGCGTGCCCTGTCCCTTTTACACCACGCACTTGCGGTAAGTGCAACTGTACGTTCACGAAAGGCAAGACGGCCGAACAACAACCAAATTCCCGTAAGATCTTCATTCCACTTGAAGATGATACCTTTAAGCTCCACCTACTTGAGAAGGTGCCCATTTGCACTGGCTAGCAATAGTAGGTGGGCTACGGCGACGCCAACGGTAAGTGGCCTAAAACACACAAGTGAAAAAGTGTGTCTGGTGGTGGGGGAGAACAAAATGCTCGGCAACTTCTCTCAACGAAATGGTTGAATAGAAAATTTCGGTCGTGCCGCGTGTCTCAAGAAGCTGATGCTGTCCCGCTCTCGCTACCACTGCGTTCGTGATATGGTCAGGTTGTTTTTGGAAGATTTAACAAAGGATTGGCGTGTTGGTGCCCATGCAACCTAGTGCTATCTCGTTTCAACCAATGGCGATGATGAGCCGAAATGAATGGAATGAATGACGCGTACAGCTGAAATGGTGACTGCTGGCCGGGCATTGGTACAATTATACCATCATGGAAGTCCATTACTGTTTTATAGAGGAACACATTTTTACTTTGAAATGAGCAACTGAGAAAAATTAGTTAAATGAGGTTAACATTACGTACGCATTTATGTTAATGTACAGTCATTTTCATATTTCGACTACGCAAATCGAAAAGAAAAGTGTCGAATGAAATCAAAATAACTTCTTCAATTTACATTATTCCAGAATGAAATTTAACTCACATGTTAGTGAGTAATAATAGTAATAAAAAATTAAAAAAAAAAGGAAAAGGCCGCAGTACTTTGCACATGCTAAAATGCGGTATTGTACACTCCATAGTTTTTTTTTATAAATTTAATGATCTCTGTCCGCTTTTGTTTCTTTCAATCCAAAAACTCCATAGAATTACAATACATATGGAAACCATTTTCTTGAGCCTTGGCTGTCAAACTCAGTTCAAACTGACAGCGAAGGACCATTTTCGTAGGCCGCAGAAGTGGTTTCGGGTGGGAGAGGGGAAATCAGTTTTGGTGTGAGGAACGTACGCTCATGTATAATACGTAAACCAAAGGAAGAACGTTCCCGCCAGCGGGCATTTCAGCAGCGACACCTGGTGGTTGGGCACCTCGGTTCGGAGAGGGATACGTGCTATTTCAGAGTTCAGGTATCTACTGTAGGCCGTCCCTATACTACAAGTTCTTATTCAGATGTCTCGGCTAGAGTAAATTACTGTACTAGAAGATTCAGAGAAGAAGAAGCGAGTGGAGAAGACAAACGACCGAAATGGACAGAAAACACGTCACAGTATCGCGAGGTCGATCCGAACGGACACCCCCATCTCGGGCGTGGCAGCCTAGATCCGGGAATATGGGGAAGAACAACATCGCGACCTCACTAGTGCTACACAGCCGAATAGGGTGTTCTGCTAAACGTTGGCACTGAAAGCAGGCAGGACATCTTTTCCTATTACGGAATTAGCACATCTTGTTAGTTTTCCCAATACATTTATTGTATGATACACGATCCCACATCAAACGAGAGAATAAAGGGGAGTACAATATTACTATATATTAATAAAATTACATCAGGAGAGAGCAAATTCAAAGTGTTTCTGAAGTTTGAATATTGAATATGTAGGTGTCAGTACACGTATGCCGCGGAAATTTGGAAGTTTTGAATAAGGTGGTGTCAAGTGTCGAGTGCCAGGTAATTCCTTTGCCCTCTTTAACATAACGATAAATTTCAGCTTTGAGGTGTTTTTGTTTCCCCATTTTTTTGGCCTGTGGAGATGATATTTAGGCCGTTGATTTGAAAACGAAATTGACACCTCTGGGCTCACACATCAAACTAGAATATCAGGCAAAACCATGATATATTGCAAGTATTACCTGTTAAAACAATACAAACCGAAAAAATATGTTAAAGGAGGGAGAGAGGGAGTAATAACATTTAACTAACATTTACAAAAATATTAACAAGTCGAGGAACAAACCAACAATAATATAGTAGTCCGGACAACGTTAACAGAAGCATGATTAGAAGCGTATGCCGCACGGAAATAGTCTTATATCTGTCAAGAATTGGAAATATTAGTTGCAATTTACGCTGATCGTTAGAATCGTGATCACGTATATTATGGACAGTATAACGCCCTTTGTCATTACTTATATGTAAACTTCTTTTTTTTTTGCCCTGGGATACATTCTTTTCATTCTGATTTTAATTAAATAATTGCGAACTAACATCTGAGTAAAATTTCATTTTGAAATAATGTAGTAATAATAATAAATAAAACAGACTAGAGTTATCCACATGGTACGCACTGCGACGGTGCGATCCATTGTGCCATAACCTTTAGTTAATCCAAAAGACCCTTAACCAGCCTGATAAAGGCTAGTAAGTCCTTTGTGGGGCACTCCTAATGACAGCGGAGCGCATAATGCTTCCTCCAAGAAGCCTGATCCTGCAACGAGCGAACGCCGGGCATTGACAGAGAAGATATTTGGTGGACTCAATGTCCTCCAGGCAAACCAGCATTCCGTTTTAGTGGACACTGGACAGACTCATTTTGTTTAGGTGATATCTTACCCAGTGGTGTCCTGAGAGGTAGCCCATTAACAACTTTAGGTCCGCTCTCCCGAGGCGGCTACCTTCTGTGAGACCATAGGGGGTAGTTAGATTAAGAAGAAGAAGATTATATTATTCCAGTACCGTAGTTCGTTAGTTAATTAGTAGTTCGTCAACAGCCCAGCTCAGACCACAGTAGGGATCGTGCCCGTAGAATTTCGTGGATGAGCCTATTCTGGTGAGTTCATCCGCAGCTTCGTTGCCATAAATGCCCCGATGTCCTGGTACCCAACAAACAGTAGCCCGGTTAGTGTTTGTAAGACACTGAAAAGTATCAAAATACTCCTTCACGAGTTTCGCTTATAGTTTTTGTGAAGAGAGATGGTTGCCTGACTGTCAGTACAGGTGGCAATGTTAGTGCCACTGAGATTCTTATGCAGAATTTCTTTGACGCAGGCCTCGATGGCATGGATCTCGGCTTGGAAAACGTTGAATCAGACGCCCATGGCTATGGACATCCTGGTGTTCGGCCCAAAAACCCCAACACCAATACCTTGCCCCGTCTTTGACTCAGGACAAGAATTTTCAATATCCCATTCTGAGCGGTTAGGGATAAGGACCGAAAATTTCCTACCGAAGTAAAATTCCGTAGTCATGTAATCTGATCTCGAGCCAATCGCCATGTCATGAATCCGTTCCAGAATGCTCATGTGACCCTGATTGTACACATGTGCATGCACAAGTCGAATGCACTCTAAGAGCGCTTAGAGCCGCAGATTCCTGAATGAAAATGTGCAGCTGAGTAAGTCCAATAATCACCTCTGGCGGGCAAGTATGTATGGTTCCTGCTATACCAAGGCATGCGCTGTAGTTTGCTACATAACTGTATGCTGGAACGCTGTCGAGTTTTGGGCCACCATACAAGCGCAGCATAACTCACTGCTGATCGCACCAGCATCAAATACAAGCACAACCACTCAGTCATTTTCGGAGTGAGTTCCCAGGCCGATGTTGCCTTAGCATGGTGCAGGTTAGCTTGGACCACCCTAATGGCGCTCATAATGCTCATATGAGGTCGAGCGGTTGGCAGGGAAATATTCACATATTGACGCAGAAGACTTCGGCGCTGACACAGTAAGATTCTTGCTGATGAAGAGTTGTTGAGCTCTTCAAGAAATTAATTTATCTGCTCGCACATTTGGGTGATGTCATAATCGGTTGCCAAAATCGAACAGTCATCAGCGTAACTGACGATTTCAAGTCCGTCAGGTGGCGTCGGAAGTCCTGACATATATATTAGGTGTACAACTTTGCTTCTGCCGTTTTCCGGCAGACGGCTGCATCGGCGAGGGCTGGTCAAAATACGTAGTTCAAAAGTGTCACAAAGTGAGTTTGGACGTCTGTAAACGTATCGACATCCTCGCATTAGTAAAAGTTGTTCGCATTTTTAATAAGATTCGCGATTCAAAATGTCTGTTTTCGAGCCAAGTTCTCGTCATTTAAGGGAAGTTTTGATCTTCTGCTTCAATTTGAAAAAACTGCAGCTGAGGCTCATCGAATGCTCTCAGATACTTACGGTGAGGTTGCTCTGAGTGACAGAACAAGTCGTGAGTGGTTTCAACGTTTTAAAAGTGGCGATTTCAATGTCGAGGACAAGCATGGTGGTGGGAGAGAAAAAATTTTCAAAGACGACGAATTGAAAGCACGGCTCGATGAAGATTCGTGTCGAACACAAGAATAATTAGCTGAATTACTGAGCCATGGGCATGATTCAGAAACAAAGGAAATTGGGTTCCGTATGTAACGGACGATTTGGTGGGCATCCGAAGAAGAATTGACCGTGAAGGTCGGGCTGTGCCATTTGGCGAAGAAAAAGGCTCCTCAACGAGCTAAGCAGTGGCCTATGCTTACTGTAGCTCAGTTCGGGAGATGTGGGCGGGGTTTTCGCCGCTCGTTGCCCCTGTCCCTTACGTATTAACAAAAATTCATAGGCCTGTGGAAGACAACACAAACAAGGGAGGTAAAAATGGGGAATAAAAAAAATAGTCGATAACGATGGAATGGTTGGCGGACGGATCAGACGCCCATGCGGTCGAATTTGGGTCCGGGTGTAGTGGGACCCTCGGCCTCTGGTTTCGTACCACCAACAGATCACTACTTATCAGGTGCTGCTTCGATCTGCCGGTGGGAGCAGCACTACCAAGTACCATAATATGGTTCATTGGGGGTTCATTACACGTACGAGTTAAAACCGAGAGATATTTAACGGCGATTATTTGCATGTGAACGACTGCTTCAAAGGCAGAATCTGAAGGAATTTCTACATCGCATCGTTTCCGGGGACGAAAAATGGGTCCGTAACGATAATCCCAAGCGCAGAAAGTCATGGCGAATGCCCGGACATGCCTCAATGTCGACGGAAAAACCGAATATTCACGGCGCCAAGGTTATGCTTTGCATTTGGTGGGACCAGCTCAGTATGATATACTACGATACGACCTACTGAAACCGAATGAAACTATCACAGGAGATCGGTACCGAACGCAATTGATGCGTTTAAGTCGAGCATTAAAGGAAAAACGACCTTAGTACCAAGAGAGGCACGACAAAGTCATCCTTCGGCATGACAATGCTCGGCCACACGTTGCAAAAGTGGTCAAGACATACTTCTCTCTCAGTTGCCCACAAGGGGTTACCTTGTGGGGCATAGCGCGTCAACTATTCCATGTGGCCCAATTGACGTTTCAACGGGATAAACTGGTTTCGGAGCATGCACCTCCTGCACATCCATGGCTATGAACGTCGTCGTGGACGGGATTCGAACCCGAAACGCCGGTAGTCAAACATGAGACTGATGCCCTCAACACACTGCGCTACCGGTCGCCCCAAGACATACTTGGAGACCCTGAAATGAGAAATCTTGCCCCACCCGCCGTACTCCCCATACATCGCTCTTTCCGACTACCATCTGTTTCGTTTCATGGCGCACGACCTGGCTGATCAGAATTTTCGTTAGTACGAGGATCGAAAAATGGATCCAATCATGGATCGCGTTAAAAGACGCCTCCTTTCTCCGAGATGGAATCCGAAAATTGCCGGAGATACGGGCGAAAGTTGTCGCTAGCGATGGACAGTACTTTGAATAATACATCTGTAAGTACTTTTGGACAATTAAGCTTTTAATTCCGGGAAATAACGGCGGAAGCAAAGTTGTACACCCAATAGATTGCAATTTTCAAGGTGAGGGTTCCATTTCCTTCTCCTCTGAACTGCTACTTGGTTATAAATATCAAGGTTTAATTCTTTGATGCGAGGATCATCAGCGTCGAAGGTGGTCTTTACTGGCCTTCCAAACCGATCACATTCAGAAAATATATAAATAATAAGTTAAAGAAGTTGTTTTTATTTCAATTCTAATTTTCTTTGCGATTTGCATTGTAGAAATAATTTTGAAATTGACTGTGTAAACATTACTTTGTGATTATTTATATTCATTTTAATTTCAAATGTAATGAATCGAATTAAATGAAAGAATATATATTTTCGTAATATAATAATAAGGCATTCATTCACATTCTGTTTCTTACCGACTTGGATCAGTGCGTTTTTCTAAGATCATCCCTCCTCTACTGACCGTCCGACAGTAGTACAGCACACAGTACAGCAAAGGGGTTTGTTTGTTTTCTGAGCTCTCCTTATTAAACTTGTTTTTACCAATCCATAAACACCACGAATACACTTAACCCCGCAACATGCACCTACACACTCACTAACACTCGTTCACATTTTGTTACAAACAACCCCTTCGTGGATAGTCTCCCGATGAAATTATTACAACCAAGTGAAGTTCTTCATGCCATTGGGGATGAGAATTGGAATGTAAACAACGAAAGGTGATTCCGCCCGTGTGTCGTATCTTGCTCAATGTTCAATTGCCAAAGTATATGTGAAATGTGTACGCACGATGCGAAGAGAACCAGGCACGCACACAAATGTGCAGAAGCCGAACCCCTCCTTGTAGATTTCGTAGGCGCTTTGAATGCTACGACGCGTGCTGTATGTGTATGTGCGTTGCCGTTATGGTGCACGGAGTCATGTGTAGGACGTCGTGTATAGTAAAATATACAAATCACCGTTTTTCCTTCCTCCCTTTCAAAAGGTTCTCTTTTGGCCTTTTGACACCATTATAAGTTCTTACGGTACTTTTCCCTATGTACACAGTACACATTTTAACGGCACGTATATTGTAGAGTTAGAGTAGTGCCCATTTACTACGCAGGGGAGGCTCTCTGACGAGTGACGAGAATAATAGACACATCGAGACGCAAGGGATGTAACCGCCTGGCGGAGCATCAGCGAGTATCGTCGTCATCACGGCAGCATGGCAGAAACGGAAGATTGTGCACGGCAGGGAATGGCTTTTTGTATACAGCAATAGCAACAAAATCAAGCAGACGGAGGCTGTGGCCGAGACAACAACGACTACGTCGCAAACGTCAACGACGTTCACCGTGAGCTTTAGTTGGTAGTAGCGACTTGAATGTCGCCGCGTTAACACGATTTCGGGGAATTTTGCGTGCCATCCTTCCGCTCTCACCGGACAGTAGTGATTTGATAACACAACAAAGCACAAATAGAATTCAAACGAGTTTTCTTGGAAGTTTTAAAAAATAAATTAAGTTAATTACGTCGCATTCCCTTATTTGCCTTCTTCGTAATCAAGCCCCCGCGTGGTTCCCGTACTGTGATTTGCAACTAATTTTTTTCTACACCAATACCTGTGCGGGAGACATCGCTGATCACAGCCTCCTGTTTCGTTCAGTTTGTTCGCAGCACTGTGTCGCTCGACCATATCGCTGGCCATACACTGGTGACACTATACAGAGACCAGTTGAACAACTCTATTCGTGTTTTGTTTTTGAATCGGACATCGGGGACCTGTGCCTACCTCAGTGCCAAAGGTAATTTCGGGGAGCAAGGTGCAAAAACAAATTGTGAAAACGGTATACAGTGTTTATTTTTGACGATGATGAGACAGTTGTAATTTGTGCTCGCAATACGCTCAAGTGCAAAAGTTTTTTTTTTATAAATTCGTATTGTGTCGGTGCGTTCCTTGAGACCCCTGGGTGAATCACGATTTTTACCAAAATGTCTTAAAATGAGATGTGACCTATCTGGAAAAGTGATGAAGCCCGCTTGGAAAATGTACAGCCCCAATCACTGACACAGTCGTTCATGTGAACAATTTTGATTCCAGAGTGGTGTACAATAAGAACAATAAGAAAACGTATAGTCAGTAGAATAAGTACCCAAAATACAAACCATTCCAATGTTGTCTTGCTTGGTGCCACCGCGTTTCGGACAAGAGGACCAAATTATGCCATCGTCTACAGCATTTTCATTGCAATGTGAGTATGAACACTTTTTTAATTCAAGTGGTATAAAAATTCCTTATAAGTAATAAATGATTATCACAACGGACCTATTTGAGGTCTAAGTGAGCTGTGTTTTGTCACAGCAGCCCATCTACCTAATAAATTATTACAAATGTGTCCCAATCAGTTTCTAATACTATCCAATAAAAAAAGATAGGAGTCTTCTTAAATATCATACATTTACATACTCGTAAATGCAAAATTGAATCAAATCCAATTGGTAACAAGAATATGGGTAATGCTTCAACCATTTTAATCTTATATGTTGCGCCCATAACTCTTGGCTTTATTCTAGTTGATGACTCCATTCATAAAAAAGCGTCTAAACGCAAGACTGGTTTTAACTCCTCCCTCAACAGGGATGACACATTAACGTTATACAGGTAGTCAGTAGGAACAGGTGTCATATTGTGTTTGTGGTTCAAATTTACCGGCATTAGCTATCTACTCGTGGGTAGAACGCATTCTATTGAAACATCAACAATGAGTCATTGGTCGATCCGCCCATAACCATCAATTTTAACCTGTTCATTGATACACCTGACAAATGTCTTAAAAATTACACACTTATGTCCGCAGGTAGATGGAGGAACAGTAGGATTGCCACTATTTTGAGCGGACTGGAATACTCACCAAGTTAGTAGTTTCCTTGTCATAAGTAGCCTTTTGATATGTGTATGAATGTTGAGTGATGATTCACCTTATACGTGCAAGACCATGAGTCAAGTGTCTTTATTACTTTGTTTACGCTCATTGATTTCGACAGGCAATTGTCCTTTGTACCTTTCATTTTCTTTCATCCCTAAACATCTTCATTTGGCCGTACAAAAATAAAACAGGTAAACAACACCCCATGTTGATTGTGCAGGTTTGCCGGCCTTGTTTTTGTCGTAAGTCGTCGAAAATGTAAGAATGAGATTGGAGATACATTGTTTGCTTAAGATTTAAAGGTGTGATAAGTGGTAACTACATTCGACCTTTGCCCTTGTTGACAATAGGTTGCAGGATATTTTTGATGTTTTCTTTTCACCATTTATACGGTAGTTGGAGGTTTGTTTTGCTTTGAAGGAATGATAGGTTATTGTCATGAATGTGGTTATGGTTATACAAAAGGAACGTTTGAATGAGTATAAGGTGCCGATAAGCAGCAGGTACATTATTGTTATTTCCAAATGATTTTCAATAGGTTTAAAGATAATACCTGATCCTATCTGTGTGAACAAAGTCCTCTCAAAGTCATATAGATACTTAGTACTGGCGTGTGTAATTAGAAAACAATACAATATTTGCGGTCATGGATATTTTTCCTCAAAAATAGTTTAAATACTGTACATATTGTATGATCAATGATTAGTTGTGTATCTGCATGTTTGTTAGGAATATCTGTGAATTTTTGGATTTACGGTAGTTCTCTTATAAAAATATGGAAACGTGATTTAGATTAGTGGTAGTAGATAACGCGAGAATGATTGTTAGGAATTACATTTTCGTTGGCTGAAATGGAGCTAATCGATGTTTTTGTATGTCCCTTGTTTGGCATTAGATGTTGTTTGAGCCAAAAGGAGCTTCACATAATGGCGTAACTATCTCCAAATATATTGTGTTCGAGGGAAACAGGGGCCCCCTAAGAAAATACTTTTTTTTTTAAGTAAAACTGTAGATTTATTTTGATCTTACAATTACCTAGTCGAGCCATAAATACTGTTACAAACTTTTTGAAGCACTGTTCAATAAAAGAGGTGTTATATGTTAAGAAATCATTGTTTATTTATTAAATGCATTGTCAACAACGGAAATTGCAACAAGTTATTCGAAGTGATTGCCTTTTGCCTTTACACAAGCCATTAATCGAGCTGGCCACTTATCTATGGAAGCACGCACGACTTCAATCGGAAAGTTGGCGACTGCATGTGTAAGAGACTTCTTTAAGGATTCGATATTAGAATGTCTTTTAGAGCACGTCATTTGCTCTAAAACAGACCATAATTCGTAGTCCAGCGGATTCAGGTCTGGGCTAGAGGAAGGCCAATCTTCAGCTTTAATAAAATCTGGAACATTTTCTTCAAGCCATTTTTGGGTTGACTTCGCCTTATGACCTGGTGCAGAATCTTGCTGGAAACTCCAAGGCTGTTTCTGAATAATGACGTGTTGAGAGGTTTCACTACACTTTCAAGGACACTTTCTTGATAAATTTTGGCAGACGTTTTGACGCCCTTCTCACAAAAATGCAACTTTGTCACCCCGTTGTAGCTAACACCCCACCAAACCATTACTGAGGCTGGATGATTACCTCTTTGAACCTTTTGGGCAACTTGAGAAGCTTCTCTGGCACTGCGAGCATAAACCCTATCCTTTTGTTTATTAAATGTTTCTTCGACAGTAAAAATTTTTTCGTCCGTAAACAAAATTTTACGGTGTTCTTGGTGTGCGTACCGGCAAAGTAATCGTTTTGATTTTTCCACTCTACTTTTTTTAACGAATCTGTTAGTAAATGCCCGGTAGATCTACGATAAGCACCCAACCCCAAGTCACTTTTGATGATACTTGAAATTGTTCTTTGGGGTATTTTCATCTCACGCGATAAAATTTTTTGTTTCCGAAGAGGATTACGGCGAATTCTCTCGCGCACGGCTTTAACCGCTTGAGGTGTTCGAGTAGTTCGCGGACGGCCACTTCTTTCACGGTCACTTACTCCAGACGTATCATTAAATCTTTCAATAGCCCGATATACAAACATTCGGCTTATACCAAGGGTATGCAGAGTCTTAAAAATATCACTTGGTTGCATTCCTACTTTATGAAGTGCAATCACAGCAATTCTATTTTCTTTGTCACCCCAATCCATGTTCATTACACTATAAAATTAAACTCAAATGATGACAAATGCATCAAGCACAAGCGTACTATAGCGATTAGCTCAATTTTTAAGAAATGCAATATAACGGTTCCTTTCTGCAGGGTTGCCAAACCTTGTAACAATATTTATGGCTAAACTAGGTATATACGGTAAAACCTCCATACGTTGACTACTCAAGGGTGGACAAGTTTTGGTGAACATTATGGTCAACTTAAAGAGGTTTCTTGAAAGTTGAAATTTGAAGGAAGGGAGAAACTCGCTAAGGGGGGAAACCACATTAAGAGGCTCATTTTCACTGATTTTTTGGGTGGGAAGAATTCAATCAAATTTTGACATCATTTTATTTATATTTTGAACAACTTTTGTTTGTTTGTTTGAATAATTTACCCACTCATGTCCGCTGAAGGCTGTAACTAAAGGATGCGGAACGTGTCGCCAGGGCCGTCGAGAGGGGGGTGCGGAAGGGGCGAATCGCACCGGGCCCGTGTTTTTTTACGGGGCCCGGAAATTAGAAAAATTTAAAATAAAATTTTTTTTTCAATCGTTACACGTTTCATAAATATTAAATACAATATGGAAGTTATGATATCAAGATTATTTTTAATTAAAACGTATTATAGATTTTTCTAATATGTATTAGTAAGCCTGGCACTAGTGGTCTGCTTCGGCTATCCCCCAGAATATAATAATAAAAGCCTGGCACTCTTAAGGCTTGTTCGGACTGTGCGAGTATTTACTCAAGTAGCCAGTAATTTAGCTACTAAAATACTCGCTACTGTCAAAAAAATCGTTCGCACCTACAGTCGTGTCAAGTACACATGTGAGTGACGTTTTGAAAGGCGTAAAAACCTGGGGTTTTTTATTTTCACTTTAATTTCCTTCACGCCAAATCCAGGTATTTTCATTGCATTTTTCAATTCAATATACGCGGATTGCTTCATCTGCTTATGTTTGTAATGTGGAGACTTAATATTCCACAAGCACTCGAATTCTAAATATTTCGTTACGAGTTTCACAGTCGCTTCGCTCCAGCGCGACATTTTCTTAGACAGGTAATGTATTCGAATAAAACAAGTTGACACTTCAATCACTCAAGCTACTGGGATACTTACTACTCGCCCGAAAAAATAGAACAAAATGGATTGACTTGACTAAATCACTTGCTAAACTACTCGACTAAATTTTTGCTGTTCAGACATATTTAGCTACTAAATTACTCGCTACTCGACTAAATTACTAGCCTAGTCCGAACAAGCCTTTAGAGACATGGAATTGACTGTGCCGATCGATAATACAAGTGTTCGCAAAGCAATTTCATTTGGCGTTGCGATTGTTCCTAATAGTTATATATAATAATAGACTTAAGAGATGACGGTGGTTGAGTATGAAAAATTAGCGGACCGCGGTTTCTTTTCTAGGTATTGTAGGAAACTAGGAAAGTGCAGGGTGGCGGCTGGAAATTATGGTCGTTATCCTGGGAGGGAAAATCTCTCGGAGCTGGACAATCGTAGGCAGTTTTACTTAATCTCAAATTCTTCAGATCTTAGTACTCTATACAATTTTGCTTAGTAGACATATTTGCGAAAAAGTGATAGCTTGTCGGAAACTTCGATTAAAGTTGAAAAATATTTTGTAACACACTAAAATAGCCTCACAATCCCATGTATGAAAAGTAGAGTATGCGAAACTCACGAACTGCGGTTTCTTTTGATCCATCTTCAGGAGATGTAGGTGTAGGAGGGTTGGAAAATGCTGGGTGCCGGGCAGAAAAGTGTTTAGGGAAGTTCAAGAGGGAGATGAGAAGAAGGATTGGAGATCCGACACCAGAAGGGAATCAATCGTTAGTTGGCAAACGATCATCGCAGAAAGTATCATTATTTGCGAAAAAGTGATAGCTTCCCAGGAAAACTCAATAAAAGTTAAAAAAAAAATTCCAAACCTCTTAAAAGGCCACAAAATCGCTGATAAACATATAAATAATTTTAAGCTGAATTTTTAATGTAAAAAATATTTATTGAAAATTGCATGAACTTTCCGAATTCTTAAAAAGACGAAAAAAATGCGTGAAATAACTTCCATTATTATTATGTCATATTATGATCTTCTCCAGGTGTTTCTAGGTCGTCCAACGCGGCGGCTTGCATCGGTTCCCTGTGGGTTCCAATCGAGGGCCTGTTTAGCAATGTTTTCCGGCGCTTTTCGAAGTGTGTGACCTATCCATTGCCACTTTCGCCTTTTTATGGAGGTGTCTATCCTGTCCTGGCCAGTAATGAACAGGAGGTCGTCGTTAGAAATGATCTCCGGCCAGCGTATGTGTAGGATGCGCCGTAGATACTGGTTCACGAAAGTTTGCAATCTACATAGTTATTATCGCCCTGGTCACCTTTTAAGTTGAACAGCCATAAAGAAGCACAGATTTTACATTGGTTTCGAAGATCCTGGGTTTGGTACATCTGGAGATGTTGTTTTGCCAGAAAGGAGTCAAACTGAAAAAAAGCTGCCCGAGCCTTATTGATGCGAGACATTACATCAGCATCCGCTCCATCATCTGCTGTAACTACGCTTCCGAAGTAGCAAAAATTGTCCACTTTTTCCACCGTCTGCCCCAAAACACAAATTTCGCTCTGTCTTCTTGGATCCAAGCTCAAGTACTTAGTTTTGGCAGCATTCATTTTAAGCCCCGCATTGCCACATTCGCGGTGCAGGGCATCCGTCATTTGAACTAGATGATCCGATCTATTTGAGAGAAGACAAATATCGTCAGCGTAATCCAGGTGTTGAAGGTATTCAAACAGGTTCCATCTGATACCTCTGCTCTGGTGTTCATGAAGCGCACTGCAAAGTACGTCGTCAAAACAATATAGGTGACAAAATACAGCCTTGTTTCACTCCGCTATGTGCCGCGAAGGGATCTTGTTACCGTTATATGGTTGTAACTTTTGAACGGTTTGGTGGATTTATTCTGAAATTACGCAGGTGCGTTGTTTTCATTAACGTCCTAGCCGGGTTTTGTCCAGCTAACTTTTTCCGTTATGAAGTTCTTTTGTTTATAAAATTTTGCCGTTATATAGCTGTAACTCTTTAACCGCTTCGTGGATATTGCTGGATTTGACATCTATCAACTGGACAAGTTTCACTTCGTTTGCTTCTTCCGTTCGACAGTTATCTTGTTTACAACATTTTGACGATGTACATATATAGAGAATTTGTCAATTAAGCCACCAGGGTTTTTTTCAAATACCCACAAATATAATACATATGTAGTTACTTGGAAAAAGTAAAAACCAAATTTCTTAAAAAAGAACTTATGCGAATTGTGTAATAAAATGAACATCACTTGATAGCTGCTAACATATGCGCCCTACAGAAAAGTAAGTCGTGACTTTTGGAAATGGCCGATTTCTTGTCCGGTTAGCGTTTATCCTATCAATAATGCTGACCGCCTATCTTCCGGTTAAAGTTTTTCGAAGCAATCAACCCAAACACTTTTGCACATTCAAATAGGAACAGTAAAACGGGCTATAAAAAAACTCATTTCTAGAAATTCATTTTGAATTAAATCAGCCGCAAATGGATGCTGAGAGACGGTATTGACGTAAATAGAATATTTCAGATGGCAGAATTCCATCAAAAAAATATCAGCGGATTGTGCTACCGCAAATTTTGAGCGCGCGTCTGTCAAACTTTGTATGCGCGTTTATCAAATTTTGGGTGCTAACCGCCTGTTAGTTAATCAGCATTTTAACCGGACATTGGGAAATCGACTCTAAATTTCCTAAAACATAAAGTTGATCTCTGAAGAGAATGGTCCTGGATCAAGTGACGAACGAATTCAAATAGTCATAGGGGAATGGAAACTGATACTCCAGAGGTGCTGGGAATACAACGTAAACGTATACCAAATCTTTGTCGACTTCAAGCAGGCATACGACAGTATCGATCGTGGAGTACTGTACAACATCATGCTGCAATTTGGTATACCAGCAAAATTAGTGCGACTGACAAAGATGACGATGACCAACTCCGTCTCACAAGTCAGGATCCAGAATAGACTTACTGATCTATTTGAAACACGCACTGGTTTGAAACAGGGCGATGGACTGGCACCGACGCTCTTCAACCTAGCACTGGAATACGTTATTCGGGCCATGAATATGGACAACAGCAAGACGCTACTCATCAAGTCGACACAATTAGCAGCGTACGCCGACGACATCAACATCATGTCCCGAAAATTGGCTGACGCAGAAGAACTTCTGCATACGCTCGATACCGCTGCAAAGGAAGTTGGATTACGTATTAACGAGGGTAAAACTAAAATAATGATGCAATCGGTGACAAGGACACCTGCACAACCGAGCATCAATGTGGGGGACCTCAACATCGAGTTCGTGAACAACTTCATTTACCTGGGTTGCAACCTGTCAAGAGACGCCAACGAAACTGACGAAATCAAGCGACGGATGCAGTTAGCTAATAAGACTTTTTTCTCGGTTCTCCCCATAATGAAATCGAAACATGTGCACAAAAACACGACGCTCCGCGTGTACAAAACCATTATGCGACCAGTGCTATGCTATGGCTGCGAAGCATGGACCCTATCTCAAGCCTCCGAAAACATGCTAGACACTTTCGAACGTAAGGTTCTACGGCGAATTTTCGGGGCTGTTTGTGATCGAGATGGATGGCGCATCCGGTACAACCATGAGTTGTATGAAATGTACGATGAGCTGCAAGTCTCGAAAATCGTCAAACTACAACGACTTCAATGGGCAGGGCATGTACAAAGAATGGACGATGATCGCATGCCTAAGAGAGTAATGAATGCAGAACGGGTCGACGGAGCGAGACTGCGAGGACGACCGAGATCTCGTTGGGAGAGCTCAGTAGGTGTGGACGCCGCGCAGCTGCTGGGCTCCCAAAATTGGAGGACGCGGTCACGTGACCGAGATAATTGGAGGACAATGATCCAGGCGGCCAAGGCCCGACGTCGGGCTGTCGCGCCACGATGATGATGATGATGAATGGAAGAAGAATAATTCTTCTGAATATTGTGGAACTTTAGTTTAGCGACTTTTGAGAAAAGTGCAAAAAAAACTTAACTTTACAAATAAGTCGAGGGAACCAGGAGTTTATAACGAAATTTATACTTACCTAAAGCGGAAATGCCCTCTGAAGCTGCACTCAATGAATTTCCGCTTTAGAAAATACAAATCGTGTGTGGCTTCTAGGCTCATACCACCTAAAGCGGAAATGCACTCTAACAATAAGTCCTCTATATAAAGCTCCTAGGTTCTCACCACCTAAAGCGGACACACGTTTTTTCCTGATTTTTTTTAAAGAAAAAAGTACAAAAAAACCAATAACTGTTCTACCGTTTTTCAACGATCACAAGGCTCCCGCCGACTTACTTGTTAATTTGAAGCTCCAATAAACCTATTTTCAAGGAATAAGAATAACGGTTTCTGACGTTTATCCAAGAATCCAAGTTGTATTTTGTAGTTTCAAGACCTAACAAATACATATATTAAGGAAGGAAAAAATAATAATACAATAATAAACTAAAGTTTAACCCCTACTCGCTCCAGGCCCGGCTTGATCCGACTGCAGACATAGTAACACCACTGATCTGGGTTGGGCAGATATAAGAGTCAGGTCAAAGCCTTCGTTGAGTACTTGAAATGTAAAAAAGTCCTCAGTTACAATTACTTAGCTGATGACGTCCGGATTAATTTATCAATTACTTTCATTGCATTTTTCATCGGCTACGATCTACAAATTCGTCAATATTACTCTATTAGCACGTCATATGGCGGGTTATGTATAATATTTTCATCGAGGGTACGTGATTTAACAAAGGTATATAAACGAAACAAGTAGGCATGTGATGCCTACAAATTTCTTCGCATTATTGTGCTTCTCCAGTAACTCCTTCGCGAAAAAAAATGGTCGACTGATGAGCGATAGTTTATTATGGTATCTTCCACAGAATACGACCTGAGTAAGGATGGTCGTATTCTATGGAAAATAATGAACTAAAAAGTTCAAAAAGGTGAAGCTACTACAAATTATTATAGTATCTCTCTCTCAATTGCCCTAACCCCTTGTGGGGCATAGCGCGTCAACTGTGGCCAAGTGGCTCAGTTGACGATTCTCGGCATAAACTGGTTTCGGAGAATGCAGTTGCCAGCATGCACCTCCTGCACATCCATGGCCACGAACTTCGTCGTGGACGGGATTCGAACCCGAAACGCCGGTAGTCAAACATGAGACTGACGCCTCAACACACTGCGCCACCGGTCGCCCCCAAGGCAAATTATTTAATGATTTGTTGGAAACTGACTTATTTATTTGGGATTATTTGAGAGGCAAAATACGTATATAGAAATAAGCTCCAAGTAATTTAGCAGCTGGAAAGTATTGTTTAAACGGAGTAGCATTGAGCAACACAGCCAGTGAAAGAAAATCTACTCCTTTTTGTCAAGCTGGCTGGCACTGTGATCATTTAAGCCTGGGATAGTAGTCCCCGATTCGAATCCTCCTCTACAATAAAAAAAGGAGATTCACGGACTATGGGCCGACTGAACTGTTAAATGAATACCCATTTGGGGTAAATAACTCAGTTGGGCGTGTTGCTGATCACACACCTCTACACAAAACACCGTCACGATCTAGTAAATGAGATGATGCTAACTTATCTCGAGCCTTGGTCTAAAATTGAAATGTTGCATCAGTTATTTATTTAATATAAATAAAATATGTTTAAAAGAAATGTTTAAAACAGTTGTAAGTATGTACTTGAAATCGTCGTGAAGTATGGAACATTCTGTATATGGGCCAATAGTTGTTGCACTCCGCGCCCGGATTTTCTCTCGACGGCCCTGCCCATACGAGATCTGGATTATCGGTTAAAAGAACGCGGATATTATTTCTACGGACATCTCATTTATCTTAAATTCAAACTTATTTAGTTATCAAAAAATTTATCGCTTATAATTTTCCGCCTGGTGTGCGTATTTTATTGGATATTTGTGGAAAATACTCGTACATCACGAAAATGACGATTTTTCAACTTTGTTGGAACAAAAGAGAAAAAGGAGATGCGTGGTAAATAGTCTTTTTCGAGTGAGGCTAGCTCGAAAGATATAAAAAAAAAATTTGCAACATTTTGTCATGAATTTTTAATGATTTTCATTTTGCCTCAGTAAGGCACTGCTCACACGAGGATACTCAAGTGTGTGCTCGCCTTCTCCGTCGCATTTTTCCTGGAATAACCTTTTAACTTAAAATTATATAATTCGGGGAATTTTTTATACTTCCGCCACTAATTTTATTTTAAACTCCTGATCACTCATAGTTTTGGAGTCGAAAGTAAACGGGTGCGAAACTAAGTACTCCAAGCAACTCGCCCCGCACATCCATAAGCAATCCGAAAACCATATTCCTCTTGCCGTCCACAACGTCCACCTTTATCGCTATCAACATCTCGACATGTACACACAATATCCCCGCAAGCAAGCCGCCCCCGCGGATCCCCAAGCAACAGCCGTGCACAATGACCACTTCACTCAAACGACATGCACAACCAGGTGACTGGGGGATTACGCGGCTTGGGGACTAGCATGTCGAATCTCCTAGCATTCGGTCGCGCAATTGTCGAGTTTCCGCGACTGGAATATCTCCGTATGAGTGCCACCGTCTGATTGCGCATGCCACATCTTTTAGTCGCCGGTTAGCCCGGTCGCTCGGGGATTTGAGTATCCCCGTGTGAGTAGTGCCGAAGTGTCATCATCAGAGAAGCGGAAAATAGGTATTTGCCTATTTTCCCAAATTTTGCTCATCTTGCCTATTTCAATCTATTAAACCTTTTTTGCTACATATTTTAACGTATACAATCAATTTCATATAAATCGAAACACACGAAAAGACAAGATGAAACAGAGAACAGTCGTACTAAGCAATAATGACGACTATTTGCGACGATAGGTTACACAGTTTTTTATACCCTAGACTTTTAGTATAGCTTATTGTTGTTTTTGTCACGACGAAAATACGTAACACCTTAAAGGAGGTTCCGGAGCAAAGCAATGTATACATATAAATGACCAGGGTTACCTCCTGATTCGATTTAGCCATGTCTGTCTGTCTGTCCATCTGTCTGTCCGTTCGCACGATAACTTTCGATAGAATGAAGCTAGAGCCTGGAAATTGACGAAGTGTTGGAAGTATAATCTAGTTGGCTGGTACTGAAAATGAGCATGATCAGCCCAAGAGAACGCCTACCTCGCCTACATATATGAAATAATTAAATGTATCTATAACTCCCGATTAAATAGACGTGAAAAGCTCTAGCTTTGGCAGATTGCTCGTAAGGCTAATCTTATACTCTCCTGGAAAAATAAAATCGATCAGCTGAAAACTAACGGTAATTTTCTTACAAAGAGCCCCGTACTACCCTACTTTCAGGTTTTTTGTCTATAACTCTTGAACCAATTGACGTAGATACCTGATTTTTCGCATGTAACCCTAAGGTGAAAAGCTGCTTGAGGTTTAGTAAGTTGGGCATAATCAGATCAAAGGAACGCCTACCTACCCTACAAATTTCAAAAAATAAATATTCCTTTAATTACGATAACTTTCGGTAGAATGACACTAGGTTGGATACGATACGAATTTCACATGGATCTGTGTAAAATGTGTATTCAAGCAAACATCCCAATGAAAAAAAAACAGCCATTTGGTTTTTTGTATTAAAAACAAAACCCTTATGAAATCGGTCAAATGTCTGTCCGTCTGTCCATGAAATATCTCACGAACGGCTAAAGCTACATACATGAAATTTTGTGGGAGTATGTAGAATTATTATAATTTGCTGGAGAAAGCGATTCGTTGTAATAGGCTGACTTTAAGGGGATGTCCCCATAGAGGGGAAATGAAGGTCAAAAAATTTTTTTCATCTGGTATAGGCAAGTGGGGTATCATGAGAAAGGTAACACCGAGTACATTTCATTTCCGGTATTTTCATCAAATTTGAAAAAAGGGGAAAAGAGATAGAGGGGAAAATATGTGATCCGAGTTTGTCCCCCCCCCCTTGCATTTCGATACCGTTATACTTAGAAATATGAAAATTTACAGAAAAGCGGCATTTTACTAGTATAGAAAACTGAAAATCGTAGAATTTTGATATCTCATCAAAAAAGGTTAATAATAGTACATTTCTATAGTTGCAGTTAGCATACCCCTGCACGCCTCAAGCACACCCAAGGTCAAAAATATTGATGGCCAATGATAACCAACATCATAGGCAATAACATCTTTAAGTTTCATTACAATCACATAATATTTAATAATAGTACATTCATTTAAATTTAGGCATTTTGACACTATCCACACAAAAATTACACCTACCGGCCTCATAGGTGTGAGTACTACTTTCATGTTGTTTTTCGTAGTGCGAATTGCAGTTATTTAACTAATCATTTTTGAAAGGGTAAAGATTAGTTGGGGGCGCTGCGTCGTAATTGGCAAAATTTACCGGCTGGAAGGGGGAGGGGTCCACATAGAGGTGAAATTAAGGTCAAATTTTTGTTTATCTGGTATAGGCAAGTGAGGTGTCGTGAGAAAGGTAATGTTGAGTACATTCCATTTTTTCGCATTTTCTTGAAATTTTTAGAAAGGTGTCAAAATGCCTAACTTTAAATGAATGTACTATTATTAAATATTTTGTGATTGTAATGAAACTTAGAGATGTTATTGCCAATGATGTTGGTTATCATTGGCCATCAATATTTTTGACCTCGGGTGCGCTTAAGGCGTGCAGGGGTATGCTAACTGCAACTATAGAAATGTACTATTATTAACCTTTTTTGATCAGATATCAAAATTCTACGATTTTCGGTTTTCTATACTAGTGAAATGCCGCTTTTCTGCAAATTTTTATATTTCTAAGTATAACGGTATCGAAATGCAAGGGGGGGGGGACAAACCCGGATCACATATTTTCCCCTCTATCTCTTTTCCCCTTTTTTCGAATTTGATGAAAATACCGGAAATGAAATGTACTCGGTGTTACCTTTCTCATGATACCCCACTTGCCTATACCAGATGAAAAAAAAATTTTGACCTTCATTTCCCCTCTATGGGGACATCCCCTTAAAGTCAGCCTATTACAACGAATCGCTTTCTCCGGCGAATTATAATAATTCTACATACTCCCACAAAATTTCATATATGTAGCTTCAGCCGTTCGTGAGATATTTCATGGACAGACGGACAGACATTTGACCGATTTCATAAGGGTTTTGTTTTTAATACAAAACCCTAAAAAACTAGCCACTTCACCCCCTCCACATTTCAAAACTTTTTGATTTTTATCTTTAGATTACCAGAAGTTGGACCTCGTCACCTGGCTTCATAGACAATAATAATTTACCCCTGGTTTGCTCCCAATTTTCAGTTGACACATCGTCGGTAAATTTGCTTGATATGTTTACGTTTAAAATTAAATTTTCCAGACAACTAGTATTTATCTTTATGTGGTTAATGTGGCATATAAAAATGACAATAGTGGCGATTTCTATCTCGAACTCCTATGTAAGTCGTAATAAAACTACGTATGAAAGTCCAATAAATTATTATGAAATTGTATGTATGTATTTATGTGTTTTTTTTTTTACAACACTTGATTATCAGATTCACGGGTCAATTTTGGGACTTGTTGCGTTTCCTAGTTTTTGTTAATTGGAAATCATCCCCTCTGCATTCGTGAATATTCATATTTGCCGCAGACGCCATTTGCTGCATATATAAGTAGGTATATAGGTAGAATAGAGGGAAGTTGGCGGTGCTAATTTGCTTCAATTCATATGAGCGTCCTAGTCTCTTGCAAATCACATATGTATACCTGACGTTCATAAAGCATGATATATTTATTGCTCACAAAGATATCGTATAACCTAAATATACAAAGTGGATGTGAATTCAATTTGTCTGGGTCGCTTAGCTTCTCCCAAACTTGCACCATACCAATCAAATTTATGAATCACTATAATTCCTGTTTGCTTCGCCTTTGTACTTGGGCATTTATTGTTTATTTTATAACCACAAAGGTAAAAACAAAAATCTTTTGTTTATATGAGAAAAGAAAAATAAACTTTTTTTTTTGTTAACCAGCTTGCTGAGAACGCGGTCCATGTACCCGAGGAGTTTGTCCATCTCAAATATAATGTATATTTACAGGACGAGACGCAATCCCCGCTTCTATACAACATAGTATCTGGAACAAGTATGTGTGATGTGTGTATTGAAAGAGGTGCAACCGAAAGATGGAAATCTATTCTTTGGAATTTCTTTGTTTATTTGAAATGTAGGAAAATTGAGTGAAAGTACTTTGCCGTTACGCACTCATCAGTTATATGTATATTCGTTGTTATACATTGTGTAGAGGCGGCCATTCCCCAACGCGCGGCACTTTTATGAAAAAAAATACCTCAGAGAATAGAAAATATAACCTGAGAGTTATTTTTGGGAAATGGGAATGATTCCGCTTTGTTTATACATTCAGATTAATATTTATGGATCTATATATGTAGGTAGTTGCATTTATTTATATGATAATTTCCCAGTTTATTCCTATGCACTTATTACAATTTTGATCTTTGTGTATTTTTTGTTCTGAATGTTGTCTCCTGACAAATGTGTTTCCTTCGGATTCTTTTTAATTGCCCGTGCGTTTTGGAGCGAATTTCAACGAATGCATATGTTTTTATATACCTACGTATACATCCACTTCGTATACATAAAACGTAGCTTATGTTAAGTGGAAAATGTGACGTGCACAGTTCTTCAGATGTTTTTGCCATTTATTGACTTTACTCAAATTTTTCACAGATTGAGGTATTCACAGGACAGATTACTCTCGTATTCTTTGTTTCATTTCGAAGAGGAAGAATGTGGTCGCCAGATGTAGTTTGTGTCTTTGATTTATGAACAGCAGACGGGGTGGAATGCAGGCTCTAGAAATGGAAAGTTTTTTTTAACAGCACGTTATAGGTGATATTGATATGTATACGTATCTGAAAATTCCAAAACGTATAGCCAAGATGAAGAACTTATAATTTTGTCTTTGTATCTCAACAGTTTGTCGAAATGGACGCTTCGACCTCTTTTTAATTTATTATTATATTAAGTATTATTGCGGTTGGAATTGCATAGATAGGGAACACAGTACTACCTAAATACATACATATGGATATGTATGTGAACTAAATATTTTTTCAGATACAATTTATTTGTGCACGCATTTTGAAAAGCGTCAAAACGTTTATCTCATTAGCTCACTCACCTTTTCTGCTGTACTCGTATACTAATTAGTAGCTATCGTAGAAGCTAAACTAAATTTTCTCTGAATTTTAAAAATTTGCTTTTTTTTCTAACAGTGTCTCCTATAAGCGCCCGTCCTGAGATACGTGTCAAAAACCGTCAACAGTTTTCTGGCTCATTTATTGAAAATTGGCTTCAATTCTAATTCTTGCCTTCCATTTTCACCTTTCATACATAATATGTATACTATGTACATATGTATGTACTTGTCAAATTCTTTTCTCGGAAATAATTTTTCTTTAAATGTTTTCAAAAAATTGACGTACCATTAATACTGTCCAACGATTTGAAGAGTGTATAGAGTCGAGAACGGATAAGTAATAGGGGTACCGGTTAATTCGTGCGGTTTTCTAACAGAAAATTGAAGCTTTATTGTGAAAAAATGGTTACAAATTTAATATTCAAAGTATTGTCCATCGCTAGCTATAACTTTCACGAATACCCTTTCTGAAAAATTCGGCCGGCTTCTCCGCTATCCACGAAACGATCCAATTTTTGACTTCTTCATAATTGGAGAAGTGCTGGTCAGCCAGGTCATGTTGCATTGATCGGAAGAGATAGTAATCGGATGGCGCAAGGTCTGGACTATACGGCCGGTGGGGTAGGACATCCCATTTGAGCGTTTCAAGGTAGGTTTTGACGACCTGTGCAACATGTGGCCGAGCATTGTCATGTTGCAAAATTACCTTGTCGTGCCTTTGTTCATATTCCGGCCGTTTTTCGCGCAAAGCTCGACTCAAACGCATCAATTGTCGTCGGTAGACTTCCCCTGTGATCGTTTCATTCGATTGCAACAGCTCATAATAGATCACACCCAGCTGGTCCCACCAAATACACAGCATAACCTTCAGGCCATGAATATTCTGAACGGCCGTCGATGATGATGCATGGCCGGAGTATCCATACGTTGCCCGACGTTTTGGATTATCGTAATGGACCCACTTTTCACCGCCAGTGACAATTCGATGCAAAAAAATTTTCTTTTGTGCCGTTGAAGCAGTTGTTCACACGTGAAAAATCGGCGTTCCACGTCTCTTGGCTTCAATTCATACAGCACCCAATGACCTACCTTCCGGATCATTCCCATTGCTTTTAGACGATCGGAAATGGTTTGTTGAGCGACACCAAGTGATTTTGCAAGTTCTTTTTGCGTTCGGGATGGATCTTGGCTGTCCGGGCCGTTCATCGTCCTCCAAGTTGAAATTGCCACTTTTAAACCGTGCAAACCACTTCTGGCACGTACGCTCAGCTAGAGCATGCACACCATACACTTCCACCAAAATACGATGACTTTCGGCAGCCTTTTTCTTCATATTGAAGTAATGAAGAAGTACTCCCCGCAAAAACACTTTATTCGGCACAAAATTCGACATTTTCAGAGTAAAAAAAGTATTGTTGTTTACGCTTCAGCTAAATGACACATACTGATTCTGAAACTATATGACAGTAGCTTTCCAACACATATTTGGAAAGGTGAATCACTGGAATAAAAATGAAGTTACGCCATCTGTTAGAAAACCGCACGAATTAACCGGTACCCCTATTACCCTCTGGCAATGAAATTGATTGGACTTATCCGTTGGAAAGGTAGGCCAGTAAAATTCGTCAATTTGGGGGTCTTAAAGGAAACAATTGGGAAATATCTGGAATTAATGTTAATCCCTTCTATAGATTCTAGAATACACGAAAACTGTGTTTGCACAGCCGCATGAGGTGAGCTTAATCTGTGACAGGTGAAAATCCGAGAAATTTAAATCTTTTTTTTTTTAAATATTAAATAAGTAGGTGTACAACTTTGCTTCCGCCGTTTTTTCCTGGAATTAAAAGCCTGATTGTCATAAAGTACTTACAGATGTATTGTATTATTCAAAGTACTGTCCATCGCTAGCGATAACTTTCGCCCATCTCTCCGGCAATTTTCCATCTCGGAAAAATGAGGCGTCTTCCGACGCGATCCATGATTGGATCCATTTTTCGACTTTCTCGTACGAACGAAAATTCTGATCAGCCAGTCCGTGCGCCATGAAACGAAACAGATGGTAGTCAGATGGAGCGATGTCTGGGGAGTACGGCGGGTGGGGCAAGATTTACCATTTCAGCGTTTCCAAGTATGTCTTGACCACTTTTGGAATGTGTGGCCGAGCATTGTCATGCTGGAGGATGACTTTGTCGTGTCTCTCTTCGTACTGTGGTCGTTTTTCCTTATATGCTCGACTTAAACACATCAATTGCGTTCGGTACCGATCTCCTGTGATAGTTTCATTCGGTTTTAGTAGCTCGTAGTATATCACACCGAGCTGGTCGCACCAAATACTAAGCATAGTTTTTGATCCATGACCTCGAGATGAGTTAGCATCATCTCATTTTCTAGATCGTGACGGTCTTGTGCAGAGGTGTGTGATCAGCATCACGCTCAACCGAGTTATTTACTCCATAAATGGGTACTCATTTAACAGCTGAGTTGGCTCATAGTCCGATACGTAAATCCTCTTTTTTTTTATCGAATTCGCATTCAGTAGGAATCGAACCGGGGCCCAGTGCTTAGAAGGCGAACGTGCTAAACGTTGCGCCATCCGGACTACTATCGTAACGGACCCATTTTTCGTCGCCGGTTACGATGCGATGTAGAAATCCCTTCCGATTCTGCCTTTGGAGCGGTTGTTCGCATGCAAATAATCGCCGTTAATTATGTCTCGGTTTTAACTCGTATGGAACCCAATTTCCTTGTTTCTGAATCATGCCCATGGCCTTGAGGCGTTTCGAGATGGCTTGCTGAGTCACTCCCAGTGAGGTCGGGACTGTACGAAGGATGGTCTAACAATTCGACGTTTTGTTGCTTTAAAAATGCAATTGTCTTGCGAGCTGTGTTTGAACTTGCATTGTCTTGGTGGAGGACGATTCGTCGTTCGGGGCTAGTTTTTCGAAGCTCAGTGATGACTTCTGGCAATCAAATGGTTGTCTACCAATCGGCAGTAACTGTTCTTTGATCTTGCAGAGGAATTGTTGCTACATGACTTGCTTTTGAGACGAATGCCGCAGCCATCTTTTTGGAGACAATTCGAGAACGCATGACTTTTGTCGGCTTTTCTTCATTTTGGAACACCCAAACAAACAACTGGCGGTTATTTTTGGGTTTATAACAGTAAATCTACGATTCATCACCACTGATGATGCTGTACGTACACGTTCTTAGAGTTTCCTGTGTTGAAGTGGTCTAGAGTTTTTTGACACCAATTGACGCGAGCTGCTTTCTGTTATTCGGTCAATAGATGGAGTATCCAACGGGAAACTATTTTTTTTACATACATTTCTTCATGCAAAATTTGCCGAATTGGGGTCTTTGGAAGCCCCAATGATGCCTCAATCTCGTCGTATGTCACATGTCGATCTTCCATAATGAGCTTGCGCATAGTATCGACGTTTTCTTGGATGACTGCCATTTTTGGTGCACCTGCCCTTGGATCGTCGCTAAGACTCACCCGTCCACGAGAAATAGTCGACTGATGTAGTGCTTCATTGCCGAAAACAGAAACCAACTCGGCGAGGCATTCTTTTAGAGATAATTGTCTTCGAAAGTTGTAAAAAAATTACTGCGCGAACATTTTCTCGGTTCAATTCCATTATTCGGATAACACGACGACTTTGACAATTCGCTGTAGCTGTAACACTCTACGTATCGCACTAACACTTTGGTGGATTTAGGTTAGCTAAGGATGCAGGTTAATGTTTAGTAAGGACATTTGATTCGTGGCAACCTCGCTGTTCCTGTGTGCAAAACTTTAAAAGACAGCCCCCGTATAACTGAGGTGAGAACATTTTACGAATGGCGCTGACAACGAATCCAAACAAATCTTTCGAATGCATTGTTGCAACCGATCCCGTAGAATCGCTCGCTTTGCATAGTCCTGTCACTGATTTTGTTGTACCCTCGAAAAGTGACAGTGAGGTTGTATTTTATAAGTATTGTATTAATGATTTGCACTGGCGAAGCGACATGTCCAGCACCTTATGTTGTATTAAGAAATTGAGCTCTGCAATTTAGAGCTGGCCGAAATCAGAATTATGACCCGGCAGTACGGAGTAACCTGATTTGTGTTCCCTGGACATTGAAGTGCTTTTTTCACTAGCTTGTAAGACGCATGTCTGCCTAGATAGAAATGCCAGTGCAACGAACCTTTTGAATTTGAATCTCTGGAGCAGGACTCAATGGCATGGATCTAGGCTTAAAATACGCATGGCCAGAGGACCGTAGCGATTAGCGATAGTCCGGATGTCGCAATGGTTAGCACGTTCGCCTTCTGATCGTACCGGGCCCCTTGTACAAATCCTACTGAAGGCAGTACTGGTTACTAAAACAAATTACGTTTTGTTGCAAAAATCGCTCTTTGTGAATTAGCCAACCGACTATGTTTGGATGGAGCCTCACTCGTGGACTTCTGATTTCATCAGCGGTGACATCAATGACAAAGCCCGATATAGTCACAGGAGAGAAAAAAAGTTAGACTTTGACCAACCCTGCTTCTAGAATAAAATCAATCAGTAAAAATGAGGTTCTAGTCCACAGTAAATCAATATCTGTTGTTTTAAGATTTTTTTGTAATGCTTTAGTGCCAAATAACGCCTATCTCCGTGGTTAGGGATTTTTCACGTAAATATGGGATATTTAGACAGCCTGCGTGGGACAAACGCTTTAGCGGTCTGGCAACCCAGCCCCAATCTCATGTCTGGACTACGGTCGCTACGGCTTCAATTTCCGACGTGGCCATGGATGTTTGTGTTATCTTCCCCCTGTTGTGCGGGGCATAATAATGTCACAACATCTTCTGACTTCTCGCAGGTGGGCGGCTAAATGGAAGCAAGTGGTTCATGCTGGCAGGCAACGTGTATCACCCGAAACTTGTTTATGCCAACGAAACGTCAGCTAAGCCACATGGAATAGTTGACGCACAACCTTCTGAATTTGAATCTCTCTGCAGCAAGACTCAATGGCATGGATCTAGGCCAAAAATATGCATGGCCAGAGGACCATAGCGATTTAGATCAGTCCAATGATCCCAGCAGTAGTAGTAGTCCGGATGTCGGTTAGCACGTTTGCCTTCTGATCATACCGGGCCCCTTGTTCGAATCCTACTGACGGCAGTACTGGTTATGAAAACAAATTACGTTTTGTTGAAAAATCGCTTTTAACTATTTGTATAAATTTGATTTCATTTGCATGTCGAAAACAATATTAACTCGCAGGCCGGATAAAAACTAGTGGCGGGCTGGATCTGGCCCGCGGGCTGAAGTTTTGTCGACCCCTAGCTGGAAGGGCAGGAGTAGGCGATCAAAGCTTTAATAAAATTAAAAAAAAAAATTAACGACGACTGGTAATACAATCCTCTTTGTGGATTAGCCAACCGACTATGTTTGGACTTCTGATTTCATCAGCGGTGACATCGATGACAAAGCCCGGCATAGTCACAGGAGAGAAAAAAGTTAGACTTTGACCGACCCTGCTTCTAGAATAAAATCAATCGGTAAAAATGAGGTTCTAGTGCACAGTAAATCAATATGTGTTGTTTTAAGGTTTTTTTGTAATGCTTTAGTGCCAAATAACGCCTATCTCCGTGGTTAGGGATTTTTCACGTAAATGTGGGATATTTAGACAGGCTGCGTGGGACAAACGCTTTAGCGGTCTGGCAATCCAGTCTCATGTCTGACTACGGCCGTTACGGCTTCAGTTCCCGTCCACCGCGTTCGTGGCCATGGATGTTTGTGTTATCTTCCCCCTGTTGTGCGGGGCATAATAATAAGTCACAACATCTTCTGACTTCTCGCAGGTGGGCGGCTAAATGGAAGCAAGTGGTTTATGCTGGCAGGCAACGTGTATCACCCGAAACTGTTTTATGTCAACGAAACGTCAGCTAAGTAAGTCACATGGAATAGTTGACCCACTATGCCCCACTAGGGGGGTTAGGGCAAACGAGTAATTATTTGTAGCTTTTACCTCGCCAATAAAAAGTTCATAATTCTCGCCGCCTTTACGATAGCAAATTATATTTTAGCGTATCTAGTAGAACCTACCATTTGAAAAGCCAGAATTAATTTTTAAACGATGACATCAGCCGAAGAATTTATGCTTACCGCATCTTCCTCGGTGTTCCGTTCACTATGTTTTAAAGTGAGCGATTCTTCCAAGAAGCCACTGTGGCGTGAAATAAAACCATCTCTATTCTGTAGATATGATATATGATCGTTATCCTTTTGTGTTCAATATTTTATTTAACGTGAAGACAAATCATTAGTGGTCTATTCGCAGAAATAATTGGGCATACAATTTAATTTTACATTATTCTCCTGTAACATAGAAAGTGCCTTTTTCCAATTTAAACTAAATCTTAATCCCTGGAGAACCGTATATGTATGTACATATAGCTAGTTATTATAATTTTCAAGACCCCCATTCTCATCTGAGTCCGAACTGAAAAAAAAAATTGAAAATGAAAAAAATTGGCTTCTACCAGAAAATTAAGCGGATTTGGTTGTGGATGTATGCCCCCTTCTGTATTCATAGGAACCCGCGTATATGGTTAATTGAGATAAATTAAGGTGCACATACATTTGTATGTGGAAGCACTTGAAAAGAGTCTCGTCTTTTAACTGTACTGGATTTGATCAGTGGTTCGTATACATTCATTGTTGGTCATGCTGTAATACATGCTCTAGCAATCATGGTATTATATACGTACATATATATTTCGAACTATGGGCAATATACTATACAAGTGAAGCAGCATACTTGGTTTTCATTCTTTTGGATTGTTGATCATGCGGACTGGATAATAAATATACTGGGAGATGAGATCATCAACTAGCTTATTCGGGTTTCTCTACAGTAAAATCTCATTTAACCGAAATAAAGGGGGCGGCACCATTTTGGATAACCGAAATTTCGGATAATACACTATTACGGCAATGATAGATGGTATCATAATTTTATTAATGTACATATTGGCAAAATATTATTAAAAAAAAGCCAGATTTATAGTCCATAAAACAATTTCAATTCTCGGATCAAATAGAAAAATTATTTCTTAGAGAAATTATGAAACAGGATTGTCTAAACTTTTATTTTCGTTTAAACCGGGTGCGGTTAATCGGGGTTTTACTGTTATGTATGTCTGTTGCCTCAAAAAGTATGTATGTGGGTATGGAACCAACATTCTAATTGTACAACCGGCACAGAATTACTCATATCTAGTGGTCTGCTCCTAATGAATCTTTACGGCATGGGTGACGATCTGTTACTTCATGATCTCTTCTTTGGAGCATTCAAATTTGTCGTTATGGTTGGTCGAAGTTAAGAATTTTCGGTTATGATATTAACCTTACTTAATTGTTTTCCCTCTTGTGTTGGCTTAATTTAACGATTATTGCGTGATGTGTTCAATTTAGAAGATGAAAAATATGCTACGTTATACGGGACTCACCATATGTACATATGTTAGTCGCCCTTTGTTGTTAATTGAGCATAATTCCATGTTATGGTAGATTACATCTATGTACATTTTCTATTTTGTTTTTCCAGTTCCATCTCTGGCATCGTCACTCCATCATGCTGATAAACAACATTTCGACAATACTTCAAATTATCATAAAAATGCTACTCCATCGCCTCCTATTTCAACAACATCACCAATAGGTGGTACTATTACAGCATCCGATTTAGGACTTCAGCAACACATGGGTAATGGTCATCAACCCCACCCCTACAGCTTTGAGCAACAGCATCAGCATCAGCAAGAGCAGCAGCGACATCAACACGCTATGGCCATGGCTATTGCTAACATGACAGGAGCGAAATCACCTCAAATGTTAAATGGATACGACGAAGGCGGAAGGTCCACCTCTAGTCCAGGTTCATCGACTACCTTGGGTGATATATGTTCACCACATAGCGTTCAATTGACTGGTCCCGGTGGTCCATATTCTTGTGTGCAGTGTTCAGCAGCCTTTCCTAGTCGTGATATGTTAGAGAAACATGAAATGATGCATTCCCCAAATACAACAGTTGTAAGTATCTTTGATCATTAGTAAAATCAATTGAAATTCTATCAATAAAAAAAAATCGATGCCCAGTTTTCATAAAACATCTTGATTGGAAATTTCACGAGTATATAAATATTTAATATGGGATAGATGGTTCAGTTTAAGCATAACAGCCAATTTCTCCCCGGTCGTTTTGACCACTCTTTTCAAACAAAGAATTTTTTGTTTACACTGAGTCTAATATCAAATTATCCGTGCATGTGTATACTATACCAAAGTCTGACTTAAATCTCGATTGCATGCATCTTCTGCTTGTCATTTCAAACATGAAACGTACTTGAGAAGTGTTTCTGACGTTTTAATATTAGGATCATCGGCAACAGTCTTGACGTAACATTTTTAATGTGAATTGTCGGTGGATCTTGGGCTCCTTTTGTAATGCCAAGTCATTTAAACAACATCATTAAATGTACCGCACTCATATGTAGGAAAAATTAATTTTCATTTACTTCCATCCAAGTGAAGAGTATGTTCTTCGGAGATCAAATCACGAGCCACTTGTTCCCCACACATTGTCCTTTATTATTCACGGTACAACGTTTTAATATTTTCCAACTTCAGGCATCGTTTACTTCATTTTTTGCATTTGTATATACATATGTACAATGTACATATGTATATGTAAGAGTATATAAATTAAAGCATGGGTTCTCAAAGTGTGGATAGCGAACCCTAGGGGGTCGTAAAGATACTTCCGGGGGGTCGCGAAGACGTTTTCAAAAAATCAAAATTAAACGAAAAATTCAAAAATGATTTTTATGGGAGATAACAAAAAAAAAAATATTTCGGCGATTAAAGGTCGATTCAGACACATCAGTCCCGTCACAGTTCAGTCAACCTTCCGAACCATAACCGTCGCCGTCAAGTCACAGTCAAAATAGCGGCTGTATTCACATATAGCCGTCAGGGTATTCAGAGCGTAGTCAGTCATTTTTTGTGTATGCTCTCGAGTGTACCTAGATTTACCATCTATTTTTATTTAATTTCCAATTTGCTTCCATATTCTGTTTTTATATGCTATATCCATATATTTATTATGCGATAAATCGTACAGAACGGGGTAATTTCGAACCAACTCGATTTATTTTTCGTCATCGCCCATGTTCACTTTCTAAACTGACGGCCGTCAAACACAAAAAATATCGTTGGGAAGAAATGTGAATTTGACTGTTCGGTGACGGAAGCGCGACTGACGGTTCTGATTCGTGACTGCGCCGGCTCAATGAAGACAGCGCCACTTGACTTTCAAGAAACGATATTTTTTGTGACTGATACCGGACGGTTCTGACGGAACTGTGACTTGACGTGACTGATGTGTCTGAATCGACCTTAAATCGTGTGATGTGTTAATTACCTTGACCCCTCCAGGGGCGTGGGCGCGTCAAAATCTCCAGCATTTCTATACCTTGTTGACGTTTCGATAGCATATCTACTTTTCGGAAGTGCTGTTGCTAGCATGCACCCCTTCTATCCGTACCGTCTTTATACTGACATTCTCGGAGCGCTATGTCAGTTCTATTAGTACGCACAGGCAGTTTTATTTATCGCGCCGAGATTTGAACTTCGAGCTCTAGATTAGTATCGTAGAGCGGTGACTGAACGACCACGGCCACCGAGCACGACAAATCGTGTGATGGGGTGCATGTTTTTGTTTGTCAGAAATTACCAATTAAGATTCACACGTCGCAAATATTTGTCCAATTTTCTCAGGAAATATTTGTTTAATTTTGGAAAGCAGTTTCCTTGGTAAATATTTGCTACAAAGTTGTTTTCTCTATGTTTTTCTCGTAGTTGTTTGCCAAAATATAACAAAACAATTTAGTTGCATAAATATTTGTGGTTCATACATACAGCATAGATTTTCGCGAATATTTGCCTATTTTTTACCAAATATTTGCTACGTGTGAACACACCTTTAATGATTTAGTCATTTTCTAACTCGAAGCAACTTCTGGATTTTATATTAGGCAGACTTTTATGAAAGAAATGTTTTCCATCGAAGTCTGTCTAATATCAAATTCAGAAGTTGCTCGAATTAGAAAATGATGAAAAAACGGAGATAGTCAAAATACGCTCAAATATCAATGAAATGATGGTTCTATTTCTATTTTTTAACTGATGTTCGGGAAATCCCATATCAATAGCTTTCGAGAATTGGATGACCCTTAGGTAGAATCCAGAAACCAAACGAGTTTTTTTTTGGTTTTGGAAATATTTTGAAAACGGCCGGCTATCCCTAGTAAAGATCAATAAAAATTCTACGGAAAAAGGTTCACAACACATTTTCTTCAATAGTTTTGCGAATAATCTCACATGGAACAGAATATTTTTCGAGCTTCATTTTTTGAAAAAAGCTTTGAATTTTCTGACACCGCTTCTTGGACAATTTCGAACGTACAGACAGAGCTGATAAGCAAATTTAATAGTCTGGAAAAAGGTGAAGGCTTCTTTTAGGAGACATTGATCAATGTTTCTATTAGTTTTACGCAAACTAAATTACTGTTGGTATTTTCTATAGGTAACTATTTGCCCCTGCAAAGGTTCAGCGTCTCTCAAATTAAATCTAATTAAATTACCTGCAAACTAATTTCTATACTTGTCAATACATCACCAAATTTTTCATTTCTCATAGGAAATTTTTAGATTTTCGAGGCGCTTTCTCTGAAAAATCTCCACGTTAGGAACGGAGATGATTTTCATATAAAACATTAGGAAATTCAAAATATTTTCTAAAAACCAAAAAAATCGTTGTTTTTTTAGTTACTGCTTGAAATTAACTTCGTATTTTGTTAGGACTTAGGACAATACTTCCCTGAACTTTGAACATAAATATAAAAAACAAACATTGAAATATTAAAAGAATAAGACTATTTTGATTGCATGACTACACGATGACGCCGGGCCGTTACGAACGGTGTTAAAAGTATCAGAAGCAATAATTTTTTTTAAATGTCTTACTTGGCTAAAAAATCTAAGACAAAGGGAAAGATCATAAAGAAATTCATAAAAAAATGTTATAATCACTTTTGGTATATTGAGCGTATGATCGGGTCGGGGGATCGCATTAAATTTTTTATAATATATAAGGGGGTCGCGGCGGCAGGAAGATTGAGAACCCCTGAATTCAAGTTTTCAATTAGTCTGGAGACCAGGAAATTCCTTGATTTTAACTAATCTGAATTAATGAATTAAAAATCGGCATTTGACAATTACACCAATCGAATGGTAGTTTCAGAATGCATGCCACGCGCTCTCTGAGAAATTTAGAAATCGATAGAGGCTTAACCAGAAAGCTTCAGTTCAAATTTGCACCATCTGAAACTTTTTCTAACCATGCTTATGAGGTGCTTTGGCTTGTTTTAATTTTTTGCTTTTATTTACGCCCCATTAGTCGTAAAATAAAAAGAAATCCAATTATTCGCCATAAAATCATCTTTGCGTACAAACTGTTTAGTTCAAACAAACACGTAAAATAGTACAAAATAGTACAACGCAGTGGCGTAGATAAGGGGGATTGATCCCCTTAATCCCCCCCTCACAAATTTTTATACGAGATGCTTACCGGACATCTGGAAAGTAGGCAACCTTACCTCAACCGTTTATGAGACAGTATACACACGCACACCATATAATATACATATCAATCATAGACTTTCTCTGGGCTTTTTGCAAACTATCCCCCAAATGAACTTTCGCCCCAAAAAATGACGAAAAATTGGTCAATTTTTGGAGTGATTGTTCATCATGAATTATTCCCCCAATTTAAATGAAAAATCACTCCACAAAAAATGAATTTTGATCCAAAAAAAGAATAATTCCCCCAAATTTAGGGAGATAATTTAAATGGGAAATGTCCCCACAATAGATTATGAACAATGTCCTCAAAATTGTACTTTTACATTACGTTGATATTTAGCATCGGAGTGGCGCTTTGTATGATACTTGTTTGCCCTAACCCCTAGTGGGGCATACCGCGTCAACTATTCAGCTAAGCTGACTTTTCGTTGGCATAACCAGTTTCGGACGATGCACGTTGCCAGCATGCACCTCCTAAAATAATGTATACGGTGGAGAGTAATAACGTCATGTTAAATAATGCCAGTTGACGTTATTTCTCCTTCAAAAATGAAACAACGTCAAATTGGCATTATTTCACTCGACGTTATTACACTTAACTAATGTATACACGGTAATTTCGTACTGCCTGCTAAAGCTGAAATTTACTTGTGGCTCAGAGTTGATATCTGCTTTAGGGAGTACAAACCTACCATATGTGCATCATAAAAATAGCTTCATACCGTTGAATAATAGGCTCGGACTATCCAAAGCGGAAATCTACTTGAGGGTGACCCAGAGTGTATGTCCGATTTAGGCAGTATTTGTACCGTACAATAACTTCACACTGAAAAACGTTGTGTTCAGAGTGACCATAGCGAAGGTTTCAAGTTTCTGCAGCTGAAAACTTTTTTTCCTCGAAAAGATGAACAATTGGGGATGGCTCATTTCCTAAATTTATGCATTTTTGGGACCGTTGTTCATATGGAACTTTCCCCCGCAAACCAAAATGGGGTAATTTTGTGAACTATAACCTCAAATTAAGAGGTTATTTTTCACTGAAACATTCACCTCAATCCCAAAAAAAGGAGGGAGGGGGACTGGTTCACAGGGCCCTTTCTTCGATAATCTTCAGAAGAGCGAAGAAAACCACGGTAGTGTTGCCTCCTGCCTCTTTTTAAAATGGGACAAGACAGCACAGTACAGCAGTGCCATGTACAGCTTTTCCACCTAAGGTATGCAATACTTAAGGTCAAAAATCGCAAAAACAAAATGTTTCCATTGAACCAACTGAAACTGTAGTTTAGTTTCTACTCCGTCAATACGCCTATACGATATCGCCAAAGCTAAAAAAATATATATTGTATGGAAGATATCGCCATCGTATCATCTGTACGATTTTTATTTTCCAATCTACGAAATTGCTGGGTTCGGTTTTGGGAGAAAATTATACAGAGACTGAGAGTCAAAGTACAATAATTCAAGACTGTGTGGGGAATGAGAGTTCTTATTGGAATTGATCATATTCTGATGAAAAACAGTTTAGTACAATTTGTAGACAAATTCCCTTTTATGCCCGCACCAGATTAAACGCAGACTTTACGCCAGTCGGTACGTCGTGAAAAGTGGCGCCAGAGTGCATGTCAGGCATTTTTAATACTACGCATTAGTTCCCTGTCATTTGACTATGTTAATAAAAGAATATTCTCCATTTATTGTCCAAGTTTGCAAATGATAACATGTTGACACTATTTCGTTGTTGTACATTGTTTCATGATAGGCTTTGCTATCGAAGTTTCTTGTCAAAAATGATTTTTACTTAACATACATTTATGGCACCATGAAATTAGCCATTTGGAAATTAGCCGTTAATGGACCGAAAGTGGCCATGCATGAACACTTTCGTAACACACTCAAACGAAAGTGCGTATATGGCTATTTTCGCTTTCCGTCGCATACGTTATATTGATTTGAAACCGAAATTGTGCATGGATAAATAAAAATGCTGGATGCAGAAATGCTAGGACGAAAAAGATGCTGTTTTATATAGAGCCAGTTAAGCGAGCGCGAGCGGCCTAGGGCTATATACTGGGGGGGGTCTGAACCGCTTAAGTGCGCAGCTCGTTCCAAATCGAAATTGTGCATGTACACTTTGCGCGATATTGAGGGTTGTGAATCAGCAGTCCCTTGTGTGGACTCTGCGCTTAAGGGATCGCACAACAGGAATGCTCGCTTCGCTCGCTCTGGGCGCAACAGTCTCTTGTGTGGGCTCTGCGCTTAACGGATCGCACAAAGAGGAATGCTCGCTTCGCGTGCTCTGGGCGCAACAGTCTCTTGTGTGGGCTCCACTCGCTCCGGGCTTAAGGGATCACAACCTTCAGTATCACACAAACCTAAACGCTCGCTTCGCTTGCTCTGGGTGTAAGGGCGACAACCCAGACAATTGTCAATTTTCCATTTCTACCTTGGACACTGGATTGTTATTTTGGTTTTTTTTTGCATTTCTTATTTTGATTTGAGACCGATATTGGAGTCATCCGTTAGCCAGCGCCCAGGAAGGACGTGTCGCGAAGTGGCTGTTATTAATTTGCTGCGCAATAGCCTACATACATACCTATTTGTGCAAACTAGTTAACAATTCCCGTGGAGCGATTGTGCTGCGAATCAGCGCACACTAACGAACGGCTACCTGGATTCTGATGGATGGCTCACCTCACATGGTTCAGAATCGTCTAGAAGGGCAGGAGGGTTGACGATCAAATTGGTTCAAAATCGTCTTCACGTTGACGATCAAAACTTCTATGACCCACGTATCGGCATTAATGCTTGATTCAAATTTAAACATCGGCCTTAGGGCTTAATACTACTACATTAATAAACAATACTAAAAATTGTGAAATCACAAAGTTAATAACCACGTGGCCGACGCCATTTTGAAAATTTAACATCAGTATATAACTGTTATTACATACTAACTGTTAACTGTTGACAAAATAATATCATGGATTTAAACCAGTAAAATATACACCTGGCAATATAATCCGTTAGGATTAGCCAATCGTCCATGTTAATAGCCCCACTTGTGGACTTCTGTTTTATACAGCGGTGACATCAGGATACCAAACCCTACTTGGACACAGGAGTAGGAAGAAGAAGAAGAAACCGGTATTGTCCCTGCATGACTTATTTCGTTTATTTTTCGATGGACGCTTTCGGTTAAAAACGTAACTATCTACATATATGGATTATTTCGCATGGCCATGGCTATTGAAGCTGGAAGTGTAATTTGTATCATGTTCTTCATATATTGCAGCTTATGCTTAAGAAAACGGTATTTTATTTATTTATTGAAATTTCGGTTACCCGAAACCATCCCGCCCCTTTATTTCGGTTAACAGAGTTTCTACTGTATGTACATATATGTATCTAAATTTTTTCCCATATATAAGTATGTATGATAATTCAAAGATGTCTTTCTTTATACTGAGTATGCCACAGAAATGCTCTTAACCTGCATCGGTCCTGTGTTGTTTCTATAAAATACGAAGGTGGCTCTTTTTGGTCATATCTCAATAAAGGGGTGTATTGCCACATTGAAAAATTTGCTCCATTGACAATTAAAAATTTTAATTTTTTTTCCATTTCTCATACAAATTTTTGTATGTATTGTACATTCCCTACCATGGAAATGATCGACGTAAAAGCATACTAAAATGTAAGTAGCAGTTTCAACACTTTAAATTTCACCTCAGCGGATTGGTTGAAATGAATTAATGGCGGATTTTTTATCACGGGAAATTATACTTTGGAAAGGCCTGGTTTACCCTGCTTACTGTGACGAACGTATTTTATCTGGTTGTCTTCTTTATATAGCATGTGTCGTATTTTTAGACTTCATTGTGTATTGATTCCATACATATCGTTTCACATCACGGTGTATACGACTGAAAAAGTAAAATTGAAGGTACACATGAGTGGATGTCTGAAAATTGTTCACCTAAGATTCTTTGTTTCGAAAACAGATTTCTTGAAGTTTCTAGTTTTGTAATGGTTGAAGCAATGAGTGATTTGTTCCATTATGTGAACGAACATCTGGATAACACCCGACAATCACGACTCCGGGCATAGCCGCATTCGAATATTTGTGAAAAAGAATATTTTGAAAGGCAGATGCATGTAAGCGTTGGCACTTAACTTCAGATAAATTCATTTTAAAATAGAACATATTATTATCACCTGAAATTATGATTTGATTTTTCATATTTTTCCATTTTTTTTTGCTCGACTGTATAGTCGTCAATTACTGCGTCTATGCCACAGTGTTAATACTAGTATTAACTAAAAATAAATAACTGGTGCAACAGTCCAATCTGAACCATGACCCCCGGGGTCATAATTCCATAAATGGGTACTCATCATTTAACAGCTGAGTTGGGCTCATTGTCCGACATGGAAATCCCTTTTTTTTTATCGAAATCTACTGCATTCGGTAGGAATCGAACTGGGGCCCAATGCGTAGAAGGCGTTGCACTGCACCATCCGGACTACCAACTAAATGATAAGTAAAAACCATCGTGTGAACGAAATCAGAGGACAGTGGTAAAATTAGCTTGGTGCTAATCATATTTTAGTGGTAGTAGATAACCAAGTCATTGTGACTTTTGGCAACGACCCACTCCACTCAATTTCTTAAACTAATATTAGTGTTTATATCGACTGGTTCTAAATGTGACAGATGTCAGCTAGTTTTTTTTTTATCACGGCACGGTTTGAAGAGGAATATAAACATAAGGCGCGTTTTTTTTAACAGCCATGCAGAGCAGGTTAACACCACAGAATTACACTAACAATTTGATCTGAGTTGCTCTGGATAAAAGCTTATTGCAACAATGCTACCCCGTTAGTATTAAAATGCAGGCGGCGGAGGAGTCGAAGCTTTCGGGCAATTTACTGTTTGGGAGGCACATAAAATTCATTTCCTGATTTTGATTTTGCTGTCTAAAGGAAATTTGATTAAGTACATATTTAAGTTTCCTCTTGAAATTTGAGTTGACATTTAAATGCTAACTAAACCAAGACACACTCTTAGCAAAGACATGCCCCGTTCTCGTGTTCGCTACTCCAATCTGCTCTCGATCGTTTTGTTGCCGCTTATCCTGCTCGCTCCTTTCCCTTCTGTACAAAAACAAAACGCATTTATAATGACTATCAGAAACCTAATAACACCTGGAGAAGATCTGTTAAGAGAGAGGGTGCCTCAATAGGCAAGTCGTGGAGTGAGCTGAAAGCGATGGCGATGAACAGGACGAGGTGGAAAGTAGGGGTGGTTAATGCACTATGCCCCACAAGGGGTTAACAGGAACCAGAAAGAGATACTATAAACTCGCTTGGTAAAAACCGCGACAAAGTTAGTTTTAATACTGCGGTATAAGTGCAGTATGTGAAACGGTAATCATCATTTTCCCTCCCGCGTTGTTCAGAGTAAGCCACCGTAAAAAAACAAACGTTCCGGACTAACTATACAGATTGAGTGTCAAAAATTCAGTGGTGGATCGATAGCGCCAATTTATTCTTTATCTTTTTGATTGTGCTCGCGAGTGAAGAAATTAAGAACATACCCAGAAAAATGTCTGCGAAATGTTCACTAATAAAATTTCGAAATTTCTACTTCTCTATAATAAATTCGTCCTTATAGCAATGCAGGCGACATCTGGTGGCATAGGTTAGGTTAAGTTAAAAGGCTGCGATGATTATCCACAGCATACATAGATCACATCTGGCTCCGTCCTATAACTCGAACCAACCTGAGCGCATAATAAAACGTTGTAACTGTCCTATGTCAGCGTTTACCAAGTCCGCCAACTCTTTAAAATAATAAGAGCCTAGAATTGACCTCCTCAAACTTGCCAAGCCAGAGCATCCACAAAGAAGATGGAAGGTACTCTCCTCTTCCTCCTCATCACCACAACTTCTACAAATGTCGTTATACGGTAGCCTGAACCTCCTTTCGTGCTCTCCGATTAGACAATGCCCAGTGATGACACCGACGTCAGCACCGATATATTGTCTCTTCAACGACAGAAACTTAGCAGAGCGACCCAAGTCCAACCTGGGCCACATCTGTTTAGTTAAGTTACATGTGCCGCCGCTCAGCCATCTCGCGTTAATCCTACTAACCGCAGCCTGCACAATGGCGAATCTGCATAAGTCGAAGGGCATTTCAACTGTTCAGCGAGCACTTTTAGCTGCAGCCGTTGTACCCCGAAGAGCCAGTTCGTCAGCACTAGAATTGCCAACGAATCTATTTGTGATCTGGAATCCAGCATACAACAATGTCGAAGAAGCAACACAACTCCATTAGCGATGTACGCCACTCCAACACAATCCTTGAGGTTGTAAGTAAGGATTCCAGCGATCTAATCGCTGCTTGTCTGTCTGTCGTAAAAACAATGTTCCTGAAAGATAAGACATAAGCTTCCCAAACTCCCACTAATTCCGCCTGGAGAACAGTATTCAGGCAGTCGTACCGATATGTTTAAATTCAGTGTGTCGCAGGGAATGCCCGCGCCAACCCCACGGTCGGGCTTAGAACCATCCGTCTAGATGTATATCGTGTTTGATTTTCTAAGCTAGTCCTCATCCCATTGAGTTCGTGATGGAATGAGGCATTTCTTGTTCTTGCCAAACATCGGCTTTGCCAAAGCATATAGTCCGTATTTACCGGGATATCACGATTTCTTAAAATTATCGGGCGTCCTCTATTTAAAATCAACCACTGATCTGTTTTACGAATCCGGACGGATATGTTCACCTAGAATATCCAAGGGAAGCAAGCTGAGCATCATGTTCATAGCATTAGAAGGAGTCGTTCTTAAAGCCCCAGTGATCGTCACACTAGCTGTCCTTTGCACCTTCCCCACTAGATTACGGTTAATCGCTGTACTAAGTGCATTCCATCAGGCAACTATACCGTGCAGGAGGATAGGTCGTATAACCGCCACATAGAGCCAATGTAGGTAGCACTTTTGGTTGCAGGTCCCATTTTTTACCGATGGCCCTCCTACAAGCGTAGAGTGCAATATTAGTCTTATTTACAAGTTCCTGAATAACCATTTTAACTTCCTATCCAGAATCAGACCAAGGAAATTTGCCTTGTCAGTGAACGTCAATCTCGCCCCATCCAGGATAGGAGGCTCAACAGGTGGAATTGTATGCTTCCTCGTAAATAAGACAAGCTCTGTCTTGCTGGGATTTACCCGAAGTACACACTGCGTAGCCCAGTCCACTAATAGGGAGAGGGCGTGGAAACTGGTAGGCGGTAGAAAACTTATCCGAGATAGCGACAACCACGTCATCCGCGTAAGCGATCACTTTGCAACCAAGCGCTTCCAATTTGAGTAGAAGGTCGTTGAGAGCGGTGTTCCATAAGAGGGGAGAGAGGACCCCACCCTACGGAGTACCCCTATTCACACGCCTACGTTCAGTTGAAGCGCCTAGTTTGGTACAAATAACCCTGGATGTTAGCATCCGGTTGATAAGTTTACAAAGCGAATCGTTACCACTCAGACCCGATAGCGCGTCGGTAATTACCTCAGGTCTAACGCGATTAAAGGCACCTTCTATGTCCAAGAAGGCAATCATAGTATACTCCTTAAAACTCGGAGCCTTCTCAATATAGAGCGCAGGGCTATATCCACAGACCCATCCCCTCCAGTAGGCATGATGTGACTTTGACAGAAGCTCTGCAGGTATACTGTTTCGCAAGTGTAAATCTTTCCATAATCTTCAACAACTTTCGGGTTCGAGTCCCGTCCACAACGTGGCCATTAATGTGCAGGAGGTGCATGGTGGCAACTGCATTCTCCAAAACCAGTTTATGCCGACAAAATGTCAACTGGGCCACATGGAACAGTTGACGCGCTATGCCCCACAGAGGGTTAGGGCAATTGAAAGAGAGAGAGAGATAATCTTCAACAGAATTAATGACAGACTGATGGGTCTCAGCTCATTTGGACGCGATTGAGAACTTTTACACGTTTTGGGAACAAAGACCACTTTTACTTCCGATCACTTATGAGGAATATAGACTAAGTCTAAACAAGCCGTGAAAATGACTTCCAACCAGAGATAAATAACATCAGATAGGTGCTGTATATCCGCCGGAATGATGCCGTCTGGCCCCGCAGATTTAAAAGGCTCAAAACTAGAGAAAGCTTAGAGAATTTTTCCCCCTGACAAAATAGATGAGGGATCACAGGGAACGGAGACGTCTTCCTGTACATTCACTAGCTGCCCGAACCCCGGTGAGCTGTCTGGGAAATGTGTTGCTAGCAGGACGTCAATAGTCTCTTTGCTATAGGACGTCCACGTTCTATCGGGCTTCATAAGGTAGCCAGCAGTTGATGGATTAGAGGCTAATACTTTACGAAGTCTGGAGGCATCGCCTGACATATCGATGCGTTCGCAGAACAATCTCCACGAGCATTTCCATTCCTGACTTCCTTCTTAAATCTTCTAAGATGTTTCCTGTAGGTAGATACACCAGTCCGATTCGTTCCCCGACGATTTCGCCGTGTTAAACGCCTTCCAGGCGGCCAAGGCCCGACATCGGGCTGTCGCGCCACGATGATGATGAAATGCCTTTCTGTATAAGACTACATTGAGTTATCAGCTGACTCCACCACTCTCGTTTTTTGTTACCATTGGATCTGCAAGCGAGGCAAGCTTTTGTGGTAGCTTTATTTAAAGCGTCAGTAAAGGTGCTCGCCATTTCGTCCAACTCCCACTTATTACTCGGTTGTAACGGAAGGTTTCACGGAGGGTGACGCAATTAGTTCTCCGTCTATTTAAAATAACTGCACAGTTCGTTATGTACTCATCAATCCCGAATTGGAGATAGCGGTGATCAGAGAAGGAATGGTCCGAAGACACCCTCCAACCGCACACCAAATGTTGAATATCCTCCTACATCAGAGAGATGTCCAGGACTTCTTTCCTATTTTTAGTAATGAATGTGGGTTCACCACCAACATTACAAATGAGTAAATTTGTCGAAATGAGATAATCGAACAGACGCTCACCTCGTTCGTTTGTATCGGAGCTACCCCATACTATATGGTGAGCGTTCGCGCCCAGCCAAGAATGCCTGCGTTCACGTTCCGCAACGTTGTAATTGCGGTAAGGATTTTCCCTCCACCCAACCATCAACTCTTCATCCGAACGACTTGTTTTGCAGTTGTCATGTATTAAACAGTTGACAGCCGATTCGCTATTGAATTTCAAACAAAACTTCAATAATTAAATTCGCGACGATTTCAGGAAAAGTTAAAAACACTGCAAAATCGCCACAAATTTGTGTTGCTCCGGTGTAAATAAGCACATAAGACGCCATTTAAAAATCAAGAAACCGAAAACGAAAATCCACACCATCGGACAGTCACATGCAATACGTCAACTAAGAACTGTCAAATACGCTAATACCCCTTACCCCCCAGTTGACGGGAAATCAACCAGGAAAAATTTCTGGTTAATTTCCCCGATGTCTGGTTGATCAAACGCAAACTGAAACGGAGCGTCCACGAGCAAAATCAGTCGAACTGTTTGTAACCGCAATTAAAACGTTGCGCGACCTGAACCCACTCAATAAAGGCAGTCTTTTCCCTATTCGACACTGCGATAGCCTCCCTTAGATTTGTATGAGGGAGGACTCCTACCTGGCCATGCGCCAGATAAGCAGAGGTTACCCAATACCGTCTTTCCTTCTTTATCTGGTGGCATATCTATACGGTGTCTGCAAGTTAATCCAACTTAACGCATTGGTGTTGTAAACTTGCACTTACCAACACGGAAGGGAGTATAAAAAACGCCCTATATAAAATATTTTACATATATACATATGTACATATATATTTTTTAATTATATTACAATACAATAATACGTACAATGCCTGCTTATTGGAAACTTTTTAAAAGTGTGTTTAAAGTATTGTCGGGCTTAGAAGCGAGCTATCCTTTTTTCGAAACTGCACGTGGACAGCAAACTTTCTCCTGTTTGAAGGTCAAATGTGGAAAATTTAATCAGGATCGATAAAAGACTGCATAGACTTGTATAAGGAGCATACATGCAGACATACGAAATACTTTCATATTATATATTTATTTTCCAATATTTTCGAGTCAAAATCCTAGAACTGAATTATAGAAACCAGAATTCAAGTCTTGTAAAATACTTTGGAAATTAAACCTACACCCAAACTTCCTTAGTATGTATTTGTAAAGTGAAATCACGCAACTGCTACTTAACTATGTAACTCCGATCACTATCATATTGTGCTTAATCAATGGCAACGAAACATTTAGTCAAACGCAATTGGTAATTATAATATGTATTAATATAGAGAGAATGATCTAAATTAAAGTCCTGATAATTTTTTATGAACGATTTACCTTTTTTATTAATTTCTCCCTGGACTGGATTCGTAATCTATGCCATTCAGTACAGTATCTATTCCATAGGCTTTAAAGTTTATATTTTACTCCTCATTCGTCACAATTTTACAATTAATTCAATGATAAGCGAATATTATATATGTACATATATACGATCATGTTAATGTATATTAATGTGGAAGTAGCAAATTTGGTTGTATGTACAATACTTATATATAATTTTAATTCCACTATTTGGAACGCGTCATATAGAAAATCATTGCGCAATCTGTATAGGTATATAAATTTATTATAAACTGAGACGAAAAAATGACGACGTCTGCTTACTATTGCCACAATTTAACATATTTTTTGTTCACTTAGAGCAACCATTTGATATACTAAACGTACGTTTAATCTGATTAAAATGAGCGGAAAAGACTTGTGTAGTACATATCGACCTGTGTACACATAATGTGAAAATAGGTTATCGCCATTAAAACCTTTATGGGATGCAAACAGACAAAGATTTATAAATCATTCATAGAATTTATTAAGCAGGTTTTTGAACGGATTTCCTGATATCAACTAGAACATTTACGCGATGCTTGTGTTTACTTACTTTTGGACATTTTGGTCTAAACGTATATACATATGTACATATATAAACTATCGACGTGTCTTTTCGCTATATGTAATATACGTACGTAATATCTTTATGTCCCTTATCTTGTCCCCAATGACGCACTGCATACATAGAAACGCTACAACCTTACAACGATACCATTTTCCCTCGTCGACCATTTTTGTTGTACCATAGTATGAAACTGATGGTAGGCGTATCAGAAAATGGATATGGTATATGGACGCTGTATGGGCTGATAAGAATTTTGTACTGATAAGAAAAAGTAACAACAGCTTATGCGGAAGAAAAAAACAAAAAAAAAACTTAAAGTATATTGGAAAGTTGAAGAATTAGGGGAGAAGTGAAAAAAAAATCTGTACAAAGTATTTATGAAGCGTTGAATTACAATATATGTATCTAATATTGGTTAGTTTAGAAGGTGGTTCCATGTTCCGGAAGCTTAGATCTATTATGTACTGCTATCGCTAGAAATATGCTCCTATGGATAAGATTGGAAATATAAGGTCTCTTGTAAAGTACAATAACTTATCATTTCGAAGTTTTTTTTTTTCATATACGATTACATGGTGATATGTGATGTAGAAGTAACGTTACTGTAGAAGAGAGTAAGTTAGGTAAAATCTGTATTTATAGTAGGTTAAACTACGCTTTTTAGGGCTTCGTAGTAAAAATAAAACCCTTATGAAATCGGTCAAATATCTGTATGTCCATGAAATACATATTCACAAACCGCTAAAGCTGCATTCATGAAATTTAGTGGAAATATGTAGAAATACTATATTATAATTCTATGGAGAAAGTTGTGGGGATGGTGGGGTCCTCATAGAGGGGAAAATAATTTAAACATTTTTTTTCGTCTGGTATACTGATTTGCCCTAACCCCTTAGATGGGGCATAGCACGTCAACTATTACATGTGGCTTAGCTGACGTTCCTTTAGCATAAACCAGTTTGCCTGCTCCCATTTAGCCGCCTACCTGCGAAAAGTCGGGAGATGTTGTGGCTTATTAATACGCCCCGCACCACAGGCGGAAGAAAACACAAACATCCATGGCCACGAACGCCGTGAACGGGACTTGAACCCGTAACTGCCGTTGAGACTGACGCCCAGTGGCATAGCAAGGGTGAACATAGAGGGCGCCAAAATCTGGAGACAAAATTTAATTAAAAAGATTGGAATGAAAAAAAAATCGAAGATTGTTCCATTTCTTCAGCCAGTACCTAAAAAAATGTATATTTTTTTTTGTCATTTATTTCAATTGTTTGGTCACCATTGTCGTTACGTAAACCAGCCGGGTGTGAAACGCTTATGCACTCCCATTCTTCGGCAAGTTGAACGTTTATGCGGCTACAGCATAATCGGAGTGTTTATTAGTAACGAATAGCACACGTACTGTAGCCTGAATGGCTGACGAACACCTAAGCGTCTCAGGTCTAGTAGGATGGAATGACTTGCGTAGTTGGACCTGCTACATAGTTGTGTGGGCTCCAGCACGTTTATTAAACCATCTGAAGCAGCTATCTCCGAGGCCATCCCCTGAATGGGGTTAAGCGACGTGCTGACAACTCGTCCTTGTAAAAACCACTCCATGTCAAGAAACCTGGAACAAAAGCCTCGGATTGGACGGATCAACAACGACGACCACGCAAACGAATAAAGGATTATTCTTTCGGATCCTGGAATGTACGCTCCCTGAACAAACCGGGGGCCGAGAAGGCCCTCCTTCAACAGGTCGAAAAGTACAAACTGAGCATTACTGCAGTCCAGGAAACAAATTGGCTTGGCAGCGAGATTAATGACAAGAAATCGCACACAATTTTTACAAGTGGCAAACCATCGGGCCGCAAGGAGTTTGGAGTAGCATTTATAGTGAACAATCACCTTAAACCGCATATTACTGACTTCAAACCCATAAATGAACGGCTGTGTGCGATTCGCATCAAGACTCGATTCTTCAATCTCTGGCTCATCAATATGCATGCCCCCACTGAAGTTAAAGAAGACGCAGTAAAAGATGAGTTCTACGCCCGCCTTGAAACTCTCTTCGACTCACTTCCAACAAACGACGTCAAATTGCTGCTGGGAGACTTTAACGCGAAAGTCGGGAATGAAAGTTGGCATCGGGGGACCACTGGAGGCCACAGCCTCCATGAAAAATGTAACGATAACGGCCAGCGACTTATCGACTTCGCCTGCAGCAGGAATCTAGTCGTAAGCTCTACGTGTTTCCCGCATCGACGCATTCACAAGCAGACCTGGAAGTCTCCAGACGCACATACCGTCAACCAAATTGACCACGTCCTCATTTGCAGGAGATGGGCGTCTAGTGTCATGGATGTCCGCTCCTATCGAGGAGCAAACTGCGACTCAGATCATCACTTGGTGAAGACGACCTACAGATGTAGAATTTCCTCAGTGCACCAGTCAAGAATCAGCCCTCCCAAAATCTTTGCGGTTGATAAGCTCTTGAGTGATGCTACAGCGGTGGCGTATACTACCGCCCTTGAGGAAAAACTATCACCTATGCTACGCAACATCAGCAACACAGGCGTCCATGGGTTCTGGGAAGAACTCAAGGGTACCATCAAGGATGTCGCAGAGAAGGTCGTGGGATATAAAGCCCGGCGAGCGCGAAACGACTGGTTCGACGAAGAATGCAAAAATTCACTTGACGCGAAAAACGAGGCCTACAGACAATGGATTCAACGAGGAACCAGAGCCAGAGGAGAAAAATATGACGAGCTACGGCGAATATCGAATAGAATAATTAGACGTAAGAAACGTAAATACTTTGACGAGCAGTTGCTGAACATAAACGAAAACATAGCTAATAGGAACACCAGACAAGCGTACAAACTAGTAAATACAATTAAGAACGGCTACCAACCCAGGACTAGCCTTTGTAAGGACAAGGATGGAAACATCATCAGCGACACCGATGGTATTAACAAACGATGGGCCTCTTATTTTGAAAAGCTTCTAAACCGACCATCTAACATCCCCACACAGGAAGCTCTCGACGATATTGTTGATCTAGGCCCACCCATTCAACCCCCGACAGTAGAGGAAGTTGATCTCGCGTTGCGGTCACTAAAACGAAATAAAGCGCCGGGCGCTGACGAGATTCCAGCTGAACTGCTAAGATTCGGTGGAACGAGTCTAGTTGATGCCATACATCAATTACTCCTGCGAGTATGGGAGAACGAGGAGATCCCAGACGATTGGCGCAGAAGCATCATCTGTCCAATTCATAAAAAGGGAGATAAACTGCGGTGTGAGAATTACGGGGGCATCTCACTAGTTTGTACGTCCTATAAAATGTTGACGAAAATTCTGGAAAATAGAATAAAACCGTACGCAGAACGAGTCATTGGCGAATATCAAAGCGGTTTCAGACCTGGTCGCTCCACAACCGATCAGCTCTTCTCAGTCAAACTGATACTCCAGAGGTGCTGGGAATACAACGTAAACGTATACCAAATCTTTGTCGACTTCAAGCAGGCATACGACAGTATCGATCGTGGAGTACTGTACAACATCATGCTGCAATTTGGTATACCAGCAAAATTAGTGCGACTGACAAAGATGACGATGACCAACTCCGTCTCACAAGTCAGGATCCAGAATAGACTTACTGATCTATTTGAAACACGCACTGGTTTGAAACAGGGCGATGGACTGGCACCGACGCTCTTCAACCTAGCACTGGAATACGTTATTCGGGCCATGAATATGGACAACAGCAAGACGCTACTCATCAAGTCGACACAATTAGCAGCGTACGCCGACGACATCAACATCATGTCCCGAAGATTGGCTGACGCAGAAGAACTTCTGCATACGCTCGATACCGCCGCAAAGGAAGTTGGATTACGTATTAACGAGGGTAAAACTAAAATAATGATGCAATCGGTGACAAGGACACCTGCACAACCGAGCATCAATGTGGGGGACCTCAACATCGAGTTCGTGAACAACTTCATTTACCTCGGTTGCAACCTGTCAAGGGACGCCAACGAAACTGACGAAATCAAGCGACGGATACAGTTAGCTAATAAGACTTTTTTCTCGGTTCTCCCCATAATGAAATCGAAACATGTGCACAGAAACACGAAGCTCCGCGTGTACAAAGCCATTATACGACCAGTGCTATGCTATGGCTGCGAAGCATGGACCCTGACTCAAGCCTCCGAAAACATGCTAGACACTTTCGAACGTAAGGTTCTACGGCGAAATTTCGGGGCTGTTTGCGATCGAGATGGATGGCGCATCCGGTACAACCATGAGTTGTATGAAATGTACGATGAGCTGCAAGTCTCGAAAATCGTCAAACTACAACGACTTCAATGGGCAGGGCATGTACAAAGAATGGACGATGACCGTATGCCTAAGAGAGTAATGAATGCAGAACGAGTCGACGGAGCGAGACTGCGAGGACGACCGAGATCTCGTTGGGAGAGCTCAGTAGGTGTGGACGCCGCGCAGCTACTGGGCTCCCAAAATTGGAGGACTCGGTCACGTGATCGAGATAATTGGAGGACAATGATCCAGGCGGCCAAGGCCCGACGTCGGGCTGTCGCGCCACGATGATGATGATGAGCACACGTACTGTTCATTTTGAACGACCCAACAAAGTGTGCTAGAGACACCACACACACACCTGATAAATCGTTCAAAATTATCATTCCACATTTCGTAATGCCCAGCATACCACCAAGCGAACCTTCACCAAAAAGCGAATAATAGCGAATCTTTTTTATTCGCTTATTGCGAAGAAAAGCGAACCAACGCAGGATTTTCATTAAAGCGATGGTATGCGACTCGCTATAGAGCCATCAAAGTGAATATAAGCGAAGGTTTTCAATATGCGTATGTTTTATGTTCTTTTTAATAAAAATTCTTCGCATGGATCTCACTAAGAGCGAAGGTACGCGAGGATTTTTTGAAACGGCAAAACAAACGACACTATGTATCGAAAACCTTCGCTGAAAGTGAATGTTTTATTCGCTCATAGCGGGAAATGTTTCGGTTCCGCGCTAGCTAAGGAAACACTTGCAATTCTGCATTCAAAGAGTTTAAATTAAACGGCGAAATAAAAAGCAGTGAAATTATTGATTCAGTTTATCGTAGGTATAAGTACAATATTATATATTAATTATATTATAGCATAGATATAGATCCTCGCAATACATTGTATTACCCCCCCCCCCCCCCCCTCCCAAGATTTTCTCCATTAATTTCCAAATGAGCCGATATTCTGTTAGGAGAGAAGCCCAAGATATTCTGCTACCCTGCATGCCAACCGAATCTCCAGTAAATATCCAGCGAGTCACTTTGGCGAAGAAAACCTTTACCAAAGACTCGCAGGTAATAACTCTATCGTTCGAAATTTACTTTCGCGGCGATCCTTTTTTCCCGGATCCCTGACGAGTCGAGAAACCTTCGCTTCGGCGAATATATAGACTGGTTATATGTTCGCTCATGGTGACTCGCTGGTGATTCGAAAAATAACATTCGCCTCGAATGTCAATTTCGAACGACAAAGCTATTACCGGCGAGTCGTTAGTGAATTCGCTAGCGAAGGTTTTGCTCGCCAAAGTGACTCGCTGGTAATTCACTGGCGGTCCGCTTGGTATACTGGGTACGAACGAATGATTTAAGGTTCGCTATCTTTCGCTTTTAGTCGATCGTTCACTACGTGGTATGCTGGGACTCCTCCGCATCGTACCTCACATTAGTGTGAGAGGTGTGACCGAGAACGACCAAGCCGATGTTGTTTCGCCTTAATGAACTCGTTGTCCAGTGGCTTTTGACATGGGCTTAGCCTTTTAGATAATATAAGCGACTCATCGGCTCATACACTTCACAAGACACGACAAAGTTACTTATTTTTACTTTGTATAACATTTAAAAAAAAGCCTATACTAAATGCTCTTGTAACCGATTTTTAGGGTTTTGTATTAAAAACAAAACCCTTATGAAATCGGTCAAATGTCTGTCCGTCTGTCCATGAAATATCTCACGAACGGCTGAAGCTACATACATGAAATTTTGTGGGAGTATGTAGAATTATTATAATTCGCCGGAGAAAGCGATTCGTTGTAATAGGCTTACTTTAAGGGGATGTCCCCATAGAGGGGAAATGAAGGTCAAAATTTTTTTTTTCATCTGGTATAGGCAAGTGGGGTATCATGAGAAAGGTAACACCGAGTACATTTCATTTCCGGTATTTTCATCAAATTTGAAAAAAGGGGAAAAGAGATAGAGGGGAAAATATGTGATCCGAGTTTGTCCCCCCCCCCCCTCGCATTTCGATACCGTTATACTTAGAAATATGAAAATTTGCAGAAAGGCGGCATTTTACTAGTGTAGAAAACCGAAAATCGTAGAATTTTGATATCTCAACAAAAAAGGTTAATAATAGTACATTTCTATAGTTGCAGTTAGCATACCCCTACACGCCTTAAGCACAGCCGAGGTCAAAAATATTGATGGCCAATGATAACCAACATCATCGGCAATAATATCTTTAAGTTTCATTACAATCACATAATATTTAATAATAGTACACTCATTTAAAATTAGGCATTTTGACACTATCCACACAAAAATTACACCTACCGGCCTCATATGTAGGTGTGAGTACTACTTTTATGTTGTTTTTCGTAGTGCGAATTGCAGTTATTTAATTAATCATTTTTGAAAGGGTGAAGATTAGTTGGGGGCGCTACGTCGTAATTGGCAAACTTTACCGAGTGGAAGGGGGGAGGGGTCCACATAGAGGCGAAATTAAGCTCAAAATTTGTTTTTTCGACTGGTATAGGCAAGTGAGGTGCCGTGAGAAAGGTAATGTTGAGTACATTCCATTTTTTCGCATTTTCTTGAAATTCGTAGAAAGGGGAATAGTGGGGGAGGAAAAAATATTAGTTCGTAATTTGCCCCCCCCCCCCCCCCCCCTGGCATCTCGAGACTGTTAGAATTATGAAAACTTACAGGAAGGTGGGTTCCGAATAGCATATAAAATGGAAAATAATGGAATCTATATATCTTCTCAGAATAGGTAAGTAATAGTTTATTTCTGTAATTACAGTTAGCACACCTCTGTATGCCTTAAACACGTTCGAGGTCAAAAGTACTGATGGCCAACGATAACCAACACCTTAGGCAATAATATGTTCTAAGTTTCGTTACAATCACGTAATATGAATTGGCATGTAAAATGTAAGTGGGTAAGACAGTTTAATTATTTTTTTTTTTGTCCATCTGAGTGGTATCAAGAAGAGCAACGAGCCGATATTTATATACCAAAATAAGCGCTTGCTACAAAACCCTCGGATTGCGGGCGTAGCCCTCTATATTCCGGTTTCATTTATTATTATTATCACGAGGAGGAGGAGGGTGCACATTTTTTCAAATTTGCTTCGGAAGTGAGGAGAGCTTGTACTATCCGAAATTATGAAATTATATTGAAGTGGTTTTAATATAGTTAAACTATATTATTACAATTACTACTCACTCGATTGCCCTAACCCCTTGTGGGGCATAGCGCGTCAACTGTTCCATGTGGCCCAGTTGACGTTTCGTTGGCATAAACTGGTTTCGGAGAATGCAGTTGCCAGCATGCACATCCACGGCCGCGAACGTCGTCGTGGACGGGGTTCGAACCCGAAACGCCGGTAGTCAAACATGAGACTGATGCCTCAACATACTGCGCTACCGGTCGCCCCCGTTGTTACAATTAACAAAAGATTTAATTATTGGATAAAATAAGTTTGTTATGTATGTCCAAATTTGAGAAAAATGTGAATGAATGGGGGTGCAATGGGCGCGTTTCAGCGAGCGGATCAGGATTTGACATTTCTCGAATTTTCCTTCATATGCTTTCCCCCCACAGTAAAATATGTAAGGACAACTGTCAATTTTTGAATCTGAAAATGTTCCCCTTCGGATCAGAATACTTTTCAGATTAATGTACATGCCTATTGATGTTCACAAATTCAGTGGTGGCGTAGATAGGAGGTGGTGTTAGGGCCCCCCGCATGGGTTCTTATACAACCACGTCTTTGTTGTCGTTATCTCGAATGTGTACAAAAAACTGTCTCAAATCCTGATAAATTAAATGAACTATAACGATTTCAATACAAAACACACGTAGAAATAGAAACGATAAACAGAAATATAAAATGCGCGCAAACTTCGTCACTTCGACTGCGCTCGTGGACAATTGTTTTGGAATTATTTCTATTTTAGCGTCATATTTTCTAAATCGATCCTTTTGCGGGAAATTCACTGCCGGGAGAAACCATCACAGCGGCATCGGCTGTGTCTTGGGTAATCTGCTTAGCGACCCACATTGAAAGCAGCGACTGTGGCAGCCCGAAATGCCAGATCATTTCCCGCCAATGTAAATTGCGATTTTTTTCATTATTTTGTAAAAAAAAAATTGAGATGTCGTGAATGTCGAAAATATTTTATATTTTTTAACAACAAAACGAAGCTTTCGTTCAACACCTTATTGCATAAAACCTCGTTTTTTCTTTCTGACATTTCAAAAGTTTCCCCAGCATGCCGATAGATGCATTTTAGAATTTTGGATGAAAAGAAGATCTGCCGATGCTGCTGTCGCTGCTTTTGTCCCAGTTTAATTCACTCAGGAGGAATGCATGCATTCTAATTACCCAAGGCACAGGCGATACTGCTGCTGCCGGCAATGAAACTCCCGCATTAGCTCACCATGCGAAATTGGCGATTTATCTTCACACAACCAACTGAACAAAAGAAAACTTACGAATCAAATAGACCTTTGCAAGAAAACTAGAAATTTACCATGCTTTGTGTTGCTGAAACCAAAACTAATAACAAAAAAATTGGCGAATTGATATTTTCAACACTCAAAATCGCACAAAAGCATCATCAGTCCGATACATCGAAGCCACTTTATTTCACGCCATTTTCTCTGTAGAGTTGTTTCTTTTTTTCAGGCAATCATCTACGATGATGACATCAATTGGCTGATGTATGGCTACGTTAAGCCTTTTTTAATCGTACGTCATTGAAAATTTATAGTACAGTAGAAAACAGCCGAAAATATATGGCGCCCAATGGTGGAGTCAGTGGGATTTGATTTGATCAATGAAACGAGATGTGCAATCGACTTGGTGGACGTGATACCGATCAAAAACACAAAAACCGAAATCTTCTTAGACCTTAAGACATTTTTCAATCCTGCATCAGAGAAAATTCATAGTCGAAAAATGGTCAAAGAATCTTTATATTACTTGAAGCCGAAAGTATTGTATTGTATAATACTATATTCGTGGAAACACCTAGTGCGACATAGCGCGTCATCAGGCCTAATTGACGTTTTGTTAGCATATTGCTAGTATATACCTCTTGCCCATTTACCCGCATACTGCGACAACTTGGGTAAGGTTGTGGCTTATTCTATACCTGGCAAACGTCAGAAAATATTCGACGCAGAGTGTAAGGTCAGTGTCATTTGATCTGCATTCCTAAAACGCTAGCGCTGAGTCAACGCTTCACAATTGCTGATCAGCACATGTTTTAGAAACGGCATGCTCGTTTGTCATGCTGTTGTTTGACATTTGACAGAAAATTCGTAATTTCTTACTTTAATGAGTCTCAGGTGACACACAAGATATCGTAGCAATTTTCCTTAGTTTGGCAATCACGTTAAAAACACGACCATCATCCATACGCAAAACAAACGAGGTTAGAATAAAGGAACGAATGACGGAACATAACTGGCGCAACAGTCCAAATTGAACCATGGCCTCGAGATACGTTAGCATCATCTCATTTTCTAGATCGTGACGGTCTTGTGCAGAGGTGTGTGATCAGCAACACGCTCAACCGAGTTATTTACCCCGTAAATGGGTACTCATTTAACAGCTGAGTGGGCTCATAGTCCGACACGTGAATCCCCTTTTTTTTTATCGAAAACTACCGCATTCAGTAGGAATCGAACCGGGGCCCAGTGCGTAGAAGGCGAACGTGCTAATCGTTGCGCCATCCGGACTACGTCATTTTGCATCTAAACAATTGAAAAGTTAGCAAATTTCATGGCGACTAAGAGTGAAAGCGCTTAGCTCAGCACTAGCGTTTCTAGAGAAAATTACCAGGCAGCACTAAGAGCTTCTTTATGCTGTTGTTTTAGGAACGCAGCCACTGAAACCGAAATGGACAATCGAGTTGGTGCGCGGTATCGTGTTGTCGTTAGTCACAAAACCCCAAAACCGAATCATACCGCCAGGCTACTTTAATCTACCTTAATGTTACCATAAACAACCTTTAGCTTTCTCATGACAGTGAGAATTTACGGTAGAGAATCGAAAAGCTTGAAAATATTTGGCGCTCGACGTGGGGTCAGTGTGATTTTATCTAGTTAATGAAACCGAAGAGATAATCGAATTGGCGCATGGTGTCATTTTTCACGAGACAACAAAGCGAAATTTTTTCAGACCTTACCATAAGGATTCGCCACAAATCTCCTGATGACTTTGTTGATGACTGCATTTCATTCATTCATCAACTGCTCGTTCTTAATATATTGAAAAATGCCGTCAGCTAACTCACTGAGTATGGTTTGATATTTAGTTATATTTCCTCTAAAAGGACAGTTGTTGCAGGTCTATGCATAGAAAGTTGATTTTCACTCAATGGGTGAGGGGTCCGAATCCTTCCCCGAGCACAAAAAATATCGTGCCTATGGGATATCTCCTCCCCCGGTAAAAAATATCTACGCCACTGCATGTACATTGTCGACAAGCACTAAACAGCGAATACGGCTAAGAAGAACTTACCTTTCGGTTTATGATAAGAACAGAGTGAAAATAAGTAGCTCAATACGATACTTGATTTTGACCAATATTAATTTTAGAAGATACTTAACAACCGACATAGGATTAAAACTGTCCCATATATATATTCGAAACTTTATGGAAATTATTAAATTTTTGAGGACATGCCTATAACTATTTATAAATTTATTTGACGATAAAATAAAGTACATCATTTAAATTAAGTGTGTACACCAGAATCACGTCATTCATAAATACATATTTTATAATAAAATATAACTTTCGATCCAATTAAGTTTTACCATTTTATTACATTTTATGTGTCATATTCTGGTATTTTATAACGCACACCAAATACCAAAAATGTAATAAAAAAGTTAATTTATTAAACAGACCTCGCATTTCTGCATAAAAGAAATTGTTACGTGTGTTATTAAAACAAGTGCAAACTAAGAAAACTTTTACTCAAACCGTTTCATATAATGAACCTAATATTGTTTGGAAAAGCCATTTTTTTGAACAAGATATTTTACCGCTATCATTTGAATCTATATATTTCAAATCTCGATTTATAAGTACACGGAATATTTGGTTCTAAAGATTCCTGAATACATTGTAAATTAAATTAATATTCTATTTTAACATTCCGACTTACGAATTGGTAAATTTAACCATTTCTCAACCTCTACTAAAACAGCGATGTCGTCAATTATTTAAAGATACATATTATTTCACTGATAGGCAATTCGTCTTTATAGCTCAGAATTAGTTCCACCCATTAATCAAAATTTCCCCTACAACCTTAGAAAGACTTTTTTGTTTCTGTTTTTCTGTGGCTTTCATGATTTTGTGTCATTGAAAATTCAATATTCGAAAACAAATATCTATTTGAATGCCTGTATGGTCGCATGAGACTGTATAGTATAGTGTCTTGTGTAGCTGTCTTTTTGAAATAACGACACGATTCTTGTAAGAACAAATGAAACCGATTGGATGCTGTCGATTGTATATTAACCAATACATGGAATTGTAAAAATTCCTCAAACCATTTTTTCATTCATTGATGTTGAGTATCCTATATTTTTCAATTAATAAATTCTCTCTATCTCAGCTTTTCGGAATGTGTACAATTCGTTTTTCTAACGATTCAAGTTCGACAGAGCCAACATTCTGATAAGAGATTGAATCACAAGATTGCAACTGCATCTATAAAATGAAACGTCACGCCACATTTTTTTTTCATCAAAGAAAAACAAAAACCCACATAAAGATTCAGACACGTGTTCGCTTAAACACATCTACACGACTCACCTATATTTTTATCGTTAATGAGAAATTTTAAAGTATCCTATTCACAATGGCTGGTGTTGGGCCAACGAAGTTGGCCCATCGTTTGCTCATCCATCCACAATGATCTTCAATGGATCGTTTGGTGAACCACAATAATAATTGAGTATACACGAAACAAAGAACCGGATGAAGATTAAATAATACATTTTTCCAGAATGAACAACATAAACTGAAATTGTGACTAGAGTACACAATACGAGCGGGATAATAGATGGAAGAATGTATATAGAAAGTCAATGTGTTCGTACAACGTTCAGGCAGACGTTCCATTCCATTGTCCTTTGAAGTGTGGCGAAAACCCACTCCCAACACTAAATTCGGCCAACACCATCACCGCGACTGGCCCATTATATCATTTCACGCCAACAACCCTCTAAAAAAACTGGGCCAATGTAAAGAGGAACAGTAAAAATGAACGGCGGATTAGAAGAAACATCCAGTCTTAGTTTCCCGTGTTTTCTTAAGACCTTCCATAATGCCGCATGCTGAGAAAATGGAAGAAGTCCATCTGCGTGTCTCTCTTACAGCGATGATGGTTTCAGATACATATTTCCTTCAGTGTATATTGCGAAGGTATTCGAAACCACTCCAGATTTATATATAGGTCCTAAAATGTGGCGAGTCAAATTTCAGTTACCTATCCTTTTCGGATATATGCCAATACAAAGCGAGTATGTATATAAATCCAATAAGATACAAACGACGATAGGTGTCTATATATTGTCTGTATTAGCGTTGCTTAAGTATCACAAATAGTAGTGGCGTTGAGTACGATGCTTGCATGGTAAGTTTTTAGGGCTTTGTAGAAAAAACGAAACCCTTATGAAATCTGTCAAATATCTGTCCGATTGGCCAGAGAATATCTCGTGAGCAGCTGCATGAAATTTCCCAGTCGGACAAGAATCGATACTGGACCGGTCCTGGATCGATGACTGTCTACTAAGGAATCGATGACTTTATCGGAGACACGTCGGAGATATTTGTATGGGCATGGCCGCTTTTACGATACCCAAAATGAGGACAGGAATCGATCCGGAATCGATGACGGTAGTCGATGGAGAATCGATGACTGGAGTCGACGTAGAATCGATACTGGGGTCGAATTGGGATCGATGACTGTAGTCAACGTGGAATCGAATCCGGATCGATGACTGGAATCGATTCCGGACCGATGACTGTAGCCAACGAGGAATCGACACAGATCGAATTCGGATCGATGGCTGTTATAAATGGGTTGAATCTAGCCTGATATACAATTCGTCTAGAAACTAAAAGTGTCGTGATTGATTTCACGGCACTTTTAATTTAACGGCGGATTGTATTCATGGCTTACAAAAAAAAACATACATATTCCTTTATTCCATATTTCATATATGACAACATACGCCGCCAAATGCCAGATACTTTCAAAGGAATTCAAATTTCAGGCTAACTTGATACATAATTGAAAACATTTGAATTTGTCCAGCTTCGGAGACAAACCGATGAATGGAACCGGTAAGGAATCGAAGACTTTGCGATTCCACTGGAATCGGAGACAAATGTCCGACTGGGTTTGTAGGAATTTAAAGGACTCGTATAATTCGTGGCTCAAAGGTGTTAATAGCAATAGGTCAAATTAATGGGGGTGGGGGTATATGCCTATGGGATATCATGTCAAAGGGCATGATGATTTCAGGTATTTCTTTCCAATTTGAAGTAACCGTAGCGGAGTGTAGACCGCAGAAAGATTTAGTTATTAACGTGAACCTAATAGGAAAGTATTAATGCTTAGCGATTAATAATATCATAGCAACCAAGTTTCATATCAATCACATTTGCTGTTTTTATGCCGGGTTTCCACCAAAGAGACAGTTTTAAAAAACAGTTTTGTTTTCAAAAACACAAACAGAAACAAGTTTTGTTTTCTGAAAACAGTTCTGTTTTATGTAAACAAACTGTTTCAACTGAACAGACTGGTTTTGTTTCTATTTCTGTTTATCTTGTTCCCAGAAAATGTCAGACAACGAGGATTTTATAATTGCACTCAGTTAACTGCTTCTTGTTTGAACACATTTTAAGTTAAAAAACACAAAAAAGTTAAATTTATATCACTTCAACCTTTAAAATTACAACTGATAACTGACTATGTAGAATTGTGGCAGAAAAGAAAAGTGTGTGTCTCAACCAAGCAGGCAAAAAACAAGAACAAATCTGTTTTCCTTTGATCTGTTCTAGAAAACAAAAACATTTTCCCATTCTCGATGGGAAAGTGTTTTGTTTCCTAAAAAAATTTGTAGGGACACAAATGTTTCAAAAACTGTTCAGTTTTTACAGAACATTTGTGTTTTTGTTCAGAAAAACCGTTTTTGTCCGTGTTTTTCAAAACTGTCTCTTTGGTGGAAACCCGGCATTATATGCATTAGATCGTTCATTATATCGTCCATTAGACCGCGTATTAGACCGTCCATTAGACCGCCCGTTGGACCACGTATCAGAGCAGCTACTTGATTATAATGATTTATCCATTATAAAAATCAAATCGAGCTCTCGGTCTTCCCGGTAGCCTTGCTCCGCTGATACTACCGTCGAGAACTTTCTTGGGGACTCAGCTTTCGTCCATGCGATGTACGTGTCCCGCCTATTGTAATCGTTGCAGTTTGATGATCTTCGAAACCTCCAGCTTATCGCACTGTACTCAATTGCCCTAACCCCTTGCGCGTCAACTGTTCCATGTGGCCCAGTTGACGTTTCGTTGGCATAAACTGGTTTCGGAGAATGCAGTTGCCAGCATGCACCTCCTGCACATCCATGGCCACGAATGTCGTCGTGGACGGGATTCGAACCCGAAACGCCGGTAGTCAAACATGAGACTGATGCCTGAACACACTGCGCTACCGGTCGCCCCATCGCACTGTACAACTCATGGTTGTACCGGATTCGCCAGCTGTTTCGTTTTTGAACTGCTCCGAATATTCGTCCAAGGATCTCCCGTTCGAAAATGTTCAATAGGTTTTCGGTGGCTTGGGTCAAAATCCATGTTTCGCAACCGTGACACAGCACAAGTCGGATGATCGTTTTGTTGATGCGAAGCTTCGATTTTATTATTGGGAGAACCGAGAACTATGCCTTATTTGCTAATTGTATCCATCGTTTGATTGTTTTTGACCCTGACCTGTGAGATGGAGTTGGTCATCGTAGTCAATCGTACCAGTTTCACCGGTATACCAAATTGCAGCATGACGTTGTACAGTACGTTACGATCGATACTGTCGTATGCTTGCTTGACGGAGATTTTACATTAAATTCGCCACATTTTTGGAGGATTTGTTTAGCCGTAAACAGTTGATCGGTTGTTGAACGGCCAGGCCTGAAGCCGCCTTGATACTCGCCAATTATCTGCTCAGCAAAAGAAATTTATCCCCCTTCTTGTGTATGGGGCAGATTATGCTCTTGCGCCAATCCCCCGGAATAACTTATTTCTGCCAGATTCGCAGAAGCAGTTGATGATTGGCGTTCAAAAGGCTCGCTCCACCAGATTTAGGTAGTTCAGCTGGGATCTCGTCTGCACCCGGCGCTTTATTCGGTTTAAGCGATTTTATAGCGAAATCAAGTTCTTCTACTGTTGGAGGCTGAGTGCTTGGTGTTTGGTCGATCATAGCATCATCGATTATGGTTTCTTGTTTGGATGTTGTTTGCGGGGCTAAGAAGCTCTTCAAAATAGGACGCCCATCATCTGTTGATGCTATCAGTGTCACTGATGATTACAGAGGCTTGTCCTGGGTCGAAATTCATTTTTGATGTTATTTATTAGTCTGTGGATTGTCTAGTGTTCTTACTAGCTAGGTTGTTATCTCTATATTCAGCAACTGCTCATTAAAAAGTTTTCTTTTCTTTCGTCGTAATGTTTTATGGGATAATCGCCGTAGCTCGTCATATTTTGTTCTTTTGGCTCTTGTTGGTCGTTCGATATATTGTCTGTAGGCTTCGTTCTTAGGTCTAAAGATTCCTGGCCCTCTTCGTCAAACTATCCATTTCGTGCGCGCCGGGCTTTGTGTCCAATAACTTTTTCAGCGACATCTTTTATTGTTTCCTAGTTGTTCCCAACACTCGTTAACGCCATCGGAAATAAGATATCGCTCAGTAAAAGTGTTAGTTTCTCCTCCAGAGCACATGTATATTCCTGTGCCGTAGTATCATCGCGCAACAGATTTTCAACCGCAATGATCTTCGGGGGGTTGACTTTCCAGTGGTACACTGAAGAGATTCTACATCGGTAGGTGGTTTTTACCAAGTGATGGTCTGAGTCACAGTTCGCCCCTCGATGAGAACGAACGTCCATCACACTTGACGCCCATCTCTTACATATGAGAACATGATCGATCTGATTGACGGGGCGAGTGTCTGGTGATCTCCACGTTTGCTTGTGTATGTTTGCGGTGTGGAAAGCATGTCGAGCTTATGACTGCAAGCAAAATTTATTAATCGTTGGCCATTATCATTGCTCTCATCATGGAGGCTCTGTCCTTCAGTGGTTCCACGGTGCCAAGACTAATTTTCTACTTTCGCATTGAAGTCTCCCAACAATATATTGACGTCGTTCGGACGCAGTGAGTCAAACAGTGTCTGCAGGCGATCATAGAATTCATCTTTTACGGTTTCTTCTTCGGTAGGAACATCCAGATTGATGAGCCAGAGATTAAAAAATAAAGTTTTGATGCGAATCGCACACATCCTTTCGTTTATGGGTTTGAAGTATATAACGTGCTGTTTCATTTGTTTGTTGACGATAAATGCGACTACAAATCCAAACTCTCTATTTCCCGACGGTTTTTCACTTTGGAAGATTGTATGCCGTTTTATGTCGTTAATTTCGTTACCAATTCATTTTATTTCCTGGACTGCAGTAATGCGCTCAGCTTGTATCGTTCTACCTGTTCGAGTAGGGCCATCATAGCCCCCAGTTTGTGCAGGGAGCGTACATTCCAGGATCCGAAAGAATGGTTGGTTCGTTAGAGTGGCTGTTCCATTCCAGCAGGAAAAGAAAACACAATTAGCGTTAGGTACGCCGTTTTGATGCCACATGCCTCATAAAAGGAATAAACCGTTGATATCAAGAATGTTCTGAGGTATTCGTCCTCAGATCCATCCTGTGGAGTTAACAAAACGTATTATCTCCCCGATACTCTTCGAGGAGATGTCGGATATATCTTGGAAGAAAGCGCTGCCCAATTCTTGATGTCTGATTCTCGCAAGAGCCGGGCATTTGCACAAGAAATGGATCAGAGTTTCCTCCTCCTCCTCCTCCTCCTCATTCCTGCAGCTGCGGCAGAACATGTTGTAAGGTATACCCAATCTGGCCGCGTGCACTCCCACCGGCCAGTGCCCCGTCGTAATCGCTGTAACTTTTGCGACATCCGAACGGGCTCTCTTCAGAAGGGCATTAGATTTACGTGCATCATATGATGGCCATAATTTCTTAGACGTGCCACACGTTGTCAGTGCGCCCCATCTTCCACTAGCCTGTGTCATGAAATGTGTATGAATCTCATTTTTAACGGCACTAAACGGCGGGTGGACAGTCACCGCGTAGGACTCGTGTAGTGTAGAGCTCTGTCTCGCCAGTTGATCGGCCCTCTCGTTCCCCTCTATGTTCCTATGTCCTGGAACCCATAGAAGAGAAACTCTGCAGAGGTCCGCCAGTCCAGCCAGTTTACTGCGGCATTGTTTTACTATTTTCGGTGAAAATGGTATTGATTCCAGAGCCTTAATCGCGGCCGGGCTGTCTGAGAAGATCGCGACACTCCTAGTGGTTCCTGTGCTGTGCCTCAACATCCTACACGCTTCCCTTATTGCCAGCACTTCAGCTTGAAATACGCTTGCATAGTCTGGGAGGCGAAAAGACATTGATGCACAGAGATCCTCAGAAAAGACCCCCGCACCGACTCCACAATCCATTTTAGAGCCATCAGTGAATATTTTACAGTCATATCCTCCGGTCACCTCTCCCTCACTCCATTCCGCTCTCGTTGGAAACCTTGTTACGAGGTGCTTTTCAAAGTCTACTTCGGTGACGATATAGTCTGTTGGCAACATGTCTCGAACACCGACAGGCAGAGACTCTAGTATATTGCTATGCCCATATGGCTTGGACGTCCAACATCCAGACTCCCTTAGTCTGACAGCGCTGCACGCCGCGTTAAATTTTATTTGTAGGTCTAAAGGGTCCGAAAGAATAGTCCAATAAACGTTTGCATGGTCGTCGTTGTTGATCCGTCCAATCGGAGGCATTTTTTCCAGATTTCTTGACATGGAGTGGTTTTTACGAGGATGGATTGTCAGCCCATCGCTTAACCCTACTTAGGGACTAGACTCGGGGATAGCTGCTTCAGGTGGTTCATAACGTGCCAGAGTTCACACAACTATGTTGCGGGTCTGAGACGCTTAGGTGTAACTCAGCCAGTCAGGCTACAGCTATCCATCCCTCCTCCTTTTACAACGTTAGCTTGGGACAGGCTTTGGCGGAGTTTTTTTTTAACGGAATTAAAAAGATAGGTATGTACTTACTTTCTGAACAAAATTCCATGCTCTACAACTTTTACTTGTTACTCAATTGCCCTAACCCCTTGTGGGGCATTGCGCGTCAACTGATCCATGTGGCCCAGTTGACGTTTCGTTGGCATAAACTGGTTTCGGAGAATGCAGTTGCCAGCATGCACCTCCTGCACAATCCATGGCCACGAACGTCGTCATGAGACTGATGCCTCAACACACTGCGCTACCGGTCGCCGCTTTCAAGTTACAGACATTCAAATGTGATCATGAGGGTTTTTTCGCAAAGTTGAGAAAAATCAATGTTTTTCGACTGTCAGTTGCGGTTTCGATTCACCGGATCTCAGACCATTTTCATACAAAACGACAGACCGGTTTTAATCCAGGTCTCATGTGGGATCTCGTCGGATCAAAGTTGAAAGCAAATTGGTTGAACGTCAATTTATTTCGTCTCCATCTAAATGTATACTGCGATTGCAATTCGCCCCCACTACGGCGAAGAATCTGTATGGTGGCTGTTTAAGTTCGCTCTTCGCAGATCCGTGCCGTTCTATTCACCCATGATCGGTCTGCGACCGAAAAACAATGAAAAGAACGCGGCTTAATGATATCATCGTAATTATCGATTACAAAGTCAAAGTTTGATAACATTTTTCGGAGTATGTACCTATATAATACGAAAAATGTAATTCGACTAGACTCCTTTAAGGAAAGATATGAATTGTATTGGAACTCAAATAAAGCCAAATAAGAGTCAACATTTTTATTATGACCACTATAAAATTATGTTTTTATTTATTAAATAGCAAATCGACTTCGTTCTTTTTACATTTTTATTTTTCCTAGTAAACTGCCGTAACCTTTCAACTGCCGCTCACATGTAGTGTGAGTGTACGAATACTTCTTTCTATTTAACGCACATACATATATATTTATATCTAAATATTTAAAAGCCATGTATTTAAAATTCTGATGAGGTGTTTAGTTCTATTTTTGGCCAAATTATTTTTCTTTACATTTTTTCGTCCGTCATTTATTTAGTCGTAACACGCACCTGTCTTTTTTATGTGCGCCAGTCGCAGAGCAGGGGAAAAGAAAAATGATGAAATGGGAAGATTTTTGATGTTTGATGTCGTCGGCTTTAAATCTGTTTTCTTTTTTTCTGGCACGATTGCTGTTGTTCACAGGTTAGATTTACCTTGACGTTTTTTACGGCAGGAACTCGTTTTTAATATACATTATTCGGAAATGAGGGTCGTTAAATAGTAGACTTTTACTGGGGGATTTTAGCCTACGGTGTTTTTATTGTCCCATCGAAACTAGCTGAGACAGGCAATTTATTAAAAAAAAAAGGAAAGTGATTATGGAGTCGATTTGTTTTAAATTTATATATAGCATGATCTACTAGTTGGCATGAGTTTCCAAAACGATTTCACGGATAGAAAGAATGGTCACACATTGCCCTGTATTCTTATTATTAAGATAGAAATAATTTAAAATCATCTATAGATGACATAAATGCACAACATTAGGCATGCAGATATTTTTTCACTAAACTTACTTGCTGCTGATATGGCAGCATAATATGCAGAAAAAAGATACATAATGAGTTTTGTACAAATTCTTTGGTTATCTGTGTTTGTAGGAAAATAATGGTCCAATGGTAAGCAAATAGGGGAAATGATTTAAATCAAATTCTGAAAGGTGTATCTGTCGGAAAAATTTCGAAGAAATATTTCCTTGCATTGGCTATAAGCCAAATAAACTCGCGCACCACATTGACATTATCCTATTTACACTTCCGCTCGGCTCGACGCAAACAATTTATTAGCCAACCAATGAATATAAAAAAAAGAAAAATGTGCGTAAATATTTCAAGTTTGATATAATATTTAGAAATAACACAAATCCGGAGAAACATTTTGCACAACATCCATGGGACTAATAATACATACCGATTTCTCGTACTTTTCTGCTATTCCTTCCTATGTTTTATGAAAGTGTTTTTATCTGTTCAATCAACCTTTATTGACATCTTATTACAATCGCTTTCTACATGTTTTAAATCAAAACAACAACAGTAACTAAATGTTTACAAATTTTCTCTTCTTTCATTGCAGAGCTGTAAAGTATGCCATAAGACCTTTGCCAATGTTTATCGGTTACAACGACATATGATAAGTCACGATGAATCCGCATTATTACGTAAATTCAAGTGTACGGAATGTGATAAGGCGTTCAAATTTAAGCATCACCTTAAGGAGCATGTGCGAATACATTCGGGTGAAAAGCCCTTCGCTTGTGATAATTGCGGCAAACGCTTTTCACATTCCGGTTCCTATTCCAGTCATATGACATCGAAAAAATGCATTAGTATGGGACTAAAGTTGAACAACAATCGGTCCATGTTAAAATCATTGGAGAAAACGGCATCGGGCCCGCTTGCATTAGGTATGACCAGCCCTAATTCAAAAAGACCTAATTTGTCACAAAATCCAATGGCATACTTCCCGCCTGGACTAGCGAACGTTTCATTGAATAGTAACAACTCGACGAATACTACGAATAACAATGCATTTTACCCCATGTTACCGAAGTATAATAACTACGATGCCGCTGCGGTTAATGCTGCTTTCCTAGCATCCTTACAAAATCCCTTTTATGGAATGGGCTTAGATCCGCGCATACACTCATATGGTATACATCGACTGCTTGAGCTTACAGCCGCTGGTGGAACTCGTCTACACGCCGATCCAGAAGATATGATCGAAGAAGTAACCGAAGATGTGGCCGACGATGAAAAGCTTGTTATGGACATAGAAGACCAAGACGATAAAGAAGAGAATAAAACCCAGCAATCAGACCAGAATTCTTCCACATTGGCTCAAAATAGTGAAGATTCAAGTGAAGAAAAAGAAAATGATGCTAGTAACGAGGATGAATCCATTGATATGGACGACAGCGCAGTGGAACAAGCGCCAATTCAACTTAAAGCAGAACCCGTGGAGAGGAAGGACAATACGGAAGAACGCACTGGTGAAGGCAGGCAACGAAATTCACACCGTGAATCACCAGAAATAAAAATCGAAGTGGAGGACGTACTTCAATGCAGTCGATGCAATAAGCGATTCAATCATCAAACGGAACTTGTTCAACATGAAAAAGTGCTTTGCAGTATGGAAAATCCCGAAGAAATTGAAAAGTATGCACAACAAGTTCAAGCTTCTGAAACTGAATCGGCAAATACCAGCTTTGTTCATTCGGGCAGCGAAGAAGATGTCGAAGATCGGGAATCGAAAACAGGAAGTGAAGGAGAGCGAAAAGTGCGTGTACGAACTGCAATAACCGAAGAACAGCAATCCGTTCTTAAAGAACACTATTCCATCAATTCTCGACCAAGTCGTGATGAATTTCGCATGATCGCCACACGCTTGGGACTGGATCCCCGTGTTGTACAAGTTTGGTTTCAGAACAACCGATCTCGTGAAAGGAAAATGAATAGCTACAAAGCATTTGTATCTACAAGTAATATAAACGCAGCAGCACCAACATATAATGCACTAACAACTGTGAACGTTTCTAATTCAACGTTATCGACGACATGCGAAGAGCAACCGTTAGATTTGTCTGTGAAAAAAGATGGAGAGACTCTGCTTGCAAATTCACCGCGCTACGGAGTAGTGCCGCTTCAATTGGAAAACATTACCACCGAGGCCATAAACTTAAGTCGGAAAACATCCCGTAGCCCACCTCCATTTACTTCGCTTCGATATTATAGCGCGTCACTGCCTTCATCTCAACGTCCGGGCAGCGATCTATCCTCATTAATACGACAAACCCCATCGCCCAGTGAAACTCTCCCGCCTCGACATCCTCAAAATCCCAGCGCCTATATGTTAACTGGTCCACGAGGTCTAGTTCCTATGGAATGTCTACTACAAATGACTCCCGAATATGCCCGAAATCAATTGCTCGGTTTGAAGCTGGGTGAACGTGGAACTAGTTTGAGTCCCGGATCGGAAAAGCGTTCGTGGCGCGATGACGATTCACGTATTTCCCACGACGATGAATACAACTTTCACGCGAGCAAACGACTCAAGTTAGATACCAGCGGAAATTCAGATTTAGATTATCCGTTTGTTTGTGATCAGTGCGATAAGGCATTTAGCAAGCAAAGTTCGTTAGCGCGTCACAAATATGAACACTCAGGTAAGCATTCAACCTTTTAAGCGCGCATTCAGATCGCCTGGTGTGCAAAATCTCTCTTGATTTCGACAAGTTGCCAGTTTGGTGATACATAGTATGTTGCATATTCCAGGTCAACGTCCATATAAATGCGAAGAGTGTCCGAAAGCCTTCAAGCACAAGCATCATTTAACTGAACACAAAAGGTTGCATAGCGGGGAGAAACCATTCCAATGCACAAAATGCCTAAAACGTTTCTCACATTCGGGATCATACAGCCAGCACATGAACCACAGGTATTCGTACTGTAAGCCATACAGAGAGTAGGTAACCGGCACGTCTGCCTTACTACACCAGTACGGATATCGAAAGCTCAATAATTTCGGATCAACAGTGATGTGGTAGGCAGATTATATTTATACCCTAGTTTATAAATTGAAATTGAACGGGCTGCACAATTACCGGATTATTATTATTTGATGTAATATACACAGTGGAAAGCAGGCAGTTGAACTGTTCGCCTACCAAGTGATTGAATTGCAACAAATAAATGAAATAGCAATTATGTTTGTAAGCCATTTTGGATGGTTTCATAGGTTAAGTTCTCAACGATAAATTTCCAAGTACACGTAAAAATGTAATGTAAAATATTGTACTTAAAAACACAGCAGCGAACCAAAAATATGAACTTTAATATAATTCTCTTATTTTGAAAGAGAGTAAGAAATTGCTAAAAAGCAAAGATATTCTATTGCTTTCATTCCTTGAAAAAAATGGTTAATGTACAGTTTTCATATTAAGAGAGAGAGAACAACTGAGTACATAATATTATAAACTTGTTCTGTGTGAAATGACTGTACGGTACGGTAATTGCATAAAAACCTCAAACTTGTTTCTTTTTTAATCGAAACTCAGATGAATCTCGAGTGGCCATTTAAAGTTTAGTAGAATTAGTTTTAAAGATAATTTTAAGTGAGTCTTCTATATTTTTTTCATAAGGCTTTAAGCAATAATTTTATGTATTGAAAAGAAAAGTGAAATTAAAAGTCTTAAATGCGGAACATAAAGTTACTATCACTTAATGTTGTTTATGTAAATAAATATATAATGCATATTATATTTTTACTTTTTTTACGTACCCCATATCTTCCATAGTTTTTTTTTAGTACATATTAATTCGTATTAGCTCAAGTAAAATTTTTTGAGTTTAAAGGGTACCATCCAAATACTCGATTCAAGGTCTCTGTTCTACATAAAATAGAATAAATTCATACGGCAATATTTTTTGTTTTGTTTTTATCTTGCGTGATTTTCATGTATAATTTTATTATTACTTTTTTTTTTAATATTGGAATATGAGTTTGTTATTTTAAGATTAGCGTTATTTTATTTTAGTTGTTTTCCGCAAACACTTTTAAAGAAATTAAAAAAATAATAATACATTTTCCACGAATTAATTGCACCGTTATGTAGAATAATTTTTATTACATTTTTATATATATAAACTTATGTTTATGTTTTTATGAAGAAAATATGCCAAAAGTATGTGTTAAACATGAAAGTGCCAAATATATAAAAATTCAGCAATACTATGCTCAAAACTTTTATTTTATTGTTTTTCTTTCAATACGCTTACTGCCTCACAATTCCTTCTTTAGCTGTACATAATTCAATCGATTACTTAAGCGCCAAATAGACGGTGTAACATGTTATATGATACATGTTACGCTCCGCCCACTGGTTTACAAAAAAAAAATGTGATTTCCATGCGACCTGGTGGCTTTGATACCGAAAACACAGTGTAACATGTGTCCGCGACACAGAACTTTCTGATACATGTTACCCCGTCTATTTGGCGCTTTAGTCGATTGCAAATTCGTAATTCTATAAGTCAACAGAGTTTCCAAATAGGCCAGTAAAATCACACGCCAATTTGGGAACTTTTTAATAAAATTTAGGGAAAGATCTGAAAATAATTTTAATCCCTTCTATAGCTACTGAATACAGTGTACTCTCTCTTAAGCGGATACATTCGATTTTTGAAAATTTGACCGCTTAATAGAGATGTCCGCTTATAAGGGAATCCAACTATGTAATCAATGCACATTTCATATTTTTTCTTAAACTTTCTTGTTTTCTCACATAAATTTAAAAAATTGAATTGAAGTGGAGTGTCCGAAGCGGGTATACCCTAGACTTGTACAGACCTATTGGCAACGACCATATGCATTAAAAGTGAGTTTCCTGTATGGCCAGTTTATAGCGGAGGTTGACGCTCGTTCAGAAGGATCTTGACAATTCTCAAAATCAACTATCTAACCCACACTACAAATATTTGTCGAATTTTTCAAGTCACTAGCTTCATTCTATCGAAGATTATCGCTTATTTGAAGAGTCACTCGTAGGGGAGGTAGAGGTTTCTTTTGTCGGATCTTGCGCATTTTCAATAACAACCAACTACACTTGCGAGCAAAAATAATGAATGCATATTTTGAAAAGTACATTATGTATCCCTACAAATCGTATATCATTTGAAAACTTGAAATCTTAGCTTTACATTAATACCATTTTTAACAATATTTGAAGATAAAATTTAAAAGAGTGGGGCTTGAAATCAAAAAGTAGGAAAGATGGGGATTTAAGAAAATGGAGTTTGGTCAGGTTTTTCTTAAATAAAACAAAAAATTTTGAAAAAATAACAAAATTATTTATTTATATTTTGTATTCTGGTATTACCACCTCTTGCTCTAATCACAGCTTCTACTCGATTTTTAATTGAAATTATTAATTTCTTAATGGTATCTTGAGGAATTTCGCTCCATTCCTCTATTAAGGCCTCCTTCATTTTGTCGATAGTCGAAGGCGCGGGGCGGGATCTCTGTGTCGGACTCTTCTTTTGAGCTCGTCCCGCAAATGCTCAATGGGATTTAAGTCTGGACTGCGTGCAGGCCAGTCAATTGTCGCAATATTAGCTTCGTTCAGGAACTGCTGTGCTTGACGCGATGTGTGACATCGTGCATTAAAGTAAAGTTGTCGCCAATAGATGCTGCGTAGGGAACAACATGGCCACGTCGAATACCGGTAATATACCGTTCGGCTGTCAGTCCTCCTCCTCGGCCTCCAGAGGGCACGAATACAATTTCCGTTTTTGAATCCACAGAGATACCGGCCCACACCATACACGAACCGCCCCCGTATGCTACCGTTTCTGTGATACAGCATTGCGCAAATCGCTCATCTGGACGCCTGTATACCCGACCTCTTCTGTCACTGCTCTGTAGACACACTCTGATCTCGTCGGTGAACAATACGGACCGCCATTGCTCAAGGGTCCAATTTAAGTGATTCCTGGCAAACGTGAGTCGCGCTTGTCGGTGATGTGGGGTCAATGTTGGGCCTGTGGTGGGCCGTCTTGGAGTCAAATTTGCTTCCTTTAGTCGTCTCCTCACTGTCCACTCGCTTACAGCTACTCCGCGAACGTCTCTCAGATTCTGCTGCACGTTAACTCCCGTGAGGTGCTGATTTCGTAGCATACTTGTAAAACGATCGTCTCTATCGGAAGTGCACCTAGAGCGGCCGGGTCGGGGTCTCTGATTGTAGCTACCTTCCTCTCGAAACCTACCTGTTATACACTCTTGACACAGTAGACTGACTCATTCCGAGCTGACGAGCGACAGTTCTCTGAGTAAGCCCTTCCGATAATAAAGCGACAACTTGCGCCGCTTGCTGAGGCGTGGTACTCATGAATGACAAAATTGCGACTTTTATTGCGTTAAAGTTATTGAATCAAAATCTTCCAGATTCAATGGACCATTGAAAACCCTTTGCAGATGCATTTATAGGATTAGTTTGCCTTGTAATAACACATTCATAAAAATTCAATTTTCCGAGTTTTTAGCTCCAGGTAGCGTTCATTCATAAAACACTCATTAAATGGTGATAAAAAAGGTATCATTGTAAAGCTGAGATCTCAAACTTTCAAATGACATACGATTTGTAGGGATACATAACGTACTTTTAAAAATATACATACAAATACACGTGCTTTCGGTTTGATTCATTATTTTTGCTCGCAAGTGTAGATCCTAGTACAAACATTTGACCAAAATTTCAAGTCACTAGCTTCATTTTATCGAAAGGTATCGCCTATTTGACATTTCATTTGTAGGGGAAGTAGGGGTTTCGTTGGTCGGGCTTTACGTATTTTCAGTATCAGCCAACTGGATCCTACAACTTTGCTTCGGCCGTTTTTTCCTGGAATTTAAAGCTCAATTGTCAAAAAGTACTTGCAGATGTATTATTCAAAGTACTGTCCATCGCTAGCGATAACTTTCGCCCATCTCTCCGGCAATTTTCGGATTCCATCTCGGAAAAAGGAGGCGTCTTTCGACGCGATCCATGATTGGATCCATTTTTCGACTTCCTCGTACGAACGAAAATTCTTATCAGTCAGGCCGTGCGCCATGGAACGAAACAGATGGTAGTCGGAAGGAGCGATGTCTGGGGAGTACGGCGAGTGGGGCAAGAGTTGCCATTTCAGGGTTTCCAAGTATGTCTTGACCACTTTTGCGACGTATGGCCGAGCATTGTCATGCTGGAGGATGACTTTGTCGTGTCTCTCTTGGTACTGTGGTCGTTTTTCCTTTAATGCTCGACTTAAACGCATCAATTACGTTCGGTACCGATCTCCTGTGATAGTTTCATTCGGTTTCAGTAGCTCGTAGTATAGTATATCACACCGAGCTGGTCTCACCAAATGCAAAGCATAACCTTGGCGCCGTGAATATTCGGTTTAGCCGTCGACGTTGAGGCATGTCCGGGCATTCCCCTTGACTTTATGCGCTTGGGATTATTGTAACGGACCCATTTTTCGTCGCCGGTTACGATACGATGTAGAAATCCCTTCCGATTCTGCCTTTGAAGCAGTTGTTTGCATGCAAATAATCGCCGTTCAATATCTCTCGGTTTTAACTCGTACGGAACCCAATTTCCTTGTTTCTGAATTATGTCCATAGCTTTGAGGCGTTTCGAGATGGCTTGCTGAGTCACTCCCAGTGATTCAGCTAATTCTTCTAGCGTTTGTCACGAATCTTCATCGAGCAGTGCATCCAATTCGTTTTCTTTCAGAAATTTTTCTCTCTCACCACAATGCTTGTCCTCGACGTTGAAATCGCCACTTTTAAAACGTTGAAACCACTCACGACATGATCTGTCACTCAGAACAACCTCACCGTAAGTATCTGAGAGCATCGATGAGCCTCAGCTGCAGTTTTTTTTCGAATGGAAGCAGAAGATCAAAACATCCCGCAAATGACGAGAACTTGGCTAGAAAACAGACACTTTGAATCGCGAATCTTATTAAAAATGCGAACAACTTTTACTAATGCGGGGATGTCGATACGTTCACAGACGTCCAAAACTCACTGTGTGACACTTTTGAACCACGTATTTTGACTAGCCCTCACCGATGCAGCCGTCTGTCGGAAAACGGCGGAAGCAAAGTTGTACACCTAATACTATACTTACCGAGATAGAGCTAATAAGGCAGAAATCGCTAAAGGCTTGTTCGCACTTGGCTAAGTAGTTTAGTCGAGTGACGAGTAATTTATTGTAGTAAAGTAAATGTCTGAACATCAACATTTTAGTCGAGTAGTTTAGTCAGTGGCTAAACTACTCGACTAAATACTTAAACCATTCTATTCGATTTTTTTTCTGGCGAGTGGAGCCCCCCACCACGCATCACTATCCACTAAAGAAGTGCGAATCTGATGATTTTAGCCCAGTTCATTAGTTCATAGCTGCCGTGCGGTAAACACTAGCTTACTACTGTACAATTTAGTAAACTGTACAGTACAGCAGCTGAACTGGACTAAAATCATCAGGTTCGCACTTGTTTAGTGGATACTGATGCGTGGTGGGGGGCTCTACTCGCCAGAAAAAATCGAGTAGAAGATTTAAGTATTTAGTCGAGTAGTTAAGTCAGTGAATAAACTTAGCCAAGTGCAAAAAAGCCTTAAGCAGGCATTTTTGAGTTTTTGCTGATAGCTACTCTAAAAATGAGCCAAATTGAAAAATACATATGCCACGTTAGGCTTGCAATCAAATTATCTTAAAACTTTTACATATAAATTTTTCCATATGAAACATACGTTTCAAATATCGGTGAGCTGTCAAGCGATAAAGTGTGATTTTGCTCCGAAGCATCGGAAATTCCCGTTTTTTAACTATCGATTCTGAGTATACTACTGAACCGAATTTTAACTTTGAGCAGTGCATTGCAAAATTCAACGCTCTTTAATCTACTTCTAAAAAATTTTTCGATCCGAGGCACCGTTTACAAGTTATAATGATAATATTAAAAAAGGCTCAAATTTCTCGGATTTTCGCCCACCAAAAGTTAAGCTCACCTTCTGCGACCGTACCAACTCAGTTTCCATGTATTCTCTATCTATACCTATAGAAGGGGTTAATATTATTTTCAGATCTCTTCCTAATCAAATCACTTTTCAAATATTTTCTTATAATCGGAAATTTCCTAGAGTTCTGGAGTTATTGATATTTCAACACCATTCAGGAGACAGGAGTAGCATCTATAATGCGGGAATTTTGCCAGCAGAAGCAAAGCAGTAGCAGCAGCATCGTCGGCGTCTTGGATAAGTACAAAGCTTAAGCTTTTTGTTACGAAGATCTGCTAGGTGCGAGCTTGGTGTTAGAAAGCTCACTTACCCAAAACACAGGCGAGGCTGCTGCCGCTCCTTTGCTTCTGCCAGCAATGAAATTGCGGCATGAAGCTGCATCGTGTAAAAATTAAAGTTCGTCGTAAGAAAAGGTGTGTTCACATGTCGCAAATATTGGTTCAATTTTTGAGCAAATATTTGTCTGAATTTTTGAAAAAATATTTGTCCAAAGAGATTAATTTGGCAAAGCAGTCTTGTCGTTTATTCCCATGGTGAAAAATAAAAATATTCTCGGTTCCCGCGTGCAACAAATATTTTTTTTCGAATATTTGCCTTTTCTTGTTAATATTTGCCATTTTTTGACAACGGTTGGTGTATGGTTGCCAATTTGCTTTATGAATTCTTTCCACGGAGTTTTTGATGGACATAACATGCTGCAAAAAATGACATTTTCTCCATCACAAAAATTTCTTCGCTGGATAGGACTAGCATATGATGTTAATTCCGAAATGACACCCGCATTTTCATAGCCATACGATTTTTTGTCAGTAGTCAATTTTGAGCTATGAAATTTGACAATTAATGGATGACTAGATGCGACTTCATAACACAACAACCCTAGACAATACAGCACATAGAATGAGCTTGTCCTGTATGTCTCCGGCTCCAACATTTGGCGAATAATCCACCTGTCGACTTCGTACCCAGATATTGGAGCCACTGTTTCTATGGAGACATGCAGAACAAGCTCATTCCATGTCTGCATGTTCTAAGACAACAACCTGTTGGAAAGCTGCTTCGATACTGCTGGCACAGCGCGTTGTGTGACTTCGCTTTGTTTTATGAACTTAGCCATTGTTAACTGTCATTTTCAGCGAGTACATTTAAACTAAACTCAAAATTATTAAACAGGATACAACTGAACCAGAAAAACAGAAAATTACGGTAATAAACATTTTTAGAAAAAAATACAAAATTACAATAAAAAACGGAAAATCATTGCAGTGAAATAATATTAAATGTATTTAAAAAAAGGCGAACGAACCGGCACTTCAAATGTGTTCATGGCGATGTGTCTTTATACCCTTCACGGATGTGATAGGGTATATTAACTTTGTCATGAAGTTTGCAACGCACAGAAGGAAGCGTTTCCGACCATGTAAACTATATATATTCTTGGTCAGTATGATGAGACGAGTCGATTAAGCTTTGTCCGTCTGTCTGTCTGTTTCTATGCAAACTAGTCCCTCAGTTTTAAAGCTATCGAGCTGAAATTTTGTACGAAGCCTTCTTTTTATTGCACGCAGTAAATATGTCGGAACCAACGAAATCGGACCACTACGTCACGCGACCGGTCCAAAAATTCATCTTTGTGAAAAAAAAACTTTTACATTATAAGTACTTGCTGAAGATGACAGTTAACAATGTCGAAATGCATCCGGGAAAATTAATTTTTTAAAAATTTCAATTTAATAAAAAAAAAATTAAATAGCAAATTATACATTTTATACTTTATGAACTTTGCGGTGTGATAAATTTTATCGTTTTTTATAATATTGTATAACCCCAAAATTCCAATATCTTGTCGCCGAATCTCCTTCAAAAGTACTGATGGTCGAAAATTTCCGATTGCCACTTCGGAACTACTTCCGTTGCTGTTTTTCTCGCAAATTACTGATATTTGCGTTCTTGTTTTAATATATGCGAGTTAGATTGATCTTTCCATTTTGTGGATAAATTGATATTTGTAAAAAGAATACGAAACATTTGGTATAAAGTGGTATCATACGCAAAAACTGACTGATAGTAAATTTAAATAATTGTTTGGTCTTTTTGGTAATTCAATGAATTAGCAATATCCCGCTTCGTTGTTATCCACTTGGTATTCTTTAAATCCTGAGTCGAGGCCCAACACTAATTTTTCCTCTGTTCTCTATTTTTATGCATTTCAAAAAAAAAACGAAAAATACTGTATTTTACTACCATAAGGCCGGCCGCATCTTGGGCGTAGGCAGGGCAGGGCAGCGCAGCGCGCACATGGAATTGTTGTTGTAACAATTGTCAAAATCTGATTTTACAACAACAATGCCATGTGCGCGCTGCGCTGCCCTGCCTACGTCCAAGATGCAGCCGGCCTAACACCGAATCGGACGATTTTGACGTGTGAGTCGAAAATATAAAAGAAGATATTTATGTCAAAACCTCATCAACCTCCTCTACCCAGATGAGGTTTTGATAAAGTAAGAGTAAAGAGAGTAAATACATAAATGGAATTCAAGAAAAATACAAAAAAAAATAGTTTTAATTAAAGCTGAAGGTTGGAATGAAAAAAAAAGAATAAACAAAACTTTAAGTCATACGCAATTGTATTGATTGGTGTAATATACTACGCAATTAATTTTTTAATTCGATTACTATAAAATATATAAGATAAGTGCTGATTGACTGTAATATTATCACTGCAAGATATGTTGACATTTTTTGGTTCATCTCACAACTATTACATATACCATTCTATTTGGATATAAAGATATAAAACTACTAGCGGTTTCCTGCTGATCAAATATTTTTGTGAACGGTGGAGGCTTGCTTTTTTGTACGGTCATAACTAAAATATCTCAGTGAAAACAACCAATTTATTCTACTTTCTCTTCGTTACTATTCGTGATTCAATTCAATCGTAGTTTGTTAACATGGCACGTCGAAATAAGTTAAGTAAGGCGGCTTTTACACTATAAAAGTTCTTTTACAAATAAAATAAATAAACGAACTTTTATAGTGTAATAGCCACCTAAGAAAAGATTGGCGACATGAACGTTGCTTGTCTCAAGTACTTTTCTTACAAGCTTTCGCACCTTCCCCCTTAGGCGGCTAATATCATTCATAAAAGTTCTGTTAAAATATCGTTCATAAAAGATATTTGTAAAAGAACTTTTATAGTGTAATAGCCGCCTAACGAAAGTAAATACTTCACGTGCTTTCAATAATAGTTTTATATAAATATGGTATTACGTTCCTTATACATGAGAAGCTTATACATACACTGGCAAAATTATTTACACATTGCAATGTTTGCTTCTTGAACAACCTTTAAAGTTGCAGAACTTTTAAAATAGCAACAAATCATCCATAGTTTTTTCTCAATTTTAAACACTGTTATTTTATTTAAATAGCTAAAACAAAAAAATCATACAATTCCAACAAGTAACTGTAAAAATCATAAGAAAATATGTGGCACAATTATTTACACAGCCATTGAATACTGGCAAAATTATTTACACAAGTGCAAATAATTGCACTTGGAAAGTAACGGTTCCAAATTTATTTGGTAAATTAATACTTTGCGCGGCATTCAGTAATTGTGATCAGTTTGGTAAGGTTTTTGCGCGAAACAAATTGTACGGGATGCCAAAAACTAAAGAAATTTCTCTTGAAAAACGAGCTGCCATTGTAGCAGAATTCCAGAGAGGTGTTTCGGCCCCGGAACTTGCAAAAAATTACAGTTGTACCCGAAAACCGATTCATAATCTAGTTTAAAAGTTTAAAGATTGTGGGAGTGTTAAGAATAAAAGTGGGAGAGGCAGAAAAAGAGTGACATCGAAAAAAGATGATGCTAAAATTGTTCGGTCCTTCAAAAAAACTCATGTGAAAGAGTCCAAAGTATGCTCGTGGACCTAAACAAAGATCGGGAAAACAGAATCAGTGAAAGAACATTGCGGCGAAGGTTGAAAGAAAATAAGATAAAAGCCTACGTCATTCAGAAAAAACCGCATATAACACCTAAAAACAAGCAGGTTAGATTACAATCTGCTAGAGACCACATTATGAAGCCACCAAAGTTTTGTAGAAGCATTCTTTGGACGGATGAAACTGGTTGTTCCTTGGACGGTACCTATGGACACAAATATTATTACGCCGATGCTAAAACTAAGGCAAAACAACCCGTCACACAACCCAGGAGACATTCTAAAGGTGGTAAAATCATGATATGGGGTTGCATATCATATAGTGGTGTGGGCCCACTTGTCAGATGCTCGGATAATATGACACAGTCACATTATTTAAACATTTTAAATGATGTTGCACTGCCCGCAGGTTCAAAATATATCGGTAGTAATTTTATCCTACAACAGGACAATGCGCCGATACATACAGCCGCAAAGATTAAAAAGTATTTGGCTTTTGTGGACCAACATGTTTTAAAATGGCCACCCCAAAGCCCTGATCTGAACGTCGTAGAAAATTTGTGGCAAATAGTAAAATCGAAAATGCCTGAAAACATCGGAAGAACTGCAGATCAGACTTGGAAGGACTTCATTGCCACTTGGAGTACAGTTGCATTAGAGCAAGTCCAAGGATTAATAGACTCTATGCCCAGACGCCTTGCAGAAGTAATTTCGTCAAAAGGATGAAACACAACTTATTAAGTACTGCTACTTTAAATAACCGTTTACTTCAACCTTAAAAATATTACCTTTTTTTTGCTTATAGAAGTGAAAAAAAAAACAAAAAATGGATTTGTGTAAATAATTTTGCCAGTATTCATTGGATGTGTAAATAATTGTGCCACTTACTTTCTTATCATTTTTACAGTTACTTGTTGGTATTGGATGAATTTTTCTTTCTTATTGTTTAAATAAAATAACAAAGATTAAAATTGAGAAAAACCATGGATGATTTGTTGTTATTTTAAAAGCTCTGCAGCTTTAAGGGCTGTTCAAAAACCAAACATTGCAATGTGTAAATAATTTTGCCAGTGTCTGTATAAATTTTAATCGAGTACCATTACAGACAGGGTTTGTTTTTTTTTTAAATATGCAATACGATTGTCCTAGTTCGTAATTTGATGGTTATCAAACAGTGATTTGCAGTCAATTATGTGCTGCTACAGTGTCCTTCTAATGAGTTAATAAGAACAATTAAAGTAATGGTAAGCATACAACTAATAACGAGTAAATGAGTGAAGTTTTTCTGCTATTTTAAGGTTGATGATTAAATAAAATATATTGGATGTTATTTGCTATTGTTATTTACACGTCGACATAAAATATTAGACACTAGTATTATGGAATCCAAGAACAAAATAGAATCAATACACCCATTCTTTTCCAACATGTTGGTTGTCTACAATTACGCCACCATAACCAAATACATGTTGTCTTCTTTTTTTTTGTATAAAAAATACAGTTAGTATATTGCTAAATAAATGCTTATAACAAATGCAAGTAACTATTAACATAACAATAAAAGATAAACAAATAAATAAAATACCAAATACGAGTATACATGTGTGTAAAGTTTTTTTTTCCATTCTGGAGACTAAAATCAAAATGACAATAAAAACAAAATTGATATTTGAATAAAGAATAATACAAAGAATTTCACATTGGAAGGATTTGTCGATAGAGAAATTGATTCATGAAAAGTACAATTTATATTGAAGTATTGTATAAATAAACTCAATCAACTGATTATAATATTTGTCTACGCACATTCATAATAAATACCCAAATTACTAAAATACAAAATGCAACGAAATCGGCATTTAGTTTTCAAGTATGTTTTTTGTTTGTTTAAACGATTTTCCTAACTTAAACTACAGAAAGGTTTCTTGAACAACGAAAGCTATCATATTCTATCATTTAATTTTTGAACTTATCCTCAATAGCTGTTATTTTGCATCCGTCAACTATCAATTGATTCAGTTGTGAAATAGTTTTTCTTGTAAAATTACCTTTAAACTAGAAAGAATACTTATATACTTTGTAATACATATATGAATAATTAAATAACCGATATTTTCATATTATAAGCTGTTTCTGTACATTTGAAAATAGATAAAGAGCTAAAAATTCCAAAGACGATTGTACCATATTAGAACATCATATTCGATATTTTTGTTTTAACTTGATATTAAAAATGGGTTATCTGCTGAAACTTAAAGAATCTTGAATATATATATATAACTGTAGATTAGTTAATTCAAATTATAGTAAGGCCTTAAACATTTAAAATTAAGTAAGATTATTAATATTTTTGTTAGATAAAAAAAGCATTTTTTTATGCAGGAGGAAATACCACGCAATTGTAAATTGAATTAAATTTTTACGTATACAATATTATGCTGATCAAATCGTTAGCCTCACAATTGTATAATCCTGATATTGTAAATCATGTCAAACATTTATGTACTTGAACACGCAACTATTATTTTTCAAAACGTTGCCAGAACTCATCATTGTGTTTTGCTTGTACTCAATAGCATCTTTTGTTTACACTACATAGTATTTTTACTACTATGATGAAACGATAATTAAAGCGACACCGAATTGAAATATTGGATAATTAAATTTACGATATACGAGTACATTATGTTCATTTTGCACCGATCGGTTACTTAGGTATTGAAAGAATATAAATTGTGAATATTAAGATAATATAAATAAATATTGAATTGGGGCGACGGCAAACCGAATTCATACAGCAAATGAGTAAGTCCATAGAAATGTTATATATACATGTATTCTATTCAAAGAACAGTATCTTAATAATTCTACAAATATTAAAAATAAACGAAAAATTGAATCTTATGAAGTTGTTTCTATTTGTTTTTTTTTCATTCATTCCTACTTCACCGGGGGAAGTATAAACTACTTTGCCTTAACCGCTAGCGGGGCATAGCGCGTCTACTACTCCTGCGCGCCATCGTACTCTGTTCTGGGCAATAGGGCGCAACTCCCCAAAAGACTTACCCAGTGCCTGACACTCCTTTGCCACAGATCGACGCCATGTGATTCGAGGACCCCCTCTTGGTCGGCCTTGGTTGGAAAATGGGGTTCCATTTCATGGCATGCAGAGCAATGCAGTTATCACTATTCCGCAATGTGTGACCTATCCACTGCCATTTTCGCCTGCGTATCAATTCGTCGATTGGCATCTGACCCGTAGGCCGACTTAGTTCTTGTTGTTGTGGTAGCGATGCTTCGGATGCTGAAGTTCTTCTTGCATCGAGGGGGTTTGGCAGCTCTTGGCCGTTGAAAAACGGGTCGTTCCAGTACGAAGAACCGGCTGCCGCAGGAACGCCGACTTAGTTCTTCATTTGACATTGTTTCGGGCCAGAAAATTCTTAAAATTCGACGAAGACATGAATTGACGAAAACTTGCAGCTTTCTGGTAACTCCTACGGAAACTTTCCATGTACTGCTCCCATACAAAAGCACTGACAGTAGTACCAGGGAGCGAAACAGGCCCAGCTTGGTCTTGATGCTGAGATACATAACTGCTCTGCCAGATTTTGGACAGCATGCCGTATGCGCGTTTAGCCTGGATGATACGACGAGCGATGTCCTGCTCCGTACCACCATTTTCGGCAACAATGCTACCCAGGTAGACGAAGTTGTCCACCTTCTCCACAGGCTGCCCATTAATATTGATGGCAATAGGTGTCGGATTTCTTTTTCTCAACGGCGAGCTAAGAACCTTGGTCTTGTTGGTATTAATCTTTAGCCCAACCTTGCTTGCCTCCCTCTCGAGATCTAACGCCATTGCGGACAGATCCATGATTTTGTGGGAGAGTAGGCATATGTCGTCAGCGTAGTCAAGATGTTGTAGATAAGATGTCAAAGTCCATTGAATTCCTCTGTCGAGTCCGGATAGGGCTGCATGCAACACATCGCCGATCACAATGAGGAATAGGATCGGTGAGAGGATGCACCCCTGCCGAACTCCACTGCGAATCTCAAAGTCCCCCGACACCTTACCTTTATGCAGAACGCGACATTTAGCGCCGTCATAGGTTGCCTTAATAATAGCCACAAGCTTCTCAGGGATGCCTCTCCTGCGCAAGGCCGCCCATATAAAATCCCGGTTCACACTATCGAAAGCCTTTTCGAAATCGATGAAAAGCAAGCGAAGCGGAGAATCGTATTCAGCGCATTGCTCGATGATGATTCGCAAGGTGTTAATGTGATCGACACAGGAGAATCCGGATCGAAAGCCAGCCTGCTCTTCATCAATTGTGCTTTCTAAGTGGGCCTTTAGTCTTTCCAGGACGATTTTAGCTATTATCTTGGCAACGGCAGTACAATCTGTGAGGCTACCCTTTTTTGGAAGTTTGATGATCAAACCTTCCTTCCACTCAGTGGGAAAGGTCTCTGTATTCCACGCTTTATCAACAAGTGGGTGCAGCAAATCGGCAGTTACGCTTGGCGCTGCTTGATAAAGTTCGGCAGGGATGCCGTCAAGTCCGGCGGCCTTTCCTCGTTTTAGTGCAATAATTGCAGTGACTATTTCCTCTTTAGTCGGGGCAGTGGACCGTATACGCACATTTTGATGGTTAGCTAAATTATCTATATGAGGGGAACTTCACCAGAGGTTACACGGTTCAAGACCGCGGCGAAGTGTTCTTTCCACCGCCTCATTTGATCTTCTTCCAAGATAAGTAGCTTTCCATCATTATCCTTCACCGGATTTTGGCAGGAGTTACGACCACCTGTAAACTCCTTGATGACACCGTATACAGCGTTTAAGTTGTTACTTCTTGCGGCTTCTTCTGCTGAGGCTAAAAGAGAATTCGCATAAACTCTTTTATCGCGTCGCACACTACGCTGAACTTCTCGAGCTTTCTGACGGTAAAGGAGTTCGATGCTGCTTCGATTGTCATCTGATGCTGCAGCCAAACGAACTTTCAGCTCCTTTTTTTCAACAATCCGCTGCCATGAAGCGTCGGACATCCAGGGCTTATTCCGGCAATCCGGGTTTGTGCCAAGGATGGTATCTGCGCTACCAATGTACGCATTTTTTATGGCATCCCAGTTTTCATTTATGTCACTATCTGGGTAACTAGTTATCTCAGCTGCTTTTTGCGCAAGATGGTCATTATATTGTTGTAAGACAGCTGGATTTTTTAATCGAGCAGTGTTGAATTTGCGGCGCCTGGATCTTTCGTCGCTGGGACGGCGTACGGCTGCAATACGCAATCGAACATTAGCGATCATAAGATAATGGTCTCTTCCCATCCCAATATCGGCACCCTTCTTGTTTCGCACGCCCAGGAGGCAACTCTTGAATCTTTTACTAATGGCAAAATGGTCGATCTGATTTTGTGTTCTGCGCCGATCAACAGAGGACCAGCTGATTTTGTGGTGGTCCTTTTGCTCAAACATAGTACCACCGATGAAGAGACTGTGATAGTTGCAGAACTCTACAAATCTTTCACCGTTGTCATTACGATCACCAAGACCGTGTCTGCCCTTCACATGTCTTTAGCATTCAAATCACCGATAACCATTATAATGTCACCTTTAGGTGTTCTGCTCTGAACGGCGTTTAGTTCTTCGTAGAAGGAGTCTTTTGCCAAGACATTGTCGGGTTCAGTAGGGGCATAACATTGTACTATTGAGATGTTCCTCATTTTGGTCCGGAACCTGGCGGTCAAGATTCTGTCAGAGACAGGCTCCCAGGATAAGAGACAGTTTCGCGCAGCTCTGGTTAAAAGGAGCCCCACACCTGACTCACGACGACTACCGGTAGCTTTACCGGAGTACAACATTACAGTGCTGCCCGTTGGAGAGATAAATTCTCCGCTGTGCCACCATCTTATCTCACTAACTCCTAAGATATTTAATTTTTACCTCAGAAATTCACTCTCTAATTGAAGAAATCGTGCATTCTGGGGACCTTCTGATCCATTGTCCAGGAGAGTACGCACATTCCAGAATCCAATCTTTGTCATTGTACGATAGCCAAAAGTCGTAACCGTTGAGTCAGTCCTTATCCGAGGCATAGTTGACGTTTCGTTAGCATATAAAGATTTCGGATAGTGCAAGTTGCTGGCATACACATCCTGTCCTTTGATTGTCGGTTTTAACGACAGGCCCTCAAAGGGAAAGGCAGTGGTATTTTTTTTTACACCCCACACCGTAGGAGTACCTCAACCAAATCATCGCACCACCATCACTGGCGGCTTGACGTTGGTTGGCAATGGTCAGTGACCACTGCCGTTCCAGGGGGCGCCCACGCGGAGGACTATGGAAGAGGAGTTTTTGCCTTACACCTAGCATGCACCTAGGACATTTTCGTACAAAGCCTAAGCTTTTTGTTACGAAAATCTACGTCCGTTACGCTGGCACCCCCACCACTAAATATCGATATCAAGCATGTTGCATAATTAGGTGCTAATTAGTTGCTCTATTCCCGAATTTATTGCTCCTGCCGATTCGCCAGAATTGACGATTTTTTTATCCAACATCTATCGTACCCAAATTTGATGTAAAATGAAAGCCATAATTAATTGCTAATTTGTTGCTCTATTCTGGAATTTATTGCTCCTGCCAAATTGCCAGGATAATGTTTTTTGTATGGTGGTGCTAGCGTAACCCCACCACTTTTTAATACAGCATTTATCGTCTCTAAATTCAATCATCATCATCGTGGCGCGACAGCCCGACGTCGGGCCTTGGCCGCCTGGATCATTGTCCTCCAATTATCTCGGTCAGGTGACCGCGTCCTCCATTTTTGGAAGCCCAGTAGCTGCGCGGCGTCCACACCTACTGAGCTCTCCCAACGATCTCGGTCGTCTAGGCAGTCTCGCTCCGTCGACTCGTTCTGCATTCATTACTCTCTTTGGCATGCGATCATCGTCCATTCGTTGTACATGCGCTGAACATTGAAGTCGTAGTCTGACGATTTTCGAGACTTTCAGCTCATCGTACAGTTCACACAACTAATGGTTGTACCGGATGCGCCATCCATCTCGATCGCAAACAGCCCCGAAAATTCGCCATAGAACCTTACGTTCAAATGTATCTAGCATGTTTCCGAAGGCTTGAGTTAGGGTCCATGCTTCGAAGCCATAGAATAGCACTGGTCGTATAATGGTTTTGTACATGCGGAGCTTCGTGTTTCTGTGCACATGCTTCGAGTTCATTATGGGGTTAACCGAGAAAAAAGTTTTATTAGCTAACTGTATCCGTCCCTTGATTTCGTCAGTTTCATTGGCGTCCCTTGACAAGTTGCAACCCAGGTATATGAAGTCGTTCACGAACTCGATGTTGAGGTTCCCCACATTGATGCTTGGTTTGGCGGGTGTCCTTGTCGTCGATTGCATCATTATTTTAGTTTTACCCTCGTTAATACGTAGTCCAACTTCTTTTGCAGCGGTATCGAGCATATGCAGAAGTTCTTCTGCGTCGGCCAATCTTCGGGACATGATGTTGATGTCGTCGGAATACGCTGCTAATTGTGTCGACTTGGTGAGCAGCGTCTTGCTGTTGTCCATGTTCATAGCCCGAATAATGTATTCCAGTGCTAGGTTGAAGAGCGTCGGTGCCAGTCCATCGCCCTGTTTCAGACCAGTGCGTGTTTCAAATAGATCAGTAAGTCTATTATGGATCCTGACTTGTGAGACGGAAAGGGTCATCGTCATCTTTGTCAGTTGCACTAACTTAGCCGGTATACCAAATTGCAGCATGATGTTGTACAGTACTCCACGATCGATACTGTCGTATGCCGTTGTATTCCCAGCACTTCTACTACTACTCAATTGCCCTAACCCCTCGTGGGGCATAGCGCGTCAACTGTTCCATGTGGCCCAGTTGACGTTTCGTTGGCATAAACTTTTTTGGAGAATTCAGTTGCCAACATGCACCTCCTGCACGTCCATGGCCACAAACTTTGTCGTGGACGGGATTCGAACCCGAAACGCCGGTAGTCAAACATGAGACTGATGCCTCACCTCAACACACATCGCTACCGGTCGCCCCAAGAGCTGATCGGTTGTGGAGCAACCAGGTCTGAAACCGCTTTGATATTTGCCATTGATTCGTTCTGCATACGGTTTTATTCTATTTTCCAGAATTTTCGTCAAAATTTCATAGGACGTACAAACTAGTGATATGCCCCTGTAATTCTCACACCGCAGTTTACTCCCTTTTTGTGAATTGGGCAGATGATGCTTCTGCGCCAATCGTCTGGGATCTCCTCGTCCTCCTATACTCGCAGGAGTAATTGATGTATGACATTAGCTAGACCCGTCCCACCGAATTTGAGCAGTTCAGCTGGAATCTCGTCAGCCCCCGGCGCTTTATTTCGTTTTTGTGACCGCAACGCGAAATCAACTTCCCCTACTGTCGGGGGTTGTATGGGTGGGCCTGGATCAACAATATCGTCGAGAGCTTCTTGTGTTGGGGATGTTAGATGGTAGGTTCAGAAGCTCTTCAAAATAAGAGGCCCATCGTTTGTTAATGCCATCGGTGTCGCTGATGATGTTTCCATCCTTGTCCTTACAAAGGCTAGTCCTGGGTTGATAGCCGTTCTTAATTGTATTTACTAGTTTGTACGCTTGTCTGGTGTTCCTATTAGCTAAGTTTTCGTTTATATTCAGCAACTGCTCGTCAAAGTATTTACGTTTCTTACGTCTAATTATTCTCCTCGTTGAATCCATTGTCTGTAGGCCTCGTTTTTCGCGTCAAGTGAATTTTTGTATTCTTCGTCGAACCAATCATTTCGCGCTCGCCAGGCCTTATATCCCACGATCTTCTCTACGACATCTCTGATAGTACCCTTGAGTTCTTCCCAGAACCCATGGACGCCTGTGTTGCTGATGTTGTGTAGCATAGGTGATAGTCTTTCCTCAAGGGCGGTAGTATACGCCACCGCTGTAGCATCACTCAAAAGCTTATCAACCGCAAAGATTTTGGGAGGGCTGACTCTCGATTGGTGCACTGAGGAAATTCTACATCTGTAGGTCGTCTTCACCAAGTAATGATCTGAGTCGCAGTTTGCTCCTCGATAGGAGCGAACATCCATCACACTAGACGCCCATCTCCTGCAAATGAGGACGTGCTCAATTTGGTTGACGGTGTGTGCGTCTGGAGATCTCCAGGTCTGCTTGTGCTTCAGATAGTCCATTTCCGCTTTAGGTGGTAAGAACCTAGAATCCACTCGGGGAGATTTGTAGGTCCCAAAGCGGAAATTTCCTGAGTTTTGTGAAAATTCTCTCTGAGTTTTGTGAAAATTTTCTCTAATTGAATAGAGAGGATTCTCCTAATTTTTGCGAAACAGGAATGTTCCTCCATTTCATGTCAAATACATGCTTTTACCATGTATGGGTCAGTCAGACACATAGTTTTTTTTTGCACAAAAGCTCGGGTTTACCACCCTTCACCTGGATAGCTGCAAAAGAACGCGCCTAATAATGTGAATCAATCGCATCATAATAATAAAATACCAAACTGAAACCAAAATATACAATTTATTTTGTAAACCGGATAAAATCGAAACATGCATATTTCCAACTATCTCTTATTGCACTATTTTGAATTGCCTTCTTCCTTCTTACTTGATTCAACTAAACTGGTATTTTGCGTATCTACTTCCTTGAGCTTTGGTTCTTTCACTTTTCCTAACTTCTCCATTTCTTCTGTTAGTTGATCGATGTCGTTTTTCGTTGGCACGCCTTCCGACATTCTCTCTAGCTCATCAATACGACTGTGTTCCTTGGCAACTAATTCACGAAGTTCATCTCCCCAGCCTATTGCGTCCGCCAAAGCATAAACGCCGTCATCACAATCTCCAATCCACGCCACATCTCGTTTGTTCTCACTATCGTCATAAAGCAATCCCTTGCCGAAGAGCAACCATGAGCTTAACAAACCATGTCTACCTCCGACTTTTTCCCGATTGATCAACAATCGAACACATTGACTGTTCGCTTCATCAACTAAGGATGCAAATGGCTGCACCTCTAATGAAGTTCCCATTATGATAAGCAAGTCACAGTCCTTAAAATCTTCCGTAGGGCACTCATAGAATTTATCAGGTAGATTTTCGCCGAAGAATACTATATCGGGTTTTACCACTCCGGGGCACTTGGTGCAAAATGGAATAACATCATTGAAAATTTGTTCTTTCATCCATTCCATACTATATTGCTGGTGACATTCAAGGCAGTGATTTGTGTAAAAAGAGCCATGTGCTTCCACCAATTTTTCATCTTCTATACCCGCAATGCGTTCTAAAGTATCAATATTCTGAGTGTAGTGTCTCACCAAAAGACCTTTGTCCTGCAGCATGCGTATGAAATAGTGACATGGAGTTGGCTTGAATGACCCTGGATATAACTCTTTTGCGAGGACAAAGAATGGTTTAGGATTTTCACGGAAGTAGTCCAATTCAAATATGGCCGTGGGATGCGGAAGATTATATTTTTCCAAATTGTGATATAAGCCGGTGCCCGGGGAACGAAAATCGGGAATGCCAGCAGCTAGAAATAGCATAAATAAATGAATAAGGAAGACTCAAGAAAAATAAAATAAAAAGTAAATTATCAACTACATACTCACAAGTAGATATGCCAGCTCCAACCATTGTTGCTATCTTCTTGAATCCATTCTTCTTCCAATGTTTTGTGAATCCTTCGAAGGAAAGATCTTCGATTACCTTAAAATAAAGATGATATTTATCAACTCATAGGAGAGACTGAAAATGTTTTTACCTTGCCAGCGCCATCACATTCTTCGCCACTCGCTTTGTAGAATCCGAGTTTCCTTTCCAAAAATTGTCGTACCGAATCGACATTGAGACCCACTTTCCCATCGGAATTTCCAGAATCATCTTGCTGATTTCTTTTTGACGAACTCGCTTGAATTGGATAAATGCAATGTGTTGCATATTTATATTTTATTCTACTAAACATATTCTACACGAGCATGAGATAAATGCGTAATCTTATATATAAAAATAAGTCGTCTACGTATGTATAGGCATAACTCAGTAACCCTTTCTCCGATTTGGCTCAAATTTTTTTTTGTGCTCCTTTACGCTCAACTTAGATACTAACGGAGCCGAAAATTGGAAATTTTCCCAGAAAATTGAGAAAATTGGAAAATTTCATTTCCCATACATTTTGTATGGAGAAATTTTTTCATTTCCGATTTGGCTCAAATTTTTTTCGTTTGTGTTTGCAATGCTCCCTCCTATTTCTATATTCATAAAAACATCCAGAACGACCTGTTGTCGCACATGAAAACACCCATTCGTTCGATTTGCCTCAAAATTTTTTTGGATCTGTTCCTTTAAGCCGAACTTAGATCTTAACGGAGAATAAAGACAAAACAAAACCAGTCCGAACCGTATATACCCTAGACTTGTACAGACCTAGTGGGGGCACCAAAAGTAATAATTGGCAACGACCATGTATTAAAAGTGAGTTTCCTATATAGCCAGTTTATAGGGGAGGTTGGCACTCATTCAGGGAGATCTTGACCATTCTCAAAATGAATTAACTAACCCATTTTACAAATATTTGTTGAATTTTTCAAGTCGCTAGCTTCATTCCATCGAAAGTTACTGCTTATTTGAAGTCTCACTTGTAGGGGAGGTAAGGGTTCCTTGGGTCGGATCTTACCCATCATTGCCACCAACCAATTAGATCACCCTACAAACATACAAACAAAATTTCAAGTCTCTAGCTTCACTCTATCGACAGATATCGCTTATTTGAAGTTTCGTTTGTAGGGGAAGTAGGGGTTTCGTTGGTCGGATTTTACGCATTTTCAATATTAGCCGACTGGATCCTACTACAAACATTTGGGCAAAATTTCAAGTCACTAGCTTTATTTTGTCGTAAGCTATCGCTTGTTTTAAGTGTCATCTCTAGGGGAGGTAGGGGTTCCTTAGGTCGGATCTAACCCGTCTTTAATGCCAACTAACTCAATCTCACTTCAAACATTTGACAAAAATTTCAAGCTGCTGGCTTCATTGTATCAAAAGTAATCGCTTATTCGAAGTTTCATTTGAAGGGGAGGTAGGGGTTCCTAGGGTCGGATCTTGCCTATTTTCAGTGCTAACTAATAAGACCCTACTACCAACATTCTACCAAATTTTCCACTTGCTAGTGTCATTCTATCGAAAGTTATCGTAATTAAAATAATATTTAATTTTTTGAATTTTGTAGGGGAGGTAGGCGTTCCTTTGATCTGATTATGCCCAACTTCCCAAAACCTAAGCAGCTTCTCACCCCAGAGTTACATGCCAAAAATCAGATGTCTACGTCAATTGGTTCAAGAGTTATGGACAAAAAACCCGAAAAGTAGGGTAGTACGGGGCTCTTTGTAAGAAAATTACCGTTAGTTTTCAACTGATCGATTTTATTTTTCCAGGGGAGTATAAGATTACCATCACGAGCAATCTACCAAAGCTAGAGGTTTTCATGTTTATTTAATCGGGAGTTATAAATACATTTAATTATTTTACATATGTAGGGGAGGTAGGCGTTCTCCTGGCCTGATCATGCCCATTTTCAATACCAACCAACTAGATCATACTTCCAACATCTAGTCAAAATTTCAAGGCTCTAGCTTCATTCTATCGGAAGTTATCGTGCGAACGGACAGACAGACGGACAGACAGACAGACAGACATGGCTTAATCGAATCAGGAGGTGACCCTGATCATTTATATATACATTGCCATACCTCCGGAGCCTCCTTTAAGGTGTTACATATTTCCGTCGTGACAAAAACAATATACCCTATACTAAAAGTCTAGGGTATAAAAAAAGAAACGACCTGTGTCGTATGTACAGGGTTGGCGTCGTTATCCTTTATCCGATTTGCTTCAAATTTTTTGCATTCGGTTTCTTTACGCTCCACTTGAAACCTTACGTCATTCAAAATTGGAAATTTTCCCGGGAAATTGGGAAATTCCATTTTCCCATACATTTTGTATGGAGACATGTTTTCCCTTCTATCTCCTTAACCCTACATACGATTTGCTTCAAATTTTTTCCCTTTTGATCCTTCACGCTCAACTTACATGTTCACCGAGCCCAAAGTCCAAAAAAAGGACGACCTGCTGACAATAAAGGACATTCTGTTATCCTGCGAGGAAATATATATCCAGTACGTTGCAGATATTGTACTTTACACATGTTCAACAATGCTGATTTTTAGGGTTTTGTAGTAAATACAAAACCCTTATGAAATCGGTCAAATGTCTGTCTGTCCGTCTGTCCATGGAATATCTCACGAACGGCTGAAGCTACATACATGAAATTTTGTAGGAATGTGTAGAATTACTATAATTCGCTGGAGAAAGCGAATCGTCGTAATAGGTCAACTTTAAGGGGAGGTCCCCATAGAGGGGAAATGAAGGTCGAAATTTTTTTTTCGTTTGGTACAGGCAAGTGGGGTATCATAAGAAAGGTACCGTCGAGTACATTCCATTTTTGGAATTTTTTTCAAATTCCAAGAAACGGGAAAAGAGGGAGAGGGGAAAATATGTTATCCGAGTTTTGTCGTTGTCCCCCCCCCCTTGCATTTCGAGACCGTTATACTTAGAAATATGAAAATTTGCAGAAAAGCGCCATTTTACTAGCGTAGAAAACCTAGATTTCTAGAATTTTGAAATTTTATCAGAAAAGGTTAATAATAGTACATTTCTATAGTTGCAGTTAGCACACCCCTGCACCCCTTACGCGCATCCGAGGTCAAAAATATTGATGGCCAATGATAACCAACATCATAGGCAATAATACCTCTAAGTTTCATAAAAATCACATAATATTTAATAATAGTATTTTACATTCCAGGGCCGTGCGCAGGATTTCTCCAAAGGGGGGGGGAGGGGGGGGGGGGGTTTCAACAACAAAGTAAAGAAACTAAATTAACGAATTACTTAGCAAATATATTTTATATTGCATATATTATGGAATCACATCAGTTGTACATATTTTTTTTTTTTTATTTCATTCTGTTAATAAATTTATTCGACGAGGCACAGAAAAAAAATCGTCCAACACTGCGTTAACATCGATTTCAATTTCTCGGTGAATGTTAAGTGATGCTAGTCCAGTTAGTCGATTTTCACTCATCGTAGAACGCAAGTAGTTTTTTAGTCGACGTAATGTTGAAAATGAACGCTCATTTGTTGAAGTCGTCATTCAAAATCGTCACATATTTGTGGAATAGTTGCTTGCACGCTTCTTCATCGAGAGCTGAGGTTTTTCGTGGAAAAAGACACCTGAAATTTGCAAGAATTTCACGGTGCTTCAGGAAACGGTCCTGTAGATGAGCGACAAATAAGTCAAGGTATGGAATGTATGTGGAAATTCTATAATAATCTTCAACATCAACAGCTACCACATTGCGGATAGGTGTGGCCTGGGCATAAATGTCGTGTAAAAGTGCATTCTTGTATGATCATTGTGTGCGTTCAGAAGGAACTGAGCAACTTCCGCTCGGCGAACATGTTCAGAACGAGCGGGTTCAGAAGTGACTGAGCAACTTCTGCTCGGGTGATCATGATCAAATTTCACCGAGCAAGAAATATTTCTGCTCACTGATCAGTGCTCAGTGCTCAGGTTCTTCTTCTTCCTTTTCAACCTCACGCTCATGTTGCGAGTTTCCGAGTTTTGACAGTTATCGGATTGGTTGTTGTGTTTTCGCCGTTTTCGGTTTCTAGTTCTTTGGTTTTCGGGTGCTTTTGAGCTTGTTATCTCGTTGTTCGTGATTTTTGTAATGGACAGCGTGGGATTCATGTATTTTCCACTTTTCGGCACTTGACGCCTAAAATTGTCATCGTCAGCTTTCAGCTGGTCGATTTGTCAGCTGGTGAAGTACCGTTCAGCAGGTGCAGACTCCAAACCGATCAGCTCCGGAGCAGTTGCGGAGCTGCTCGCGAGCGGTTTCTGCTCTTTTGCCACCTTCTGAACGCATTCATTGTATAATGTACTTACATCGAGCCATGGTCTTTTATTCATAAATTTTCGGATATCCATTTTGAGCCGGTATTCAAGGTACTAGATCAATTATTAATTTTCAGAAATCTAATTTTCCTCACTTAATACATTTACCAATAATATTTTCACGGGGCGCCTTACCTATATATTAATTTTGCTGACTGTACCTAATGCACCTAACACTCGCGACTTGATAACGTACTTTGATTTTCTGTTCGCGCGGAGCTGGGAGATAGATACACACTGTGTAGTGTACACACAAAATGTATCTTTTAACGCATTCTATGATTGCAATAAAGACAACGTCCGAAGCAAATCGGCAAACGTTTAACCTTACAACTGTTCTCAATGTGTCCAGTATTACCGGAATCCCAAAATTCAAATCAATCGTTTCCGTTTGTGGAGGGGGGGGGGGTTAACACCCTACCCCCCCCCCCCCCCCCCCCCCCCCCCCCGTGCGCACGGCCCTGGTACATTCATTTAAATTTGGACATTTTGATACCATCCATACAAAAAATGCACATAACATACTCGTACGAGTACTATTACTGTATACTTGAATATTGTTTTTCGTAAAGTGAATTGGAGTTAACAATTTCTGAAAGGGTGGAGATTGGTGGTATAGGAGTTGTAGGGGAGAGAAGTTTAAGAGGGGAGGTAGGTGGGTTGCTGCTTTAAGAGAGGTTCCCATAGAGGGGAAATTAAGGTCAACACTTTTTTTCATCTGATATAGGCAAGTGGGGTATCATGAGAAAGGTACTACAGAGTACATTCCATTTTTGGCGACTTCATCAAATTCGAAGAAAGGGGGAAAAGGGGGAAAAGGGGGAGTATGCTCGTCGCTGACTCTATTCTCTATAATTATTCAAACAATTTATTTTCGATATTTTTTATGCAAACTTACAATTTGCAATATTGTCTTAACATGAATGGTTAAGCATCTCCAAAAGTAGGACAGTTCATCTCCTATTGGCATGAGACACTACAAAACCCTCGAATTGCGGGCGTAGCCCTCTATTTTCCGGTTTCATTTTTTTGTTCTGTCTCTTTACGCTCAACTTGGATCCATACCCAGCTCAAACTCAAATGAAACCGGAAAATAGAGGGCTGCCAACAATTGCATTTGCTGGAAAATGACACTCATTGGGATTGTTTGCCATCGTCATATCGACATGTTTCCCATCGAGTCCACACGGTTTGTGGAACAAATTCAAAGACGAAATGTCAGACGATATTTTGCATAGAGTTCGCATTTCAAGAGCCGATATTTCACTTCAAATGAACGACGCCATACATAACGAGGCGTTCATTTTGAAAGAGAATATATGCTTACTGCTCTGCGGAAATTTGTTGAGTAAATTAGGAATGCCGGCCCCCAATCGTCCAATGCACGACGCATTCAACCGGGAATTGGAACGAGAACGTGATTACGATTGAGATGCATTGAATCAAGCAGTGCAAAGAAATGTGCCATTGTCGAATCCCCAGCAGAAAAGTGCATACGATACACTGATGAAAGCGACCGACAAGGTGCCATTTTCTTTCTTGATGCGCCTGGGGGACTTGGCAAAATGTTCCTCATTTCCTTGATATTAGCAACGACTCGTTCACGAAGTGACATAGCGTTGGCAGTTGCATCATCTGGCATTGCGGCGACGTTGCTTGAAGGAGGACGGACGGCTCATTCTGCCATTGCCATTAAACTGCAAATGACGGACGAACCAACATGCAACATTTTGAAAAATTCTGCTATGGCTAAAGTCTTGCAAACTTGCAAAATAGTCATTGGAATGAATACACATGCATTGGAGGTTCTCAGTCGCACTCTGAAAGACTTGCGCAATAATCACAATCATTGGAGGCGCAACGATTCTGCTTTCCGGCGATTTCTGTCAAACACTGCCCGTCATTCCGAGATCAACACCTGCGGATCAACTCATTTATGAACCTACGTGCAGGCATCACAACTGACAACAAACATGATCATTCTGCTGATGTGTTCTCGAAGCAGTTGTTGAAAATCGGCAATGGAAATGTTCCAGTTGATGAGACAAGTGTTTTTAGTGAATTTCCCATTCACTTTTGTCAATTCACTGAGTCCAAGGAGCAACTCATTGAAAAAGTTTTCCCGAACATCGTACACAATTACACCAATCATGAATGGTTGGCTGAACGAGCTATTTTAGCAGCAAAGAATGTCGATGTCCACCAATTGAATTTCGATGTTCAAATGAAAATCCCTGGCGAAGTGAGGACATACAAATGTATGGACACCATCACCAAAGAAGAAGATGTCGTCAACTACCCAACAGAATTTTTGAATTCATTGGATGTGCCAGGATTCCCGGCACATCAACTGTAACTGAAAATAGGCTCAGAAATCATAATAATTCGAAATCTGAACCAGCCGAAGCTATGCAATGAACCAGACTTGCTGTCAAACGGTTGTTACCCAACGTCATAGAAGCGACAATTCTCAAAGGAAAAATTCCAGGGCGAGCACGTGTTGGTTCTACGAATTCCAATGATTACCATTGATCTGCTATTCGAATTCAAACGATTGCAATTCCCGGTGCGTCTTGCGTTTGCGATGACAGTCAACAAAGCACAAGGACAGTGGATGAATGTGTGTGGCATTAATTTAAAAAAATCCGTGTTTCTCGCACGGCCAATTGCACGTCGCCTGTTCGCGAGTAGGAAGACCAGATTCCCTATTTGTTTACGCACCGCAAAACAAAACTAAAAATGCTGTATATCACAAAGCCTTGAATTAAGTGAACTATTCAAATGGAAACAAATTGACTTTTATTCACTCACAACAAACGTGGCTCAGAGGATAATCCATTTCTAAAATCACACACCTCGCCACCTGTCGACTAACAGGAAGATTAGGCGCGGGATGCAGTTCGCGGGGTCAGCTTCATGTATGAAAAAAATAAGTCAGGGTAGGTGAATGTTGCGAGCGCAGCGAGCCATCGCAGTTAGTAAACTTATGACTATCGAGACCTACGTTGAGCAACATTGTGAAGTTGACATATTCATGTTTGGAGAAACTTGGCTGAATGAAGAACATACTCAATTCTTTAGTGGATACAATGGGCAAGTTGCTAAAAACAACCGCAATCATTATTTCGATTTAATGAGTGACAGAAATATAATATTTTCCTTCTCAGTCTTGTGGAAATAACGACAAAACTTGCGGGATAAAATAGCAGATCTTGCTAACACACTGAAGCAAATAGTTACAGTACGACCTTTTCTCTTCCCTATATAAGTGATTGTGCCTCGGATTTGGCAAGTCATTAAACTCTTTTACAATTAAGGGAAGAATAAAGTATGTACATGACAAGCCATAGGTTTAATAATTTAAGTTATTAAAATTACAGTGGACGACTTGTTACAGCATGTCTTGCGATTTCTCTTCAATTCTTTCGAAAGCAAATATAGAAAATATTGCATGGGCTATAAACAGCTTTGACACTTTCAACAAGGAAAATTACAAAGTGTAATAATAGACAAAGGAATATTTACAAAGTGTTTGTGTTACATGCCTACGGCTTCGTCTTCATCCCCGGTGTTGAGGGATAGAAAGTTAGCTGCCTCTATTGGGTTCTCCCACAGCGATCTAGGAGTCAGGTGGGTGGGTGCAGCTGGGCAGTGAAAGATATGGTTTACGTCGTGAGGGGTTCCGTTGCAAGCAGGACAGATGTTTGAGACGTCCTGGTCTATGCGAGATAGGTAGCAGTTCAGTCGTGAACACCAGCCTGACCGAAGTTGGGTGAGTGTTGTTCTCGTGGCTCTCGGAAGTCTTTCCTCTTCCGGAGATATCATTGGTGGTATAGACGAGAGAACTGGATCGGTCAGATGAAAAAGCAACAACAACGCGTTAATCTTGGCGATGATACGATCCAAGACCGTGCTGCCTGCAGAAGGAAGCTGAGATTATACCGCCAGAATGGGCGAAGTGCCAACACAACAGGTAGAGCAACGCGAAGGCGCAGAGTGGTATGAAAGGGCAAGGAAGAAGAAGACGAGAGAACTGGATTCGAACCTAAGCTTGCTATTGACTTGTTGACCTCCTCTCGATATATTGCTGCGATGGTCGACCTATGTGCGTTACCATCAAAGAGTTCCCTTTTGTATCTCTGGACGTCTCTTTCTAGGTCCCTCAAGTCGCGCCTAACATGTCTTGGCGGCAAAGAAATATCCGCCCTCGATCCGACGACGACGACCCCCCACTGGCCTGTCGTCGCCGCAGACAAAGCGCCGTCCACCGTACCGAAACAGAATGAGTGCGAGACGATAGAAATCGAGGAAAGTGATGGCGACGAGGAGGAGGGTTCAATGGGGGCGGGCGAGGCGGACGAGGATGAGGGCAATGAAATTAAGGACGAGATTAGTTTCGAGGACGAGATGATCAGCGAGAAGAAATACGAGGCAAAGATGCGCGACGAGGTGGACAATGTGCGCGATGATATGTGTCGTGACTATCAGGACGTGCTGGACTGCATCCACAAATTGCAGTGCTTCTCCGTGTCGAGTGGGGACAATAAGCTGCTCGAGATGAGCACCGAAATGCGAAATTATGTCGAGCGAACTATCTACGGAATAGGCAATTAACGTTAGTTCTAGTTAATAACACAATGCCCACATATTAGTATCAAAGGATCGTTTGTTGAGAACATAGCACGCCCCCACAGAGACCGGGATCACACGCTGCTCCTGGACGAACTGACGAGAATGCCTATCATAGTGCCTAGTCGCGCTGTGCGGAACACCCAACTCTACGAAAATTCATCTCGCGAATGCAAAACTTTAGATTAGAATGTAAGGTAATGGCGCTCCCCCGCATGCAAGCATGGTCGGTCACAAGTGACCAATCGGCGAGTACTAGACTAGACGTATACACAGACAAGAGCTCATTAAGTTAGAAAATTCGAAAAGGATGAAATAAGCGATGTTTTGATACTAAACTACTAATTTAAGTTAATTTTGAAAAATCTTTAAGAAACAAAACAAAATATTCAAGTGTGCAATCGTGCAACGCGCAAGACGACGACAATATTTCGCACTCTCGTCTCTCCTTGATTAGTAAACACATTATTTGTTAGAAAATACAAAGTACAAGTCTGATTTTGAAAAGAACGAACGGAAAATGAAACATAAACACACACACACACACACAAAAGTCTAATATGATGCCAACTAGTCGTAAAAATAATTTCTTCCCGTTGTGGGTGTGTGTGTGTGTGTGGCTGGCGCTTTTTGTTTGTTGTCATAGACCGCCGGCGTGGTGCTTCGTTGATCGAGTGATTAATGCGAGGTGAATTTTCCTTTTTCCAAACGTGTTTTGGTATTTTTCTTCACATGGATGTCCATGCGTGTATAAGGTAGTGTTTTTCTAAAATCCTTTACGATCGAAAAGTTTAGCGGTTTCAGATACATACTTTGATCTGTTTGTGCGTGTGTGTGCGTGCCGCTTCGTGGTTTTTCGGTTCTCTTCATTTTACGGTCTTTTAAGTGCGGTTGCATACGTGTGTGCGTGTGATATATCTGCTTGGATATGTGCTTGTTGACCTTCAACAATGGATGACCTCAACCACAACACAGGTGAAAACACTAAGCTTGATGCGGCTTCTTTGGCATCGATACATGTAGCCACCGGGCTACCTTTTCCCCCTTCTTCCTGTGTAGGCACTGGGCTCGCAGCTGAAGTGGTTGGGAATGTGATTGCCTCAAGGCAAAACTCTCCCGAACCGTCCTCCTTATCCAGTGTCAGTTCATCCGATGCTGAGACTCTGGTCTTGGACACGGATGTGGAATCGGATGCAGGTTGCTCGGTGAAATCCGGGCTCTCCTCTGTCAGAGACGCTGTGAGCAAATTGGGAGTAAACGAGAGTAGTGCTTTCGTTAAACTCAACTCGGCTCAATCACGGCGTTTTAAGAGGGCGAAGGCAAAAGGCCACTCGAGAGAAGAAGCTCTTGAGATTGCTCTCTCAGAACAATGCCCAATCCCATCGGTGAAAAGGGGACGCTCGGAGGAGCAATCCCCTTCACTGTCGTTGGCGAAGAAGCCCAAACCGGCTCACATGGAACCAGGGAAAGTCTCCTACAGTCAGGCGGTGAGTACCATCAAATTGGGCTTCTGCTCCGCTGATATTGGAAAAGACTCCCTAACTGCAGAGCAATTGGCTCTGTTACAAAGAGTCATTCCCGAGGTCGTTTCCGAGCATCGACCTCAGGGGCACAGGATTCTTTTTCAATCCTGTGTACCTAGATCAGGCTGGTTGTTACTAGTCTGCCTTGACTCCGCCACTGCGGAGTGGGTTCGAAGGAACTCAGGACACATTAGGTCCAAGTGTTATTTCGATTTTGCACTAGTCGAGGAATCTGAGTTTCCTCGGACACACGTGGTTCACGGGTACTTTCCCCAAAGCGCCGCTTACTCCCCAGAATCTGTTCTGGTGATCGTGAGCGATTTCAATTGTCTCCCAACAGAGCGTTGGAGAGTTATAAATAGTGACATCAAGGACCACTACCTCCACCTAGTCCTGGCCGTGGATGCTACGTCTGTGGCGAAACTAACAGAATAGGGTGGAGTAGTTGGGTACCGTTTTTCTACGGTAACCCTCAATCTTAAGGGCAAAAGTCGCCGGCCTCCGAATGCTCCTGACGAAGGATCATCCGATCAACTTCAATCCAATGAGATGAAACCCCCTGACACTCCTTTGAGGCCCACAAAACCCGAAGTTGGTCCTCGTGCGAGCACAAGTGGTGCTGTATCACTGCCGACATCCAACCTGGAAACTGCGTCGACCATGGACACCTCGGTTTCCGCAACCTCGCTAGCCGTAACATCCGGCGCATCCAGAAACTCAGGAGCGACTCTCGTGTTGGCTCCTACAGCCCAGTCTGTCAGTGGTCCTCTGAATGTGTTCGGAAGACCAGTGAAGAATTCCATCGGTGCTGTGGATTTCCGGGACATACCGTCTACAAGCCGAGGCATCACGACTCTGCAAAGGACTTCAGGCCATATCGAAGATCATGCGTTAAATGTGGCATTAAAACGCTCTCCTAACACTCAGACGGGCCGGCAACGAAATACCCCTCGAGGCGATCGGCGCCATACTAGAGGCGGGAAATCTGACGTGAGCGGCAAGTCTCAGCAGGATAAGCGAGGGAACCCTGGCAACCGCTCGACCTCGTATGGTCACTATGAGCACCATTAGGGTGCTCCAAGCTAACCTGCACCACGCAAAAGCGTCATCGGCCACACTGTGCAGGTTATTCGAAGAAAAGAAGACCACCCTTGCGCTCATTCAGGAGCCCTGGGTGGTAAATGGTCGAGTTTGTGGTATCAACAGTACATTTGGTAAGTTGATATACGACAAATTAACAGATCGCCCTCGTGCGGCGCTTTGATAGAGAATCACGTCAATCATTTACCACTAACCAACTTTATTTCCAAGGATTTAGTTGCTGTACTAGTGGACATTTCCACTCCACATGGGAGTCATAAAGTGGTGATAGCATCCGCTTATTTTCCCTCGGATGATGATGTAATCCCCCCAGCCGAGGTTCAGTTATTAGTCGAGTTCTGTAGGAAATCCAACCGACAATTCATCATTGGCTGTGACGCCAACGCCCACCATACTGTATGGGGGAGCAGCGACGTTAACGACAGAGGTAAGTCATTACTTGATTTTCTTATGTGTAAACAAGTATTCGTTCTCAACAAAGGGTGCAAGCCCACTTTTGTCACTGTTGCTAGGAGAGAGGTACTTGATCTCACTCTTGCTAGCAGTGTTTTATCGGAGACAGTTATGAACTGGAGGGTTTCAGATGAAGTGTCAAACTCTGATCACATGCATATCAGATTTGACATTCCTGGAAGCTCTGAACTCCGGTCTGCGTCCTTTTGTCCTAAGAGGACGAATTGGAAATTTTTTCACGAATTAGTGTGTTCCAAAACTGACCAACTGCTAAGTTCCATTAGCACGACTGGTGAGTTGGAATTAGCCGCGGAACAGCTTAACGACGTGTTAATCACCTCCTACCAAGATAGCACTCTGGCACGTGGTTTTAGTACGACACGTAGGGTTCCCTGGTGGAACGAGGAACTGGCGCGCAAGAGAGCCCAGGTTAGGAGAAAGTTCAACAAAGCGAAGCGAAATGATGAATGGGGTGCATACAGAAGTGCGCTCACGGAATATAATCTCCTTATAAGACGCTCCAAGCGGGAGACCTGGAGGAAACATTGTGCCAAAATTAACTCACTACCTGAAGCGGCTCGCATCCACAAAGCTTTATCAAAGGATCATTCCAATGGTATTGGTCAGCTTAAGAAACCTGACGGATCCTTCACTGTGGATCCAGTGGAAACATTACAGCTGCTCTTGCACACCCACTTTCCGGGTTCAGTACAAGCCGGACCCCGCGTGTCTGCTCCACCAGCTGACCATCGGGTCCCGGTCAGCCTGTTAAGAAGCCTCTCTGGGGTCATTTTCGACAAAGAAAAGGTCAAATGGGCCGTGGAGTCCTTTGAACCCTATAAAGCACCTGGCGCCGATGGCATATTTCCTGCTCTTCTGCAACGCAGCATTAGTTTCATTATCAATCCATTGATTGCCCTGTTCAGAGCTAGCTACACCTTCAGCTACATACCGCGTTTATGGAGAGCGATCAACGTGGTGTTTATTCCAAAAAACGGAAACAAGCCGGAAGAGCTACCTAAATCTTACAGACCGATAAGCCTTTCATCGTTTCTTTTAAAAACTATGAAGAGGTTATTGGATCTGCATATTCGACAGAAAATGGAATGCACGTCACCCCTGCATCGTACCCAGTTCGCCTACGTAAAAGGTAAGTCGACAGTGGTTGCCTTACACAATCTCGTAGGAACGATTGAAAAAACCCTCAATGACAAGGAAATTGCCTTGTGCGCCTTCATTGACATCGAGGGAGCTTTCGACAATACTGGCTACAGCTGCATATCTAGAGCACTTGAGCTCAGAGATATACCCACAGCCACTATTATGTGGATCGATGCCATGCTTCGCGGGCGCGAGATCTACTCAACGTTGAGTGGCGCCTTCTCCTGTGTTAATGCTGTTAAAGGTTGTCCCCAGGGAGGAGTTCTTTCCCCACTTCTCTGGTCACTAGTCGTAGACGAGTTACTAGCTAGGCTATGTGATTATGGTTATCATGCTATTGGATATGCCGATGATATAACTATTATAATCAGAGGAAAGTTTGAAACGACCGTCACTGAGGTGATGGGTGCTGCACTTGACTTAGTCCTTCGTTGGTGCACTGAAGTTGGCCTGAGTGTTAACCCTCAAAAGACCGTCTTGGTCCCATTCACACGGAGGAAAATTCTTAACTTAAGCTCGGTCAGTCTAGGCAGGACGGTACTTCAGTTCTCCACTGAAGTCAAGTGTCTGGGCATTACGTTGGACTGGAGGCTCAACTGGAGCAATCACGTCGAGACTGCCATTAATAAGGCCACTCGAATCATGTGGGCTTGCAGATCGCTCTTTGGTAAAACCTGGGGCCTCACCCCTAAAATGACTAAGTGGCTATATTTGATGCTGGTACGACCAGTCGTGACATATGCTGCGCTAGTATGGTGGCCCAAAACGCAGCAGCGTTGCACCATACAGTTGTGTACCAAACTACAACGTCTTGCATGCCTTGGTATGGCAGGATCCATCCGTACATGTCCGACATCGGCCATTGAGGCGATTGTTGGTCTTACTCCGCTGCATATTTTTATACAGGAATCTGCGGCTCTTAGCGCTCTTCGAGTGCGTTTAACTTATGATGCTCATGTGTACAATCAGGGCCACATGAGCATCCTGGAGCGGATTCCGGGTTTGCAGATCTGTTCGAGATCAGATTACATGACTACGGAATTTTGCTTCGATAGAAAATTCTCGGTCTCAATTCCATGCCGCTCGGAATGGGATAGTGCCAACCTCTGTCCTGACCCTAGCTGTACCATGTGGTTTACGGATGGGTCAAAGACTGATCAAGGAGTTGGTGCTGGGGTCTTTGGACCGAGCACCAGGATTTCAATCGCCATGGGCGTCTGGCCCAGCATATTTCAAGCAGAGATCCATGCCATTGAGACCTGCGCCAGAGAAATTCTGCACAAGAAAATTAACGGCGCAAACATTGCTATCTGCACGGACAGCCAGGCAGCTATTAAGGCTCTTTCTTCATACAAATTTTCTTCAAAATTAGTGAAAGAGTGTTTTGATACCCTTCAGTGTCTCACAAACACCAATCGGGTAACTCTATGTTGGGTACCAGGCCATCAGGGCATTCAAGGTAACGAAGCTGCGGATGAACTCGCTAGGCAGAGCTCATCTGTGAAATTTATCGGGCCTGATCCGTACTGTGGTCTGAGCTGGGCTACAACCAGACAGCTGGTTAAGCAATGGTCCGCAAATGAAAGGTTGCGTCACTGGAATGATCTCGCTGGTCTTCGTCAGTCGAAAGATCTTATAAACCCATACGGTATCAAAGAAACTAGCCGCCTGGGCAGAGCGGACCTGAAGTTAATCGTTGGTTACCTCACGGGACACCACTGGGTAAGATATCACCTCAACAAAATGGGTCTGGCTACTGAAACGGAATGCAGACTTTGCCTGGAGGACACTGAGTCAACCAAACACCTTCTCTGCGAATGCCCGGCGGTTGCTCATTCGAGGTTCTTGTTTCTTGGAGATTCCATCGTGAGCTCCGCGGTCGTTAAGAGCGCTCCTACAAAGGACCTACTGGCCTTCATCAGGCTGATTGAGAGTCTTTTGGATTAGTTTAAGGCTATAAGGCACAATAGATCTCATGGTCGCAGTGCCCACCTTTGGGTACCTTAGCCTGTCCTTATTTATTATTATTATTATTATCTCTGGACGTCTCTTTCTAGGTCCCTCAAGTCGCGCCTAACATGTCTTGGCGGCGGCGTCTTGTCCATGAGGTTGATTACTTGGATACCAGCCCACCAGGTATTGCTTGGCAAGAAGCTGGTTGTGGTCCCTTAAAGGCATCATCCTAGTTTCCTGATGTAGATGGTCCTGGGGTGACATCAGGAGACAGTTACAGTTACAGCACGGAGAGCGGCGTTTTGGCACGTTTGAATTTTCTTCCATTGTGTGTCAGAGAGATTCTGCGACCACACAGGACCCGCTTAGTTGGCCACTGATCTTCCGACTGCTTTATACGTGACCAGTAGAGTTTCGTTGTCCTTTCCCCAGGTGCTACCGACCATGACTTTGAGGATCTTATTCCTACTACGCATCCTATCGCACACAGTTGAGGCATGGGGTGATGATGTGGCCATGCTGTCCAGCGTCACTCCTAGGATTTTAGGATGGTTTATGGTAGGAATAGGATGATTCCCGATCGAGATTTCAAGCTGCATCTTGACCTCCTTCGTCCATGTAGTGAATAGGGTTGCCGAGGATTTGGGCGCTGAGACGATAAGGTTTTTGTTTATGAAAAACGAGTTTAGTCGTTCAAGATAACCGTTGATGTTTCTGCACATAATCGCTATGTCGTTCCCTGTTGCTAGAATGGAGCAGTCGTCAGCATAGGAAATAATGTCGATCCCTTCAGGAGGTGTTGGGAGTCCTGAAAGGTATAGATTGAACCAGGTAGGAGATAGAACTCCTCCTTGAAGTACGCCTTGTTTAATCTTCCTAAGCTTTGATTTGCTGTTCCTGAATTCTGTATAGGATTGCCTGCCAGCGAGATAATTGGCAATCCATTTCACTACTTGCGTCGGAAGCATTGAATGGTTGATATCAGACAGAAGCGCTGAATGACTGACAGTGTCGAAGGCCTTCGACAGGTCAAGTGCCACCAATATTGTTCTGTCACAAGGACGAGCCTGGTTGAGACCATTATGGATGCGGGATGTAATGGCATCCACGGCCGTGGTCGTACTTCGGTGAAGTAGTAGGACCCAAGGGTGGCGGCCTTCCTACCTCCAGCCAAAGCAGGACAGGTACAGAGAAGATAGATCAATGGAGCTCTCCTCCTCATCCTCATCACCACAGCTTCGACGAATTGATACGCAGGCGAAAATGGCTGTGGATAGGTCACACATTGCGGAAGAGTGATAACTGCATTGCTTTGCATGCCATGAAATGAAACCGCATTTCCAACCAAGGCCGACCAAGAAGAGGTCCTAGAGTCACATGGCGACGATCTGTGGCAAAGGACTGTAGCGCGCTGGGTAAGGCTTTACCCAGAACAGACTACGATGGCGCGCAGAAGTAGTTGACGCGCTATGTCCCACTAAGGGTTAAGACAATGGGTGGTATGCATAAAGTGAGTCGAGTGGAGTAAAGCTGAGTTGACAGAATTCCACTCAATTTTCACTATGGAGCGGAGAGTAGTTTTATGCATACAACTTTTTCACTCGATTCACCGAACATAGCAGACTCAGGAATGTCCTCAATAGACTTCACTCTTGAGTATATCCTCATTATTATGCATACCACCCAAAGTATTAGGTTGGTGCAAATAAAATGTCGGATTCAGTAGTAAATTTTTGAACAGCTGTGACTTTTTATAAAGGGCGCGGTCCCAAAACACCAAGAGCAGGAACGTGGTCCAGTTCCAATCTACCCCCGGGTCCGTGGAACATATGTTGTCTCAGAAACGGCTATGGGCTATGATCCATCAGCTGTCAGTTTTGATGTTTCTGCCAAACAACAATTACCGCACGATAAAAGGAATTCAGCACAAAAAGTATCTTTTCACAATTTACAACATACAATACAAGAGAAAATTGCGACCGCATTACTGAAGAACTGCACAACAAGTGAAAAACGCGTCCACATGTATCAGCTGTGAGCTGTCAGAAGTTTGGGTAAAATGGACCGGTGCAATGGACCGGAAAAAAAGTATGATCCGAAAAATGGCGTAACCTGGAACATGTTCCTTGTACCGGACCGCGTTTCTGAGAAAATCAGAAAAAAGATCCGCGGATCAGAAAACTGATCCGTTTTGAAAACTCGCCCAAAGATAGCCTATGTGGTTGAACTGTCAATTTCTGATGCATTTCGTCGACAACCAGCCATAACACGCATCGAGACAAAAACATTGGTTTTGTTTCGTTTCTTTTGGTGTGTGCTGCCTGATAAGAAGCAATAGTGACAAAAACAAGCGTTTTGTCTTATGTGGTGTGTTTTCAGCCTTAGAATTTTATTGGAAATTTCTCGGGATGTTGTAAAACGAAGCCGGTGAACGCTGCAAAAAATAGTGCATTGTTTGTCGGGCAATATCGTTATTTGACGTTGTGCACTAAATTCCTGTTACATATATACATATGTATGTAAAAGTCAAGGAGAAAGAAGAGCGGGGCGGTGAGTAAAAATATTTCTTGCTCAGGGATCATTTGATGATGTTCAGCTGAGCAGAAGTTGCTCGGTAACTTCTTAACCCACCCAATGCACCGCATACAAAATGGAGCAATAATCCCACGTTTAAACTTACGTGTTTTCAACCAGCGAGCAATGGTCGAAATATGAATAAAATTTTAGCGACAAAGTCTTACCACTGTCCTTTGATATGCTATCTGAACTCATTGCTCCGTGTACCTTCAAAGCTAACGACGATGGTAAAAAGTTCACGCTATGTAGCGCACGTCGAGAGGCAAAACCACGCGAAAAAGCCGCCGTGTTTAGCTTATGGAAAACTTATATTATTAAAAAACCAATACAATCTATTTCTATGAATAGAATATCTGTCAAGTGGAGTTGTCAAAAAAAACTGCATCTGTCACACGTAATACGTCAAAATCTGAGTGCGTTCAAAACAAAGCCAGTAAAAAATTAAAAGCACCCGCCAAAGTCAGAAAAGAAATGTGTATTTTGATTTATCTTTTCCTAATAACATACTTTGAAATTATAGCTATTTTATTATTCATAAAACTATACAAATTCAGTAGAATAAAAACAATCATTCCTTTGCGTCACCAATTCCATCAGCATTTATTGCGAACATTGCTTCCGACTCTGGTAAACAAGGTGAATCGTAGATTTTACAAATTCTCGTCTCACCTCGACCTTTTCTCAGATAAAGCCTTGTGGTGGATGCATGAGCTATAATATTACCACCGATTGGTTTCTTTGGATCGGCTGCAAACATTGATGCACCATCTACTTGGGCCACGACTTGATTCGTTATAACAACTGCTACGCCGAACTGTTAATAAACATTGTAATTTTTTATATAATAAAAATGCGCAGAAATCACCAAATTACCTCATCGGCTAATCGTAGCAGCATCCGAAGAAATCGTCCAAGATGAGCTTGGCGTGGTTGAAGCTCACCTCTTCCTGAGTAATCTGTACGATAGAGAGCTGTAGCACTATCCACAATAAGTAAAGCATATCTGCAATATGAGGATTTATTTTTTGTTAAATGTTTATTAACGATATTATCTAAGTTAACACACGTGCGACGGTCATAACTGTTTTTCTAAAATCTCATTGTAAATTCGATATTGTTTGTTTAAATTATCACTGTAAATTCGATCTTACACACTCTAAATTGCAGAAATTGCAACTAGAATATTTTTCTGTCGAATTTTAAACATAATACTTACTTTTCAAAAAATGTAATGGGATCGAATAATTTTAAGAATAGTCAGTCTTCTTCTAGAGTTAAAAAAAAACTTGAAATTGTAATCGCTAAAAACTAGTGTTTCCCTCTCGTTCCTGCGGCAGCCGGTTCTACGCACCGGAGCGACCCGTTTTTACAACGGCCAAGAGCTGCCAAATCCCTTCAATGCAAGAAGGATGTGTGTCTATGTGTTACATGCTTGTATTGTTTTTTTTTTGTGTTTATTGGGAGCAACACATCTCGGCGCAACTGCTCTCAATACTACTTCTCCGCGCCGGCATTAAAAGCAACCCAGGTGCAGCATAGATCTATTGCGTATGCAATAGAGAGCTGCACCCTAATGCGACGTCAATGCGATGCAACTGCTGCGACAAGTGGTGTCACCAGAGGAACTACTCCGGACCAACACAGGCACAGTCAGTGCAGAAATCGAGAACCACACGCAGTGAGCTCGTCGAACACGCCTCACCTTCCTACACCAGTGAGCACCCATTCGAGCTTACAGTCAGCCCCAATGACCCCTGCGAATAGACCCAGTAGGATTCCCCAACAAAACAACCTTACGCCTGCACCACCGATCGCCATTTTTGATACGCTCTCACTCGCCCAACTAAATTGCAGTGGGCTGTAAAATAATATCGCCGAACTCGCCTCATTAATGGACAGACACCGCATTCAAGTTGGAGCGATCCAGGAGACGAAACTACACCCCAATTCGTCCCTCAATGCTCATGGAGATAACTTCATTATGTCAAGAAAGACAGGTTGACCAACGCTGGAGGAGGGCTTGCCTTCATCATTCACCTTTCCGTGCAATACCGGGAAATAAATATCACCAACAACGACATCACCATGGAAGTGCAAGCCAACGCCATACAATCAGGCAATGTTGATATTGAAATTTACAGCATATATATTCCACCGGTATCCAGTTGTCCCTCAGGTTACCATGTAAATATCAACACTTTCCTCACTGGTCAACACCGTCTCCTGCTTGGTGACTTTAACGCTCACCATGAACGCCAGAGGTATCTCCATCGCAGAACAACTTGACGCTTCAGATTTCGGTACACTGAATATTATAGCCGGTATCTGTTCCGGCTCTCCAGACATCACGATTGCCAGTGCTAGCCTCATAAATCAAGCTCAATGGAAGCCGATCCTTACACTATCTTCGCACCATTTACTAATCGTGATAAGGCTTGACAAACCGGCAGATATCGTATCTGTCGAACATCGCACTTTTGTCAACCACAATAAGAATGGAATGGCTTCACCCAATATACTAGTGCTAAATTCCTCGCCCTGCCAACTCCCACCGAAGTACGTAAGGCCGAATCCAATATCAGGAAAGTCCTTAATAAAGCGGCTGCGAATTTTATTCCTGCGGGACGCATTCCGAAAATTCGGCCCCACTTTCCTACCTCAGCCACCATACTGGCAGACGAAAGAGACAACATCAGGAGCACAAATATAGACGATCCCAGAATTCACGAAATGAACTGTGACTAGTAGCTGAACACAAGAGGTTAAAATGGAGTACGCATCTGAATGAATGCAACCTGACCACAGGTATAAGCTATGGTCGACAGTCCGTGCCCTCTCTAATCCACCGAAACAGAAAGGGAATGTGGCCATCCAGTTCAGAGACAATTCAATCAGCAACCCTGCCCACTGTGCAAGTCGCTTCAATAAGCAATTTATTGAACATCCTCCACCAGACAGACAAAAGCGCATAATCCGCAGGAGGATCCATAACCGAACTGTAGACAACATACCTGTCTTCACCGCGGACGAAGTGGCTGCAGCAATTCGGAAAGTGAACAACTCGAAAGATTGGGACCTGATGGAATCGCAACACTTCCATTCAGCAGCTATCGAATATCTCACGGCTACATTCAACCTATCCATGACATCACTGATCGTTCCGGAACTCTGGAAGATAGGGAGAATAATCCTAATCTTGAAACTTGGGAAAAAAGTGACATTCGCTGAGTCCTATCGTCCCTTCACACTTCTATCACCAGTTGACAAAACGCTCGAATCACTAATCCACCCTGTTCTTGCGGACCACATCCAGCTTGCAAACCACCAGCACGGCTTCAGAAGGATGGACAGTACGACGACGGTCCTGGATGCCACAATCCGTATCCACAATGGCCTCAATCAACCTCGTCCATGTCACCGAACAATTCTGGTGGCACTTGACCTGTCGAAAGCCTTCGACACAGTCAGCCACTCAGCACTTCTGTCCGACCTGTACAATGCATCTCTTCCAACGCATACTCCAAAATGGATACACTGAATTCAGGAGCAAAAAGTCGAAGCTAAGGAAGATCAAACAAGGTGTGCCACAAGGAGGAGTTTTATCTCCCTCCTTGTTCAACCTTTACCTATCCGGAAATGCAACTCCACCTGAAGGAATCGAAATTATCTCCTATGCCGACAACTGCACCATTCTGGCAACAGGGAACAACATCACGGAAATGTACGAACGATTAAATGATTACCTGGAAGAACTTAGCTCCTTCTTCACGGGCAAGAATTTAATCGTATCAGCGCCTAAATCCTCGGCAATTTTATTTACCACCTGAACGAAGGAAGTCAAGATGCAACTTGGGATCTCAATTGGCAATCAAGTTATTCCGACCGTGAACCATCCTAAAATTTTAGGAATAACCCTGGACAGCATGGCCACGTCATCCCCCCATGCTTCAATCGTATGTAACAGGATGCGCGGAAGGAATAAAATCCTCAAAGCCTTGGCTGGTAGCACCTGGAGCAAAGATAAAGAGACCCTACTGGTCACATACAAAGCAGTCGGAAGGTCAGTAGCCAACTATGCGGCTCCAGTGTGGTCACAGAATCTCTGCGACACACATTGGAATAACATTCAGACTTGCCAAAACGCCGCTCTCCGTACCGTGACTGGCTGTCTCCTGATGTCATCCCAGGACCATCTGCATCAAGAAACAAGGATGATGCCTTTAAGGGACCACAACAAGCTTCTTGCGAAACAGTACCTGGTGGGTTGTTACCGGAGAGAGCACCCCAACACCAACCTCATGGACAAGACGCCGCCACCAAGACATGTCAGGCCTGATTTGAGGGACTCCGAAAGAGACGTCCAGAGGTACAAAAGGGTTCCCTTTGACAACAACGCATACAGATCAGCCATCGCACCAATACATCACGAGGACGTACAAACATCAATCGCAGGACTAGGTCCACATAGAGTTCTCTCGACACAACCACCAGCCATTTCTCCCGATGAGAGAATACTTCCGCGAGCAGCAAGAACGACACTTGCCCAACTTCGGTCGGGCTGGTGTTCGCGTCTTAACTCCTGCCTATCTCGCATTGACCGGGATGTCACGAACATATGCCCCGCCAGCAATGGTACACCTCACGAGGTGGACCACATTTTCAATTGCCCAACTGCACCCACGCACCTGACCCCCAGGTCGCTGTGGGAGAACCCCGTAGAGGTAGCTATCTTCTTGTCCCTTAACAACGAGGAAGACAACGAACAATAACAGCATGTAACACACTCACACAACGAACTTCTGACCATTGCTACAACAACAGTATTTACTTCTGGATAATTTTTCTTTGTGACCAAAATTTAAGTTTTGGTAACTTCTATATTTGTCGCGTTTCTTTGTACGAAAACAGAATAACTTGACTCGTATTACTCTAAATCATTATTCCCCATAATTCCGGATGAACCACTGGGTGAAAAAAAAAGAGTTAAGCGACAGTTCAAGTAGAAATATTAGGAGTGCGGTATAGGCAGTGCGGTCACGACCAGACCATACATGCAGCGTTTCTTTGTACAACTATAACAGAACAGAACTAAATTCACTACATTTTGCATACATTGGATGCGTACAGAAGGCGCAACCGTTTCGGAATGATGGGGTAAATTTCCCCTGCCCAAATGAGCAAGTTCCGATTTCACCAAGCAGAAAATATTTCTGCTCAATTTACCGAGCATGGTTGCGGCAATGATTCTGACAGTTCACAGGTGATATCCACACCGTCACTTTACCACTTTGCCTTAACCCCTAGTAGGACAGAGCGCATCAACTACTCCTGCACGCCATCGTTTTCTGTTCTGGGTAAGGGGCGCAACTCCCCAAACGACTTACCCAGCGCTTTACACTCTTTTGGCACAGATCGGCGTCATGTGATTTTAGGACTCCCTCTTGGTTGGAAATGCGTTTCCATTTCATGGCATGTAAAGCAAGACAGTTATCATCCTTCCGCAATGTGTGATCTATCCACTGCCATTTACGACTGCGTATCAATTCGTCGATTGGCATCTGATCCGTACGCCGAATTAGCTAATCGCTGTTGACAGTAATGACGATTACGCGCCATTGACCACTGAACGCCATCCGCCCGTCCACACAATGGACATGGCTTCAAATGGCCGGGGATGGGCCATTGTCTGTAGCAGGCTTTAGAGTTCGGCGAAGCCATGAGCTGACAAAAAACTTGGAGCTTTTTGGCAACTCTTACGGAAACTTTCCATGTACTGCTCCCATACAAAAGCACAGACAGTACCAGAGAGCGAAACAGGCCCAGCTGGGTCTTGATACTGAGATAACTGCTCTGTCAGATTTTGGACAGCATGCCGTATGCACATTTAGCCTCTTTGATACGACGAGCGATGTCCTGTTCCGCACCACCATTTTCGGCAACAATGCTACCCAAGTAGACGAAGTTGTCTCCTTTCTCCCATTAATAGTGATGGCAATAGGTGTAGGATTTCCTTTTCGCAATGGCGGGCTAAGAACCTTGGTCTTGTTGGTATTAATCTTTACCTCAACCTTGCTTGCGTCTCTCTCAAGATACGCCATTGCGGACAGATCCATTATTTGTGGGAGAGTAGGCATATGCCGTCAGCTTAATCATGTTGTATATAAGATGTTAAATTCCACTGAATTCCTGTCTAGTCCGGATAGAGCTGCATGCAACACATCGCCGATCACTATAAGGAGTAGGATCGGTGAGAGGATGCACTCCTGACGAACTCCACCGCGAATATCGAATTCCCCCGATACCATACCTTTATGTATAACGCGACATTTCGTGCCGTTATAGGTTGCCTTAACAATAGCCACAAGCTTCTGGGGGATGCCTCTCCTGCGCAAGGCTGACCATATTGAATCCCGGTTCACACTGTCGAAAGCCTTCTCGAAATCGATGAATAACAAGTGAAGCGAAGAATCGTACTCAGCGCATTGCTCGATGATGATTCGCAAGGTGTTAATGTGATCGACACAGGAGAATCCGGATCGAAAGCCAGCCTGCTCTTCATCAATTGTGCTTTCTATGTGAGCCTTTACTCTTTCCAGGACGAACTCAGCTATTATCTTGGCAACGGCAGGAAGCACACAAATGCCTCTTCAATTATTGCAGTCTGAGGCTTCTTCAGAAGTTTGATGATCAAACCCTCCTTCCACTCAGTGGGAAAGGTCTATGTATTCCACGCTCAACAAGTGCGTGGAGCAAATCGGCAGTTACGCATGGCGCTGCTTGGTAAAGTTCGGCAGGGATACCGTCGAGCCGGCGGCTTTTCCTCGTTTTAGTGCAATAATTGCAGCGACTATTTCCTCTTTAGTTTTCTTTCCAGCGTCTCACCGCTCAATGAGTTAGAACCAAGTCATTTCTGAATTCAGAAATGAGTCGGAGCTCATCAAAGATGATTCGATTACGAATCGTGTACGAATAATTTGGTTTTCTGGATCGTTATGTAGCGGTACAATAAGAAGACAGAACTCACCTTGATTCCGTCATCATCGCTGACGCCTGTATAAGCAGTTGTGTTTGGTGATCTGTATTGTAGGCTCTAGCGCAAGCAATATTATCTAGAACATCGTTGCCAGACATCTTGTATCTCTCAGCTACAGCCAGCAGTCTTTCGGGTCGAAATGTCCCTTCCGTATCAATGTACAAGCACTTTCCTTCGCCACCATTCTGACTAACAGGCAGCTGACATGTAACCGCCAGTGTATGACACAATTGTGTCTTTCCCGTTCGGAATTCACCGAATATTTCTGTAATGGAGCCGGTCTCGATGCCACCACCAAGTAGCTTATCGAACTCCTTAGATCCAGTTGTCAACTGTATGATTTCTGATCGTTTCTGGTGAAATTCGGTTGCCGTTGTGAATCCCATGGGAACCAATTTCGAAGCTTCCACCAATATTTTGTCAGCTTTGGCTTCAGAAATCCCTTTTATCGATAAAAGATTCTTCTTGGGTGTAAATGCTACAGCCTCGATGGTGTGATAGCCGGCTTCTTGCAATTTCTTTATATCGCCCGATGTAATTCCATTTCCCTGTAAATAATAACGAATTGAAAGAAATTGTGTTTGTAAAATGTAAACGTCACAACCTCGAGTTGATTGATAAGTTGTGGTCCGCATTCATCCTCTTCTTCCTGTTCAGCGGTCGTGAGAACTGCCAGCGATCGTTCCATGCGCTCCATTGCAGTCATCGTTTATTTTCTTAGGCAGTTTATAACATCCGACTTTTTCTTTGATTGATTAATTAGTTTTGTTTTTGTTCCGCGATGTTTGGGTCACCCCAATATCGATGCATAAACTCTCGTCGAGACGGTTGGCAGGCAAAGCCTATAACACCAGCGATGATCAATAGTATTAGAAATTTAAGTATATAAATTTTTGAGAAGTAGTGTGTCTGTCATTTAATATCTGATAATAATATTTTTTTTTTTAATTATGTAATTTTTAGTTTTATACCTTTGGCACACGAAATCGAATTATCATTCGAATGGGAATGATCATTCGAGTGCGTCGTCTGCCTAAGGTATTAGTTTGATAGAAATATTACGAAGTTTGTCCAGGTAATATATGAAGCTGACAAAGCCCCGGAAATTCAAATAACCCAACTCTCTACAGAAAAAAAACACCATGCTTGTCATCGGTTTACGTAAATAATGGAAACAAAACTCGGTAACAACTAAAAAAAATAAAAAGGTAAAACTAAGATTAAGATTAAGAAGGTTCGAAGCGATCATGACAAATATCGAAAGAACCCTTACAGCTACTCATAAAATAGCTACCAAGTGCTTACATTCTATGTGAAACTAAAACTAACTTCTACAAATATTTGTCGAATTTTTCAAGTCGCTAGCTTCATTCTATCGAAAGATATTGCTTATTTGAAGTTTCACTTGTAGGGGAGGTAGGGGTTCCTTGGGTCGGGTCTTGCTCATCATTGCCACCAACAAATAAGATCATGCCTCAAACTTTTAAATGAGCTTCATTCTATCGAAAGTTCTCGCTTTTTCGAAGTTTAATTTGTAGGGGAAGTAGGGGTTTCGTTGGTCGGATTTTACGTATTTTCAATATTAGCCAACTGGATCCTATTACAAATATTTGACCAAAATTTTAAGTCGCTAGCATTGTTTTGTCGTAAGTTATCGCTTATTTTAAGTTGCATTTCTAGGGGAGGTAGGGGTTCCTTAGGTCGGATCTAACCCATCTTGAATACCAACTAACCCAATCTCACTTCAAACATTCGACCTTCAAGTCGCTGGCTTGATTCTGTCAAAAGTTATCGCTTATTTGAAGTTGCATTTGTAGGGGAGGTAGGGGTTGCTTGAGTCGGATCTTGCCCATTTTCAATACCAACTTAGCAGATCTTACTAACAACATTCTAACGAATTTTCAACTCGCTAGTGTCATTCTATCGAAAGTTATCGTAATTAAATGAATATTTAATTTTTTGAAATTTGTAGGGGAGGTAGGCGTTCCTTTGATCTGATTATGCCCAACTTACTAGAACTCAAGCAGCTTCTCACCCCAGGGTTACATGCCAAAAATCAAGTGTCTACATCAATTGGTTCAAGAGTTATAGACAAAAAACCCGAAAAGTAGGGTAGTACGGGGCTCTTTGTAAGAAAATTGCCGTTACTTTTCAACTGATCGATTTTATTTTTCCAGGAGAGTAGAAGATCATCCTCACGAGCAATATACCAAAGCTAGAGCTTTTCATGTTTATTTAATCGGGAGTTATAGATACATTTAAGTATTTTACATATGTAGGGGAGGTAGGCGTTGTCTTGGCCCGATCACGCCCATTTTCAATACCAACCAACTAGATCATCATCATCGTGGCGCGACAGCCCGACGTCGGGCCTTGGCCGCCTGGATCATTGTCCTCCAATTATCTCGGTCACGTGACCGCGTCCTCCAATTTTGGGAGCCCAGCAGCTGCGCGGCGTCCACACCTACTGAGCTCTCCCAACGAGATCTCGGTCGTCCTCGCAGTCTCGCTCCGTCGACTCGTTCTGCATTCATTACTCTCTTAGGCATGCGATCATCGTCCATTCTTTGTACATGCCCTGCCCATTGAAGTCGTTGTAGTTTGACGATTTTCGAGACTTGCAGCTCATCGTACATTTCATACAACTCATGGTTGTACCGGATGCGCCATCCATCTCGATCGCAAACAGCCCCGAAAATTCGCCGTAGAACCTTACGTTCGAAAGTGTCTAGCATGTTTTCGGAGGCTTGAGCTAGGGTCCATGCTTCGCAGCCATAGCATAGCACTGGTCGTATAATGGTTTTGTACACGCGGAGCTTCGTGTTTCTGTGCACATGTTTCGATTTCATTATGGGGAGAACCGAGAAAAAAGTCTTATTAGCTAACTGTATCCGTCGCTTGATTTCGTCAGTTTCGTTGGCGTCCCTTGACAGGTTGCAACCGAGGTAAATGAAGTTGTTCACGAACTCGATGTTGAGGTCCCCCACATTGATGCTTGGTTGTGCAGGTGTCCTTGTCACCGATTGCATCATTATTTTAGTTTTCCCCTCGTTAATACGTAATCCAACTTCCTTTGCAGCGGTATCGAGCGTATGCAGAAGTTCTTCTGCGTCAGCCAATCTTCGGGACATGATGTTGATGTCGTCGGCGTACGCTGCTAATTGTGTCGACTTGATGAGTAGCGTCTTGCTGTTGTCCAAATTCATGGCCCGAATAACGTATTCCAGTGCTAGGTTGAAGAGCCTCGGAGCCAGTCCATCGCCCTGTTTCAAACCAGTGCGTGTTTCAAATAGATCAGTAAGTCTATTCTGGATCCTGACTTGTGAGACGGAGTTGGTCATCGTCATCTTTGTCAGTCGCACTAATTTTGCTGGTATACCAAATTGCAGCATGATGTTGTACAGTAGTCCACGATCGATACTGTCGTATGCCTGCTTGAAGTCGACAAAGATTTGGTATACGTTTACGTTGTATTCCCAGCACCTCTGGAGTATCAGTTTGACTGAGAAGAGCTGATCGGTTGTGGAGCGACCAGGTCTGAAACCGCTTTGATATTCGCCAATGACTCGTTCTGCGTACGGTTTTATTCTATTTTCCAGAATTTTCGTCAAAATTTTATAGGACGTACAAACTAGTGAGATGCCCCTGTAATTCTCACACTGCAGTTTATCTCCCTTTTTATGAATTGGACAGATGATGCTTCTGCGCCAATCGTCTGGGATCTCCTCGTTCTCCCATACTCGCAGGAGTAATTGATGTATGGCATCAACTAGACTCGTTCCACCGAATCTTAGCAATTCAGCTGGAATCTCGTCAGCGCCCGGCGCTTTATTTCGTTTTAGTGACCGCAACGCGAGATCAACTTCCTCTACTGTCGGGGGTTGAATGGGTGGGCCTAGATCAACAACATCGTCGAGAGCCTCCTGTGTGGGGATGTTAGATGGTCGGTTTAGAAGCTCTTCAAAATAAGAGGCCCATCGTTTGTTAATACCATCGGTGTCGCTGATGATGTTTCCATCCTTGTCCTTACAAAGGCTAGTCCTGGGTTGGTAGCCGTTCTTAATTGTATTTACTAGTTTGTACGCTTGTCTGGTGTTCCTATTAGCTAAGTTTTCGTTTATGTTCAGCAACTGCTCGTCAAGGTATTTACGTTTCTTACGTCTAATTATTCTATTCGATATTCGCCGTAGCTCGTCATATTTTTCTCTTCTGGCTCTGGTTCCTCGTTGAATCCATTGTCTGTAGGCCTCGTTTTTCGCGTCAAGTGAATTTTTGCATTCTTCGTCGAACCAGTCATTTCGCGCTCGCCGGGCTTTATATCCCACGACCTTCTCTGCGACATCCTTGATGGTACCCTTGAGTTCTTCCCAGAACCCATGGACGCCTGTGTTGCTGATGTTGTGTAGCATAGGTGATAGTTTTTCCTCAAGGGCGGTAGTATACGCCACCGCTGTAGCATCACTCAAGAGCTTATCAACCGCAAAGATTTTGGGAGGGCTGATTCTTGACTGGTGCACTGAGGAAATTCTACATCTGTAGGTCGTCTTCACCAAGTGATGATCTGAGTCGCAGTTTGCTCCTCGATAGGAGCGGACATCCATGACACTAGACGCCCATCTCCTGCAAATGAGGACGTGGTCAATTTGGTTGACGGTATGTGCGTCTGGAGACTTCCAGGTCTGCTTGTGAATGCGTCGATGCGGGAAACACGTAGAGCTTACGACTAGATTCCTGCTGCAGGCGAAGTCGATAAGTCGCTGGCCGTTATCGTTACATTCTTCATGGAGGCTGTGGCCTCCAGAGGTCCCCCGATGCCAACTTTCATTCCCGACTTTCGCGTTAAAGTCTCCCAGCAGCAATTTGACGTCGTTTGTTGGAAGTGAGTCGAAGAGAGTTTCAAGGCGGGCGTAGAACTCGTCTTTTACTGCGTCTTCTTTAACTTCAGTGGGGGCATGCACATTGATGAGCCAGAGATTGAAGAATCGAGTCTTGATGCGAATCGCACATAGCCGTTCATTTATGGGTTTGAAGTCAGTAATATGCGGTTTGAGGTGATTGTCCACTATAAATGCTACTCCAAACTCCTTGCGGCCCGATGGTTTGCCACTTGTAAAAATTGTGTGCGATTTCTTGTCATTAATCTCGCTGCCAAGCCAATTTGTTTCCTGGACTGCAGTAATGCTCAGTTTTTACTTTTCGACCTGTTGAAGGAGGGCCTTCTCGGCCCCCGGTTTGTTCAGGGAGCGTACATTCCAGGATCCGAAAGAATAATCCTTTATTCGTTTGCGTGGTCGTCGTTGTTGATCCGTCCAATCCGAGGCTTTTGTTCCAGGTTTCTTGACATGGAGTGGTTTATACAAGGACGAGTTGTCAGCACGTCGCTTAACCCCATTCGGGGGATGGCCTCGGAGATAGCTGCTTCAGATGGTTTAATAAACGTGCTGGAGCCCACACAACTATGTAGCAGGTCCAACTACGCAAGTCAATCCATCCTACTAGACCTGAGACGCTTAGGTGTTCGTCAGCCATTCAGGCTACAGCTATCTGCCTTTTCCAAACTGTCTTATCGCTAAGACATTGGCCGTCAGCGATTTGATACACTGCCGTTACCAGGGGGCGCCCACGCGGAGGACTATGGAAAAGGTCTTTGCCCCCCAAAACCAACTAGATCATACTTCCAATATTTGACCAAAATTTCAAGGCTCTAGCTTCCTTCTATCGGAAGTTATCGTGCGAACGGACAGACAGACGGACAGACAGACAGACAGACATGGCTAAATCGAATCAGGAGGTGACCCTGATCATTTATATATATACATTGCCATACCTCCGGAGCCTCCTTTAGAGTGTTACATATTTGCGTCGTGACAAAAACAATATACCCTATACTAAAAGTCTAGGGTATAAAAAGAAAAACGTATAGTATATTAAGGCACACCTAAATTTCATACACACAAAAAGCATGGAAGAAGGAAAAGCAAGGTTAAACGTTTTAGAAGATGTGCAGTGTTACAGCAGGAAAGTAAGAAGGACAAAAGGGGAAAAAAGAGGCAATGCATGGCAGATTATTTTAGTAAAGCCTAATGACAGTAAAGACCGTTCCTGCGGCAGCCGGTTCCACGCACCGGAGCGACCCGTTATTCAACGGTCAAGAGCTGCCAAAACCCCTTCAAGGAAGAAGGAAAGTACATGTGTGTGTCACATTTTCTGCATGTTCGCAACTGCTCTCGATTCTCTTCAACCGAGCCGGCATTGAACTCAATCCCGGTCCGTGGATCTGCTGCGCTTGCAACAAGACGCTGCATCAAAAATGCAACTGTGGTGACGAGTCGTGTCATCTAAAGAGTTGCTCCGCACTGAGTCCCCACAGACAGCGGAACCCAACCTTCACAGCTGGCCTATATAGAAACCGAGGACAGCATTCATCTACCTCGACAAACAATCCAAACACATCACGTGTTAGCATACGAACGAGTTCTCAGCTGCCCTCAGTTGCTCCAGTAAACAATAGTTCTACACATACAATCCGCAGGCGGCACAATCTAACACCTGTACCACCCGTCGCCAACTTTATCAACCTATCCATAGTTCAGGTTAACATCAACGGGCTGCAGCGTAAAATCACTGAACTCACCGCATTTATGGATAGGCATCGCATCTTAATTGGAGCTACACAAGAGGTGGAACTAAATGTCAGCTCGTCCCTCAACTCCCACTGAATCTTTAACATCATTCGAAAGGACCGGCTAACTAATGCTGGAGGCGGACTTGCCATCCTCATCCACCAATCTGTGCCATATCGTAAAATTAACATCTCAGCAGACGATAACATCCTTGAAGCGCAGCCCATTGCAGTCAAATTTGGTAATGTGTACGTAGAAATATTGAATTTTTATTTAGCACAGGCAGCACATTCTGCAAGAAAGAGACGGCAAATCTAAACTTAGAATAATTAAGCAGGGTGTTCTCAAGGAGGAGTACTATCGCCAACCCGGTTTAATCTCTACCTCTCAGGACTCCCCACACCACCTGAAGCAGTCCATATCATCAGCTATGCAGACGTTCCTACGGTAGCCGGTTCTTCGCACCGGAACGACTCGTTTTTCAACGGCCAAGAGCTACCAAACCCCCTCGATGCAAGAAGAACTGCAGTATGTATTCGAAGCATCGCTACCACCACCATCAGCTATGCAGACGACTATTCTATCCTAGCGGCGGGAAATAACATCACCCAAATGTGCGAACGGATAAACAGCTATCTTCATGATCTCAAAATCTTCTTCGACAGCAAGAACTTGAAGTTTCAGTCCCGAAGTCTACCGCAACTCTATTCACCATTATATTTTATATTATAGTAGACGGTCAACTTATACCCACCACTAAACACCCAAAAAACATCGGTGTTACTCTTGAGTCAGCCCATGCTTCAACAACAAAATGAGAGGCAGGGCAGTCCTTAAAGTTTTAGCTGAAAGTTCCTGGGGTAAAGATAAGGAAACTCTACTTGTAACCTACAAAGCAATCGGTAGATCTGTAGCTAATAATGCGGCCCGTGTATGGACACAGAACATGTGTGACACAAATTGGAAGAACATTCAGTCATGCCAGAGTGCGGCCCTTCGCACCGTTACAGGCTGTCTAGCGATGGCACATGAAAACCATCTCCACCAGAAAACCAAGACCCTACCCTTAAGAAGACACAATAATATGCTCGCGAAGCAGTATCTAGTCGGTTGTTATAGAGGTGATCACCCAAATTTTAATCTAATGGATGAAACCCCGCCGCCACGACACATCAGGCGAAACCTGAGGGACCTCGAGAGGGAAGTCTAAAGATTTAAAAGAGTTTCCTGTGATAATACCAACTATAGTTTTGGCATTGCTATGCTGCATAGAGAGGAAGTTCTTACGTCGATGGCGCACCTTAAACCCAGTCCTGTACTCTCGGCTCAACCACCAGACATTTCTCCGGACGAACGCAGATTACCAAGAGTGACGAGGTCGAGGACTAAACTCGTTATGCCTCAATTCGTACTGGCCCTTGCTCGACCACAGCATCCAGAACACCCACCCTGCATGCAACAATACTCTTCACGACGTTGAGCACATCTTCAACTGCCCAGCAGTACCGAGGCACCTTACACCTACAGCATTATGGGATAACCCCACCGAAGCAGCCATGTTCCTTCAACTCGCTTCAGAGGAAATAGAACCTAACATGCGAATTTTATGACACACACACACTTGAATTCTACTTGCCACTATAACAACAACAAAGCCGTTGGATCAGATATCTCGACGGCCATGCTTAAACACCTTGATACGCAAGCAGTTGACTATATAACGACCACAATCAACTATTCCATCTCATCGTCTATCATCCCTGAGTTTTGGAAGAAGGGAAGTGTGATCGCTATTCTAAAACCAGGGAAGAAACCAACGCAAGGCGAAACATATCGTCCCATTACACTTTTGTCTCCTGTGGCCAAGACTCTTGGCCTATAATTGCGACCCGCATTCAATTAGCCGATCATGAACATGGCTTTAGAAGAATGCATAGCAAAACTACGGCTTCGGACGTCATCACATGATAGATGATATCTATAAAGTTGCGGCCAGTTGTCGCCATCACATACATAATGGGCTCAATCAAGCACGTCCATGTCAACGAACAACTTTAGTTACACTTGTCGAAGGCTTTTGACACTGTCAGCCACTCTATTCTCCCGTCTGACATCTGCGGTACATCTCTTCCGTCGGGAATATTTAAGTGGATCGCCAATTACCTTACCGCAAGACAGTCCGGCACAGAATTTAGAACTGGGAAATCGAAACCAAGGAAAATTAAACAAGATGTCCCTCAAGGAGGAGTTTTATCTCCCACATTGTTTAATCTACATATATCAGGTCCCCCAGCGCCACGTGACGGACTTGAAATCGTCAGTTACGCTGATAACTGCTCGATTTTAGCAACTGGCAATGACATCAAACAAATGTGCAAGCAGATAAATGATTCGTGTAGAACTCAACAACTTCTTCATTAGCACGAATCTTACTCTGTCAGCGCCGAAGTCTTCTGCTACTCTTTTTACCACCTGGATCAGGGATATGAACTACAAGTGGATATCGCAGTAGATGGTCAAAGTATTCTCACACTCAACCATCCAAAAATTCTCGGTATCACCCTTGACAGCATGGCTACCTCCTCGGCTCATGCCTCAATCATTTGTGACAGGATGAGAAGCAGGAACAAGGTCCTCAAGGCTCTAGCTGGCAGTTCCTGGGAAAAAGATAAGGAGACCTTACTCGCGAAATACAAATCCATCGGGAGATCTGTGGCCAATGATGCGGCCCCCACCTGGTCAGATAATGTATCCGATATTCCGTGGACAAACATACGGACCTGTCAGAACACTGCTCTTAGAACTGTCACAGGTTGCCTCCTGATGTCGTCGGAAGACCATCTTTTTTTTATGTGTTTGCTAAGGCTTAGGGAACACCCTTTGATGCGAGAGCACAACCTTGGCGGGAAGGAAATTAGGGTAGTGGGGCTGGGATGGGTTGAATTTGAATGAGGTACCGGCGTACGTTTCGTTTAAATTTTTGCAGATCATAACTTCAGGGGAAAACAAAAGATGGGATATTCAACTCAGGGATATGCCGATGACCTGGTCATAACTGTTAAAGGAAAGTTTGAAGAAGTCCTAACGGAAATTCTTCAATCGGCATTAAACACAGTACAAAAATGGTGCAATGACAACAGCCTTCGAGTCAATCTGGCTAAGGCGGTTGTTGTCCCCTTTTCGAAGAAAAGAAATCCCAGACAAATAAGATGTCCTACAATGTACAACTCTCCAGTGCTCCTGGCGGATTCCGCCAAATACCTCGGTGTTACTCTAGACAGAAAATTACTCTGGGCGGAACACCTACAGACAATATCGGACAAAGCCATTAGGGCCCTATGGATTTGTAGGCAGTTTGTTGGTATGACTTGGGGAACAAGACCTCGCATAATCCTTTGGATCTATAAGGCGATTGTCAGACCAATTGTTGAATATGGAGCTGTTGTTTGGTGGAAAAAATCAACCACCAAAGATGGCAAAACCAAACTGGGTAAGATTCAGAGATTAGCATGTCTCACAGCCACTGGGGCTATCCGCAGCTGCCCGACTGTAGCTCTTGAAGCCCTACTCGACCTCCCGCCGCTTCACATTTACATAAAGGCGGAGGCAAAAATAGCAGTAGCAAGACTAAAAGCTTGCCAGAATTTCCTCAAACTAAACCCTGAGCAAACCAACTGGGTAAATGAGGACCACGTATCTAGTATACTACTCTATTGCCCTAACCCTTTGTGGGGCATAGCGCGTCAACTGTTCCATGTGGCCCAGTTGGCATAAATTGGTTTCCGAGAATGCAGTTGCCGGCATGCACCTCCTGCACATCCATGGATACGAACGACGTCGTGGACGGGATTCGAACCCGAAACGCCGGTAGTCAAACATGAGACTGATGCCTCAACACATTGTGCTACCGGTCGCCCCACGTATCTAGTATGCCATCAAACCATTTGGCTAGGGAGTTTTGCTTCAAACTTCCATTCTCAACCGAAATATGGAGCAGAGAGGATTGGAATCTGAAGCTCGACACCCTCCCCGCAAACGTTTGTTACGTGGTACACAGATGGATCTAAAACCGAAGAGGGTACAGGGGCGGGCGTCGTAGGTCCGTCTCACAAGAACTCCATTCCAATGGGAAAGTACGCCACGGTATTTCAGGCGGAAGTTCACGCAATCGAGACTTGCGCGAACACATGTTTAGCAGCTGGATACCAAGGCAGGAATATTGCAATCTTCACTGACAGCCAGGCGGCCATCAAAGCACTAAGTAACTTCTCCGTCTCGTCGAAAGTGGTGCTTAGTGGTCGTGAAGCCTTGCAAATATTAGGCTCCGTAAATAAGGTTACCATTTACTGGGTCCCCGGACACGCCGGTATCCCAGGAAACGAAACAGCGGACGAGTTGGCCAGGGGAGCTTCTGCAACCCCACTCGTCGGTCCAGAACCATACTGTGGAATTCCCTTGTGTAGTGTAAGACGGCACATCAGGGAATGGGAACACTCAGTAGCCATCGCGCACTGGGACAATACCCCTGGTCTTAGACAGGCTAAGCTGTTTATTGCTAGCCACTCACGCAACCGTACCCACGAACTGCTAAGACTACGCAGAAACCGGGTGAGAATTATTTGTGGGCTCCTCACGGGTCACTTTACCCTGAGGGGTCATCTGCATAGAATGGGAATTGTCTCTGACCCAAGCTGTCGCTTCTGTGAAAGCGAAGATGAGACTTCCCAGCACATTCTCTGTGACTGTGATGCACTTCATCTCCGCCGCTTGAAGTGCTTCGGCGATGCATTCCCTGAAGCGGAAACGATTGCCTCACTAACACTCGAACAGTTGAGCAAATTTGTTGGAATGATTGGTCTCGAGAATTAGTCAGATCACTAATCTGCATAGACTCCAGGGTGTAGCACAATAGACTTCCGGGTCGCAGTGCTTGTTGGTCCTCTGGGCCAACTGCCCTCCATCTAATCTATATAGCTCAGACTTCAAATTGAAATTAATATAAGCATGTTAATACAGCCCGGACTCCAAGTCAACCTTAAAATAAACATTAAAAAGCACGGATAATATGAAATTGTTTGTAAAGACATTTGATTTATAACACAAATTGATTGATTCCATTTAGATTGAAATATAAACTGTAGCTGTACTTTGTAAACAATAACTCTATTTCATAAAGAGAAAAAATTGCATTTTATAAACAATCAGAAGGGTATAAAAAGCAAGCTCCAGAAAGTTGGTCAGTCTTAATCACCAGTTAGTCAGAGTGCAGTTGTAAACCAGAGTCAGAGTTCAAGTTGTAAACAGGAGTTCAGTTTTAACCATAGTAGTTCAGAGATTATTCAAGATATTCGAAGTGAAGTTGTTCAAGTACTAAGTTAAAAGATTATAAAGTGAGGTAAAATTGAATTAAACTGTGACTATTAATATAACGAAATTGTTTTAAAAATAGTTACTATACTATCGCTCGATGAATTGTCCCGTAACAAGAGATAACAATTTAATTGGGATCCTCTTGTCCCATAACAAGTCCTGTTACACAGTGCTTCCAAATCGAGTATTAATTTCTGATATTCCCATACAAGGGGTTCATGTGGATACGCCAGTCTAGGTTTCAATCAAATTTGGTCTGAAATGAACGAATCTGAAGTCCTTTTCCGCGAAATCAACCGTTTTTTTTTTAGATATTTACGTTTAATGGCTGAATTATAGTATGCGCGAACAACGCGGCTTCTGCTGTCAAATAAAGTTGAACCAATGTATTTCATATGGCGATAAGTATATTGTGCGCGAACAACACGTCGCTCACGCCGCAAAAGTTGAGACGAGTTCAACTTTGTCGCAATCAACGAGCCGCGAAGTGTCAATTCACAATATGCATGTGTTTTAAAACTGTGGGTCATCATTTGTTTTGTTGTAAGTTACTGTTATGCGCTTGGAAGTGCATGTTTTTTTTTTACAGGGATGATGGGATCAGTGTGGCTAAGGCGCTTTCTTCATAGTGTCAGTGAAATCCAAAGCTGTTATCATCATTTCCCTGGGAGGGAAAGGGTTAGGTAAACACGCATACAAATCAAAATAAAATTCAAGATACGACAAATGGAACAACGATTGGATTTTAGGATTTATTAACAGATACCTAGACCCCATACATATTAGTAGGGTAAGAAATTAGTAGGCGCCAAAGACACAGACATAATGTGCAAAATTAAAACATTGAAGCTAAATTCAACACTTGTTTTGCCTCCCAGACAGCGTAGAAACGATGGTATGAGGGAATGCGAAATAAGTATTTTCAATCATTTATAGTAAAATTGATTCAATTAACGCGGTTGACGCTAATTAAACTGTAGTTGTTGAATGCAGAGAACGAGGAGATTCCAGACGATTGGCGCAGAAGCATCATCTGTCCAATTCATAAAAAGGGAGATAAACTGCGGTGTGAGAACTACAGGGGCATCTCACTAGTTTGTACGTCCTATAAAATTTTGACGAAAATTCTGGAAAATAGAATAAAACCGTACGCAGAACGAGTCATTGGCGAATATCAAAGCGGTTTCAGACCTGGGCGCTCCACAACCGATCAGCTCTGCTCAGTCAAACTGATACTCCAGAGGTGCTGGGAATACAACGTAAACGTATACCAAATCTTTGTCGACTTCAAGCAGGCATACGACAGTATCGATCGTGGAGTACTGTACAACATCATGCTGCAATTTGGTATACCGGCAAAATTAGTGCGACTGACAAAGATGACGATGACCAACTCCGTCTCACAAGTCAGGATCCAGAATAGACTTACTGATCTATTTGAAACACGCACTGGTTTGAAACAGGGCGATGGACTGGCACCGACGCTCTTCAACCTAGCACTGGAATACGTTATTCGGGCCATGAATTTGGACAACAGCAAGACGCTACTCATCAAGTCGACACAATTAGCAGCGTACGCCGACGACATCAACATCATGTCCCGAAGATTGGCTGACGCAGAAGAACTTCTGCATACGCTCGATACCGCTGCAAAGGAAGTTGGGTTACGTATTAACGAGGGTAAAACTAAAATAATGATGCAATCGGTGACAAGGACACCTGCACAACCAAGCATCAATGTGGGGGACCTCAACATCGAGTTCGTGAACAACTTCATTTACCTGGGTTGCAACCTGTCAAGGGACGCCAACGAAACTGACGAAATCAAGCGACGGATACAGTTAGCTAATAAGACTTTTTTCTCGGTTCTCCCCATAATGAAATCGAAACATGTGCACAGAAACACGAAGCTCCGCGTGTACAAAACCATTATACGACCAGTGCTATGGCTATGGCTGCGAAGCATGGACCCTAACTCAAGCCTCCGAAAACATGCTAGACACGTTTGAACGTAAGGTTCTACGGCGAATTTTCGGGGCTGTTTGCGATCGAGATGGATGGCGCATCCGGTACAACCATGAGTTGTATGAAATGTACGATGAGCTGCAAGTCTCGAAAATCGTCAAACTACAACGACTTCAATGGGCAGGGCATGTACAAAGTATGTAATGAATGCAGAACGAGTCGACGGAGCGAGACTGCGAGGACGACCGAGATCTCGTTGGGAAAGCTCAGTAGGTGTGGACGCCGCGCAGCTGCTGGGCTCCCAAAATTGGAGGACGCGGTCACGTGACCGAGATAATTGGAGGACAATGATCCAGGCGGCCAAGGCCCGACGTCGGGCTGTCGCGCCACGATGATGATGATGATGTTGAATGCAAGTTAAACTGGTGTATATTTTTAAGTTAAGTAAAAAACTGTTTAGACTGTAAGTGTCGCTTTAATTTTCTTTTAAAAGTTTCGCACGATGTTAGAGTACGAAGCTCCGAAGGTAGAGAGTTAAAAAGTATTATTGATGATCGAATTGGGTCGGTTAGAATTCTATTAGTATTAGCTGAAAGTGTTCTGAAGTTTCCAGCGTTTCGAGTACTATAGCTATGAGAGAAATTGATGTTTTCGTTCTGTTATTAACAATTTTCCAAATTGTTTTAATTTTTTCCAGAACTATGATTTTTTCTAACGGAAGTTTGGCGGTTAATTCATAGATTTCTATAGTAGGAGTCCTTGGGTGTAAGTTGTGGGTAGTTTTAACAGCTTTATTGATCATTCTACTGACAGTTGAAATATTTCTAGCCGACGTCTGACTCCAGTTTAATATTCCATAATTCACTATAGACATAATATGGGCATAAAAAATCATATTTTTAAGCTGAGTTTTAAGTTACTTTCTTCGTCTAAGCAAGGCAATTAATGGGCATAATTTAGATTTGATTTGATTTATATGATCATTCCAAGTAAGCTTCTCATCGATAATAAGGCCTAGATACAGTCATTTCCACAAGAGCGTATACTTTGTAACTTTTTAATGCACCATTTCTCAAAGAGTGGTGGGGGACTTTTAGTTACCTGCATTTTTCCTCTTTTTCGCATTGTATAAATTTGGTCATTCTAAGTTCAAGTAGGAGAGTGATAAGACGTCAAGTGAAATGAGTGCGATTTACAAAACACGATTCGAAGCTGTGTTTTTAGTAAGTCATCCGAAAGGACCAAAAATGACACCTGCATCGGCCGGAAAGTACCTGAAAGTTTCGACACAGTTTGTGAATAAGTGGATAAAGCGTTTTAAAGATACTGGAAATGTAGACGATCTACCTGGTAGGGGTAAAACCCGAAGCACTTCAAAACCCCAGGATAAGGCCATCATTGATATTTTTAAGAAAAATCCGTCCGTTACTACCTTAGTGCAAGCAAAGGAAATGTTATCGAAGAAGAATATTTACGTGTCCTTGAATACGATTCGGCGAAGATTACAAGAGGAAAACATCAAAACCAGGTATGCCTTGATGAAACCATTACTTACCGAAAACCAGAAGCGAAGACGTGTAGAGTGGGCTAAGGAAAACATCGATCGTGATTGGGACAACGTGATCTTTACGGATGAATCAAGTTTTGCTGTAAATACGTTCAGGAGACGAGTGTGGGCACAAAAAGGAGAAGCTGTCGTGAACCGAACCGTTAAACACCCTGTGAAGGTCCATGTTTATGGATGCTTTTCTGCACGCGGTTTCGGAAAATTAATAACGTTTACCGGAATTCTTACTGCTGAAAGGATGATCATTTTGTACAAGAAAGGATTATTGAAGTCTGCTAGGATGCTATCTGGCAACGACAACACCGATTGGTTTCTACAAGAAGATAACGATCCGAAACATAGAAGCCGGTTGTGTACACGCTGGAAAGAAGAAAACAACATTCAAGTACTTGATTGGCCTTCGCAATCGCCGGATGCCAATCCTATTTAAAATGTTTGGGGATTAATGAAGGAGAAGCTTCAAGGAAAGCAAATAAAAGGAGCAGCACAACTTATCGACAGACTACGCGGAAAAATTGGCCGAAAGTTGTCACCGAAGATGCCAGTCAATAATCAATAGTGACGGCGATTGGACCATGTATTAAATATAATTGCGAAAATGTATTTTGTATTTACTTTCAATAAAAAATAAAATTTCTTACTTGTAACATTTTGTTTTTATTTTGTGAGGTATACGGTCTTGTGGAAATGACTGTATTTGATCTTATTCACCCTTTCAATGGATTGGTTACCAAACTTTATATTCAATTCAATATCGGCTTTGTTTTTTTGTTTAAAAAGCATGAATCGTGTCTTATTAATATTTATATTTAGTTTGTTACCATGTAGCCACTGTTGATAGATTTTCATATCATTATTAATCATTTCTTCCGCATCACTTTGCCCGAAATGGGAATAAAGTAGTAGTGTATCATCTGCATAGGTGACATATTTAGCAGAGAGACCAGAATTGCTAAGATTATTAACGTATAGAAGATACAATGTAGGGCCCAGGATAGAACCCTGGGGGACTCCTGAATTGAGCAACATTTTCTCACTAATCTCATTTTTGAACTCAGTGACAATTGGCCTGTCTTTCAAGTAGTTCATAATAAGGTTGCCAGCGACTCCTCTGATGCCAAGTTCATGTAGTACTTCTGACATAACTGAATGATTTACCGTGTCAAAAGCTTTGCTCAAGTCTATAATGATGCCAGTAACATATTTTGATTTATCGAGCTCAGAGTTTATGAAATGAAGGGCATCAGTAAGCGCTGACGTGGTGTTGCTTTCAGCTAGGAAGCCATATTGATGTTTATCAAATCCACATGTTTCGTTAATGAATCTAACAATTCTTGAATTTACCACCTTTTCGAATATTTTGCTGAAAACGCTGGTAAGCGCGATGGGCCTATAGTTGGATGGATCGTTGGGGTTGCCATTTTTGTATATCGGCTTAATTTTAGCGATTTTCAGCGCATCCGGGAATGTGCCTTCACAAAGGTGTTTATTGATAATTTGACACAGAAATGGTGAGATAGTATTACACACTAATTGAAGATCACTGGATTTGATGCCGTCAAAGCCAGCAGATACGTTTACGTAGGGATTTAATTATACTTGATACTTCCTCTACACTAGTTGGTTCGAAGAATATAGTGTGTTCATTTGAAATGTTGGAAACTCTTCTGCAATTCTGCGGTGAGCTGATTTGTTGCGATCGTGCTTCGACTTTTGCGAAAAACATATTTATGTCACTGGCTGAAATTTCCTTACTACGACTTCTGTCGGCTGATAATTCTTTGTTGATGATTTGCCATAGTTTTCTGCTGTTCCCAGAGGCATTCTCGTATTGTTTATTTATAGAGTTTGACTTAGCTTGATGTACGAGTTTAGAAGCTTTGTTTTTGAGGAACTTATAGGCTGCTTGTTTGCTTTCACTAGTTGCGTCTTGTTTGTGTTTTTTGTAGGTAATGTTCTTCTTCTGTTTCTATTCTTTATTCAAAAAAGTGCTTCAAGTTTGTTAGAAAGCCAGTTTTTCACAGCTCAAATGTGTCAAAAGAACGCGAACAAGAGATTTAACTACAACAGGCTGAACAGCTGATTTGACTGCGACTTGTGGACGTAATTCGCGCACAGTATAATTCCAAGGTGAAGTCATTAATTTTGTATATTTGCGGGCCACTCGCATTTCACATTAAAAGCGTGAATGAGCAGCCGATAAAATTTGGCGCCTCAGATATTGAAGTCATGCCCTGAGGTTTGTTTATTTGTTTCACTTGTGGAAATTTATTTTTTTCAATAACATGTCCTGATTTACTTACTGTATTGTAACCACGTTGGGAGTTTATTAGCTTCTTTAAAGAAATCTTTGATTGCTATGTTGTTGGGAAATTCTCTGTCGCTGTTATTTCTGAGATGTCAAACTAGTTTTTTCTGATCTGCACTAATTTTGACACTTAAAATGGTCGAGAGCGCAAAGATCATTCGTGCTGCTTTCCAATTCGAATGGTATTTTGGCTATTGAACGCACTCACGTAGCTTTCAAATTTCATCATAACCTTCAAAAATTACATAAACCAAGTGACGGATTATACGAATTTTCATATTTCAAAGATATTTCATTCGATTTATAATAAAACAGTTAATTCAGAATGGTTCCCCAACGCAATTGAACTATGACTCGATATTTCTACCTGGACGTTTCATTGTAAGTTCAACATGAAATCCGGCGAATGTATTCGCTTCGAGGTTAGACCTCATCATACGCTATGGCTATTAGCTTCTGTCATCTACCTGCGGTCTACTTTGATTTGATTTAAGGGAGTTGTCAGCGGAAAGTGAACCAATCCTACCAGTCTTCTTCAAGGGGAGAATCGTAAGTTCGCTGGGAACTGTGTTCGGTGCAATCGGAGGCCAAACCGACGTTGACGTCCTAAAACTAGATCGGCGGACGGGTCGTGGAATTTTGCGCGTACCGGAAAGTTACTACGTTCGAGCCCGGGCGGCTCTCACTTTGATTCCCGCATTTCAGGAAAAACGTTGCCGTTTTATTGTGCACAGGGCATCGCCGGTTTTGCTTTCTTTGCTCAGCAACCATATAGAGTTTGACTAAAAAATCTTGAGAGAATTTTGAGTGCTTCAATAATCGCCATGTCGCTTTGCAAAGATTTCGGAAAGGATAAAGTGATTTTTGCAACCAAAGAGGATCATGCAACTCCAAGTACAGTTGTTTTGCCACCATCGGAGCCTGCCACAGGACTTATCACACCTGAGGGCGAAATCAACTGGAACTGTCCATGTCTCGGCGGCATGGCCACAGGACCCTGTGGAGTAGAATTTCGAGAGGCGTTTTCTTGTTTTCACTATAGGTAAGTTAAGAACTGAGAAGCGAATCATTTGATATATGTAGGGGCGGTAGGTGTTCCGTTGGCCGGATCATGCCCATTTTCAGTACGAAACAGATTATATCGGTGTTAAAACCAAATTTAATTTTTTTCAATAGTTATCGATTCTGAAGTTTGAAGTTTTCGATCAAAGAATAAAATACGTAGCTTCTCCTACTACAAATTAGTGATGGGCACTATCGATAGTTTTTACTATCGATAGTTACTTGATAGTTTTAAAAAACTAGTGAAAACTATCGATAGAATTCCGATAGTCCCGATAGTTTCGTCAGGCCGATAATTTGCTATCTGGTAACTTTTCCGAATGAATTCAAGGAAAATTCGGCTGACGATGAATACATTTCTTGCATGAATGAATGAATATGATTGCATATACATTGTGTAGGTAGATGCTATATTAAAAAAAAGGACGCTCTTGGCGATGAAGTGAGGCCAAATGGGTATCATAAGGACTGGAATAATGAGGCGGATGTACTGGGCTACTGTTGATGGCATTGTGAGTCCGACCCAATCGACTCCCTAGCAGCTTTTTTTCCAGCAAGATTGGCCGTGTTTATAAAAAAAGTGTTGCCGTCCTGTATCCCCCATTTGGTTTTTTTGCCATTTGGACTTCAGATTCGCAATCTTACTTTATACTACTTTATACTATCAGAATGTACGTGGCTTAAGGACTAAACTTCATGACTTGAATATTTCCGCTTTATCCTCCAATCATGACTTTTTATGTTTGACTGAAACTTGGTTGTCTTCCTCCATTCACAGTGGTGAGTTGTTGAGGGTTACGACATCTTCCGAGTTGTTGTCGCAATTTTGATCTAACAGGGAAATCCAGTGGTGGTGGATCACTTATAGCGGTTCGTAGGAACTTAATAGGCCTACGAACCGCTATAAGTGATCCATCTTTTATCTACCTCAACGTCTCTTACTTTTGACTGTGTCACTGTAGAGATTCCCATATACTGTTTTTCTTCGCTTCTGCTTTCCTATGTCTACGTTCCGTGTAACTCGGCTTATCTGTCTAGGACAATCTTTTCTCCTATTTTTCTAATATCATCAACATCTCCCATCCTCATTCTCCCATGGTGATATGTGGTGATTTTAATATTCTAAACGTGTGTTGGCCTGGGGGGCAAAGACCTTTTCCATAGTCCTCCGCGTGGGCGCCCCCTGGTAACGGCAGTGTATCAATTCGCTGACGGCCAATGTCTTAGCGATAAGACAGTTTGGAAAAGGCAGATAGCTGTAGCCTGAATGGCTGACGAACACCTAAGCGTCTCAGGTCTAGTAGGATGGAATGACTTGCGTAGTTGGACCTGCTACATAGTTGTGTGGGCTCCAGCACGTTTATTAAACCATCTGAAGCAGCTATCTCCGAGGCCATCCCCTGAATGGGGTTAAGCGACGTGCTGACAACTCGTCCTTGCAAAAAGCACTCCATGTCAAGAAACCTGGAACAAAAGCCTCGGATTGGACGGATCAACAACGACGACCACGCAAACGGCTAAAGGATTATTCTTTCGGATCCTGGAATGTACGCTCCCTGAACAAACCGGGGGCCGAAAAGGCCCTCCTTCAACAGGTCGAAAAGTACAAACTGAGCATAACTGCAGTCTAGGAAACAAATTGGCTTGGCAGCGAGATTAATGACAAAAAATCGCACACAATTTTTACAAGTGGCATCGGGCCGCAAGGAGTTTGGAGTAGCATTTATAGTGAACAATCACCTCAAACCGCATATTACTGACTTCAAACCCATAAATGAACGGCTGTGTGCGATTCGCATCAAGACTCGATTCTTCAATCTCTGGCTCATCAATGTGCATGCCCCCACTGAAGTTAAAGAAGACGCAGTAAAAGACGAGTTCTACGCCCGCCTTGAAACTCTCTTGGACTCACTTCCAACAAACGACGTCAAATTGCTGCTGGGAGACTTTAACGCGAAAGTCGGAAATGAAAGTTGGCACCCGGGGACCACTGGAGGCCACAGCCTCCATGAAGAATGTAACGATAACGGCCAGCGACTTATCGACTTCGCCTGCAGTAGGAATCTAGTCGTAAGCTCTACGTGTTTCCCGCATCGACGCATTCACAAGCAGACCTGGAAGTCTCCAGACGCACATACCGTCAACCAAATTGACCACGTCCTCATTTGCAGGAGATGGGCGTCTAGTGTGATGGATGTCCGCTGCTATCGAGGAGCAAACTGCGACTCAGATCATCACTTGGTGAAGACGACCTACAGATGTAGAATTTCCTCAGTGCACCAATCAAGAATCAGCCCTCCCAAAATCTTTGCGGTTGATAAGCTTTTGAGTGATGCTACAGCGGTGGCGTATACTACCGCCCTTGAGGAAAAACTATCACCTATGCTACACAACATCAGCAACACAGGCGTCCATGGGTTCTGGGAAGAACTCAAGGGTACCATAAAGGATGTCGCAGAGAAGGTCGTGGGATATAAAGCCCGGCGAGCGCGAAATGACTGGTTCGACGAAGAATGCAAAAATTCACTTGACGCGAAAAACGAGGCCTACAGACAATGGATTCAACGAGGAACCAGAGCCAGAAGAGAAAAATATGACGAGCTACGGCGAATATCGAATAGAATAATTAGACGTAAGAAACGTAAATACTTTGACGAGCAGTTGCTGAACATAAACGAAAACTTAGCTATTAGGAACACCAGACAAGCGTACAAACTAGTAAATACAATTAAGAACGGCTACCAACCCAGGACTAGCCTTTGTAAGGACAAGGATGGAAACATCATCAGCGACACCGATGGTATTAACAAACGATGGGCCTCTTATTTTGAAGAGCTTCTAAACCGACCATCTAACATCCCCACACAGGAAGCTCTCGACGATATTGTTGATCTAGGCCCACCCATTCAACCCCCGACAGTAGAGGAAGTTGATCTCGCCTTGCGGTCACTAAAACGAAATAAAGCGCCGGGCGCTGACGAGATTCCAGCTGAACTGCTAAGATTCGGTGGAACGAGTCTAGTTGATGCCATACATCAATTACTCCTGCGAGTATGGGAGAACGAGGAGATTCCAGACGATTGGCGCAAAAGCATCATCTGTCCAATCCATAAAAAGGGAGATAAACTGTGGTGTGAGAATTACAGGAGCATCTCACTAGTTTGTACGTCCTATAAAATTTTGACGAAAATTCTGGAAAATAGAATAAAACCGTACGCAGAACGAGTCATTGGCGAATATCAAAGCGGTTTCAGACCTGGTCGCTCCACAACCGATCAGCTCTTCTCAGTCAAACTGATACTCCAGAGGTGCTGGGAATACAACGTAAACGTATACCAAATCTTTGTCGACTTCAAGCAGGCATACGACAGTATCGATCGTGGAGTACTGTACAACATCATGCTGCAATTTGGTATACCGGCAAAATTAGTGCGACTGACAAAGATGACGATGACCAACTCCGTCTCACAAGTCAGGATCCAGAATAGACTTACTGATCTATTTGAAACACGCACTGGTTTGAAACAGGGCGATGGACTGGCACCGACGCTCTTCAACCTAGCACTGGAATACGTTATTCGGGCCATAAATATGGACAACAGCAAGACGCTACTCATCAAGTCGACACAATTAGTAGCGTACGCCGACGACATCAACATCATGTCCCGAAGATTGGCTGACGCAGAAGAACTTCTGCATACGCTCGATACCGCTGCAAAGGAAGTTGGATTACGTATTAACGAGGGTGAAACTAAAATAATGATGCAATCGGTGACAAGGACACCTGCACAACCGAGCATCAATGTGGGGGACCTCAACATCGAGTTCGTGAACAACTTCATTTACCTGGGTTGCAACCTGTCAAGGGACGCCAACGAAACTGACGAAATCAAGCGACGGATACAGTTAGCCAATAAGACTTTTTTCTCGGTTCTCCCCATAATGAAATCGAAGCATGTGCACAGAAACACGAAACTCCGCGTGTACAAAACCATTATACGACCAGTGCTATGCTATGGCTGCGAAGCATGGACCCTAACTCGAGCCTCCGAAAACATGCTAGACACTTTTGAACGTAAGGTTCTACGGCGAATTTTCGGTGCTGTTTGCGATCGAGATGGATGGCGCATCCGGTACAACCATGAGTTGTATGAAATGTACGATGAGCTGCAAGTCTCGAAAATCGTCAAACTACAACGACTTCAATGGGCAGGGCATGTACAAAGAATGGACGATGATCGCATGCCAAAGAGAGTAATGAATGCAGAACGAGTCGACGGAGCGAGACTGCGAGGACGACCGAGATCTCGTTGGGAGAGCTCAGTAGGTGTGGACGCCGCGCAGCTGCTGGGCTCCCAAAATTGGAGGACGCGGTCACGTGACCGAGATAATTGGAGGACAATGATCCAGGCGGCCAAGGCCCGACGTCGGGCTGTCGCGCCACGATGATGATGATGCTGTGTTGGCCTGAATCTCCCGGTCTTCCTTTACATTCGTCTTCCCCTTCAATGTATCTATCACTCACATCGTTTATGGAATTCTGCAACTTGTTGCAGTTCAATATCACGGACAATTTCATGAATCGTAAACTTGATTTGGTGCTTAGTAACTTAACAGAGACATGCCTGTCTTCCTCTAGGGCTTCTGTGGATCATGTTCCTTGGGATGCTTATCATCCTGCTTTGATTAATGTGATCAACTTATATCTTCCTTGTTCCCGTGTAAAGTGTTAATGAAGACCACACTCGCCTCAACTTTTATAAAGCTTAAATGGCATCATATATTAATAATAAATTGTTCAATATTGATTGGTCGGGCATTCTGATAGATGTGAACTGTAAATCGGCTATAAACATTTCTACAATATTCTGTACAACATTATTTATGATGTCACTACCATTCCAACCTGTGTCGTGATCGGACGTGTTCTCTTGGACAGTCTATTACCCCATAGCGGTGAATGGTAGTACAGTTATTCCTTTTTTATCAAGTGCAAACAGTTTAGCCCTACTTTTTGGTGTTCCCACGTGTTTTTTTTTAAAAAAGTGCCTTTGGTGCTATAATTCAGTAAGTTTTTCAGTGTATAAGGCTGCTTTGTTGGGGCTTCAGTCAGATAATCTCCGACAAGGCGGAAAGTTGAGTGACTCGGATATTCCGAGTTGTGTCCCTGATGCGCCCGCACCAGGCACATCGGGGGCAGATTTTAGTAACGGTGAATCTGAAACAATTGGCTCCAAGAGGAAAAGAGCAACCAGGAAGAAAATCAAGGATGCCGCCAAAATAACTCCTCCGGCTAAAGCTGCGAAGCCAGATTCTATTCAGATTGTGGAAAAAAATAATTACAACAACATGAACAAGGGTAACGATAAGCTTTTTTCGCCATCTGCAAATTGCGCATCTGCTCCTTCGAGTAACGACTCCTTCGAGCAGCGTAACGGCTCCCTCAAGTAGCGTAGCAATTGGCGCCAAAAGTAATATTCCAAGTGGACCGGTTCTGTATGATCCCTATCCTAAACGGAAAAATTTTGTGGTTATGGTTGACAGGTCGCTCCACGAGGATGGTACAAAGAAGCAAGTAGACAGGTTGAGTTTCTTTATGAAAATAAGACATCTAAAGATCCAAGGCATTACTAATGCGGGGAAAGTCAGTTTCAGAAGATTTAAAGTAACCTTCAATTCGGCAGAAAATGCAAATTCTTTCGCTCAGCACAATGAAGTTAAAAATTTAGGCTTTAAAGCATTCATCCCGGCAAGCTTAGTCTACCGCTTTGCGATCGTCAAAGACATTAGCACAGAAATTATGGAAAAAGAGATTTTGGAAGAAACTCAATCCCCATACGAAGTAGTCAATATGCTACGCTTTAACAGGAGGGATTACAACGATCCTACAAAGTTTGTTCCTTCGACGACTGTTAAATTCACTTTCAAGGGACAACAGCTTCCTGAAGAAATTGTTATAATGTACACTACTTTCCCGGTTGAATATTATGTGCCTAAACCCAGGGGCGACCGGTAGCGCAGTGTGTTGAGGCATCAGTCTCATGTTTGACTACCGGCGTTTCGGGTTCGAATCCCGTCCACGACAACGTTCGTGGCCATGGATGTGCAGGAGGTGCATGCTGGCAACTGCATTCTCTGTAACCAATTTATGCCAACGAAACGTCAACTGGGCCAGATGGAACAGTTGACGCGCTATGCCCCACAAGGGGTTAGGGCAATTGAGTAGTAAACCCAGACAGTGCAACAACTGTGGAAGGTTGGGGCACTCGACTATTTTTGCAAAGTAACTCGAGGTAGGTGTCTAAAGTGCGATGAGCAGGAGTGTCAAGGAGTATGCACAACCCCTGTGTGCATTCTTTGCAACAGTCCTGACCACACAGCGACAGACAAAGATTGCCCAGAAGGGAACAGATACCTGAAAAATAACAGACTAAGCGCCATTCTGAATGTACCTGTTAATGAGGTACAAAAGAGTGAAAGCAACAACTACTTCGATATTCTCAGGGAAAACAACAGCTTTGTAGAAAACTTTCCTGCTCTACCAACCCAAAAGAAAAGCAACAATATTGCCACAAAAAAATCCCTATAAAGAAGCCAATAAACTCATAAACCCCCAACGCGGTTATATGTATATACTATACGTATTTCTTCTTAGCTACTATTAAGTAGCTAAAGTACTGAAGAAGGGAGTAAGTAACTCCCGAAACTCTACTCACACGAGGATACTCAAATCTTGCATATTCGGCGACTGCGGTACGTAGACTCGAGACTGTAGCTGCCCGTCATCTTCACACGGCCACTATTGTAGTTGCAAGTTTCCTATCAACCTACTCAGTTCCCTCTATACTCCGGATGTGCGTTTATTCAGTGCGCTTTTCAAATGAGCGACTCGGAGACTAGCATGCCGAGCCTCTGGTTGCGCAATTGCCGAGTGTCCGCGACTGGAGTATCTCCGTAAGAGTGCCGCCGCCTGATTACACATGGTGCGTCTCTTAGTCGCCGAGTCGTTCCGAGATTTGAGTATCCCCGCGTGAGCAGTGCCTGATAAATTGATGATTACTTTCTAACATAAGTAAAATTACTATATCATACGTACACACAGTGATGGTTATGTGGTGGGTTCACGTTCATGCTAACTTTTTTTTTACAAAAGAGCCTTGAATAAATTTTATGTCACTTGAGACGCTGGGGTTTCTGTGTTAATTGCCTTGATCCCTCCAGGGGCATGGGCGCGTCAACATTTCTTGCATAGCTATGCCTTGTTGGCGTTTCAATAGCAAATATACATTTTGGATGGTGCTGCTGCTAGCAGGCACCTCCTATCCAAGCCGTCTTTTACTGATAAGCTTGGAACGCTTCTCTAGACGCAGCATCGTAATTGGCGACCGAGACCTCACGGCTACCGGGTTCGGTCTAAATAATTGCTATTTTATTATACAATAATTGATAGTTTTATAATCATCGGGGAATATTCGTATGTTTTTTTTATTTATTATTGCTATACTTACTATGTTGTTGTATGTCGTCCTATTATATACATAATAATAAATAATCTGTACTTTCTCTTTACTTATAGTGAAGCAGAACCCAAAGGATCAGACTGTTACGATGCATTTAAAACTATGCAGGACTGCTTTGCCAAATATCCCACCGTTTACAATAAAACAAACGGCGACGATGGAGACGACGAATTAGATCTCGACTTAGCAAATTTGGATAGTGGAGAAGACTATGGCGCGGAAACAGCAAATCTAATAATTGATGAGAAATTGCCTTCGGATTCATCGTCATCACAGCAAACTTCAGTGGCAGATGGAAAAATAGATAAAGCGAAATAGCTTTATTAATTTTGTCTCACCGACAAACTGAAAAGTAACTACCGCAAAGTTGGTGTAATGTAAGCTAAACTAATGATACTGTAAACATTGTTGAATACTTGCGTTAAAAGTTAGTGAATAAAAAATGGTTCATATTTAGAAATTACGAGGTTCCTTTATGGTTGGATTCTTTGGTTAAAGCCAGATTTTCCTATATGTACATAAAATAAATCTGTAGAGTTTTGTTTGTGCATTTTTTGTTCTAACCCTTAATGGAGCATAGCGCATCAACTATTCCCGAGGCTTGGCTAACGTTTCGTTAGTATAAGCGGTCTTACTACTTTGCCTTAACCCCTAGCGGGACACAGCGCTTCAACTACCTCTGCGCGCCATCGTTCTCTGTTGTGGGCAATGGGACGCAACTCCCCAAATGACTTACACAGCGCCTTATACTCCTTTACCACAGATCGACGCCATGTGATTTTGGCACCCCCTCATGGTCGGCCGTGGTTGGAAATGGGGTTCCATTTCATGGCATGTAAAGCAATGCAGTTATCATTCTTCCGGAATGTGTGACCTATCCACTGCCATCTACGCCTGTGTATCAATTCGTCAATTGTCATCTGACCCGTACGCCGACTTAGCTTTTCGTTTTATATTGTTTCGGGCCAGAAAATTCTTAGAATTCGACGAAGACATGAGTTGACGAGAATTTGCAGCTTTCTGGTCATTCTTACGGAAACTTTTCATATACTGCTCCCATACAAAAGCACAGACAGTACCAGGGAGCGAAACAGGCCCAGCTTGGTCTTGATGCTGAGATAACTGCTCTGTCAGATTTTGGTCAGCATGCCGTATGCGCATTTAGCCTGGTTGATACGACGAGCGATGCCCTGCTCCGTAACACGATTTTCGGCAACAATGCTACTCAGGTAGACGAAGTTGCCCACTTTCTCCACAGGCTGTCCATTAATACCGATGGCAATAGGTGTAGGATTAAGGCTCTGGAATCAATAACAATTTCATCGAAAATAGTAACACAATGCCGCAGTGAACTGGCTAGACTGGCGGACCTCTTCAGAGTTTCTCTTCTATGGGTTCCAGGACATAGGAACATAGAGGGGAACGAGAGGGCCGATCAACTGGCGAGACAGGACTCTGCACTACACGAGTCCTACGCGGTGACTGTCCACCCGCCGTTTAGTGCCGTTAGAAATGAGATTCATACACATTTCATGATACGGGATTGGGCGCACTGACAAAGTGTGGCACGTCTAAGAAACTATGGCCATCATATGATGCACGTAGTTCTAATGCCCTTCTGAAGAGAACCCGTTCGGATGTCTCAAAAGTGACAGCGATTACGATGGGGCACTGGCCGGTGGGAGTGCACGCGGCCAGATTGGGTATACCTTACAACATGTTCTGCCGCAACTGCAGGAATGAGGAGGAGGAGGAAACTCTGATCCATTTCATGTGCAAATGCCCGACTCTTGCAAGAATCAGACATCAAGAACTGGGCAGCGCTTTCTTCCTAGATATATCCGACATCTCCTCGAAGAGTATCGGGGAGATAATACGTTTTGTTAACTCCATAGGATGGATCTGAGGACGAATACCTCAGAACGTTCTTGATAGCAACGGTTTATTCCTCTTATGAGGCATGTGGCATCAAAACGGCGTACCTAACGCTACTTGTGTTTCCTTTCCTTGTTGGGAAGTAACAGCCACTCTAACCAACCAGGTGTAGGATTTCATTTTTGCAATGGCGGGCTAAGAACGTTGGTCTTGTTGGTATTAATCTTGCCGCCCTCTCAAAATCTAACGCCATCGCGGACAGATCCATGATTTTTTGGGAGAGTAGGCGTATATCGTCAGCGTAGTCAATATGTTGTAGATGTTAAAGTCCACTGAATTCCTGTGTCTAATGGCTCGTTTACATTTGCCAGTGCACCGGCATGCCAGTAGACTTGTCGCCAAATCTACGAATGACAAGAAACATATGTTCGCAAGTCTCTACTGGAATGCCAGCAGGGAATCAATTGGCCCGGGAGGCCAGCTACTTGCAAGGTGCCGTGCGGGTTTACTGGTCTGGCAGTTCACAGGCACAGGTGTTTACACATATGCAACTGACAGCTTGCTAGTTACTTGCAAGGCACTTGCAATGCCTGTAAAATGTACGTACTAGCACGGTCTACTGGCATGTGTAAACGCTACTTAATGCGGATAGGGCTGCATGCAACACATCGTCGTACTGTGAGGAATAGGATCGGTGAGAGGATGCACCCCTGCCGAACTCCACTGCGAATCTCAAAGTCCCCCGACACCTTACCTTTATGCACAACACGATATTTTGCGCCGTTATAGGTTGCCTTAATAATAGCCACAAGCTTCTCAGGGATGCCTCTCCTACGCAAGGCCGCCCATATACCTATAGAATCCCGGTTCACACTATCGAGGGGAGAATCGTACTCAGCGCATTACTCGATGATAATTTGTAAGGTGTTAAGGAGAATCCGGATCGAGCCTGCCTGCCAGCCTGCCTTTCATCAATTGTGCTTTCTAAGTGGGTCTTTCCAGGACGATTTTAGCTATTATATTGGCAACGACAAGAAGCATACAAATGCCTCTCTAATTATTAGTCTGTGAGTGTGAGGCTACCCTTCTTCGGAAGTTTGATGATCAAACCTGCCTTCGGCAGTTACGCTTGGCGCTACTTGATGAAGTTCGACAGGGATACCGTCGGGTCCGGCGGCCTTCCTTCGTTTTAGTGCAATAATTGCAGCGACTATTTCCTCTTTAGTCGGGACAGTGGACCGTATACGCACATTTTGATGGGTAGCTAAATTATTGTATCTATATGAGGGGGAATTTCACCAGAGGTTACACGGTTCAAGACTGAGGCGAAGTGTTCTTTCCACCGCCTCATTTAATCTTCCTTCAAGATAAGTAGCTTTCCATCACTATCCTTCACCGGATGTTGGCAGGAGTTACGAACACCTGTAAACTCCTTGATGACATCGTATACGGCGTTAAGTTGTTACTTCTTGCGGATTCTTCTGCCGAGGCTAGAAGAGAATTCGTATACTCTTTTCTCGCATTGTACACTACGCTGAACTTCCCGAGCTTTCTAACAGTAATGGAGTTCGATGCTGTTTCGATTGTCGTCTGACGCTACCACCCAACGAACTTTCAGCTCTTTTCTTTCAACAATCCACTCCCATGAAGCGTGGGACATGCAGGGCTTATTCCGGCAATCCGGATTTGCGCCAAAGATGGTACTGCACTATCAATGTACGCATTTTTTATGGCATTCCAGTTTTAATTTATGTCACTATCTGGGTGACTAGTTATCTCAGCTGCAAGACAGCTGAATTTTTTAATCGAGCGGTGTTGAATTTGCGGGGCCTGGATCTTTCGTCGTTAGGACGGCGTACGGCTGCAATACGCAATCGAACATTACCGATAATGGTCTCTTCCCATCCCAATATCGGCGCCCTTTTTATTTCGCACGTCCAGGAGGCAACTCTTGAATCTTCCACTAGTGGTAAAGTGGTCGATCTGATTTTGTGTTCTACGCCGATGAACAGAGGACCAACTGATTTTGTAGTGGTACTTATACTCAAATATAGTACGACTAACACCAATCAAGAGACTGTGAAAGTTGCAGAAGTCTACAAATCTTTCACCGTTGTCGTTACGATCACCAAGACCGTGTGTCTCCCCATCGCATGCCTGAGCCCAACTTTAGCATTCAAATCACCCATAACCATTATAACGTCACCTTTGAGTGTTCTGCTCTGAACGGCGTTTAGTTGTTCGCAGGCGTCTTTCGCCAAGACATTCGGGTCGGGAACAGTTGGAGCATAACATTGTATTATTGAGATGTTCCTCATTTTGGGCCAGAATTTGGCGGTCATGATTCTGTCGGAGACCGGATCCTAGGATAAGAGACAGTTTCGTCCGGCTCTGGTTAATTTACAAAAAAAAAAGTGTAAATGCCTATAGCAGCTAAAGGTTTGAAGACGTTTGTCCGGACACCGTGTATGCATTCTATTTTCTAATAGCATTTTATTCCATGTTATTGAAAAACATTGAAACGCACTATTCAGTTGGAAATAAATATCCTTTACGTACTTTATATTTTTTATTATATTATAAAAAGAAGTAAGAACAATTCATAATTGTTAGATTTCGCGAATTTGGGGGTCACAACACTAGTAACTCCTACCGAAAAGTGTATAAAATTTAGGTTTATTTGTACACGCCGGATGAACGCATTTATCGCTAGCTTCAATTTCCGCAGGTTGCTCGAATGGTATACAAAGTGTTTTAGCTCCCATAGCTGGTGCTCCCGGTTCGATGTCTTGATCTCTGTAAAAAATAAACGACAGATTGAGACCAACCCAACAAGGTGTATATTTTCTAACGTACCTCGCACTATCGGCTTTGATTTTATCTTCGCATTTCTCATTTCCACAGAATGGTGCCATGATGATATTCTTCGCATCCAACAATTTGCAGAAATCATCCCATGACTTCGTTAGCTTAGTGTGGTCATTCAAATCCTTTGTTGCCTTGGCTAGCATACTGTCATGGATGGTTTCAAGCAGTTGGGCTATTTTCTTTTGAACATCTGCAAGTTGAATAGTTATTTTTTCGCCGTTGTCTCGTCTAACTGCAACGATCTGCTTATTTTTCATATCTTTTGGCCCAATTTCGATTCGAATCGGAACGCCTTTAAGCTCCCAATGGTTAAATTTCCACCCGGGCGAATAATTATCACGATAATCACCCTCGGCTCTTACTTCATGGTCTACTAAACTTCTCTCCAATTTTTTGCAGCATTCCAAGAGTTCAGTTCGTTCATCTTCCTTCATATTGACAGTTATGCCACAAGGTACAATGACTACTTGAATGCAAGCTACGTGAGGTGGGAGCACAAGACCTTGATTATCGGCATGAACCATAATCATAACGCCAATGGTTCTTGTTGTCAAGCCCCATGAGTTCTGATAGACGTATTGTTTTTGTTGAGTCTCGGGATCTTCATATACGATATCGAACATTTTCGAGAAGTTTTGACCCAGATGATGACTTGTAGCACCTTGAATTGCCCGACCACTAGCTGAAATAAATGCTTCTACCGTTGTTGTGTAGTCACCTCCGGCGAATTTTTCCTTTTCAGTCTTGCGTCCCTTAATAACAGGAATGGCGAGCAGATGCGAGTAGACAAGAGAATACAAATGTAGAATTGTCAAAACTTCATCTTCAGCATCCTTTTTTCCTGCAAAAGCGGTGTGACCTTCTTGCCACAAGAACTCACGAGTACGGAGGAACGGTTGGGGGTGTTTGAATTCCCATCTCTAAAAAACATAATTCACATTTTCCATTATTCCACAAGTCTGTAAAATGTTTCACAATATACTTACAACTACATTATTCCATTGGTTCAGTTTAATTGGAAGATCTCTATAAGATTGTATCCATTTGGCGAAGGCTGGATACATCACAGTTTCAGATGTCGGACGAATGGCAATTGGCTCTGCCAAATCTGATTCTCCCGATTTAGTCACCCACGCTACCTCGGGAGCGAAATCGGCAATATGTGTTTTCTCTTTTTCTAGAGCGGCGCGTGAAACGAAAATTGGGAAATAACATTCTTTTACGCCAAGTTTAGTTATTTCGGCATCGAACCAATTCTTAATGACCTTCCAAATAGCATATGACCAATGACGCAAAATGTAACAGCCGGATACATCATAATATTCAATAAGTTCGCCTTTTGTAATGACCTGGAACATTCAAAATGTTTCGATAAGTGATGCCTTAGAATAAGCATTATCTCTTTATTACCTGAGAATACCATTCGGGTAAATTGTCTTCTTTAGTCGCTTCGAGGCCTAGACGAGATACTTTTTTTGCACCTGTTTCTTTTGCAGGATTGGGAGAGATTTGTTTCGCAGGAACCTTTTTTTCTGGTTTTTTATTTTCAGCTTTTGGCTTGGATGGTGTCCGACCAACTGTTGGGAAATCGATCCCGGTTACTTTTTTGTACTCTGTTTTGAGATCAAGGAGTTCCTTCACTGCGGCATCTACCTCAACTTTCGCTGCATTCTTCGTCTTTAGTTGTCGCACAAGATCGCCTTGTGCATTAATTTTTTGGGTAAGCTCAGCCTTGACATCCCCATTAGTTTTATCACTCATTGCTGTTTGGATAATAAAAAGTTATCTACATTAGTTTTATCGCTCATTGCTATTTGAATTATAGAAAGTTATACAACTAATCAAATTCCTAACCAACTATTGATAAGTAATGCTTAGTTGATGATCAATAAATAATTCTATCTTAAAACCAAACACTGTTAGGTTAGACGGGCTACCTTGCTAAAGAGGAGTAAGGCGCACATAGACCACCGCTGGGTCTGTTGTGATCAAAGAGATTATATTTATCAGAGTTTGCACGGCACCTTTTCAGTACGAACTCTGTTGAAGCCGGCAATACATTCGCATTAGTTTCATATCCGTACGCACAATTGAGAAAGCTCCGCCCACTATCTCACTTAATCAAAAGAAAAGGGTGAGTACCTGCAATTTTTAGTATCGAATTGATTTAAAATATTTCCGACTACAATATATTCTTAGCATATCTTTATGTTTTTTTCTATTTCGATACATAGAATATACTTATCCAATTGCAATACAACATTTCCCCCAAGTTGTAACTCCTTCCACTCCACGTAGTTAAATTTTCTCTTCATATCATAAAAACAGATTGCACACAACGATTATTTTCCATAACCCTGCGCACACATTCCAACTGAACGATTGCGCTTGATTCGCTCGGCTCAAGTGAAGAGACGATATATCCGCCATTTGCAATTTTGCTGAATTTTCACTCAAAACAAAGTTTCGATCGGAAAAATCGGAAAATATTAATGAAAATCGGCGTATTTTGTTTCCGGAATACAGTGGAGATATTACATAAACTTTGAGTGAAGTGTCTATGGCTCAATTATCTCAAATATTGAGAACCTGGTACTTCTTTTAATAAATTAGATGGTTGCCTTTGTTTTGGAGTCTATAGTACTATACTAAATGTGATTTTAAATCAATATTGTTAAAAACGACTGTTGAGTTGGATGTTTTTATGAATTAAAATTAAAAATTTATTGTATAATAATACAAGTGCAGTAGTTTTTATAGTGGACAACGGTCTGGAATTTCCGCGGTAAGTGTTTTAAAGTGAAACTGTCAACCTGCAACAAATCGGTCGGCTCATTAAGTATGCTTTTATTTCCTTATACAATTAAAAGTGTTTTACAAGTTTTGGACTTAAATGTTCACTACATCCATTACAGTGTGCAGTTATGTAACAAATTTCCACAATTGTGAGTGTTTAAATTGAGAAAATATGATATTGCTTGTATCCGATTGTTGTGTGACATTGCGTGAACCTCTTTTTTCGCTCTTTATTATGACCGACTGTTGATTTCCCAAAAGATTATAGAATAATACGATAATTAGTATTATTTTTTTACTATATGCAAAAAGAAATATGAGGAAACACGTAAATTTCATTTATAAATTCACGAAATACTGCTAAAACCGAGTATGCTGACATAACTTGTCAAAGGCGGCACGAAAAAGTACTTCTTCCGGCGGGGGTTCCGATTTGAATTGGAAATGGAATGTGTGAAATGTTTGGCCATCATCCATGATTTGTGTACGTGTGTAAAGTGTACGATTGGCTGCTTTTGAAAACATGATAGGATCAGATAAATTGCAAGTAACAAAAATGTAATTTGGTAGTCGAATGTGCAATCGGTCGCCCACAATGCGGTTTGTGAACTTCCGTTAACCTTTTATCCCGTTCAATTCGAGTGCGCCTTGATGCAGTGTTCGCTTTTTCTGCATGGGATCGTTGTGAGCTCTAATGCCCGTGGATTCTGCAGTACGACCGTTCGGGAGCCCCTGAGAAGTGACTGCGCGGGTTATTGCCCGGTTCGTAGAAAGTTGTCCGCCTCACCGACCTGTTGCGCTTTTGTGGCGATCGCTAGTGCTCCATTTTGCTTGTGCCAGTGTTCCCTGCGTAGTGGGCTCTTGCCAGACCGACCCCCGCTCGCTGCATCCAAAACGCCATTTCAATTCGCCCGTGGGAAAATTTTTGGAAATCGCTCGTCCGTTGTAGTGGTTGTCGCGTTTTATTAGTGAAGTGTTACCCCGAGGAGGAGGGGCAATCGTGCCGAGAATGCGCTCGGATTATTGCCCGGATCGTAGGAAGTTTGTCCGCCTCACCGACCTGTTGCGCTTTTGTGGCGATCGCTTGTGCCAGTGTTCCCTGTGTAGTGGGCTCTTGCCAGACCGACCCCCGCTCGCTGCATCCAAGGCGCCATTTTCAATTCGCCCGTGGGAAAATTTTTGGAAATTGCTCGTCCGTTGTAGTGGCTGACGCGTTTTATCAGTGAAGTGTTGTCCCGAGGAGGAGGGGCGATCGTGCCGAGGGTGCGCTCGGACAGTTCTTATCACCTAACTGAGTAAATTATCCAGGTTGACAGTTGGTGGTACTACGGGTGGTTGATTCTCCCTCCCGCTAAGATGAGTATACGCCTGCTTATAATAAAGTAAATCTGGAAATATGAAAATTCAGGCGGCTGCGCTCGAATGCGGCAAGCAGTCAGCCACTCGAGCTCAGGTCACACCCGGCTCGGAGGGGCAGGGGAGCGCTGGTCCAGTACCAGGTTCCAGCCATGAGCAGGGAGCCTCGATGAGAGGTCCCTGTAGAAGTTCCGCAAGTACCACATCGGCTGTGGTTAAACCTGGCCGTGCCAGCGGTACTTGGGACTCCCGAATTGGTACGGTAGGGCATAGGAACCCCCGCCTTGTGCCGGGTCCTAGCCGCAGCAAGGATGTCCAAAATCAAGACTCCGATTCGTACTCTCCGCAAAGTGCCCCGGCTCTGGGAAAACCTGGCCCTAGTAACTCTGTCCGGGATGTCCGAAATCGGAACTCAGACTTGAACACCCTGTACAGCACCTCGGCTATGAGAAGACCTGGCCTGAGAAACCCTGTGCGGGATGTCCAAAATAAGGACTCCGATTCGAACGCCCCAAGCAGCGCCTCGGCTCTGGGAAGACCTGGCCCTGGCAACTCTGTACGAGAGCGGGAAATGGGAAAGCACAAGCATGTGCAACCCTCTAAAGCGCGCTTTCGCGAACGACGAAAAGCGATGCGGGTTCGTGATTCCTTAGGAAGTTTACCAGAGGAAGAACTGACCGAGAGGCAAAAAGCGTCGCTCCAATGGGCGAAGAACGTTACTGCCGATATACAGGATCAACCTCCAGGGGCCAAAAGGAATAGGTCCGAGGAGAGTTCTCCTGCAGGGCTCATTAAGAGGAAAAGGACTTCAGCCGCCAGTGGCCCAGCTCCTTCCTAGGCGAATACGTTGGGGCTGGACAGAGCTGGCTGTCCTTGATAGGAGTGATGCCGATGGGAGCATCACTATTGATAAGTGGAGGGAAATAGAGTGCGAGATGGCCTCAAATTCCAATTTGGTGATACGACAACAACCGAGCATTTGTCAAATTGACAGATTCGCATCTTTGGTTGCAAACCATAGACTCAAACCGTTTGACATAAAACACGTGAACGCGACACGTGAACGTGTGGCAACCTACGATGAAAGAATATTCTTTCGTCGTAGGTGCCAACTTGCGCACAGCCTTAAGATTGGAAATAGATCGGAAAAATGATGATTCGTTTGCACAGCACATGCGACGAAGTTAGCGAAAATTAGTTGGTTATCATTCTGATTTCGGTCTTTTATGTATAGCTGCTTCGGTATGAGTCGTGTGCGTCGAATGTGTGAGTCAAATGCGTCTCTCTTTCACTTACGGATACATAAAGTTACGCCATCTCTGTTGCTCACTGTCGTTTACTAAATAAGTGATAAAGTATCAGGCACGCGAAAACCCGACCATTGTTATTGGTCACATACTTATCGTGGAACTAAAAGGCTAATTAACTAAATAGTGTAAGGGCCTTCGTCCGCAGACGCAACGCGACTGCGATCCAACTTAAAAACGAGTTGCATGGGCATTGCACAGGAGTCGCATTATAATCGGACACGTGTTATTGCGTGGAACCTCGTCCACTGGTGCGACTGCAACGCAACTCGGACGCGACCAACTCCAAAACGACTTGGCTGTCCGGTTGCATGTCGACTTTCGTGCGACTTTTATTTGGTTTCTGGTGTTTTGATATTTGAGTGAGTATGAATTTCAGCTGTAGGTGAGGGATTTTTGTACGTACGCGAGGCGAATATATGATCTCCTCCTTCCTTGCCCTTTCATACCACTCTGCGGCTTCGCGTTGCTCTGCCTGTGGTGTTGGCCACCCTGTTTTCGTGGGGAAATACTCGTCCAATCGGGCTGGTTCGAACTACAAAGTAATTTTGGGTCGCTGATTCCAAATCTGAAGTAAAAAAAAAAAAAATTTGCCCACCCCAGAATGGCCACCCTGTTCTCGTGGGGAAACAATCATACAATGCACGACTCTAGACATCTCGTGTCCCAACACAAAAAGTGCGCTTATAGCTTATCAGTCACTTATCATATATGCGCCTAGCGTACATACAAAAATCCCTCACCTACAGCTGAAATTCATGCTCACTCAAATATCAAAACACCAGAAACCAAATAAAAGTCGCACGAAAGTCGACATGCAACCGGACAGCCAAGTCGTTTTGGAGTTGGTCGCGTCCGAGTTGCGTTGCAGTCGCACCACACGCAATAACACGTGTCCGATTATAATGCGACTCCTGGTGCAACGCCCATGCAACTCGTTTTTAAGTTGGATCGCATTATTTTAATTTTTGTGTAAAAATGACCATGAATCTTTCTACCATTATGTAATATACTACTTTTATTGCGAAACAGTGCCAGAATAAGAATTTGTTTAATAATCGTTAACTATTTCACCATCAATACCTCTTAATAACACGAGCCCCCAAATTATTAGCCAAAACCGGGGCGACTATGACTCCATTTCATCAAACTCACTAATACATACCAACCCACTCGCTCACCGCGGCTTCAGCTAAAATACGCGGTGATCACTCCAGTCTTTATTCCTCCATGTGTATCAGTAACACTCTCAACCGAGTGGGTAACAGTGGGTAGTCATTTACCAGCTGAGTGGGTTCAAAATCCGATATCTAAATCCCGGTAGATAGCGCGGTAAAATTTAGGGAGTCTATGAGCTGGACTCCCCGACCATATGGACACGGCAGCATCCTGGAGTCTCTACCCAGGGAAGTACAGAACGTGCTCTTAACAGACTTTGTCACCGCAGACAACTTCGAGCGACACTTCACAGTTGGCTTCTCAACGGTATGGGACAGAGATGAAGTGATCAGGAAGTACAAATGCAAAATCTTCACTGATGGCTCAAAAATGGCATGTGGGGTCGGCGCGGGGATCTTCTCTGAAGATCTCGGCCTATCAAAATCCTTTCGCCTCCCAGACCACGCAAGTGTGTTTCAAGCTGAAATACGATAAGGGAGGCGTGTCGATCTCTAAAGCGCACTGCTGTCAGCACAGATAATGTTGCCATTTTCACCGACAGCCAAGCCGCGATCAAGGCTCTATCGTCAATCTTAATCTCATCGAAATTAGTAAGACAATGCCGCATGGAGCTGGCCGAGCTTTAAAACATTTCACTTTTATAGGTTCCTGGACACAGTAATATAGCGGGGAGCGCGAAAGCGGATGAACTTGCGAGACAAGGCTCCGCTCTTCACAAGTCCTATGCGATAGTGATCCACGCATCGCTCAATGTTGTGAAGAGAGAGATCCCAAACGGGCTAGCGACAGATGCAACTCGCTGTCGACATGCGTCACGTCTAGAGCGACTTGGCCATCATACGACTTAAGAAGGACAGACGCTCTCCTGAAGAAAGCCCGACCGGACGTAGCCCGGGTCACAGCCGTTATAACAGGGCACTGGCCAGTGAGAGAGCACGCGGCCAGACTGGGTATTCCATACAATGTACACTGCCGGAGCTGCAAGGATGAAGTGGAAAAGGAGACCCTTATCCACTTCCTGTGTGCATGTCCGGCTCTAGTTAAAGTGAGGCACCAAGAACTGGGCGGATAATGTTTCGCTAGCATATCCATCCATCCATGGGGCGTCCGGTAGCACAGTGTGTTGAGGCATCAGTCTTATGTTTGACTACCGGCGTTTCGGGTTCGAATCCCGTCCACGACGACGTTCGTGGCCATGGATGTGCAGGAGGTGCATACTGGCAACTGCATTCTCCGAAACCAGTTTATGCCGTCGAACCGTCAACTGGGCGACATGGAACAATTGACGCGCTATGCCCCACAAGGGGTTAGGGCAATTGAGAGAGAAATATCCGCCATGTCCTCGAAGACGATTGGGGAGATACTACGTTTCCTTAATTCGACGAGATGGTTCTGAGAACATTTTCCGACAACAACCATGAATAGACTTTTATAACCAAGGTTTTGCCCCCTCCTACGAGGCGTGTGGTATCACAACGGCGCAGTAGCGTAAGACCAGCCGCTTGAATCAACCAACCAACGAAATTCCCTTTTATCGAAAAGACTAGTCTGCATTCTAATTCTAAAAATTTCAAGAGAGTTGCACTCGCCGCGACTGATGGCTCTGAGCATAGGCAAATCATTGTTGAGTTAGTGACAATTGCCAGGAATGATGAATTCTAAAATTGTAATGAAGAATCCGCGAGATGGTCTTATCGACGAATGGCCTTTAGCATCGGCAAATGGGTCGATACAAAGTGATGCGAGAAGCGAATTTAAATAGTCTGTGAGTAGGATTCGGGACACGGGACCTGAAGTTTGATTTTTCATTATTGCGGGTTTTTTTTTATCGAACAAAGTTATTGTCGGACCATTTCAAAAGTTTCCCCAAACTGCCACTGGAGGTGATTGTAAATTTTCTTCTATTGTGTCTGTCACATAAGATTTCACGAAATTGTTCGCAAAATTAATGAACATTTTCTAAGCCAATAATTTAATTAATTTTGGCAATTATGGTCAACGTTGTTTATGTGATACATAAAATGAAATAAAATTTTAAAATGTATCATATATTCAATCTTTATTTGCACCAACAGATCAATTTAGGTGTAGAAAAAATTCTGCAATTTTACTGTGATCATGACATCTTTGAGTAGAGATTTATGCTTTGCTTCCTACAAAATAATACAAATACATTAATAGCAGTTTTATTCAGTTTACTCAGTCAGATCATATGAAAACAAGCCGAAAATTAATCCAAACAAAATAAAAGATATCGCACATAAACTGTAAAACTTTGCAAAAAGAATACGAAAATATTAGTGCAATACAATGGAAAAGAAAAATTCGGAAATTAAGAAAGCAGCAATGTTATTAGCACTAACAATGTTCATTCAAATAAGCTAGCCATGCTTGCTAGCTTGCCGAAGGTATGGTATGATATCTTTTACAGTTATTTTATTCCCTACGAAATAACGCATAGGCGGTCCACACAAGGGACTGTTGCACCCAGAGCGAGCGAAGCGAGCGTTCATGTTTGTGCGATACTGAGGGTTGTGATCCCTTAAGCGCGGAGCGAGCGTAGCGAGCGAAGCCCACACAAGCGACTGTTAATTTCAAACCCGCAGTATCGCACAAGTGTGCATGGATAATTTCGGTTTGGAACGAGCTGGGCTAGCTCCGCTCCTAGGGCGTTGCGAACCCCCGCATGTAGCCCTAGGTCGCCTGTTTCACTCTTTGTACATGTACCTGCATCCGTTTCGTCCTAGCATATCTGCATCCTTTCTTTTGGGCTATGCATGAATGCTAATTTTGGGTCCGCGTTGCTTGTTACAGTCAGCTGTAAGTGTGCCTGCGAGTATTTTCGTCGGGCACACTTGCAACTGAGTGCACTCCTGCCGCGAACGGTACCAATACGAGGCCAGAGCGAGCGAAGGGAGCGTTCATGTTTGTGCGATACTGAGGGTTGCGATCCCTTAAGCGCGGAGCGAGCGTAGCGAGCGAAGCCCACACAAGCGACTGTTAATTTCAAACCCGCAGTATCGCACAAGTGTGCATGGATAATTTCGGTTCGGACGAGCTGGGCTAGCTCCGCTCCTAGGGCGTTGCGAACCCCCGCATGTAGCCCTAGGTCGCCTGTTTCTGTATTCTTTGTACATGTACCTGCATCCGTTTCGTCCTAGCATATCTGCATCCTTTTTTTGGGCTATGCAAAATTTCAAATAAGGTATGGGTTTTGTGGTAAGCACTTATTTTGAGATGGAAATATTCTCTCCTCACTCCTGTTGGCACCCTTTCAGATGACCAAAAACACTACAATTCAAATGTCTTCGTAGTTACCTTTGATTTGGTATACCACGTGCCATTCCTTAAAAAGAATACCTGCGCTTCGAGCGTGTCAAACGGCACGGATAGGAGGTGCATGCTAGCAACTGCACGTCCGAAAAGTAGATATGCCATCGAAACGGTAACAAGGCATATAAATGCAAGAGATGTTGACGTGCCCATGCCCTTAGAGGGGGCAAGGCAATTAACAAGTTGTACTGTTGTACTGATAGATATATATGTATATACATAGGGTAGGTTAGGTTATAGGGGCTGCTCCGACATACGGAGCACAGATAGACCTTCACTGTGTCAGTTGTGATACCGCAAAAATATACTTAACAGCGAAAATCCGCGAACCATCCGGAGCGAACAATGAATCAGACCAGCACTCACCTCCTTAAGGTCGTCCAGATCGGTGAAGTAATAAGACCCAAGGGTGGATTTCCTACTACCGGCAAGAGCAGGGCAGGTGAAGAGCAAATGAAATGAGAACTACTCCTCATCCTCACACCTTCTAGAGTAATCATTGTACGGTAGTCGAAGTCGCTTGGCATGCTCTCCAATGAGGCAATGACCAGTGATAACCCCCATAACCAGCGAAAGCAACCTCGAAGAGCGACTAGGATTCAGTCTAGGCCATATTTGCTTGCCTACGCGACATGTGTTACCAGTACTCCACCTGATGTTAGCCCTCGCCGCCGCAGCAGCCTTAAAGGCCAATTTGCAAATTGCCAGAGGCATGCCAACGTTTCGAAAACTAATACTGATCTCGCTAGTACTACCTTCGCGGTCCAGTTCATCAGCCCTACAGTTGCCGTCAAAGCCACTGTGGCCCGGAATCCAACAAAGAGTAATGTTGAGAGAATTTTCCAGCAGTAGGATCAAGGCACGACATTCAGCAAATGTCTTCGAGTAAGTCGCAGTAGAATACAGCAGTTTAATTACCGATTGACTATCAGTGTAAATTATTACGTCAATAGCCGAAATTATACAATATTACGCCCTAGCCATGACATAGCTTCGTAGATAGCCGTGACCTCCGCTTGGAAAACACTACAGTGATCCGGGAGGCGGAACGACAGTCTGATATTCAACTTCTCCGAATAAACACCAGCCCCTACAACCCCATCACTTTTGGAGCCTTCAGTATAGATGCTTATGTCATCAGATTCTAGAGCGGTGCAATCCGCCCACTTCTCAAACTCAAGTTTCGACACGGTATAGTCCGTGGTTTCAGGGACGTCCAAGCTATTCAGAATGGCCGAATGCCCGGTGGTGGATATGGTCCAGCGACTTGTTTCACGAAGGCGAATGGCCACAGCAGTAGCAAGCTGTTTGGCAAGAATGTCCAAAGGAGTCAGGTTCAGCAGAGCTTCAAGGGTTGCGGTGGGTGTTGATTTTAGATCTCCCGTGATGGCGACACAAGCCAGCCTTTGAACTTTCTACAACAAGCCTTTCTAAGATGCCATTCTAAGCGCCGTCCACCAGGCCACTATTTCATACATAAGAATGGGACGCACGATAGAGCCACAAAATCACCCTCGGCTGCAGTCCCCATTTCCGACCTATCGTCGTTTTACATGAGTACAATGCAACAGCGGCTTTTTGAACTATACCGATACCAAGAAAGTGCTGCATCACTAAGCCAAGGCTCAGGTTCATATGTACTTGCGTTTTCGCAATGTCAAAATAGCACCAAATAAAATTCGAATCACTTCTGTACCCACCATAGAACATACGGAACATGGAATGAACAGTCAGCCTACTCAGTTGGCGCTTCGGTATTGACATAACGTGAATTCTGGACAATATTTAAATTTCATAATTACTAAACAGTCTACTGAGTTAGCTGACTGTCGACCACCTGCCGACTTAGTACCCAGATATTGGAGCCACTGTTTCTATGGATACATATAGGACCAGCTCATTCCATGTCTGTATGTTCTAAGGTACCCACCCTAACCGCCAGATATAGCTTCCAGTGATTCTTCTGTTTCTAAATTTAAAAGTGGGGAAAAAAGTATAGGTAAAATGCGGAGATGGAAAACGCTGTATTTTTGAAGTGTATCCAAAGCATTTTTTCTGACGATTTGAGAGAAACGTTTAACTAAATATGTCGATTTGTGCCCGGAGACTTTTCAAATGACCTACGTACTTTTCCGATTCTCGAAAATCACAGTTAAAAAGCCAATTTCTATGCAATTTTGTTAATTTGGCATGTGCAACAAGACCAATTAGAAATATGTACTTTCGATCCAACTAACATAGACACCTCAAATTTCCATCCACAAGCGTAGCATGTACATTCAAATGGAATACATTAGGCCCGCGCAGACGGTAAACTTTTTAAGAATAAAAGTGGAGTATGTCATTGCTAACTTAGTCTATCTGACTAAGCCAGCAATAAACTCCACTCAAAAATTACTCGGCTTAAAAGCCAACACCACTTGTCGACTAGTTTCGTCCACACGATTGACACGTCATACGCGCATAAAATATTTTCTTTTGGTAAACTTTTTAGTTCGCAGAAAAACTAAATAATTTAGTCAGAAAAATAGAACACACAGTGTTTTACGAGACCGCGCACACAGCGATTACTAAATAGCTTAGTTTGCTGTGTGCCGCCGTGTGTTCTATTTTTCTGACTAAACTATTTAGTTTTTCTGCAAACTAAAAAGTTTGCCGTCTGCCCGGGCTCTTACAAAGATTTTTCAGTTTGAGAATACGAATTATCTAACATTTACTAACTCTAATATGACTTTAAAAATCAACCATGCAAATAAAAAAAAACGTATTTATAAACACATTTATGCATTAAATACCTGTGATTGTTTGTTGTTGTGGAGCTGATGGTGTTGACGGCTTCCAATCTTTTCCTGTAGCAGCTTTGTATTCGGCCTTTAAGCTCAACAAAGACTTAACTTCAGCGTCAACTTTATCTTTGGCAGCTTTTTTGGATTTCAAGTCGCGCACAATTTCACCTTGAGCTTTAATCTTCAAGTCAAGTGCTTGTGGGTCACAATTCCCTGCAGCCGGCGATGGAGGAACTACTTCTGGTTTCCAGTCCTGTCCAGTGACAGTCTTATAGTCTGCTTTGAAACTAAGCAGTGCTTTGACTTCTGAATCGAGTTTGTCTTTCGGCGCCTTTTTGGCCTTCAATTCACGAACTAAATCACCTTGTGCTCTAATTTTAGAATCTATTTCCGCTGCGCTAGCAACACTCAAAGCGTTAGAGTTTGAATTGGTTGTCGTAGCTGATTGGGCATTTGGTTTCCAATCTTGGCCAGTAATAGCCTTGTAATCGGCTTTCAAACTCAAAAGAGTTTTTACAGCAGTATCAATTTGATCTTTCGAAGCCTTCTGACTCTTAAGATTTCTTACTAGATCTCCTTGTTGATTGATTTTAGCATCAATCTCAGGTGCTAAGTTAGGTCCAGCGTTTGGCGACGGAGCGGGACCAGTTGTACTGGTTTGTGCAGGTAATGCGTCAGGCTTCCAATCTTGACCCGTTACAGTCTTATATTCAGATTTCAATGCCAATAATTTTTTTACTTCCACATCGACTTTATCCTTTGCTGCCTTTTGGGACTTCAAATCGCGAACAATTTCACCTTGCGCTTTAATCTTAGCCTCAATATCATTAGCGGGGGGTGGGGTGGATTTCGCGGGTGCGGCGCCTGGCTTCCAATCTTGACCGGTGGCTGCTTTGTAATCAGCTTTTAGTGCAAGAAGCACGTTTACTTCAGCATCAACTTTGGGCTTAGCTGCACTTTGCGACTTAAGAGTTCGAATAACTTCGCCTTGAGCTTGTATCTTAGCATTAAGTTGATTCAAGGATTGACCGGTTTCCACCTAAAATAAAAATAAAGATTCTATAAAGACACTTTCAAAATACATAAAATATTCCAGAGGAACAAGAAAATAAAAAGAAGAGGCCAGAATTCTGTGCATATGCAAAACTCTTCGAAATTATTTTTACAATACAACGTATAGATTTTTTTTTGAAAATAAACGGTTTCTGTTCGCTTTGTTTCTTTCAATGGCCGCGCGGGGTCATCTTATATTGTACGCCTCGTGGGCGCCCCCTGGAACGGCAGTGGTCGTTGACTATTACTAACCAAGTCATGCCGCCAGTAATGGAGGTGCGATAATTTTGAGGTAAACATTCCCCCTGTGGTGTGGGGCGTAAGAATAATACCACGGCCTTTCCCTTTGCCGGCCTGTCGTACAAGCCGACAAACAAAGGACAGTATGTGTATGCCAGCAACTGGGCGGGGCTGGTGGCAACCCAAGCAAAACTGAGCTTGTGCTATTTACGAGAAAACATCAAATTCCTCCTGTAGAACCTCTTTCCTAGGGGGTGTAAGACTGGCCTTCAGGGAAAGAGCGAACTTTTTGGGTGTTATACTGGATAGGAAGCTCAACTGGAGGCCCAACGTTCAGGAACGGATGAATAAAGCAACCGTAGCGCTACACTGCTGCAGGAGGGTATAGAAAAGACTTGGGGTCTGCAACCAAAAATACTCATCATCATCGTGGCGCGACAGCCCGACGTTGGGCCTAGGCCGCCTGGAAAATACTCCATTGGCTTTATGCATCGGTCCTGCGCCCGATACTGCTGTATGGGGTAGTAGTTTGGTGGAATGCCCTACGAACAGAGTCGAATCTCACATTGTTGTGAAAGGTACAAAGAGCGGCTTATTTGGCTATCAGCGGAACCCTCCGCTCAACTCCGTCCGCGGCTCTAGAGATTATGTTCAACATTTTCCCTTTGGACATTATAATCGAACAAGTCGCCGCAAACGCGGCCTTCCGCATACGGGAGGCAGGTTGCTGAGCAGAATCATACACCGGTTACGCATCAATCCCAAAAAAGATGGACATACTATCATTAACGGACTACTGCACAGCAAAAATCACGATAAGCAAAAATTATATGTGTTCAACTCCTTCCCGTATTCACTGGGAAACAGGCAGTGATGTGGCTTGGCCGCAAGGCTATAGCAGTAACAGATATCACAATTTATACTGATAGCCAGGCTGCAGTAAAATCCCTCGAATCTTATCTAGTCTCATCAAAAACCGTGACACAATGTCGATCTTACTTTACGGAGATGAGGAGACTCTATAACATTATAATATGCTGGATCCCGGGCCACAGCGACTTCGCTGGTAGGTTAGGTTAGATACAGGGGCTGCCGTGATGTTTCACAGCTTAGACCAACATTGGGTCCATTGTGGTACCACCGCTATCACCTTCACTCAAACCTACGTATCAAACCAGCCTGTGCTGGCGATGTAACGATTGAGCCGTGTGACGGTCATATCCTTAAGGTCATCCAGATCATAGAAAACCCGTGAGCCCAGAAACATTCTTCTCCTACCAGCCAAGGCCGGGCAATGACAGAGAAGATGTAGAACGGTCTCCTCCTCCTCCACATCGCCACAACTCCTACAGAAGTCGTGGTGAGGAAGATATAGTCTCCTGGCATGCTCCCCTATTGGGCAGTATTGTATCTTTGTGGAGCAAAGTAAAAGACGGTCCGTACTCTTTGAAGCCCAAAACGGAAGAGGCCGGAGGTTAGCCTCGTTTTTATTTGACATATAAATATATTCACAATTTATTCAATTCACAATGCTACATGGTTTATAATATATATTCACAAATGGCAATCTTTATAACAATCTCCGCCCTCTAAGAATTCTTCATGAACTTACGGTAAAATTATTAAGTATTATTATTATTAAAAGAAATTTAAATTCAAAATTTAGTGAAAACTCAAACAAGCTACTTCTGATATGTCAATCTGTCAACCGGTTTCCTTATCCGAGACGAACGACGTAACTCAATAGGCTCAATAGGTTTAGGCTCGTTAGGCACGTTACTAGCAACTGTTGAATTAGATATTTTGGGTGTATATGGCTCATTTTGTACGGGGAGAATTGGTTGTTCAATGGTATCAGTAGCATCATCATCGTCAAAACTTGCTGGAATCGTTTCTTCCACTCTCGATCCCACCTTCCGAATCTGGTTAATATGACGTTTCCAAACACGCCCATCATCTAATTCAACCGAATAATGGAGTTTACCCATTCGATCTATAACGCGAGCATACTTCCATTTATCAGCCGACATGTAATCCCGTACGGCAATCCGGTCGCCAATATCTAATTGACGTGTGATCTTTTCACCAAAAGTACTGGAAAGCTCGGTTTTGGGAGGGAGGACCAAATCTATACGTGATCTAATTTGTCTTCCGAACACGAGCATCGAAGGAGACTTTCCTGTAGCCGGATGAATCATCTTGCGATAAGTTAATAGGATGTTACAAAGATGTTTGTGTACATCATCTTTATGACAATCTATAGTTCGCAACTTATCTTTAATGGTCTGCACATAGCGTTCGCACTGACCATTCGTAGCTGGGTGATAGGGTGCAGATAGCTTGTGGACGACCCCATTCAACTCAAGAAACTTTTTAAAATTGCCAGAAGTAAATTGAGGTCCGTTGTCGCTTACAAAGACTGACGGTATACCATATGTACTGAAAAAGTGTCGGCATTTTTGTATGGTACATTCTGTTGTCGTGTTTGGAACAATATATACCTCTGGCCACTTAGAAAAGGCGTCCACTATAATAAGGAATTGCATTCCCATATATGGTCCTGCAAAATCTGCATGAATCCGTTGGAAAGGACCTGAAGGGCGTTCCCATACGTGTATTGGGGCTTTATGTGGATTACTTCGCGTTTGTTGACATTGACGACAATTTCGAACTAAATCTTCAATGTCTTTGTCAATATTCACCCACCAACAATAACCGCGAGCCAAGGCTTTCATTCGAGACATCCCGAAATGTGCGGAATGTAACTCTTCCAGTATCCGGTTACGTAAGGTGCTCGGAATATATACTCGAATTCCACGCAGGAGGCAAGAGTCATGCAATGTAAATTCGCTTTGTTCGATTCCAAAACGATCCTTTGCATCGACATCTCGCCCATTCGTAAGTCCCGAAATTAATATTTTCACCTCGCTATCACTATTAGTCGCCTTTCCTATTTCTTTCGCGGAAACTGGTAATGTATTTTATCTATGGCATTTAATTCAATTAAAGTTGTTTCCTCTACTTGGTGATGTATTTCAGGGGCCGGTAGGCGTGAAAATGCATCCGCATTCGCATGTTGAACAGCCGGGCGGTATTTAATCTTATAGGTAAAAGATTGTAAAAACACAGCATAGTGCTGCATTCGAAGAGCAGACATAAGTGGGAGTCCCTTCGATGGAGAAAATATTTGAGCAAGGGCTTTATTATCTGTCATTAAGGTAAATTCCGTGGCATAGACATATTGGTAAAATTTCCGAATACCAAAGATAATGGCGTAGGCTTCACGATCTATTTGTGAATATTTGCGTTGAACCGGAGACAATGTTTGAGATGCGTACTGTATAGGTCTTTCCTGTCCATCTGGATATAGATGGCTGAGGACAGCACCCACTCCATAGGGAGAAGCATCCGTTGCTAGAAGTAGGGGCAACTGAGGGTTGTAATGCACTAAAAACGAATCAGATTGCATTTCACGTTTTACCTTTTCAAACGAAATTTGACAATCTTTAGTCCACTTGAAAATGGCATGTTTCTTTAATAAATTGTTAATTGGATGAAGTGTGTCACTTAAATTCTGCAAAAACCTACCGTAGTAGTTCACTAACCCTAAGAAGGAACGCACTTCATCTTTATTAGTAGGCTGCTTCATTTGTTGAATAGCATCAATTTTCCCTTTCATTTTGTGAATTCCGTCTTTATCGATAATATACCCACAGTATTCAATTTTATCTGCTAGGAACTCGCACTTTTCAAGATTAACGCGCATATTATGTTCGCTAAGTCGGCTTAGAACTGTTTCCAAGCGCTCAAGGTGCAATTTATCTGTTGGAGCAGTAATCTTTACGTCATCAAAGAAAACTGAAACTCCGTCTATATCCTGAAGGATTTGTTCTATTTCGCGTTGCCAGATTCCGGGTGCCGATGCAATCCCATACATCAACCGGTTTGGCCTGAACAACCCCTTATGCGTACTTATAGTAAGTATTTCGCGGTCATGCTCATGGACTTCAATCTGCAAGTACGCTTTCGATAAATCAATCTTTGTAAATTTGGTACCGCCAGCCATTGAAGCGAAAAGTTCCTGAACAGTCGGAATTGGATGTTTGTCAATTAAAAGATTTGGATTCACCGTCAACTTGTAGTCAGCACAGATTCTAACTTTATTATCGCGTTTGCGTACAGGGACAATTGGTGTTGCCCAAGAACTACTGTTTACTTTTGAAATAATTCCATTAGCTTCCAACACTGCTAATTCATCCTCAACAGCTTTGCGAATAGCAAATGGAACACTTCTAGCCTTAATGTACACTGGCTTGGCGTTTTCCCTTAAGCGAATCCGGGCCGTAATATTTGTAATTTTTCCCACTGAAGAATCAAAAACATTTGCATATTTAGATTTCAAACACTCAACCGCTTCTATGGGATTCGAAATAATATCACCAGAACTTACGTTCATTATATCACGACTTGTTGATAAGAACTGATTCCAATCAATGTTAAGTTTTTTGATCCACTCTCTACCTAATAATGGGTGTCTGTTAGAGTCAACTACGTAGAGCTTGAGTTTTTTTGATTGATTGGCAAGCAATGACGATGCGACAGTAACTGTAAGAAAGCCGAGAACTTTTATATTTTGGTTGCAGTAACTAACCAATTGCAAATCCGAATTTTGCATTTCAACGTTTTTTAAATATTTGTTTCTGTCACTGAGACTCATTATTGCAACCGGTGAGCCGCTATCGAGTTCGAATTCAACCAACTTGTTATTTACATAAACTTCTATTAAAATTTTGTCGCGATCCGAGTTGAGATGATTGACTAAAACGTTACTGAATGTTATGCTACACACTTCTTCAGTTTCAGAAATAGTAGTATCAATGAAATTTGTATGATTTTTCTTTTCAGATTTATCAATTTTTTGATCTTTCTTAAGTGATAAGCAAACTTTTCGCAAATGGCCTACTTTTTTGCAATGAGAACAGGTATATTTAGAGTATTTACAAGTGTTCGCAAGATGTGAATCACTCCCGCAACGATAGCACTTTTGTTTACTAATTTGTGATTGTTTTTTTGTACTTAACTTTGGTTTTCGATTATGATCGACTTGATGGATGTTTCCGACAGGTTTGTTCTGAATTTCGGCTCCTCCACGTTCCGATAACTCCATTGATGACGCCTTTTTGACTGCCTTCTGAAGTGTAAGGTCTTCCATTTCTAGTAAACGATTTAAAATTTTGACGTTTCGCACTCCGAAAACAAACTGATTTCTCAGCGCTGTGTCCAAATATGGGCCGAAATTGCAATTAATGGCAAGTTTTCGAAGAGCGACAATGAAATCACCAGTAGTTTCTCCTTCTTGCTGTTTGCGCACATGGAATCTATAGTTTTCGACTATTTCCAAAGGCTTGGGGTCGAAATGGGTTTGCAGCAACTGTACCAACTCACTATATGACTTTGAACTGGGCCCATCCTCGTCGCCAACTATTGTATCTTTGTGGAGCAAAGTAAAAGACGGTCCGTACTCTTTGAAGCCCAAAACGGAAGAGGCCGGAGGTTAGCCTCGTTTTTATTTGACATATAAATATATTCACAATTTATTCAATTCACAATGCTACATGGTTTATAATATATATTCACAAATGGCAATCTTTATAACAGGCAGTACCCTGTGATAACTCCTACTACCCTGCCAATGTGCTCCCTGTTCAACGACAGCAGTGTGACAGAACGGCGGGGATCAATTTTCGGCCAAATCATCCTTGTCGTTTGGCACGTATTGCCGCAGAGCCATCTAACATTAGTCTTATCCACGGCAGCGGTCTTAATCGCCAATTTGCACAGGGTAAATGGCACCCTTATGTCTTTGCGGCTTTTATCAACCGCTTCAGTTGTCCCCTCTCGGGCCAACTCATCTGCCTTGCAGTTACTCGCAAAGCCACTGTGGCTCGGAATCCAACAGAGGGTAATATTGAAGAAGCGAGCCATCTCTGCGAGTACTAGGCGACAGTTCTCGATAGTTTTAGATGTCGTCAAAACGGATTCAAGTGAGCGAATCCGTGTAAATAATAATGTCCGTAGGTAATAGTAATGACGTGACTGCCTAGTCAGGACAGAGCTTCCGAGATAGCCGAAACCTCCGCTTGTAGGATACTGCAAAAGTCCGGGAGACCGAGTGATAGGTTAATCCCCAGTCCCTCCGAGTATATGCCTATCCCGACCCCGTCGTTGGTCTTAGAGCCATCTGTATAGATGGCCATGGGTTCGGTAGTGGAGGCCGCGTCTCCCAACCATTGACTCCTCGATGGAATGAGACTAGTGTAGTCCTTGCCAAATTGGTATTTGGGAGAAATGTAGTCCGTCTCCCTTAGGAGATTTAGATTTTCAAGTACAGTGGAGTGTCCCACACTCAGCGCACGCCACTGGCCCGCCTCACGAAGGCGTAGAGCCGTGTTTGCCGCCAGTTGTTCGCCAATTATATCCAACGGGAGTAAGCTGAGTATCATATCTAATCCGGCTGATGGAGTGGTTGTAAAAGTCCCCGTCGTGGCCAGCGCAACCAGCCTTTGTAACTGCAGGGCTGACGAGCTGGCCCGGAATAACATAACCGGTACAACTCTTCAGATTTGTCGGGGTCTCGCCATGTAAACCTGCAGCTGTAAAAAGAGACTAACTACAATAGCGATAGACAAGACTAACTCGAGATAGCTAAGTGGTAGCACCAGCCACAATGCAAAATTATTATGGCCATCATTGAACATAGACTGTACTTCTAAACTGCTGTCTATGTCACCATGTTAGGCTCGTGGTAGGAACTATTGCTGGTCACTGTGTCATCGGGAAACACACGAGAAGGGTCCGGCTTCCACGCCATGACTTTGGAAGGAGCTGCGGAGGCGTGGATGAAGAGGAAAGTATCTTTCATCTGTTCTGCTCCTGCCCGGCACTGGCTTTTAGAAGAAGGTCAACTCTTGGGGAATATGACTATGCTGATCTAGAATTAACAAGCGATGGGCCTCTTATTTTGAAGAGCTTCTAAACCGACCATCTAACATCCCCACACAGGAAGCTCTCGACGATATTGTTGATCTAGGCCCACCCATTCAACCCCCGACAGTAGAGGAAGTTGATCTCGCCTCGCGGTCACTAAAACGAAATAAAGCGCCGGGCGCTGACGAGATTCCAGCTGAACTGCTAAAATTCGGTGGAACGAGTCTAGTTGATGCCATACATCAATTACTCCTGCGAGTATGGGAGAACGAGGAGATTCCAGACGATTGGCGCAGAAGCATCATCTGTCCAATTCATAAAAAGGGAGATAAACTGCGGTGTGAGAATTACAGGGGCATCTCACTAGTTTGTACGTCCTATAAAATTTTGATGAAAATTCTGGAAAATAGAATAAAACCGTACGCAGAACGAGTCATTGGCGAATATCAAAGCGGTTTCAGACCTGGTCACTCCACAACCGATCAGCTCTTCTCAGTCAAACTGATACTCCAGAGGTACTGGGAATACAACGTAAACGTATACCAAATCTTTGTCGACTTCAAGCAGGCATACGACAGTATCGATCGTGGAGTACTGTACAACATCATGCTGCAATTTGGTATACCGGCAAAATTAGTGCGACTGACAAAGATGACGATGATCAACTCCGTCGCACAAGTCAGGATCCAGAATAGACTTACTGATCTATTTGAAACACGCACTGGTTTGAAACAGGGCGATGGACTGGCACCGACGCTCTTCAACCTAGCACTGGAATACGTTATTCGGGCCATGAATATGGACAACAGCAAGACGCTACTCATCAAGTCGACACAATTAGCAGCGTACGCCGACGACATCAACATCATGTCCCGAAGATTGGCTGACGCAGAAGAACTTCTGCATACGCTCGATACCGCTGCAAAGGAAGTTGGATTACGTATTAACGAGGGTAAAACTAAAATAATGATGCAATCGGTGACAAGGACACCTGCACAACCAAGCATCAATGTGGGGGACCTCAACATCGAGTTCGTGAACAACTTCATTTACCTGGGTTGCAACTTGTCAAGGGACGCCAACGAAACTGACGAAATCAAGCGACGGATACAGTTAGCTAATAAGACTTTTTTCTCCGTTCTCCCCATAATGAAATCGAAGCATGTGCACAGAAACACGAAGCTCCGCGTGTTCAAAACCATTATACGACCAGTGCTCTATGGCTGCGAAGCATGGACTCTAACTCAAGCCTCCGAAAACATGCTAGACACTTTTGAACGTAAGGTTCTACGGCGAATTTTCGGGGCTGTTTGCGATTGAGATGGATGGCGCATCCGGTACAACCATGAGTTGTATGAGCTGTACGATGAGCTGCTAGTCTCGAAAATCGTCAAACTACAACGACTTCAATGGGCAGGGCATGTACAAAGAATGGACGATGATCGCATGCCTAAGAGAGTAATGAATGCAGAACGAGTCGACGGAGCGAGACTGCGAGGACGACCGAGATCTCGTTGGGAGAGCTCAGTAGGTGTGGACGCCGCGCAGCTGCTGGGCTCCCAAAATTGGAGGACGCGGTCACGTGACCGAGATAATTGGAGGACAATGATCCAGGCGGCCAAGGCCCGACGTCGGGCTGTCGCGCCACGATGATGATGATGATCTAGAAGACTTAGCTAATGCGTATGTGAGTCAGCTCCTGCGTCTTGCTATTAGCTCTGGATGGTTCGACTTTGGTTGACGGAAGGAATTATTCAATTCCAGGCTAATACTTGGGACCTGCATCTGGTCTAAGTGTGCTGTATAATATACGGCAGCCCTTTACGGTATATTCCTTTTTCACGGGGCGACGCATCGTGGTTCGCGCCTTGGCTAATAGTGGGTTTAACGCTGTGGGAAATAGAGCGAGCAAAACGAGCTTTCTAGGGGATATACTGAGGGTTTCAACCCTTTAAGCCCACGCATAGAGAGTGAGAAATCCACTCAAATTAAAACCCACTATTAGTCAAAGACGCGAGCCACTGTGCTTCGCCCGGTCAAGTAGAAATGTTCCCTCTTTACTACCTACCTACATACCTATCCTGCGCAACTCTGCTCTGTACAACAAAAAACAACGCAGCTTATGTGAAAATATGTGAGGGAAAATATCATTTATTGCCATACAAGATGTGCTAGTTTCAAAAGACATTTTTTATTTTCTCCGTCCATTTAAAACAAATTATAGCAAAGGCGCTCTCTCGGGACAAAACTAAGACGTGTACAAAAAATCAGCTCTGGAAGTGCTCTGCATGAAACTGTAGCCCTGTCAAAGAACGACACAAGCAAGGAAAATTGAAAAAATGGCGATTTTCAAACTGCTCTATCTCGGGTGTTATTTATCGACTTGATTTTTGAAAAACATACTCAGGGGACCGACTAGAATATTCCTACCAAATTTTAACCTTTAAGGCCAAGTCTAGAAGCTACTGCGTCCCTAGATAATCAAAGACACTATAAATAATGAAAAATAATCCCAGTCTACTGTAGTTAAGTTCTACTAACTGATCTATGATCCGTATGTCACAATTTCTTTTTTTATGTGCCACAGTATTTAGTCCTCAAGCTGATAAACTAGAAACACTTCCTATCTCCGTGGAAACAACTATTCATATTATACTAGCAATGAGTCGTTCGTTATCTATTTATTTATATCCTCATGCTATACCGAAAAATACATTACATACCGAAAAATAATATTACTAAATTCTCGAAAATGTTAATTGCCTTGACCCCTCCAGGGGCATGGGCGCGTCAACATCTCTAACATTTATATGCCTTGTTGACGTTTCGATAGCATATTTACTTTTCGGAAGTGCAGTTGCTACCATGCACCTCCTATCCGCGTCGTCTTTGTACTGACAATCTCGGAGCACTGTGAGAGTTCTTTTAGTACTCACAGGCAGTTTTTGGTCGCGCCGAGATTTGAACTCCGACCTCTAGATTAGTATCGTAGAGCGGTGACCGAACGACCACGGCCACCGAGCGCGACATAGTTTCTTTGTAAGTGAACGTTTGAATGCAATTTCGAATTATTATTTAACCCTCGTCGAGCGGCAGATTTTTTCACCTTTAACAGACGGCATAGGTACACCTGTACCTTGATGCATTTTGTATGAAAATTCGCACTATTGAAGTAATTTTGTGTGAAAAACAGGTAGCGTATGGTATCTGCATATTGTTAGGGACCTGTTTTGCGGATCTGACCTTTATCTTTATTATTATTATGTAAAAAACGACAAATTTTCGGGTTTGAAGGAATGGCGAGCAGATTTGTATAGCCCTAATTATTGTAATAAGGTAATAAAAGTAGGTTGGTATAGCCCTCATTAGGGTTCAGAATTAAAAATGGACATGATTCTAAGAAAAAAGGGATAATGCAAGAATGACTAAAAGTAAGAGGTATATATAAAAGGCATATCAGGAGGAAAATCAGTATTGTGTGCGTTTTTGTACAACGTAAATTGATAAAGTACATATTATCCAATTATGAGTGACTGTGAAGCTGGACCTAGCAACCTCCTTAATGCAAGGAAACGAAATTGTAGGTTAGTATCTTTGCGTGAAGATCTGGTATTTCGAAAGGCTATATTTTGTCCCTATGTATATCCAATTTTATTTTACAGGATTACGTCCGAAGAAATTAGACGAATTTTCGACGAATCGGATTTTGAAGATGAGGACGAACTGTATGCTTCCGAAGCCCATGTGCCAGTTGATGAACATTCCGACATAGAACAAGACTTCCTCATCGAGCAGGAAGAGGAATTTGACTCAGAAGAAAGTGAAGAGGATGAACCCGTTCCTCGCAGTGTCGGTGACATTTGGGTCGCTAAGGATGGTACTGAATGGCATAGTGTACCATTACAGAGATCCAAGACCATACCACGTAACATCCTACGACAAAGAGGTGGGCCTGAAGCAATCAGCAAACTGTACACACCGAAAGAGGTGTTTAAGTCAATTATGACACCAGAAATATTGAACATAATACTCCGAGAATCAAATTGGAAGGGCAAGCGAGTTTTCGAAGGTTCCAACAACAAACTGGTTGAAATGTTTCCCGATTCTTCGAAGCGCCCACCACAAAAAATATTCGAGCCATTCACGGAAGCGGAACTTGACGCATTTTTGGGAATCCTGATTGCTGCTGGCGTCTACAAGTATAAATCTTAACGATTTGTGGAAGCTTGACGGTTTACCCCTAATACGTGCAGCCATGTCTCGTGATCGGTTCAAGATGATGCTTAGATTCATCCGATTTGACAAGGAAAATACGCGTGTCGAACGAATGCAATTGGATAAAGCTGCGCCAATCCGGGATATTTGGACCATGCTCAACAGCAATTTAAAGCGGGTCTACCAGCCACATAACTGTATTACCGTTGATGAACAGTTATTCCCATTCAGGAGGCACACGAAGTTCACACAGTATATACCAGCAAAGCCGGCAAAGTATGGTATCAAGATTTTCTGGGCTTGTATTGTAACTCGTCGAACAGCTACCCGTTACAAGGTCAACTTTACACTGGAAAACCGATAGACGGCCCTCGACAAGCTAATGTTGGCGAACGAACGGTATTGGATCTCGTTAGTGACTATAAAGGCTCTGGAAGAAATGTTGTTACTGACAATTTTTTCACAAGTTTAGCGTTAGGGAAGATACTTAACTCCTAGAACATGGTATTGGTTGGTACAGTAAGAAAAAACAAACGATTCCTGCCAAGCAACATGCATCCCGGAAAAGAAAGAGCTATCAACTCGACGAATTTTGCTTACAACGCTGATGCAACAATTTGTTCGTCTGTGCCGAAGAAGAACAAATCAGTCGTGCTCCTATCAACAATGCATCAGACGGGAGAAGTCGAAGATACACAGGCAGCAAAACCGGAGATTATCACATATTGTATTATGACAAAACCAAAGGAGGAGTCAACGTTATGGACAAAATGCTGGGAGAATACAGTGTCAAGCGACGAACTCTGCGTTGGCCGCTGGCATTTTTCTATAATATGGTTGATGTCACTGGATTGGCATCTTACATCATATACAGGGAGTACAACCCATTGACCAGGACAAAGGATCAACGTAGAAAATTTTTGAAAGATCTTTCCAAGCAGCTATGCATGCCTGAAGTTGAAAGACGAAGCACTACTCGAATGATCGTTAGAAACTATTTCCTTCGAGGGGCAATTGAAATGGTGCTTGAGCGTAGTTAACCCTGTCGTTGGTAGTTGTCATATTTGCCGAGATCTGAATCGGAAACAACGAAAGACCAGAAAGTCTTGTGTGGTTTGCGTGAAACCCGTTTGCAACGAACATTCTGAATCAAAAACAATGTGCATTAATTGTGAAGAACTCAGCTAAATCAATAATAATACATATCTTTTATACTATTATATCACTATTTTTTACAAACAATAAATACTTTATAACTAAATATGTCATTTCTTATCTTTTCTTCCATGATCTACACACAAAATTTGTGAAGGTACATCCGTACCTATGCCGCCTGTTAAGGGTGTAGAAACAACCCGACCCTATATTTTGAAGAGGGGTGGAGATATTTTTTTGAAATTTGGCATACATACAATAGAGCAAAAGTGTAGAGAATACAAAAAGTTTTGGCTCTTTAGTCCCTCTAGGGACAAAGTTGTTGCAATTTAAAAACGCAAAAGGTACACCTGTACCTCTGCCGCTCGACGAAGGTTAAGATACATACAATTTGATCAATCCGACCATCAATAATTAGCACGTGCTCACTTTGGTTAATTCATATTTTCACGTTTTTTGAATGAGAAATTTTATCAAATCAATGGAAATGTCACAATTGAAGTCTTAAACAAGTCACCTTATCCCGGTAATTCAGAGCACCTTAATTTATCAGCAGTAACTACCTAATTCCGTAAATATTACCTTTCTAGTCTTTTGAAGACTTTTCTTTCGAAAAAATATATATCTAAAAACCAATAATACGTCGAAACGTCCACGTCGATAGCTATCCGACTAGCTAACTAAAATTACTCGCTGAAGATTCTCACCAACAATCTCTAGTGAAACATGTGGCACTTTCACTTTCCGTCTTAAGGAAAGCAAGCACAGCACACACGCGATATACCATTTCGATTTTCTGTGATCTCTAGTTCCCTAGAGAGGCCAACTAGATAGTCGTGCTTTTTTGTAACCAGAACAGTCGGCATACACACATTACAGTAGCAACATTGTCAACGATAGTACTGGATGGAGAGCTGAAGCAAGAAACTTGTTCTGCAGGCAAGCAAAAGTATTAACAAATCAGCTTGAAATATTGAGAATTCGGTGTAGACAATGCGGTTTGCTTAAGGCGGCTATTACACTATAAAAGTTCTTTTACAAATATCTTTGACGCACGGTATTTTAAAAGAACTTTTATGAATGATATTAGCCGCGTAAGGGGGAAGGTGTGCAAACTTATAAGAAAAGTACTTGAAACAAGCAACGTTCATGTCGCAAATCTTTTCTTGGGCGGCTATTACACTATGAAAGTTCTTTGAAAATATCTTTTATAAAAGATATTTGTAAAAGAACTTTCATAGTGTAATAGCCGCCTAAGTAAGAGTTAAGGCAGATCATACAGTTTACTTAGTATGAATAAAATGCCGATTTTGTATAATTATGTGGAATAAGGCCCAAACCAGATTGAACGCAGAATGCAGCAGCAGTGGCAGAAGCAACAACAACAGGTGGATCTGTCATCGCCGGTGTGTCATCGCGACAGATCTATCTGTTGTAGTTGTTGCTGCTGCCGCTGCTGCTGCATTCTGCGTTCAATCTGGTTAGGGCCTAACAAAAAAATAAAAAATAAATGATAATGCTGTCCAAATAAGATTTGTTAGATTAAATTGGGTTCACACTAGGGCCAGATCAGTGAGCTGGTCAGATTCACTTGATCTGAAACTTCAGATATACAGAAAAATTTTAATTCATCGAACCTCGATTTCCGAGATCGAGTTGATCTCACGCCAAGTGTGAATCCACACTTAAACTTTCACTGCGGATATATTTTATATTTCTCATTTGACATTTGAGTTAAGAGTTTGAAGGCTGAGTAACCCAAGAAACACTTTTAACCAAGGAAATACTCTATTTTCCCCTTAATTCCCGTTTCAATAGCTCTCTCTGCATGATTCTTTGCTACTTATTCTGTTCTGTACTGTTCTGGTTCCAAAAAATCGCGTCTATTATAATTTTTAATTTCACAATGGCTTTTCTAAAACGCAAGCGCTTAGTACAGCGCATCACAAATGCTGAGCAGCAAATTGTGATTAATTTGTGTTTTAGAGACGAGCGGTCTCTTGTTTGTGTGGGCTCTGCTTGATATGTTATTTAAGAAGAATGAATGAATGAAAAAATATAAATGAATGGAAATCTTCGCTAATTACTTTTACAACCTTCAAAGAGGTAAATTTACACTTAAAACAGGACAAACGGAAAAGCCACAATAACAAATTAGCTGGTAGATATCGAAAAACGCGAATGAAGCATTCCGGATAACTTCTTCGCTAATGATACCAATCGCAGCCCATTTTTTGAGAATGGTGGTTTTCCTTTTTATACCCTAGACTTATAGTATAGCTATAGAGTATATTGTTATTGTTTTTGTCACGACGAAAATATGTAACACCTTAAAGGAAGCTCCGGAGGTATAGCAATGTATAATATAAATGATCAGGATCACCTCCTGATTCGATTTAGCCATGTCTGCCTGTCTGGCTGTCCGTCTGTCTGTCCGTTCGCACGATAACTTTCGATAGAATGAAGCTAGAGCCTTGAAATTTTGGCCAGATGTTGGCAGTATGATATAGTTGGTTGGTATTGAAAATGGGTATGATCAGGCCAAGAGAACGGCTACCTCCCCTACATATTAAAATACTTAAATGTATCTATAACTCCCGATTAAATAAACATGAAAAGCTCTAGTTTTGGTAGATTGCTCGTGAGGATAATCTTATACTCCCCTGGAAAAATAAAATCGATCAGTTGAAAACTAACGGTAATTTTCTTACAAAGAGCCCCGTACAACCCTACTTTTCAGGTTTTTTGTCTATAACTCTTGAACCAATTGACGAAGACACCTGATTTTTGGCATGTAACCCTGTGGTGAGAAGTTGCTTGAGTTTTAGTAAGTTGGCCATAATCAGATCAAAGGAACGCCTACCTCCCCTACAAATTTCAAAGAATTAAATATTCGTTTAATTACGATAACTTTCGACAGAATGACACTAGCAAGTTGAAAATTTGGTAGAATATTGCTAGTAAGATCTACTTGGTATTGAAAATGGGCAAGATCCGACCTAAGGAACTCCTACCTCCCCTACAAATGAAACTTCAAATAAGCGATAACTTTCGATAAAATGAAGCTGATGACTTGAAATTTTGGTAAAATGTTTGTACTGGGATCTAGTTGGTTGTTATTAAAAATGCGCAAGATTCGACAAGTGAGACATCAAAGAAGCAATAACTTTAGATAGAATGAAGCTAGCGACTTGAAAAATTCGACAAATATTTGTAGAATGGGATAGTTAATTGATTTTGAGAATTGTCAACATCCTCCTGAATGAATGCCAACCTCCCTTATAAACTGGTGTTCAGGATCGATCCACGCCCTGAGAATGGAAACATTAGTAGCCACGAAATGCGTTGACACAATAACCATATTAATATGTATGCACAACCGATTCACTGTACGGCATCGAGCTCATCAGCCTAGCGGGTAGTGCGTAGGCTCCACGCCCAGGAGTTACCGAGATCAAATCCTCGCGGCAAACACTATCTTTTTTATATTTAATTAAATTGTATTATTAGCTTAACATCATTTATAATGTAGATTTGAACTGCACAATTAGTTCATTGAACCCTTCTGTACATTACGACGTCACGAATGGACCGCTTGTCGTTAAAATTAACTTGTTTGCCGTTGTTAAAAGTTCGAGTAGTGCGGTCAGAGTTTTATTTCGCTTGGAAATTGTTAATATCGTGACAACTGGTCATATTGGAAACTCACTTTGAAACTCACTTTTAATGCAAATGGTCGTTGCCAATTGGTACTTTTGGTATCACCACTAGGTCTGTAAGTCTAGGGTATATACGCTTCGGACTCCTGGTTCTAAATAATTATTATATCCACAGACATGTGACTTAGACTGAGTTTATGCCCGAGCGAATCGCGTCGCGCAACGCGACTGGTGGTCGCTTGAAGTCGCTGCTAGCGATTTTTCTCTGCCAGCTGTTTAATGTGTATTAAGGTGCTATTACAATTGGGGCGACCGGCAGCGCAGTGTGTTGAGACATCAGTCTCATGTTTGACTACCGGCGTTTCGGGTTCGAATCCCGTCCACGACGACGTTCGTGGCCATTAGTGATGGGCATAATGACTCTTTTCACTGTGCCAGCACATAAGCTCTGACTCTTTCCAATGAGTCGTTCAAAAAGAGTCATGCAAAGAGTCTGAAACTCGGTTAATAACACGTTCAATAAAAGTCGTAGATGGGCGACCCCAAATTTTTTTTCTCTTTTTTAACACCAGATTCGGAGTTGGCGACCCCTCAAATGCCCTTTAGTTCGAGCCAGCCCGATCGGACCACTATTTCCCATCAAAGCGAGGCTGCCAGTCTGGGATGGGCGACCCCAATTTTTTTTTTCTTTTTTAACCCCAGATTCGGAGTTAGCGACCCCCCAATACCCTTTAGTTCGAGCCAGCCCGATCGGACCACTATTTCCCATGAAAACGGGGCTGCCAATCTGGGGCGGGCTCTTTTGACTCTTTTTGAACGAATCTTTTTGTGCAAGTCGATTTTGTGTCGCTCTTTTTGAACGTGGGCTGAGGAGCATCCAAATAGTGGGGATGGATGCTCCTCAGCCCGGATGGGGGTTCTTAAGGGGGGTCACAATGGTGTCAAAAATGCGAAATTCCTTACATTTTAAAAGTTATGGCCACAAAACAGTTTATTTAAAACTAGGATATAAAAGGAGTGATTTATGGGATAAACTGAATCGTGGTCGTGTGAACTGTCCACAACTAAAGGCAGTTCATTTTCCAGTCCACGCTCGATACAAGCGTTACAAGCGTAAGATCGAAAGCGTGCCACGCTGTCGTGTATTTGCCCCGTCAGAACGCTGGTTTACACTGTAGCTGTAGTGGAAGTGGAAGCAATGGGTTTTTGGTTTCATCTAAGACCCGCCATAGGCGGTGCGATCCATGGTCAGATCGATCTGACGATGGATCGCCACAAAATATCGGACGATCGAAATTATATGGAACTGGCAAAAAAAATCGTCAACGATAGTCACATACTACTACTTTGCCTTAACCCCTAGCGGGGCATAGCGCGTCAACTACTCCTGCGCGCCATCGTACTCTGTTCTGGGCAATGGGGCGCAACTCCCCAAAAGACTTACCCAGTACCTGACACTCCTTTGCCACAGATCGACGCCATGTGATTCGAGGACCCCCTCTTGGTCGGCCTTGGTTGGAAATGGGGTTCCATTTCATGGCATGCATAGCAATGCAGTTATCACTCTTCCGCAATGTGTGACCTATCCACTGCCATTTTCGCCTGCGTATCAATTCGTCGATTGGCATCTGACCCGTACGCCGACTTAGCTCTTCATTTGATATTGTCTCGGGCCAGAAAATTCTTAAAATCCGACGAAGACATGAGTTGACGAAAACTTGCAGCTTTCTGGTAACTCCTACGGAAACTTTCCATGTACTGCTCCCATACAAAAGCACTGATAGTACCAGGGAGCGAAACAGGCCCAGCTGGTTTTAATGCTGAGATAACTGCCCTGCCAGATTTTGGACAGCATGCCGTATGCGCGTTTAGCCTGGTTGATACGACGAGCGATGTCCTGTTCCGTACCACCATTTTCGGCAACAATGCTACCCAGGTAGACGAAGTTGTCCACCTTCTCCACAGGCTGTCCATTAATATTGATGGCAATAGGTGTCGGATTTCTTTTTCGCAACGGCGGGCTAAGAACCTTGGTCTTGTTGGTATTAATCTTTAGCCCAACCTTGCTTGCCTCCCTCTCGAGATCTAACGCCATTGCGGACAGATCCATGATTTTATGGGAGAGTAGGCATATGTCGTCAGCGTAGTCAAGATGTTGTAGATAAGATGTCAAAGTCCATTGAATTCCTCTGTCGAGTCCGGATAGGGCTGCATGCAACACATCGCCGATCACAATGAGGAATAGGATCGGTGAGAGGATGCACCCCTGCCGAACTCCAGTGCGAATCTCAAAGTCCCCCGACACCTTACCTTTATGCAGAACGCGACATTTCGCGCCGTCATAGGTTGCCTTAATAATAGCCACAAGCTTCTCAGGGATGCCTCTCCTGCGCAAGGCCGCTCATATAGAATCCCGGTTCACACTATCGAAAGCCTTTTCGAAATCGATGAAAAGCAAGTGAAGCGGAGAATCGTATTCAGCGCATTGCTCGATGATGATTCGCAAGGTGTTAATGTGATCGACACAGGAGAATCCGGATCGAAAGCCAGCCTGCTCTTCATCAATTGTGCTTTCTAAGTGGGCCTTTAGTCTTTCCAGGACGATTTTAGCTATTATCTTGGCAACGGCAGGAAGCACACAAATGCCCCTCCAATTATTACAGTCTGTGAGGCTACCCTTCTTTGGAAGTTTGATGATCAAACCTTCCTTCCACTCAGTGGGAAAGGTCTCTGTATTCCACGCTTTATCAACAAGTGGGTGCAGCAAATCGGCAGTTACGCTTGGCGCTGCTTGATAAAGTTCGGCAGGGATGCCGTCAAGTCCGGCGGCCTTTCCTCGTTTTAGTGCAATAATTGCAGTGACTATTTCCTCTTTAGTCGGGGCAGTGGACCGTATACGCACATTTTGATGGTTAGCTAAATTATCTATATGAGGGGGAACTTCACCAGAGGTTACACGGTTCAAGACCGCGGCGAAGTGTTCTTTCCATCGCCTCATTTGATCTTCTTCCAAGATAAGTAGCTTTCCATCACTATCTTTCACCGGATGTTGGCAGGAGTTACGACCACCTGTAAACTCCTTGATGACACCGTATACGGCGTTTAAGTTGTTACTTCTAGCGGCTTCTTCTGCTGACGCTAAAAGAGAATTGGCATAAACTCTTTTATCGCGTCGCACACTACGCTGAACTTCTCGAGCTTTCTGACGGTAAAGGAGTTCGATGCTGCTTCGATTGTCGTCTGCTGCTGCAGCCAAACGAACTTTCAGCTCCTTTCTTTCAACAATCCGCTGCCATGAAGTGTCGGACATCCAGGGCTTATTCCGGCAATCCGGGTTTGGGCCAAGGATGGTATTTGCGCTATCAATGTACGCATTTTTTATGGCATCCCAGTTTTCGTTTATGTCACTATCTGGGTGACTAGTTATCTCAGCCGCTTTTTGCACAAGATGGTCATTATATTGTTGTAAGACAGCTGGATTTTTTAGTCGAGCGGTGTTGAATTTGCGGGGCCTGGATCTTTCGTCGCTGGGGCGGCGCACGGCTGCAATACGCAATCGAACATTAGCGATCATAAGATAATGGTCTCTTCCCATCCCAATATCGGCACCCTTCTTGTTTCGCACGTCCAGGAGGCAACTCTTGAATCTTCCACTAGTGGCAAAGTGGTCGATCTGATTTTGTGTTCTGCGCCGATCAACAGAGGACCAACTGATTTTGTGGTGGTCTTTATGCTCAAACATAGTACCACCGATGAAGAGACTGTGAAAGTTGCAGAACTCTACAAATCTTTCACCGTTGTCATTACGATCACCAAGACCGTGTCTCCCCATCACATGTCTGAGCCCATAGTTATCAGCGCCAACTTTCGCATTCAAATCACCCATAACCATTATAATGTAACCTTTAGGTATTCTGCTCTGAACGGCGTTTAGTTCTTCGTAGAAGGAGTCTTTTGCCAAGACATTGTCGGGTTCAGTAGGGGCATAACATTGTATTATTGAGATGTTCCTCATTTTGGTCCGGAACCTGGCGGTCAAGACCCTGTCAGAGACCGGTTCCCAGGATAAGAGACAGTTTCGCGCGGCTCTGGTTAAAAGGAGCCCCACACCTGACTCACGACGACTACCGGTAGCTTTACCGGAGTACAACATTACAGTGCTGCCCGTTGGTGAGATGAATTCTCCGCTGTCCCACCATCTTATCTCACTAACTCCTAAGATATTTAATTTGTACCTCAGAAATTCACTCTCTAATTGAAGAAATCGTGCGTTCTGGGGACCTTCTGATCCATTGTCCAGGAGAGTACGCACATTCCAGAATCCAATCTTTGTCATTGTACGATAGCTAAAAGTCGTAACCGTTGAGTCAGTCCTTATCCGAGGCATAGTTGACGTTTCGTTAGCATATAAAGATTTCGGATAGTGCAAGTTGCTGGCATACACATCCTGTCCTTTGATTGTCGGTTTTAACGACAGGCCCTCAAAGGGAAAGGCCGTGGTATTTTTTTTTCACACCCCACACCACAGGGGTACCTCAACCAAATCATCGCACCGCCATCACTAGCGGCTTGACGTTGGTTGGCAATGGTCTGTGACCACTGCCGTTCCAGGGGGCGCCCACGCGGAGGACTATGGAAGAGGAGTTTTTGCCCCCCTAGTCACATACACCGTGCGATCAATCTGGCGATCACAATATCGTCAGATCGATCTGACGACGGATTGCATCGTATATGGGAGCTTGAGATGATGATACGTCATCATCATCGTAGCGCGACAGCCCGACGTCGAGCCTTGGCCGCCTGGATCATTGTCCTCCAATTATCTCGGTCACGTGACCGCGTCCTCCAATTTTGGAAGCCCAGCAGCTGCGCGGCGTCCACACCTACTAAGCTCTCCCAATGAGATCTCGGTCGTCCTCGCAGTCTCGCTCCGTCGACTCGTTCTGCATTCATTACTCTCTTAGGCATGCGATCATCGTCCATTCTTTGTACATGCCCTGCCCATTGAAGTCGTTGTATAATAGACTTGCAGCTCATCGTACAGTTCATACAACCGGATGCGCCATCCATCTCGATTGCAAACAGCCCCGAAAATTCGCCGTAGCACCTTACGTTCAAATGTATCTAGCATGACCCCTAGCTTGAGTTAGGGTCCATGCTTCGCAGCCATAGCATAGCACTGGTCGTATAATGGTTTTGTACAGGCGGAGCTTCGTGTTTCTGTGCACATGCTTCGATTTCATTATGGGGAGAACCGAGAAAAAAGTCTTATTAGTTAACTGTATTCGTCGCTTGATTTCGTCAGTTTCGTTGGCGTCCCTTGACAAGTTGCAACCCAGGTATATGCAGTTGTTCACGAACTCGATGTTGAGGTCCCCCACATTGATGCTCGATTGTACAGGTGTCCTTGTCGTCGATTGCATCATTATTTTAGTTATACCCTCGTTGATACGTAGTCCAACTTCTTTTGCAGCGGTATCGAGCGTATGCAGAAGTTCTTCTGCGTCGGCCAATCTTCGGGAAATGATGTTGATGTCGTCGGCGTACGCTGCTAATTGTGTCGACTTGATGAGTAGCGTCTTGCTGTTGTCCATATTCATGGCCCGAATAACGTATTCCAGTGCTGGGTTTAAGAGCGTCGGTGCCAGTCCATCGCCCTGTTTCAGACCAGTGCGTATTTCAAATAGATCAGTAAGTCTATTATGTATCCTGACTTGTGAGACGGAGTTGGTCATCGTCATCTTAGTCAGTCGCACTAATTTTGCCGGTATACCAAATTGCAGCATGATGTTGTACAGTACTCCACGATCGATACTGTCGTATGCCTGCTTGAAGTAGACAAAGATTTGGTATACGTTTACGTTGTATTCCCAGCACTTCTGGAGTATCAGTTTGACCTTAAAGAGCTGATCGGTTGTGGAGCGACCAGGTCTGAAACCGCTTTGATATTCGCCAATGATTCGTTCTGCGTGCGGTTTTATTCTATTTTCCAGAATTTTCGTCAAAATTTCATAGGAAGTACAAACTAGTGATATGCCCCTGTAATTCTCACACCGCAGTTTACTCCCTTTTTGTGAATTGGGCAGATGATGCTTCTGCGCCAATCGTCTGGGATCTCCTCGTCCTCCCATACTCGCAGGAGTAATTGATGTATGGCATCAACTAGACTCGTTCCACCGAATTTTAGCAGTTCAGCTGGAATCTCCTCAGCGCCCGGCGCTTTATTTCGTTTTAGTGACCGCAACGCGAGATCAACTTCCTCTACTGTCGGGGGTTGAATGGGTGGGCCTAGATAAACAATATCGTCGAGAGCTTCCTGTGTGGGGATGTTAGATGGTCGGTTTAGAAGCTCTTCAAAATAAGAGGCCCATCGTTTGTCAATGCCATCGGTGTCGCTGATGATGTTTTCATCCTTGTCCTTACAAAGGCTAGTCCTGGGTTGGTAGCCGTTCTTAATTGTATTTACTAGTTTGTAACCTTGTCTGGTGTTCCTATTAGCTAAGTTTTCATTTATATTCAGCAACTGCTCGTCAAAGTATTTACGTTTCTTACGTCTAATTATTCTATTCGATATTCGCCGTATCTCGTCATATTTATCTCTTCTGGCTCTGGTTCCTCGTTGAATCCATTGTCTGTAGGTCTCGTTTTTCGCGTCAAGTGAATTTTTGCATTCTTCGTCGAACCAGTCATTTCGCGCTCGCCAGGCTTTATATCCCACGACTTTCTCTGCAAAATCCTTGATGGTACCCTTGAGTTCCAGAACCCATGGACGCCTGTGTTGCTGTATTGTGTAGCATAGGTGATAGTCTTTCCTCTAGGGCGGTAGTATACGCCACCGCTGTAGCATCACTCAGAAGCTTATCAATTCTACATCTGTAGGTCGTCTTCACCAAGTGATGATCTGAGTCGCAGTTTGCTCCTCAATAGGAGCGGACATCCATGACACTAGACGCCCATCTCCTGCAAATGAGGACGTGGTCAATTTGGTTGACGGTATGTGCGCCTGGAGACTTCCAGGTCTGCTTGTGAATGCGTCGATGCGGGAAGCACGTAGAGCTTACGACTAGATTTCTGCTGCAGGCGAAGTCGATAAGTCGCTGGCCGTTGTCGTTACATTCTTCATGGAGACTGTGGCCTTCAGTGGTCCCCCGGTGCCAACTTTCATTTCCCACTTTCGCGTTAAAGTCTCCCAGCAGCAATTTGACGTCGTTTGTTGGAAGTGAGTCGAAGAGAGTTTCAAGGCGGGCGTATAACTCGTTTTTTACTGCGTCTTCTTTAACTTCAGTGGGGGCGTGCCCATTGATGAGCCAGAGATTGAAGAATCGAGTCTTAATGCGAATCGCACACAGCCGTTCATCTATGGGTTTGAAGTCAGTATTATGCGGTTTGAGGTGATTGTTAACTATAAATGCTACTCCAAACTCCTTGCGGCCCGATGGTTTGCCACTTGTAAAAATTGTGTGCGATTTCTTGTCATTGATCTCGCTGCCAAGCCAATTTGTTTCCTGGACTACAGTAATGCTCAGTTTGTACTTTTCGACCTGTTGAAGGAGGGCCTTCTCGGCCTCCGGTTTGTTCAAGGAGCGTATATTCCAGGATCCGAAAGAATAATCCGTTAGTCGTTTGCGTGGTCGTCGTTGTTGATCCGTCCAATCCGAGGCTTTTGTTCCAGGTTTCTTGACGTGGAGTGGTTTTTACAAAGACGAGTTGTCAGCACATCGCTTAACCCCATTCAGGGGATGGCCTCGGAGATAGCTGCTTCAGATGGTTTAATAAACGTGCTGGAGCCCACACAACTATGTAGCAGGTCCAACTACGCAAGTCATTCCATCCTACTAGACCTGAGACGCTTAGGTGTTCGTCAGCCATTCAGGCTACAGCTATCTGCCTTTTCCCAACTATCTTAACGCTAAGACATTGGCCGTCAGCGAATTGATACACTGCCGTTACCAGGGGGCGCCCACGCGGAGGACTATGGAAAAGGTCTTTGCCCCCCCCCCAAACGTCTGATAATTTATTAAAAATCCTCGTATTTAATAGGGAAATTTTGACATCGCATCAGGCAATGCAATTCATTCGATACGAACGAGTTAAATACATGATACGGAATTGCCATCGAATCGGATTCGATGGTCGAATTATATTTCGATACGAATCGAATTACATGATAGGGCCCCGGATCTCTCCCGCCCTTCCGATACCAGCCGACCGCTGCTGGATCGGCAAATTTCATGACTTTGACGCCATGAAGCTAGCCTCAGTCTTTACAGTCCGGTGGCGGTCCTGGAAACGCTTCCATAACACTACGGAAGTTCAAGGTCAAAATTCCTTCGACCTTGCTCCAATTCTCACCGGAAATATAGTACTTCCTCCAGCATTGCTTCTGTGGACTACTGCTAGATCAATTCAACTCCTCGCCGCGTCGGCATAGGAGGTGATTGGGTCGTTTGCTTCGACAGTCCTCTGCCGATTCGGAACCCCATGCAGTTCGTCCACAGACCTCTGTCTTTTAGAGCTAATGGGGTCGTCCCGAATCCCAGCAATGACCCTAAGCGCCCACTCTAGAGAGTGCCTAACCTAGTTAGGAAGTCTTCTGTTTGAGTTAACATATTGTGATGGAATTGGGAATTGATTTTTACAGTTGCGGCCCCCGATAAGAATTTCGACTCTATTCTTTCTTGTCTTGTCGCGTAAAGTTATAAAATTACATAAACTCACCTTTTTTTCGGACGCACTTGTCGTCACCGGTTTTTTAGCTCCGGACGTTGGCATCTCCTTAGTATGACCATCCGGAATGGATAGCAACACGACCGGAGATGTAACCCCAGTCTGAATGCTTGGCGGAGCATATGCATTATCAACTTTGAAAAAGCCTCTTCGTTGCAACTGAATTATGTCACCCTTTTTACATTTCCTTAGCTCTGGATCTCCCAACATTTTAACTTCAGTCTGAAAATAATGACAATTAAAAGTTGAAGCAACAAAACCAAAATTCCTGAACATACCCTAGTATTCTGACCAATATACTGCTTGAAATCTTCATCTTTACCCAAAACCGCTTTACTAATTATATGGTCGAAATACACACAATACGTTGGCGGGAACTCTTCTTCATCGTCCATCTCACACAACCATGTCAACTTCAACGTTTTCTTGAAGTCCTTATTATCCAAATTCAAATCAGCATCAATCGAAGTTATCTTGTCCGCCGATCGATTAATTTTCTTAATCATCAGATTACCCCAATTAATGAAGGTGGCGTTCTCGCCTTCCTTCAGTGCCTCAGCATCAGCATAGTCGATAAAAATGCGTGGTCCCAGCCAAATAGTTTTCTTGCCAACGGACTCGTTTTTGGGATGAGCCGCTACCTCGATCGCTTCTTTTTTAGCACCGGCAACGTTGACGACCACCCGATTCTCATATTCCAATGCAGTATAGCGAGGAGCAATTGGATCGATTACTTTCTTGTTAAATGCCCAAATCTTGTCCCATTCCATGAATACTACGGATTTACTGGAACCTTGTGCAATAATGAATTCTTTAAGACCCTCCACCGTCATACCTCGTCTAAGTATACCTCGGACGGTAGGGAAACGGGGATCGTCCCTGCGGAAGTTGAAAATTCAGTAGTTTTGTAATCATCGCGCGTATGTAAAAAAAACTTACCATCCATCAACGAGACCTTGATCAACGAACCAAGTAAGCTTACGTTTGGACAAGACTGTGTTGGTCATGTTAAGTCGACTGTACTCCCAAATATAGGGTTTGCGCAGTTTCAGAGCATCTATAAACCAGTAGAACTGTTCGTCGCGGTCATGATACTCCATAGTACGCAGAGTGTGAGTCACATCTTCAATGGCATCAACAATAGGGCACGCAAAATCGTATGTAGGATACACTCTGCAAACAAGTGTCATTTAACCTAACTCTAATGAACATCCCAGATGTAATATTTACCTGTATTTGGTGCCTGTTCGCGGGTGCTCTTCATTCTTGCAACGATAAATGGTTGGGTCTCGCAGACAACCGTTGGGCGAGCTCATGTCAATTTTAGCACGTACGCAGCATTTCTGACCTCGTTCAGTACCGGCAACCATCTGCTTCCACAGTTCGAAATTTGTCTCAACAGCTGACGTAATAAACAACATTTTGTATTTGTTAATAAGTCGGTGGTGAAACTACTCAGACTTACAATTGCTGCGATTGGGAGATTCAATCTTCTGTTCGCGCTCCTTCTTCATAGTTTCCGGATCTGTGTCATCCACGTAAGCTTTACCTTCTTTCATCAACTGCTCGCAGTATTGCAGCATCAAATCGAAATATTGCGATGTGTGCGTGAAAAGGTCTGGTTTGATTTGCAGCATCTCAAGATCTTCGAGGATGACCTTCTCGAATTCGGCGTTTTCCTTGGCGGGGTTGGTATCGTCGAATCGCATGATCAACTTTCCCTGGAACGCTTGCTGGTAGTACTGGTTGAGTAAAGCCGCTTTAGCGTGTCCAATGTGAAGATAGCCTGAGGCCTCAGGAGGAAACCGCACAATCACTTTACCCATCTCTGCACCGGGCAGATCCACAAACTTTCCTTCCTGCTTCCTCTCGCCAGACTTCGTCTCCCTCTCCTTGCTATCAGCCTTTTTCCCGCTACGAAGAACTTTCGCTTCTTTTGGTAGTGCTTTTAGAACCTCCTGAATTACGGGCTGGGCCATTATGAGGTTGTACCACCGCTCCACATGCTGTGGGATTCCTTTTTTAGCCAGAATATCATAATGTGAGTGCATCTCATTGAACAGGGCAAAGTCGGCGATGGTTAGTTTGTTTGCCACAAGGAACGTAACGGGTGCAATGGATTTCTCCAGGAATTCCATCGCCCACGAAATGTCTTCCTCGCATGTTAGACTGAACGATAACCAGTGGTCAATTTGCGTCCTTTCGATTGCTGTCTCTCCGTAGAGTTTAAATTTGGGTGCTTCGCGGGCCAAGGCACGCAGGACATCATTATTCGAGTGGCACACCAAATTGGTACCGCTTGAGAAAAGCAACGATGTCTCTTCGGACCACGTCACTTCGACTGGGTGAGCCTCTTTGATAAGGAGGGCTGTTGCCAATCCACCTGTACAGAAAAGTTGCAAAAAAAAATTTGAGATTGCGCGAGATAACCTCACAAGCACAACGGAAGAATGCAAGCGTTTTGAATGACATTAACTTACTAATTGGTGGATTGTGGATATTCGCAATCAGTTTGATAACCATGTTTCAACGCGTGTGACTGATCTTGAATATTATGAAGCAGATTTAGTATTCGCAACAAAAATCCCAACGTGTCAGACAACCACACCACAAATCGAAAATTTGTGGAAGACCGACTTGACAACTGAAGGGGTTACCTGTCCAATTGGAGCCAACTGGAAATAGAAAAAAAGAATAATAAAAATCAGCTGTTCTTGGCTGTTTCAATTCAGTATATTTACAGCGGCATAATAAAAGACGGGCTGAAACACTTCTAGAGAAGAGAGAGATAGAAGGAAATGAAATAACTCCAAAGAAACGAAGCAATTGCTTGGCAGCTTTGCTCTACTACATGGAAAAAATTTGGCACTATCAAAACTATTATGGTGATCGGGTGGGTGTTCCGGGGTAGAGGGCGCGTGTCCTCTCTGTTTACTTTTCACCAGACGGAATGAGGTGGAAATTGCTGCAAGGAATTGTAGTGTTTTTCTAATTGCCTTCACCCCTCCAGGGGCATGGGCGCGTCAACATCTCTAGCATTTCTATGCCTTGTTGACGTTTCAATAGCATATCAGGAGTGCGTTCCATAACGTAACTATAGTCAGAGCTGTAGTCAACTCTGACTACTGTCATAGTCAGCTATAGCTATGGGTGTTATGGAACGACAATAGTCGTAAAGTAGCACAAACACCCGCCATCTTTTTCACTACACACACATTTGCGTCGGTATTTCACTCTCCATGCAAAAATTTGCAACACGCAAACACTCTTTCGCACCAATTTTCTTCAAATTAAATTTAACGTGCTCTAAACTGCATAAAACAATTCAAAATTAATGCAATAATAAAGTAATTTTGCACAACATTGACTGTTTACTGTCAGTTTGCCTTCGTGTGTACGTGTGTGTGTGATAGCTATCGATAGCTATCGATAGCTTCCCCTCATGAGCACGAGCTAGAATAGTTGACTACAGAGCTGACTATTGTGTGTTATGGAACGACGATAGTCAACTACAATAGTTGACTATCGGAGTTATGGAACGGCAATAGTCAGTGATAGTTGACTATAGTCAACTATAGTTACGTTATGGAACGCACTCCTACTTTTCGAAAGTGCAGTTGTTAGCATGCACCTCCAATCCGCGCCATCTTTGTACTGACAATCTCGGAGCACTGTGAGAGTTCTTTTAGTACTCACAGGCAGTTTTTGAACGCGCCGAGATTTGATCTCCGAGCTTTAGATTAGTATCGTAGAGCGGTGACAGAACGATCACGGCCACCGAGCGCGACGCGAGGAATTGTAGTGTACCTATACATACATTGTGATTATCCTTCCTTCTATCATCTCTCTATCTTCATCTCTCGTCTCTGCACACTGCCAGCTTAATATATAGATATAGATTTTAGATGGTCTACCGATCTACCTTTCCAATAGGCATGCTGAGAAAGAGAGAGAGAAGGCAAGACGGAATAGTGGCATGCAAGTTTATGTCGATCTGGCGCTCCAGCAGATTGAGCAGGTCCGTCTGTCTGTCTGTCCGTCTGTCCATGAAATATCTCACGAACGGCTGAAGCTACATAAAATTTTGTGGGAATATGTAGAATTTTACTATTCGCCGGAGAAAGCGATTCGTTGTAATAGGCTGACTTTAAGGCTGCGCGCATGTTGGCTCACGTTCGCGTGTCGCGTTCGCGTGTTTTATGTCAAACGGTTTGAGTCTATGGTTTCCAACCAAAGACGCGAATCTGTCAATATGACAAATGCTCGGCTATTGTCGTACCACCAAATTGAGTTCATTGTGTGCGTTCAGAAGGAACTGAGCAACTTCCGCTCAGCGAACATGTTCAGAACGAGCGGGTTCAGGAGTGACCGAGCAACTTCTGCTCGGGTGAGCATGATCAAATTTCACCGAGCAAGAAATATTTCTGCTCACTGATCAGTGCTCAGTGCTCAGGTTCTTCTTCTTCTTTTTCAACCTCACGCTCAAGTTGCGACTTTCGAATTTTGACAGTTATCAAGTTGGTTGTTGTGTTTTCGCCGCTTTCAACTTCTAGTTCTTTGGTTTTCGGGTGCTTTTGATATTGTTTTCTCGTTGTTCGTGATTTTTGTAATGGACAGCGTGGGATCCATGTATGTTCCACTTTTCGGCACTTGACGTCTAAAATTGTCATCGTCAGCTTTCAGCTGGTCGATTTTTCAGCTGGTGAAGTAGCGTTCAGCAGGTGCAGACTCCAAACCGAGCGGCTCCGGAGCTGCTCGCGAGCAGTTGCGGAGCAGCTCGGAGGCCGGCGCTGTTGAAAGGTGAGGCGAGTAAACTGGATCATTCCTTTGCCTTCTCACTTCATTTTCACGACTGGTAACCGTTGATGTTTTGTTGGACCACCTACAACCACTAATTTTAGATGGCCCTGCTGTATTCATTAACTCTTTCCGCCTGTTTTTCCTTATCACTGACGATGGTTCCTCAACGTCGGGGCGACCACTTTTGGCTGCCAGTGATTCTTGAGACTGCTTTTCGCCATAAATGTTAGATGGGCCTGCTGCTAAATAATCATCGTAATCGACCTCGTTAAACGAATCGTTTCGCTTTTGTTTTCCCACCAGTGACGGCGACTCCTCATTTTGAATGTTGGACGGAGGCGGGGCGGGCGAGTAAACCGCATCATATCTTTGTTTTCTAGCTTCATATTTGGTTCTTTTTGCCAACAGGAGAGTGAAAATCTCAGATTGACTCTGTAAAGCTTCCAAAACTGGAAGTTTCCTAAGAGTGCAGGCAACATATCGTCCAAACTGTGCGTGCTCATCTTCGGCATCCTTCTGGACATCCTGTTTAATACTTTGGAGCGATTTAATTGCATTTTGAATATGGGAGGGTGTCGATGTACGTTTTGCTTTCTTGGATGTTGGATTACTTGTGATATCTGGTTCGATATTTTCGATGTCACAATTAGCATCTCCAACGATCGACTCATTATTATCATCCAACGTCTGCAAATAAAGCAAAATAAATAACGTTATTGTTATTATTAATAATTCTTTTGTGTTTGTTACAGGTTCCGACAACTGCAAACGAGTGGCTCTCCATTGAAAAGGGGTTCAAGTATCAATGGAACTTTCCTGGGTGCTGCGGAGCAATAGACGGCAAGCACATCAACATTCAACAGCCGGAAAAAAGCGGTAGCGACTTCTTTAACTATAAGAACTATTTTAGCACTGTCCTCTTGGCAATAGTAGACAGCCGGTATTGCTTTACATACATTGATGTTGGCAGCCAAGGCAGGATGAATGATAGCACGATTTTTAAGAATTCCCCATTTAAAAAAAAATTGGAAGAAGGCTCTCTTAATTTCCCCGAATGGGGAGTCTTACTTGGAGATGAAGCCTTTCCATTGAAAAAATACCTCATGAAGCCGTTTCCACGACGGTTGAATTTAACAACCGATGAAAAAATTTTTAACTATCGTCTTTCTCGTGCTAGGAGGATAGTGGAAAATGCATTTGGCATTATGTCAATGCGCTTCCGTATATATCGCACACCAATTTATTTGAGCCCCGATAAAGTTGACAAAATTGTCAGAGCCACATGTGCCCTCCATAACTGGCTTCTTAAAACGAATCCACGTCAATATGCGCCCGTGGGTACCGTAGACACCGAAGATACAGCTGGTTTGTGGAGGCTTGAACCTACATCTTCATATTTGCGGGATATTGAGAATCAGGGCAGCAACAACTACAGCATGATTGCAGAAATGCGTCGCCAAAAATATCGACGGTATTTTGCAAATGAAGGCGCTGTTCCATGGCAAAATCGTGCAATACACTAAATGCACACTACAAAAATGTGAATGTTATCATTACGATTTAAACATGTATTTCTTTTATTGGCCATTGGAATATTTTTAATAAAACATTGAATTATATTAAGTACAGTTGAATTTCATGATGCATTTCATTGAACTACAAATCTAATTACATTTCGCATTGCTGGATCCTTGGCCTCACATTTAGACGAGGTATCGAACATGGTATGCGTTCTCCTGGAACTAACTTAACCTTGATCAAGTTAGTGGGTATGGTATATTTTTCCTAGAAGCGAAGAAGAAAATTTATTTGAGAAACATTGACAGCCGGATGGGTATTGCACATAATTTACCTGCAGTTGTCAACAAGTTTTTACTATGGTCGGCCATCCACTTGCATTTTGGTCAATTGCCATCACGATGAGGTCAAAGATCAATCTGGAAAAAATGGCTCATCAATAAGCATGAATTAAGGTGTGATTCTAAAGCGGTGACTGAATGGACGTTTTAGGCAACTTAAAATTATAATTACGTTGTACTGCATGAAGCTGTACCATTCCGCATTAACATTGTGGAGGTGCATTTAATTGCGACCACACAGCAAAAGTCCGCTTCCATAGTTCTCCTCGCGGGCGCCCCTGGAACGGCTAACCAAGCGAACAGGATGCAGGATTAACAAACGATGGTATTAACAAACGATGGGCGTCTTATTTTGAAGACCTTCTAAACCGACCATCTAACATCCCCACACAGGAAGCTCTCGACGATATTGTTGATTTAGGCCCACCCATTCAACCCCCGACAGTAGAGGAAATTGATCTCGCGTTGCGGTCGCTAAAACGAAATAAAGCGCCGGGCGCTGACGAGATCCCAGCTGAACTGCTAAAATTCGGTGGAACGAGTCTAGTTGATGCCATACGAGTACATCAATTACTCCTGCGAGTATGGGAGGACGAGGAGATCCCAGACGATTGGCGCAGAAGCATCATCTGTCCAATTCATAAAAAGGGAGATAAACTGCGGTGTGAGAATTACAGGGGCATCTCACTAGTTTGCACGTCCTATAAAATTTTGACGAAAATTCTGGAAAATAGAATAAAACCGTACGCAGAACGAGTCATTGGCGAATATCAAAGCGGTTTCAGACCTGGTCGCTCCACAACCGATCAGCTCTTCTCAGTCAAACTGATCTGATACTCCAGAGGTGCTGGTAATACAACGTAAACGTATACCAGATCTTTGTCGACTTGAAGCAGGCATACGACAGTATCGATCGTGGAGTACTGTACAACATCATGCTGCAATTTGGTATACCAGCAAAATTAGTGCGACTGACAAAGATGACGATGACCAACTCCGTCTCACAAGCCAGGATCCAGAATAGACTTACTGATCTATTAGAAACACGCACTGGTTTGAAACAGGGCGATGGACTGGCACCGACGCTCTTCAACCTAGCACTGGAATACGTTATTCGGGCCATGAATATGGACAACAGCAAGACGCTACTCATCAAGTCGACACAATTAGCAGCGTACGCCGACGACATCAACATCATGTCCCGAAGATTGGCCGACGCAGAAGAACTTCTGCATACGCTCGATACGGCTGCAAAGGAAGTTGGACTACGTATTAACAAGGGTAAAACTAAAATAATGATGCAATCGACGACAAGGACACCTGCACAACCGAGCATCAATGTGGGGGACCTCAACATAGAGTTCGTGAACAACAATGATCCAGGCTGTCGCGCCACGACGATGATGATGAGGATACTGCTGCACCTTGCGGGATACACTGGCTCAAAAGCAGCCTGTTCCACAAAACGCGGCGGTATCTTGCAGCTTCGAAAATAGGAAAACAGTATTTTCCGTAGCATGCAGCGGGGTTTCGCAGCTTGGAAAACGAGGCTTTACTTCGCCGAAAGAACTTAGAAATCCAAATACACATACATACCTATAACTCGTAGAAGTAGGAAAACACTTTTTTCGCCAAAAAAAACAAAAGAAACACGTACACGAATAGTTAAATTCAATTTTTGTTTGGAGGGGCTAACTTGACACCACAACTTGACACTTTAGAAATGTCTAATGACAATTCGCAGAACTTATCGCTCCCATCAAAATTTTGATGGAAAGTTGATCAAAATTTTGATGGAAAGTTGAGCATCGTCCTACTACACTTTGATAGGATAGTAAGACGTCAAAGCACTTTGAAAGGGGGTTGACACGTTCAAAGTAACCTCAAAGTAGGTTGTCAACGTACTTTGCCAAAGTGTACTTTGAACGTGTCAACCGGCCTTTAAAATGGATAATTAGGTAAGAATTGAGTGGCAAAACAAACGACTGGGGAGTAGTAGGATGTGCATAAACACACATTCGTACTAAATTATTGGCGTTAATACACAATAATGAATCCAATTTGGTGATACGACAACAGCCGAGCATCTATCAAATTGATAGATTCGCATCTTCAGTTGAACGTGTGCCAACTTACGCGCAGCCTAAAGGTCGCCACACATGGATGAGCACAACCACGACCAAACTTCCATCGAACCATCAACCTCATAGGACGTGTGGAAAAAAAATTCCCCCTATTTCCACCGGTCTATGATATTTGATGGTTCGATGGAAGTTTGGTCGTGGTTGTGCTCGTCAATGGGTGGCGACCTTTAGGGGAAATGAAGGTCAATTTTTTTTTCATCTGGTATAGGCAAGTGGAGTATCATGAGAAAAGTAACACCGAGTACATTCCACTTTTGGTATTTTCATCAAATTTGAAAAGAGGGGAAAAGAGGTAGAGGGGAAAATATGTGATCCGAGTTTGCCCCCCCCCCCTCTTGCATTTCGATACCGTTATACTTAGAAATATGAAAATTTGCAGGAACGCGGCATTTTATTAGCATAGAAAACCGAAAATCGTAGAATTTGGATATCTCATCAAAAAAGGTGAATAATAGTACATTTCTATAGTTGCAGTTAGCACACTCCTGCACCGCTTGACCCCAGGTCAAAAAAATTGATTACTAAAGACAACCAACATCATTGGGCGAAATTAAGGTCAAATTCTTTTTTCGACTGGTGTAGGCAAATGAGATGTCGTGAGAAAGGTAATGTTGAGTACCTTCCATTTTTTTTCGCATTTTCTTGAAATTCGTAGAAAGGGGAACAGTGGGAGAGAAGAAAATATTAATTCGTAATTGCCCCCCCCCCCCCCCCCCTGCATTTTAAGACCGTTATATAATTATGAAAATTTACAGGAAGGTGGGTTTCGAAAAGCATATAAAATGGAAAATAGTGGAATTTGTATATCTTCTCAGAATAGGTCAATAATAGTTTATTTGTATAGTTACAGTTAGCACACCCCTGCATGCCTTAAACACGTTCGAAGTCAAAAGTACTGATGGCCAACGTTAACCGACACCTTAGGCATAGGCAATAATATGTTCTAAGTTTCGTTACAATCACGTAATATGAATTAGACCCGCCATAGACGGTGCGATCCATCGTCAGATCGATACAAATACACTGTGCGATCGATCTGACGATCACAATATCGTCAGATCGATCTGACGACGGATTGCATCGTATATGGGGGCTATTAGCATGTAAAATGTAAGTGGGTAAGACATTTTAATAATGTTTTTTTATCCATCTGAATGGTATCAAGAAGAGCAAAGATAGGCGATATTTATATACCAAAATAAGCGCTCGCTACAAAACCCTCGGATTGCGGGCGTAGCCCTCTATATTCCGGTTCAATTTTTTTGTCTCGGCTAGTCTCTTTCCACAAAGGTCGCCTAATGGGAACCGGGCTTTAGGCCGGCCGCATCTTGGACGTAGGCGGAGCAGCTTGCGCAGCGCGCACATGGTACTGTTGCTGTTAGGCCGGCCGTATCTCGGACGTAGGCAGGGCAGTGCGCACATGGTATTGTTGTTGTAAAATCAGATTTTGACAATTGTTACAACAACAATGCCATGTGCGCGCTGCGCTGCCCTGCCTACGTCCAAGATGCGGCCGGCCTAACAATTGTCAAAATTTAATTTTACAACAACAATGCCATATGCGCACTGCGCGAGCTGCCCTGCCTACGTCGAAGATGCGGCCGGTCTAACATTATGCCCAAACCAGAGTGGACGCAGAATGCAGCAGCAGCAGCGAAATGTCAATTTAAAAAGCATGCATTTCCCTGCAGCGGCAGAATCAACAACAACAGGTAGATCTGTCATCGCGAGAGATCTACCTGTTGTTGTTGTTGCTTCTGCCGCTGCTTTCTGCGTTCAATCTGGCTAGGGCCTTCGTAAATTTCTGTCATCCCCACAGTAAAATGGCAGTTTACAACTTTACGAAGTGAGCATGATTCCCCCTATCGGTTTCAAACAAATTTTGCGTGTAAAATTCTAAATTGACTACACTACAAACCAAATCGGAATGTCATCCGAGCGATTTGATTAGCAATTGCCCCGAACATGATAACAAGAAATTTCCACTTCTTACATGGCAATGATACTGCCACTACTCCATTCATTTCACCGGAATGACCCGAGAAAAGCATGTAGTCGGCCTCTTCCACCCCACACGATTTCGGATAGCGCCATCTCATTTAGACGAGCATGTTATGACGTTTCTGTTTAGTTTTGTAATATTTCAAGACAAATTAGCAAATTCAATCAGCTCTCGCTCGTGTTAAATCTATTGACACAAGTATCGCCCCAAGTGTGAATAGTTTCTCCGTGTTGTGTTGTTGAATTCGCGCGCGATTTTCATCCGAAACGATTCAATTATCGCCTGATCAATTAACTAGACAATCGGACTTGTGGAAAGAAAGTGTGCCGCGTCGTGAAATGTACTCAAAGTTCCCTGCGGTTCTCCCGAAGTCCTACTTGTCAAGTAAGGGTAATACGCAACAGTAACTGCAACTGTAACGCGCCTTCAACCAGCCCAACTTCCGATGCATTGCATGTTTCCTGCCCGAAAATTGTGTTTTGCTGAAAATATTTCCTTGCAACAATTGGGCGATTACTTTTGCTGTCCCCCGCACCGCTCCGTGACGACTACGCGTCCATTACAATGGATACTAGCGCGACCGCGATGTCCCCGGAAACTTGATGAGAACGGTATCTCGTGAAAAGTGTAGTGTGAAATGTAAATAAACGTCTCACTGAAAAACGACCGTAAAAGCTAGTGAAAAACATCCCTTGTCGTCAAATAATTGTTTCGTGCCCTTTTGTGTAGTGTTTACGAGTGTTGTCGGTGTGTGCCAGTGAGCATAACGACGGCCGGACCCCGCGCAAAAAATATTCATACCAGGGAGTAAACATCTTTTTGCGTTTGTTCTCCTTCATCGCTAAATAGTTGTAGTAGTTCGTGTCATTTTCTCTCAGGCAACAAAATTGTTTGCAGTTATTTGTGTTTTTCAACCAGAAAAATTAAACTGGAAAGTTAAAAAAAATCTCATTTGTGTGCTAGTAGTGTTTTTTTGTCATTTGATTGCATTATAATCTCCAGAAAGCGATTAGAACGTGCTGTAAAGCGTACATTCGAAGTGGATAAACCATTTACGCAACATTGGATTAAACACACATTTGGATTAAACGCAACACATCAGCATGGATAAAACCAAGCATAAACCAGAGTTAAACGGTGCACCTCCTAAACCCAAGGAAAAAAGAAGGTAAGCTTCATACCCAGGGCGGCCGAGAGAAAGTTCGGGCCCGGTATTCAACAACTTCATACCTTCACACAGAATGTCCCATACTTCTCGATGGCTTAAAAAATCCACGGGCAGTGCCTTATAGCCGCCGTACACTATGCGATCCGTGTCGTCCGATCGATCGGCCGATGGATCGCCACAAAATATTGTATCTGCCGATCTACACTGCACACACACTACGATTTTCATACGATGCGATAACGAATGACAATTCAAAAAGTAGATTATGATTCCACTCCCAATACAACCTAGATTAATTTTTGTTAACTACGCTGCGCTCGCAACATTCACCTACCCTGACTTATTTTTTTTATACGACTGCACGAACTGCATCTCGCGCCTAATCTTCCTGTTAGTCGACAGGTGGCGAGGTGTGTGGTTCTAGAAATGGATTACCCTCTGAGCCACGTTTGTTGTGAATGAATAAAAGTCAATTTGTTTCCATTTGAATAGTTCACTCAATTCAAGGCTTTGTGATATACAACATTTTTAGCTTTGTTTTGCGGTGCGTAAACAAATTGAGAATCTGATTTTCCTACTCGCGAACAGGCGACGTGCAATTGTTGACTGTCATCGCAAACGCAAGACGCACCGGGAATTGCAATCGTTTGAATTCGAATGGCAGATCAGTGGTAATCATTGGAATTCGTAGAGCCAACACGTGCTCGCCCTGGAATTTTCCTTTGAGAATTGTCGCCTCTATGACGTTGGGTAACAACCGTTTGACAGCAAGTCTGGTTCCATTCCATCCATAGCTTCGGCTGGTTCAGATTTCGAATCATTATGATGACTGAGCCTATTTTCAGTTGCAGTTGATGTGCCGGGAATCCGGGCACATCCAATGGATTCAAAAATTCTGTTGGGTAGTTGACGACATCTTCTTTGGTGATGGTGTCCATATATTTGTATGTCCTCACTTCGCCAGGGATTTTCATTTGAACATCGAAATTCAATTGGTGGACATCGACATTCTTTGCTGCTAAAATAGCTCGTTCAGCCAACCATTCATGATTGGTGTAATTGCGTACGATGTTCGGGAAAACTGTTTCAATGAGTTGCTCCTTGGACTCAGTGAATTGACAAAAGTGAATGGGAAATTCACTGAAACCACTTGTCTCATCAACTGGAACATTTTCATTGCCGATGTCCAACAACTGCTTCGAGAACACATCAGCAGAATGATCATGTTTGTTGTCAGTTGTGATGTCTGCACGTAGGTTCATAAATAGCCGGCCATACACACACGCTCTATCATCTGCAAACGTACGTCAATTCGATCGCCGCATTTTTTTCCGAATGATTCGCCGCGTTCGCAATCCCCTGCAAAATCGCGTCACCTGGGTCGCCCAATTTTTTTGCGAATGATTCGCGGCGTTTACAATCACCTGCAAAATCGCGTCACCTGGGTCGCCCAATTTTTTTTGCGAATGATTCGCGGCGTTTACAATCCCCTCGAAAATCGCGGCACCTGGGTCGCCGAATGATTCGCCGCGTTTGAACGAGTAGTGAAATTTAAGTAATTTTGTGCGACCAGACGGTTCGTGGCGTTTTCGGTTTGCAAATGATAGAGCAACAACAATTTGTATGGAGACGATGTCTAGTTGGGTGCGTTGTGATTTTACAGATGATTCGCCGCGACCGAATTTTTATGGGTTATTCTATAGTGGCGGTAGTAGTAGCTTGCATAATAAAATATGAGGAAGATGGGTCCACGCAGATATTTTGGTCCTGCTGCAGGTGTGCGTCAGGATAAAAGGATTTGTTTATCGATGAGGAGAGATATATAGGCAAGATGGGTGTTGTATGACTAGGGGTGCTGAGACGAATACGTTAGACTGCCGCTGAAGGCATTTTGAGTCCTTTGGTAACGAAAAAAGACATGCTTTGCAAGGAAAGCCCGATCAGACGAGTATTTCCCCATGAAAACAGGGTGGCCATTCAGGGGTGGGCAAAAAAAAGTGCTGGATGCAGATATGCTAGCACGAAACGGCTGCAGGTACATGCACAAAGAGTGAAACGGGCAACCTAGGGCTACATGCGGGGGCTCGCAACGCCCTATTTCGCCATGAAAACAGGGTGGTCATTCTGGGGTGGGCAACCCAAAATTTTATTTTTATTTTTTCACATCAGATTCGGAATCAGCGACCCAAAATTACTTTGTAGTTCGAGCCAGCCCGATCGGACGAGTATTTCTCCATGAAAACAGGGTGGTCAGGGTGCATAGCCAGAAAAAAAAAATGCTGGAAAATGCCCCCGCATGTAGCCCTAGGTTGCCCGTTTCACTCTTTGTATGTACCTGCAGCCGTTTCGTGCTAGCATATCTGCATCCAGCACTTTTTTTTGCCCACCCCTGAATGGCCACCCTGTTTTCATGGGGAAATACTCGTCTGATCGGGCTTTCCTTGCAAAGCATGTCTTTTTTCGTTACTAAAGGACTCAAAATGCCTTCAGCGGCAGTCTAACGTATTCGTCTCAGCACCCCTAGTCATACAACACCCATCTTGCCTATATATCTCTCCTCATCGATAAACAAATCCTTTTATCCTGACGCACACCTGCAGCAGGACCAAAATATCTGCGTGGACCCATCCTTCTCATATTTTATGATGCAAGCTACTACTACCAACACTATAGATTAACCCATAAAAATTCGGTCGCGGCGAATCATCTGTAAAATCACATCGCACCCAACTAGACATCGTCTCCATACAAATTGTTGTTGCTCTATCATCTGCAAACCGAAAACGCCACGAACCGTCTGGTCGCACAAAATTACTTAAATTTCACTACTCGTTCAAACGCGGCGAATCATTCGGCGACCCAGGTGCCGCGATTTTCGAGGGGATTGTAAACGCCGCGAATCATTCGCAAAAAAATTGGGCGACCCAGGTGACGCGATTTTGCAGGGGATTGCGAACGCGGCGAATCATTCGGAAAAAAATGCGACGATCGAATTGGCGTACGTTTGCAGATGATAGAGCGTGTGTGTATGGCCGGCTAATGAGTTGATCCGCAGGTGTTGATCTCGGAATGACGGGCAGTGTTTGACAGAAATCGCCGGAAAGCAGAATCATTGCGCCTCCAACGATTGTCGCATTCCCACACCAACCTTTGAAGTGGAAAGTCGCGTTGAAGCCAGTCTAATTAGTGATTAGTTTTGAGCTGTTCAAGCGCCATTTTGGCTGTGATTTTTTGTTTCAAAGTTCAGCGGTGCTACATATTTGATTTGAAATCTGTTGTTCGCGTCTCGGTCTCTGTGAATAGGTTATCTTTCCTAGCAGCAGTAGACACGCGAAATACGGCCCGTCTTTTTTCAAGCGGTTGCCCTTTTTCTAGTATATTTTTTTTTTTTTTTTTTTTTTTAGTAATTTTCGATTCTTAACGGCAACTCTGCGTTCCGTTAGTACGGTTTTTTCTTTTGTGTGGCAGCATTCGCTCGAGACACGGGTAGTTTGTTTTACCGTTTTCGCCGTGTGAAAGCTGCTACACAGTTTGCTTTTTTGTTCCGGTTAGTCCCTTCTGGATCTGTCGATTATGACTGTAGGTTGTCCGGCACATCGCGTTTTTGGCTAGCAAAGTGAGTGAGGAAAACTTAAATCGAAATGCTCTTGATGGGCCCTCCTCAGGCTCATCAAGTAGCACAATTTCTGTCGAGGACGAAAATGAGAGCTCACTATCTTAAGAGCAAGAAAACCTTTAAAAGGCCCACAATGGATGTCCTGCAAAAGACACCAAAAAAGGTTAGTAAATCCGATTCAATTTCTGTGCTGCAAGCTTTCGATTATACCGGCATGAGTAAACAAGTAGACAAAATGGCGGCTGGAGCCTCCCAATCCCAAGTGCCCCTAGCAAAAACTACAGGTGTCAATAGGGAAACCAGGCTAAATCTGTACGATGTGAATCACAAACAAAACAACTTTCTGGTCATGGTAGACAAAATTCTGCCAGACGGAGCATCACAAAGAACTGTGGATAGGCTAAAATTCTTCTTGGAAATCAGGCATTTGAATCTAGAAGGAATCACCAACATAAAGAAAGTTGGTTTCAAAAGATTCAAAGTCACCTTAGACACAGCTCAAAATGCGAATAATCTTGTTCTGAATGAAGAAGTCAGGAAGGCAGGTTTCAAAGCGTTTATCCCATCCAACTTCATTTACCGTTATGGAATAGTCAAGGACATTTGCACTGAGCTCTCCGAGGAAGAATTATTAAAGGAATCGGTCTCGTCAATTGAAATAGAACATGTACAACGTCTAAATAGAAGAGACCCAAAGAATCCAGGAAATTTCCTGCCCTCAAACACCGTCAAGTACACCTTTAGAGGTTCTAAAATACCGGAAGAAATAGAAATTTTTCACATGCTTTTCAAGGTAGAGTATTATGTCCCCAGACCTAGGCAATGCAGCAAGTGTGGAAGGTTAGGCCACTCCACAGCCTTCTGTAAGTCTAGCGGCAAGAGATGTTTGAAATGCGGAAATGAAAACTGTCAAGGTGAGTGCACGGTTACCAAATGCATTTTATGCAACGGATCCGACCACTCAGCCAATGACAGAAACTGCCCTGAGTGGATCAAATATTTGAAAAAGAATCAAATGAGCGCGGTTCTGAATATCCCCATAAATGAGGTAGATCAGAACTACAATAATAACTACTATGAGGTTATTAACAATTCTGAGGAATACGATATAACGTATCCTCACCTCCCCAACAGGGACCAACCCAAAGTCAAAGACCCTATCCGTGATATTAACAACCTTCTAACCTCAAAGTCTAAGTATAGTACAGTGGCAAGGAAAAAGCCTCAGAACATACAAATGAATCACTTTCCACAAGTGGAACAGTACCAATGCCAACATGATAAGTTAGCCTTTCCCGATAAACCCCTGGTTAGTGAGTATCAGAAGATACTGCACAAACTTATAACACTCTGCACAAACATTGTTACGAGTTCCAACGACCCAACAATGAGAAATGAATTTATGAAACTAAGAGATGCAGTTGACTCTCTTGAGAGCGGCTGTAGCGACTCCAATAAAGCAAGAAATGGTCAAAATAATCCAATTTAATATACAAAGTCTACCTAAGAATAAAAGTGAATTAGAATTTTTCCTGAATGAAGAAGAAATAGACTTTGCAATACTTTCAGAAGTCTTTGACTTCGACATAAGCAATCCTAAATTTAAGATAATGAACTACAATTTTCACTTACACAAAGGAGGGCAGGACAGGAATGGAGGAACAGCGATTTATTTCAAAAACACAATCAAAGCCAAAAGACTTCCCTTTGACACCGACTCAGACATTGTCATGATAGAAACAACAAATTTAAACCCAAACATCACAATAGCTTCAGTTTACTTCAAACCAGACACTGCCACCAATGTCTTCGTAGCAGAAATGAACAAAGTTTTGTCCTATCTGCACAACAAATCCAATGCCATACTGGCAGGCGACTTCAATGCTAGGCATAGGAAATGGGGTGACACACTTTCAAGCCCCAAGGGAAAAAAGCTCCTTGAGTTAATAGAGCAGTCAGATTTCTTTAATTTAAATAATGGAGAGCCAACATTCTATCAATCTCTAGACAATTTATTGTCCAACCACTCCATTCCTGATCTGACCTTTGTGAATAATAACAGTCTAAACTTTAGCTGGAAAATTCTGTCCAATCGTATAGGCAAAAGCCATCATGCCTTAATCCAATATGAAACCCCGCAAGTCCAAACTAGAAGCGAAAGATTCGTAGCTAGACACCTACTGCAACATGCTCTTTCCAACCTGGCAGTAAATGCGTCTGTTGATGACATCTCTGTCAAAATCAAACGCGAAATTAAAAATGCCACCTTTCAGCTGAATAGCAGTAACTCAAGAACACCCAAAGGCTGGTGGGACAACTCACTAAAACAATTCTTTGTTAGCAAGACCAACGCATACAGGGACTTCCTGACAAATCCCACTATGACAAACTTTGACAATTTTCAAACAGCAAACCAAACGTGGCGAGAAAAAATCAAACAGGCCAAAAAAAGACAGTGGGATACCAAAATAAATGAACTTTCCAACTCAAACAACTCGAAGGAGTTCTGGTGCTTTATTAACAAAATAAAGCATTCAAGCTCTGTAAGCCGCTCCACCTCTTCTTGGAACAACGATAACAACAACAGGTATTTAGATCTACTAAAATCTCAATACCTTACCAGGTCAACCCCCGTACCAATGGTACCCACTCACTCGGAGCCTCCCTCTCTCTCTTACCATGAATTTCTAAAGATACTCGCCAAAAAGTCGAGCTCCTCAGCAGCCGGTCCTGATGGCATATCATATGGGCACTTAAAAAACTTAAACAATGAAGCGCTCCTAAAAGTTTTTGAGGCTCTCTGCAATATATGGAACAATCAAAGTCTTCCTGAGGAATGGAGGAAGATCAAAATAGTCCCCATCCCCAAAAAAGACAAACAGTTATCTGACATCAGTAACTACAGACCTATCTCTCTGATAAATGTTTTTGCTAAAATCCTGAATGGATTAGTCAAAAATATTTTACAGGACTTCCTGGAAGACAATGAAATAATTCCCCAACACAGTTTTGCTTATAGGAAAAACACATCGACGAACAGGTGCGTAAATGAGCTTCTGTTAGAGATTCAAATTGCACTAAACAACAACTTAAAGGTGACTGCGATATCACTAGACATTTCCAACGCATATGAAAGGGTCGACCTTCTACAACTGCAGCAAACCTGTTTAGAATTCAGCATTCCAGCCCACCTGATACACTGGATTATAAACTTCCTTCATAAAAGGGTCTTAACAATGGGAGCTGAAAACGTAGAAATTTCAAACGGACTTCCACAAGGCAGCTGCCTAAGCCCCACGCTCTTCAACTTGTACACAGCCAGTTTACACCAAATTTCTGACAATATGACTCACATTTTCCAGTTTGCGGACGATTTTGTTATCATCTCCTTTGGGGAAAAGATAGGCGACTCAATCGAAAACCTCCAAAACAAAACAAATCTGTTTGTTGAACGGTGCAATTCCTTAGGCCTGGGCATAAACAGCAGCAAAAGTCAAACAATCAGGTTCTCAAAGAATAGAGGAAGAGATCTAAACATTACCATTGGTGATGAACTGGTTCAACAGACCACCAACATGAAATTTCTTGGCTTCCTAATCTCATCCTCTCTATCTGTGAAACAGCACTATGACGAAGCCATCAAAAAAACGAGCTCCGGAACAAATGCACTGAAATTTGTATCAGGATTCAAAGGAGGCTTATCCCCTTCGAAGAGCCTCACCTTATATAAAAGCCTTGTTCGCTCCAAACTCGAATACGGAATCACAACAGCTAACAACAAACCCAAGTATGTTAATGACAAGATAACATCCTTCCTAAATAACAACATTAGGAGATGCCTAGGACTTGCCAAAACAACACCTGTTCAAATCATCTATGCCCTATCTGGTGAACTCCCATTTCAGTACAGGAGCCTACTCTGCACTGCCAAGGAAGTCATCAAGATTAAAAACAGCAACAATGATGTCTATGGAAAAATTCAAAACAATTCCTCTCTGAACAACAGCTTAACATCATGTTACCGAGAATTCAGTGGAATTTTTGAGCGCATCCAGAAAGACATGCCTGGAAATCCCGCTCCAAACTGCACAATAAATCTCGACTTTAGGGAAGTGTTGGCAAGAGAGAGGCTGGCTCCGTGTGACATTCCCATATTCCAAAAACTATGCAACCTTGAATCAGGCCTAAGAGCAAATGGCTTCACAATAGCTGCCACAGATGCATCCTCTGACGGAAACGCTTTAGGCTTTGCGTGTTTGTTTAGAAATACAAGAGAAACACACATCTTCAAGGTCACCGACTCTGCATCCGTCATCTCAGCGGAACTGAGTGCGATCAAGGAGTGCGTTAAATTATCAATACAAAAACGTTTTCTCAAACTTGCCATTTTCACTGACAGTCTCTTTTCATGCAATATGTTGCTCAACAACAAACAACAGCATTATCTCATAAATGAAATCCACAGCCTGATCAGATCCCTCAGCGAAGTCCATATTATCTGGACCCCTGCCCATGTAGGTTTTGATCTTCATGAGATGGCAGACCTATCTGCGAAAATAGCTAGATCATTTGGAGTACCCACACCTCTCCCGCTCTCAAGCCAAGATGGCTTAAAACTCATTATGACAAAAATAAAGGATAACTGGAACTTGGAGTATAAAATCATGTCTCAATCCAAAGGAAAATTCTTTGCAAAAATCTTCCCGGACATTCCACAAACAAATTGGTTTAACAAATCAACTTACAGACCCAAAATTGTCAAAATGATCAACAGAATTTTAGCAAATCATGGATATAATCGAAAGTTTCTAGCCAGAATAAATGTCGTTGAGTCGGATTTATGCAACATCTGCTTAACCACGGAACATAACAACCACATAATCTTCGAGTGCGGCAAATACCACAGTGCAAGACTCAATAATCACATTTTTCATGACTTCCTCAACTTAGAAGACCTACTCACTGGCATGAAAATGGAAAACATTGACGGTCTCGCAAACTTTTTGATGGAAGCCAATATAAACATTTAAAGTAGAGCGTATACTAAATATTAGGCACCAACTTTGTTTTTCTCTTTCATTCACCTGCTTGTTCTTTGAATTACTTTGCTTTCTTTCTCTAACGAACTCGCTTAGTTCTTTTTTGGTTTCAACTCAACTAATCCACACTCCCTCCCACACCCTCTTCCCTCTTCCTCTCAATTAAAAAAAAAAAAAAAAAAAATAAATAATTAAAAAAAAAATAAATAAATAAATAAATAAAAAAAAAAAAAAAAAAAAAAAATTAAAAAAAAAAAAAAAAAAAATTAAAATTAAATAAAAAAAAAAAAAAAAAAAATTATATATGGAAACAGGGAAAACATACATGGATCTTTAATCAAGTCAAAAATCACTTAATTTTATTGCTCGAAAAAAAAAAAAAAAAAAAAAAAAAAAAAAAATTTAGTTACAAGCAACCTTAATCCAATCATGTTTATCGACAATCGCTGGTGATATAGGCCTATCCTGGCTTAGCCAACCGTCTCGTCTAAAGTGTGGCACCAATTCAAGGTGTCTCATACAACGCGGGACAAAACAAAACTCAATCAATCAATCAATCAATCTCCAACGATTGTGATTATTGCGCAAGTCTTTCAGAGTACGATTGAGAGCACTGCCCAATAATGTAAAAGCCGACAGACTTCGAATAAAACGTTGATTTTTTGAGAGGGGAACACATTAATTTTAGGTGCAAATATATCAACTAGTAGTCAATAAATCCTTGCATTCAAATACATTAATTAGAAAAGGATACTCATAGTGGGCTGAGAGAGGAATGGGGAACTAATACTAACTCAAAAGTAACGCTGTAGCTGTCATATTGCTACATTTGTCACTGTATAAGTGAGAAATTAGTAATTTTTTGTATGTATTAGCTGCCTAACTACAGGGAGTCGTGTTGTTATTGGTTACCGAGAGCGGAGAAATATTTTGTTTTGTTGGCATCCTTTTCTCACTAATGTCCTTGTGGATTTGCATCGATTTTGTTTTATTCGCACATTTTCCTGTCAATTCACACTTATACTACATTCGTTCTAAATGCGTACGTGATATATGAATTGCAAGTCTTACGCATACATATATACTGCGAAATTCAAAATTTTATACTAAGTTTGTCGGCTTTATATTAATGGGCAGTGATTGAGAGCCTCCAATGCACGTTTATGCGCCATCGTGCATTCATTCCAAATGACTATTTTGCAAGTTTGCAAGACTTAAGCCATAGCAGAATTTTTCGAAATGCTGCAAGTTGATTCGTCCGTCATTTGCAAGTTCAATGGCAATGGCAGAATGAGCCGTCCGTCCTCCTTCAAGCAACGTCGCCGGAATGCCAGATGATGCAACTGCCAACGCTATGTCACTTCGTGAACGAATCGTTGCTAATATCAAGGAAATGAGGAACGTTTTGCCAGGTCCCCCAGGCGCATCAAGCAAGAAAATGGCACCTTGTCCATCATCGGTCGCCTTCATCAGTGTATCGTATGCACTTTTCTGCTGGGGATTCGACAATGGCACATTTCTTTGCACTACTTGACTCAATGCATCTCGATCGTAATCACGTTCTCGTTCCAATTCCCGGTTGAATGCGTCGTGCATTGGACGATTGGGGGTCGGCATTCCTAATTTACTCAACAAATTTCCGCAGAGCAGTAAGCATATATTCTCTTTCAAAATGAGCGCCTCGTTATGTATGGCGTCGCTCATTTGAAGTGGAATATCGGCTCTTCAAATGCGAACTCTATGCAAAATATCGTCTGACATTTCGTCTTTGAATTTGTTCCACAAACCGTGTGGACTCGATGGGAAACATGTCGATATGACGATGGCAAACAATCCCAATGAGTGTCATTTTCCAGCAAATGCAATTGTTGGCAGCCCTCTATTTTCCGGTTTCATTTGAGTTTGAGCTGGGTATGGATCCAAGTTGAGTGTAAAGAGACAGAACAAAAAAAAAATCAACCAAATCGGACACACCTCAATTTTCATTTCAGGCAAGAGGTCGTCCTTTTTAGGAGAGACCACGTAAAAAAATTAATTGCATTGAGAACATGTGTGAAGTATATATGGATATATTTCCTCGAAGGACAACAGAATGTCCTTTATTGTCAGCAGGTCGTCCTTTTTTTGGACTTTGGGCTCGGTGAACATGTAAGTTGAGCGTGAAGGATCAAAAGGGAAAAAAATTGAAGCAAATCGTATGTAGGGTTAAGGAGATAGAAGGGAAAATGGAATTTCCCGAATTTCCCGAATTTCCCGGGAAAATATATACAATATACAAATAGGAGGGAGCATTGCAAACACAAACAAAAAAAAATTGCGCCAAATCAGAGATGAAAAAATTTCTCCATACAAAATGTATGGGATGTATGGGAAATGAAATTTTCCAATTTTCTCAATTTTCCGGGAAAATTTCCAATTTTGGGCTCCGTTAGTATCTAAGTTGAGCGTAAAGAAGCACAACAACAAAAAAATTGAGCCAAATCGGAGAAAGGGTTACTGAGTTATGTCTGTACATACGTAGACGACTTATTTTTATATTTGGATTTGTGTGGTATTTTCGTATACTACATATATGATATTTCAATTGCAGAGCCATTTAAATCATTAGACTCCTCCAAACTTAATCATTTAATAATTTGGTAATTTGACATTCAATTGCGATATTCACATACACAATCCAGTCGATCGTCAACGACGGATCGCACGAAAATCGCACTTAAATATCGGCAGATAAAAATTGATCGGCCGTTCGGTGCGATTTCCATATACACAGGCCGATCCGTCGGCCGATATCGATATCGGGCGACGGATCGGCCGATCGATCGCTGCGTGTATGGCACGTTTAAGACACTGCCTAGGTTTTTGCGTGACAACGTCAAAGTGTTTTGAAAGAAAATTTAAAAAAAAAGTAACACGGAAATTTCCCCATTATTAAGAAAAATATGGGATCATGTATTGTATATGTATGAAAATATATATTTGTTGCGTTCAGGACTCCATATACTGAATTTCTGAATTACAAGATCACTGTGGAATTCAGAAATTCAGATTCATATAAACCAGGAATAGCGGAAATTAACCAGGAAAATTGGTAATGCTTCTCCTCTATTTAGAATTTTGGTTTTTTTTTTTCGCTTCAAGATCGCTTCAATATCGCGTCTATATTGATTTTATAATCGCTTTGGTATCGCCTCGAAATCGCTTTTATACCTGATAACATAAAAATGTTAACAAGACCACCAAAAATACTCAATACTCAATAGACTACACACCTTCAGTTTATCGCTCAGTTTATCACGTGTGACATCATGTCTGACCGATAATCCGTGTGAACTGCACATTTTTGGCAGATTTTTACGCAGATCTAAGTGGGACTACACACCTTCAGTTTATCGCTTACTTTATCGCGTGTGACATCATGTCTGAACGATAATCTGTGTGAACTGCACAGTTTTGGCAGATTTTTACGCAGATCTGAGATCTGTGCATTCGGACCCTGTTTTGCAACGATAATCTGCGCAGATTACACAGTTTATCGTTCAGTTTTATCAGTTTTCTACTAAAATAAATTTCACAATGACCATGAAACCACTAGTTTGTACAGAGATTTCGCTCTCGTACTGATATGTGAATGTTTCGTTTTGGGTGAGAGGATGATTGAGGACGGCCAATTGTGTAGAAATGTATCTTTTTTTGCAATGTATCTTTTTTTCGGGTTTGCGATTTGTGTGGCTGTGAAATGCGGAATTTTTGTAGGCGAATGTATGAAAGAGGGGAATGTACTAGAGAACAGGGTGGTCATTCTGGGTTGGGCAACCCCAAATTTTTCTTTTCTTTTTTGACTTCAGACTCGGAATCAGCGACCCAAAATTACCTTATAGTTCGAACCAGCCCGATCGGACGAGTATTTCTCCATGAAAACAGGGTGTCTATTCCGGGGTGGGCAACCCCAAATTTTTTTTTTCTTTTTTACTTCAGATTCGGAATCAGCGACTGAAAATTACCTTGTAGTTCGAACCATGGCGATCGGTCATTGTCTGTAGCAGACTTGATACGTGCTTTTACGCGAGTGGCACTCGCGGTCATGTTCATATATGTGTAGTTTCACTGAAATGTGAACGTTGTGCGAGTATGTTTCAAGTGAAGATAATTTTGATTCCGAATCCGAAGTCAAAAAAGAAGAAAAAAATTTGGGGTTGCCTACCCCAAAATGGACACCCTGTTTTCATCGGGAAATACTTGTCCGATCGGGCTGGTTCGAACTATAAGGTAATTTTGGGTCGCTGATTCCGAATCTGAAGTCAAAAAAGAAAAAATTTTTTTTGGGTTGCCCATCTCAGAATGATCACCCTGTTTTCATGGAGAAATACTCGTCCGATCGGGCTGGCTCGAACTATTTTACAAAGTAATTTTGGGTCGCTGAATCCGAATCTGATGTGAAAAAATGAAAATAAAATTTTGGGTTGCCCACCCCAGAATGACCACCCTGTTTTCATGGGGAAATAGGGCGTTGCGAGCCCCCGCATGTAGCCCTAGGTTGCCCGTTTCACTCTTTGTACATGTATCTGCAGCCGTTTCGTGCTAGCATATCTGCATCCAGCATTTTTTTTTCTGGCTATGCACCCTGACCACTCTGTTTTCATGGGGAAATACTCGTCCGATCGGGCTGGTTCGAACTACAAGGTGATTTTGGGTCGCTGATTCCGAATCTGAAGTCAAAAAAGAAAAAAAAATTAGGGTTGCCCATCTCAGAATGGCCACCCTGTTCTCTAGTACATTCCCCTCTTTCATACATTCATCCACATCCACCAAAACCCAGCGCATCGTTCATCAGTAAGTCCAGCACAGAAAGATACCATAAAAGATACGATAGATCGCAGTAAAACACCAACAACACAGGAAATATAGAATAGTCGGGAACACTAAAAAGATACTTGCTCAGCCACGTACGATGTTAACACTTCGACAAAACTGATAGAACTGTACAAAATATCGGAACTAATTTAGCGAAAATCGAATGTAGCCTACACACCTTCAGTTCAGATAACTGCGCAGATTTTTCCACAGATAGTAGCACAGATATCTGCGCAGTTAAACTGAAGGTCTGTAGTCCCCTTAAGATCTGTGCATTCGGACCCAATCGTTGCAAAACGATAATCTGCGCAGATTACACAGTTTATCGTTGTTTTTGTTGTAGTAGCGACGCGCTGATATCCGATGAATGTGTGTGTCAGAAAGCTTGGTTGTCCATGTTTTCTTCAATGTCCAGGTGTAGAAACGCAGCTGCCTCAATAGGATTATCCCATAGCGCAGTAGGTGTTAGGCGCGTGGGAGCTGCAGGACAGCTAAAGATGTGCTCGACATCATGTGGGGTGAGGCCACAGACTGGACAGGAGTTCTGTATTTCGTTATCAATGCGGGATAGGTACGAGTTCAGACGGGAGCACCAGCCAGAACGAAGTTGAGCGAATGTAGTCCTGGTTGCTCTAGGAAGTCGTAGTTCGTCTGAAGATATAGCAGGTGGTTGCGCATTTATTACCCTCTTTGGTGTCATGTCCGCGATTGAGGATAGCACTTCTTCACTATGCAGTGTTGTGATGGCCGATCTGTAGCTAGCGTTATCGAAGAGCACTCTTTTAAACCTTTGGATCTCCCGCTCGCGACCCCTCATATTACGTCTTACATGACGTGGCGGTGGGGTTCAGTCCATAAGGTTAGAATTAGGATGGTCACTCCGATAACAGTTTATCGTTCAGTTTTATCAGTTTTCTATCAAATTTCACAATGACCATGAAGCAGTATCGTAGTCCGGATAGCGCAACGGTTAGCACGTTCGCCTTCTACGCACTGGGCCCCGGTTCGATTCCTACTGACTGCGGTAGTTTTCGATGAAAAAGGGGATTTACGTGTCGGACTATGAGCCCACTCAGCTGTTAAATGAGTACCCATTTATGGGGTGAATAACTCGGTTAAGCGTGTTGTTGATCACACACACCTCTGCACAAGACCGTCACGATCTAGAAAATGAGATGATGCTAACTCATCTCGAAGCCATGGTTTAAATTGGACTGTTGCGCCAGTTATTTATTTATGAAGCAGTACCACACAGGGTACAGTTAGGGTCTTCGTCCACTGATGCAACGCGACTCCAACGCGACTGAAAGAGGGGAATGTACTAGAGAAAAGGGTGGTCATTCTGGGGTGGACAACCCCAAAATTTTCTTTTATATTTTGACTTCAGATGCGGGATCAGCGAACCAAAATTACCTTGTAGTTCGAACCAGCCCGATCGGACGAGTATTTCCCCACGAAAACAGGGTGGCCATTCTGAGGTGGGCAACCCCAAATTTTTTTTTCTTTTTTGACTTCAGATTCGGAATCAGCGACCCAAAATTACCTTATAGTTTGAACCAGCCCGATCGGACGAGTATTTCCCCACGAAAACAGGGTGGCCATTTTGAGGTGGGCAACCCCAATTTTTTGTTTCTTTTTTGACTTCAGATTCGGGATCAGCGACCCAAAATTACCTTGTAGTTTGAACCAGCCCGATCGGACGAGTATTTCCCCATGAAAACAGGGTGGCCATTCTGAGGTGAGCAACCCCAAATTTTTTTATTCTTTTTTGACTTCAGATTCAGAAGCAGCGACCCAAAATTACCTTGTAGTTCGAACCATGGCGATGGACCATTGTTTTTAGCAGACTTGATACGTGCTTTTACGCGAGTAGCACTCGCGGTCATGATCGCATATGTGTAGTTTCACTATAATGTGAACGTTGCGCGAGTATGTTTCAAGTGAAGATAATTTTGATGGGAAGCACTCGTCCGATCTGGCTGTTTTCATGGGGAAATACTCGTCCGTTCGGGCTTGTTCGAACTACAGGGTAATTTCGGATCGCTGATTCTAAATCCGAAATCAAAAAAGAAAAAAAAAATGGGGTCGCCCACCCCAGAATGGACACCCTGTTTTCGTGGGGAAATACTCGTCCGATCGGGCTGGTTCGAACTACGGGGTAATTTTGGGTCGCTGATTCCCAATCTGAAGTCAAAAAAGAAAAAAAAATTGGGGCTGCCCACCTCAGAATGGCCACCCTGTTCCTCGTCTGATCGGGCTGGATACCAGTCTTTGCACCACTTCCCACGGCGTCGCAACAAACTTGCAGTTATACAACGAACTGCGGCTCTCTTTTTTCTATCGTCCATTGTTAAACAGCCACGTACGATGTGCACACTTCGTCAAAACTGATAGAACTGAACAAAATATCGGAACTAGTTTAGCGAAAATCGAATGTAGCCTACACACCTTCGGTTGAGATAACTGCACAGATTTTTCCACAGATATTTAGCACAGATATCTGCGCAGTTAAACTGAAGGTCTGTAGTCCCCTTAAAGTATTGGCCTCATCACTCCGATTCAGACGACACCCGTTGGCTGCTTGGTATAAGTGGTCGCTGAGGCAAACCTTACTATAGTCCAATTAGTGCAAAAAGCGCCGTTTTGAAGCCACAAACCCCGTGAAAATTTATTATTGGCTAATAGTCGGAAATAACAGCCAACAGCGGAATGCAAATAGGCTCCGCTTGATATCTGTTTAGGGCGGTACCCCTTCTGTCCAGGTCGTCAGCCCTCTCATTACCCTCTATGTTCCTGTGACCAGGAACCCAGAGCAGGGTAATATTGAGCCGTCTGCTAAGGCAAGCTAGTTCCGCCTCACATCGCTCGACAAGTTTGGAGGATGTACTTACCGAGCTCAGTGCCTTGATAGCGTCCTGGCTGTCCGAGCAAATGGCGATGCTGTGGTTATCTGGTATGTCTCTGAGAGTGTGACAAGCTTTCATGATTGCGAGGGTTTCCGCCTGAAAGATGCTGGCATGATCTGGGAGGCGGTAACACACCGCAATATATCCTTCAGATAGAGTAGTTTTTCCTTTTAGATTCAGTTTAACAAGGCAATCCTGGCTTTGTGTTCGTCTTTTGTGGTTTAGCCACGTATTTAAGGACTCCATTGCATTGGGAGCATCTTTGGTGACCGGACGAAGCGCGGAGGAGCCCTGTATACCTTTTAGTTTGCCAGGATTGTCCTTCTAAGCAACTTATAAAAATTTCTTTGCACAGTATTGCATTTTTCTATTATTCATATGCTCAGCAGCTTACGGAAGTTATAAGTGAATTACGGCAAGGAATGCAATGTTGCGCTTCTGCTGGCCTCAGAATTCTCTGTAACCTGATGATCATCTGAATAATTGGGAAATGTAGTATTTTTTTCTCTTTGCTAGTTTTTTCCCTCTACAATGGTTACCGGCTGACTCCGGGGCCCAGTTCGCTTTTGTTTTTTTCTTTTTCTATTTTTAGCAGCACACTCTGTCCTCAGCTTCTTCCTCTTGGCAGGCCTCGAAGTAGAAGATGCACTGTAATGAACCACCTGTAATGAACCATATTATGGTCTGTTAGTGCTGCTTCTACTGGCAGATCTATGGCAGCACCTGATGAGTAAGGATCTGTCGGTGGTACGAAAACAGAGACCGAGGGTCCCATTACACCTGGACCCCAATGCAAGCGCGAGGGCAAGCGAGCCATCCGCAAACCATTCCATCCTTATCGCCTCATTTTTTTTTATTCCCCATTTTTACCTCTCTTGTTTGTGTTGTCTTCCCCAGGCCTATGCAATTTTGTTAATACGTAAAGGGCAGGGGCAACGAGCGGCGAAAACCCCACCCACGTCTCCCGAATTGAACTACAGCAAGCATAGGCCGCTCCTTAGCTCGTTGAGGGGCCTTTTTCTTCGCCATATGGTACAGCCCGACTTTCACGGTCATCATGCTACCTAAGGCTCCGTCCCCACGGGCATCTTCGGATGCCCACCAAACCGTCCGTTACATACTACCCCAGTAAACATTTGTAATGGACGGTTTGGTGGACCTCCGAAGATGCACGAACAAGGAAACGTGGTGGTGGAAAAACGAAACCAAAGAAGCAGTGCAGGCCAAATCGAACGCATTCAAAGCTTGGACAACATGCGGGTCAAGCAGTGAAGCCGAGAAGATTCAACTTGGGGCGGAATATGATAAATGTCGGAGGGAAGTAAAGCGCAAAGCGACTGAAGCAAAGGCGATGGCAGTTGATAAATTCTATCAAGAATTGTCGCGCTCGGTGACCGTGATCGTTCGGTCACCGCTCTACGATATTAATCTAGAGGTTGGAGATCAAATCTCGGCGCGATCAAAAACTGCCTGTGAGTACTAATAGAACTCTCACAGTGCTTCGAGCTTGTCAGTATAATTACGGCGCGGATAAGAGGTACATGCTAGCAACTGAACTTCCGAAAAGTCGATATGCTATTGAAACGTCAACAAGGCATAGAAATGCTAGAGATGTTGACGCGCCCATGCCCTGGACGGGTCAAGGCAATTAGAAGGATCAAGAATTGGGAGATCAGAGCTGCCAGAATTTATAAGGTCGCAGTCGAAGCCCAAAGGAGAAGAAACGCTCGATAGATTCAGGCAACAAAGTACGTCGAAGACTCGCAAGGAGTGCTCAGCAATCTGTAGCAGGATGCGTGAGTACTTTGACAAACTCTTGAACGAAAAATTTCATCGAGAAGTTTTTCAAGCTGTGGAGTCAGCCCCATCGCTGATTTTTCAGTGGAGGAGGTGACAAGTCATGCCTCGTAGTTGGTGTTTATCGATGTAGAAAAAGCCTTCGACAGAGTTCCTCGCGATCTGATATGAATGGCCCCGGGAGCACTTAAGGCCCCCGAGGCATATGTCAAGATGATACAAGACATGTGTGATGGAGCAACTACTAAGGTTAGATGTGTGTGTAAACTGTCTTGATCCCTCAAGGGGCATAGGCGCGTCAACATCTGTATCATTTCTATGCCCAGTTGACGTTTCGATAGCATATCTACTTTTCGGAAGTGCAGTTGCTAGCATGCACCTCCTATCCTCGCCGTCTTTATATAGTTCGTTGATTTTGCAAATGAGCAAAATCCTATGCCCATTCCCAAAATTAACTAACTAACCCACACCACAAAGATTTGACCAAAATTTCAAGTGGCTAGGTCCAGTCTATGGGAAGTTACCATATATTTGAGATATCATTTGTAGGGGAGGTAGCCTTCCTTTTGGCCCAATCATAACCATTTTCAAAATCTGTCTGTCTGCCAAAATTTCAACTTGCTAGATTTATTCTATCGAAAGTTATCGCCTATTCGAAGTATCATTTTTAGGGTACAGACAAATACAGCCCCTACGTATTTGTCTGATCTGGCCTATTTTCAACACTAACTAACTAGATCTTACTACCAACATTCTACCGATTCTATCGAAATTTATTGTAGTTAAAGGAATATTTTTTTTTTTTTAGGCGTTCCTTTGGTCTGATTATGCTCATCTTACTAAAACTGAAGCAGTTTCTCATCTGAAGGTTACATGCCAAAAATCAGGTGTCTACGTCAATTAATTCAAGAGTTATAGATAAAAAACGTGAAAAGTAGGGTAGTACGGGGCTCTTTGTACGAAAAGTACACTTAGATTCCAAATGATCGATTTTATTTTTCCAGAAGAGTATAAAATTGCCCTCTCGAGCCATCTACTAAAGCTAGAGCTTTTCACGTTTATTCAATCGGGAGTTGTAGATACATTTAATTATTTTACATGTGTAGGAGAGGTAGGCGTTCTCTTTCATTTTCAATACCAACCAACTAGATCATACTGCTAGCATTTGACCAAAATTTCAAGGCTCCAGCTATCGAAAGTTATCGTGTGAACGGACAGACAGACAGACAGACATGGCTAAATCGAATCAGGAAGGTGCATGATTTTGTTCCGATCTTGTCAGTGTATAGACGGCGCGGGTAGGAGGTGCATGCTAGCAGCTGCACTTCTGAAAAGTAGATATGCTATCGAAACGTCAACAAGGCATAGAAATGCTAGAGATGTTGACGCGCCCATGCCCCTGGAGAGGTCAAGGCGATTAACAACAACAACAATAATTAAGAATTTTCGAGCAATTTTATTTAACCAACTGTCAAACATAAGGTACGTTTTGCTAGATGCCAGTCTGCATCGATTGCAAGCGATGATCAAAAAGATACACACAAATAGTGCTACGCGCTCTACGGCTCAGGTCGAAGATATGGACAGTTCGTCGCTACAATGTAAAGATATCTTGAGCCTGGAATATGGAAAATTTATTAAAAAAAAAAGAAAAAATCGAGAATCTGAGTGTCATCAGCGATCATAGTCTGTGACACTTTAGTTTTTCAAAAATGTTTTGTGATGATATGATAATATTAAAGTATGTTCGCAATCATATTCAAATATGTCATATAAATTTGTCGCCATGTATACAACTAGCTGGTCGTTCTCTACTCTAGTATTCAGAAAAGATTGTTCTCTTGTAAACATGCCTTGCGTGGAGTTCGAGAATGCATTTATTACCAAATCCAAATCTGAAGTTCACAGAGGCGGATGCACATAAATGTACATAATCTCCTCACATTATCAACTCTGGTTGACTTCAATAATCAGGTCGCACCAGCTATATTGCTCGTTTTTCGAGAGTTTTATATTTCATTCAAATCATTTATTTTCCGTTCGCTCTGCAATTATCACCAAAAAATAACATTTTATAAATTACTGATATCAGGCGCGTTCTTTTGTACTCCAGTGCTAGTTAAGGTTAAGCGCCGTCAAAAAAAAAAAACATTAAGTGTCAACGTACAAAGTACATCCCGGCGTGAGTTTATTTATTTTTTATTTTTTTTTCATTTTTTATTGTATTCGCTAGATTAAAAATATGAAACATATCCGGGGAAGTATATGGACTTTATATGAAAAATCAAATTAAACTACGAAAATTTCTAATTTTCCATAATAAATTGGCCATTTAGCGATGCAGCGACATCTGTTGACATATCTATCCGGTGTTGGTTTATTAGCTCGTTGAGTTATCCAGGTAAACTTATTGCTACAATAGCGTGTGGTTAACCTGAATCAACCTACATCATCGCGGCGCTACAACCTGACGTCGGTCTTTAGCCGTCTGGATCATTGTCCTCCAATTACCTCGGTCAAGTCACCGAGTCCTCCAATTTATAAAGCGCAGCAGTAGTTCGCCGTCACAATCTACGGAGTCTTCCCAACGAGCTCTTTGTTTTCCTCATGGCCTTGCTCCGATGATGCGTCCTTTTAATATTTTCTTAAAAATAAATAACTAGCACAACAGTCCAATTTGAACCATGGCCTCGAGATGAGTTAGCATCATCTCATTTTCTAAATCGTGACGGTGTGTCTTGTGCAGAGGTGTGTGATCAGCAACACGCTCAACCGAGTTATTTACCCCATAAATGGGTACTCATTTAACAGCTGGGTGGGCTCATAGTCCGACACGTAAATCCCCTTTTTCATCGAAAACTACCGCATTCAGTAGAAATCGAACCGGGGCCCAGTGCGTAATATTTTCTTAGGCATGCGGTTATTGTCCATTCGTTGCACATGCCCCGCCCATTGAAGAAGTTGAAGTTTGACGATTCTCGAAACTTCCAGTTCATCGTACAGCTCATTGTTATACCGGATGCGCCATTAATTTTGGTCGCGTTCGAGCTGAAATTTTGTACAAAGCCTTCTTTGTACAGCACGTTGTATATATAGGTATGTCGGAACCAACTGAATCGGACCACTACGTCATATAATACTACTACTCAATTGACCTAACCTCTAATGCTGTTTTTACACGCTAGACCAACTACTCGCGTTTGACCACGCATTAGACCGCGTATTAAACCGTCCATTAGACCGCGCATTAGACCGTCCATTAGACCGCGCATTATACCGTCTATTAGGCCGCGCATTAGACCGTCCATTAGACCGCACATGAGACCGTCTATTAGACCGCGCATTAAACCATCCATTAGACCGCCCGATTTTTATATTGATACCCTAAGCTGCTCTGATACGTGGTCTAACGGGCGGTATAATTGACGGTCTAATGCGCGGTCTAATGGACGGTCTATTGCGTGGTCTAATGCACGGTATAATACGCGGTCTAATAGACGGTCTAACGGCTGGACGGTTGTAACGGATGGTTTGGTGGGCATCCGAAGGTACCCGTGGGGACGGAGCGTAAGATAGCATAGTGACCGTGAAGGTCGGGCCGTGCCAGTAGCGAAGAAACAGGCCCCTCAACGAGCTAAGCAGCGGCCTATGCTTGCTGTAGCTCAGTTCGGGAGATGTGGGCGGGGTTTTCGCCGCTCGTTGCCCATGTCCTTTACGTATTAACAAAAATTCATAAGCCTGGTGAAGACAACACAAACAGGGGAGGTAAAAATGGGGACCAAAAAAAAATTGTCGATAAGAATGGAATGGTTGGCGGACGGATCAGACGCCCACGCGGTCGAATTCGGCCTCTGGTTTCGTACCACCAACAGATCACTACTCATCAGGTGCTGCTTCGATCTACCGGTGGGAGCAGCACTACCACTACTACCGGACTAACGACTGGACGGTCTATCGTGTAAGAACAGGATAATGGGGCATAGCGCGTCAACTATTCCATGTCGCTTAGCTAACGTTTCGTTGGCATAATCCCGTTTCGGACAATGCACGTTAGGCAGCATGCACCCCCTGCTCCCATTTAGCCACCTACCTGCGACAAGTCGGGAGATGTTGTGACTTATTATTACGCCCCGCATTACAGGGGGAAGACAACACAAACATCCATGGCCATGAACGCTATGTACGGGACTTGAACCCGTAGTAACTATAGTCAGACATGAGACTGACGCCTCTACGCACTGAGCTACCGGTCGCCCCACTACGTCATATAGCTGCCATAGGATCGACTGGTCCAAAAGTCTGTTTTTGTAAAAATAAGCTTTTTTTTTGTTTCTGAAGATATGTTTACCAAATTTCATATTATTCAATCGTATCTATTGGCAAACCACATTCCTAAATTCAGTTGAAATCGGTCCACTATTTCAAATACCTCTCATAGAAACAGTTGAATCAGAACAAGTTTTACTGCTAATTCAAAAGTGGCAAGTGCAAAATGGTTCAAAATTACCGCAACACGATCTACTGAAGGTATTAGGTTGGTGCAGATTAAATGTTGGATTTTGCAATGACATGAAGTTGCCTGCGATTTTTATGTATCAAACTGCCACCAGGCGGCGCTAGTGATATAACATATTGAAGTATACATACTGCTACCTTGGCTTATGGATTCATTTCGGTTTTGCGCTTCATGGTGATCGGTGAAAAAAGAAAGAAAAAGAACATGGTAGCGGGTCAAAAACGTAGCGAGTTCACGTGGAAACCCGGGACCATCGATCGATAACGACGAGCTGCGTGCATTAGTAGAGTCTGACCCCCGCCAAACAATAAGGGATCTTGCGGAGAAATCGGGCGTGCACCATTCGACAGTTTGCCGCCACTTGCAACAAAAATTCCTCTTCCATAGTCCTCCCTGGAACGGCAGTGGTCACTGACCATTGCCAACCAACGTCAAGCCGCCAGTGATGGCGGTGCGATGATTTGGTTGAGGTACCCCTGTGGTGTGGGGTGTGAAAAAAAATACCACGGCCTTTCCCTTTGAGGGCCTGTCATTAAAACCGACAATCAAAGGACAGGATGTGTATGCCAGCAACTTGCACTATCCGAAATCTTTATATGCTAACGAAACGTCAACTATGCCTCGGATAAGGACTGACTCAACGGTTACGACTTTTAGCTATCGTACAATGACAAAGATTGGATTCTGAAATGTGCGTACTCTCCTGGACAATGGATCAGAAGGTCCCCAGAACGCACGATTTCTTCAATTAGAGAGTGAATTTCTGAGGTACAAATTAAATATCTTAGGAGTTAGTGAGATAAGATGGTGGAACAGCGGAGAATTCATCTCTCCAACGGGCAGCACTGTAATGTTGTACTCCGGTAAAGCTACCGGTAGTCGCCGTGAGTCAGGTGTGGGGCTCCTTTTAACCAGAGCCGCGCGAAACTGTCTCTTATCCTGGGAACCGGTCTCTGACAGGGTCTTGACCGCCAGGTTCCGGACCAAAATGAGGAACATCTCAATAATACAATGTTATGCCCCTACTGAACCCGACAATGTCTTGGCAAAAGACTCCTTCTACGAAGAACTAAACGCCGTTCAGAGCAGAACACCTAAAGGTGACATTATAATGGTTATGGGTGATTTGAACGCGAAAGTTGGCGCTGATAACTATGGGCTCAGACATGTGATGGGGAGACACGGTCTTGGTGATCGTAATGACAACGGTGAAAGATTTGTAGAGTTCTGCAACTTTCACAGTCTCTTCATCGGTGGTACTATGTTTGAGCATAAGGACCACCACAAAATCAGTTGGTCCTCTGTTGATCGGCGCAGAACACAAAATCAGATCGACCATTTTGCCATTAGTAAAAGATTCAAGAGTTGCCTCCTGGACGTGCGAAACAAGAAGGGTGCCGATATTGGGATGGGAAGAGACCATTATCTTATGATCGCTAATGTTCGATTGCGTATTGCAGCCGTGCGCCGCCCCAGAAACGAAACATCCAGGCCCCGCAAATTCAACACCGCTCGACTAAAAAATCCAGCTGTCTTACAACAATATAATGACCATCTTGCGCAAAAAGCGGCTGAGATAACTAGTCACCCAGATAGTGACATAAACGAAAACTGGGATGCCATAAAAAATGCGTACATTGATAGCGCAAATACCATCCTTGGCCCAAACCCGGATTGCCAGAATAAGCCCTGGATGTCCGACGCTTCATGGCAGCGGATTGTTGAAAGAAAGGAGCTGAAAGTTCGTTTGGCTGCAGCATCAGACGACAATCGAAGCAGCATCGAACTCCTTTACCGTCAGAAAGCTCGAGAAGTTCAGCGTAGTGTGCGACGCGATAAAAGAGTTTATGCCAATTCTCTTTTAGCGTCAGCAGAAGAAGCCGCTAGAAGTAACAACTTAAACGCCGTTTACGGTGTCATCAAGGAGTTTACAGGTTGTCGTAACTCCTGCCAACATCCGGTGAAAGATAGTGATGGAAAGCTACTTATCTTGGAAGAAGATCAAATGAGGCGGTGGAAAGAACACTTCGCCGCGGTCTTGAACCGTGTAACCTCTGGTGAAGTTCCCCCTCATATAGATAATTTAGCTAACCATCAAAATGTGCGTATACGGTCCACTGCCCCGACTAAAGAGGAAATAGTCACTGCAATTATTGCACTAAAACGAGGAAAGGCCGCCGGACTTGACGGCATCCCTGCCGAACTTTATCAAGCAGCGCCAAGCGTAACTGCCGATTTGCTGCACCCACTTGTTGATAAAGCGTGGAATACAGAGACCTTTCCCACTGAGTGGAAGGAAGGTTTGATCATCAAACTTCCAAAGAAGGGTAGCCTCACAGACTGTAATAATTGAAGAGGCATTTGTGTGCTTCCTGCCGTTGCCAAGATAATAGCCAAAATCGTCCTGGAAAGACTAAAGGCCCACTTAGAAAGCACAATTGATGAAGAGCAGGCTGGCTTTCGATCCGGATTCTCCTGTGTCGATCACATTAACACCTTGCGAATCATCATCGAGCAATGCGCTGAATACGATTCTCCGCTTCACTTGCTTTTCATCGATTTCGAAAAGGCTTTCGATAGTGTGAACCGGGATTCTATCTGGGCGGCCTTGCGCAGGATAGGCATCCCTGAGAAGCTTGTGGCTATTATTAAGGCAACCTATGACGGCGCGAAATGTCGCGTTCTGCATAAAGGTAAGGTGTCGGGGGACTTTGAGATTCGCAGTGGAGTTCGGCAGGGGTGCATCCTCTCACCGATCCTATTCCTCATAGTGATCGGCGATGTGTTGCATGCAGCCCTATCCGGACTCGACAGAGGAATTCAATGGACTTTGACATCTTATCTACAACATCTTGACTACGATGACGACATATGCCTACTCTCCCACAAAATCATGGATCTGTCCGCAATGGCGTTAGATCTCGAGAGGGAGGCAAGCAAGGTTGGGCTAAAGATTAATACCAACAAGACCAAGGTTCTTAGCCCGCCGTTGCGAAAAAGAAATCGGACACCTATTGCCATCAATATTAATGGGCAGCCTGTGGAGAAGGTGGACAACTTCGTCTACCTGGGTAGCATTGTTGCCGAAAATGGTGGGACGGAGCAGGACATCGCTCGTCGTATCAACCAGGCTAAACGCGCATACGGCATGCTGTCCAAAATCTGGTAGGGCAGTTATCTCAGCATCAAGACCAAGCTGGGCCTGTTTCGCTCCCTGGTACTATCAGTGCTTTTGTATGGGAGCAGTACATGGACAGTTTCCGTAGAAGTTACCAGAAAGCTGCAAGTTTTCGTCAACTCATGTCTTCGTCGAATTTTAAGAATTTTCTGGCCCGAAACAATATCAAATGAAGAGCTAAGTCGGCGTACGGGTCAGATGCCAATCGACGAATTGATACGCAGGCGAAAATGGTAGTGGATAGGTCACACATTGCGGAAGAGTGATAACTGCATTGCTTTGCATGCCATGAAATGGAACCCCATTTCCAACCAAGGCCGACCAAGAGGGGGTCCTCGAATCACATGGCGTCGATCTGTGGCAAAGGAGTGTCAGGTACTGGGTAAGTCTTTTGGGGAGTTGCGCCCCATTGCCCAGAACAGAGTACGATGGCGCGCAGGAGTAGTTGACGCGCTATGCCCCGCTAGGGGTTAAGGCAAAGTAGTAAAACATGGCGTGTCGAATGGGGATTTCCAGTTCTCTTTTCTCCCGCAACAGAAATGAACCGTTCTTGAACCGAATTGTGACCTGCGATGAAAACTGGATACTATACGATAATCGTCGCCGATCGGCCCAATGGCTAGATGCCGATGAGGCTCTAAGATACATGCCGATACCAAGCCTTCATCCAAAGAAAATAATGTATAATAAATAATATTCGTTCCAGCAACCTGGCGAAACCATCAATGCTGAGAAATACTGCGCTCAACTGGACGAAATGCATCAGCAATTGACAGTTCAACGACCTAGGCTAGTCAACAGGGATGAAGTTATACTGCTTCATGACAACGTACGACCTCATGTATCGAGAACAACGATCCATAAATTGAACGAGCTGCGCTATGAGACTCTTCCTCACCCGCCATTTTCACCAGACCTCTCGCCAACAGATTACCATTTCTTTAAATATTTGGATCACTTTTTGACAGGAAAACAGTAACAATGAAGCAGCTTTCAAAAATGCCTTCGAGTAGTTTTTACGAAACAGGAATAAATGTGCTTATATCTCGTTGGGAAAGGGGTGGGTTTGGCGGCCGTAAGAGGTTAAAATTTCAAAAAAAAAACTTTAAAATTACGTCATTTTATCAAGTTTGCCGCTTTGTATTGTGAATGATACTAATTTCCCAGGATATTTTCTATTTTTGTAGTGGGGTTGAGAGAAGATTCTACGGCATATTTTCAAAAAACAGAAAAGTTTATTTGTTTCGTATTTTCTAGTGATAATTTTGAAAACTATTTAAGGCACGAAAAAGATTAATATCACATTTTTAAGAGTTTCTTGCTGATCTTTCATTTTGTCTTAGAAATGTTTTACGCTGCGGTTGACCGTTTCCGAAATATAGAAAAAAAACTTTTATTGTAGTTTTTCCGAGATTCGACCGAACGCTCACTTCGTATTTACGAGCACTTTCGGTAGAGTTTTCTCTGAACTACAAAAATTGAAAATAAAAAATATCCTGGATAATTAGTATCTTTTACAATACAAAGTGGCAAACTTGATAAAATTACATAATTTTAAGGTTTTTCTGCAAATTTTAACCCTCTACGGCCGCCAAACCCACTCTCGGAGGCTTGCCAGTCTTCTCATTTTTGTATTCCTGCATTACAAAGAAACGATCGTGAATGTTTAGCCTACCGTAACCGAATGGGCCGTCAGCTCCCCAACTATGTATGCATATGTACAATAACATTTGCAAATTTTCAAATCGTAATTCCTTGATCTTTACATCGTTCTAATATTATCTTTTGAATTTTCGATGAAAAATCGATTTTGAAATTTCTTTAAAGTTTAAACTGATGTATCTTTGAAGTAACGGTGATCTTTGCCATCGGGAAAAAAGTCCATTTACATGAAATTTTATGTAGTTTCAGAAAATGAGGTCAAGTCTCGGATTAAATTATTGAGGGAAAGTGAAATTTGGATTTTGCTCAACAAGCTGTTTGACACAATTAACAAAAAATGCTATAACTCTGTGTAACGGTTAAAGGGTGTCTATGTCATACGTTTACCATTAAATTATTTACGATCAGGAACGGTACACCCTGTATACAATGTGTACAGCCAGCTGAACAGTGCAACTAAATACAAAATCTAGTGCATATGCATGCCTACATATTTTGACGAGTTCACGAGAGCTTATATACAAAACAAGTTATACTTGAGTATTAATTTACTATGGTTTTCGTATCAGAATTGATTGGATAGGGGAAGAGAGCAACAAAGTGGGTACCCATGGCTTTAAATGTGCATTGCTTATTAAACAAGTTTAACTACAAAATAAAATGTCGACTGCAAACAATAGTTACAAATAAATCCCACAAAGGCACAACGAAAAAAATAAAATGTTGCGGAGGCATCGTGATCATCTTCGGCTTCATTGTCAAGTGCGAACTATGCATTTATGTTGATACACGTACGAGTATGGTTTATGTATTCAGGTAATGTGTATTTCTTTTTTAAATTTAGACTTATCAAATTGGAAAGTAAAGACATCGAATCTCGTGAATAATTTTCTCACGTATAAAAAAGGTAGCAATCGGTACGGAATGATTTTCAGTACAACATATCGAAATGTTGATTTTTATAAATAATAAAATAAAAATACGTAAATAAATAAATCTAGCAAAATTTTAAGAAAGTTGAACAACATTTTCCATTTCACAGAGGTTTTTGAATCTTATAAACTATGTTTCTTATTTTATTTTTACAGAATAAATTTCAGCGCAGTCGTTAGAGTAAATAGTAAAATATAAGCTGCGATTCCGTGTACTGCCTTGTGTAATTAGTGCTTTTCTAGTCATATTAATCCTTGTCCATGATTTTAAATAAATGCTCCCGATGTTTCTGAACACTTCAAACTTGTTTTGAGCCTTTCCCGTTCCGGAATTTGTTCCCGCCATAGTCAGATTCTTCCGTCGCCAACATTTAGTATAAATTTTGACTCGTACGAAAAAAAATACAGTGCTCTACATCTCCTGAGTCCATGACATGTGACATGCTTCTGAGCCCATTGCAAGCAATTTTGCATGACTCTTAAGGGAAAGTCTGGCATATTGACTGGTTTCAATGCACGCAAGCCAACTTTTCATTGGTTTCGAAAAGGTTTTCGACAGTGAACCGGGTGGCTTTACACAGGAGAGGCATCCCTGACAAGCTTGTGGCTATTATTAAAGTAACCTACGATGGGGCAAAATGTCGTATTTTGCATAAGAGTAAGGTATTGGGGGACTTTGAGATTCGGAGTGGAGTTCGATAGGAATGCGATATTGGTGACATGTTGCAGTACCCCTCCGGACCACAGAAAGGAACTCGACCTATACATCTTATCTGCAACATCTTGATTACGCTGATATCATTATGCCTACTCTCCCACAAAATCATGGATCTGAACGCAATGACTCTAGATCTCGAGTGAGAGGCGAGTATGGTTGGGCTAAAGATTGACACCAAGAAGACTAAGGCTCTTAACCCGCCGTTACGAAAAAGAAATCCAACTCGTTCTATTGCCATCAATATTATTTGACAGCTTGTGGGGAAGGAGGACGCATTTGGTATGGTGTCCAAAATCTGGCGAAGCAGTTATGTCAGTATGAAGACTAAGCTGGGCTTGTATCGTTCCCTGATACTGTCTGTGCTGTTGTATGGGAGCACATGGAAAGGTTCCGTAAGTGTTACCAGCAAGCTGCAGCTTTTCGTCAACACTTGTTTTCGTTGGAACAATATCAAAGAGCTGATTAGGCGTACGGGTCGGATGCCAATCGATGAACTGACCTCATTCCCAATGAAGGCCGACCATAGTGGCTTCCTAAAAACTCAGGACGTCGATCTGTGGCGGAAGAATGTGCGTCGCTGGGTAAGTTGTGGGAGCAACTGTGTCCCATTGCCCATAAATGAGTACGATACCGCGCAGGAGCATCAGGTCTTGCATCTTTGCAGCTATCCGTGTGCACGACGACCACGAAAGTGTGAGAATTCTGTAAGTACAAGCCGTGAAGGCTTGATTTTACTTAAAAACTCGCCCGTGGAGGTCTTGGTGGTGTGAAGCACTTTATATAAACTCACTAGATGGGATGGAGAGAGGGTGAGAAGTGGAGATATTTGTTCCCTGGCAATTTTACTTAATGTTCTTGCAATGTGCAAGTGCGAATTATCTTTTCAGTGAAACTGATTCCCCATACATTTTTCAGTAAAAATAATAAGGCAATTTTTTTTTCGAATTCTTAACCCTGTAGCTGCTGCATGCATTCACATTTTTTTCAATTGTCTACCTCACACTACTAAAAATACAATACATATCTGAAAATATCGAGCTATTGTAGAACATTTAAATAAAAAATTAATCTCAGCCAATACGTTGCTCTAAAATTTGAAATGTATTGTATTTTGCAGTGACGTGCAGTAGCAATTCCCGATAGCAGTAAAGATAAATATAAATGGACTGAATGGCGCAATACATCTCTCTCTCTGGTTCCTTTTAACCCCTTGTGGGGCATAGGGAATTAACCACGTTAACTTTCCACCTCGTCCTGTTCGCCGTCATCGCCTTAACTGACTCCACGATTTGCCTATTGAGTTACCCTCGACCTCAACTGATCTTCTCCAGGTGTTTCTAGGTCGTCCAACGCGGCATTGGTTCACTGTGGGTAGACGTGTTCGGTACTAAGGTTTCAAGACCGGTTTTAGGTTTTTATGAAAACCGGTTTTCCTAGCGATCAACCGGATCATTAAAAAAACTGGCTCATGATTAAAAAAACTGGGTTAAAAACCGACTCTTTAAAAAACCAGAAAAACCGAACGAATACTCGAGTACTCAAAACCGACTTGTTAAAAACCGACCGGCTCCGACTCATTAAAAGCCGACCGGCTCCGACTAGTTAAAAACTGACTCATTAAAAACCCGATTCACCAAAAAACCGACTGAGTACTCGAGTACTAGAAAACCGACTTGTTAAAAACCGACCGGCTCATGGTTAAAAACCGGGTTAAAACCCGACTCATTAAAAGATCGATTCATCGAAAAAACGGTTTTAAACTCGTCGGAGCCGGTCGGTTTTTAACAAGCCGGTATTTAGTCGGTTTTTTGGTGAATCGGTCTTTTAATGAGTCAATTTTTAACCCGGTTTTTTTTTAACCATGAGCCGGTCGGTTTTCGAGTACTCGGTCGATTTTTTGGTGAATCGGTTTTTTAATGAGTCGGTTTTTAACTCGTCAGAGCCGGTCGGTTTTTCGGTGAATCAGGTTTTTAATGAGTCGGTTTTTTTTAATGGTCTTGAGTCGGTTTTTATGACCATAAGCCGGTTTTTTTTTAATGAATCGGTTTTTTCGAAACCGGTACTTGGGAATTTCGGGACCAGTACTAACAGAAGACCGGTTTTAAATCGGTGGACCGGTTTTAGGAACAGGCCTAACTGTGGGCTCCAATCGAGGTCTTCACTGTCGCTGACAGGGAAATAGATCTTTGGAGATCGTTGTAGAAGAATTCGCTATAAACGGAGAGCAATGCAATTTGAAAGCGTTTGCTTGCATGCACTAGCCGGGCTCCTTTCCGCAAATGGTTACAAGGGGGATGTCTACGGGTCTTCTAGCAGACCGCAATTCAAGTCGATTCTTCCAAAAGCAATACTGCTCTTAATTAGACGGGTGGACGGTCCTTCGACTGATTTATGAGCTGGGGTCGACCGGTAGCTCAGTGCGTAGGGGCGTCAGTGTCTTGTCTGCCTACGGCCGTTACGGGTTCTAGTCTCGTCAACGGCGTTCGTGACCACGAATGTCTGTGTTGTTTTCCCCCAGTGGTGCGGGTGTAATAATAAGCCACAAGATCTCCCGATTTGTCGCAGGCTGATGATAAATGGAAGCAGGAGGTGCATGCTGGCAACGTGCATCGTCCGAAACGGGTTTATGCCAACGAAACGTCAGCTAAGCCACATGGAAAAGTGGACGCGCTATGCCCCATTAGGGTTTAGGGCAAATAAGTGGTAAGTAAGTAGTATGTCGCAGAGTGCCCACCAGCTGGGTCAGTAGCCCGACTCTCTTACCTTGCGTTTTTGCTACATAGCAATTCAAATCTTGGTGGAATATTTGACACTGCTGGACGAAAAGCAAGCATCTTAATATTAATTTTTCAGCGCTGAATTTGAGAGTATAGAACATGTATTGAAGAACACAATCCATACGTGTTTCGTACACATTTTTTTAATAGCCTACCTTCTCCTTTCCCTCGTTTGTCAAGTTAACTGGTGCTCCCTCGATTGTGGCATGATTGAAAATCACAATAAATTATAGTATTTGACAGCCGGGGGAACATTTTTGTAGTGTGTGTAATACGTCTCAGTGTGTAAACGGGTACCAAAAATCTTAGCTTATTTCCATTCTTTAATAAGAGCTGAAAAAGTTATTTCACATAAGTATATAGGTATATGTTGTACTGAATAGCTCTTTTGCTATCCATTTAATGTCACTTCAGAAATTCCGGGGGGTTCATTTCTAGCTCCGATACAGAATTCAGTTAACGATTTTTGTGAAAGTTCATTTCTTAAGTTTGGGTCACCCGATAGCTCAGTAAATTCGTTATGGGCTTAATATAGTGATTAATCTCATCAATTTCGATCAAAAATGATTTTTGAATGCTAGCTATCTAGCTAGTCAAAATTTGTAAAATATTCGAAAAAATAATATATTATGTAAAACGTACTTATTTAAAACTCAATGTGGACTGAACCCTTGCTGTATAAGATTCGATTCGGGGACTGTGTATGTCACCCCATACGAGGAAAGCAATTGTCAGTAAACAAAAAATTAAGGGTATACCAGGTTGGCCGCTTCAAAAACTTATTTAAGTATATAGTTTTCGTTTGAAAATTGTTCCAATCATAATATGTACTTCTAATCAAGCAACTTTTTTTTTCTTTTCAGGTAAACATTTTTTCTACAGAATCATATAAGCACACAGATGTATAGTATGTATGGATTATATTTAGAATTATCTATATATTATATATATAAAGCAATGCCTTTTTTATGTGTACCGAACTGGTGCCTAAACTACTGGGCCGATTTAGATGAAAATTTCACAGTCTGTTCGTCTCTCAGTTTTAAAGCTATCGAGTACAACTTCTAGCTGTTATACTTACCGAGATAGAGCCTTTAAGGCATAAATCGATGAGCAGGCATTTTTGACTTTTTAATCATAACTACTCTAAAGATGGTCCGAATTGAAAAATATTAGCCACGTTAGGCTTACAATCAAACTATCCCCAACTTTTACTGATGAGCTTTTCCATTTGGAGCATCCGTTGCAAAGATCTGTGAGCTTGAAAAGTGATAAAGTGTGATTTTTCACCGAACCCTCGAAATTTGTCAAATTTTGACTATCGATTTTGACTACGCTACTAAACCGAATTTCAACTTTGAGCAGTGCATTGGACGCAGAATTCAACGGTCTTTAATTTACTTATGCAAGTTTTTTTTCGATCCGAGGCACCGTTTAGGAGTTATAAGGATAATATTAAAAAAAGGGCTCAAATTTCTCGAATTTTCGCCCTCAAAAAGTTAAGCTCACCTTCTACGATCGTGCAAACTCAGTTTCTATGTACATATTCAGTATCTATAGAAGGGACTAAAATTATTTTCAGATCTTTCCCTAATTATTATTAATAAAATTTAATTTTACTGGCCTATACGAACTGTTGCATATTATATTTCTTCCGAAAAGTGGATATTCTTCGTTTTGGTGATGAATAGAAATTTTCAGATCAAGTACATACACTGCTCGTCACCAGAATAGGTTCAAGAATTTTCATTTACGTTTTCTCTCATATCTCAAAAAGTATAACATGTACATTACATTTTTGTTGGATGTTTTAAACTTTCTTTTGTTTAGACTTGATAATACAAAAATGAGGACATTTCTGTGACTGTACCTATGCTAAATCTTGCTTCGTTTGTTTTTTTCACTCAAAACACTACAGTTTTTTGGGTCATCAGAATAGGTTCAACGGTAATTCATTTAGTTTGCGATGTGCAGTTGCTATCAAACAGTGTGAATTTTTTTATTTTTAACAATGCCGGTAGTGTAGAGTGATTTTAGTGCAAAATGGGTCGCGGTAAACAACTGGATGACTTAGAAAAGGGTCAAATAAAAGGTTACCTCGAATGTGGCCTAAATCAGCGAGAAATTGCCATTACGGAAAAAATATGAAAGGATGTCTTTATTCAGCAACAACAGCAACAGACAGGAGACATATTGTTCGAGCTGCGTCAAATTCTCGCCATTCTACTTCGAAGATCAGGGAAAAAAGCGGTGTTAAAGCGAGCCTATCAACTGTAACACGTGTAATACGCAACACTTGCTACTTAAAAAGACTAAAACTAAAAAAAACTACCGCTTAATGGTGCTGGTAAGGCTTACACGTCTTCCTTTTGCTCGAGAGCGTATGACCTGGAATAAGGAGTGGTACACCATCGTCTTTTCCGACGAAAAAAAGTTCAACCTCGACGGACCTGATGGATATAACTTTTATTTCCACGATATAAGAACGCCTGAAAGCTATTTAAGTCGTCATCACAGGTGTGCAGGCGGTGTAATGGTATGAGGAGCCATTTCATATTATGGGACTTGTCAATTACAATTTTTAACTCCCAAAATGAACGCGAACGCTTACAAATCGGTATTGGAAAAGACATTTCCACACTTCTCGAATATTTTTGGACCAATTGCATGAACGTTCCAACATGATAATGCCCCCATTCATACTGCGAGAGAGGGAAAATCGTGGATCAAGGGTCAAAATGTCAAATTTCTTGAATGGCCGCCATACTCTCCTGATCTTAATATTATTGAAAATATGTGGGGACTTTTATCAAGGAGGGTGTATGAAGGGGGGAGACAGTACGAAGATACTGAGACCCTAAAGGAAGCCATTAAAAGGGCGTGGGCTCCAGTCTCCCTTCGAGATATTGGAAATGATTATGCTTCATTGCCAGACCGGATTTACGAAGTCATTTTGAACCAAGGAGGTAGTACGCACTATTAAAATATTTTAAAACTAATCACTTTTATGTTAGAACCAATGTAAACTTGATTTTTTGCTTTAGATATGAATTTTTATAACTATTCTGTGTTTGAAACCATTCTGGTGACCAAAAAAAATGAACTTTTTGTTGTTTTTTAGAAAAAAAATTATAAATAAATTATAATGTGTGCTTTAAATCCCAAACTATTTTACTTCATTAACAACATCTTGGGCTATCGATTACAATTCATTTCACTGAAATCGTCCGGTTGGTTACAGAGGTAGAGCTATTTTACTTTTGCACAAACGTTGAACCTATTCTGGTGACGAGCAGTGTACATTTTCGAAGATTGTAGTTGACCTGGAAATGTTATACATGGCGAAATATGTTGTTGTATTCATCTCTGGGCAGCTCACTTACACAAATCAAGGCAGGGTTTTTCAAATTAAAACAACATACCCTATACTTATAAAGTCTAGGGCATAAAAATCTGAACTGATGCTTTTAGTGACGAAATCCTTATTGGCTTGATTGAATATGAAAATGTTCAAGCTATTACTAATTCTTGAAATAGAAATAATTTTATCAGCGAAAGCTTTTATTTACGGTTGTAGTCTTTGCTATCTACCATCGTAAGTTTGATTAAGAGAGAAAATCATTTTTTATCTATATTTACGAGTATCTTATCAAAGGATTCGTTAAATATATGGAGAACTCACACAATGCAATTTTAATTTATTATGTGTTAGGTGGTGTGCACACAGAATTTGTATGCATACTTGAATTTTCAGCGTTTCGATTAAGCTCCTCTTAAAATTTTGATAATTCTTATACACGTGTTTGTGTGTACTTTTTGCTTACATCTGTTTGAGCTATATGTGGTATCTATTGTACTTCAGAGGGGAACATACTAGAGTTGAGCATCGAAAGGAAACCATTAATGTTGGCCATTGAATCAAGCCATCGATGGTGGTAAAACATCGAAGGTAAAACACGGAAGATAAAACTTCGATGGTTAAATGTCGAAGATAAAGCATCGATGGTGGAAAACATCCTACCTAAATCCGTCTATGTTTTTCATGTCGTTGGCGATACATGTTTGTGCTACTAATTATTAATTAAACTTTAAAACGAACATAAAAAAATCTAATGATGCCAATCGATTCCTGGGGTCATGAAACGTAAAGAAAACCAACTCCGGGGTCGAAACTCGTTATCGAGGGAGGGTCGAATAACTGATTTTTTCCTCAAAAATCAGTTAATAATTAGAAATAAATAAAACAAGTATTCGTTAATAACTCGACCAAATAATGGATATTATTAGGTGCATAGTTTGCCTCATGAAGGCAGCGAGGAAGCGAGTGGCGCCACCACTTCTATATTTGAAAGGATTCTGTGTTAATATTAGGCCGATCAGATAAAATATTCTCATCCTACTTATTAAAATGACAAAAATTCCGGCAAGAAATTCAAGAATATCTGCTTTGAGGCAATCTTTCCTTCCAGTCGATTTCTTGTTAAGTTGATTGACTGGCGACTATTAGCTACCACAAGATTATCGGTGGTGAAAACATCGGAGACCGATATTTGTCCCTAGTACGTGTATAAATTAGGCGAATGGATGATTAGTCTTGTCATTAGGTAGTATGCCTAAAACAAATTGTGGTATACTATAGTTCTGATTTTTATTTTTGCTTCAGATTCGTAACTAGCCCTCATTGATTAAGAATCTGAGATTTGCTACCAACAATTATTAGTGGAATCAGTGGCGTAGCTAAAGTATTCAGCGCCTGGGGCAAAACTTGTGTATGAGCGAAACTCCGGCCAGATTAGATTATGACGACATAATCGACGAATTTGCTTCCGCGAAAACGCGAGGTTTTAATGTCGTATGCGCTTTTTTTAATTTCAAATCATAGAGAGATTATATTTAGCTTATTTTGAAAAGTTGTTGAGGTACGAGGGTAGAGTGAAAAGTTATCGGCCTTTTTTTTTATGTTTATGCAAAGGCTTAGGGGATACCCTTTGATGCGAGAGCACAGCCTTGGCGGGAAGGAAATGAGGGTAGTGGGGCTGGGATGGGTTAAGTTTGAATGAGGTACCGGTGTACGTTTCGTTTAAATTTTTGCAGATCATAACTGCAGGGGAAAACAAAAGATGGTAGGTTGTTCCACATTCGTGTTATTCTGGATACAAATGAATCATAGAATTTAACGGTACGACTACTACTGAGTTCAAGAAAATGAGGATGGGCACGGCAGGCTAGCCGTGTTTTACGCGAAGGAAGAGTCAGCTCAGCAATAAGACGGATATTTCGGCAGAACAACGGCGGTTGTAGTAGCGATAAAAAAGTGATAAACAACCGATATTTCGCCGGTGTTCAAGCGGCCCTATATGAGAAGTTATGGATTCATCGCCAATAAGCTTGAAGGCTTTCTGTTGAACTTTGTCTAGTGCGGATAGGGCAGTTCAACCTGCGCCTGCCCATATGTGGGAATTATATTCGAGTCGCGGTCTTATGTGGGTCTTATAAATTTGCGCCAAATCAGATGGTGTAAAGTATCTTTCACAGCGATTCATGAAACCCAGACACTTCATTGCATTTTTTGCAATGTTAAAGATGTGGTCAGACTAATTTAGTTTACTAGAGATGCTTATACCTAGTATGTGGGTGAATCAGTAATGCCGACACCTTCGACAAGAATGGGTTGGGCGGTAGATGGGGCACGTCGTTTATTGGAAATAAGACAACATTGAGTTTTGTTGGCATTAAACTCTACTCGATTCGCTTTCCCCCATACAATAATTTTTGAGATATCTCTATTTAGTGAGTCTGACATGTGGTCTCGGTTGAAAGATGTAGCATTTTGGCAGGAGTCAGCTGCAGAGTTAAAAGTATAAATAGAATCAAGAGTGCTGTCATCTACAAAACTGTGAATTGGGTTTGATGTCACATTTAAAAGATCGTTGATGAACAGAAGAAAAAGCGTTGGTGAAAAGACGGTACCTTGAGGGACCCCTGCGTTGGTGGTATGGCAATTCGATTTAACTCCATCAAGGACGACTCGAAGCGAACGGCCGTGGAGGAAACTTTGAATCCATATAACTAATTTTGGGTCCAGACCAAAAGCCTGGAGTTTAGCTAAAAGAGCCGGATGCCAAACTCTGTCAAAAGCTTTCGAAATGTCGAGGGCAATGATTTTAGCTTCACCAAATTGATGATTACATCGATTCCATCTTTCGGCGAGATATGTCATTAAATCTCCGGTGGAGCGCGAAGAACGGAAACCGTATTGTCGATCGCTGACGAGATGGTGTGAATGAAGATAGCTCAAAAGTTGGTTGTTGACAAGGGTTTCGAAGACTTTTGACAGGACCGAAGTCAATGCTATTGGTCGATAGTTAGAGGGATCACATGCTTCACCTTTTTTGGGGATTGGTTGGACATGTGCCAGCTTCCATGTTGATGGATATACTCCTGTCGAGTAGGATAGATCGAAGAGGTCTCGCTAATGAGGAAGCGCAATGTCTGAGAACTAAAGGGGAGATGCCATCGGGTCCAGCCGATTTTGATACATCGAGCTTTGAGAGTACATACTTTAAATACTTCTCTAGTGGATGAAAATGAAAGGTTGCGATTTTCAGTTAAAAAATGATTTTATTTTTCTACATAATCTCCCTTGATCCAGCGTTTCTGCAACATCAGTTTTCCTTCCCCGAAGTGAGAGTCTGGAAGGTTGTGAAAATATTCATCTACGGCCCTCTCTTTTCCATTGGATACGAAGCGCTTCCCAGAAACAAATTTCTTCAAGTTTGAGAATTTTATAAAAAAAAATCTTTTTAATATTCCAACAGAGCGAAGAAACAAGTTAGTCCGTGGATAGCATTTTGGCGCCCCCCCCCCCCCCCCCCCCAGCCGTTGCGTCCGGGGCAACGGCCCTCCCCCCCCCCCCCCTCCAGCTACGCCACTGAGTGGAATTTAAGTTATATGAAAAAAAAATGGTTAGCGCCACTTTTTCCGTATCTTCAATAGTTTCGAGATTTTCTCATTTGAAAGAAAAAAAACTATAATAAAAAGAGAAAAATCTGTTTTTCAAGTGAGAATATCTCGAAAACTATTTTTTTTCGACTGTACGAAATTAGCACTAAATAGGCCCGAATTTATTACACTTTTTTAAATTAAGTCCGATACTTTTGCTCCGCCAGCTTAAGAGAGGTGAATATAACTTCTTTTTAACGATGAATTACATTTTACACATAATAAAATGTGCGAAATAGCACTCTGAGATTTGGTTATCTGAAAAAGTTTGTTTTATCTAAATCTCCCCTATAGCCACTTTGACGTATGAATGATAGCATCAGGTATTTATCAATTGATAAACCAGACGATTTTCTACTGAAGAAGCCCATTCGTGAATTTTTGAGTCTTCTATTTTTAATAAAAATCAAAATTTCTCAGTGAGAGAGATCTTTTCTGCAAAGTTGGAGCGAACTTCTTATCTATTCGTGATAATATTTGATAATATCAGTTGCTTCTCATTTTATATTGTGCGATAGTAGTCCAAAGTATGAATAGTCAGAACACGATGAGATAGGCCTTAGTCAGCCGGTAGTTGTCTGTCCAAGCAGACAAATGTCTCTTGCACTATATTCGTTTCGTTTTGAGAAGTCTTTTTGCACTGCGGTCGTCGGTATGTTTCACTGTTCTGGCATCTCCTGACAGTGGTTTATATTTTCTCTGGAGTGAATCCGGATTTCGATTGCCTATGCAATACGATTGGTTCGATAAATTCGGCTCGTTTTCCGTGGACGCGAGTTCTAATTCTCCAGGAAGTGACACGATGTATTACGATAACAATAATTGGTGCGATCAAATGAATGAATACTCCTATCCCGAGTCTCCAAGTCTCTTTCACAATCCTAACAATAGTCAGAATGTTTTTGAAAATGCTAGTGGATATAAGAATTCCGACAACTATCGGTCGCCATTTAATCCTAGTACTAATGACTATTATGAAAATGTGCAAAATTTTCACAAATTTCAAAACCCTGCCGGTTCAAATATGCAAAATACGCACACGGGGCAACACATATTTCATCAGCAGTCTGTTGGAGCTTCAGTCTTACCCATCCCCAACAATAGCCCATCTAATTTCAATACTACTACCAATCGACCACTTCTGCCGATTCGTGGTTACGACCAATATCCCGATCAGACATGCAAGTCCATAGTCCCACCACAAGTCTTCTACGCGCGGTATGATGCCGAAACCTACCCCCCGTGCCAAGGACCCAAACCGTGGAACTATGCCTACTGTTACGGATACTATGGAGAACAATCTTGCCAATATATTGACGTTATCGACATTGAAGATTTTATGTGAGTATTATTTTTGGTTAACCTTAAAAAAATGGCATTTTTCCCCAGATAAATATAAAACAATAAACATTTTTGATATTGTCAGGGGATTACATTGTAGTTGTGGAGGTGTCGAAATATTAAACGTTTATCGTACCCGAATATTTCTGAGGTAATGCGTCAGCAAAAATCGATTTAGGTGAAAATATGATTTCACATCCAGTTGGAAATGGAGGTGTGACTTCCTACCGACAGTCGGAGAAAAACTCTCCAATTCTACATTTTTTTAAACTAACTGGAGCAGAGCCAGATCATGCAGCTGCTTCAGGCATTTGACTTAAAAAACAAACGACCTTACATTACTAAAAAAGCAAATTATGTATAAATGAAAAAGCATGCAAGATCGAACATTGCAATAAGCACTAAAACATAGCTTCACTGCAATATCTCAAGTTTGCCGTAATAATAAAGGAAATAGTGTACTACAAGATACATACATATAGCTCTGTAAATCAAAAAATTCTCTTTCAAAATTTTGCTATTTTATCTCATGTTTATGTCTTCATAATTTTCTTTAAAAAATATGTATTTCTTATTGTAATCAATTCGTGTTAATAGTTCTTTATTAGGATTCGACAATCCTCACGTCCATGAGTGGCTGCATTTAAATATTAGCTAAAGTATGCTTTTTCCAGATTGTAATTACTCAGGTGTGTGAAGTTGGCTCCTCGAGATGATTTTTTTCCCATGCAAACTGGCTAAATCGTTTGCCCAGGAAAAATTTTCGTTTGCCCACCTTTAGAAAAAAAAGTTATTAGCAAATGTATTTTTTAAAGGTTGGGAGTCACTGAAAATCAAAATTTCGATTTTTTGCAATTTTATGCGCTATTTCGTTTGCCCATCGTTAGCCCAGGTTTGCCCAACCTTTACTTTCGTTTGCCCACCTCTCAATTTTTTTTTATTCGCACATCAAAATGCTTGTAAAAAATAAAAAACGAAAATTTATGATTTTAATCGCGCAATTTGTGCCGTTCGTTTGCCCATCATTAACACAGCATTGACCAATTTTGGAAGCCCAGCAGTTGTTCGGCTCAGCATCTACTGTGTCTTCTCAACGAGCTCTCGGTCTTCTTCGTAGTCCTGCTCCGCTGATGCATCCTCTCAATATTTTTTAAGCATGCGGTTTCGCTGTACATGCCCTGCCCATAAAGTCGTTGCAGTTTGACGATTCTCGAAACTTCCAGCTCATCGTACAGTTCGTACAGCTCATGGTTGTACTGGATGCGCCACCCATTTCGGTTACAAGCTGCTCCGAAAATTCACCGAAAGACCTTTCGGTCAAATGTGTTCAGCATATTTTCGGGGGGTTGAGTTAGGGTCCAGGTTTCGCAGTCATAGCTAAGCACAGGTCATATAATGGTTTTATGTATGATGAGCTTTGTATTTTTATGCACATGCTTCGATTTCATTATTGAAAGGACCGAGAAAAAAACGTTATTAGCTAGCTGTATCGTTGACTTCCTTTGGTAGGTTGCTACCGAGGTATGTGAAGTCCTCTACGAATTTGGTTGTGCTGGCGGCCTTCTTCTTGATTGCACTATTATTTTCGTTTAGTTCTCGTTAATGCGGAACTCAACTTGTTTTGCAGCCGTGTCGAAATTTTTTTAGAAGTTCTTCTGCGGCGGACAGGTTTTGAGACATGATGTTGATGTCGTCTGCCTGCGTACGCTATCGATTGCGTCGACTTGAGGAGTAGCGTGCATTGGCGCTCGCATTCATTACCTGAATGGCGTATTGCCAGGTTTAAGAGCGTCGTCACCAGTCCACCCAATTGCTTCAATCCATTACGTGTTTCAAAGAGATCAATCAGCCTGTTTTGCATCCTAACCCGTGAGACAGAGTTGCACAAATATGACGAATTTGTTAATCGTACTAATTTTACTGGTGTATCAAATCGCAGCATGGCATTATATAGTACACCACGATCGATACTATCGTATGGTTGCTTATTATATTTTGCAGAAGTTTGGTCAGTATTTTGAAGGACGTAAGATTAAGTGGCCCTTCAAAATGTGTCGCTGATGATGGTTTCATCCTTCTCCTTATAGAGGCTAGTCCTGGGTTGATAATCATTCTTAATCGACGACGACGGCTTAGATGTCCTCCCGCTCGCATTGGAGTCCGGGTGTAATGGGTTCCTCGGCCTCCGGTTTCGTACCACCGACAGATCACTACTCATCAGGTGCTGCCTAGGGCTGATTCGATTCAAATAATTACAAGTAAGGTATCGATGCTTTTGATTTCGATCCAAGTACATTTGGTATCGATACATTTAACTCAAGTACTGAGTAGGTATCGAATTAAAGTACTTGGATCGAATCAAAGTACTTGAATCGGATTAAACTATCTTCAAACTACAAACCGCATTTTCACTGCTTCTCTTACTCTATTCTTCCTCATTGTTCATTGTAAGTGATTGAGACTACGCGCTAAGCGGCTGCCTTCGATCTACCGGTGGAAGCAGTACGACCAAAATATGGTTCATTACAGGGCAGCTTCTACTTCGAGGCCTGCCAAGAAGAAGCTGAGGACAGTGTGCTGGAAAATAAAAAAAACTACCAAAAGCGAACTGGTCACCGGAGTCAGCCGGCAACCATTGAAGAGGGGAAAAATTAGGAAAGAGAAAAAAATACTGCATTTCCCCATTACCCAGATTATCAGCAGAGTTCAGAGAATCACCAGCATAGCAGAGGCGCAACACTGCATTCCTTGCAGAAATTCACTCATGATCTCTGAAAACTGTTGAGCATCTCAGTAATAGAAACAAATACAATAATGTACACAAAAATATTAATGGAAGTGAAAAGACGATCCTGGCAACAGAAAGGTGCCCAGGGCTCCTCCGCGCTTTGTCCCGACACCGAAGATGCTCCAAATGCCGGCAATTTGAAGCATTTATGGAGGCCGCCTTAGCTACGTGGCTAAACCACAAAAGACAAACACAACACCAGGAATGCCTTGTTGAACTGAAACTAAAAAAATGAACTACTCTGTAGGAAGGATGGGAGTGCTATAGAGGAAAGTACAGCTACTTAAAGGGCAAATACGTGAAGTAGGATGGCTAAGTCCTGAGATTTAGAGCAAGTAGGCTTAATGTGCTTGTGGGGACACAAATCGGTGGAAGGATCAAAAAGGAACCCGATGAGGTCCTTTTTAGACTTGTTCTGTACCAGAAAAGGGCCCCACGTTGGGCGCCAAATATGTAACGGACGGGTTGGTCGGGCTGTGCCATTTGGCGAAGAAAAAATGCCCCTCAACGAGCTAAGCAGCGGCCTATGCTTACTGTAGCTCAGCTCGTGAGACGTGGGTGCCCCTGTCCTTTACGTATTAACAAAAATGCATAGGCCTTGGGAAGACAACGCAAAAAGGGATAGAACAAATGGGGCGATAAGGATGGAATAGTTGGCGGGCGGCTCAGATGCCCTTGCGCTCGCATCGGGCTCCGGGTGTAATAGGACCTTCGGCCTCTGATTTCGTACCACCGACAGATCACTACTCATCAGGTGCTGCCTTCGATGTGCCGGTAGAAGCAGCACGGCCAGAATATGGTTCATTACAAACCCCGGATTCGTGTTCAGCACCCCTACGACCGTTTATATGACACAAAAATCTTAAGCTATTATATATTAGCCATAAAAAGATTTCCAACATTCGACATTTGTTCGTGTATGTGAGGATTGAAAGTACGAATGTCTGTTTGAAAATCGTAATATATAATTATATTCAAAAGCTTCACCTTGCCCAATCTCACCTTAAAAGTACATATCTATTGATTTTTTTCTCGATTAAAAAACAGCCATAATCCCAAACCCAGACAAACCAAAATCAATATGATATGATATGATACGGCATTCGACTTTTGATAATCTTTTCCAAATCCTTTCTTGATTGGTAATACTCGTGTCATGGTGTTAATGTTAACATTTGATTAAAAACCAATGAATTAGTGTATTTAGATATCACGTTATTGCATTGTCACAGCTGCACTGGATGTTGTGGACAAACCAACTGCAATCTGCATTGACAATTTTATTCAAATAATTCTTTATTTAATGATGTCTGTTTTCGTAATCATTTCTAATCAAACATTTAATAATAGCAACCAAATGCTTCGAAAGGTTATTTTTTTGTCAATAAATTTGTTGATTAAACTTTGTGCTTCGGAACTAAAATGCACAGTTCAGCCTAGGTTATAAACATTGTCGAATTATAAATACCAATGTTAATAATACGTTCTGGAGAAAATAAACAGAAGAAAAAGTATCAGCATCAATCATTATCCTAAATAGTATTACAACGGACCCACTAGTGGTCTATGTGTGTCGTGGAGTTATGATAGAACGTAAGCCTAACCTAACTTATGAAAAATTTGTAAACTTGATGGATAACTCGTTAAAAAAATACTTTTACAAAATAACTTTATGTATGGAAGTTGCCAAGGCCCGGCGTCGCGTCGGGCTGTCGCGCCACGATGACGATGATGATGGAAGTTGTACAAATTTAATACTCTTCTCTCGTAGTAGCTTCTTTTACATAAATATTGGGTGTTGAACTTTGCTTCCGCCATCCGGACTACTTTCCTTGAAATAAAAACTTGATTGTCAAAAAGTACTTACAGATGTATTATTTAAAGTACTGTCCATCGCTAGCGAAACTTTCGCCCATCTCTCCGGCAATTTTCGGATTCCATCTCGGAAAAAAGGAGGCGTCTTTCGACGCGATCCATGATTGGATCCATTTTTCGACTTCCTCGTACGAACGAAAATTCTGATCAGCCAGGCCGTGCGCCATGGAACGAAACAGATGGTAGTCGGAAGTAGCGATGTCTGGGGAGTACGGCGGGTGGGGCAAAATTTCCAATTTCAGGGTTTCCAAGTATGGCTTGACCACTTTTTCGAAGTGTGGCCGAGCATTGTCATGCTGGAGGATGTCTTTTTCGTGTCTCTATGTACTGTGGTCGTTTTTCCTTTAATGCTCGACTTAAACGCATCAATTGCGTTGGGTACCGATCTCCTGTGATAGTTTCATTCGGTTTCAGTAGCTCGTCCTCGTAGTATATCACACTGAGCTGGTCCCACCAAATGCAAAACATAACCTTGGCGCCGTGAATATTCGATTTTGCCGTCGACGTTGAGGCATGACTTTCTGCGCTTGGGATTATCGTAACGGGCCCATTTTTCTTCGCTGGTAACGATGCGATGTAGAAATCCCTTCCGATTCTGCATTTGAAGCAGTTGTTCGCATGCAAATAATCGCCGTTCAATATCTCTCGGCTTTAACTCGTACGGAACCCAATTTCCTTGTTTCTGAATCATGCCGCGTTTCGAGATGGCTTGTTGAGTCACTCCCAGTGATTCAGCTAATTCTTCTTGCGTTTGGCACGAATCTTCATCGAGCAGTGCTTCCAATCCGTCGTCTTTGAAATTTTTTTTCTCTCCCACCATCGTGCATGTCCTCGACATTGAAATCGCCACTTTTAAAACGTTCAAAACCACTCACGACATGTTCTGTTACTCAGAGCAACCTCACCGTAAGTATCTGAGAACATTTGATGAGCCTCCGCTGCAGTTTTTTTTTCAAATAGCAGCAGAATATCAAAACTTCCCGCAAATGACGAGAACTTGGCTCGTAAACAGACGTTTTGAATCGCGAATCTTATTAAAAATGCGAACAACTTTTACTAATGCGGTGATGTCGATACGTTCACAGATGTCCAAACTCACTTTGTGACACTTTTGAACTACGTATTTTGACCAGCCCTCACCGATGCAGCCGTCTGTCGGAAAACGGCGAAAGCAAAGTTGTACACCTAATAACATCAAGCACTTTCCCCCAGAATTCAACGATCGCCACCGTTGACGCCAGAGTAGCTGTAACTCATTTTTAAACAAACTGGAAAAAAAAACATGGAAAATTAGGATCGATCAAAAGATATGAAATAACAAAAATGATATTAAAGAAAAAAAAAATGATGAAGAAAACCAAAGGTATAGTACTAAAAATTATACAGCGGCAACTCTCCCGAATACAACTTCTGGTAACCTCTTCTGCTTCCTTGGGAGCATGTTATTGTTATTGCAAACTGAGCCTCTTTGCACTGTGCACAAGAAAAGTTAACATCAAGCTCTCTGATCAACAAAACAGACTTCTGTTACAAACACCCCGTTACACTGCTGAACGCACTCTATAATGTACACATGCAGATAAGTGCAATGAACTATGGGCGCACAGGGGGCGCACAGGGGGCGCACAGGGGCAGATAACTAACAACTAAAATTCACCAAGTGGGTGACAGTGGGCGACGCGGCGTTCCAACATATCCCCGATCAACATTTAGTTTTCAGGAGTTTCCCCATCGGGAAGGCTTGATGTGATTGTACGATTAAGCGTCACAACACAAATTCCAAAAAAAATAAAAATGATGGAGAGTTTTCCGAGCAGTGGCTTGTATCGGGTATGAAATCACTCTCGGTAATCACGCGCCAAAGATACGAGTCGTTCTGTATCTGTACAGTAGAAAAGCGTTATCGGCGGCTGATTCGCACCATGCCATGTTCAGTGTTATCGGGATTAAACGGAATCAGACAAAGATCTGCCACTTAGAAACGGTAACAGTCTTAAAAAAATGAATCCCTCATCAAGGCGATTCCGATGCCGCAGTCGCGCCGATATGGTTTGTCCGGCGGATGAAAATGCGCTTCCCCCAAAAACCACGCGTCTGTAGGCGCTTAAAAAAAGTAGCACGTCCTGGCGATGGCGTTGCCGATGTGACGGCCATGACGGGTGACAGTCGACCTTCCCCCCCATGCTGGCTTACGCGCCAATGTTGATTCGGCGGCGGATAAAATAGACTCCCAGGTGATCTCCCTCTCGACCCCCGATTCAGGACAACCTCGACTGAAATTTCTCCCCAATCGAGTTTTATGCAACGGACCTGATCGAAGCAAATGGTTATATCGTTTTGTTGTCAGATTCAACTTTTTTTTAACAAAACATTGAAAGTGGTGTGGATGGAAATGATGAAATTTTCATATCTGATCGAAATAGGTTGATAATAGTACATTTCTATAGGTGGGTGGAGTTAGCACAACCCTGCATCCCTTGAACACATCCCGGGTAAACAATATTTAAACGATAATCACCACCTTAGGCAATAATCCCTTAAAGTTTCGTAACAATCACATAACATTTAATAATAATACATATAATAAACTGGTTTCGTAGAATGCAGTTGCCAGCATGCACCTCCCGATATTACGCATACCAAAATATACGTACGTACGCTAAAAGTCCGTTTTTCGAGACCGTTTAGGCGAAATTCACACACACGACACCGCGCTGCACGACTGCTTGAAATTTCAGTCGAGATACACAGCATCCTAAGGCGATATTCAGGTTAGCTACATTTTCAGCTCCGACGCAGCCACGCACAATAGCCAAGCATAGTCGATCGTATCGCATGCTGAGCGATGAGTGTGAATCCGCCCATTTGATGCTGTGTATCTCGATTGAAATTTCAAGCAGTCGTGCAGCGCGGTGTCGTGTGTGTGAATGTCGCCTTAAGCCACAGATATGAAAGTTTGCACTTCATGATCATAGCCACTTTAAATGAGCCTAAGCGGAAAGTATTAATGCCAATTCATTAGCAACATTTTGGGGCGACCGGTAGCGCAGTGTGTTAAGGCATCAGTCTCATGTTTGACTACCGGCGTTTCGGGTTCGAATCCCGTCCACGACGACGTTCGTGACCATGGATGTGCAGGAGGTTCATGCTGGCAACTGCATTCTCCGAAACCAGTTCATGCCGTGAAACGTCAACTGGGCCACATGGAACAGTTGACGCGCTATGCCCCACAAGGGGTTAGGGCAATTGAGAGAGATTAGCAACATTTTAGGCAACAAAAACTTACCAACTTTCATATCAATCGTATAATATTTACCGTAATTATATGTATTCAAATTTGTCCATTTTTTTCTTCATCATTACTCATACTTAGCACATTCACGAGAGTACAGTTGACACAGTTTTCATGCATTTACTAGATAGCCACTAAATAGGGGAAATATCGGAAATATGGAAAATATCTGTTATACATATACATACACTGCTCGTCACCAGAATGGGTTCAAGAATTTTCATTTACGTTTTGTCTCATATCTCAAAAAGTATAACATGTACATTATATTTTTGTTGGATGTTTTAGGGCTGTTTTCTCAATGTCTGGTTAAATCTTATTCTGTAGATAAACGCTAACCGGCGCTCATCTTCCGGTTAAGAACTTATCGGCCAATAATTCCAAACAGCTGATACGTACTGCTAGATTTTGACAGCTAGAACTGTTTACGTTTGCACATTCAAATGAGACAATTAAGCTGGTCGCAAGAAACAGGTTTCTGGACCAACTCAACTGCTGAGAGGTGGCACAGACGTAGAATAGAATTGAACAGGTAGCAGAATTCCGCCAAAAAAATTAGCTGGGTCGCGGTAAACAACTGGATGAAAAGGGTCAAATAAAAGGTTACCTCGAATGTGGCCTAAATCAGCGAGAAATTGCCGGAAAAATTGGTCGAAGTCAAAATGTAGTGAGCAATTTTATCCGAAAAGGTGCAAATTACGGAAAAAATATGAAAGGATGTCTTTATTCAGCAACAACAGCAACAGACAGGAGACATTGTCCGAGCTGCGTCAAATTCTCGCCATTCTGCATCGAAGATCAGGGAAAAAAGCGGTGTTAAAGCGAGCCTATCAACTGTAACACGTGTAATACGCAACACTTGCAACTTAAAAAGACTAAAACTAAAAAAAACACCGCTTAATGGTGCTCGTAAGGCTACACTTGATCGTTTTGCGAGAGCATATGACCTGGAATAAGGAGTGGCACACCATCGTCTTTTCCGACGAATAGAAGTTCAACCTCGACGGACCTGATGGATATAACTTTTATTTCCACGATATAAGAACGCCTAAAAGCTATTTAAGTCGTCATCACAGCTGTGCAGGCGGTGTAATGGTATGGGGAGCCATTTCATATTATGGGACTTGTGAATTACAATTTTTAACTCCCAAAATGAACGCGAACGCTTACAATTCGGTATTGGAAAAGGCATTTCCACACTTCTAGAATATTTTTGGACCAATTACATGGACGTTCCAACATGATAATGCCCCCATTCATACTGCGAGAGATACGAAGATACTGAGACCCTAAAGGAAGCCAGTAAAAGGGCGTGGGCTCAAATCTGAGAGAAACGTTCAATTTCAAAAAAATTTCAAATCATATAGGAATTCAAACATGTTTCTACTACCTAACTACATTCCCGAAATTGCTTGAAATTGGACTACTATATGATATAGCTGTCATAGGAACGACCGGTCCAAAAGTAAGTTTTTGTTAGAAAAACTTTTTTATTTCTGAAGATATCTTTATAAAATTTCACTTCAATTGTTCATATTTACCGCCAAGTCACATTCCTAATTTTGAGTGAAATGGGTCCACTATTTCATAGGAACAGTGAAATTGGAACGAGTTTTACTGCTAATTTCAAAGTGGTAAATGCATAACGGTTCAAATTGATATCAACAATGCTTCGCGTGAAGAGTATCATAACTTTTTTACAAGAAAAAAGGTACATATTTGTCACGAAACGAAAGTGATGCCTTTCTTCGCCTGTCCTACCGATTAGCATGTCATATGCATCTGAACTGTAACTGTCCTATATGACCCAGTTTCGTTGGCCTAAACTAGTTTCGGAACATGCAGTTGCCAGCATGCACCTCCTGCTCTTCCATTTAGCCGCCTACCTGCGACAAGTCTGAAGATGCTGTGGCTTATTATTACGCCCCGCACCACAGGGGGAAGACAACGCAAACATACATAGCCATGAACGTCGTCGTGGACGGGATTCGAACCCGAAACGCCGGTAGTCAGATATGAGACTTATGCCTCTACGCACTGAGCTACCGGTCGTCCCCAGAGACTGTAGATCCACTTGAATCCTTGAATTTCGGTTGGAAATAAGAGTATTAAGGCATTAAAATGGCCAACCATTTTTAACTTATAAATTTGATTCCGGAATTGCTGCTTGAACTGGCTGCCAGAAAGAACAAGTTTATCACTTTATTTGTATATGATTAGTTCACGTATTCGAACCGTAATTCCACCTGTATTTAGTTTGTACCCTTCATAAAGCTTCGCAGTTGCAACTATGGCAAATACGAGTATACATATAATGCTAGAAAATAATAGAGACGCCATGTTTTGCTTACCATTTATGTAAAAATGTTTACATTTGTACATGTTAGTGTAGACATAAATGATTCATTGTAGTCTTTGCTTTGAATTTATTTATAGTTTATCACATACCGAAATGATAACAATATTATCTTTAAGATTTAGAGAATGAAGAAGTTAAGTGTATGGCGTGGCATTTCCCCTGGTTTGTCTTTAGTGAGTATGTAATAGACATATTTTTAAGAGTACGTTGAATGTTCTGTACCAGGAAAAATAACTTTAAATGGTATTGAACGAATTGGATATACGATATATGTACATATATTCTCGTATTGACAGACCGCCGATTGAAGGTGCGCGAGAGAGCTGAGACAGTGTGCATCTCAAAAGTCAAAAGACCGCGTGGGTCATATCCTGCTTGAAACTTTGGGCATGAGAAAGCTGTCGGCGCGATCGGTGCCGCGTTTGCTCACTCCGGACAACAAGCGCAACCGTGAGACCACTTCAGAGCAGTGTTTGACGCCATTTAAGCGCAATCCGAAGGAGTTTCTGCGTCGTTTCGTGACCGTCGACGAAACATGAATCCACTGGTACACATCAGAGACCAAGGAGACAAGACAGTGGACTTCACCCAGCGAACGTGCTCCGAAGAAGGCGAAGACTCTCCTTTCGGCCGGAAAGGTGATGGCCACCGTTTTCTGGGATTCACAAGGTGTGATCTACATCGACTGCCTGGAGAAGGGCAAAACGGTCACAGGGCTCTACTATGCCGAATTATTGGGGCGATTCGACGCCGAATTTCAGAAAAAACGGCCCCATTTGGCGAAGCAAAAAGTGCTCTTCCACAATGACAACGCACCGGCTCACACCTCCGCCGGTTGAATTGGGCTACACCGTATTCTCCAGATTTGCCAGATTTGGCCCCGTGCGACTTCTTTTTGTTTCGAAACTTGAAAAAGTCACTTGCCGGGCAGAAATTTGAGTCGAATGAGAAGGTCATCGCCGGCACGAACTCCTATTTTGCAGACCTCGAGAAAACGTATTTTTCAGACGGGTTAAAGAAGTAGAAGCATCGCTGGGTCAAGTGTATCGAGCTAAAAGGAGACTATGTTGAGAAATAAATCGCCACTTTTCCAAAATTTTCGTTTTTCTTTTGTAGGCTAAGTACTTATCGGACCGCCCTCGTCCTCCTAGCAATAGATATAAGAAAGAAAAGAAACAATGAGCCGTTAATATAGAAATGAGGAATACTGCGAAAATATCAATTTTACGAATAGTAAATAAAATTGAGGGAATATATTTTTTTAATTGGAAATAGGGTACATATGATACGTCAAGACATTACAATTTTAGTGATATGTATTGTATGTATGTATGGATACTGCAGTCTGGTAATTACATTGACGCATGCTGACAAAAGACGCACGCTCTCTGCGGTTTCAGTTGCTATCGTAACAATAACCACCATATCCAACAAAATGATTACGTATTTTCCAACCGAATTAATAATAATTGATTTCCAACCGAACACTGAACCGCATTCCGAATTTTAATTAATTACACAGACTTTTACTTACGTACATGTTAGCTAGTTGGTGAAATGTGATGATCATAGTTGCCGCCTAGTTTATCTTGTTTCAAGAATTCCTTTCGAGTTTTGGAAACTAAGTAGCTCATTGTTCGTCCATGTTTCAAGTGTTTACTACTTTTGCATGCGGGCATTCGTCTTAACCGGCTGATAACATAACTGTTTAGCTGGAAGTATAATATAGTCCTGCTTTCAGGCATGCATCAAATCATAAGCATATGAAAAGGAGTAAAGGATTACACGGTTCGTTGGATCAAAAAATTTTCGTAGGCTTGTACAAGTTTATTTCTACAAATTGTGTGAGCTGCCTGTCATTACAAAATGCCGACACCGGTGATCTTGCCTAGTTGGAAGAAAAGACATTTCCGGTAAATCTTCGAAATTCGGTAAACTTTCTGAAAAGCTTTACGAAGATACAAGATAATAGTTGAAGATTGTCCTATTACAGTAGAATAGCTTTGGCGTAAAAAAAAACCACGTTCACTTTTAAATTGCACAACGTACTCGTACAACCGATGAGTGAATCGACGAATCTCGCTGAGCTATCATAGACTGGATCGCTTTATGCCCGCATTTCGCTTTCAAACGATATCGCGGCAAATAGCGAGGCCTTTAGTTAGTTTGAATTTATTTTAAAGCTTGTAAGAAATAAATTATATACGTAGATGTTCTTGTTAATTGCCTTGACCCCTCCAGGGGCATGGACGCGTCAATATCTCTTGCATAGCTATTCCTTGTTGACGTTTCGATAGCATATTTTTCGGATGGTGTAGTTTTTATTGTAGTATGCACCTCTTATCCTAGCCGTCTTTTGCTGACAAGGTGGGAACACTGTGGTTGTTCTAGTAGTACCTACTAGTGATGGGCACTATCTATAGTTTTTACTATCGATAGTTATTCAATAGTTTCAAAAACTATCGAATAACTATCGATAGATTTAGTTATTCGATAGTTTAAAAAACTAGTAACTAGTGAAAACTATCGATAGTTTTAAAAACTAGTAACTAGTAGAAAACTATCGAATAACTATCTGACGAAAGTTCCGATAGGCCGATAGTTTCGATAGCCCGATAGTTTGATATCGAATAACTTTTTCGAATGAATTCAAGGAAATTTTGGCTGACGATGGATATATTTCTTGCATGAATGAATGAATATGATTGCATATACATTGTATAGGTAGATGCGATGTTAAGAAAAAAAACTAGGGTATAATGACACTCTTGGCGATGAAATGAGGCTAGATGGGTATCATAAGGACTGGTAGGAGTAATGAGGCGTATGTACTAGTCTACTGTTGATGGCATTGTGAGTCCGACACAAAGAACCCCCTGCCTTTTTTCCAGCAAGATTGGCCTTTTGAGGAAAAAAGGGTTGCCGCTCAGAAACTTCTTAATTTTTTTGAATTTTGGAAATTCTGACTTCAGATTCGCAATCAGCGACCCAGCCATTCTGGATCCTCCATTTGGTTTTTTTTCCATTTGGACTTCAGATTCGCAATCAGCGACCCAAAAAAACCCCTACCCGCTTTTTCCAGCAAAATCGACCGTGTTTTAGAAAAAAAGGGTTGCCGCTCACAAACTCTTTTATTTTTTGATTATTTACACTTCAGATTCGAAATCAGCCACAGAATCGACCTCCTATCAGATTTTTCCAGCAAGTTTGGCCGTTTTTATAAAAAAAGTGTTGCCATTCTGGATCCTCCATTTAGTTTTTTGCCATTTGGACTTTAGATTCGCAATCAGCGACCCAAGAAACCTCCTACCAGCTTTCTCCAGCAATATAGGCCATGTTTTTGAAAAAAAAAGGGTTTCCGTTCAGGAAAAGATCTAAATTCTATTTCAAGTTTGTAACCAATCATACATAAATCTGTATTGACTTATAAATCTAAAATCACATGCGCATGATAATGAGCCAGCCAACATGCGAAAGTACACATTCATTCGACTAAACTTTTCCTACATAGCAAACTATCGGGCTGTCAAATAAACTTTTAATTCAAAGTATACTGTCGGGCTATCGAAAATATCCACCGATAGTCCCGATAGTTATTCGAATAGCTATCGACCGATAGTCCCGATAGTTATTCGAATAACAATCGACCGATAGTCCCGATAGTTATTCGAATAGCTATCGACCGATAGTCCCGATAGTTATTCGAATAACTATCGACCGATAGTCCCAATAGTTATTCGAATAACTGTCGACCGATAGTCCCGATAGTTACAGTGGCGGACATAACTATAAGTTCATTCACAAAATTGCACTTAAAATGTGGATGCAAGTTTGAATGCTTTTTTATTTTGTGCGTACTGTAAAATAGAATTCCAAGAAATACAGCTATGTCATAAGCGTGATTTCTTCTGCTTATAAATAATTTACTCAGTCAGTATATTTCATGCATTTCAAACGGACATATTTATAAGTTCAGTAAATTAGAAAGTTCTGTTTGTGAAATTTGGAGGAAGTAACTGGAAATTTTTGAAGTAAGTGAATTAATTGCACTGCGAGGAACTCATTTTTTTAAATAAATTACATTTTCCGTTTTCTATAGAAAAATGCCACGAGGAGTGGTATTATCGATAGAGGAAAGGGCAAAAATTGATGCCTACAAAGAAAACTGTTTCTCCAACCGGGAAATTGCAAGAAGGCTTAATAGATCTGTATGTGTAATTAATAATTACATAAAATTAAAAGAAAGGTACAACACTATCAGACGAACAGGCAGAAAACCTACCATAAATGAACGTCAAAAACGGCTAATTCGGCGGAAAGCTAGAAACAAAAGTATGAATGCGTCTCAAGTTCGAGCAGATTTAGACTTGCCTGTAACGGTGCGACACGTAAGAAGAATTCTGAGTAGCAGCGACAATTTAATATGGACAAAAAGGAAGCCTAAACCATAATTAAAGGAGAGACATAAAAGTGCAAGATTACTGTTTGCGGAAACTTACATGTCTTACAAAGATGAGTGGAAAAAGGTTCTTTTCAGTGATGAAAAGAAGTTTAATTTAGACGGGCCGGATGGATTTCAACACTACTGGCACGATCTAAGAAGAGATAAGTAATTGCGATTCTCCCGCAATTTCGGTGGCGGTTCGGTCATGGTTTGGGGATGCTTCTGTTATCATGGGAAGCTTCCTTTGGCCACAATATCCACAAGAATGAATTCGAAAAAGTATATTGAACTCCTCGAAGACTTGATGATTGATCACGCAGAGTCAATTGTTGGACCAGATTTTGTCTTTCAACAAGACAATGCTGCCATACATGCATCCCGAGAGGCAGAAGCTTGGTTTAAATCAAAGAATATACCAGTTTTGGAATGGCCAGCTTGTAGTCCTGACTTGAACCCCATAGAGAATCTATGGGGAATAATATCGAGAAGGGTATATGAAAACGGAAGGCAATTTTCGAACACAAGAGAGCTTAGGGAGCAAATAATAAGAACGTGGGGCGAAATACCAGTTACAATATTACAAACCTTGGTTAATTCAATGCCAAAACGTGTATTTGAAGTAATTAAATGTAAAGGAAGCCACACGAAGTATTAACTTTATAATTTTATTAATAAATATGTGCCCCATTCCTTGTGAACTTATAATAATGTCCCCTAATTTAACAGAAAAAAAAGAGAATTTTAATTTTTTAAATTTTGTTTACGGTTGAAATAGTTTAATTTAATTTTAATTTTGTTACATATATTATTAAGTTTTTCTTAACATCTATTCGTAATAAATATAATGAATTAGAAGTGAATTTTATCTGAATTTTTTTGTGAACTTATAATTATGTCCTCCACTGTATCCGAATAGCTATCGACCGATAGTCCCGATAGTTATTCGAATAACAATCGACCGATAGTCCCGATAGTTATTCGAATAGCTATCGACCGATAGTCCCGATAGTTATTCGAATAACTATCGACCGATAGTCCCGATAGTTATTCGAATAACTATCGATAGTACAAACTATCGAATAACTATCGACCGATAGTTACTCGAATAACTATCGATAGTAAAATCTATCGAATAACTATCGGGACTATCGGTCGATAGTTTTTACTATCGATAGTAAAAACTATCGAATAACTTTCCGATAGTTATTCGATAGTGCCCATCACTAGTACCTACAGGTAAACAAAGTGTTAGACGTGATGATCTGAAACTTTTTTTTTTCGAATGTGTTTACCATTTATTAATTTTTCTCCTCTGCAAAAAAAAACACACACACTCACCAATAAAACGGTCCGCAAAAAACACCATGCAAACAGATTATTATGAAATAAACATAAAAGAGGTCATAGAGATTTTTTTTTTGTGATTATAGCTATAAAATCGGTAAAAAAAACCAGATTCGTTTCGCATCGGTGTTGATAACTACAATACAATTAATTACAAGAGAAATTAAATGTTTTCAAAAATTTGCATGCGTAGGGAAGGTTTGATAAAGTTCAGAGATTGTGGAACATTCCTGTTTCGCGAATGTTACGAGAATTTTCTCTGTTGGATTTAGAGAGAGTTTTTAAAATCCCTTAATTGCAGCATTTCCGCTTTAGGTAGTCCATTTCCGCATTAGGTGGTAAGAACCTAGAACCCAGGGGGATTTGTAGGTCCTAAAGTGGAAATTTCTTGAGTTTTGTGAAAATTCTCTCTAATTAAATAGAGGGAATTCTCTTAATTTTTGTGAAACAGGAATGTTCCATATCTTTTTTTGTGTAAATAAAATTTTTGTCGTGAAGGCTTAATGCAAATAAGGGCTGACTGTGATAAACGCTCATTTTGCCGTGGAGGCTTGCCGTAACAAGCTTGTCATACTGATCAAGATATAGTTTATAGGTCGGAGGTGCTTCGTTCTGTGCGTTGCAAACTTCATGACAAAGTTAATATACCCTATTACATTCGTGAAGCGTATAAAAAGAATGTCGGCCCTAAATGACTTCCTTGTGGTACTCCCGATGTACATCTTATCATAGAGCGCGATGTACATTTCTTTATCAAATTTATAGTTATCATGCTTGTCAAAAAGTATGTATATTGTTATTATATTGGGTTGGCAACTAAGCACTTTCGGTTTTGTAGTATAAAATAATATACTTTTTTTTTTAACAAAGAATAGTTTTTAATCAATTATATATTTTCCATTTTGCTCAATGACCTTTTGCCATCTTTCTTTCAGCTGCATGATTCCGCGCTCATAAAATTTCTGGTCTTTATCAGCAAAAAACTGAACCAGGTGCGAGTGAAGGTCATCTTCATTTGTGAAAGCTGTACCATTCAAAAAATTCTGCAAACTTCGAAATAAATGGTAATTAGATGGTGCCAGATCAGGGCTGTATCACTTCCCAGCCAAGCTCCAATAGTTTCCCACGAGTTGGCAAACATGTGTGAGGCCTTGCATTATCATGGTGGAACACTACACCTTTCCGATTTGACAATTCTGGCCGTTTTTCTTTGATTGCTTCATCCAGTTTCATTAGTTGTTGACAGTAAACATCAGAATTGATCGTTCGGTTCCTTGAAAGCAGCTAAAAAAACACAACACCTTTGTAATCCCACCAAACTGACAGCATGATCTTTTTTGGATGCAATTCAGCTTTCGATGTGGTTTGTGCTGGTTCATCGTGTTTGCTCCATGATCGTTTTCGAACTTTGTTACTGTACAGGACCCATTTTTCATCACCAGTGATGATTCTTTTTAAGAAATTGTTTCATTTCGTTTAAGGTGCATATCGCAACAGTTGATTCTTTGTGTTAAATGAATTTCTTTCAATTCGTGAGGTACCCAAATATCAAGCTTCTTAACTAGCCCAAGACATTTTAAATGTTTTTCAATTGTTGTGTGCGATACATGTAGCCTCTTCGCAACCTCTCGAACAGTTATATGACGATCCTCTTCAATTATGACTTTGATTTGGTCATCATCAACTTCAGTAGGCCGACCAGAACGTTGCTCATCTTTGAGGGAAAAATCTCCAGAACGGAATTTCTTATACCAATTCTGACACTTGCGCTCTGTTAAGCAATCAGCACCATAAACTTCACATATCTCTTTGTGAGCCGCAGCAGCTTTCTTTCCTTTACGGAAATAAAAAAGTAAAATATGCCGAAAATGTTCGCTTCTGCACTCCATTTAAAATTAACCCGCAACTAATAGCTTTAATAAAAATCACGCACTACTTGCTTCTAAAGTTACGTCAATGTGACAAGTATCACGTGACAAACGGCAAAGTACAGCACTAACATATGTTATACAAAAAATAAAGCAACGCTATCTATCAATGAAAAGCGAAAGTACTTAGTTGCCAACCCATTTTTTGGTTTGCTTTTATTGTACAGTGTTGCTCAAGCTATTTTATTTATTTATTTTATTTCTCTTTCTGAAAGTTCTTGGAAGAATTGTTGCGAAGATGGAATAAAATAGTTTGAGCAAGATTTGTTTTCCCAGCACTGTATGTTAACATATGCAACTATGTATATATATTTCTGCTTAGGAGCCTTTTTCGCAATATGTATACACTACCCAATGCTTTCTTGCATATAGTTTAACATTTTGGTTCAAAGTTTAAATTATTTATAGGTGGTATCTTTTGTTTTTGACTTGGTTTATTTTGGTTGTTTCGCACTGGAATTAATTATTTCTGAAAGAAAGTATCAATATATGCCAACTAATATATATAAGAATATAATACTAAACAATAAGATAACATGTGTTTATAATTAATTTAACGTAAATACAGATACATATAGCTATTTTCATTTTATTTTATATTTGTTTACGTAATTATGTACATGCATACTCGTATTTCTGTATATGTGTTTAACTTATTCTATAGATGCATTGGCGACAGTTCTGGGAGAAATTTTAGGACAATGTTAATATTAAAGCTCATATCAATAGATTTAACAACATCCTTATTAGGTATATATTCGGGAAGAGTCGATTTTTTCGAATTCCACAATCGTGATTTTTTATAAAAAATTAACAAAGAAATAAAATTTGAATTACAAAAAGAAATGTGTAAACAATTTTTTTTTGGGCATCACAAGATTATTTTAATACGGGTTAAAACACAATCGAAATGTGCCACAAAGGTTATATTTCTTTTTATAAATTTTATAAGCTTATTGTAATATGAAAGTATGTAAACGCATTTAGTAATTGTCTTTTCACGCTCGTGATATACAGGGTGTCCCAAACCCCAACGTCAACCCGGAAACCGGTCATAGGCCAAGTGGTGGCAGTTATCAGAAAAGTATTAAAAAAAGTCTCCGTCAATTATTTTTTGACTTATAGACATTCAAAAAAGAATTGGAAAAATTCATACCCTGTGATGATTTTTTAAGTACTGTTATTACAAATTTTATTATTTTTTTTTTTTAATTTTTTTTTTTAACCAACCCTGACCAACTGTTCTATAAATCACAATCTAAAAGTAAAAAATTACTGTATTGGTTTTAAATAAAATATGACTTTTTTCCCCAATTTTGTACTCAAAATTATCACTTATCCCAACTTCAACTGACTGCACTGTAAAAAAAATATACCACGCGGTTTTGGCAAGTAACTGTAAAAGATGGCGCATTTTGTCCAGATTCCAAAATGGTACGACATATGTAGCACATGTAACCTTATGAATGATTTAGTGATTCATTAACAATTTATAGGATGCATTTAACTGCCATTATGCCATACAGATACAATGCGCGGGAATATGCTATAATGCATCTTATTTATGGGGAATGCAAATGCAATGCTAGTGCTGCAGCCAGACTTTATCGTGAGAGATATCCAAATGCTGAACGTTATCCGTATCACCGAATATTTATAAACGTACACCAGTCATTCGCAGAGGGTCGAATTCCACACCACATGACAGGAGAGCCAAATTCCATCATGCCCTACGAAGAGGAAGTCTTACAAGCAGTCGAACAAGACCCCAGTGTCTCAGTACGTGCAATTGAATGTAGCACAGGAGTACCCAAAAGTACAGTACAACGAATTCTACGGAGAAACAAGATGCACCCGTACCATGTTCAACGAGTCCAAAGTTCGAGATTATCCGCAGAGAGTACAATTTTGTCAAACGATGTTGCGTGAGTACAGAGAAGATCCCCGATCCTTTGACAAAATTCTATGGACCGATGAATCCACATTTTCTAAAGATGGTTACATTAACCTTCACAATTTACACGAGGGGCACATTGAAAATCCACATTTAATGCGGCAAAATAGAGCGCAGCATCGCTTTAAAGTGAACATGTGGACTGGAATTTTAAATGGCCAAATTATTGGACCATTCGAGCTTTCGGAGAACTTAAGTGCCGAGACATATTTAGATTTTTTAATGAATCATTTATCCAATTTATTGGAAGACGTGCCACTCAGTACTTTTGCAAATATGTGGTATCAGCACGATGGCTGCCCAGCGCATTATGCCCGTACGGTAAGAGAGTTCCTCGATCGAGAATATCCCGAGGGCGGTCTGGTACAATTTCGTGGCCGGCACGTTCACGTGACCTAAATCCCCTCGATTTTTTTTACTGGGGAGCGGTAAAAGAAAAGGTTTACACGAAAGAAATACTCGCAGAAAATTTGGTGGAACTCCGCCGAAAAATTGCGGAAGCCGCTGAAGCCATTAGTTCCGGAAGATTCGCCAGGCTTATAACTCGATCCTTTTTAAGAAGATGTCGTGCTTGCATTGCAGCTGAAGGCAAACATTTTGAACATTTGTTGTAAATTGAAGTTCTAACGTTTAATTGTTAATTGATTTTTTTGTTCAATAAATTACACTTTTGCGTAAATGAGATTATTACTTCTTTTCACCTCAATTAAGAGATAATATTGGAAGTGTCGTACCATTTTGGAGTCTGGACGAAATGGTGTCGTACCATTTTGGAATCTGGACAAAATGCGCCATCTTTTACAGTTACTTGCCAAAACCGCGTGGAATATTTTTTTACAGTGCAGTCAGTTGAAGTTGGGATAAGTGATAATTTTGAGTACAAAATTGGGGAAAAAAGTCATATTTTATTTAAAACCAATACAGTAATTTTTTACTTTTAGATTGTGATTTATAGAACAGTTAGTCAGGGTTGGTTACAAAAAAAAAAATTAAAAAAAAAAATGAAAATTTGTTATAACAGTACTTAAAAAATCATCACAGGGTATGCATTTTTCCAATTCTTTTTTGAATGTCTATAAGTCAAAAAATAATTGACGGAGACTTTTTTTAATACTTTTCTGATAACTGCCACCACTTGGCCTATCACCGGTTTCCGGGTTGACGTTGGGGTTTGGGACACCCTGTATATGTATTTTACTAGTAAACTTTTGAAGTGGCCAAATCAACGGCCAACAGATTGATCGGGTTACATGCTACAACTAGTTTAGGAATGACATTCGACGAACAATTAAAATTATGAAATTGAAATTATTGATTTAACCAAAAAAAGCTGCTGTTAAATTCTTTTATAATTTCGCGGCTTAATTATGGATTGCTTATTTCGAGCCAAACAACAAAACGCAATATCATAAGAATAAACCGAATATTATGCATTGCACTTAAACTTATTTACATACAGCATTCCAATATTAACACCTACTGAAGCGGTCTTTAAAAATGCACATGGAAAGAGGCAAAACATTATTCAAAATTAGTGATGGGACAATGAAATCAAATGTCATCCGTAAAAAAAGTGCACGAAACTCAATCATGCTCGGTTCCAAATGCCCAAAATTTTGCATTACCGACGCCAAGAACTAAATGCTTGAAGACTAATACTCAATTGCCCTAATTCCTTGGGGGGCAAAAACTCCTAGTCCTCCGCGTGGGCGCCCCCTGGAACGGCAGTGGTTACTGACCATTGCCAACCAACGTCAAGCCGCCAGTGATGGCGGTGCGATGATTTGGTTGAGGTACCCCTGTGGTGTGGGGTGTGAAAAAAATACCACGGCCTTTCCCTTTGAGGGCCTGTCGTTAAAACCGACAATCAAAGGACAGGATGTGTATGCCAGCAACTTGCACTATCCGAAATCTTTATATGCTAACGAAACGTCAACTATGCCTCGGATAAGGACTGACTCAACGGTTACGACTTTTAGCTATCGTACAATGACAAAGATTGGATTCTGGAATGTGCGTACTCTCCTGGACAATGGATCAGAAGGTCCCCAGAACGCACGATTTCTTCAATTAGAGAGTGAATTTCTGAGGTACAAATTAAATATCTTAGGAGTTAGTGAGATAAGATGGTGGAACAGCGGAGAATTCATCTCTCCAACGGGCAGCACTGTAATGTTGTACTCCGGTAAAGCTACCGGTAGTCGTCGTGAGTCAGGTGTGGGGCTCCTTTTAACCAGAGCCGCGCGAAACTGTCTCTTATCCTGGGAACCGGTCTCTGACAGGGTCTTGACCGCCAGGTTCCGGACCAAAATGAGGAACATCTCAATAATACAATGTTATGCCCCTACTGAACCCGACAATGTCTTGGCAAAAGACTCCTTCTACGAAGAACTAAACGCCGTTCAGAGCAGAACACCTAAAGGTGACATTATAATGGTTATGGGTGATTTGAATGCGAAAGTTGGCGCTGATAACTATGGGCTCAGACATGTGATGGGGAGACACGGTCTTGGTGATCGTAATGACAACGGTGAAAGATTTGTAGAGTTCTGCAACTTTCACAGTCTCTTCATCGGTGGTACTATGTTTGAGCATAAGGACCACCACAAAATCAGTTGGTCCTCTGTTGATCGGCGCAGAACACAAAATCAGATCGACCATTTTGCCATTAGTAAAACATTCAGGAGTTGCCTCCTGGACGTGCGAAACAAGAAGGGTGCCGATATTGGGATGGGAAGAGACCATTATCTTATGATCGCTAATGTTCGATTGCGTATTGCAGCCGTGCGCCGCCCCAGCGACGAAAGATCCAGGCCCCGCAAATTCAACACCGCTCGACTAAAAAATCCAGCTGTCTTACAACAATATAATGACCATCTTGCGCAAAAAGCGGCTGAGATGACTAGTCACCCAGATAGTGACATAAACGAAAACTGGGATGCCATAAAAAATGCGTACATTGATAGCGCAAATACCATCCTTGGCCCAAACCCGGATTGCCGGAATAAGCCCTGGATGTCCGACGCTTCATGGCAGCGGATTGTTGAAAGAAAGGAGCTCAAAGTTCGTTTGGCTGCAGCATCAGACGACAATCGAAGCAGCATCGAACTCCTTTACCGTCAGAAAGCTCGAGAAGTTCAGCGTAGTGTGCGACGCGATAAAAGAGTTTATGCCAATTCTCTTTTAGCGTCAGCAGAAGAAGCCGCTAGAAGTAACAACTTAAACGCCGTATACGGTGTCATCAAGGAGTTTACAGGTGGTCGTAACTCCTGCCAACATCCGGTGAAAGATAGTGATGGAAAGCTACTTATCTTGGAACTTTATCAAGCAGCGCCAAGCGTAACTGCCGATTTGCTGCACCCACTTGTTGATAAAGCGTGGAATACAGAGACCTTTCCCACTGAGTGGAAGGAAGGTTTGATCATCAAACTTCCAAAGAAGGGTAGCCTCACAGACTGTAATAATTGGAGAGGCATTTGTGTGCTTCCTGCCGTTGCCAAGATAATAGCTAAAATCGTCCTGGAAAGACTAAAGGCCCACTTAGAAAGCACAATTGATGCAGAGCAGGCTGGCTTTCGATCCGGATTCTCCTGTGTCGATCACATTAACACCTTGCGAATCATCATCGAGCAATGCGCTGAATACGATTCTCCGCTTCACTTGCTTTTCATCGATTTCGAAAAGGCTTTCGATAGTGTGAACCGGGATTCTATATGGGCGGCCTTGCGCAGGAGAGGCATCCCTGAGAAGCTTGTGGCTATTATTAAGGCAACCTATGACGGCGCGAAATGTCGCGTTCTGCATAAAGGTAAGGTGTCGGGGGACTTTGAGATTCGCAGTGGAGTTCGGCAGGGGTGCATCCTCTCACCGATCCTATTCCTCATTGTGATCGGCGATGTGTTACATGCAGCCCTATCCGGACTCGACAGAGGAATTCAATGGACTTTGACATCTTATCTACAACATCTTGACTACGCTGACGACATATGCCTACTCTCCCACAAAATCATGGATCTGTCCGCAATGGCGTTAGATCTCGAGAGGGAGGCAAGCAAGGTTGGGCTAAAGATTAATACCAACAAGACCAAGGTTCTTAGCCCGCCGTTGCAAAAAAGAAATCCGACACCTATTGCCATCAATATTAATGGGCAGCCTGTGGAGAAGGTGGACAACTTCGTCTACCTGGGTAGCATTGTTGCCGAAAATGGTGGTACGGAGCAGGACATCGCTCGTCGTATCAACCAGGCTAAACGCGCATACGGCATGCTGTCCAAAATCTGGCAGAGCAGTTATCTCAGCATCAAGACCAAGCTGGGCCTGTTTCGCTCCCTGGTACTATCAGTGCTTTTGTATGGGAGCAGTACATGGAAAGTTTCCGTAGGAGTTACCAGAAAGCTGCAAGTTTTCGTCAACTCATGTCTTCGTCGAATTTTAAGAATTTTCTGGCCCGAAACAATATCAAATGAAGAGCTAAGTCGGCGTACGGGTCAGATGCCAATCGACGAATTGATACGCAGGCGAAAATGGCAGTGGATAGGTCACACATTGCGGAAGAGTGATAACTGCATTGCTATGCATGCCATGAAATGGAACCCCATTTCCAACCAAGGCCGACCAAGAGGGGGTCCTCGAATCACATGGCGTCGATCTGTGGCAAAGGAGTGTCAGGGACTGGGTAAGTCTTTTGGGGAGTTGCGCCCCATTGCCCAGAACAGAGTACGATGGCGCGCAGGAGTAGTTGACGCGCTATGCCCCGCTAGGGGTTAAGGCAAAGTAGTATAGCGCCTCAACTGTTCCATGTGACCCAGTTGACGTTTCGTTGGTACACACTGCTCGTCAGCAGAATAGGCTCAAGAATTTTCATTTACGTTTTCTCTCATATCTCAAAAAGTATAACATGTACATTATATTTTTGTTAGATGTTTTATACCTTCTTTTATTTAGACTTGATACTACAAAAATTAGGACATTTCTGTGACTGTACCTATGTTAAATCTTGCTTCGTTTGTTTTTTTTTTCACTCAAAACACTACAGTTCTTTGGCTCATCAGAATAGGTAGGTTCAACGGTAATTCATTTAGTTTGCGATGTGCAGTTGCTATCAAACAGTGTGAAATCTTTTATTTTTAACAATTCCGGTAGTGTAGAGTGATTTTAGTGCAAAATGGGTCGCGGTAAACAACTGGATGACTTAGAAAAGGGTCAAATAAAAGGTTACCTCGAATGTGGCCTAAATCAGCGAGAAATTGCCAGAAAAATTGGTCGACGTCAAAATGTAGTGAGCAATTTTATCCGAAAAGGTGCAAATTACGGAAAAAATATGAAAGGATGTCTTTATTCAGCAACAACAGCAACAGACAGAAGACATATTGTCCGAGCTGCGTCAAATTCTCGCCATTCTGCATCGAAGATCAGGGAAAAAAGCGGTGTTAAAGCGAGCCTATCAACTGTAACACGTGTAATACGCAACACTTGCAACTTAAAAAGACTAAAACTAAAAAAAAAAACACCACTTAATGGTGCTCGCAAGGCTACACTTCTTCGTTTTGCTCGAGAGCATATGACCTGGAATAAGGAGTGGCACACCATCGTCTTTTCCGACGAATAGAAGTTCAACCTCGACGGACCTGATGGATATAACTTTTATTTCCACGATATAAGAACGCTTGAAAGCTATTTAAGTCGTCATCACAGCTGTGCAGGTAGGCGGTGTAATGGTATGGGGAGCCATTTCATATATGGGACTTGTGAATTACAATTTTTAACTCCCAAAATGAACGCAAACGCTTACAATTCGGTATTGGAAAAGGCATTTCCACACTTCTCGAATATTTTTGGACCAATTACATGAACGCTCCAACATGATATACTGCGAGAGAAGTAAAATCGTGGATCAAGGGTCAAAATGTCAAATTGCTTGAATGGCCGCCATACTCTCCTGATCTTAATATTATAGAAAATATGTGGGGACTTTTATCACGGAGGGTGTATGAAGGGGGGAGAGAGTACGAAGATACTGAGACCCTAAAGGAAGCCATTAAAAGGGCGTGGGCACAAATCTCCCTTCGAGATATTGGAAATTATTATGCTTCATTGCCAGACCGGATTTACGAAGTCATTTTGAACCAAGGAGGTAGTACGCACTATTAAAATATTTTAAAACTAATCCCTTTTTATGTTACAACCAATGTAAGCTTGAATTTTTGCTTTAGATATGAATTTTTATACTATTCTGTGTTTGAACCCATTCTGGTGACCAAAAAAATGAACTTTTTGTTGTTTTTTAGAAAAAAAATTATAAATAAATTATAATGTGTGCTTTAAATCCCAAACTATTTTACTTCATTAACAACATCTTGGGCAATCGATAAAAATTTATTTCATTCAAATCGTCCGGTTGGTTACAGATAGAGATGGCAAAAACCTGCTCTTTTTCAATCGCAGTGATAACTGCGATTGCTCTTTTTCAATATCTGTGAAAAAGAGCAGCTCTTCTAATAGCAGTTCACGCACGTTCAACCAAAGCTCTAAACTCGCCGACCTGCTAACAGCTCGCAACGCAATGCGCTAAGTTCCGATCAGCTCTTCCGACGAGCAGTACTGCTCGAAGATAGCTGATTAGAAATTCTGGTATTGCTCTTCGGAAGAGATCGGATCAGAAATTCTGATACTGATCGTCGGAAGATTGCTGATCGATGAACGAAACTGAGCAGGAGCACATTGCGAGCTGTGTGTTAGCAGATCGGCGAGTTTAGAGCTGGTAGTGCGCGCGAAATGATTGTCGGGCTCTGGCGCCGACACAAGAAACGTAGATGATGCAAGAATGCTCGCATTTAACTCTTTTCTGTACAGCATTGTTTTTGTTGTTGTTGTTCGTGGCGTATAGCGTTGTTAGTGTTTTCACATTGGTTTAATGTGTGGGTTTTTTGCCCGTGGTTTTTTTTGCTCGTGGTATTTCGCCCGAATTTTTTTTTTCAATTTGTTTTCGTAGAAAAGAGATACGAATAAAAACAAAAACCTTGCGATCCTAGCGAGCTAAAACGAAGTGGCGGGAATTTTATTGGCGATAGACCGTAAATAATACGTAGTATGCAGTACTTATTATTTCTGCTCTTCCAATCGCAGCTCTTTTCAGTTTTCAATCACAATATGCTACTGCTTTTTTAAAAGAGCGGTGAAAAAATCGCAGGTATGTAAAAGAGCATACCATCTCTAGTTACAGAGGTAGAGCTATTTTACTTTTGCACAAACGTTGAACCTATTCTGGTGACGAGCAGTGTATAATAAAATATAAGCAGTTAATTTTTTATTGCCATTAAAAAAACGGTGTTTTTCGTTGATTTTATGGAATCGCTTTTTAGAGTTTTATAGTACTGCTAACTTCAAAGTGGTAAATGCAGAATAGATCAGATTGATAGTAACACAGACTATTGAAGGTATGATACCCTTTACGCTTGCTAGCCAAACGCCAGCTTGTTTTTTTAGTCAGGTAGACATTTTGATGTGGATAATAAATTGTGTGTCTATAGACACAGTCGGTATTTAGAGTTAAGGACGAAATGAAATAATATTCCTGAGAAACAGAAAGTTTACATTCTTTTGTGTAATTCAGTTGCAATGTCACGTCGTATGTAATGTATTGTTAATTGCTTTGACCCCTCCAGGGGCATGAGTGCGTCAACACCTCTAGCATTTCTATGCCTTGCTGACGTTTCGAGAGCAAATCTACTTTTCGGAAGTGTAGTTGCTAGCATGCACCTCCTATCCGCGCCGTCTTTATACTGACAAACTCAGAGCACGGTGAGAGTTATATTAGTACCCACAGGCAGTTTTTTTTATCGCGCCGAGATTTGAGTATCGTAGAGCGGTGATCGAACGACCACCGACCGCGACAAACAACAGTTAGAAACGCTGGGACGGAGGAATTTATGTGTGCAAAGATTGTCATCGTATAGTATTATTAAATGTTAAAAAAGAAACAATATATTAACAAGGGCCCTTCGACTCTCTCTTCTCGCCGCGATACCGTAGTCTTCATCATTCGCAAAGGGGCTAGGGAAACATTGCGCAGCCTAGCCCAAGGCCGGGATGGGATGCGCGGAGCCCCAACGACATCAGGGGGCTCCCGAACTCGTTGCAGGGTCATGTTTCCGGACTCGTCAGTCAGTTGTTTTTTATCGATTGTGCGGGACTATCCGTTTATTTTAGGCACTCGGGCCAACGCGCGATTATATTTTTTGCAACAATGGGCGAGGCAGCCAAGTGACACTCTTCAACCCCGCCCACACTACCGATAGCCGAGCTAGCTATCAAGCGCGAGTCTCAATCTGTCACTCGCTGAGGAGGTTCTGACACTTAGGATCCCGGCATCGGCTGAACGACTAAAGCCTCTGCCTCCGTCAACACTCAAAATGTTATAAACGGCTGCAGCTACTTGCATGGAATTAGCTGGGAATATGAAGGATTCCTATAATTCGTAGCTCAAAGCATTCCATTCATTCACAGGCCAAATGTAAGGGAAAAGGGTTGATGAAATTTGTTTTTTTTTTTTATCGGGTATATGCGTGTGGGATGTCATATCAAAGGGTACAGTTAGCACATTCCATTTCTGTTACTTTTTTCCATTATTTTTTTTATTATTATTGTTTGTATATTTGTTCGAGAACGCTGAAGACACATATGTCCATGAACATTTCCAGTATGAAGACACATAAGCATAGCGACGTTAGGCATACAGTTTCTCGATATATTCAAAGAAAAAATTAATAATAATATATTTGTATGATTTCAATTAGTATTCCCTTTAAGATGAGCCTAAGAGAAAAGTATTAATGCTAATTCATTAACATCATGATAGGCAAGGGTAATACCATGTTTCATATCAATCACATAGTTTTTACTGCAATTATGTGCATTTTTCATTTAAAAGTGTTCATACTTATTATATTCACAAAGAGTACGGAGATATTATCATTGATGGGATTTTCATATATTTCCTGGGTAACCATTAAACCTGGGGTGATGGTATTTTGTCTCGCATTCGTCCACTTTAAATGATAATTTCCATCTGTTTTGATGCAATTTTCTTCCATAGTGTTGCTATGCGACGAAACCATTTTCCTTTTATTTATATGTACTCTTTAAATGTTTACCTTCTGATTTTATTTTACTATAAATATTTATATGACATGGGTAACCGCGAGTGTAATTGCGTCGTACATTCGTATGTTGTGCGGTCTTGTAAAAAGTTCGACTTCAACGAAAAGTTACGTGTGCAAAATTTACTTACTTATTTAGGCGATCGTTATCCGACAGCTTTGACTGTAAATTGCTTATGATTTTGTAAGAGGAAAGTTCTGAAGAAATTGTACTGCAAATTAATTGGGATGTCGCATTGCATATTTTCATTGTTTCTGATGAATAATAGATTTGTTATGAACATATTTTCCGAGAAGGTACTTGGGAATTTCAGTGAAAGTTTAAATTAGGCAGTGTTTTTATCAGTTCCAAAAATATGTGAGCTACATACTTACAGACTGGGCCTTTTAGAATAAAGATAGAACTTAATTTTTAAATAATATAATACTACTACTTTGCCTTAACCCCAAGTGGGGCATAGAGCGTCGACTACTCCTGCGCGCCATCGTACTCTGTTCCTGGCAATAGTCTGCAACGACTTATCCAGCGCCTTACATTCCTATGCCACAGATCGACGCCATGTGATTTTAGGACCCACTCTTGGTCGGCCTTGCTTGGAAATGGGGTTCCACAAATGCATTTATCACTCTTCCGCAATGTGTAACCTATCCACTGTCATTTTCGCCTGCGAATCAATTTGTCGATTAGCATCTGATCCGTCCGCCGATTTAGCTCTTCATTTGATATTGTTTCGGACTAGAAAATTCTTAGAATTCGACGAAGACATGAATTGACGAAAACTTGCAGCTTTCAGACAGTACCAGAGAGCAAAGCAGGCTGAGCTTGGGCTTGATGTTGCGATAACTGCTATGCCAGACGAGCGATGTCCTCCTCCGTACCACCATTTCCGGCAACAACGCTACTTACGTAGACGAACTTTTCCATTTTCACTACAGGCTGCCCATTGATATTTATGGTAAAAGGAATAGGATTTCTTTTTCGTAACGGCGGGCTAAGAACCTTGGTCTTGTTGTTATTAATCTTTAGCCCAAACTTGCTTCCCTCCCTCTCGAGATCTAACGCCATTGTGCAAAGATCTATGATTTTGTGGGAGAGTAGGTATATTTCGTCAGCGTAGTCAAAATTTTCAGTTGTCTGCCAGCGTAAAACTTAAGTTGGCAGACACTTCTGTAAATTTTGAAAAAAAAAGTGTAACTAATTTTTTTCGACTGTACTAAAAAAAAAACAACGAACGAAAACATGATTTGTTTTGCCATTCTCTGCCACCTTAAGTCTTAAGCTGCCAGCCTAAAACTTAACGTGGCACACTGCCGCAACTTTTAAAAGTAAAGTGTAAAATTAATTTTTCAACTGTACGAAATTAGCATTAAATAGGCCCGAATTTAGTACACTTCTTTCGATTATGTCTGCTAGTTTTGCTCTGCCGGTTAAAAAGAGGTGAATATTTTGATAAAAATAAATATTGATATCACAGCTCTGCTTATAACTCGAGATTGGTACCAGTACTGAAAAAAACGTTACCAAACTGGTGTGCTGGTTTTAGGAACAGCCCTAGTCTGATCGATGTCCACCTGACTCCGCCACTTCCAGGCCTCGTATATAGGTTGATCTGATCGTACATTTTTGAGGCGTACCTCAAAGTTGTATGCGATATATTTAAAGATGCAGCAATTCCCCACTGATACTTCCGTTAACCACGAAGCAATATAGTTTTCGCAACTTGAGCTGAAGTAAGGAGCATCGTGTTACGATTCTGGAAGTGAAAATGACCACAAATTTAATCTACAATTAAAAAAAAAAAAAAATAAGGGCCGTTTTCTCAATGTCTAGTTAAATCTCATCCTGTAGATAAACGCTAAACGGCACTCATCCTCCGGTTACGAATTTGCCGGACAATTATTCCAAACAGCTGATACAGGCTGCTGAGATTTTGACAGCTAGAACTGTTTACGTTTGCTCATTCAAATGAGACAATTAAACTAGTCACAAGGAACAGAGTTCTGAATATTCATTCGAAGGAAACAGATCTGAAACCAACTCAGCCGCAAAATAATGCTCAGAGATGGCACAGAGGTAGAATAGAATTGAACAGGTGGCAGAATTCCGCCAAGAAAATCAGCTGACTTTCTACCGCATTAGCTGCTCTGCAGACTGCATTATCATATCTTGAGCGTTGCATGCGCTAAGGTTAAATTTAGTGTCCCGGATAGCTAATCGGCAGTTTAACCAGACATTGAGAAAACAGGCTTAAATGCATTACAATTAGAATGTCGAATGTTAACTTACCAGTGTTTTTTTTTTGTATTTCAGTAATAATATGGTTTAAGTGTCACAAAAATTGAACCGGCCACTGTGTTTTGAATTAACCCTCTTAAATTAACAAAAACAAACGTTTTGACAAATTGCCACTTGAAATTTTCATATGCGATAGCAAATTATCCCGTTACCGCATTGTTTATGTTTGGACCACATTGCTTGGCGCTGAGTATATTCGGAATGCGCCGCAGCCAGTGACGTTTAGGTCGATCATACACTTTATTTCCTACGAATAAAGTGTTGATTTGGTATAATTACATGGAATAAGAAACAAATAAATTTCGGCACCATGAAACCATTTGGAAATATAGAATTAATGAATAATTTCGGTTGAAACCGAAAGTGGCCATGCATAGATTCTTTCGGTGTCACACTCAATGCTTAATTTCGTTTAAAACGAAAAAAGTATGTATGTACATGGCTATTTTAGCTTTAGCAATTTCGGTTTAAAAATGTGCATAGCAAAAAAAAATGCTGGATGCAGATATGCTAGGACGAAACGGATGGAGGTACATGTATAGTACAAAGAGTGAAACGGGCGACCTGCGGCTACATGCGGGGGTTCGCAACGCCCTAGGAGCGGAGCTAGCCCAGCTCGTTATACTATAAACCGAAACTATCCATGGACACTTGTGCGATACTGCGGGTTGCGAATTAACAGTCGCTTGTGTGGACTTCGCTCGCTCCGCGCTTAAAGGATCACAACCCTTAGTATCGCAAAACAATGAACGCTCGCTTCGTTCGCTCTGGGTACAACAGTCCCTTGTGTGGGCTCCACTCGTTACGCTCGCTCCGCGCTTAAGGGATCATAACCCTCAGTATCGCACATACATGGACGCTCGCTTCGCTCGCTCTCGACATTGCATGACTATTTTCGTTTTTATTGCATGCCTTATTTCGATTTGAAACCGATATTGTCCATAGCATAGCTTATTTCGTTTATTTTCCGATGAATACTTTCATTTCCAAACGAAAGTATCTATTTGGATTATTTTGTATGCCTTATTTCGCTATGGCTTATTTCGGTGCCCCACAAATTTCCGCTGCTGTTAAATAGTATTTGTTTGTGTGTTTAATAGTTTTTTCACTGCGTGTATACTAGAGTTTAATTTTTCTCTTGACATTTGTGTTGAGGTTTGAGGGATAACTAACCCAAGTGACGCAATGCGCACCTTGAGCCACGCCATTTTCCCTTAAATTCTTCTTTCAATGTTCTGTGTCATTTCTTTGCTGCTTATTCAGTTCTGCATGGTTCTGGTAACAAAGAAACGCTACAATACCACACTATTAATTTGTTCATATCATCGTTAATAACATTTTAAGGAACTTAATTCAATATTTTTTGTCAAGCTAATCCGGTATTCGAACAAAAGCTGATAAACGGTAAAAACAACTAATAGTAACAAAGATAAGCTGACAAGATAAAATCGAAATTGCTAATGGGCACAGACAATTTATTTATTTTTTTTTGCTGATAGTAATGGAATAGTTTTTTGGTGGATTTTATATCACATCCATCAAATTAATGCTAACTTAAAAAATATCTTTTCTAATCGGCTACGTGCAAAGTTGGAGTGATATCAACTCTCATTTGCACTGTCACGTTTTTTTAGCCGTTATCCCAGTCATTAGGTAGTTTACCTGAAACAAGTTGTGTATCTGAGAATCGAGTTGAATGGATGAACCCACTACCACCCCCATCAACTGTGGTAGTGGTATTCTTCACGCGAAGCGAGTAATCTACGATAATGCTGGCTTCTTATATAAAAATGAAGATCGTGTGCGATAATTTTAATTCATTCTGTTGAAAATTACCAGTAAAGTTTGTTCCGATTCAACTGTTCCTATGGGAGGTACTATATATGAAATAATGAGAGGAAAAAACGTGGCCTTGAGGCAGAAAATATCGACTAAACTATTGTGCTTAGTGTTTGACATTTTTGTTTCGTATTCATTTTGTCTTAATGACTAAATATTAAAAAAATAAAATAAATAACTGGCGCAACAGTCTAATTTTGGACCAAGGCCTCGAGATGAGTTACCATCATCTAATTAACTAGATCTTACGGTGTGTTTTGTAGAGAGATTTGTGATCAGTAACACGCTCAACCGAGTTATTTACGCAAAATGGGTACTTACTCATTTAACAGCTGAATGGGCCGATAGTCTGACATGCAAATCCCCTTTATTTATAGAAGACTACTGCATTCAGTAGGAATCGAACCGGTGCCTAGTGCATAGAAAGCGAACGTGCTAAACGTTGCGCCATCTATATTATTATTTATTACATGTACGAGTATATGAATTTATAACCTTCTCCCTTAGTAAAGTTCTTTGAAAGGCGAAGGCGATTGCAATTCAGAGAGAATTTACGGATAAAGAGTACGCCGATATGATATTCGTATATGGTGTTGCTAGAAGGAACGGATGCGAGGCAGTTCGGGAGTAGAGTCGGCGCATCCCCTAAAGACAGCTTCCGTAACATTTGCAAGGACATTCAGGATTCTGAGAGAAACGGGAAGAACAGCAACTCACAATATAAGCGAACATAGTCAACATACCGCAATTAGGGGGTAAGAGGAGACCCTTAATTTAGCGTCAATGTATAGTATGAGTAGGTGTTCGATGGGGATAAACTTTTTGAATATCACCACAACGTGTGAACTCATCCGCCTTTTATCACATACTGGGGTTACTGCCACACGTCTGTGCAATCACCAATTGTATGGGTTGTGTATACTGTATACGGTGTCCTCGACTGTACCTGGCATCAATCTCTCCGCATAGGCGACATGGGGACTGGGTGAAAGGCTGGAGCTGGTGACTGAAGTGAAAGTATGCGGGGTTTTGTATCCCGCACTTCACTTTGAATCTAGTGAACTGCCTGCAGAGTAGACTAGGGAAACCTAGATTGCTCTGCATCAAGGGTAGCAGGTGCAGCGTAGAGAGAAGAGAGAAAAGGACGGCCGGCGCGTTACGATGTTTCTATGGGTACGGGGAGTAGCTGGAGGAGAAATGTTTGCAATGCCCTCGGCTATGGTCCGAGAACGGGATATTTTAAAGTTTAGGGGATTGTCGGATGCTAGCTGTACTTCCTCATAAAAAAGACACGAATTGTGTTCTGTTATTATTGTTGTCTTCACAGTCGCAAACTCAAGTCGCTCAGTGGCGGCCTAGCAAAACGCACCTTTGATGTGGCCGCGATTAACCTCAAGCTCCACTTTGAATTAAAGAGGATATCCATAAAAATTGAGCCGGGGAAGGTTGCTGAGCCAGGGACGCGCTGATAACGCTCTTCTGCAGGAACAGGCAACGACAAAGTAAGAAAGTGCATTGTCGCCAAAAAATAACTAAATGTAATTTTTATTCCACAACAGCAATTGAGATACAACTACGGTGTATTGGGAAGTGAGGACAGGTAGTATCGCCGCGGAAAGGGGGGGGGGGGGGGTTCACCATTGCTAACCAAGTCAAGTCGCCAATAATGGCGGTGCGATGATTTGGTTGAGCTAAACATTCCCCCTGTGGTGAGGGGCGTGAGACTAACACCACGGCATTTATCTGCCGGCCTGCAACCGACAGATAACGACGGAGCGAGACTCCGAGGATGATCGAGATCTCGTTGGGAGATCTCAGTAGGTGTGGACGCCGCGCAGCTACTGGGCTTCAAAAATTGGAGGACGCGGTCACGTGACCGAGATAATTGGAGGACAATGATCCAGGCGGCCAAGGCCCGACGTCGGGCTGACGCGCCACATGGTGATGATCACATTAACACCTTGCGAATCATCATCGAGCAATGCGCTGAGTACGATTCTCCGCTTCACTTCCTTTTCATTGATTTCGAGAAGTCTTTCGATAGTGTGAACCGGGATTCTATATGGGCGGCCTTGCGCAGCGGAGGCATCTCTGAGAAGCTTGTGGCTATTATTAAGGTTATAGGTTTATGACGGCGCAAAATGTCGCGTTCTGCATAAACGTAAGATGTCGGTGGACTTTGAGATTCGCAGTGAAGTTCGGCAGGGGGGCATCGTCTCACCGATCTTATTCCTCATAGTGATCGGCGATGTGTTGCATGTAGCCCTATTCGGACTAGACGGAGGAATTCAATGGACTCTAACATCTTATCTACAACATCTTGACTACGCTGACGATAGCACGTAGTATGCCTACTCTCCCACAAAATCATCGATCTCCGCAATGGCGTTTGATCTTGAGAGGAAGGCAAGCACGGTTGGGTTAAAAATTAATACCAACAAGACTAAGGTTCTTAGCCCGCCGTTGCGTAATAGAAATCCGACACATATTCCATTAATTTAATGGACAGCCTGTGGAGAAGGTTGAGAACTTCGTCTACCTGGGTAGCATTGTTGCCGAAAATGGTAATACGGAGCAGGACATCGCTCGTCGTATCAACCAGGCTCTATCATGTCTTCATCGAATTAAAAAATGTATTGCCCGAAACAATATCGAATGAAGAGCTAAGTTGGCGTACGGGTGAATTGATAGGCAGGCGAAAATGGCAGTGGATAGGTCATACATTGCGAATGGATGATAACTGCATTGCAAATGGAACTCTATTTCCAACCAAGGCCGACCAAGAGAGGGTCCTAAAATTACATGGTGTCGATCTGTGGCAGATCTGTGAATGTAACGCGCTGGGTAAGTCGTTCGGAGAGTTGCGCCCCATTGCTCAGAACAGAGTACGATAGCGCGCAAAAGTGCTTGACACGCTATGTCCCATTAGGAGTTAAAGCAAAGTAGTAGTAGATAATACCAAATAGTATAGATTCCACTTTAGTGATCACTCCATAGAACTTTCGCCTCTGCCAGTAGATTTGTATGCATTGACCAATAGTATAGAACAGGGGTCGGCAAACTCCAGCCCGCGGGCCAACTCCGGCCTGCCTCTGGTTTTCATCCGGCCCGCGAGTTAATATTGTTTTTGGTATGAAACAAACTTATTTAAACTCAAGCTTCTTACCTCAGGGTTACATGCCAAAAATCAGGCGTCTACGTCAATTGGTTCAAGAGTTATTGTATAAAAAAAAATACACAAATAGATTAAAACAAGCTTTTTCGTTATTTTATTGTGTACAAGATTTGCACCGAATATACATATAACGATACTAGCACAATACTCACGAGTGCTGACCAAATGCTCGCCGAATGGTGGACCAAACTAAACTACTGGGCAATGGGTATTTGCGAGCGGCCGCAGGGTGTGGGTACAATAAGTATTTTAAGTATCCGCCGATTATTTGTTAATGATGAATATTATTGCCACCCGATAACTCGATGTGCGAAGAAACTCACATATCCGTTGGAAGTTGTTTGATATTTAACAAGTACTCACATTTGCTCGGTATTTGCCGAGTCGCTAATGATGTCGTAGCACCATAAGACTCCCCACATCCACGAATAAATACCCTATTGCACATGAAATTCTACTTGCAAGATCAGTTCGTTAAAGAAATCGCTCTTGCGATATAAATCGTAATGTGTAATTTTACTAAAAGATCGTTACTCATGCCAGTACGACCAGTGATGATATACACATGCACACTGACTTGTATAGAGGCCCAAAAATTAATACAGGCTATAACAAATTAGAAGATGTCACGTTTTCTGAAACATCGACCATTTGTGTCAAATGACATACCGATGGATAACAAAATGGAAGAGGCGGCTCTTGCTGGAGTCTCTGAACACACACCAGGATCTTGACCTCTGACCCAGTAGATTTCAATCCAAAAATTTAAGCTACTGAGTCACGTGTCGACGCGACGGTACTTCGTCTCTGTTTGAATGACGTCGATCCTACTAGACGCCATCTGTGAAAATTTCCAGCAGTTGCTTTGGAGAGTAATCAGGAAGATGACTCGACAAACATTACTGATACTACCCAATATCTACTGTTTCTTCGAGTAGTCTGTACTGACTTTCATGTGACATAGAAATTAGCTGCAATTGTGTCTGAAATCTAGGTTAGGTAAGTTGGCTGCCCCGACTACCACAACACACATAGACTATGCGCTGGTTCGTTGTGAAACCAAAAAATTTGGGATACATCAGCTTCAACCTTAATTACGTATTTAAACCAGCCCGAGCTAGTGATGAAGCATACCAACATTTGAACTTTCCAGATCCTGTAACTCGGAGAACGCTTAGGATCCTTTCAGTCGAAGCCGGACAAGAGCACAGAAGATGGAAGAAACTTTCCTCCTCTTTCTCGTCTCCACTGCTAAAGATATCATTGTAGTGAAGACTCTTGGCATGATCTCCATAACACCCACCACCGAACAAATGTGCTGTCTTTTCAGGGATATAAGATGAGACGAGCGCCTGGAAAACAGTACAGTGGTCGGGTAGACGGAACGACCGGGCGTATCTTTAGTTAATCGGAGTAAACCATTGCTCCCACCACCGTCCGTCTTGGAACCATTAAATATAGATTTATTGTAGAGTGGCTAGTGGCTAACGAGAACCAGTGACTTGACTCTCGAAGACGGATGACCGCGTTTGTATCAATCTTCTCTCCAAAATACGAGACAAAGCAGATTGAGCAACATACCCAAGACGGCAGATGAAGTGGTTCTCAGGGCTCGAGCAATGAGCACACCAGCTAGTTTTTGTACTTTACTCAGCTAGTCTTTGTACTTTACTCAGCAAGCCACAGTAGGTCGCTGGTCTAAGGGCCTTTCACCAGACATTAATTCCATGTGAGTATTGGGCGCACAACAGATACGTAAAGCCAGTAAAGGACTTTAGGTTTCAGCCCCCAGCTGCCTATTGCTTTCTTATAGGATTGCAAGGCAATTGTAGCCCGAAACCTAACACCATGGTGCGTACGAGTAGTTGACGCGCTATGTCAAACTTGATGCTAATGCAAACTAGTACAGTCTATTTGACTGCATAAGTACTTCAGTCAAACCTTCAATTAGCAGTGGGTAGTGAGTTTACAATACCAGTTACAAGTTGGGTCTCCTTTCCGGCCCGCTGAGCTCAAAATTCCAACGATCTGGCCCTTTTCCGAAAAAGTTTGCCGACCCTTGGTATAGACTACATAAGAAAGCTCACTCCATGCAACTTTAACCTCCGCCGGTAGAATTGTGTGTATCGATTCCCTTGTGTATCTATACTGTGTGTGTAGTCTATACTATTTGTTCTATGGAGTGATCACTCTTGTGGAACCTATACTATTTGATAATACAGTGGTGGCCAAATAAAAGTTAACACTGTGAAAAAAAGCGAAATTTCCTAAAAAAAAACTATTTTTATGGGTCTTATAACCAAAATTTACCGGGAAAATTCTATGCGGGGCTAATTATCTGTCGGTTTGTTCAGGTTCCGCTTCTGTCAGTCGTTTATTGTAGTTTAGCCGTTGACGTCAACGGCTAAACTACATTAAACGACTGACAGAAGCGGAACCTGAACAAACCGACAGATAATTAACCCCGCATGGAATTTTCCAGGTAAATTTTGGTTATAAGACCCATAAAAATATTTTTTTTAGGAAATTTCGCTTTTTTTCACAGTGTTAACTTTTATTTGGCCACCACTGTACTTTACCCTAAAATACGAAATTAAGTTCATTTTCAACATTTTTCAATTTGTTATTTTTACATTATTATTAGCAGTATTATTTACATTGATTTCCTTTCATAAATTTAATCTGTGTCTCATTGCCTTACGAAATGTGCGACTGTTTTTGTTTTAGTAAATAACACGTACGAGTGTGTACGCACAACACTACAATTTTATACAACACTACAATTTTATCAATCGAGTCTTATTATAAAAATATAAAGTGGTTATGTTAACAGTCTGCAAATCACACAGATTTGTTATTTGTTTTCTAATTCTTCAACTGCCAGCCGGAGAACATTGTTATATACTTGGTACTGCTTTAGCAACATGGCCTTGTGCCGCGTCATATTTATCAATATGAAATATTCCAAATCGGTAGTAGCTGCGGCAATGCGAGCTTGTAGTCGTCGCATTCGACGATCCTTAACAATTAAATCAGGATCGCTTGTATTTGCAGGTGCTTTGAAACGGCGCTCCATTCTCTCATTGTGATGAAATATACTATAGAATTTGCTTTTACTTAGTCTGATTACGGGGCGCGGAATAGACCAATCCTTTACTGCAAAATCACTAGTCTGTGTCCTGTCTAGGACGAAGTCATAGTTAGCCAGACGTGGCTGCCGTCCGCATTGAAACGCCTGCCGAAGCATCTCATTTGCTGCCATGTCAGTAGTAATATTGTCAGTATTACTGAAAAATACACTGTTATCTGCTAATTGAAGATTTGCAATTTGCGGATTTGTGCTGGTCGTCATGTAAATGTTGTTTTTAGGACTGCGAGATCTACTATCGCTTTCATATCCGGAGGATACAGCTTGCGATGTCGTGGGTATTATGTCATTTGTATGATTGATAAAGCCATTGTCTGTGAAAGAATTCGATATTTTAACTGCCGATGGTACTGGTTTCGTTTGCTCAGAACACGCCAATTGCCGATTCGTGCTTGCCATGTCCATGTTTTTATTGGGACTGGATGACCTACTATCGCTGAAGTACTCGGAGTATATCGGTTCAGCTTTCACAGATAGAAAGTCATTCGTATGGTTTGAAAAGTCATTATTTGTGGATGAATTAGCGTCTGTAGATGATGCATCCGAACACTTCAGTTGCAGATTGGTGTTTGTCACAACATTGTTAGTAGGATCTCTTGTATCCCTGGAGGACCATGACACAGCTTGCGGGTCCATAACCTTGTTAACCGTATAGTTGGGATATTCATTATATGTCAAAGAGTTGGTAGTCGTAGATGAGGATTTTTCGTGTAGCTTCTGCACTCGTCGGGTATGCCCACTCTCAAGTCGTATATCGCCATTGTCACTAGAACTACATGACCTACCATCGCTTAAAACTCCGGATGATGCGTCCTGGAGTTTTGTAGGTGTCATGTTGTTCTTATAGTTACCGAAGCCCAATGAATTCGAAGACACCGAAGAAAGATTTTCAAATAATCTTCGTTCTGGAGCAACATACGAATTATTCCAGTTAAATCGATCGGTAGCCTGATTGCTTTGATATGTCGCCATTCCTTCCTTCAATTTAGTTTCATTATATGATCGATAGTAGCTATATTCTAATGCTAGTGGATTGTTAGCAACCAATGTATCATCGTATCGTATACGTTTTATTGGAAACTGGTTTGCTGATTTGTTTGTCGTTTGAATGTTGCTCCATGTTGTTGGATTGTCACTTGCATGTGGATATTGGCCGCTTTGTACTGGGAACTGTCTTGCTGGTACTGACCAGTGGGTTGAAACGTTGTGTTGTCCATATTCAATATCACTTGGTACTCTACTTGTGTTTTGATTGAAATGACCCATCTCGTATTCGTATCCATTGCGTTCACTCCCATCTCGATGATTATATTTATTTCCACTATATGTGGAAAATTTTTCAGCATTGCAATGTGCACGTGGTTTTGAAAGGTCTAGTGGCATATAATGCTGTTCCGACAGGTCAAATGGTGAAAACATTTTTACTAGTCTGTGAAATGAATGAAATAAAAGCTTAATAAGTATATCTATTAAACTGTTTTCAGAAACTTTGTAGACTGTTCAAAGTGTATATAATTAGTTGTATCAGACATCGAAAACACAGTGGACAAATAGAAAATAACTGGAACATTTGATGTGACAACAAAGCCTGTAGAGGGTTTTATCAGTAATCCAAAACGGTGCGATTTGATCACCGTAACAACGACAATTTCAATAAATCGTATTATGCAATTTTAAATTTTTCAAGGAAATATTTGAGGTACAGCAATAATTAAGACTTAAATGGCTTACAGTGTTTGTGCACTTTTTTCTTCGCTTATTATGTACTACCATATATTATGGGCAATGAGTAAGTACTTCACACACACACTTCGACGAAGAATATAAATCTAAAATTATGCGCTTAGAAAACTGCGGCTTACTAAACAGAGTTTCTTTGGCCTACACTTCTGTAATTCTGTCTGAGTTTAGTTGCAAACAGCCGACCGCTGTCAGTGCTGCTGAATTATACGCTCAATACTGGTTACCAGCAAAGCTTCTCTCTTCTTGTCAAATTTCATCAAAATGAAATTCTCAAGCTCTGTCGTCACGGTTGCAATACGAGCGTTCAATCTCGGCTTTCGACCATTGTCCATGGTGGCTCAGAAACGGCATTTTGTAAAAAAAAACTATTTCTCTCGAAAATGGCTTTAGCTATGTACTATGTATATATTTGCACATGAAATTTGGGAGGAACATGTAGAATGATATCGTCATGCTGGAGAGAGCGAATAATTGTGATAAACATATTTTAAGGGGGTGTCCCCATAGCGTGAAGTCAGGCTCACTTTTTTTTCGGAATGGATATAGTCATGTTGGGTATCATATCAAAGCGGAAGTTGAGTACATTCCATTTTTGGCATTTTTTTTATGGCACGCTCTGCGTGAAGGGTATCATACCTTCGTTTTGATTTGTGGTGCATTTGCTACTTTGAAATTATGTAGTAGTTAAACTTCTTCTGATTTCACTGTTCCTATGAGGGGTGTATGAAATAGTAGGCCGATGTCAACCAAATTTAGAAGTTTCATTTAGAAGTAAATATGATTGACACTGCCCATTAATATAAAGCCGACAAACTTAGTACAAAATTTTGAATTTCGCATTATATACATATGTATGCGTAAGACTTGCAATTAATATATCACGTACGCATTTAGAACGAGTGTGAATTGACAGCAAAACTGTGCGAATAAGACAAAATCGATACAAATCCACAAGGACATTAGTGAGAAAAGGATGCCAACAAAACAAAATATGTATTTCTCCGCTCTCGGTAACCAATAACAACATGGCTCCCTGTAGTTAGACAGCTAATATTTTACATACAAAAAATTAAAAATTTCTCACTTACATATACAGTGACAAGTGTAGCAATATGACAGCTACAGCGTTACTTTTGAGTTAGTATTAGTTCCCCATTCCTCTCTCAGGCCACTATGAGTATCCTTTTCTAACTAATGTATTCGAATGCAAGGATTTATGGACTACTAGTTGATATATTTGCACCTAAAATTAATGCACTCCACTCTCAAAAATCAACGTTTTATTCAAAGTCTGTCGGCTTTTACATTATTGGGCAGTGATGATTGAATAATATGAAATTCGGTAAAGATATCTTCAGAAATAAAACAGTTCTTCTAACAAAAACTTAATTTTGGAACGGTCGTTCCCATGGCAGCCATATGATAGAGTAGTCCAATTTCAACCAGATTCGGAAAGGTGATTTGGCAAAGGATATTATTGAATTATTTGAGATTTTAGAAAGATTCATTTAGAAATAAAAAAGTTCTTCTCACAAAGACCAACTTTTGGACCAGTCGTTGCTATGGCAGCTATATGACGTAGTAGTTCGGTTCCAATGGTTCCGACATATTTACAGCGTGCAATAGAAAGAAGGAGCCAATGGAATCGGACCACTACGTCATATAGCTGTCATAGGAACGACTGGCCCAAAAGTCGGTCTTTGTGAGAAAAACTTTTTTATTTATAAAGATATCTTTCTCAAATTGTGTACAAAGCCAAATATTGATCGGAAGGGTCCGAAAAAGCCGAAAAAAGGGGGCGAATTTTTTTTTCTTCGACTGTAGGCTAGTGATGGGCACTATCGAATAACTATCGGAAAGTTATTCGATAGTTTTTACTATCGATAGTAAAAACTATCGGCCAATAGTCCCGATAGTTATTCGATAAATCTTACTATCGATAGTTATTCGAATAACTATCGGCCGATAGTTATTCGATAGTTTGTACTATCGATAGTTATTCGAATAACTATCGGGACTATCGGTCGATAGTTATTCGAATAACTATCGGGACTATCGGTCGATAGCTATTCGAATAACTATCGCGACTATCGGTCGATAGCTATTCGAATAACTATTGGGACTATCGGTGGATATTTTGGATATCCCGATAGTATACTTTGAATGAAAAGTTTATTTGACAGCCCGATAGTTTGCTATGGAGGAAAAGTTTAGTCGAATGAATGTGTACTTTCGCATGTTGGCTGGCTCAGTATCATGTGCATGTGATTTTAGATTTATAAGTCAATACAGATTATGTGTATAATTGGTTACAAACTTGAACTAGAATTTAGATCGTTTCCTGAACGGAACTCCTTTTTTTTCAAAAACATGGCCTATATTGCTGGAAAAAGCTGGTAGGGTTTTTTTTGGGTCGCTGATTGCGAATCTGAAGTCCAAATGGCAAAAAACCAAATGGAGGATCCAGAATCGCAACACTTTTTTTACATACACGGCCAAACTTGCTGGAAAAATCTGATAGGAGGTCGATTCTGTCGCTGATTTCGAATCTGAAGTCAAAATTGGAAATAATCAAAAAATAAAAGAGTTTCTGAGCGGCAAACCTCTTTACTCAAAAACACGGCCAATTTTGCTGGAAAAAGCGGGTAGGGTTTTTTTTTGGGTCGCTGATTGCGAATCTGAAGTCCAAATGGAAAAAAACCCAAAAAGAAGAATCCAGAATGGCAACACTTTTTATTAGTTATAAGTACGACCAATCTTGCTGGAAAAAACTAGTAGGGGGTCGATTGGGTCGCTGATTGCGAATCTGAAGCCAGAATTTCCAAAATTCAAAAAATTAAGGAGTTTCTGAGCGGCAACCCTTTTTTCCTCAAAACGCCAATCTTGCTGGTGAAGAACTGACAGGGGGTTGTTTGTGTCGGACTCACAATGCCATCAACAGTAGTCTAGTACATACGCCTCATTACTCCTACCAGTCCTTATGATACCCATCTGGCCTCACTTCATCGCCAAGAGTGTCATTATATCCTAGTTTTTTTTCTTAACATTGCATCTACCTACACAATGTATTTTATATGCAATCATATTCATTCATTTATGCAAGAAATGTATCCATCGTCAGCCGAAATTTCCTTGAATTCATTCGAAAAAGTTATTCGATAGCAAACTATCGGCCTATCGGAATTTTCGTCAGATAGTTATTCGATAGTTTTCTACTAGTTACTAGTTTTTAAAGCTATCGATAGTTTTTACTAGTTACTATTTTTTCAAACTATCGATAGTTTTTACTAGTTACTAGTTTTCAAAACTATCGATAGTGTTTTACTAGTTACTAGTTTTTTAAACTAAACTTTTTTTCTAGCATTTTTTCACCCTTCACTCCGTTGTAGCTACTTCAAGTTGGGAAAAAATACCAGAAATAGAAAGTACTCACTTTCCTTTTGATATGACACCCAACATGCCTATTGTCCAAGATATAAAATTTGGCCCCTTTTTTTCGTTCTTTTCGGTCCCTTCCGATCAATATTTTATGTAGCAAAATAAGTTTTGGCCTCTTCGACCACTACAGATTACAAAAAATGGCCATTAATTTTTTCTAGATCGAGCGTTTTATTGGATATTTTTATCGTACTAGTACACTCATACCTCTTTATACGGGCCCCTCTTTTTACGTCGTTTCGATATAACGGTCTTTTTGAATTGTGGCGCAGCTTCGATTTACGGCGTACATTGATTCGATATACGGCCATAATATGTGAGGTTCTGTAACGGACGTTGGTGGGCACCCGAAGATGCCCGTGGGGACGGAGCCTAAGGTAGCATAATTACCGTGAAGGTCGGGCCGTGCCATCTGGCGAAGAAAAAGGCTCCTCAACGAGCTAAGCAGCGGCCTATGCTTGCTGTAGCTCAGTTTGGGAGATGTGGGCGGGGTTTTCGCCGCTCGTTGCCCCTGTCCTTTACGTTTTAACAAAAATTCATAGTCCTGGGGAAGACAACACAAACAAGGGAGATAAAAATGGGGAATAAAAAAAAATAGCCGATAAGGATGGAATGGTTGGCGGACGGATCAGACGCCCGCGCGGTCGAATCTGGGTCCGGGTGTAATGGGACCCTCGGCCTCTGGTTTCATACCACCAACAGATCACTACTTATCAGGTGCTGCTTCGATCTGCCGGTGGGAGCAGCACTACCAGACCTTAATATGGTTCATAACAGGTGGTTCATTACAGTTCTCCATTATTTGTACAAGGTATAAAAGAAAAGCACAAGATACTGATTCTGCGCCCAATGTTTGTCAAACCATTCTAAGCGTAGAAGCGGATAATGGGTTTGAAGATTTGGATGAACGCGATGTGCTTAGCTTAATTTGTTAAATTCTGAAAGTTGCCCCCTAACAAACGAAGCACTGCTGCAATTGGAATCAGCCTAAGCAAATCACGATATAGAAGAGCCACTTACGCAAAAGATATTAACATCTAAAGACTTAAATGAAGCCCTTAACCTCTTCGAGCAGGAATATAGATTCTACTCTAATCCGATCCCGACGAAGAACGCAGCGCTAGACTGACACGTGTCATACACAAGTTGATTTATTGTTATAGACAAACAAACGACAGATAAGATAGGTAAGTTTTTCAAGGCAGGCCCGTCAAAGTCCCGGAGATAACTCTAGATTTAGAACGGGACAATGGGTTGGTGCTCGTATCTTTGGACCGAAGACCAGGATCTCAATGGCTATGGGCATTTGGCCCAGTATTTTCCAAGATACATGCCATTGAGGCCTGCGCCAGAGAAATTATGCACAAGAAGTTTAATGGCGCTAACATCGCTATCTGCACTGACAATCAGGCAGCCATTAAAGCCCTTTCTTCACATAAATTCTCACCGAAACTAGTGAAAGAGTGTTTTGATACCCTTCGAAGCATCACATCGGAAAAATATTTCGGGACTGAACCCTACTGCGGTCTGTGTTGGGCCACATCCAGGGCGAATGGCTGCGGTACTGGAATAAAACCCCAGGAGTGTGGCAATCCAAAAATCTGGTTAACCTCTATAATCTCAAAGAAGCTATCCGCCTGGGCAGAGTGGACTTCAGATTAAGCGTTCGTTATCTCACGGGACACCACTAGGTTAGATATCACTTAAACAAAATGGTTCTGTCTACTGAGATGAAATGCCGGCTTTGCCTGGAGAAGATTGAGTCCACTAAACACCTTCTCTGCGAATTCCCTGCGGCTGCTCGCTCCAGGTTCCTGTTTTTAGGAAATTCCATCCTAGGTTGCGCTGTCATTAAGAGTGCTGCTACAAAGGACCTTCTGGCCTTCATCAATTTGGTTGAGGGTCTTTTGGATTAGTGAAGGGTATGGCACAATAGATCTCATGGTCGCAGTGCCTACCATTTGGGTGTCTTAGCCTGCCTTGATTTTATTTTCACTTTCCAGATTAGCGTTCATGTTTAAGTTTTTGTAATGATATTCGTATGATTTAATTTTGTTCAATAAATTGGAACCGATCCTTTGTTATTAATATGGATTTGTATGAAAATTATGTATTCGGCATTTCACTTTACGTCGTGTATGATTGTAGTAGATTTGTACGCTGATATGCTTCTCATGTTCTCAACTAATTCACATACAGAAACAAATTAGCAAATATATCCCCATCCTCGCCCTCATCCGTATCCTCATTTTTACTTTATCAAATATCCCCATCCTCATCCGCATCCTGGAACCCTAACTAGTTTTTATACACATCCTCATCCGCTAAACAATATCTCTTACATCCCTATTTCAAAGTAGCAAATGCAACACACATAAAAACGAAGCGTGAAGGTTATCATACCCTTGGCAAGCTTGTTTTTGTTCTAAGTTTGTCGGCAGTGCTCGTATGGTTCGATTTCGTTGTAAATTTTCTACCCAGGACCTAGTACGGACCTAGTACGAAGCCCTCGAAAGCATGACGCAACTTTCTCTTCTGTGAGGACTAAAAAAAACTCCATTCCCTTGGCTGATTTCGGAAATGGTTGTTTCTTCGGATGGAAAAGAAGTTAACTTCAATCGCCCGGATGGACTTGACCTACTATATTTGGGATCTTCCAAATGAATCGCTTGTTTTGATGAGTCCTAACAGAGAAGAAAGTTGCGCAATGCTTTGGGAGGCTTCGTCCTAGGTACTACTACGTACGGAGCCTTTTTTAAGGTGTTATATATTTTCGTTGTAACGAAAACAATACACGCAATACCTTAATAAGGTCTAGGGTATAAATATTATAAAATTTCAAATGTTTTAACTGTTTTATATGGTTGGATAACATCTTTTTGTTTTTATGTTTTCAGGAGCAATGAAAAGCGTAAGGAGAAGTCACGCGATGCTGCGCGTTGTCGTCGATCTCGTGAAACTGAAATTTTCACAGAATTGGGACAAGTTCTACCCTTGCATCGGGAAGAAGTCGAACAATTGGACAAAGCATCCATTATGCGTCTTTCTATTGCTTATCTGAAAGTACGCGATATGCTCAATTTGTGTAAGTATCCAATAAGTAATCCATTAAATTAGCTTTTCACTTTATTATATTGTTCAAGTTTAGCTTTTTACGTGTTAGACCAACTAGCAGCGTTAGACCACGCATTAGACCGCTCATTAGACCACCTATTAAACTGCTTTGATACGTGGTCTAATAGATGTTTGAATGGTCGGATAGGTTGCCTAAGTGTCAGTCGAACTCCAACTCGAACTCGAACATACAAGTACAACCGTCCATCACGCTTTAAGCCCATCTCTTGCATATGAAGACGTGGTCAGTCTGGTTGACGGTGCGTGTATCCGGAGATTTCCAGGTTTCTTTATGAATGCGTCGGTGGGGAAAGCATGTTGAACTTACGACAAGATTCCTATTGCACACGAAGTCGACTAGTCGTTGACCGTTGTCATTGCATTTCTCGTGAATACTGTGTCCTCCAGTGGTTCCCCGATGCCAAATTCCCAATTTTCTCATTGAAATCTCCGAGCAGTATTTGGACGTCGTTTGTTGGAAGTTAGCCGAACAACAATGTCTCCAGGCGGTCGTAAAATTCGTCTTTCACTGCTTCTTCCATCACTTCAGTGGTGGCGTGCACGTTGATGAGCAAGAGATTGAAAAATCGAGTCTTAATGCGAATCGCACAACCACATTGATGGGTTTGAAGTCAATAACTTGCGTTTTAGGTGCTTGTTCAAGATGAACGTAACTCCAAAGTCTTTGTGTTGAAAATTGTGTGAGATTTCTAGTCGTTGATCTCGCTGCCAATTTGTTTCCTGGACTGCAGTGATGCTCAGTTTGTATTTCTCGACCTGTTGTAGGAGGGCTTTCTCAACGCCGGTGTGTTCAGGGAGCGTACATTCCAGGATCCGAAAGAATAATTACTTAAACGTTTGCTGGTCGTCGTTGTTGATCCGTCCAATCCGAGGCTTTTTTCCAGGTTTCTCGACATGGAGTAGTTTTTACAAGGATGAGTTGTCGGCCCATCGCTAAACCCTATTCAGGGGTAGCCTCGGTGATATCTTCTTCAGGTTGATCATAACGTGCCAGAGGTCACACAACTACCTATGTGGCAAGTCGGGTCGGACTACGTGATTCATGCCACCCTAATAACCTAAGACAAGACTCTGTAAATCATCCAGTCAGGCTACAGCTATCATTCCTTCCTCCTTTCACAACACTGGCTTGGGAGAGGTTTCGGCGATGTTGTTCTCGATTGATGCAACCCAATAAAACTTGATTAATCTACCTTCACCAGTTCGGTTCTGCGATTTGGTAAGGCCTGCCCACAGAAGCGACAGTTCACTAACTGCCCCCGGATTGCCTACTACTGCACTCCAGCACCGCGCCTCAGGATTTCAATAATCTACCTTCCCAAGTCCGGTACTGCGATTTGGGAAAGACTGCGCATGGTAACAATAGTTCTCCAACTGCCACCGAATTGACACCACGGCACAACAGTACCACGACTTGAGGGCCTATTAGGGACTTGAATACTCTACCGTCCCCAGCCTGGTGTTGCGATTTGGTAAGGCCTGAGCACGGTAACGAGAGTTGTTCAACTGCACACCAGCACCGCGACTTGAGGACCTATTGAGGACCCGACACCGCGATTTGGTGAACCTGCACACGGAAACGACAGTTGTCAAACTGTCCCTGTATTGCTTATCACTGCACATTAGTATCGGTTAGGCCTACGCACGGAGACGGTAGTAAGTTCCCATACTGCCTCCGGATCATCTATCCTCCTCACCATACACTAATATGAATTTCTTTACTCTATGACCAGTTCAAACTATATGTATCTAAACCACTACCAAAGCTTAGTGGCCTATTCACCTTGCCAGAATTAACAGGTTAGCTACCGAAGTAAAATTCGGAGTTTTGCATCCTAGCCCAAACATATCACTGTATGTAAAATAGTGCTAGAAATAATATACAAAAATCCTTTTTTCAATTCGTTGATTATTTATAAAAAAATTTACATTTATGTGTTAGAAGTCCCTAGGGACCGCTGTCGGCCCGGCGTCGTTATGTTGGCGCCAGGCCAAGAGCGGTCACATTTCGAACGGAACTTTACAATAATTAAAGTACCGCTATAAATGAATTCGTTCTATTGGGGAATTTTAGGAGTTCAGTCAGTGTTTTGAATTCATGTGAGACTTGTGTTTAGTGTTTAGTGCTAGTAAATATGGATAGAGGAAAAAAAATGGCTGAAATGGCACGACAGGGTGCAAATCACAGTAATAAGAAGGCCCGACAAGAAAGTACAGGTACGAAATTATGTCTGATGTTTGACTGGGCAGATAATTACGATATAGAGTGGTGATTAATTTTTGATTACAGTTCTCCAACAAAACGAGTATGAGGAAATGCATGGGGGTCAAACTGATAATTTCATACATCCTACGAATGAGGCGTATACTGTAGATTTGCTTCTTCCAAATGCAGAAAACCGCGCAGGAACGTCATATGGAACTTCAACCTTGATACGAACTTATGATATTTTACCTCCGTTAGAAAATACGATTCATACTAATACAATTCAGTCGCGTAGGGCCATAAAAGGAATATGGCTAACAACCAGTGATTTTGAGTGTGAACCATCCGACTTTCACCAAAGTCCCAACATTGATTTCACGACTGATGAAGACAGTTCCTACAGGCCAAGTTCCTCATGTTCATCTTCAACTGAATCTGAAAGTGAAGAAACTACTCAAAGAGAAGCACTTCCAATGTCAGTAGATCATACAACTGATAACAATTGGCATGCTCCCAACAAAAGGCACTTACTTTTCGAATTTGGAGAAAGTTTTGGCGTGAAACCCGAAATTGCAGCAAGGCTGTCTGATGCTCCTATGCAGGATTTTTATTCTATATTTGTAGATAATGAGGTTATCGGACTTTTGGTAACTCAAACCAACATATATGCCTCTCAGAAGTACCAGAACGAGAATACAGCTGCAGCTCGATCTTGGATACCAGTCACAGATAGTGAGATGAGAAAATTCATTGGTCTGCTGGGCTATATGGGATTAGTTCGAATGCACTCGATCAAATGCTACTGGAAAAAAAGCTTTCTGTATAAAAACAACGTAGCACGTTCGGTTATGAGTAGGACAAGATTTGAGGCGATATTGAGTAACTGGCACTTCTCCAATAATTTAGAATGCGCAGAAAACGATAGACTCCACAAAATTCAGCCGTTGGTAGATATGATGACTACCACATATAAAGAATTTTATACACCCGGAAAAACCTTTTGCATCGATGAAACAATTGTACCGTTTCAAGGCCGACTTGTGATGAAACAGTACATTCCCCAAAAGACCCACAAGTACGGTATAAAGGTTTTCAAGCTCTGCGCTGACAAGGGTTATACCTGGAACCTAAAAATTTACGCCGGAAAAGAGCAAGACAATCGAGTTTCTGTGCCAACAAATGTCGTAATGATGCTGTCCGAAAAACTTTTAGATTGTGGGCGTACTGTCATCGTAGACAATTTTTATACAAGTGTAGAACTGGCTAATAAATTACTCGACAGGAAGACTCATATAATCGGTACACTGCGATCAAATAGAAAAGGTACCCCCAAAGAAGTCCTCAACAAGAAGCTAAAAAAAGGAGAGGTTACTGGAAAAGAGAATAATAGGGGTATTTGTATATTGAAATGGCGCGACAAAAGGGACGTTTTGGTTCTATCGACCTGCCATGATTTGGAGTGCATTACGATTGAAAGGCGAAGAGGAACTATCCAGAAACCAGTAGCCATAGTTGATTATAACGCCGGAAAGTCATCGATTGACGTATCAGACCAAATGTCCAGCTATTCCACTTGTGTCCGTAAAACAATCAAATGGTATAGAAAAATCGCGGTAGAACTGATACTAGGTACATCGGTCGTAAACGCACATTTATTATATAAAAAAGTCACTGGCTCCAATGTTTCTGTCACTGAATTTAGGGAAACTATTGTCGAGCATTTGCTGACTTCTACTTCCTCTGACTCGGATGAAACTCGGAAGACAATTGCCCTTTTACCTCGAATTCAAAATCGGCCACATAAGCTTCTAAAGAAGGACGGCCCCGTCCATAAAGTAAGGAAATATTGCCATGGATGTTACCAGAAGAAAATAGAAAACAAACTGCCCAAAAATTCTGTTAAAAAAGTGGCAACCTATTGTGATACTTGTCAAAAAAAAAACCCATGTTTGTTTAGATTGTTTCAATAACATACACCGAAATTAATGTACCTACTCCCTCAAAAATGTGAAGATTTTGAAATTAGAATTACATATTTGTTTTGATTCTTTCTAGAATACATTGCAAATAACCAACAACGCCGTAAAAGTGTTTTTATTTCATAAAATAGCAGCTTGTAAAATAAGAAGAATTGATTTGTTAGACGTTTCATTTCTACCATAGCTCAGAAGCAAATCTGAACCAAAAATTTGAAATTTGAAATTTGAATTGCATATCAATGAGAAAACTATCCCAACGTCTCATAGCGGTCCATCATTATCTCATTTATGCTATAGTTTCAGCGGTCCAGGTTAATATAGGAAGGTAAACTCTAGAGGTCCCTACGGACCGCTCAATTTGAATAGGCTATGCCCACAGCGGTCCGGAGGGACCGCTACGGTAGCTAACCTTTAAAGAAATCTAAATTCATATAGTGAACGTCAACGCACAAGATATAATAGAACAAGACTACACAGTTTTGAATTACCACCGCGACCGTGCTGAGACTGACCGAATACTCAACAGTTGTCTCAGTTCTCCGTTACGATCAGCGCTTTCTTGTCCACACATCTCCATTTGAGGAACACATGTAACCTGCGTATTTCACACTTGATACAACTATCTGCCCTAATGGCAAACAGGGCTGGAAAATATTCCAGAATTTGAATTTATCACGCGGTTAGATCCTCGTACACGAGTGACCTTCAAATGTATCTGAAAATGCTGAAAAATTCGTCGATCATAAAATCGACCATTTACGATGGTTACTCAACAGCCATGTGTTGACACTCAAGAAACCCTAAGTCGTGCGAACAACCCATATCTGCACTCTTACATTAAGGCAAAATAAATTCCACTTCATCCTTCGAAAACAGCTGCTTGCAAAACATCACCAGTCGCTAATATCATGACGCGAATGAAGTCAGATGAGAGGACAATTTATTGTCTACTCTAACCCCTAGTGTGGCATAGTGCGTCAGCTAATCTTATGAGGCTTAGTTGACATTTCGTTAGCATATCACTAGTACGATGCGTGCTGCTAGCATACACATCCTGCTTATTTAACTCCAATCTGCGACAAGCCGGGAAAGCATGAGGCTTATTCTTACGCCCCACACCATGGGGGAAGACAACACAAACAACCATGGCCACGGCGGGAATCAAACCCACGGAATCGGTATGATGCTATGATGAGACATCAGACTGACGCCTCAATGCACTGAGCTACCAGCCCCCATGGAAGAAAATTCTTTCTTCTTTTAGAATACTGCCAATCCAAAATTCCGCTGTGTGTAAATCCCTCCAATGTATTAAAAAAATCAGGTCATAGTCCAGCAAAACAAAAAACTTTTCATGGATATGAAAAAATGGAGATGAGTTCACAATTAATTCGAAACTTTTTGATTTTTTTCTTTTAGTCCCAAACATTGACCAACAAGGACCATCGCCACTACTACCAAGCGAAGATGATAAAATCGAAGAGATTGAGAAAAAGCCATTCGATCTGCTAAATGGTTCGGAATCTTACAAATATTTGGCGGCCGCTCTTGATGGATTCTTGTTGATACTGTCAGGTGAAGGTGATGTAACCTATGCTTCAGAAAGTATTTCCGACTATTTGGGCATATCGCAGGTAATAAAAAATACTTCTAATTAATATTCTAAGGACTTTTAAACTGTATGTGTGTTTATAATGACATTTTCTTTTAGATTGATCTTCTCGGACAACAAATTTGGGAATATACTCATCAATGCGACCATGATGAATTGAAAGAAGCACTTAATATTCGTCGCTGTAGTTTGGGCGACGATAAACCCAAAGAAAATTCGACCAATGGAAGTGCAGAGAAAGAAAACAATGCTATAACCACGGCCCATCGTGATCTATTTTTGCGGTTGAAATGCACTTTAACAAGTCGTGGACGAAGTGTCAATATAAAAAGTGCTTCGTACAAGGTACTATATTGTTTTTATTTTCTAATAGAATGTATGTTTTGTGGTATGTGTATCAGTAAATTAAAATTATGTACATATATGTGAATTGTATAGGAATCAACTGAAAGTTTAGTTGAACCTATCTGTGCAAAGGCTTAACACCAGACACGATAATTTCAAACAGAAAATTTAAAATTAATTTTTGAACATTATAGACTACGTCCGTTATGTTACCACATGGGATATGCTATCCCGATCATCATATACATCTTACAATAAAACGTTGGAGTCGACTAACGTAAACGTTTGCCAAGTCCTCCACCTCATCAAAAAAGTAGGCTCTAAACATTTATCTTCTTATTCTTGCAAAAACCGAACATGCACATGCATAATTGCCGAAACCGGACATACACAGCGCAAATGGAGTGTACTCTCTTCTTCTTGAGTCCTAATTTCAGTTGAAAAGACCTTTCGACTTTTTACAAAGCTTTAGCTTAAATATGTCGACTCTTGTAGTATGAAAATTTCCGAAGTCCTTGCGTATCTAATGTATGAAAGGTTGGATAGTCCGTCAGTGAAACGACAATCGTCATTTAAAAATATCGTATTTTTGGCCATGTCTAGTCGTTGACAAAGAAATCCGTATAGCTAAAAAAATTACATTTTACTGATTTATTTTTATGCAAATGGTTGTATGAAAATATAGCTTATTAAATTAAATATATACATATAATGTGCATCGTCTGCTGAAAAAGTTTATCATTGAAAAGTACAAGGTTTACTTCAGATTAGGGGTCAAACTCAAATATCTGATGCTTTTTCACCTTTTCATATAAAAAAAATCAATTCACTTAAAAATATTATATCAAGCATAAATATTGAGTATGACGTGCCAGAGGTTCTCGATGAGATTCAGACCAGTCTGTTCTCCAATTAAGTGCAATGACAAAATTCCTATTAACGACAAGAGTCTAAAAAAAATCAATAATTAACTTTACAGTATTGCTGAAAAATATTACTTATCGATTTTGCACAGTACGTATTAAGTAGCAAAATCGCCTTGAAAGATGAGGTCGTCACTGCCGCAAAATGATCTACAATGAAAGAGATCAGATTTTCTTGAAGACGGTGTGAATACTTTAAGGCAGGGGTCGAAAACCAGCGGCCCGCGGACCGCATGTGGTCCTCCAAAACGTTTTGTGCGGCCCGCGAGGCATAAAGAATTATGCACTGTAAAATAGGATCTGCAAAATGCGAACATGCTGTGAACACAGGTTACACAAATATTTGAAGTTCATAATAGACCTAGAAAAAAAGATAATGCATTTGCTCACAGTTATAATATATAGGTATAACCTCAAATAGCACTTGATTGGTTATACAAGAAAAGTTTGGTGTGTCTACCGGTGCCTATTGTTAACGTAAATACGTCTTTGTATGGTAGTAGGCAATAGTCAACCAAGAAAGAAAAAAAAGCAGACCATTTTGAGTGTTGCTAAAGCGGTAGCAGATGCCATCAAAAGCACGCAACAATGGACACGCTTGATTCGGTTCAGGGTACTCCTGCAAGTGTAAATGTAAAAAAATGTAAAGTAAATTGGGATATTTTATATGACCAGAATAATAATGGCAGACGTCACCAAGATCGCCAATCGACCCTACTCAAATGCACAGTCTTGATTCGAATGGTATTCGATCCAGGACGCTGCCACAAGTGTCTGTGAAAAACCCAAAATTTCGTTGCCAAACATTGCTGTGAAAATGACAATCGAACGATATGTCAAATCCATACATCGACCGGAGAAATTTTGGGTTTCACAAGGGAAAATTTTGATTTGGACCGTCCGTGAATGTCCCGCATAAAGTTTCGCTGTGTTCCTCAAAATAATTTCGACTTGTTTTTTTCGATTGAAACAAATAGAAGCGTCAGTGACGCTAAAGAAGATGGAAACTGACTATCTCAGTCGATTTATCGAAAAGAGCAGGTTGGATCAACAGATCGGCTTCGGCTCTCTAGGATTAGGGCAATAGCATAATAGACTGATTGTTGAAGTGTTCGTGGTTCTTCTTTGGAACAGTCCTATTTGTCATCTATTGTAATTTAACCTAATTCATACTCCCTAACCCCGGCCCACCATCTAAGCTGGAATTAACTGCGGCTATTAAATCGATGGATGCGGGTAAAGCCCCGGGGATAGATGGAATTCCGGTGGAATTTTTTAAAGCGGATGCCAATGTTACTGCGGATATTCTTTTCCCCTTATCCAAGAGTGTTGGGAAACCGAGACTCTCCCTAAATAGTGGAAGAAGGGCGTCATTATTAAGATCCCGAAAAAGGCTATCTGTCTTCTCCTAGCAGTCTCCAAACTGATGGCAAAAATAATTTTGAACCGGATCACACCAACAGTTGACCGCACATTGAATGATGAACAAGCCGGCTTTCGCGAGGGCTTTTCATGTAGCGACCACATCAACACCCTCCGAATTATTATTGAACAATCCGCAGAGTGGATATCCCCATTACATCTCATGTTCATCGATTTCGAGAAGGCGTTTGACAGCGTTGACCGGGAATACATCTGGAGGGCTTTACGTAGGAGAGGCATACCAGATAAAATAATTTCCATCATAAATAGTCCTACCAAGGAGCCCAATGTCACGTCATTTCTAACGACGACCTCCTGGCCAGGACAGGATAGACACTTCAATTACTCTCCGAAAAGCGTCGAACAACATTGCTCTCGATTGGAACCCGCAGGGAACCAACGCAAGTTGTTGTTGTTGTTGTAGCAACGCCTTCCAGGGTTGAAGGGTTTTGGCAGCTCTTGGCCGTTGTTGATGAACGGGTCACTCCGGTGCGTAGAACCGGCTGCCGTAGGACCGAACCAACGCAAGTCGCCGTGTTGGACGACCTAGTTACACCTGGAGAAGATCAGTTAAGAGAGAGGGTGCCTCAATAGGCAAGTCGTGGAGTGAGCTGAAAGCGATAATCAAGAATCAAAAGAGAAATTATTATGATTCGAAAATTTTACATTTTGTTCAATTTATGTGAAGTTTGCATATTGTATTTTTCGGAACCTAACTAAAAAATCGTATTTTTAATTTTTCAAAATCGCAAAATTTTGTTCTATGTTCCAAAATCGTAGCACCGCGTATTAAATGCTGAAAAACGTACAAAATACAATAAAACGTGTTATCGAGCACCGCTGGGGAGCGTTCTACAATATATCAAACGCCGTTCGAATCGACGTTGTACAAATGATTTGATTACGGTAATTTATTCGCAGTTTTAATAACGTCGGCCGGCGCTTATCATATTTCCAATTTTCAACATTTTGTGCGGGTAGGCAACGGAATTTCAGTTTGCAACGGAATTTTAGTTTGCTATCTTATGCACTGCCACTTGATATCCTAAATAAAATTACATTCGAATCAAGAATAAGAAAATGTTTTGACTTGGGTCCTTTTTTGACGGTGTTCATGATATCTGCAGGCGGTTTAGTAACTAAGGCTATATTTTCAATTTTCAAAAGTGCTTGTACTGTTAGCAATTGAATTTGGGTCTGCTTTCTGGCACTGATACTTCATGCTTTTTTTTTACTATGCGGCCCGCCTAAAGATACTTCTTTTGAAGTGGCCCACTGTTCTGAAAAGGTTGCCGTCCCCTACTTTAAGGCATTCACTGTTTCATCTATTAAGCCTAGTTGTACTAAAAAAACAACACCAGATCATCCGACTACTTCTAATTTCCCTGTCTCATGGTACATCAAAAGTACTCGCTAAAGCGTTCACCTATTCTTCGCCGCAACTAGGAGAATTCCATCTGACCCGAAAACTGTTCACTTTCACTTTCGTTTTTGAGGCGTTTTTAGGGTATAGAGCGGTTTCTGACTGAGTTTCCAGCTATATGCTGGCCGCCCTTCTATCGTACGTGGGCGTATAGTCCAAACGGTAATTTCGCAGATGGCTGCTCGATCAAACTCGCTTCGGATATCCTCGGTAGTTTTGAACTGGTTTTGTTTGGAAGACGGGCTTAATCTCACTTTTTAGGGTTTTGTTGTAAAAATAAAACCCTTATAAAATCGGTCAAATGTCTGTCTGTCTGCCCATGAAATATCTCACGAACACATGAAGTTTGGTGAGAGTGTGTAGAAATGTTATAATTCGCTGAACGAAACGATGCGCCGTAAGTTTCACCATACACTGTCGAACACGAACCTAGTACAAGTGGACCGGTTTTCTTCACATCTATGTGAAGTGTGTGTGTGTGCCAGAGGACATTTGTACCAGGTTCGTGTTCGAGTTCGACAGTGTATGGTGACACGAATAGTAATAGGCCAACTTAAAGGGCAAATGGAGGGTAAACAAAATTTCGTCTAATAGAGGCAAATGGGGTATCATGTCAAAGGTAATGTCGACTACATTAATTTTTTGGGCATTTTCTTTAAATTTGTAGAAAAGGGAACAGAAAAAGGAAGGGAAAATATGATATCATAATTTGTCTCACCTCCTTTCAACGCCAAAATTGCGTTTTTTGCACATTCGGCATTTTTTCATATACTTGTCCAACGCATACTACCATGCTTATCCGTTCAGTTTCGTCTTTACGCCTTTAAGAGTTGTGACGTCTAATAACTCATTGTTAACACTCATAGGATTCTTAAGGTACATTTAGATTTAGCGAAACTGTTGTGCGAGGGAAAATTTCGCGTAGTGTGAACTTGTTCCTCACCCGAAACTGTCAGACTGGCAACGGGTGAGTTTCGGGTGAGTTCCCTCCCGCAACAGTTTCGCGAGTGGTTTCGCTTAATCTAAACGCATCTTTGAATTGAAGTTCGTGTAGAACATATACCTAGTCACTTCATAAATATTAAACCCAGGCTCAGCTAATAAAAGGTCGAGACTATGATCTAATAAGATGTGATAGTTGGGTCGGGTACGAAACGTCGACTTTTAAAATCTCGATTAACAAAATCTCGATTTCGAAATATCGACTGCAATATTTCGACTCTATCATAATCTCGACAGGTGAAAATCTCGACTTATCAAAATCTCGACAATGAATTAAAAATTTATATTTTCAAAGTGGGCCGCCAACTACAGTTACATTTTGATTTGTCATTTTTCATTTTTTCTCCCAAATCTTTCAAGCACACACAAAAGACTGTTGTGAATCGATAGTCTCTTATGTGTGGACTCCACTAGCTACGCTCTCTCCGGGCTTAATAGATTAGTCGAGATTATCGAGATTTTTTCTGTCGATATTTTCATCAGTCGAGATATTTTATTGTCGAGATTTTCTCAAGTCGATATTTTGAAATATTTTTCCATAGAAAACACTCTCGACTTTGGTAATCGAGATTTTACAAGTCGGCGTTTCGTACCGCTCCCGAGATAGTTACCTATCTCCTCGTTAGTATCATTTCATAAAATGATTGGAAATGAGTTCCGTTTCCCTTAAACAGTTTATATGTGCAAATTCCCCCCCCCCCCATCCATTATACTAATTAAAGTGTCAAAGGGAGAAAATGAAGAGGAGGTTGCTCGTTTTGAAGTCACAGAAAAGTAATTATCTCTACTGCACGCTCCTCTAAATCATAACAAATACTTTTATTAGAATAACTCTATTGCCGCTATAATTTTCAATAGTCGATTATGTAAGAGTTGATCTTGATTGTACCATAAAATTGGTTAATGTTTATACACAAAATTGGTTAATGTATAAAATGGTATATTGGTGTCACTATACGATCTCGAACTCAAACTCGAATGCGAACCTGGTACAAATGTCCTCTGGACAGCTCAAGCCACACACATACACTTCACATAAACGTGAAGAAAACCGGTCAACTTGTACCATGTTCGAGATCGAGTTCGAGTTCGACAGTGTATGGTGACACTTATACTCTATACCAGGGGTCGGCAAACTCCGACTGTGACTTTTATCCGTCCTGCCAGTTAACCAGTTAAGAAATTGACAAATTTATTAATATTTTAAAATTAATTTTTTATATGTAAACAACAAAATTTGTTTGAATTGAATTTACTTGACTATTATATTGCAAGTGAATGTCAATTATCAAATTATTCAATTATGAAATTTGACAGATTCTGAGGATTTCATTGTATGTATGATGTAATGCAATTATAAAATGTGTAGTATACGGAAATGACTCACAAATCCAAATAGTTAACAAAAATTAGTCTAGTTTGTATTGGGAATATTCATATATTTAACAATTATTCGTCGCCCATCGCACAAAAATAAACACGTATTGATTTCGTCACTGGCTTAGGGACGTAGTAGATACGGTTAACGAACGAGGAAGTTTAGTCACCAAGTCACTAATTGAACACGTTCATAAAACACATCAACTCTACAACAGTTTAGCAATTTCTTTATGAACGCTTTCTGATTAGGTTTCCCAACATGTTGTGATTTAAAGTAATTTTTATACCCTAGGTTTTCTGATGACAAAGAAGCCATTAGAAACATAGTAGTGCGATCGTATAGTACCCTGGATTTTCTGATAACAAAGAAGGCATTATAAACATAGTGATGTGTGCATAGTACTCGTTTAAGTGGAATGGATGCAGCTGTTAAGACCACAAACACGTACCACGGATATCACTTCTCGTTCTGCGTGAATTTATGAAAACTGTTGTGATCAATATGGTTCCAGCGAAAGACTTACAAGCCTTGGCTCTTGATAAATCAACATATAACAACAACAAACATAAATCATAAGATCAATGCTACTAGCGAATCGTAGGAAAATTATACATACTTTTATATGGAGCTGTTTATGTTGAAGCGGTGCGTTTGCTTTCTATTTTGTTCCCACCAAAGATAAGAGCTGCTCCCGGCGACTCTAAATTTTAATCGCAGTGCCAGCGTTGTACCCTTCACGCATACCTTCGGCAAGTTAGTCTTTGGCTTTTGTTTTCAAATTCTATTTGACAAAATAACAAAATAAGCAGTTTTCGTCAGATTCCAATTGACAATGTGTAAACTACTCCTCTCCAGAAAAGTTTGCCGACCCCTGCTCTAGACCAGGAGTCGGAAACCTTTTTAGGATAGTGGGCCACTTTCAAAAGAAATATGTTTAGGCTAACCACTAACCGAGCATACAATTGAAAAAATGTAATGTAAATTTAGGCGTTGCGAAAACGCCGGAAAAACTACAAAAAATCCTCGACAACTCCTCATCCTAAAAAACTCAATTTTGTCTCAAGATGAATGAAGGGATAAAAAAGCCCATTCACTATCAATTTAACTGACGATATTTCCAGGAGAAACGGATGATATGTTTGCAGCCCTTTCACTATCAGTTTCACTGACGATATTCCAAGTTTTCGAAGGATGTACTGACGATAATCTTGTAGGAAAAACTGAAAAAGAATCCGTAAGAATAACTGACGAGAATCTCTAGGAATAACTGATGATAATGTGAAGCACTGTCGATAAATTGTAAGAATAAGAATTTGTTGTTCAAGTTATAGCGTCTTTGGCATTTGTTTAAGTTATAAGACAGTCAATAGACAGAAAAAAATTTTCAAGTTAGCGCGTAGTTTAATTAAGTTGACAGGTATTCAAGTTAGCGTGAGCGCACTGTATGTTAAAAGAAATAACGGAACTTTTTTATTACATGTTTTGACACATGTACATGTGATTGGTTCCGTTCCGTATAACTGACTGTTTACAGATTGTTTATATGTCGATTAGTTTCCGAATTATTGTTATTTGGGTGCGACGTGTTTAAGGTTCGTGGCGAATTTGATTTAATAGTTTTAACGGTGCCCTTTCAGCATCAATTTTAATTCGCAGATTTTGATTTTAGAAATAGGAAAATGTAACAAGGTCTGGGGAGTGAGTAGTGCTAGTGACCATGTGACGATTCCTTGTTGACCGGGCTATGCATAGTGGTTGTGTCTTTGACCAATAGTGGGTTTTAAATTGAGATGATTTCGCTCTCTTTAGTATACCGGCCAAAAAGGCTCGCTACTATCGCTCTATACGCTACAGCCACCACTGTTAGCCCAGACGCGAATCATGATGCATCGCCCGGTAAAATAGGAATATACCATAATAGTGAGCATCACTTTTATAGAGAGTCGAACCTGTCGCGCTTTTTTGGTCATGGAGATTGTAATGGATGCTTGGAAGATGCCCGTGGGGACGAAGCCTAAGGTAGATAAAGACCCTGAAGGTCGGGCCGTGCCATTCGGCGAAGAAAAAAGGCCCCTCAACGAGCTAGGCATTGACCTATGTTTGCTGTAGGTCAGTTCGGGAGAAGTGGCGGGGTTTTCGGCGCTCGTTGCCCTTGTCCTTTACGTATTAATAAAAAAAATTAGATCTGGGAAGACAACACAAACATCAATTAAGGTCAGCAGTAAATTGCTTGAAAAGGGCGAGGTTGGATTGCGAACTGCCGACTAATTGAGTAGTTGTGTTTGTGTTTGCACAACAGCAAAGGCGATTGGCCAAATAGTTGCCTTAAATGCGGAATAGAGACTCATAATGCCAAGATATGCTTCAGGGTGTTAAACTGTGTGTCGTGCCAGGAAGCTAAAAGAATAAATTGTTGCAAGCATTTGACTGGAAGTGCCAATCAAGAGGCACTTCAGCAGATCCTTAAATTGAGTTTGTACAACTAAACTTAGATCATTGTCAGTCGGCGCAGGATCTATTGTCGCAGACTATCAGGGAGAAAATGAGAAAGGAGTGGATGTTGAAATTTTCTGCGACCAATGCAGGAACCTAAAAAGTTCGAATCTCAGACGACCGGCTTTAGAGCAACGTAGAATCAGCTGTTCCCAATATTTCGGGAAACAATACAAAATCGACTGTAAAATCAAACCCCGGTATATTCTGGATGAAAATATATTCAATTTTGCAGATACAACTGAGATGGTAGAATCAACGCATGTGTGTACTATTTTTTACATATACAAATTACTATACTACGCTAAAGAGGCCTAGTTTAAATTTCGAATACAACAGATTTCGGATGATGCATGTTGCTGGCATACACATCCTGTCCATTTAGTCGCCTTCTACGACATGCCGGCAGAGGCTGTGGCATGATCAAACGCCCCACACCAGAGAGAGTAAATAGCGATTAAAAAATAAATATATATTTTATTAGCCGCTTCCGATTCACTGGATCTCAGACCATTTTCATGCAAGACGACAGACCGGTTTTATTCCAGGTCTCGTATGGGATCATCGGATAAAAGTTGAAAGATTTCGCCTCTATGTAAATGTACATATGTATACTGACTCCGCAATTGTCCCCACGACGGCGAACTATAAGTTCGGTAGCTGTTTAAGTGCGCTCGGTGCAGATCCGTGTCGTTCTTTTCACCCACATTCGATCTCTGACCGAAATCCAAGCGAAACAAACGTGGCTATTGATGCTGTTATCGTTGTTTTTGTCACAGCAATTTTGAATTCGAATATGAGTGTGTGTGTTTCAAAATTTGTATGTTCGTATCGATTTCCTCAAGAACGAGTTGTAGAAATGCAACAGCTTCAATAGGGTTGTCCCATAGCGTTGTGGGTGTGAGTTGTGTTGGAGCTGCTGGGCAATTGAAAATATGGTCAACGTTGTGAAGGGTACTATTGCAAATCGGGCAGATGTTCTGGATGCTGTGGTCGATGCGGGATAAGTACGAGAACACCAGCCTGGACATAGTTGAGCGAGCGTGGTCCTCGTTGCTCTAGGCAATCTACGTTCATCTGGAGAGATGTCCGGTGGTTGGGCCATAAGTACTTGATTGATTTTGAGGCTCGTTATCGACGTAAGCACTTCCTCACTGTGTAGTAGTGATGTGTAGCACAGTAACGAGTCGTTCAAAAAGAGCAATACAAATCGAATCGTTCAAAAAGAGCGATACAAAATCGAATCGTCCATATCGTTCAAAAAGAGTCAAAAGGGCCCACCCCAGATTAGCAGCCCCGTTTTCATGGGAAATAGTGGTCCGATCGGGCTGGCTCGAACTAAAGGGAATTGGGGGGTCGCTGACTGAGAATCTGGGGTCAAAAAAAAACAAAAAAAAAGTTGGGGTCGTCCATCCCAGATTGGCGACCCCGTTTTCATGGGAAATAGTGGTCCGATCTGGCTGGCCCGAACTAAAAGGGAATTGGGGGGTCGCTAACTCCAAATCTGGGGTCAGAAAAGAGAAAAAAAATTGGTGTCGCCCATCCCAGACTGGCAGCCCCGTTTTCATGGGAAATAGTGGTCCGATCTGGCTGGCTCGAACTCAAGAGTATTGGGGGGTCGCCAACTCCGAATCTGGGGTCAAAAATAGAAAAAAATGGTGGTCGCCCATCCCAGATTGGCAGCACCGTTTTCATGGGAAATAGTGGTCCGATCTGACTGGCTTGAACTAAATGGCATTGGGGGTCACCGACTTCGAATCGGGGGTAAAAAATAAAGAAAAAACTGAATTTTTAAAAACTACGATTTTTATTGAATATGTTATTAACCAAGTTTCAGACTCTTTGCATGACTCTTTTTGAGCGACTCTTTTTGAACGACTCCTTGGATAGAGTCAGAGCTTATGTGCTGGCACAGTGAAAAGAGTCATTATGCCCATCACTAGTGCAGCGTAGCAATGGCGGATTTGTAGTTGGTGTCATCGAAGGGAACTCTCTTAAACCTTTGAACTTCCCTCTCAAGGTCCCTCAGATCTCGCCTGATGTGTCGTGGCGGTGGGGTTTTGTCCATAACCGTAAAACTTGGATGATCACTATGATAACAGCCGACTAGGTATTGTTTTGAGAGAAAGCTATTGTGACTTCTAATGGGCAACGTCTTTGATTCCTGGTGAAGATGATCTCGATGTGACATCAAGAGACAGCCTGCGATGGTGCGAGGAGCCGCATTCAAACAGGACTGAATATTCGTCCAGTTTGTGTCACTCATGTTTTGTGTCCAAACAGGGACCGCGTAGCTAGCCACTGATCTGCCAATTGTCTTGTACGTAACTAGTAAGATCTCTTTATCCTTACCCCAGGAACTACTTGCTAAGACCTTAAGAACGTTATTCCTGCCTCATTTTATTACAAACTGTTGAAGCATGAGCCGAGGAGGTGGCCTAGCTATCTAGTGTAACTCCTAGGCTTTTGGGGTGATTTGTGGTGATCCCACCATCTACTGTTAAGTCTAGCTGCATCTTCACTTCTTTTATCCAGGTGGTGAATAGGGTAGCAGTGGACTTCGGAGCTGACAAGCGTAAATTCCTGCTGGTAAAAAAGGTGTTGACTTCGTTGAGATAGCTGTTTATCCTGTCGCGCATTTGGGGGATGTTGTTTCCTGTAGTTAGGATAGAACAGTCGTCGGCGTGACCTGGATATTCGCACGATATTCAAGTTTCTCCATTTTAATGAAAAACACGTAAGACGTCTACTGCAAAAATTCGTGTAAACAAACTACTTGAGAGAACAAGTTAAAACTTGTCATACGAATTAATGACAGGAGCACCCAGGCAGGAACCACAAATTTTTGCTGATTGTAACGGTGTTTCTGTGTCAGGCCGAGAACTTTTCACCTTACCCTCGTAATTGTTCCAGAACAGAATGCAAAGAAACGCGCCTTATATGAATGACAAATGTAGAGCCTGCTTATTTAAAAATCTTTGCAAGTGTATTTGTATAATTTTTATAGCTTCTTGTACTGGAGCTTTAATTCACTTTCACTTCAATTGAGTAATTGCGTGGCAAACATTATATGCCCCCATTTTTTAAATATTTTATTAGGAAGGTTAAGATGATAAACTAAAAGAAATTTTAGAACTAAAACTTATGGCACCCATGAACCAGAATAGGAAAAAATAGGAAATTTAATTTTAATGCTTTTTCTTATTGACTTGACTTTCTGACTACATTAATATTTTTTGTTATCTTATATCTATAGGTAATTCATCTGACTGGTCATATGGTTATGAACGCATCCGGTGATCGCGTTTTAATTGGCGTTGGTCGCCCATTGCCGCATCCATCTAACATTGAAATACCGCTCGGCTCTTCAACGTTTTTAACAAAACATTCGCTTGAAATGAAGTTCACCTATGTTGATGACAAGTATGCCAAATTGCCTTTATTACTGCTTTTCCAACTATTATTAACAACACGCATTCACAATTATTTTTATTAAATTACAGAATGTTATCACTTCTTGGCTACCAACCAGAAGATCTATTGGACAAGTCTCTGTATGACTGTCATCATGGAGCGGATTCAGAAAGTCTCATGACAACATTCAAGAGTGGTGAGTATCACGATTTGAAGTAAATGATTCTGATGGTATTTTTTATTTTCGGCTTGACTTGTGCATGATCAAAAAACAACCAGCGTTCATGATAAATAAATGGATTCGAATTAAATGAATTGGGCACACGTGTCATCCAAAATAGAATAGGCTGATTAGTTTATTTGGTTGTCATGCATAGCATGAAGAATAAAAAATACACGTGGTCATGTGGGTGGAAAATTAGGCGCATGATATTCCCACTATATTATGCCGAATGATCAGATCTCCATCTATCTGTGTTTTCCACATGTATATAAAAAACGTCTTTTATGTTATATTTATCGGATTTTAATGTAGCGAAGCAATCTTAAAACTTGTAAAGGGAGAAAAATAGTCACAGGAGATCCGCAAGTTATACACAGATACATATTCCATATACATACTATATACATGCCATCTTTTCGCGTAGGGGAAGTTGGGTCGAGGAGTCCATTCTGATTCCCGTTCTGTTGGGAGTGCAGATATCATTCTGACCATGTTTCGGTTCACGATTTTAGCTCCACCGCCAGGAGGCGTCAAATGCTTTTTGTCGTCCAGTATTTACACGTGGGCTTTTATATCAAAGAGGCGACGAGAATATTCCACCTCGGGACTTCAGCTTTTTATAAAATATTAGCTGAATTTAGGGTTCGCTGCGCTCACAACAGACTCTAATCTCGGTCATTTTAGACATTCTTTCACGGTCATTCACTCCGGGGAGAGGGGAGCTTTGGGAGGCCCACCATTCGTTCCATTTTTGTACGGTCTCATTTACCTCCGAGTTTATTTCGTATCATATAATCTTTTATTCGAATTTGCATGTCGTCCGTTCCCACTGGGTCCAGTGCGGTATAGATGTACCAATGCATTTCCCGCTTGTAAATGTCTTTGGAGATCAGTCACAATTCATGATTTGCTGCAGAAATCTTTTGCAAACGCTGATCCACTTGCTGTGTTCTTCGTTTCCCATGAAATAAATTTACAAAAACTTGGTAGTCTTGGTCGGGGAGTGAAAGAAGTAAACCCATTTGATGGTATATCTTACCTTCAACGTTGACATGGATCTACCCTCGTCAATAACACTTTTCACTCCGAACGATGACATTTGGAAGAAAGCTTTGTATTTGCTAAAATTTGGAGTAAATGTTTTGATAGGGGATCTCGTCCAAAATATTTTAAATGCGTTTCTGGTGGCTCTATAATTGGGGGCAGTTTAACTTTCCGTTTGGACACCACGTTTTGGGCGTTTCTTTTCCAAATTTTAAAGCATGATAGTATACACACACTTTTCCCATCTTCCTAACTGAAACGCTTAGATGGACGCTGTAGTCTAAATTTTTGTCATATTGGAATGCAGCTATCAAATCAATTTGATCTCACAATTGATTCAGTCTTGCAGCAGCCATTTTTATTCTTGCCCCCTTAGTTACGAATTTCGCGTACCTGCGGTGTTTCAGCAATTCCATAGCGAACACTTTCAACACGCTAGTGACGTTGTTTACGGATTTGTGGAGAGGACGCTTGGGAATGCAATCATTAATCTCAGCGACCCCAAAAACCATTAGTTTTGAAACTAATCCCAGTAATATTGGTAATTTTTCCACAGTAACTCAAATGTGTGGGTGGGGCGGAAGGGGAGATGGGTTTTCGGGAGTGTCACTATACATTCCAGCGACCCAAAAACTATTAATATTGTTCATTATGGACATACGAGGGTCAGTCAGAAAGTAAGTTTAAGGGTCTGATTGGGGGGGGGGGGGGGGAGGAGGAGTTGTCAAAACAAAAAACAAGGTCATTTTCGGAAAATTCAGACGTTTTTTTATTTTTCTACAAAGTCGCCATCTCTCTCAATAAATTTTTTGTATCTACAAACTAATTTCGTAATTCCGACGTCGAAATGTTTTGCGTCCAAATTTTTAAAGTACGCTGTGACTGCTTCGGTGATATCATCTGTCGTGTCTTTTTTGCTATGTGTAAATCGGCGATTAAGGCCACTGCTGTCAACAGGGCCAATACAAGATGGCTCAACGGGGCAACATGCAATACGACAAGGTCGATTTGGCCGTTATTAGATTCCGGCCGCTCTGCTGGCCTGGTTTCGATGAATAGGAGGCACATTGGCAGAGTTGTTGGAGTTATTACCGGACACTGCGCAATCGGGGAGCATGCCAGGAGGCTCAATATCCCCCATCATGATTTCTGCAGGAGTTGTGGAGATGAGGAGGAGGAGGAGACCATCCTCCACCTTCTCTGTCATTGTCCGGCCTTGGCTGGTAGGAGGGGCTACTTTCTGGGCTTGCGGATCTTCCATGATTTGGATGACCTTAAGAATATATGCGCCTTCCGGTTAAATCGCTATAACAGTAGCACGGGCTGGTTTGATACGCAGCCCTCTTAAGGAGACGGTTTTTCTTTTCCGGGTGGTGTCACAACGGGCCTTCGGAGGCCTAAGTGTGCTGTGTGTAGCACGGCAGCCCCTTAACCTAACCTATCTGTCGTGTCGAATCGTATGCCGCCAAACACTGTTTTCATTGCCGGGAAAAGGTGGAAATCACTTGGGGCCAAGTCAGGGGAATAAGGAGGATGCTCAACAACGTCCCATTTAAATGAGGCCAATTTTTCTTGGGTTAAACGGGCAGAATGCGGACGAGCATTATCGTGAACACCTTGCATGCGGAGAAAACTGTTCATGGAGTTATTTTCTTCCGTTTAGGTACGCTGTTCGCCAACGCGTAACCATTTGAAGGCTCATACACTGCTCACCGTATACAAACGATAGATAATTCTCGATAAATTTCACTAGCGGATAATTTTTTTGCGGTCAAAAAACGTATCACACTACGCGGTTCACATTTGGACGCTACTTCTATCGGCGTCTCTATTTTAAATTATTGTAAAAAACACAAAAATAGACTTATCGGGCTCAGCGATGCGTCAAATTGGTTAGCATAGATGAGAGAACAACCTCCTAAAATTTCGTTAGTTTATCTTTTCACCACGCGGAGCGCTGCCACCCTTAAACTTACTTTCTAACACCGGGCCTCCCTCTTGGTTCGGTTAATTGGGGTTTTACTGTATGTTGTAGCATTTTGAAGTTGTGAACCATCTTATTTGCCTCCTCGGTCTCCCGAAAGTACTTGTTAGAAAGTTCGTTTTTCGAAATGTCGCCGCCACCTTTGGTTCGGTTATTTGGGATTTTACTGTGTGTGGTATCATTTTGGAGTCGCGAACCACCTTATTTTCCACCCCAACCTCCTGAAAGTACTTATGAAAAATTTCGTTATTCAAAATAACTCGGCACCCTTGGGTTCGGTTAAAAGGGTTTTTATTGTATGTGGTCGCGAATTACCTAACTATCTATTCCAGCTCCCCATATACTATACCTAAAATATATATTCCTGTAAAATTTGACGAAAATCGTTCCAGTGGTTTAAAAGTTTTCGCACGACAAACATACAAAAATCATTTTCACTTTTATATTATTGTATTTTGTTTTTGAATTGTCCGCTGTTTCATTCTACTAAAAGATGATCAATAGCAGAAGGATTCTTGTCCGGTTAAAGATTATACTGGTAAGCAATCCCAGATATTTCAGTCTTCGCTTGCGGCGATTACACTTTCATTTCTTCAGAAAATCTCGGACAAAAAGTGTTCCAGTTGCTGTGTATTATCGGACACTTCAGATGAAACTGAGTCCAGGTATATTTGAAACGGCTAACAAACGCCTTCTTTAGCAGTTAGTGTTGCTTTACATGGGCGGGTTTCTAGGCCGCGATTGGCTATGTATTTCGTTGTTGCGCAATAACAAAATATATAAAAATAAAACCGGAATATAGAGGGCTACGCCCGCAATTCGAGGGTTTTGTAGCAAGCGCTTATTTTGGCATGTAAATACTGGCTCCCTGCTCTTCATGGCACCCCTCAGCTGAATAAAAACACCATAATTAAATGTTTTACCCATGATATAGTATCTTACATGCCAATTCACAAAAAGACTACATCTGTCACCTCTCAAAGTAATAGTTTTAATACGAGAAGCTGTAGGTAGATATGTATGTATACGAGATAAACTGTCCCACTCTTCGAGATGCTTAACCATTCATATTAAGACGACATTGCAAATTGCAAACTTGTGTAACGGCTTCGAAATTCAGGGCGGCTGGGACAAATTACGGTCTAATATTTTTTCCTCCTCCACTGTTCCCCTTTCTACAAATCTCAAGAAAATGCCAAAAATGGAATGTACTCAACATTACCTTTCTCACGACACCCCACTTGGCTATACCAGTGGATAAAAAAAATTGACCTTAATTTCGCCTCTATGTGGACCCCCCCTCCCCCCATATTAAAGTTGGCCAATTACAACACAACGCTATCTCCAGCAAATTATAGCATTTCGACACATTCTCGCCGAACTATGTGTGCAGCTTCAGCCGTTCGTAAGATATTCTATGAACAGACGGACAGACAGGTATTTGACCGATTTTGTAAGATTTAAGAAACAAAACCCTAAAAAAATTAACTGTGTGAATAGTTATTGTTAGGATCACCAATCACCAATCTTCACCCTTCCAAAGTTGGTTCATTAAATAACTGCAATTCGCACTACGAAAAACAACATGCAAGTAGTACACGCATATCTATGCGTGAGGCCGGTAGGTGTGTTTTTTGTATGGATAGTGTCAAAATGCATAACTTTAAGTCAATGTACTATTATTAAATATCATGTCATTGTTATGAAACTTAGAGATATTATTGCCTATGATGTTGGTTATCATCAGCCATCAATATTTTTGACCTAGGGTGTGATTGAGGGGTGCAGGGGTGTGCTAACTGCAACTATAGAAATGTACTATTATTAACCTTTTTGGATGAGATTTTGAAATTCTATTATTTTCGGTTTGCTACGCTAGTGAAATGCCGCTTTTCTGTAAATTTTCATATGTCTAGCTATAACGGTCTCGAAATGCAAGGGGGGGGGGGGACAAACTCGGACAACATGTTTTCCCCTCTCCCTCTTTTCCCCTTTCTTCAAATTTGAAAAAAATTCCAGAAATGGAATGTACTCAACGGTACCTTTCTTACGATACCCCACTTGCCTATACCAAATGACAAAAAAAAATTTCGACCTTCATTTCCCCTCTATGGCGACCCCCCCTTAAAGTTGACCTATTACGACGCATCGCTTTCTCCAGAGAATTATAGTATTTCTACATATTTCCACCAAATTTCATGCATGTAGCTTCAGCGGTTCGTGAGATATTTCATGGACAGACGGACAGACGGACGCATGACCGATTTCATAAGGGTTTTGTTTTTATACAAAACCCTAAAAACCGCCAACCGCGACCTAGAAAAATTGCCTATGGAAAACGCCACTAAAATTTGAAAAGTGTTTTGTTCATAAAACAAAAACGGTACTTTTTCATCAACTTCCGTGTCTCTCCTCCTCTCTTAGGCCAGCGGCGTTTTAGTATATTTATACCTAGTCTAGCCAAAAATATTGTTACAAGGTTTGGCAACCCTGCAGAAAGGAACCGTTATATTGCATTTCTTAAAAATTGAGCTAATCGCTATAGTACGCTTGTGCTTGATGCATTTGTCATCATTTGAGTTTAATTTGCAGTGTAGTGAACATGGATTGGGGTGACAAAGAAAATAGAATTGCTGTGATTGCACTTCATAAAGTAGGAATGCAACCAAGTGATATTTTTAAGACTCTGCATACCCTTGGTATAAGCCGAATGTTTGTATATCGGGCTATTCAAAGATTTAATGATACGTCTGGAGTAAGTGACCGTGAAAGAAGTGGCCGTCCGCGAACTACTCGAACACCTCAAGCGGTTAAAGCCGTGCGCGAGAGCATTCGCCGTAATCCTCTTCGGAAACGAAAAATTTTATCGCGTGAGATGAAAATACCCCAAAGAACAATTTCACGTATCATCAAAAGTGGCTTGGGGTTGGGTGCTTATTGTAGATCTACCGGGCATTTACTAACAGATTCGTTAAAAAAAATAGAGTGGAAAAATCAAAACGATTACTTTGCCGGTACGCAAACCAAGAACACAGTAAAATTTTGTTTACGGACGAAAAATTTTTTAATGTCGAAAAAACATTTAATAAACAAAACGATAGGGTTTATGCTCGCAGTGCCAGAGAAGCTTCTCAAGTTGCCCAAAAGGTTCAAAGAGGTCATCATCCAGCCTCAGTAATGGTTTGGTGGGGTGTTAGCTACAACGGGGTGACAAAGTTGCAATTTTGTGAGAAGGGCGTCAAAACGTCTGCCAAAATTTATCAAGAAAGTGTCCTTGAAAGTGTAGTGAAACCTCTCAACACGTCATTATTCAAAAATCAGCCTTGGAGTTTCCAGCAAGATTCTGCACCAGGTCATAAGGCGAAGTCAACCCAAAAATGGCTTGAAGAAAATGTTCCAGATTTTATTAAAGCTGAAGATTGGCCTTCCTCTAGCCCAGACCTGAATCCGCTGGATTACGAATTATGGTCTGTCTTAGAGCAAATGACGTGCTCTAAAAGACATTCTAATATCGAATCCTTAAAGAAGTCTCTTACACATGCAGTCGCCAGCTTTCCGATTGAAGTCGTGCGTGCTTCCATAAATAAGTGGCCAGCTCGATTAAAGGCTTGTGTAAAGGCAAAAGGCAATCACTTCGAATAACTTGTTGCAATTTCCGTTGTTGACAATGCATTTAATAAATAAAGAATGATTTCTTAACATATAACACCTCTTTTATTGAACAGTGCTTCAAAAAGTTTGTAACAGTATTTATGGCTAGACTAGGTATATCTCCTATCTAGTACAATTAAAACACCGAAGTTTATTTTTGTACATGCGACATTTCTGCCTAGATCCCCAGGTCGATTATTCGTTTTTATCGATGTGCTGTCATGCATTAGGGCGTAGTCGAGCTTACGCGCTCGATCGCTCGTTGATCGCTCAGCATTTTGCAAGCTGCCTTACTGCGACAGCTGGGCGTCGCGGCGTTAGGTACGTCCGGTATTAAGCCGACCATACACTATCCGGAATTCCTGTCCGAAAAAAACTGATCAGGCCCGGCCTTGAGGAATTCCGGATCGTGTACGGCCGGTTCAGGCGGCCGGACAGGTGGCCTTAAGGCGACCAGACAGGCCTTTCAGGCAGCCGGATGCACAATTGAAAATCGATCTTATCGCCAGAGATTTAAAGTATCTTTCTATCTCTAGAATGAATTTTTGCAGGAGTTTATTTCAATGTAATAATGTATCTGAAACTTCGTCATGGAAAGTAAAATGCCGTACAACTAAATTCAATAGATAGAAAGATACTTAGAACTTCTGCCGATAAGATCGATTTCCAATTGTGCATGCGGACCCCTGAAAAGCCTGTCCGCGCCGCTTCAAAGCCGCCTGTCCGCCCGCCTGACGAGAATGAATTTTTGCTGGCGTTTATTTCAATGTACCAATGTATCTGAAAGTTGGTCATTGAAAGTAAAATGCCGTTGAATGCAATTCAATACTTTGGATCTCTTGACCATGGAAAGTAGAATGCCGTACAATTCAATTCAGTAGATAGAAATATACTTTACATCTCTGGCGATAAGATCGATTTCCAATTGTGCACCTGGGCACTTGAAAGGCCTGCCCGGTCGCCTCAAGACCGCATGTCCAGCCGCCTGACCAGAATGAGTTTTTGCGGGAGTTTATTTCAATGTTCCATTGTATCTGAAACTTGGTCATGGAAAGTAAAATGCCGTACAATTCAATTCAATAGATGAAGTACTATATATGTACTTTGAATCTCTGACGATAAGATCGATTTCCAATTGTGTATTCGGCCGCCTGAAAGACCTGTACGACCGCCTCAAGGCCGCCTGAACTGGCCATTCACGACCCGGAGATCCTTAAGGCCAGGCCTGATAATTTTTTTCCAAAGCGAAATTCGGGAACGTGTGTTGTGCGGGCCTAGCGGGAACGATTTTCCTTCTGGCCGCCCGAAAGGCCAATCCGGTCGCCTGAAACGGCCATATACGATCCGGAATTCCTCAAGGCCGGGCCTGATCAGTTTTTCCGGACAGCAATTCCGGATGGTGTATGGCTGGCCTAAGATCTGAAACATTGAATCTGGTAGTGGAAAGTACTGTATGAAAAGTCCGTATTTGTGAGCGGAAAAATGAAAGTTATTTCAGAGATATTATTTTTTATACGTGATACACAAACCTTTGATTTTCAGATTAATTAATTAATTAACATCCGTTTTTGAAAGTGGTGGCTGTTTTACATCATTCAGTCTTTCAGTAACCACTATGTTTTTTTTCTATTTTAATTTCCTTTTTTTTTATACAATCCTTTCATCCGGAATCTTAATTAACGGCACGAAAGGGTCAAAATCCTGAATGATATCCGTACACTACGTGCAAAATTTTCGGTAACAACATATTTTCAGATTGTAAAAGCCATCACCCCCAACTCCATGACTGTCAAATGGCCTTTATTGGTAAATTTTGGATTTTATCCATATAAATGGACATTGCTTGCAAATGTTAGGATCTATACACGTGGTAGAATAAATTTGGTCAGAATATTGAAATATTTTATGACTGCACCAAATGATGTTTGAATATTATATTCGGCAATGATGGTGGCTTAGCTGTCACCCGAATTGGGGAGGTCGTAAAGTTTTAATTAATTTAAAAATCGCCGATGGTATCAGTCGTTGATGTTGTAGAGTGCTTGTATAACATATTTTTGGTTAGAATCGGTACTTTGTATTCTGATGAAAGCGTCGTTTTCTGAAATTGAAAAAAAGTGCGACCCAAGTTTAACAGCTTGTACCATAATTTCAGTTTCGGAATTTGATTGCGAATTTGCATCTATCGACGTTTCAAGTTAGGTAGAAGATGTCACGATATGCAATATTTTTCGTGTTATATTTGTATGTATGAACGTAGGTTGTCTTTTAAGTTTTGCATATAGGCAACAGTATATATGTACATAGTTTTTAAAGACTATTGTTTTTTCGAAGTATTTTCCAAGAAGATTAATGCACTTTTGCAGGCGTTCGAGCCAACTCTGGAAGCAGTTATTCCACTCGTTTGTTGGTACAGTCAAAATTGCGTTTTGAAGGCGTCAACTGATTCTTTTGGTGACTGGAACCTTTGACCACGCAGTCTGTATTTAATTTTCGTAAAGGTAAAAAAAATCGTTGGGGCTTAGGTCGGGACTGTACGGAGGATGATTTAACAATTCGACGTTTGGTTGCTTTAAAAACTCAATTGTCTTGTGAGCTGTGTGCGAACTTGCATTGTCTTGGTGGAGGATGATTCGTCGTTCGGGGTGGGTTTTTCGAAGCTCAGCGATGACTTCTGGCAAACAAATGGCTGTATACCAATTGGCAGTGACTGTTCTTTGATCTTGCAGAGGAATTGTTGATACATGAGCTGCTTTTGAGACAAATGTCGTGACCATCTTTTTGGAGACACTTCGAAAACGCTTGACTTTTGTCAGCTTTTCTTCATTTCGGAACACCCAAACAGACGACTGGAGTTTATTTTCGGGTTCATAAGAGTAAATCCATGATTCATCACTACTGACGATGCTGTACACGTTGTTAGGGTTCTCTATGTTGAAGCGGTCTAGAGTTTTTTTGACAACAATTAACCTGAGCTTCTTTCTGTTCTTCGGTCAATAGATGCGGTATCACAATTCTTCATGCAAAATTTGTTGAATTGGGGTCTTTGAAATCCCCAATCTCACGATATGTCACATGTCGATCTTCCGTGATGAGCTTGCGCACAGCATCGACGTTTTCTTGGGGACTGCCGTTTTTGGTGCATCTGCCCGTGGATCGTCGCTGGGAGTCACCCGTCCACGTTTGAATTCTGCATACCAACGAGAAATAGTCGACTGATGTGGTACTTCATTGCCGAAAACAGAAACCAATTCGGCGAGGCATTCTTTTTGAGATAATTGTCTTCGAAAGTTGTAAAAAATTACTAAGCCAACAATTTTCTCAATTCCATTATTCGGATAACTCGACGACTTTGAAAATTCGCTGTAACTGTAACACTATACGTATCGCACCAACACTTTAGATTTAGGTTAACAAACGATGCAGGTTAATATTTAGTAGTGGCATTTGATTCGTGGCAACCTCAATGTTCCTGTATGCAAAACTTAAAAGACAGCCCTCGTACCACTTTGGTTTCGGATCCCCTGTTCGATTGAAATCGGAGATTAAATTTTCGGCGTAGTGCAATTTCAGCAATGATGTTGATCTTGAGGGTGGTCTCAACCTTATAGTACACCTGCAACATCAGTCGCTAATTTCAACACCGTTCCGCTCGTACAGCTTAACTGTAATTAGCTGCAATGTAAAATCGTCGAATTAACGACATTCTTGGACAGACATCGCATCGTGTTTGGAGCTATACAGGAGACGAAGCACAACCCTAACTCGTCCCTCGACTCGTATGGCAATTACAACATCACCAGGAAGGATAGATTGTCCAATGCGGGTGATGGACTTGCATTTCTAATGCACGACTCAGTACCCTATCGTGGAATTGTTGCGTCAGTCACCGAAATCATCCTTGAAGTACAGACGCTATACAATCGGGCAAAATCGATATTGAAATTTACAATATACATTGAACAGCACATAAACCGGGCCACCCGGCATCTTGGAACTCTAATCCAATTTTTTTGAAAAGTATAAATTTTACAACTATCAAAGGTATATCTACAGAAAGTGCGTTTCGTGACGATTAAAATGAATGGAAACGCATTGGGATTTATCAATTTATTAAGCGTTTATTAAGGATTTTACAAAGAAGAGTCGTTTTTCAGTTATGTAATCACCAAGTGAAAAAAAAAATTAATTTAATTTAAGCCGAAAACAAATAAAAAATTGAAAATTTTTTTTTGCTCAGTATTGAGTGTTCCCTCCCCTTGCTCGAATAACTACTGCCATCCTCGTATTCATAGACCTCACGAGGCTGACGATGAAATCTTGGGGAATTGCATTCCACTCCTTTTCAATTGCGATTCGCAGCTTTGGAAGCCCTGTTGGAGCAGGTACCCGGGCTCGAATACGACGTTTCAGCTCATCCCATAAGTGTTCTATCGGATTCAATTCCGGGCTTCGAGCTGGCCAGTCCATCGTACGAATGCCGACGTGTCGTGTAGATACTGGGTCACCACATGAACAATATGAGGCCGTGCATTATCATGCATCAAGTGGATATCCTGCTCGATATAACTTGCGTAAGGAACCACATGGTCTGCGAGGATTTCAGCGATGAGAAGTCAATCCACGTGTACGGCCCGTCGGTTCGATGAAACTAACCCTGTACGTGCGGTTAGCGAGATGCCGCCCCCGACCATTACAGATCCTCCTCCATAAGCAACAGATTCCTCGATGCAACACTGAGAATAACGATCTCCAGGGCGACGATATACTCTCTGACGTCGATCACTTCCATGTAGACTCACCCTGGTCTCATCAGTGAAGAGTACATTACCGCACTGTTCTAAAGCAATGTACAGACGATGCAAACAATTTGCAGCAAATTGTTGCCTGCAACAAAATTTGCATGTGTGAACACGTCGGAAAACAACTTGCTGCAAACAAATAAATTTGCAGCAAAAATTTGCTGCAACAATTTTGCATGTGGTGTGAACACGTGATTTTTTTTTGCGTGAAGTGTTTGCTTGTTTGCTCCTGCTGTTTGCCACTAGTTGCAATATTGCCGCAAGACAGTGCAAAAGTTAACATGTGGAACCGCGAGTTAATTCAAAGGCTAATTGAAAAGTACGAAAGTTTTACGGAATTGTGGGATGTGTCTTCTCCTCATTATAAAAATAAATTTAAAAAGCAAACTGCAATAAGAAATATTGCAGCAGACTTAAGTTTAGAAGAAAGTGAAATCAAAACAAAAATACATAATTTGAGAACACAATTTCTACAGGAAGTACGTCGCGTAAAACAAAAAAAGAGTGGACAAGGTCTTGATGATAATTATAAAAGTAAATGGGAGTTTTTCGATTCACTTAAATTTATTTTAACTGAAAAGGAAGTATCCTATAATTTAGAAAATTTGGTAAGTGGTAAATTTTATTTATTCAGATTAAATCACATATTATATGTATTTATATTGCCAAGAAACTTCACCTTCAGGCGAAACAAAATAATCTTTAAATTCGTCCCGAATTTCTTTCGCGGTAGAACTGTGTTGAGTATTTCGCTGAAGCGGTAAACAATTACCTTCTAACACAAGCTCATTACGCCAATTACCCGGTTGAATTACTCCTTCATTTTCCATGTCAAATGTTCCTTGCGGAGCATATCTTCTCTTTGATTCTTTTCTAGTCATCAAATAGTTGTGCAATGCACATATTGCAGATACAATGTCTACCGTTTTTTCAGGACCAAGTTCCACAGGTTTTCTCAAAACTCGAAATCTATTTGCCATTATGCCAAAAACATTTTCTACTATTCTCCTTGCTCTTGAAAGACGATAGTTAAAGACCCGGTTCGGAGCGGGTTGATTCTTGAATGGGTATGGCTTTAATAGATATTTCCTTAGTGCAAAAGCGTCATCTGCCACGATAACATATGGCACGTTTTTTTCTCGGCCGGATAGTGGACGGTCTTCTGGTATTTGTAATTCATCTGTTTCTAATGCATTTGACAGAGAACAATTATTGAAAACTCCTCCATCAGAAACCCTTCCTTTGCATCCTGCATCGAAGTAGATAATTTTATAATTTGCATCTGCTAAAGCCATTAATACTATGCTGTGCGTGCCCTTATAGTTAAAGTAGGCACTACCGCTGTTAGATGGAGCTTTCATAACAATGTGCTTTCCGTCTAAAGCGCCGATACAGTGCGGGAACTGCCACTCATTTTCGAAGGAAGATGAAATCTGAAGCCATTCATTAATTGAATGTGGAACCTAAAATAACAAGTAGTTAGGTAGTTCTATTGCAAAAAAAAACATATGTGCATGGTAAATGGATTAAAGAAAACTTGAAAATAATAACGTAATTTACAGAATGAAAATCAAGATGATGTGAATGAAACTGTGGCTCAAACATATGGAGAGTTGCCGTCTACAAATGAGGAACCACAAAATAGAAAGAGGAAGAGCAGTGAGTTTCGAAATAAAGACGACGTTTTACTTCAGAAAGCAGTTTCCATCATGGACAGACCAGCAGATGATCACCAAGTGTTCGGTGACTATGTTGCTTCCGAGTTCAGATTATTGAAATCTGAAAAAAATAAACTACTACTTCGTCGCAAAATTCAAAAGGCGATACTGGATGTTTCTGAAATTGATGCCTTAGAAGATTGCTCGAATTCACCTTGGGGTGGATGTGCACATACATCCACAAGCTCTTCACTAACACCGCCAACAGAAGTCCATTTTCCGAATTTAACTGAAGGACAAATATTGGGTAACCAATCACTAATATAATTTAAGCATACCTTCAAATAATCTTGTTTTAGGCACTTATATAGAGCTCGACAACACTCAGGCACAATCGACGCCACAGTGCTAACAGGAATCCGGAAAAGATACATCAATGAATGATATGAATCACCTGGAAGGTTTATAATTTACGTAAATATGTACATTCAAACCTTATTTACAAATATACTATTAAAAATCACAAAAATATGTTTCAAGTACATACCCGTAGCTAGAAAACGCAGAGTTAAAGCTAAACGTTCACTGGGCGAAATGGAGGCACGCATAACTGTATCCTTTTTCATTATTTCGGTTTTAACTAGTGATAACAAAAACTCGAAATCCGTTTCAGACATCCGAAAAAAATTGAAAAAACTCTCCTTGTCCTCATTTTTAAGCTCCTTTAAAAGTTCCTGGTGAAATCCTAGCTCGGCTCTTTTTGCTATCCAGCTTCTCACCCACAGTTTTCTTTTTTTAACTGTTTTCTTCAAGTTATTTTCTTTTTCGCGTTTTATTAGAATCATTGCAACAATAGCTGCTGCAGTTCTTGTTCTTTGGCACGACATTTCCAACTTTACTGCTCGCGCTCCACAAACTAAATGAAAACAAGTGTGAACAACCGTGCAAGATTTTGCAGCAAATAACCACGCAACAATTTGCATGCGGAGCGGAAATCTCTTTCAGCAAACAATTTGCGTGCAAATTTTGGATAAGTGTGAACATCAAAGCAAATACTTGCTGCAAACTATTGCTGCAAATTATTGCTCGTCTGTACAATACTTAACGTCCAATCCCTATGCTCTCGAGCAAATTCAAGTCGTGCTTGACGGTGGGCTACAGTTAATGCTGGACCTGTTGCAGCTCTCTTTGGAGTCAGGTTCCGTTCAGCAAGTCTTCTTCTGACGGTATCTGAACTTATGACCACTTGGCGTTCGTCACGCAGACTTTGTTGGACTTGAACTGCGTCGAGGCGGCGATTTCGCAGAACAGTAAGTTGGATACAACGATCATCTACTGCTGATGTAGCCCTAGGTCTGCCCGTTCCTGGACGGCGATCGAATGCTCCAGTCTCTAAGTATCGTCTGTAAACTCGTTGCACCGAAGATCTCCTGATTCGAAGTCTTCGAGCGACCTCACGTTGCCCAAGGCCTGCTTGAAGTAGTGCTACAGCTTGAGCTGCTTCCTTAGGTGTCGTATCCATTATCCAAAACGTAGCAAAAATACACGCGTCTAAGCAAACAATGGACAAAAACTAAAGAAATGATAAGAAATATCCGACTACCCTCGCTGTAGAAGAAAAGAACGGTAAGCGCGAACTCTAGTCTCTAAACAGAGCAAATCGTTATCATTGTGTTTGGTGCTTGATTACAATGTGAGTTTACTGTACTTTAGATTAAATTTATAGTCATTTAAATCGCCATTAAACGCTCTTTCTGTAGGTATAACTTTGATAGGTGTAGGTTTTATACTTTTCGAGAAATTTGGATTAGAGTTCCAAGGTGGCGGGTGGCCCGGTTTATTTGCTGTCCAGTGTATATACGAGTATATAACAGTAGAACTTCTCATAGACGGAACCCACCGCTTATCAGGTTCCGCATATGGAAAAAACATTAGGTGTAAGCAAAAAAAGCATCGAATTCAAGGGAATAATATAATATCCCTTTTAGACCTGACGCTAAACTACTGAAATTTGTTTCTGTATTTCTTAATATTGTCTTGATTGAATATGAAAACATATTGAATACCGAAATGTTGGTGTTTTCATAGTCTTCAAGGATTTTCAGGACTCGCACATTTGATGCATCTTGTTCGCGTTTCATTACAAATAAGCAAGGTATGATAAGTTGAATTTTTATTACTTTTTTGTATGGTACACTTTGAAACAATAATTTATTTTCTGAAACCTAAAAATATATCGCATTTGGTGCATCGTGTGCGAGTACGCGATTTGTACTCTTTGCGACGGCTCATACGGGCTAATTTTAAGTTCATTTCTTCCGGCCAGTGATTGATGCCATCCAGTCGCTTCTCGGAACATGGCTGGTCCACTGGGCGGTATTGTTTTGAAGGTGGAGAAGTTGAACCTCGTCCGTTTCGGATTCGGAGCTCCACACGTCGTTGTTGGTTGTTTGAGCTGCCACGAACCCTTCAGTTAACGCAAGACGAAAAATTAACAAATCGTGCATATGCTTTGGTGGCTTCCCTATCGCCCGACAGGCATTTCGGTACTCCATCCAAGCATTGCAGCAAGCTGTCTATGGATGATTACTTTTAATGGCCACTTTCGGGTCTTAAAATGTGTCCGATACGCTTCCATTAGCTGGTCGCAAATGTCTACCCCACCCATTGACTTATTATATTTCCGGACTATATTTGAACGTGCGACTTCAATGAATTTCTTTTCCTTTTTGCACCAATGACGAACCCCATTCGCGGGACTGCATCCAAATGCGGTCGAAGCCAATAGGACCGACTTTGAATCATTGCATTGTACAACGGCAATTTTACCCCTGGGCTACTGAACTTCTCCATATCTCCTCTTTTTATCTTTATGTCGTCAGTCAAACTGAAATAAATAAAAATAAAATAAAAATAATTGGGATCCTTTCGGTAATGCCAACACCACAGGCAGAGCAACGCGAAGCCGCAGAGTGGTATGAAAGGGCAAGGAAGAAGAAGGGATCCTTTCGGTAATGTTTGTACAATGCGCAGAACGAATGCAGGATCGAGGCCAATATTTTCATCTGGAAGTGGCGTTGTCTTGCCTTGATAAATTTCAAAATCAAGAACCAGTCCTTCCGAAGTGGTCGGTACCTCATTTTTCAAGTCAACACCTCTTGGTTTGTTGGGCAAACTCTGGCGTACTGGACAACGACCGGTGAACGGAATCATTTGCTCGTTGATTGAAAATTGTCCACCCTCTTGTCTCGGAATTTTTAAGCAAGCATTCCTAACTGCACTTTCCACAAGACATTACCTCTTTTCTCAAATTCAGTAACGTCATTTTGAAAAACAACATGGAAAGTATTCCGTAGTTGGAAAAACCTGTCGCGAGTCATTGTATTTGCAACTATTGGAATTTTGAATTTGTTTTGCCAGTACATACGGAATCATACGGAAAACGAATGCAACCCATGGCAATATGCTCTAATGGACCGTTTTGGTGGGCATCCGGAGATGCCCGGTAGCATAATGACCGTGAAGGTCGGGCCGTGCTATCTGGCGAAGAAAAAGGCCCCTCAACGAGCTAAGCAGCGGCCTATGCTTGCTGTAGCTCAGTTCGGGAGATGTGGGCGGGGTTTTCGCCGCTCGTTGCCCCTGTTCTTTACGTATTAACAAAAATTCATAGGCCTGGGGAAGACAACACAAACAGGGGAGGTAAAAATGAGGAATGAAAAAAATAGTCGATAAGGATGGAATGCTTGACGGACGGATCAGACGCCCACACGGTCGCACCTGGGTCCAGGTGTAATGGGACCTTCAGCCTCTGGTTTCGTACCACCAACAGATCACTACTCATCAGGTGCTGCTTCGATCTGCCGGTGGGAGCAGCACTACCAGACCATAATATGGTTCCTTACAGGTGGTTCATTACAATGCATCCCAAAAAAGTTTTTAATTTCCCCAGGGGTTGTCTTTAACATATCACCTTTCTGCGAGAAATGGTATCTAGGTGTACAATGGGCAGCATTTTCAAAAACGCATCATCAAAATATTTTTTTGAAAAATTCTAAAGGCGTCAACATCTCCTCAGCATAATTCTGTAAATTAAAATTATTCAATTATTCAAAATATGTGTAAAAATACGTTTGCAATTGGGGAATTCCCAACTTACAACGTTCTCAGCAATGGGCACATCCGCAACTGGTTGGCAAAAAGGTTTTCTTCTCCAAATTAGTCAACGATTAGGACCCTGTAACAGTAGTTTATTATAGACTACAGTTGCAAATCATGCCTTCATACGTACTTGGTCAGTATTTTCATCGTTAGGAAGCTTTGTTGGCACTACACCTACGTTATCGTTATTAACTTCCTTCTCGCCTTCTACCAGTGCTTTCGCACGGCACATAGTTTTTGTCCCGTTCTTCACCATCGCTACTAAAATCAAGCGCATCGGAATCTTCCAGCGCTGCCAAAATAGCATCAACTGTAAGCGATTCTAATAAACGAAAATCAAAGAAAAACACACATTTTTTATGACTTGGGACTGAATACGCACAATTGATCCACTAGTTAAAAATTATAAATAAAACACATTTCCTCAACTTATTTAAAATATTAAAACTGAATATTTTGTTAGATAAAATATCTTCAGTCTACTCATTTTTCATCATTAGTATTTTAGAAATTAAAAATAAAATTTACTGCCGTGGATATTTTTCACAAAACTGCAATTCAACACGCGAATCCCCCGAAAATTAAAATGAAACTGGAAAATGGAGGGCTACGCCCGCAATCCGAGGGTTTTGTAGTGTCCCATGCCAATAGGAGATGAACTGTCCTACTCTTGGAGATGCTTAACCATTCATGTTAAGACGATATTGCAAATTGCAAGCTTGCGTAAAAAGTACTGAAAATAAATTGCATGAATAATTATAGAAAGTAGAGTCAGCGACCAGCATAACTCCCCCCCCCCCCTTTCCCTCCTGCTTTCTTTCCAACCAATCTTTCTCTCTCTCTCTCTCGTTCCTGTCAACCCCTTGTGGGGCATAGGGCGTTAACCACGCCGACTTTCCACCTCGTCCTGTTCGCCGCCATCGTCTTCAACTGACTCCACGATTTGCGTAATGACTTACCCTCGACCTCAACTGATCTTCTCCAGGTGTTTCTAGGTCGTCCAATGCGGCGGCTTGCATTGGTTCCCTGTGGGTTCCAATCGAGGTTAATGGTTAATTCCAATTCGCTCTACGAAAAACAATATGCAAGTATATTGCACTCGTAGTACAAGAGCCCTGTTATGTGCATTTTTTGTATGGATGATAGCAAAATGTCCAAATTTAAAGGAATGTATGATACTATATTTTTAAATATTACGTGATTATCACGAAACTTGGAGATATTATTGCCCATAGTGTTGATTATCGTTGGCCATCAATATTTTCGGCCTTTCGGATGAGTTTGAGAAATGCAGGGGTGTGCTAACTGTACTATAGAAATATACTATTATTAACCTATTTTGAGAAGATATCAAAATTCCATTTTTTTTTTTTGTTTTCAGTGCTAGTTGAAAGCCACCTTCCTGTATGTTTTCATATTTCTGAGTGTAACGGTCTCGATATGATAAGGGGGTGGGACAAATTATGATCTCATATTTTCCACTCTATTTTCCTTTTTTCAAATTTGATGAAAACGCCGGAAATGGAATGTACTCGGTAGTACCAAACTCGGATCACAGATTTTCCCCTTTCCCTCTTTTCTCCTTTCTTCGAATTCGAAGAAAATTCCAAACACTTGCCTATACCAAACGAATAAAAATCCCCCCCCCCCCTTAAAGTTGACATATTACGACGCATCGCTTTCTCCGGCGAATTAAAGTAATTCTACACATTCCTACAAAATTTCATGTATGTAGCTTCAGCCGTTCGTGATATATTCTATGGACAGACGGACAGACATTTGACCGATTTCATAAGGGTTTTGTTTTTACTACAAAATTGATGTCAAACGCGTCAAATTGTTCTGACTGTGGAATGGTCGCTTTAAGATAAAGATACTCGTATGTACGTATGCCTTAAATTTGATTAGAACCTCTTGAAATTTTAATTTTTTTATGAGCCACGATTTCGTAATTTAAACTCTGTCTATGCCAATTAGAAATAAATTACAATGCCAGCGGAGCCCGATTTAATTAATTGCTTTTAGCCAGAGAATTCGGCCTTTCATCCTTTCCACCCACGTTTCGTTCCGTATTTGGAATTCGCAACAGTTCATCGTCCCAGTTTATTTCCTCTCCACGGAGCAAAGATTTACTCACTCGACCCTGGCTCCCTATTGCCATAAACTATATGTAATGTGGTGTAGGGAAATGTCTCATTTTCTAAAATTATTCACTTTTCTTGGGTATTCTTGACATAGTGGTTTTCTAAATTTTTCCCACACCGCCTACAATTTGAGGTTACCGAAAATTCTGTATTCAGTCCTTTTGTCATCTCCCAAGAAAATGGAATTTTTTCTCGTTGTTGGCATTCTAGCCGCTTAGAAGCATAGTGAAAATCCGTCTTCAGGGAATTGTAAAATGTAGCGTTGATGACACAAAAGAAAAGATAGCAATCAAATAATACCTTTTCTGTATCATTATTTTAAATTAATATCGACATTTAGTAGACTCAATGGTCTGAATTTAATAATGTCTAAATGAAATGAAGAGAATTTCAATGAATTTTGAAATTTGAGCTTTTGCTATTCTGGGAAAAGCCATAGTGATGAGATGCGTTGGTTTTGAAATGTTTCAATGTTTCAGGTAAAAAAAAGGATGAATTTGTATCCATTCTTTTTTCGCTTTATTTTTAATGCGTTTAAACTCATTATGTGGGAGTAAGGTCTATCCGATCAATATCAGTAATAAAACTTAATATGTATTACTAAAAAAAAGAGGATACATACTACGAAGAGTATACAAATATACATGCATACAAGGCATTTCGTTTTGTAGATACGGATAATCGTAACAGTGTCCTTTGATATGTTTATTTCTGCGTGCAGCAGTATCATAAGGCTGTGAGTCTCAGAAAACAGTTCACGAAATTTATTGACGAAAAGAGTCACGTACACTGGGATATTAAGAAGTTTGAAGTTGTCGTAAACAAACATAAACCCACGACTTTTATAAAAATGTATCTTTTCCATCTTTAGTCCACAAGGACACCGAGCTGTTCACGAAACATATTTCAATAGGATATAACGCGTACACACACCCAGTACCCAGCATATATAAGATATATGCTGGGTACTGAATTAAAAGAATATATTGTGCGCACGTCATATTCAGCGTATCTTGTTGAATTTTATGATAATTTAAATTGAAATCATATCAAGGGTTTGACAACTTTTCATGTTAGAAGGCATACTTTTTACTCTTTATGGTATTCCTGTATTTGCATAGGTTAGGTTAGATGGGTTGCCTAGAAGAGCAAGGCGCACATAGACCACCATTGGGTCCGTTGTGATACCCCCTAGATACAGCATACCTGAGCTTACTTAAATCGTTAAACCAGCCAGAGCTGGCAATAAAGCGATGAAGACGACAGACACTAACTGCCTTTAAGTCGTTCAGATAGACAAAAAAGCAGGACTCAAGGATGTTTCTCTTACGTTCCGCCAAAGCAGGGCAAGTGCACAGAAGGTGATGGCAACTTTCCTTCTCCTCTACGTCCCCGCAGCTCCTGTAGTAATCATTGTGCGGGAGTCGAAGTCTTCTAGCATGCTCCCCGATCAAACAGTGTCCTGTGATAAGCCACACATTTCTCAGCATCAGCATCCCGTTGGATCGGATGGGATCCAGCTTAGGCCATAATTGCCTAGTTGCATGACATGTGGATCCACTACTCCATCTGGCGCTGGCTCTGTCATACGCCACATTCTGGGTAATCATTTTGCAAGCTGCTAGAGGCATCCCTGTTCTACGCCACCACTCCCTGATCTCGTTAGTCGTTCCCGTCCGAGCCAGTTTGTCAGCTTTACAGTTCCCAAATATGCCACTGTGGCCTGGTATCCAGCACAGAGTTATGTTAAAAAAAACTACCCATCACCCTGAGAGAGTCACGGCAGTCCAATACCGTCTTTGATGTAACCAGGACAGAGCTAAGCGCTTTAATTGCCGGTTGAATGTCCGTGAAGATTAGAATATCTCTAGTGGATACAACATTGTGCGCAAGTCAGACCAGCGCCTCGGAAATTGCTACAACCTCTGCCTGAAAAACGCTACTGTATTCCGGAAGGCGGAATGACAAACCAATATTCAACTTCTCCTAATACACTCCAGCTCCAACGCCTTCCTGAGTCTTAGAGCCGTTAGTAAAAAGGCTAATGGCATTCGATCCCAAAAAAGCGCTTTCAGACCACTCATTTCTCTATGGGATCAGGCTTGTAAAGGACTTATCGAAAAGGAGTTTCGGAGAGATGTAGTCTGTCATTCCGGGAATCTCAAAGTTTCTCAGCACTGCCGAGTCACCTACGATTGATGCGATCCACTGACCGGTTTCCCGTAGGCGAGTATTAAGAGCGTCTCTAGGAGTCGTCTTAAGAGCTCCACTTATAGCGATGTTGGCCGTTTTTTGTACCTCTCCCAGCAGACTGCGATTTATTGCAGTATTAAGTGCAGTCCACCAGACCACAATGCCGTACAATAGGGGGCGCACGATAGACACCACGCCATCGCACAACTTTCGGCTGTAGGCCCTAGTTTCTCCCAATAGCCTTCCTACAGCAGTATAGGGCGGTACTGGCTTTGTTCATGCGCTCCTGGATATTAGCCTTCCAGTTAAGTTTTCTATCGAAGATTACACTCAGGAATTTGGCCTTATCAGTAAGGATCAGTCCGACACCTTCCAGTATAGGAGTTTCTACTGATACTGATGGTAATGTATGCTTTTTGGAAAAAAGCACAAGTTCCGTCATGTTGGAGTTGTGTTGAACCCCATAATTTACGGCCAATTTGGTTATTAAAGAGAGAGCATTCTGTAGAACCTCATTAAGTGTACTGGGGAACTTCCTCGAAACAGCAATGGCAACGTCATCCGCATAGGCAATCACCCTGCAGCCCAGCTGCTCCAGGTCTAAAAGCAGGCGATTTATAGTGACGATCCAAAGAACTGGGGAAAGGACCCCCCCTGCGGAGTGCCCCTATCCGCGGACGAGGTGCCTAGCTCAGTGCCAATAGTCCTCGATGTCAGCATCATGTAAATTAGCTTACAGAGCGGGTCATCCACTGTCAGGTGAGATAACGCCTCGGCAGTAGAGTTCGGTTTGGCGTTGTTAAAGGCACCCGCGATGTCCAAGAAGACGACCATAGTGTACGAGTATTCCTTATAGGAAAGAGCTTTTTCAATATGGTACGTAACGGAGTGGAAAGTGGTATCTACAGACTTACACTTCCAGTATGCATGTTGAGATTTAGACAGTAGGCGCGGAGGTATGATACTCCGCAAGTGAAAATCAATTATTGTTTCAAACATTTTAAGTAATATAGACGATAGTCTTATAGGTCTGAGGTCCTTCGGACTTGCGTGAGAACTCCTGTCTGCCTTCGGGATCAAGACCACCTTGACATCTGTCCACATTCTCGGGACGCAAATCCAAACCCAAAAAGCCCTAAAGATAGACGCAATCCAGGGGTAGAGAGTATCTGACGAATGCTGGATATCAGCCGGGATGATGCCATCAGGTCCGGCTGATTTATACGGCTCGAAGCCGGAGATGGCCCAAAGAATCTTCTCCTTCGAAAGAATGGTCACAGAGTTGCACGGGGCTGAGTCACTATTATGTATGATACGCAGCTCTGTTTCCTTTTCGTTGTCTGGGAAATGCGTGTCCAACAGGATGTGTAAAGTTTCCATACTGGATGTAGTCCAGGAACCATCAGGTTTCATCAGATAGGTAGGAATTGAAGGGCTTGTAGCTAGAATTTTGCGAAGCCTAGAGGCCTCGCTCGACTCTTCAATGCATTCGCAGAGTAGCCCCAGGAGTCCCGCTTGATTTGTACGAATTTAATCATACAATCGGTCCCCTGCCTCTATCACAGTGACGGCAGTGTCCTCTTCAAGGTCCGATTTAAACGTCTCATCGAGAGGGTGTCGTAACATTCTCCAAATAAGTGATATCAGAAGAGAGGGATGCACTTGAAATAAATCCGAAAATTTTTCAGATTTATTTCCCCTTCTAGAGATTTACATGAACCGTTGAATACTCGTAACGTTTATGAAACGTTTAAGATCCAAGATCCATTATTTGAAATCTTTCCAAAACAATGCGATGTGGACAGTGTTAACACTTCCCGAGATGCGATTGATTGAACAGAGTTACATTTTTAGATCAACTAACGAGCCTTCCAGCTGGGGCATGCGACTGTTTTAAGTTGCGAGATACGTTGACGGACCAAATTGTGCGGAACTACACTCAATTTGGCCGAGGCACTAAAATTCCGCAATATGAATCGCCCACCAATGTTTCAACTGTAAAAATTTGAGAATCGCTGCACCACAGTTGTAGCGGATGTGCGAATTCCCGACGATGGAACCCACTCCAAATTCGGTCTTCCACATTTTTTCATTCGATCCCCAAATTTTGGCACTCGTCACCTGGGGTAGATAGATAAGCTGGAATGTGGTGCTCGGCTTGCAACTTGGATCTCCCCATAGAGACTGACTACACTTCTCCAAAACACGCTTTTGTTAGGAACCACACCAACCTAATTCCGCCAAGGAGTCTATGGGATGGCAATACGCCCCTGATCACTGAACCCACGGTCATCTACTCGGATGGGTCTAAGACCGAAATCGGGGTCGGGGTTGGTGTTTACTCGGAGATACTGGGAATTAACTTGTCATTCCGGCTTCCCGAATTCTGTAGTGTCCTGCAGGCTGAGGTTACGGCGATTTTGGAGGCTCGGACCTGGCTGGGGAATTATATCATGACTGCGAGAGAAATTACTATTTACACGGACAGTCAGGCTGCAATTCGACCATTTGAATCTGTCCTGACTACATCGAAAACTATTGAAAACTGTCGCTCAGTTCTCAAGGAGATGGGTTGCTTTTTCGATATTACCCTCTGTTGGATACCGAGCCATAGTGGCTTCGTGGGCAACTGCAGGGCGGATGAGCTGTTTCGTGAAGGAACAATGGGTGTTGTTGAAGGGGATTAAAATGCCAATCGCATCGTATAAACCGGCAATTGAAGCCGCTGCGGTGGACATGGCAAACATAAGATGACTAAACGGAAGCACATGTCAAACGACAAGGAAGATTTGGCCGAAACTTGATCCTAGCCGCTCTGCCACAGTACTGTCACTAAACAGGAAACACATTGGTAGGGTTTTGGGGGTTATTACAGGGCACTGTTCTATCGGTGAGCTCGCCTGAAGGCTCCATACTCCTCACAATGACTATTGTAGGAGCTGTGAGGATTTGGATGAGGAGGAGAGCGTTCTTCACCTTCTGTACCACTGTCCGGCTTTGGCTGTGATACGGAGGAAATTTCTGGGTTCTTGGTTTTTCGCTACATCGCCAGTACAGACTGGTTTTGATAACTGGGTTAATAAGGTGTTCTTGGTGGTACCACAGCGGACCCTATTGTGATACACAGCACAGATAGACGTGCTGTGAGATTTCATGGCATCCCCTTTACCTAACCTTACCTAACCTAGTGTATCGGACGTGAGAGAAGGACGAACCTAATTCGGATCTCAATGGTGGATTTTTTTGTTGTTAAATACTCATCAAGAAATATAGTATGAGTATGGTTTTATCAATTCGTGGGTCCATAACCCAATATGATGTTGACACATAAATCTTTCCTAGTTGACCGGGCGACGCGGCTTAAGAGGTTGCTGCGTTTGGTATGCTGCCCTAGAACGCTCGCTTCGCTCGCTCTATACGCTACAGCGGTAAAGTTCCTATTATCCAAGATGCGAACCACGATGCATCGCCCGATGAAATAGGAATATACCATCTCGAGTTCAGGATATCCCTCCTACCCTAGACAAATTAAGTTGGCCGGAATCTCTCTCTCTCTCAATTGCCCTAACCCCTTGTGCGGCATAGCGCGTCAACTGTTCCATGTGGTCCAGTTGACGTTTCGTCGGCATAAACTGGTTTCGGAGAATGCGGTTGCCAGCATGCACCTCCTGCACATCCATGGCCACGAACGTCGTCGCAGACGGGATTCGAACCCGAAACGCCGGTAGTCAAACATGAGACTGATGCCTCGACACACTGCACTACCGGTCGCCCCTTGTATTGACAATATACTGAACTTTTTCATTCTGCATAATGCCCGAACCAGATTGAACGCAGAAAGCAGCAGCAGCGGCAGCGACAATAACAACAACATGCTGATCTGCTTTTGCCGCTGTCGCTACCGCTGCGTTCAATCGGTCGGCTTAAGAAAAATGCATGCTTTCTAACTTGATATTTCGGCTGCTACTGCATTCTGCGTTCATTCTGGTTCGGGCATAGGTTTCTAACTGTGCGGAAGTTGATCAGCCGTTTTGATTACGAATTGAAAGTGTGGATCCCTGCGATAAATTTCATTCCAGAGGCAGAAGGCCGTACCGCGACCTATAACTACGTAACATATACTTGCAGAAGTAAAGTATCTGCTCATTGACGTGCTGACCAAGATACATTTTCAGGAAATCTTATTGAAAATTCAGTGCTACCGTCGCGATTACAATAAATAACAGCTGACTGCAACATTCTGTTTCAATACTTTGCCTGTTAGGATACGAGTATGCAACTCGGCACGTCTCGAATAGAAGAACGGCCCCAGCATGAATACGAATCACAAGTAACACGACTTGAAAAGTCAAAAGACTCTTCCAAGTGCGAGGAATGGTTAAACATCCCCCTCTCTAAGGAGTCATATACTAAACTATCTTCTAAACTGCTGGATACGTTTGTTAAGTCTTCGTGCCAGGTCGTATATTATCTAAAACTGTCTTAGCGTTTCTCTTATTGTTATTAGGTTTTATCTATTTCTTCTCCGGGCTGGAAGGACAATGCGACTACGATATACACGACGACTGCTAGTATGTAGTAGTATAGGATGTACCATTGAAGCAATACAAGGAGAGTGGATTAAAGTGTCTACCCAAAAGCGTATTTACCAAAGATTAAGTGCAAACACGTACACATGTGTGTATGCACTTTAAGAATCGCATCACATTGTCTATTATTAATGCTAACTTACAGTATTTGAAATCGTATTCACTTCTCGAATAGATAAACATGGCAGATTGCAGTGCGCTTGCTGCTGAAAAATGGGAAACTCATTCGGGTTACAACAGTCACACGGGTATTACCTTTGTTAATTTTGCGCGACACTCACCAACGCAAAAGACAGCCTTGAAATTCATGTAATTTTGTAAATTTCAATTAGGGTTCTTCCTCAGGAACTCCGTTTAACGCTTAAGAGGATTCGACGTGTAGGGCTCTATAAATGCATTGTTTTTATAATATATCCAGAACCCTTCCTGAAACTAATTAGGTTATATCCCTTGCACACTACAGGAGATTTGGATAAATCTCGAAATTTAAGAAAATATACCCCCAAATCTTTAAGATCTAGCATACATTTATTAATCTATTTTAGATTTCGGCCGAGATTTACAAATCTTGCTGAAATCTTGTTGTAATGCGTTTTTTTTCGCCTGAATACAACTAGGTGTACAACTTTGCTTCCGCCGTTTTCCGACAGACGGCTGCATCGGTGAGGGCTGGTCAAAATACGTAGTTCAAAAGTGTCACAAAGTGAGTTTGGACGTCTGTGAACGTATCGACATCCCCGCATTAGTAAAAGTTGTTCGCATTTTTAATAAGATTCGAGATTCAAAATGTCTGTTCTCGTCATTTGCGAGAAGTTTTGATCTTCTGCTTCCATTTGAAAAAAACTGCAGCTGAGGCTCATAGAATGCTCTCAGATACTTACGGTGAGGTTGCTCTGAGTTGTCGTGAGTAGTTTCAACGTTTTGAAAGTGGCGATTTTAATGTCGAGGACAAGCATGGTGGTGGGAGAGAAAAAATTTCCAAAGACGACGAATTGGAAGCACTTCTCGATGAAGATTCGTGCCAAACGCAAAAAGAATTAGCTGAATCACTGGGAGTGACTCAGCAAGCCATCTCGAAAGCCTCAAGGCCATGGGCATGATTCAGAAACAAGGAAATTGGGTTCCGTAGGAGTTAAAACCGAACATGCACGCGAACAATTGCTTCAAAGGCAGAATCGGAAGGGATTTCTACATCGCATCGTAACCGGCGACGAACAATGGGTCCATTACAATAATCCCAAGCGCAGAAAGTCATGGGGAATGCCCGGACATGCCTCAACGTCGACGGCAAAACCGAATATTCACGGCGCCAAGGTTATGCTTTGCATTTGGTGGGACCAGCTCGGTGTGACATACTACGAGCTACTGAAACCGAATGAAACTATCACAGGAGATCGGTACCGAACGGAATTGATGCGTTTAAGTCGAGCATTAAAGGAAAAGGACCACAGTACCAAGAGAGACACGACAAAGGCATCCTCCAGCATGACAATGCTCGGCCACACATCGCAAAAGTGGTCAAGACATACTTGGAAACCCTGAAATGGGAAATCTCGCCCCACCCGCCGTACTCCCCTGACATCGCTCCTTCCGACTACCATCTGTTTCGTTTCATGGCGGACGACCTGGCTGATCAGAATTTTCGTTCGTTCGAGGAAGTCGAGAAAGGATCCATCATTTTTCCGAGATGGAATCCGAAAATTGCCGGAGAGATGGGCGAAACTTGTCGCTAGCGATGGACAGTACTTTGAATAATACATCTGTAAGTACTTTTTGACAATTAAGCTTTTCATCATTGTGGCGCGACAGCCCGACGTCGGGCCTTGGCCGCCTGGATCATAAGCATTAAGCTTTTAATTCCAGGAAACACGGCGGAAGTAAAGTTGTACACCCAATATTTTTCTTAATCTGTTCCAGATCTTTCATTTTGTCTCAGAAAGTTTTTCGCTAGGGTCAACCGTTTTCAAAATATTTTCAAAAAACCTTGTTTTTGTTGTTGTTTTTTGGCTGTAACTTGAATTCCACAAAAAAAAATTTGGTTGCAAATCTCAGATTCGTAATCAAAACCCCAAAAAGCATAAACGAAAAAAAAAAAATCAAAACTACACCACAATTTGCTTTAGAGCTCGCGCCCACAGCAAACTTTTTAGTTCGCAGAAAAACGAAACAGTTTAGTCAGAAAAATAGAACACACGGCGGTTTATGAGACCGCGCACACAAACACACAAACTAAACTATTGTATTTAGTAATCGCTGTGTGCGCGGTCTCTTAAACCGCCGTGTGTTCCATTTTCCTGATTAAACTATTTCGTTTTTCTGCGAACTAAAAAGTTTGCTGTGGGCGCGAGCTCTTAGGGAAACTACTTGATGTCTGGGCTATTCTAGGCTTTCTATATACTATATTTCGAAATTATCATATGCAAATACCATGCATAGAGAACCTTTGAACTAACTTCTTAAAAAAAAAAACACGGAAGTTTTAAGTTCTTGTGTGGAAACTACCGAATATATCGAACTAGGACTAGTTTCAGACTATCGGCGAGTCATCGACTGGTGGACTTTAGCAGCGGCTCAAATCGACCAAAGCCAAACGATGTTTTAGCCGGGGAGCTAGCGACGCTTCTGTTGTCATGTTTGTTAAAGCTTGGTTTATCATTTTATTTGTTGTAATCACCTCAATAACAGGATCACGCTTATCAGCAGAGTGTTTGATCTTGCTTACGTCAGGTTCTGTCAAATGGCTGTAGCTCATTTCGGGAGACGTGGGTGGGGTTTTCGCCGCTCGTTGCTCAACAAAAACAAAAATTTATAGGCCTGGGGAAGACAATAAAAACATGGGAGGCAAAAATGGGGAATGATAAAAAATAAGGCGATAAGGATGGAATGGTTGGCGGAGGGCGCAGATTCCCCCGCGCTTGCGTCAGTGTCCAGGCGTACCCTTGGCCTCTGGTTTCGTACCACCGACAGATCCTTACTCATCAGGTGCTGCCATAGATCTGTCGGTGAAAGCAGCACTACCAGATAATATGGGTCATTACAATACGTAGTAGGTACTATTAATTAGGATGTGTTTTTTTACGATCTAAAAAAAATTATAGTACATAGTACAAACATAATTTGCATAGCACTTGCGAAATCATACTTGAACTGGCTTTAGGACATTTTTTAACGTCCGAATGTGTTCCTCTTCTTCTGAAATAACTTCGTCTTCAATCTTGGTGTTTTCTTCACGGCAAACCAGGATTATTTCTTGGCCAGTCAAATTATTTTCCGTGGCCAAAAATGAATCGATGTCTTGGTATGTTTTCAAGAAGTTGTGGTCAAAATTATTCGGGAACTCTTAGTTTTCGGCCCATTGTGCTAAACTCGATTTCAATTGCTCTTCTGTCTGCTTTGATGTAAGGCGGAAAACAATTCGCAATCGTAGCTGGTTTAATGTCATTCCAAGCCTGATACACCATTAAAATGGCATCCAAAACTGATTTGAGTGGTTGATTTTTCCTCGACGTCCTGTAAAAATTTCAACACCAGTTGCTATACGAAATTTGTTTTTAACATTTGAATCACGCCTTTATCAATTGGTTGGAGCACTAAAAGTACTAAAAAGGTGCATTTGTACTATATTCCCAACTAATTTCCTTGTCAGATGTCTGTTATTTCCTATCCTGCTCAATTTGTTAGTTGTACAATAATTTTCTTAAGTACAAACTTGACTAAAATCTAATGTCCCATGGTCGTAAAAGAATTAAAGAACTCAAAACAACATTTGTACTCAGACCTAATATCCCAAGTCATTAACTACTTTCTCTTTACTTTATACTTTCCTTCTTGCTTTCCTTTATTTAATGCATTTTGTCAGAATTGCTCGATACCTCCACGTCGATTCAATCTTCAGTTGGTGTGGCGTGAACTTAATCGTTGCACACTTGACGACCAAACACCTTTAATTAGACTGTTCGCGCGAATTAAAAAGTTTTTTAAGTAATTTCATAAGACTTTGATTGTTTAACTTTCGTAAAACGATTTCTTTCCTAATTGATGACTAGTCCTTGGCGGTGCTGACTGTTCCACCAGCCATGTTAACTTTCCTTTTATGTATAGTTTGAGAAACTTTTGAGTGAATGGCATTCGCAGGAAACAATCTCACCCTTGTATACTTTGACAAGAAATAAATACTGAACTGAGAATAGCGAAAAGTTTGAAGTGTCCTTTTTATCTCAAAGAACATTTGATTATGGAGTTTCCGTTCATATTGGGATCAGATGCGAAGCAATGAACTAGTAAGTAAATTTGCTATTGGTCTTGTGATTTCAGTAAACTGTTGAATTGGGTATACAACTTTGCTTCCGCCATTTTTTCCTGGAATTAAAAGCTTAATTGTCAAAAAGTACTTACAGATGTATTGTATTATTCAAAATACTGTCCATTGCTAGCGAAAATTTTCATCTCCCATCTCTTCGGCAATTTTCGGATTTCATCTCGGAAAAAGGAGGCGTCTTTCGACGCGATCCATTTTTCGACTTCCTCGTACGAACGAAAATTGTGATCAGCCAGGCCGTGCGTCATGGAACGAAACAGATGGTAGTCGGAAGGAATGATGTCTGGGGAGTACGGCGGGTGGGGCAAGATTTCCCATTTCAGGGTTTCCAAGTATGTCTTGACCACTTTTGCGACGTGTGGCCGAGTATTGTCATGCATACTTTGTGGTGTCTCTCTTGGTACTGTGGTCGTTTTTCCTTTAATGCTCGACTCAAACGCATCAATTGCGTTCGGTACCGATCTTCTGTGATAGTTTCATTAGGTTTTAGTAGCTCGTACCACACCGAGCTGGTCCCACCAAATGCAAAGAATAACCTTGGCGCCGTGAATATTCGGTTTTGCTGTCGACGTTGAGGCATGACCGGGCATTCCCCATGACTTACTGCGCTTAGAATTATCGTAACGGACCCATTTTTGGTCGCCGGTTACGATGCGATGTAGAAATCTCTTCCGATTCTGCCTTTGAAGCAGTTGTTCGCATGCAAATAATCACCATTCAATATCTCTCGGTTTTAACTTCCCGCAAATGACGAGAACTTGGCTCGAAAACAGACATTTTGAATCGCGAATCTTATTAAAAATGCGAACAAATTTTACTAATGCGGGGATGTCGATACATTCACAGACGTCCAAACTCACTTTTTGGCACTTTTGAAGTATCATACGTATTTTGACCAGCCCTCACCGATGCAGCCGTCTGTCGGAAAACGGCGGAAGCAAAGTTGTACACCTAATATTAGAATGGCGTTTATCTGAGACACTCGGAGCGCAGATGTGTCAAGTGGGGCACTCCGCCTGGCGGTGTTCTGTCCCCCCTTCTTTGCAAGCTTGTGGTCAACACACTGCTTCTAGACCTGGAAGGACTGGAGTGTAGCGTTACTGCTTATGCAGATGATGTCGCTATTGCCATAACGGGTAAGTTCCCTAATGTTCTCAGCGAGGTGCTACAGAATGCTCTTCCGACACTTTCTCGCTGGGCCAGTTTCAGTGATTTAAAGGTTAACCCGAGTAAAACCGAACTGGTTTTGTTTACTAGGAAGTATAAGATTCCTCCTATCGTATCCCCAGTGCTGGGAGATACCAGATTGACTTTTGCAGATAAAGCTAAAATTCCTTGGAGTAATTTTTGATAAAAAGTTAAGTTGGAAGGCTAACTTTCAGGAGTGTGTGAGGAAAGCTACTATTGCTCTTTACACGTGTAGGAAAGCGATTGGTAAGATCTGGGGTTTGCTACCTAAGGTTGTGCACTGGATCTATGTGTCTATTGTACGCCCAATTCTTATGCATGCAAACAATGATACTGTTTGAGGGAATGCCCTGAAGACGACGGTTCTCTGTTGCTTGATGAGCAAGGTCCAAATATTAGCCAGCTTGTTAATAGGTGGAGCCCTAAGTACTATTATACTTCATCTGCTGCTTTGGACATTCTGCTTTACTTGCTTCTTCTGGACGTTTTTGGTGAGCAGCTTGCTGCCAGTACTGTCATCCGCCTTCGTGAAACAGGTCAGTGGGGCTCGACGAACACTGGCCACTCTTTGATTTTAAATGACCGCATAAATGACCGCAATATTCTGGATTCTACAGATTACTCTTACCCTAAAATTGAACTCGAAAAGGTCTTTGTGAGCTTGATCCCTACTCGGGATCAGTGGAGTGAGGGGGAGTACCCATTATCTGCCTCTATAGGTATATACATATATGGATGCCTCCATGACTGAAGATGGGGTGGGAGCAGGCATTTACTCTGACACTAAATTTAAGTTTGTCCTTCCGTCTCCCGGATCATTGCAGTGTTCTCCAGGCGAAAGTTGCTACAATTTGGCAGGCTCTTACTTGGCTGGAACATTGCACTCTACACGGATAGTCAAGTTGCGATTGGATCCCTCGTATCCGTCCTGCTTACATCCAAGATTGTCACGTTGGGGGAGCTTTTCAATATTGCTGTTGTTGTTATGTTGGATTTCAGGCCATAGTGGCTTTAGTGCCACGCTGCTGAGCTTGATAGGTAGAAGATTTTGAGCGACTGCAATTGCATAACAGCATTATTATGTCCATCAGGGCATGCAAGTCCTTTTTAAAATCTTAGACTATTAACAGGGCGAATGATAGGTGGTAAGCAGTAATACGTGTCTCGCGACCAGGTCCATGTGACCTATAATGGACCCTTTCCGCTCTTCCCATCTTCTATCTGTGAAAAGACAGCAGATCAGGTTTGTCGTGGGGGTGATCGTAGGTCACTGCTTTATTGGTGAGCACGCCAGGAGAGTGCGTCTTCCTTTCAATGACTTCTGCAAAAACGAGGAGGAAAGTTGCTACCACCTTCTCTGTGCTTGCCCGGTCTAGGCGGTTAAGAGGAGATCTATTCTTGGCTCCTATTTTTTCCATTAACTTGAGGAACTGAGGACTGTCAGTATTGGCCGTCTACTTCGCTTTATTACTAGCTCAGGCTGGTTTAAGAACTAGTATGGTTAAGGTTGTTAGATCCCCATTGGGTACGAGAGCTAGCCTTTTTGGCGTGTTTATAAAAAGTGGGATTTTGATTTGGCGGGATTTTGTACCGACGGGATTTTGAACTGGTCGGATTTTGAATTGGTGGGATTTTTAATGGCCGAATTTTGGATTGCGGGAATTTGTAAGGCGAGGTATCGTACCCAACCCAATATGTACAAACAAACTACTGTTATCTTGTTAAAACCTGGTTAAAACCAAACTCCAATGCAATATCATTTCCAAACCATAATACAGCCCCCCGGGGCTGTTGACATAGAAATAGTCGTATCTAATCCACTTTCCCGTATATAATAGTATTGAAAACAATTTTCCCGTTTTCAAACGCATAATGTAAAATCAATTTCCAACATGAAAACTGGCGAAATTTTCAAATTAACAAGAGGGAAAACAAGTAGTAGTCGTAAAATTTGAGTGGCAGCAAAAGCAATAGCTCCTTTGGCTCCACTGTAGTTTCGTAGCGAATGCGAATAGCTTTACCGAAAAACCGAAAGATAATTCAAGCACTATGATACTATTCACTAAAGGATGAATTGAAGTGCAAGGATAGTACGAAGATGATATTCCTCAGTCAAGTAGAAACACCAACAATAGAAATCCCACCCACCTCTGTTCTGTGGGTATGTGTGAAAATTCAAAGCTTTCCATGTCATGCATAAATAAACGCTAACATGGAAATTATCTTCCTCGCATCTAGGACCGGGCTTAAAGTCAATTCAACTCGTACCTAGTCTTCGTCCGGTAATGGAGGAGGGCAGAAAATGTGAAATGGTAATCAAGAAAGAGTTTTTGCTGACTTGGGGGTGGTGGTGGTTGATGACTTTGGCGGTGAGTCGATGCACCCGTGACTGTAACTGCCAATAGCCGTATTGCCATTCGTATTTATATAGATATAGATAGAGTACATGTTGCCGTGCTTCAATAAGGACATCCACGCCACTGGCAAAAGCAATGAGTAAAGTTGGCGGAATTTAACAGCAGTTTGTCGGTCGACAAACCTTTGCCAACCAGTCATTCCTTAGGGAAGGACAAGAATAATAAACGGAGCACAGTAGAAACATTGTGTGACTATACATGGAGTCGTTTAAGGGCATATAGGTGTGTGTGTGTGTGTGTGTGTGTGTATCGTGAAGAGAATATGCTTTCGCGTGGATTTTCCCAGGCATCGGAAAAGCATGGAAAGTCACTTAGGGCATGCAACAACTTGCTATCGCAGACCATAATATCATTACTCGTACACGTCCTTTTCTTTGACAGCCATTGTATGACGTCGACGTTCGACATTTGTGAGAATACCACTCTTGTGCAAACAGCAGTAGAGTTCCGATATGATGGTTGCATTTTGACTTCGTTGTTGACGAAGTCTAATCCCACGGATGAGTCTACAATTTTTGGCGAAGTAGTTGTCCGATGCAACAATGGTTTAAATTCCTGAGTGCGAAGCATCACTCTGCATAGGGATATTATTAAGGTATCTCTTGTCATTCTGTTTTTTTTTTTACTTAGGTAAGTTGTCTATAGGTGGGGTCCATTATATTTATCTTTTAAATTGTATATTTTGGAATATTTGTCTTTTTTATATGTGGGAATTAGATTTATGTTAAATAATTAAAGTGAACTAAGTATGTCATGTTGTGGAAGCTATATATTGTCCAAATTATCGCTGCTATCGTATAATAAATTTTGCTAATATTGTGCCAACTAATGTTTTCGAACCCTATGCGAATATGCATGAAGTGTACTATTGCCGCGATTTACGCCTTCCCACCAGGAATATGAGTACAATGCTTGGTTTACATGTGAGCGATTTACGCCTTCCCACCAGCAATATAATGAGTACAATGCTTGGTTTATACGTGAGCGTTTCCCTGAACGTAAACGTGAATAACATAACATGATGTTCGCGGTTCGGATCAAGCAACGTTCCCATCCATCCATTTCCCGAAAATTTTTCCACAAAAATGTTTCCGCGCGTCTTTTGGAAAAACATTAGGACGAAAAATGTACATTCAGTTTCTTGCTTGGCCAAGGTGTTCAAAGCCGCTCAAACCCGTTGCCATGATGTCTTGGACAGACGCGAATGCTCGCCGCATAAAGTGGAAATGTACCTTTTCATATGGATGTATATTTTTAATAGAAGGTGCATGCTGGCAACTGCATTCTCCGAAACCAGTTTATGCCGTCGAACCGTCAACTGGGCCACATGGAACAGTTGACGCGCTATGCCCCACAAGGGGTTAATTTGCTTTGTGCATCACAGAAGCTTTCATCCCGGGACTGGGCCTCTCTGCATCACTTTACTTACTCAACGTAAGTGACTTATCAATCTATCGAGTGCGAACCCTAGCAGATTGTTTAATTAGAATGGAAATTTATCAAAATATTCCCTTTTAAAAATAAGTTTGTTAATTTAGTGAAAGTCAATTATATCCTTCAAGCTGTTATATAAGATAATAGACCGTGTAATCGGTTCATTAAGACCATAATTCACTCTATGAAAAGGCTGAATAAAAAGATTGTTGCGCCGCAAATCGTGTGAGACATCTCTAACTACAAAGTAATTTTTAATATCTTCACACGAAATGTGAGAGCATAGCAAGTCTCTTATAAACATCGCGTTCAGGAAAGTCCTTCTATAAGCTAACGTTTGTAAACCAAATAAGGCACAACGAGTACTATAATCAGGCTTAAAACGCCAGCCAATTTGGTAAATAGCAAAACGAGTAAAATTATGTTGAATTCTCTCTATACGTTCGATATGAACATTATAGAAAGGATTCCACACAATTGAACAATATTCAAGAATCGAACGAACAAATGAAGAATATAGAATCTTCAAAGTATAAGGATCATTAAATTCGCGCGCGTTCCGTTTAACAAACCCTAACATGCTATTCGCTTTTGACAAAATGTAATCGGTATGTGGTCGAAATGAAAGCTTTTGATCAAAAATCACACCTAAGTCGGATATCTCAGAAACTCTTTCAAGAACACTACCTGCTATGGAGTACTCATAAAAGAGAGGATTTTTTATTCTAAACGCGCTCAAAACTTTACATTTACTAACATTTAAATTTAAATTATTATCGCGGCACCAATTTTCCAATTTCTCTAAATCGCATTGCATTTTGAGACAGTCGCTTACGTCGCCAATTTTCATAGCAATTTTCATATCATCCGCGAACTGCCATACCCGCACGTATTCAAAATTTTGGATGATATCATTTACAAAAACTAAAAAGAATATCGGCCCTAAATGACTTCCTTGTGGTACTCCCGATGTACATCTTATCATAGAGCGCGATGTACAGCCGTTTAACTTCACCAATTGAGTCCTATCAGTTAAGTAGGATCTCACCCAGCTGAGAAAAGTCGACTGTATACCTAAATTTTCTAATTTGCGAAGTAATATGTTATGATCAACTTTATCGAAAGCCTTCGAGAAGTCGGTATACACAACATCAACCTGCATGCTCTCTTCCATAGAATCAGCAACAAATTTAGTAAAGGAAACTAAATTTGTTGTAGTTGATCTACCTTTAAGGAAGCCATGCTGACATGGCGATATTAACTCGCTGATCAAGACATCTATTTTCTTTTTAACAATTAATTCAAAAAGCTTCGGGATAGCCGATAATTTAGCTATAGGCCTATAATTGTCTATATGATGTTTTGGACCCTTCTTATGAACAGGAGTAATAAAAGATGTCTTCCATTCATCAAGGAAAACACCTGTAGACAATGACATATTAAAAATGTTCGTTAGAGGACGACATAATGACTGCATGCAATTCTTTAGAAAAATGTTAGGAATGCAATCAGGTCCGGCTTGAATACTAATATCAAGCTCAGTCATAGCACATAGCAGGTCATCTTCAGAAATCTGAAGAGCACTGCTAAGACGTCCATGAGCTATTTGAGCAATCGGGAATCTCCCATTGATATTGTCATTCAATTCCGACGAAACCGAACCTGGCGTATCATAAACCGAATTGAAAAAACTTGCAAAACCATCACATACCGATTGAACATCATTATAAAAATTACCATTGAGTTTTAAATTTTTCGGAATGCCCGTATTCTTGCGTTTACTGTTTATAAATTTCCAAAAAGCTTTACTATCATTCTTTATATTTTGCTCCGCTCGAGCAATATATTGTTTATAAAGATATTTATTTAACAATTCATACTCTTTCCTCAATCTAAAAAAGTTAGCTTTGTTAACAAGAGACTGTGAATTTTTAAATAATTTATGTGCTTTATTTTTTGAATTTTTAAGTTGGTCCAACTCCTTGGTAGCCCAAGGATTTCTCTGTTTTTTGTTAAAATATTTTAGAGGAACATATTTATCAATAGCTTCAGATAATATTGATTTGAAAATATCATAAGACTCAACAATACTTTTATTTGAGAAAATAGAAGTCCAGTCAATATCAGAAAAGTAAGTATTCAAATCAGCATATCTGGCTTTTTCAAAATTTCTACTAGGAGTGACAACCAACTCTTCCTGAATGTAATCATAAAATATAAAATCTAAAAGAAGAGCATAATGATGTACTGAATTCGGCAAAAGTGGGTAATCTACTCTATTTACGGAAGCATTTAAGTTAGTACTCACAAAAATTAGATCTAAAATTCTACCAATGGAGTTTTCAACATGATTAATTTGCATCAAATCCATGGCAGAAAGACAATCTGTTAGAAAAAATTCGCACTCGAAACGTAGATTGCGTGGCAAAAATCTTTTTTCTCCATCATTCCAATACCAACTTATGTTACCAAGATTGAAATCCCCAACAACAATCAATTTATCAGTTTCTTTAAAAGACGCAGAAATTTTTGAAATATTCTCTGCATGTTTTTGAAAAATATCAATCGAACTCAGGGGTGGTAAATAGCTGTTAAAAATATAAACTGTTTCACTGCGAGAAATATTTATACTCACACATATTTGTTCCACATCGTTATGGAATAGATCAACTTCATGAGATGGGAATACTGTCTTGACAGCAATCAAAACACCACCCCCTCTTCTAGTTGAGTTTTCATAACGATCTCGACGAAAAACATGGTAGTTACTTACAAATAACTCCTCATTTGTAATCTCAGAATGAAGCCAAGTTTCGGTCAAACATATCGTAGGATAATTTTCTTGTGAAATTGCAAGATAAAAGTCATTCGTTCTAGAACGAAGACCACCTACATTTTGATAGTAAACCGAAAATAAATTTGTTAAATTTAAGTTTTCGGTTGAGCATTGTTTTCGCGATTCGCGTTTTTTGAAAAATTAAAAGCAGATATGTTTATACCTTTTGGCCAGAAACTGGCGCAAAACACTTGCTTTGAATGTTCCTGAGGAATTTTTAATGAAAAACTAATCGAAGTTAATTTCGAAATATCGCTATCTTTTTTAACCAAGGGATAAACTGAAATGAAAGTTGAATCCGATAAATTTAGTTTTTTTACAACATAATCCTTCAAATCTTCCGCCTTCATAGAAGTATGGAGTTTTGAAATATGGAAAACTTGGAAACTGGGCACACTTTTAAGAGAATTATTGGTATCATCGATACCATAAATTTTCTTGTGTCGCCCACTTTGATTTTTACCAACCCTGAGTGCGACAGAAGTGCCATCACCAACAGCGGCCGGTTTTTTAACACCATTCTTCTTTTTACGCATTGTTACATGCTTATCAATCGGTGATTGATGAGCATTAGAAGGTGTAAGATTTTGAGAAGCTGTGCAAGGAACAACAATTGATTCACTTACCACTTCTCTACTAACAGATGGAATTTTGTCGAGTGATGTCACTTTTGATTTTTTTCCTTTTTCCTTTGATTTGTTCTTATTTTTCTTCGATTTAGTTAAATTGTCCAAATTACTATTGCTATTACCGAAATTACTCGAATTCATAAGGGATTTCATCTTACTAAGTTGGCTTTGCAATGACGCAACCACTTGAGAAAGCCCATCTAATTGAATTTTATAAATTTCGGAGCAAATGCAATTTTTCATACTGGTTTTTAATAATATGTTTCGAAAAGACCAAAGAAAGAAAATCGATAAAAAAAAACGAAAAAATAAAAGCTAAAGTCGCAAGTAAGCCTCGAACCAGGGCCCGAAGATTGCAAGGCGGACGCACCAAACACTACGCTATAAGGGCTCTTAAACAGAGCTTGAAATTAAATGTAGATAACAATTTATATCGTATCTGTGTGTACAATCGAATTCACACGAATTGCAAATTGACACACACGAATGGACAAATATAAACAAAGAAACAAAATCGCGTAAAATGAAAAACCACACAAATCTAAGATTTTCACTTTAAACACGAAAATAATATTAAAAATGAATTATCCGTAAACACCGGAATCCACTGTTAAAACAATAATTTAAATTATTTCGTTAAATATAATAATTTTATATTATTTTCACGAGCGCGGGTTGATACGTCCGGACACTGACAATTCTCTCTCTCGTATGAGAGAGGCAATTGAGAGAGAGAGAGAGAGAGATTTTTTTAACAGACGAAGAGTAATTTTTATACCCTAGACTTATAGTATAGGGTATATTGTTTTTGTCACGACGAAAATATGTAACACCTTAAAGGAGGCTCCGGAGGTATAGCAATGTATATATATAAATGATCAGGGTCACCTCCTGATTCGATTTAGCCATGTCTGTCTGTCTGTCTGTCTGTCTGTCCGTCTGTCTGTCCGTTCGCACGATAACTTTCGACAAACTGAAGCTAGAGCCTTGAAATTTTGGTCAAATGTTGACAGTGTGATCTAGTTGGATGGTATTGAAAATGGGTATGATCAGGCCAAGAGAACGCCTACCTCCCCTACATATGTAATATACATAAATCTATATCTATAACTCCCGATTAAAGAAACATGAAAAGCTCTAGCTTTGGTAGATTACTCATGAGGGTAATCTTATACTCTCCTGGGAAAATAAAATTGATCAGTTGAAAACTAACGGTAATTTTTTCACAAAGAACCCCGGACTACCCTACTTTTAACGTTTTTTATCTATAACTCCTGAACCAATTGACGCAGACACCTGATTTTTGGCATGAGACCTTGAAGTGAGAAGCTGCTTAAGTTTTTGTAAGCTGGGCATAATCAGATCAAAGGAACGCCTACCTCCCCTACAAATTTCAAGAAATTAAATATTCCTTTAATTACGATAACTTTCGAAAAAATGATACTAGCAAGTTGAAAATTTGACAGAATGTTACTAGTAACACCTACTTTGTCAAAATTGAAAATGGACAAGATCCGACTTAAGGAACCCCCACCTCCCCTACAAATGAAACTTCAAATAAGCGATAACTTTTGATAGAATGAAGGCAGCGACTTGAAATTCTGGTCAAATGTTTGAAGTGAGATTGAGCTAGTTGGCGTCAAAGATGGGTAAGATCCGACCTAAGGAACCCCTACTTCCCCTAGAAATGAAACTTAAAATAAGCGATAACTTACGACAAAGTAAAGCTATCGACTTCAAATTTTGATCAAATGTTTGTAGTATGATCCAGTTGGCTAATATTGAAAATATGCAAAATCCGACCAACGAAACCCCTACTTCCTCTACAAATGAAACTTCCAATAAGCGATAACTTTCGATAGAGTGAAGCTAGAGACTTGAAATTTTGTTTAAATGTTTGTAGGGGGATCTTATTGGTTGGTGGCAATGATGGGCAAGATCCGACCCAAGGAACCCCTATCTCCCCTACAAGTTAAACTTTAAATAAGCGTTTACTTTCGATAGAATGAAGCTAGCGACGTGAAAAATTCGACAAATATTTAAAGAATGGGTTAATTAATTGATTTTGAGAATGATCAAGTTCCCACTGAATGAGTGCCAACCTCTCCTATGCACTGGCCATATAGGAGACCCACTTTTAATGCATATGGTCGTTGCCAATTGGGACTTTTGGTATCACCACTAGGTCTGTACAAGTCTAGGGTATATACGCTTCGGACTCCGGGCCGAAGCGAAACTTCGGCCTGGTTTGTTTACGGGTGGGTCCATGAGAAAATATGTATCTTTTCAGCAGCCCATCTTTCTTCATATTCGTCGGGAACGAAATTTGCTTGAAAGTTGTTGCTCAAGAATACAGCAGAATGCTCACGCAAATGCTCCATGATTTGCTCAATGTTCCGTGTATGCCATAAATATTCAGTACTATAACGTAGGGTTAGGCGAAAACGCTAACATAGAAATTTCAGAGACGAAAAGGTAAAATGCACACATTTTACATTATGCGGAACCATAATAGCGGGATCAGCTAAGACGTACATGCGCAGATTCGAAATAATACCCATTCCTGAAATGAAATGAAAGCGAAAAATATGAGTACATACTTTAATTTTGTCGCAAACCGTTTACTTGACAAATATATGCTTTTCGGATTAATAAGTAAATGAAACCGGAAAATAGAGGGTTTTGTAGTATCCCATGTCAATAATGTCCTATTCTTGGAGATGCTTAACCATTCATGTTAAGACGACATTGCAAATTGCAATGCGTAAAAAATATTAAAAATAAATTGTTTGAATAATTATAGAAAGTATAGTCAGCAAACAGCCTTGGAGGGTACTCTGCTGGTCGTTAGCATCCTCGCAGCTTCTACAGAAGTCATTGTAGGGTAAGCGAAGTCTTCTTGTGTGCTCCCAATGGGACAGTGCCCAGTGATAATATTCACCACCAAACCAATGTGCTTCCTATTAAGTGATAATATTGCAGCAGAACGGCTGGGATCCGCTGTGGGCCATAACCTCTTCATGGTTTGACACGCATCGTCCTCAATCCATCTATCGCTCGCTTTATGTTTCGCGTTAGAGTTGATAATTTGCTTGCAGATTGTGAAAGGCACTCCAATGTCCCAACGACCATCCTCAATTGCCCCAGTCGTCCCAGCCCGAGCAAGTTCCTCAGCCACACAATTACCACTACCAGCATAAGCACTGTGACTTGGAATCCAGCACAATGTGATTTCAAAGTAACGTCCCATCTCATCAAGAAGCGATCGACAGTTCGTAACCGTCTGCGATGTCGACAGAGCCGATTCAAGCGATCGAATTGCAGCCTGCTGTCAGTCAGCCCCCCTTAAAGTTAGCCTATTACGACGAATTGCTTTCTTCGACTAATTATAATAATTCTACACATTCCTACAAAATTTCATGTATGTGGCTTCAGCCGTTCGTGAGATATTCTATGGACAGACGGACAGATGGACATAAGGGTTTTGTTTTTACTACAAAACCCTGAAAACGCCGAAATGGGCGAAATTTGCGCATTTTTTTTCGAATGATGATGATGGTTACTTTTTTCAAGGTGCAAAATTCAAATTCTGATTCAGCACCCCAAAAAACATAAACCGAAATGAAGAAAATAAAACTTCTGTATTTCTTTCTCGACCAAACCACCATCTTACTGAACTAGTATTCGAAAACCACCATCAACGAATACGAAAACAAGTAAAAATCGCTAGGAGCCAAAGAAAGAATCACAGTCGGAAAGATAATGCAATGGAAGAAAGTTGGATCCTGCCGTTAAAGACACGGAGTTGGAAGAAATGTGGGACTCGGAAAGGGAGACTTAAAGATATAATTTCCCATTTCTACCGATGTACTTTGAAGAAAACTTATTACCTTGAATGCGCACATGAATTGAAGAGGATCCATGCTATGTTTGTCTTATTGCCAGTATGACTTTTGTAATGTTTCACATTCTTCCTGCTGGTGCTTACCCAAGGGTGATCGATGCTTAGATAATAATTTAATTGTTGCACGATAAATAAATCATGCCTTCGCAATGCAGACAGGTATGGAAGAGTTAGAAAACGTGGAAGAATCCACAGAAATGAAGACGAGGCAATTTATTGAAAGTACGATGTAAGGTGATTATCAAGGACTGTGCCGAAGATAAGACTGACGGAATGGAAGGAACGTAGTAAATAGCGAAGTACGTCAGGATATAAATTTAAAATGTTCCATAGGGTAGTAAACTGAGTGACATTTTATTATGGTTGGTTTTATAGCTCCGTTGCAAATTAAAATTTGATGTGTATCGTCGCCATTCACATAGCAATACTAGTCGTTATAAGTGGTCTTAAAGTAAGTGACAATACCAAAACGAATGGAATCGAATGAAGGGAATCAGTACGAGTACATGGCAATTTTGCTGGTGCGAGTGGAATGGGGAATGTGACAATCTCGATTTATGGATTTTCTCACAATTGTGATAATAAATCAGCAATTGGTTTAGTTGAAAAATATCTTACAGCTTTCTTTCTTTGATATTTGTTTTCTTAGTCGAGGCGGGACTTATTTTACAATATAAATGTTTTTATGGGGCCCTATTGTTGTTATTAAATTAATTATTTGCTAATATGAATTGTAGGACTAATTATCAATTGAAGTTATGTTTGTTCATTTCTCTGTTTTTTTTTTTAATGAGAATCGATCGTTTCATTGACGTTTAGCATTTAATTGCATCTCCAGAATTAATCTGATTTTAGTTGTTCATGTAAGCATTTTTAAATCCTATGACGGAATTATATAATGGTTCGTAAGCCAATTTTTCCTTAGATTGAATATGCATAACAATTTAATTCTCAATTATTAATTAAATAATATATATTTCATTTTCATTATACATATAGTTTTTTTTTCATACCTTTTTTTGTGCTTTTCAGGTAGGTGATCAATTTGTATCCATATCAGGTTATGCCGAATGGTAATTATTAAAATCATTTAAATATTGTTAATATGTATATAAAGATAAATAACTGGCGCAACAGTCCAATTTGAACCATGGCCTCGAGATGAGTTAGCATCATCTCATTTTCTAGATCGTGACGGTATGTCTTGTGCAGAGGTGTGTGATCAGCAACACGCTCAACCGAGTTATTTACCCCATAAATGGGTACTCATTTAACAGCTGAGTGGGCTCATAGTCCGACATGTAAATCCCCTTTTTCATCGAAAACTACCGCCTTCAGTAGGAATCGAACCGGGGCCCAGTGCGTAGAAGGCGAACGTGCTAACCGTTGTTAATATGTATATACGTTTCATTATCTAAGAGAAAGTGGGATTGAAGTGTTTTATTTTTTAATATTGGGTTTTCCCAACTTTTGCCCATCTCTCCGGCAATTTTCGGATTCCATCTCGGAAAAAGGAGGCGTCTTTCGACGTGATCTATGATTGGATCCATTTTTCGACTTCCTCGTATGAACGAAAATTCAGCCAGGCCGTGCGCCGTGGAACGGAACGGAACAGATGGTAGTCGGAAGGAGCGATGTCTGGGGAGTACGGCGAGTGGAGTAAGATTTCCCATTTCAGGGTTTCCAAGTATGTCTTGACCACTTTTGCGACGTGTGGCCGAGTATTGTCATGCCGGAGAATGACTTTGTCGTGTCTCTCTTGGTACTGTGGTCGTTTTTCCTTTAATGCTCGACTTAAACGCATCAATTGCGTTCGGTACCGATCTCCTGTGATAGTTTCATTCGGTTTCAGTAGCTCGTAGTATATCACACCGAGCTGGTCCCACCAAATGCAAAGCATAACCTTGGCGCCGTGAATATTCGGTTTTGCCGTCGACGTTGAGACATGTCCGGGCATTCCCCGTGACTTTCTGCGCTTGGGATTATCGTAATGGACCCATTTTTCGTTGCCGATTACGATGCGGTGTAGAAATCCCTTCCGATTCTGCCTTTGAAGCAGTTGTTCCAGGGGCGGACGCAGGGGGGTCTTAGGGGTTCAAACCCCCCCCCCCCCCCCCCCCCAAATTCGAGCTAGTAAAAATGTTGACTATAAAAGACCTAAGTTGACTCAAAGCAGTTTGGGTAGGGTTTCCTTGTTTATATTTTTAAGATATTATTTTAATATCATATATTTCGTCATCACCGAACAAGATAACACTGCCTAAAACTGTATTTCCGATTTGTACAACTTGTTTTCGTACGGGGTGCTAATGCACGAAATATAACAATGCAAAACCAGAACCAAGATCAGTACGTGTACACTAAACTCGCTGCATATTGGACCCAACACAGATACATATTGTATAATAAAAGATAATTCCTATTTTTTGGAAATGGAAAAAAGAGATATTTCGTAAGTGTTAACACATGTGTGTTTTACCGAACATGCATGTGATCAACATGTGCGTTCGCATGCACTTAGAAATAGGATATAATCGTTAAGGGCATTTGTGTAGATTATAAGAATTTGAGTCAGTTGAATAAAGTCACTCGTAAAGACAAGACTGTTTTATACTAATTAGAACGGAGTGTTTGTGTTGCTGAAATGAGTTCAGCAAAAATTACCGGTTTTTTCAAACCAAAAAGTTCACTGGCTGCAACATGTGCATCTGAAAATGCATTTGACGAATTTCCGCCGGCGAAAAGGCTGAAAAGTGATTATTATTCCCCCGAACGAAAAGTAAGTGATTTTAGATTATATCCTCATTTGCCCGGTTTTGATGTAGATTTCGGAAAACACTTTGTTGATTGTGGTATTTTACAGACTTTGGCTAATGACATTATGAAATTTAGTCGACGGAAATTAAAGGACAATGAAAAGTATGAGCTACTTGTAAAAGCGTGGGCACCAGACGATACCTTCAAATTTCCAGCCTCGGGTAAACGTAATTTAAAGTTCCAACTATCATGGTTACGCGCATTTCCCTGGTTAACATATTCAGCTGGTGAAGATGGAGTTTATTGCCGGTTTTGCGTAGCATTTTGCCAGACAAACATCGGAAACGGATGCCATGAAAACCCAAACATGTTGGTTCAGCACCCATACAAAGATTGGAAAAAAGCTTTGGAAAAATTTAGGGAGCACCAGACTAAAAAGTATCATAACGATGCTTCGGAAGATGCGCAAAATTTTAAGCTTATTTTCGAAAACCAGAAAAACGATATCATAAGCGAAATCGACCAAGGCCGGAAACAAGTGCAACTCATAAACAGACAGAAACTAGTTCCCATCATTCGTGCTGTTATTTTGTGTGGCAGACAGGGACTTTCTCTTCGAGGACATCGAGATGACGGCTTATTATTTTTTCTGCGTCCGCCCCTGAGTTGTTCCCATGCAAATAATCGCCGTTCAATATCTCGGTTTTAACTAGTACGGAACCCAATTTCCTTGTTTCTGAATCATGCTCATGGCCTTGAGGCGTTTTCTAGATGGCTTGCTGAGTCACTCCCAGTGATTCAGCTAATTCTTTTTGCGTTTGGCACGAATTTTCATCGAGAAGTGCTTCCAATTCGTCGTCTTTGAAATTTTTTCCTCTCCCAGCACCATGCTTGTCCTCGACATTGAAATCGCCACTTTTAAAACGTTGAAACCACTATCGACATGTTCTGTCGTTCAGAGCAACCTCACCGTAAGTATCTGAGAGCATTCGATGAGCCTCAGCTGCAGTTTTTTTTTTTCAAATGGAAGCAGAATATCAAAACTTCCCGCAAATGACGAGAACTTGGCTCGAAAACAGACATTTTGAATCCCGAATCTTACTAAAAATGCGAACAACTTTTACTAATGCGGGGATGTCGATACGTTCACAGACGTCCAAACTCACTTTGTGACACTTTTGAACTACGCATTTTGACCAGCCCTCACCGATGCAGCCGTCTGTCGGAAAACGGCGGAAGCATGTTAACAGTTACATCCACTGGAAGAGTAGTGTGCCTCTGGGGTCCACATTTATCACCGGATGGCGTTTTCAAGTGCGTTAAGACCGTGGGAGCTAGTCCATCGATTTAATTCAGTACAGTACGTGTCTGAGCCAGTTTTAGATCCTAATCTGTGAGACGAAGTTGGTCATCGTCGTTAGTCGTACTTATTTTTTTCTATGTGGTATACATATACCCGGAAAATATTATACAGTACACTACGATGATATTGTCGTATGCTTGCTTCATTATCATCATCGTGTCGCGACAGCCCGACGTCTGGCTTTGGCCGCCTGGATGGTTGTCCTCCAATTATCTCGGTCACGTGACCGCGTCCTCTAATCTTGGAAGCCCAGTACCTGCTCAGCGTCCACATATACTGAGCTCTCCCAACGAGATCTCGGTCGTCTAGGCAATCTCGCTCCGTCAACTCGTTTTGCATTAATCACTCTCTTTGGCATGCGATCATCGTACATGGCCCTGCCCATTGAAGTCGTTGTAGTTGACGATTTTCGAAACATTCAGCTCATCGTACAGTTCATACAACTCATGGTTGTACCGGATGCGCCATCCATCTCGATCGCAAACAGCCCCGAAAATTCGCCGTAGAACCTTACGTTCAAAAGTGTCTAGCATGTTTTCGGAGGCTTGAGTTAAGCCCAACATACACCATCCGGAATTCCTGTCCGGAAAAACTGATGAGGCCCGGCCTTCCGGTTTGCCTGAATATAGAATACACCATCTGGAATTCCTTCCGGAAAAACTGATCAGGCCCGGCCTTGAGGATTTCCGGATCGTGTATGGCTGTTTCAGGCCGCCGGACAGGCCTTTGAGGCAGCCGGATGGATAATTGCAAATTGATGTTATCGCCATAGAATGAAAGTATCTATCTATTGCATTGAATTTTATGGCGTTTTACTTTCCATAGCCAAGCTTCAGATACATTCGCCTATTGAAAAAAAACTGCAGTGAAAATTCATTCTAGCCACGCGGCCGGACAGTTCGCCTTGAGGCGGTCGGACAGGCCTTTGAGGCGGCCGGATGGATAATTGCAAATTGATCTTATCCCCATAGAATGAAAGTATCTATCTATTGCATTGAATTGAACTGTGAACATCACTACACTATCTTAACAAAAGCTATGCATACGAGTAAACACATATCCACTTCGCTCAATCCCGGAAACAATCGTTCATTAGCCGATTTTATTTACGCGGGGTAGCAGCGGGATACATTGCAATAAACTCCAGGCCGCCTGTTCGGCCACCTGACAAGAATGCATTTTTCCAGAAATTTATTTCAATAGACGAATGTATCTGAAACTTGACCATGGAAAGTAAAGTGTCGAGAAATTCAATGCAATAAATAGATACTTTCATTCTATGGCGAAAAGATCAATTTGCAAATATCCATCCGGCCGCCTCAAAGGCCTGTCCGGCGGCCTGTCCGGCCGCGTGACTAGAATGAATTTTCACTGCAGTTTATTTCAATAGACGAATGTATCTGAAGCTTGGCTATGGAATGTAAAATTCAATCCAATAGATAGATACTTTCATTCTATGATAATAAGATCGATTGCCAATTGTCCATCCAACTCAAGGCGGTCTGCACATGCCATTGACGATCCGGAATTCCTCAAGGCCAGGCCAGAACGTGTGTGGTGGAGGCCTGGCGGGAACGATTTTCCTTCCGGCCGCCTGAAAGGCCAATCCGGCCGCCTAAAGGCGGCCTGAAACGACCATACACGATCCGGAATTCCTCAAGGCCGGGCCTCATTAGTTTTTCCGGACAGGAATTCCGGATGGTGTATGTTCGCCTTTAGGGTCCATGCTTCGCAGCCGTAGCATATCACAGGTCGTATAATGGTTTTGTACACGCGGAGCTTCGTGTTTCTGTGCACATGCTTCGATTTCTTTATGGGGAGAACCGAGAAAAAAGTCTTATTAGCTAACTGTATCCGTCGCTTGATTTCGTCAGTTTCGTTGGCATCTCTTGACAAGTTGCAACCCAGGTATATGAAGTTGTTCACGAACTTGATGTTGAGATCCCCCACATTGATGCTCGGTTGTGTGGGTGTCCTTCTCGTCGATTGCATCATTATTTTACTTTTACCCTCGTTGATACGTTGTCCAACTTCTTTTGCAGCGGTATCGAGCGTATGCAGAATCTATGCTTGCTTAAAGTCGACAAAGATTTTGTACACGTAGGCGTTACATTTCCGCTCGAATCGAAAAAAATTAATTTGGCTTTACTACCACGTACCACAGATGGCGCTCGCATCGCTTCGATACAATCCCATACATGTGGACTGTAAATATGTTACTCAGCGCGAAGAGAATTTGACACACACTTAGTCGGTTGGTGGTTAGCTAGCCGGACTTGCAAGCAATTGGTCACGGGTTCGATTCGATTACGCACGCCACCGACGTACTTTTAACACTATGGTGTTGACATGAACGCATTGGACATGAAGTGAAATCTGTGAAATATGGGTGTCTTCTGAATCGGACAATATACTGAAATGTGAAGGCATTTTTAACTCTATGGTGTTAACATGAGTACATTCTTTGACATGAAGTGAACTCTAGAAATACTGGTGTCATCTAAATCGGGGTGATGAGGTCAATGTACTGGAGGGTTGTTGAAAGCATCCTTGGACATGAAATGAAATCTAGGAAATTCGAATGTTGTCTGAATCGGTCAATGTATTGAAGCGTTATTGGAGGCTTTTTTAACCCTTTGGTGTTGGCATTTTTGGAAATGAACTGAAATCTAGGGAATACGGGTGTCATCTAAATCGGCGTGATGAGTCGAGTGGCCTGGAATACTTTTAGGCGTGTTTTTTGTACTGCGGTGCAGGTTAATTGGGGGCTATCCGGGTTAACTTACACACATTACACAAACAACATACCCTAGTTGTTTGTGTAATGTGTGTAAGTTATCCCGGATAGCCCCCAATTAACCTGCACCGCAGTACAAAAAAACACGCCTTTTGAAAGCATTTTGGGTTCTTTGGAGAGAAAAAAAACCTTTTTGGCAATGAAGTGCAATCTAGTAAATATGGGTATCATCATTAATCGGGTTTATTAGGCGAGTCCTCCGGTGTGGTGATAGACGTTAAACAAAAACCACCAATTTTAGTGTTAAATCTATTGTTGGCGTGTCTGTCATGGTTTAGGGGGAGAAGGTGTAGAACAAAATCTTTAAACACATGATTCAGCATGCGGGCGGCCTTAAAAACATTTTGGTAAAGTTACACTTTTGACGAGCATTCTTAGTACGCATTTAATTTTTTTTAAACAGTGCTAGACATTCTAAATGAACCAATATGGAGAGGCACTATGTGCTCGCCAACAGTTCAGCCCATGCCAACAAACAGTGGATAAAATCAGCATTAAGATATCAAGGTTTCAGACAAAATTACATTCACTTACATTCGCATCATCAAATTCAGATTAAACTCTTGAAAATTTGCCGATTTTCATTTTCCCTGGTTTTTCTCTTTTCCCCATAATTTACTATGAAGACAATTTAATGAAAATTTTCTGCTTCGTTGAGTTTGCAGCGATGCCATGCAACAAAAATGTATATCAACGGTTGGACGAGGAAAATAGTAAAGAGAGTCGAGTCATTGCACAATTTATTTTTTCCACACATACATTCACGGTATCCTGCCTTCGTATAATGCTTCTCGTTGCCAGTCACTGGAGGAATTGAATGTGCATGGAATCATTTCAAAATAATGCACGTGACCCGAGCGACCCATAAGCACCTCAATCCGGCAAACCGGCAAAATAGATAGACAAAGATTCTTCCAAATACACTCAGGCTAACTTTCTGTAATTCCATTTTTGTTAACTCGAAGCAGTATCTAGCTGGCATTGGCGTACACAGGAATAACCCGTTCCAGCATTTCGGCGCTTCATAACCATTCTGAGCGATATAATCGCATCAAAAAGATTCTCACTGGCTTGAAGGGAAACCGAGTTAAAGTTTAGATTGGCAGCAAGCATCCAAAACGAAATACACAGTGTTTATCAAACTGACACTAACTGCTGCTTCCCGCTATCCTCATTTCGTGATTCTTTCGAGCAAGATGGAAATTGTCGACATCATCCAGCTTTTGACTCGACATTTCATATACAGCAGATCCCTCTTCTTCTTCGTCGTTCTAAAACCCTAACCCTTTCTTCTTCCCAATGTAGTTGAAATGGGGAAAAGGCAAGACTAGAAAAATCACTGAAATTCTCTTCGGGTATCTTTCAACTTTTTCCATCATCATATTGCATTCATATGCTCGAGCAACTTGAAGCTTATAGATAGACTTGGCATGTGGGTGCCGAAGTACGAGTAAGAGGAAAAATTAACGCGAATTTTCACCTATGACGTGTGAATCCAACGGAAACAATTTAAATATCTTTCCACCAAAGGGATCTGGTGAGACTACGTTTGAAGATGACACGGCATGATATTATGCTGCTGGTATATGAGCGAAGTGCACAACACACCCGTGAGACTTGATAGAGGGTTTCTAGAGGTACATAGTCATCAATTTATTTTGAATGGTTGTCGATAAAAATGATCCAAGAATGACGGCATTGATGTTATTAACATAAGTAATTCAGTGAAAGACGGGACAGATTTTGTCAAAGGAAGCTAAACCATAATAACTTTTTTTGTTATTATACATAGGTGAACCGGTTTTATTTGAATACACAGGGTGGGATTTTAAGTAAGAGATCCTTCGGATGCAGTCCATTGTTAGTTTAAAAAAAAATGAGCCTTTTCAACAGATTACACTCGATGAACAACGATATCGGGACATGCTTTAAAACCGGGTACTGCTGAAAGCCACAATGCAGATTTTAAGGGAACTTTCCCGGATACGAAAATTTTCGAAACTTTCAACTGGGCTCAACGGTCCTCAGTCTTGGCCCTTCCATACTTCTTCCTATGTTTTTTTTTTAAGGAAAGGGTGAATGTGAATAAACCTCGGACTTTCGAGGAACTTACGAAGAATATCGGACGAAAATAAGAGCTTTGTAGTTAGCGATACTTACAAATCATGGAACATACCGTAGAAAAGTTTCGCCTTAGCGAAGCTAATAACGGACGTCATCTGAGAGACGTAATCTTTCATACCTAGTGGAAACATATCCCCCATCTGTGTACTTTTACTTTGTTCAAATTCCGTCATGACTTCTGACCCACGCTGTAGGTACACCTTGTTTACCTGTAGTATGTTAATTGTCTTGGACACTTAAGGGACATGGGCACTTCAACTTCTCTTGCATAGCTATGCCTTGTTGACGTTTCAATAGCATATTATTTCGGATGGCAGCATGCACCTCCTATCAGAGCCGTCTTTTACTGACGAGCTTGGAACGCTGTGGGAGTTCCGATTATACCCACAGGTAGTTTTTTCTAACATGTCAGGGATTGAACTCCTGATTCTCTAAATGCAGCATCGTAGAGTGGTGACCGAGTACGTATTTTTTGACGTAATAACGTCTCAAGTTGACTCAAGCTCACCAAATCAATGTTCTAAAAAGCTTTTGATTTTCCGGAAGTTACCCATTCATCTCGTAGCAACTATCATCATCATCATCGTGGCGCGACAGCCCGACGTCGGGCCTTGACCGCCTGAATCGTTGTCCTCCAATTATCTCGGTCACGTGACCGCGTCCTCCAATTTTGGAAGCTCAGTAGCTGCTGGGCGTCCGTATATACTCAGCTCTCCCAATAAGATCTCGGTAGTCTAGGCAGTCTCGCTCCGTCGACTCGTTCTGCGTAGCAACTATGCGTGAATATAACGTAGGTGATTGGTGTATAATTTGTAATCTGTTATTATGTTAAATAAAACTAAAGAGCTTACAAACGTGGGTACATGTAATGGACGGTGTGGTGGGCATCCGAATATGCCCGTGGGGATGGCGCCTAAGGTAGCATAATAAGCTGTAGGTCGGGCCGTGCCATCTGGCGAAGAAAAAGGCCCCTCGACGAGCTAAGCAGCGGCTTATGCTTGCTCCTTGCTGTAGCTCAGTTCGGGAGAATTGGGCGGGATTTTCGGCGCTAATTGCCCCTGTCCTTTACGTGTTAATAGATAGAAATTCATAGGCCTGGGGAAGACAACACAAACATGGAAGGCAAAAATGGGGCGGCTGGTGCAGATGCGCTCGCGCTCGCATCGGGGTCCGGGTGCAATGAGACCCTGGGTCTCTAGTTTCGCACCACCGACAGATCAGTAGTCATTAGGTACTGCCTTCGATCTGCCGGTGAAAGTGGCACTACCATGATGTGCTCCATTACAGGTGGTTTTTGGTTGGCTTATACCGAGGAGAGCTTCCCACAGCGAGGCGGCTCTCTCTCACTCCCATTACCTAATCCCCTGCCTGGCAAGGTATATAGGTATGCCGCAGCAAGGGCTTGGGCCAATGTAGGGGGCTTCAGGTGCTCGTCTGGCAAGCTCGTCTGCTTGTTAATTACCTGCAATATTGGAGTGCTAAGGAGTCCAGTAGAGTGTGAGGTTGTTGGAGGCCCCAACGATGGTAAGGATATCTTGACAAGACTTCACTAGCCTTATGTGAACCGATGTACTAGTCAGCGCCATGATGGCTGCCTGGCTATCGGTAAAGACTTTTATGTTTTTGTTAGCGTAGCCTGTGGCCTGGCACACTCGTGCACAGACCTCAATGGCATGCAGTGGCGAAATTTCCCATAGGAATGAAAATATTTTGGCCTGGGCCGACGATGCCCGCCCCTAATCCTTCAACCGTTTTGGACCCGTTCGTGAACCATATTATTGAATTGAGATAAAGAGAGATGAAGGACTGCGCCCATTCCCCTTTAGCAAGCAAAGCCTCTAAGGGCCACAGTAGGAAGAAGCGGTTCCCGTTATTATGTAGCATGCAAGCCTTTGTATTTTGGTGAGAGTCTCCTTACCAACTGAGGTAGTCTCTCTTTTCCACCAGACGACTGCTCCATAATCAATAATTAGCCGAACAATAGCTTTGTAAATCCAGGGGACAATGCGGGGCTGGGTTCCCCACGTCCTGCCTGCATACTGCCTGTAGATCCACAAGGCTTTTGTGGCCTGTCTTGTTGTTATTCTAAGGTGTTCTGCCCAGAATAGCTTACTATCAAGTGTGACTCCCGTATATTTGACGTGATTTGCCATTTGTACTGGAGAGTTATACAAAGTGGGGCATTTCATTGCCCTAAGCTTTCTTTTCATCGTAAATGGGACAATAATGGCCTTTGCTGGGTTGACCCGAAGTCCGTTAGTGTCACATCATTCCTGGACTACACGCAAAACTTTCTGGATGATGTCGGGTAGAACTTCTTCAAATTTACCCCCGTGAGTATAATCTCCACATGGGAGTGTCTCCAACGATGCACCTCAACAGGGTGGACAAAAGACCTCCTTGCGGGCATCCTCGCATGACGAATCTCCAACTTCAGTGATAACCCTTCTGGAAGAGAGCACGCGTTTCACACAGACTGCCGTAGCAGTGTCGGCACCTTTTGCTATGAGAGTGCTGTCGATTGAATCAAAGGAGTTGTTGTCAAAAGCACCTTGATATCGAGAAACGCGCATAGCGCCGTTTCGTTCGCTTTCAAAGCCGCTTCAATTTCACCAACAAGGTTGTGGAGATCGTATTCAGTGGATTTGCCGGCTTGATAGGCAAATTGTCTAGGGTGAAGGGGTTGCTCACGAGGAGCGAACTCCTAGTATAAACATCAATGATCTTTTCCATTTCCTTTAGCATTAAAGCTGTCAGGCTGGTTGGTCTGTAGGATTTAGGGTCATCCATGGGTTTTTTGCACACTATAGGAATGAAGACCAATCTCATTGACTTCCAGGTTTTGGGAATGTAGCCCAAAGTAAAACTGCACCTAAATATGGTTGAGGGGGAATGGTACAAGTGACTGTTACACTTGTTACAGAAGGCCTGGAAAAATTCCGTCAGTGCTAGGCGATTTGTAGAGTTCGAATGTTCCAATTGCCCACTTGACTTTTTTGTATGTAAAAATCTTTTTATTGTACTCGGTCAGTGTTGAGCGATACAGATCCCACTCACCATTGTGCTTTGCTCTACTTAACAATTGCCTTGTACGTTTCCTTAAGCGAGAGAGTTCGGTGTTCCACCACGGAACTCCCCTGCTGTTCTTAGTGGTTCTGACAGGGCAATTTTCTTCGTAAGACGACAGGATAGCTGAGGTGACATCCATGGTCAGTCTTTCAAGACGGATGGCTCCTGAGGCAGACGTCTCAATCATCGAGAGTTTATCGCGTAATGCCTCAGCATATTTCGACCAGTCCGCTTTTTGTGGGATACGTCTCTCAACTATCACTGACGTTTGTGCTACGTTATCAAACCGAATATGCATATGATCTGACAGCGAGGGTTCGTCGTAGACATGCCAGTTGCGTATTCGGCTTGATAAAGAGTAGCTGTCAAAAGTAAGGTTGAGTACCTCTTGCCTTGCCTTAGTTCGAAAGGTTGGACGTGAACCTTTGTTAAAAACATCTAGGTCAAGGGTGTTAATAAGTTCTAAGAGGTACTCACTCTCTGTACTTCGTATCTGTGCTTCCCCATACTATGCTATGCGCATTTGCATCGCAGCCAATTAGAAGACATCTACCTTCTGCTCGGCAGTACTCTGTCAGCCATTGTATCGCTGCTAAAGGGATTTCGGAGTCTCCAGCGAAGTAGGCAGACGTAATGACTAGCTGCTGTGTGATATCTCCTATGGTGACGCTACTAAATCACTGATGGTAAATTCTGAAAGATAAATGTACTTAATACTATTTTCCAGAATTAAAAATGACAATTTAAAACTGCATCAATGACAGAAGCATCTAACTGATCGAAGCGTTCTTGACAACTGTTGGACTGAAGCAGCAGGCCCACGGTTTAGCTGGCAAGACTTCCATATCTGAGGCGCCAAATTTTATCGGCGGCTTATTCACGCTAAATATAAAATACAAGTGGCCTGAAAATATGAAAAATCAAATGATGACGCATCATAGGAGGTTCTTAAGTATCTAAAGCGGAAATTTATTCTATTGTACCTATATATACAATTCTAGCACTAGATTTTCTCATACAAAAGTTCCAACTTTAAAGGTAAATATCTCCTAAACGGCTATGAATTCGCGGAAAAGGACTTCAGATTCGTCCATTTCAGACCAAATTCGATTGAAAGCCATCATTAAAATTTGCCGCCTCAGATATGGAAGTCGCCCCGTTTAGCTGCCATGTTTTTGCATCTGAACACAACTACTACTTTGTCTTCATCTTCATAGTGGAAAGAAACTCCCGTGCTCTGTTGTCTCATTCAGGAATCAAATTGTTTGTAAGGATAATTAGCGTTATTTTGTAAGTATTAGTCTACTCTCTAATAGAATTATGTACATACATATTTTAAATTATCTCGTATCTTCGTCCAAAACGAAAGACTCGCCCCTATTTTAATATATACAAGAGAAGTATGAAGCAAGACAATTAAAAGTGCTTCTCAGGTACGACAACAAAGTAGATTATCCAAAAGCTCTTCGACTTTCTCTTGGTAAAATCTTATTAGACGTGTCCTGTAATTGGTCTCCACTACTTTTTTTTTGTTCCAAGGGAAATCCGTTCAATTTACTTAACTTGCCTGTCAATCATCATTAAAAAAACTACAAATTGGCAGAGAAACCCAAAAAGGAAACTTTCTTATTTCAAGTAATTTTTTTGTTTATGGAAATCGAGGCGGGGAGGTCCTGTTAGTGTCGAAACTTATTAGAAACAATTAACAAAGAAGAAGGTTGGTTGTTGTTAACATTTTATTTGGCCTGAATTTAAGTAAAACTTAATTCCATCCATGCCACTGTAGAACGCTTCCAAGCTTTGTACTGTTTAAATGTTTTTTTCAACTCGCCCGGAGTGTCTCCTCCCCCGTTAAACTAACTTTTCTCAAATGGACACTAATATTTCGGCACTCTGATAAGAGTACTACAAAAACAGCTGGATGGTAACAAACATTAAGTGTTGTCATAAAAATAATTGTTGCAAACATTTTCATCAACACATAGTGCAAATAGAGACATTTGCCAAGTAATTCGTGGAAACGAAGAGGGGTGGGCTGGTACGAAATGGGAAGTCAAAAAGTTAATTTCGTCCATCATTTGGACAGCGATCCTTCCGAGACCAACCACCTCCATCAAGTAGCACAGGGTAGAAAAAAAAAGAGTGAAAATAACACACAAATGGAAATTTCCACGATTTTATGAGTTTCTAAAAATGTTGGAGAAACACGAAAAGTTCGACCTATGGCTAGATTTGACTATACGAGTAGTCTGACAAAGAAAATGATAATCGGAGAGGTGGGTGTTTCTTGGGACACCATTTTCTACGATTCGTTGTTAGTGAAGCCGGTTGGAGTAAATGGTGGCGATGAAAACAGGATAGAGCCATTTTCCTTATCGAATTTTTCCCTTGATGAGTTCGTTTAATGGTTTGATATTATACAAAAGAATACGAATGGACATTAGGAAATTTGTTTTAATGAAAGACAGTGACGAGATTGACAGAAAATGTGTCATCTACTGAAGGCATATATGCTAATTATCGAGTGATGATATTTATAAATATGTTCTAAAACTAAACAATTAATAGTCTAGCGTTTTACATATATTTTAATCTCTGAATTAAAGAGTCATCATCATGGCACAACGGCCCGTCATTTATCAGCGGAAGAAAAAGTCCAATTTTTGTAATGTGTTATTGTATTTTCGTATTTTCAATTGCATATGTCAAACTTGTCAGGAAAAGGGAGGGAAAATAATGAGAAAAAAGATACTTCTAACTGAACGCGACTTGTTACAATAATCGACTGCCCCGAGTGCGTTTTTGTGCGTTCCTTTTATATCTGTTCAGTATGGTTGTAATGGTGTCTCTGGATTAGATCCTAGTGTATGTGACAGTTCGGCCCTCCTGAACGCGTCTCGAGTTCCTCATCGTCATCATCGCTTCCGCTGGTGAATGGATCGGCCTCTGGTCCCAACTCGCACCAAGGTTTCATATTTTCAGTGGCAAACACTCCTGCGTAGTGCTTCCCTGGTCGTTGGGAATTGATGTCCTCCACCAAATACTTGTCGTTTCGTAGGACTCTTGAAATTACGTATGGGCCTTTAAATTTTGGTTCCAGCTTCCGAGGTTCGCCCGTCGCTGCTGGTGCGTTACGAATGACTACTAAGTCTCCTTCCCCGTATACCGTTGGGCGCTTATGTTTGCTATCGAACCGTTCATTCCATATCGCTTTGTCCTTTTCGCTCTGTCCTTTTCGATGTTGTCATTGGCTATTTTCTGTGTTTCGGCGATGTCCTGCTGCGGTGTCCCAGCCTCATCTGCTATCGTCTGAATAATTTGATTTCTGACGACGTCTTTCAATTTAAAGTCGAAAATCAGCTCGTTTGGAGAGAAACTATTGTAGTAGTTGCGCTGTGTTGACTATTCATGGTAAATTCTATTCTATGCATATTCGTATTCCAGTCTCGCGAGTCACCTTCGTCGGTTCGAACGAATTGCAAAATTGTCTGATTTATTCGTTCAATTTGACCGTTGGCTCGCGGTGTCCTCACTGCCACCTGAATGTGGCGTATCTCATTCTCCTTGCAATTGTCGTTGGCATAATTTCGAGTTATAAGTGGTTCCCTTATCGCTGATGATATGCGCCGGTATACCAAAGAATGCTGATAGTTTGTTGAGCATTTTAACCACAGGTTTGGTCTTCGTGTTACCAACCGCTTAAGGGACCGTATACTTACTGAATGCGTCGCAAATCGCAATGACGTACATGTTTCCATTCCGATTTCGAGGGAATGGACCGAGGTGATCGATATGCAGAACACGGAATTGGATGCACAATAGATGAATGAAGTTCTCCTTCAGGCTTCCCTCCGACTGCTTTGTGATAGCCGCACTCGACGCAAGCTTTTATGTATTGCCTGACTAATTTGCATTGCTTAGGAAATAAAAATATCTGCTGAAGCTTCTCCATCGTCCTCGCTTCGGCGAAACGTCCCACTTCGTCGTGAAATGTAAGTATGATTCTCTATCTTATTGCTCTTTGGTACAGCGAATTTCAGGTTATCTTCGTCACGTGGATACAACCTGCCTCTTTTTATAGTGTAGTCTAACTTCAGTTGCTTCGTTTGATCAGATTCTCGTTCCCTCTTTAACACGTCTATAATGGCCTGCAAAGACGAGTCTTGTCCTTCCATCGCGGTCAGCCAATCCCCTTGGCTGAGTTGAACTCTTAGAAGGGTTTCCGCTACGAATTCAACGCTTTCTCCTCCTGTCACCGGCGCTCAGCTAAGCGCGTCCACATGCTCCATTTTTGCGCTTGCTCTATGAGATATGGTATTATATTCATATTCTTGAAGACGCAACCACCACCTTGCGATCCGAGGGATAAGTGGCTTCCTACTTTTTGTTGTGGCACAATCGGTGACGATATGGAACGGTTTGCCCAGCAGATACAACTTAAACCTTTCGATCGTCTCTACGATAGCCAACACCTCTAATTCGTGACTCGGATAATTCTGCTTGCAGTTGTTGCATTGTCGGCTGTAATATGCCACCGGCTTCCACTCGTTGTCCGACCTCTGAAGCAAGACTCCACCAATGCCCAGGCTACTGGCATCGGAATGGATCTCATGCTCTAATTCCGGGTTGTAGATGTCAAGAACAGGATGACACGTTAACGCGTCCTTCAGTTCGTTGAATGCGTCGGTTTGCGCCTCACCCCGTTCGAAGTTACTACCGTCTTTAATTCGTTACAGTTTCGTCAAGGGTGCCGCTATCCTTGAGAAATTCCTGATGAATCGGCGAAAATAGTGCGCTAGTGCAAGGATTCTTCGGACATCTGGCACATTTGCTGGGGTCGGAAAATTGCGAATTGCTCCGGGTTTGATGTTTCCAGGCGCAGTTCCCTGTTCTGAGTGACTGAGTGACCCAGAAACGTTAGTTTCGATTCGAGAAATGTGCATTTGTCGAAGCGAAGCGTCATTCCCGCCTCTTCGGGTAGGCCCAGAAATTCAGAGAGTGTCGTTAGGGTTTCATCGACCGTGTTGGTTGCTATAATAATTTCGTTAATGATGTACTAAGCGGCGCGCTTCAATAACACCAGAACAAAGGTATAAGATGGAAGTTGTTCAAATATCTTCAACACCTAGACTATGCTGACAATATTTGTCCTCTATCAAATAAATCGGATCAAGTAGCTCAAATGTCTGGTGCTCTGCGTTGCGTTGTAATGCGGGGCTTAAAATCAACGCTGCCAAGACTAAGTACTTGGACTTGGATCCAGGAAGGCAAAGCGAAATTTGTGTTTCGGGGCAGGTAGTCGAGAAAGTTGACAATTGCTGCTATCTGGATGGTGGAGCGGATGCTGATGTACAGTCTAGCATCAACAAGGCTCGAGCAGCTTTTTTCAGTTTGACTCCTTTCTGGCAAAACAACAACATTTCCAGCCGCACCAGACTCCGGATCTTCAAAACCAACGTAAAATCGGTGCTTTTATATGACTGTTCAACTTTAAAGGTGACCAATAAGATAACAACTAGATTGCAAACTTTGTAACGGATGGTCGGATGGTTTGGTGGGCATCCGAAGGATACCGTGGCAACGGAGCCTTAGGTAGCATAATGACCGTGAAGGTCGGGCCGTACCATCTGGCGAAGCAAAAAGGCCCCTCAACGAGCTAAGCAGCGGTCTATGCTTGCTGTAGCTCAGTTCGGGAGATGTGGGCGGGGTTTTCGCCGCTCGTTTCCCCTGTCCTTTACGTATTAACAAAAATTCATAGGCCTGGGGAAGACAACACAAACAAGGGAGATAAAAATGGGGAATAAAAAAAATAGTCGATAAGGATGGAATGGTTGGCGGACGGATCAGACGCCCACGCGGCCGAATCTGAATCCGGGTGTAATGGGACCCTCGGCCTCTGGTTTCGTACCACCAACAGATCACTACTCATCAGGTGCTGCTTCGATCTGCCGGTGGGAGCAGCACAACCAGACCAGAATATGGTTCATTACAACTTCAAATTTGATAAATTCATTTTGCGAATCAGTTTTTGCCAAATTTAGAACGGTACAAAGACCTTATACATTCTCTTGGATTTTATAAACATATTTGCCTTGCAACTGCTTGTCGAGAGTTTCATCTCTATAGCATTTTATTCCATACATATGTATAAACTCGCGTTTCGTTTGTAGGTAAATAAAATTATAAAAAAAGGAAATTTCCTCAGATTTTGCACATTTGCTTGTCACTTGATATGTACAAGCAAATGTGCAAAATCATACAAATTCTTGTTGACAGTACGCATTTAAATGTCCATTAGAGAAGGCAGTATATATAAATTTATTTGTCGACAATTTTTCTCAGAAATATGCCATACAAATTACTTGAGAACAAATTCAGAAAGTTCAATTTGTAAAAATGTGTTTTGTCCATTAGTTTTTTCTTATTTGTTATTGTTATGGTTCCTTGAGACAAGTTCATTGACACATTTCGTACACACAAAATTGTAAAAAAATTGTTTGAGTAGATGAAATTCTTGGTAAATGTTATAGACCGGTGAACGAAGTCACATTTATGGCGATCGAAGGAAAAAAACCAAAAAGTTTTAAAATTTGGCATAGTTGTAACAAGCACACTGTAGTGACGCTAGTCGATAGCTTTCGTCGGCCACTTTATTAAGGATGCCCGCATATGGCATCGCATCCGTGTTTTTTCTGTCAAACTGGCTGAATCTCAACTCAACTCTCAACTAGAAAGGATGCGACACTGTCAATTTGACAAATACTCGACTATTATCGTATCAACAAATTGACTCGATTTAATTATGCAATCAGCCGAAGTTACAGGCATATTTACATTTATCAAAAGTATGTTATTTAAGCCGTAAGTGCAATTTTGATCATGTCCTTTGTTTATTTTATGTCCGAACCAAATTGTCGGCCGAAGCAAAGCAGCGGCAGCAGCATCGTCTGTATCCTGGGTAAATGTGCTTTCTTACACCTATCCAGCACCTAGGAAATTTTCATACAAATCTTAAGATTTTTGCCCAGAAAATTTGCCAGGTGCGAGTGAGGTGTAAGAAAGCACATTTACCCAAGCCACATACGATGCTGATGCTGCTTTGCTTCTGCCGGCAATTATGGGCATTATGTTTGAAAACATTATATCTGTACTTTATTTATTAACTGAAATTTTAGTTATTCGAAACCACCTACCCCTCCTTTTTTTCGGTTAACAGAGTTTCGACTGATTGCCTATAACTACCTATTCTAACGAAAAATTTTCTGATACAAATTTTTTTCTCGGGAATAAACTCGCTGGAAATGCTCTTCATATTGGCGATATATACGAGGACATAAGTCTATAGGTATAGGTATATCATTTCTACGTTCATCTTACTCAGTTGCCCTAACCCCTTATGGGGCATAGCGCCTCAACTGTTCCATGTGCCCAGTTGACGTTTCGTTGGTATAAACTGGTTTCAGAGAATACAGTTGCCAGCATGCAGCTCCTGCACATCCATGGCCACAAACGTCGTCGTGGACGGGACTCGAACTCGAAACGCCGGTAGTCAAACATGAGACTGATGCCTCAACACACTGCGCTACCGGTCGCCCCCACATTCATCTTACTTATCTCAAATTAAAGCTTATTTATTAATAAATCCTTTCTTCGTAATTGTCATCATACACTGTTGAACTCAAATTCCAACTCGAACCTAAACCTGGTGCAAATGTCCTCTGAATAACTCAAGGCACACACACACACACTTCCCATAAACCTGAAGAAAACCGATGCACTTGTACTATGTTCGAGTTGGAGTTCGTCAGTGTATAGCGAGAATACTTTTTGATATTTGGAAAAATACATCACGAAAACGAATATTTTCCACTGTATGGGACCAAAAGAGCTAAAACCCCTTTAAACAGCCTCTCAATTCCCCAAATTTCAAAACTTCTAGATTTTGTTCATTCGACTTGTCTTCGGCGACTGGCCTATTAAGGGTTTGTTTCCAGCTGGAAGATTTTGACGTGAGATAAAAGACTTTCGGGAATATGTACATACTCGTATATTGTTTAAAACACAAATATAAAAAAAAAAACGGAAAAAAACTTTTGAAAAAGTCTAGTAACAAAAAATGATAAATCTCCAACTAATATACAAACCGTGATAAATGTTTACCATAAGATGATTTCACACGGAACGCAGTGTTTATGAGTTTCCCCGATAAAGCACCGGTGACAGCAAGCATTCTATCAGTGGCGGATCCAGAGGATGTCATGGGGGGGGGGGGGGGGGGGCAACTCCAAAATATTTGGTATGTAGAACTTGGGCTTGGTATATGTACTCGTACTCTATGAAATCTCTCTAATTGCCTTGACCCCTCCAGGGACATAGGCGCGTCAACATCTCTAGCGTTTCTATGCCTTATTGACATTTCAATAGCATGTCAACTTTTCGGAAGTGCAGTTTTTAGCATGCACCTCCTATCCGCGTCGTCTTTATATTGACAAGCTCGGAGCACTGTGAGAGTTCTATTAATACTCACAGGCAGTTTTTGATCGCGCCGAGATTTTATCTCTGAGCTCAAGATTCGTAGAGCGGTGACCGAACGATCACGGCCACCGACGCGATATTCTATGAAATACTCGAAAATAATTTATAAAAATGAAAAAGATATCCGACGCAAATATTCCGGCGACGACTACACCACAACCAAATATGCGCTTGACAAGCATTTTGTCAAAGCCTGCTAAAATCACGCGGGTAATGGGAAGAGAATGCTCTTCTGTTGTCTAATTAAATAGATCTTTCTAAATACTGCAATGCTTTTCAAACCAAGGTTACGGTGATTACGGAAGCTCTGACCTGGGTCGGGTGTCAAATGATTTGAGCTAGAGACATTGTAACTTTCACAGACAGCTAAGATGTAATTAAATCTCGTGAACCGGGTCTGAAATCTGCCTTATTCACAAATTCGTCGAAATATCTATACCTACACTTATCTCTACTTCCAAACTATAACGACTAGCAGGACCAACTCAGGATGGATAAATGGTAAAACAAGCCTTTGAACAAAGCCGTTGTGGCCTAGATTGTATTCTACAATACAATATTTGCACCGCTGTTGTTGCTGTAAAGGCAACAGACAAGAGCTACTGTGGGAGTCAAAACTGGACCATAGTTGAGGAGCACGCTATGATGCATCCTCTGTAATGACTGCTGTAGACTACGGTAACGAGGGAAAGGGGAGGGGGAGTGTATTTTTTATTTCACTGCACTTTTTATACTCTGGCAAGAAGGAGGATGACATTTTTTGGATCCCATTTCTTCATTGAACTGGATAACTTAAATAATGTTGATGGTGTCCAACTCCATCGTTTTATTGGAAGTTCTGTCTGGGTTCAATGATTAGGATTATCAGTCGATTAGGTCCTGGTGGTAATAGAACGAAGCCCCTTGCAGTCATATGTGTTGTACTAAGTACTGCAGCCCCTGCAGAACCTGAGTTCATGGTTTTTTACATTCATCATTGCCCTTCTCTCGAGTAAGGAATACGTCCACACTTTCAATAGACATATGTTTCTTGACGACCGAATGTCGAATAACTGTGAACGTAACCTTAGCTCTCCAGGTAAAAAACAAAGTCGGGCCCCCTCTGAACTCGATTTCTAGATCCGCTACTGCTTTCTGTATCATCATCATCGTGGCGCGACAGCCCGACGTCGGGCCTTGGCCGCCTGGATCATTGTCCTCCAATTATCTCGGTCACGTGACCGCGTCCTCCAATTTTGGGAGCCCAGCAGCTGCGCGGCGTCCACACCTACTGAGCTCTCCCAACGAGATCTCGGTCGTCCTCGCAGTCTCGCTCCGTCGACTCGTTCTGCATTCATTACTCTCTTAGGCATGCGATCATCGTCCATTCTTTGTACATGCCCTGCCCATTGAAGTCGTTGTAGTTTGACGATTTTCGAGACTTGCAGCTCATCGTACATTTCATACAACTCATGGTTGTACCGGATGCGCCATCCATCTCGATCGCAAACAGCCCCGAAAATTCGCCGTAGAACCTTACGTTCAAATGTGTCTAGCATGTTTTCGGAGGCTTGAGTTAGGGTCCATGCTTCGCAGCCATAGCATAGCACTGGTCGTATAATGGTTTTGTACACGCGGAGCTTCGTGTTTCTGTGCACATGTTTCGATTTCATTATGGGGAGAACCGAGAAAAAAGTCTTATTAGCTAACTGTATCCGTCGCTTGATTTCGTCAGTTTCGTTGGCGTCCCTTGACAGGTTTCTGTATACAATTGTGCAAGTTTAATTCAATCATGATGTATACAATTGGTTTTTTTGTTCCTAGAGCTTTCATACCATGTAGGATAGGATAAGATTAAATAACATGAGGCGCGTTTTTTGTGTATCTATCGAGTGTAGGGGTGGGTAACAATCACGCCTTGCACAAACAACAAGCGACTTTTTGTTTGTGTAATGCGTATTTGTCACCCTACCCTACACTCGACAGATACGCAAACGCTCCCATGGGGCAGGGCTGCAAGATCCGTTGCTCTTTATATCCGTATACTGGGAATAAAAGCGGAGAGGAAATGTTCAAAATTCCGTATGAACTGGAAACTCCAAAATTCCATATAATTGGTTAGAGACTCTCTTGGCTCAAGTACGGTACGAGAGATACGGACGACTATTCCCAGTCAGACAAGCATCGAAAGTGGGTTGATTCTAGATCGAAGACTAACTACCAGAGAATCGATGAAACATCAGAGTCATTTGTATTGTCTTGGTCGCTTTTGGGATACCGAAAATGAAAAGAAGAAATCGATTCAAAATCGATATCTGGATAAAGAATTGATGACTTTGTCAAATTGGAAACAAATCGATGAATGGAATCGCCATAGGATTGAAGACGTTTCAATCCTTTTGCTGTGTGCGAATTACTTTTTTGTGCTAAATGCTGAATTTTCAGAGAACATTCTCTCACGTAACTAAATTCCGCCAAAAGTTTTCATGCTTGTTTTCTCTGGAACAACCAACTAAGGGCTTATGCCCTGGGACAGGTTCATCTGCAGAAGTGCATGCTTCGCAGTAATACGCGCTAAAAGTTCCGACATCTGGCACGATTCAAATTAAGAGGGCCACTCTTGTATTCTGACAGCACAATATGACACAAGACGATTTTGATCTTGAGGATGCGCATTACATGACCAAACAAATATACCTCGAAAGGAACTTGGAAGTGAAGAAGAGAGCAGAGAACCTACAAATAACGATGGTGCCCTCATTTATACGGATCACTCAAAGACGGATACTGGAGTAGGCTCGTCGTCGTCGTTGGATCTGGGCCTGAGCAAGTGGTATAGACGGCCGAACCATACAACCGTATTCCAGTCAGGATTACATGCTATAGTGCAGTTGCTTCAACTGACTATTCCACTCCCAAACTTTCGTTCGACAAAAACTTTACAACCGTTATTCCTAATCAGGATCAAGGGGAGGATGGTGGAAACCCACCTCTTGTGCTCTCTACATATGGATCCAAGACAGACGGAATCTATTGCGACAGGTTAAATTTAAGCCTTTTTAGGGTTTTGTATAAAAACAAAACCCTTATGAAATCGGTCATGCGTCCGTCTGTCCGTCTGTCTGTCCGTCTGTCCATGAAATATCTCACGAACCGCTCAAGCTACATGCATGAAATTTGGTGGAAATATGTAGAAATACTATAATTCTCTGGAGAAAGCGATGCGTCGTAATAGGTCAACTTTAAGGGGGGGTCGCCATAGAGGGGAAATGAAGGTCGAAATTTTTTTTTCGTTTGGTATAGGCAAGTGGGGTATCGTAAGAAAGGTACCGTTGAGTATATTCCATTTCTGGAATTTTTTTCAAATTTGAAGAAAGGGGAAAAGAGGGAGAGGGGAAAATATGTGGTCCGAGTTTGTCCCCCCCCCCTTGCATTTCGAGACCGTAATAGCTAGACATATGAAAATTTACAGAAAAGCGGCATTTCACTAGCATAGAAAACCGAAAATAATAGAATTTTTAAATCTCATCCAAAAAGGTTAATAATAGTACATTTCTATAGTTGCAGTTAGCACACCCCTGCACCCCTTAAGCACACCCTAGGTAAAAAATATTGATGGCTGATGACAACCAACATCATAGGCAATAATACCTCTAAGTTTCATTACAATGACATGATATTTAATAATAGTACATTGACTTAAAGTTATGCATTTTGACACTATCCATACAAAAAATACACCTACCGGCCTCACGCACAGATATGCGTGTACTACTTATGTACATGTTGTTTTTCGTAGTGCGAATTGCAGTTATTTAATGAACCAACTTTGGAAGAGTGAAGATTGGTGATTGGTGATCCTAACAATAACTATTCACACAGTTAATTTTTTTTAGGGTTTTGTGTCTTAAATCTCACAAAATCGGTCAAATACCTGTCTGTCCGTCTGTTCATAGAATATCTTACGAACGGCTGAAGTTGCACACATAATTCGGCGAGAATGTGTAGAAATGCTATAATTTGCTGGAGATAACGTTGTGTTGTAATTGGCCAACTTTAAGAGGGGGGGGGGGGGGGTCCACATAGAGGCGAAATTAAGGTCAATTTTTTTTATCCACTGGTGTAGCCAAGTGGGGTGTCGTGAGAAAGGTAATGTTGAGTACATTCCATTTTTGGCATTTTCTTGAGTTTTGTAGAAAGGGGAACAGTGGAGGAGGAAAAAATATTAGACCGTAATTTGTCCCAGCCGCCCTGAATTTCGAAGCCGTTACACAAGTTTGCAATTTGCAATGTCGTCATAATATGAATAGTTAAGCATCTCGAAAAGTGGGACAGTTTATCTCGTATACATATGTACATATCTATCTACAGTTTCTCGTATTAAAACTATTACTTTGAGAGGTGACAGATGCAGTCTTTTTGTGAATTGGCATGTAAGATACTATTGTATATCATGGGTAAAACATTTGATTATGGTGTTTTTATTCAGCTGAGGGGTACCAAGAAGAACAGGGAGCCAGTATTTACATGCCAAAATAAGCGCTTGCTACAAAACCCTCGGTTTCATTTCCCGTTTACGTTCCCTGTAGTGTTTTACAGGCGGAGGTCACGGAGATTTCCGAAGCTCTAACCTTTTTAACGCGCTCGGTGGCCGTGTTCGTTCAATCAGCTTACCAGACTCGGCTCCTCAAACAAAGAGTTGCAGCAGTATGGGAATATCTACTAGCCCATTTCCGTGATTGTCAAATTTGAAACATTACCTGTCATACTACTAGGTCGCTTTGGCCCAGACTTGGTGCCTCCCGTTGCCAAGCGACAATTTGCTTCAACAGTAGGGCGGCCATTCTGGCTCTAGCGTCATACAGGTGCTCTTCGAGAGCTGTAAACGTATGCAGAGAGGCTGTCGACATAAGGGCCTTATAAGGATTGTGTGGGTGCCTGTTAAAGTGGTGTCGTAGGCAACGAGAAACCTGATGAACTGGCAAGGAGAGGCTCTAGAGTCGAGAACAGTACCTTGGCATCTATGCCACGATCACTTGCGGACATACCAAACCAGATAGATGGGGCCATATGGACTAAACTATTAGGTTGGTGCAGATGAACTGTCGGATTTACTAGTAAATTTTTGAACACCTGTAACTTTTTATAAAGATAATTTTATTGATCGAAATAGGTACCAGCCGATTTTTGTCACTTTTCGCTCGCGTCACTCTAAAAGTCTGGAAGTTGCAAACAAAAAATAATATTTTTTTTTGCAAATTTGAGTGTCTTAGGGTAACGCGAGCGAAAAGTGACAAAAAATCCGATTGAAAACTGTTTTTTTTCACCCCGGGCCCTGGAAACGAAAAATATCCCCCACTTGGCACATACTCATGGAACACTTTTCATAATTTTCGATATATCCACCTTCTTTCTCCCTTTCATATGGTCGGGTACCCAATTCCTATTAAAACTTACAAATTAGTGCACACCCGTTTGTCGACATAATTCCATTATCAACTCCAACATCAATTTCCGACGATTTAATCCCCCGGATCAGTTCTCAGCAGGAGTCAACCAGCCAAGCGGTGTGTGTCGTTATCGTCTAATCGTCGAACAAACAATTCCCGGCAGACGTAAATGTAACCAGCATTAGAGCCACACACAAGACAGCTCATCAAAAACCCTTGCTGCACTTTCATATATTACACGGTTGGTTAACATTCTGATTAAACGATGCATAATACATTTTCTTGTCTATATGTGTTGAAAAAGATTTCCCAACCATCGCCGTCAGCAGCTTGCTTTTGTGAACGATATATTGATGGCTACTACTGGCTGACGATAAAGTCAGAAATGATTGCTACCCAGCTTGTGTGGATTCGGTCTCTACTTATCAAAACTTAACAAAAATCTCCAAAAGAGATCAGGGTTATCAGGGTGAGTTTTTCTTTAAATGTTGAAGTGATATTGATAGCGAAGTAAGGGTTTAGCCAGAAACCTTTTTAGTAGATTGAAAAAGTTAATTTCCTTCATAAGCAATTTCATCTTTTTTTTGTTTGTACATATTTGAGAAAGAGAGATGATAGTTGATCTGTTGCTGCATTTGATATTTTTTTTCGAACGGTGTCTCTTTCTAGTCAGGACGTACACTTGCGTGCATAAAAATCGACCCACCCCAAACGCTGCGGTTTAAAATACGATAACTCGAAAACTGAAATTTAGAAAAATAATAGTTTTAACACTGTTTAATGTCTGACTGTCACTGTTTTGTTTTTTATTGATTTTACAGACTTACAAACAAAAACAGACTGTTTTGAATAAATTTTTATTGGTTCATTTTGAAGGTTTTGGAAGCAAAACACGGAAAATTGTTAAAACGAAACTTATTTCATTACTTTGTATTGCCACCCCTTGCTCTTATCGCAGCTTCCATCCTATTTTTCATCGACATTATTAAAGTTACGATGAATTCTTGAGATACAGCTTCCCACTCCTCTTGGATAGCCACCTTTAGTTCCATAGATGCTCATTGGGATTAAGGTCAGGGCTTCTTGCTCGCCACCCCATAACTGGAGTTCCAACTTCGTGCAAATACTGGAAAACTGCTGTGGCACTATGTGGTCGGGCGTTGTCCTGCATGAGTATGAAACCTTCGTCTACAAAACCAGTGTGTGGCATGAAATGCTGTTGTAGCACCTCCTGGATGTATCGTTGAGCAGTCAGAGTGCATAGATGAGGTCAGGAGATGAACTCAATATCAGTTTTTCCTTCCCAAGAAATCCCATCCAAAACAGTCCATGAACCTCCACCAAATGCTACTCGTTCCTTAAAACAAGCCTGTGTATTCTTGGGTATACTCGTACTCTTCTGCGTCGATTGTCTCCATGAAGATTAATTTTACACTCATCCGAGAATAGTACGAGCTTCCATTGTTCCAGCGACCAATCAACGTGAGCACGAGCAAACAGGAGCCGCGCTTGGCGATGAGCAGGAGTTAATTTTGGACCATTGGCAGGCTTGTGTGAATGTGAACCTCTTCCTGCAAGTCTCCGTCGTACGGTCCACTCAGTTACTGTGACATTATGGACATAACGTAGTCGCTACTGCACCTGAACACCCGTCAGATATCGATGTCATAAAGCCTAAAGCCATATGGTGTTAACCATATAGCGGTCATCTCGCTCTGATGTCGCCCCATTTTTTCCCGAACCCGATCGCCTATTGAAGTTTCCAGTTTCTAAAACCTTCCGTACACTAGTCTTACTGCTGATCAATTCATATTAAGACGTCTAGCCACCACGCGCTGGACTCAGGCCTGCCTGAATCAATTCCAGTACTTGAGCAGCCACAGTTGCAGTAGTATCTATTTTCACAGTGAGTAATTACACTTAAACTCAAGTTAAATGGTCAATAAACCAGCAATGATTATGACGTTTTACACGAAAACAAAGATTTTATTAACTTTAAAGATACAGCAAGGTCACAGAGCTAATGTTTTAAAAAATGAAAAATTACGGTTTCTGATGATTTGAGTCGATCTTGTCAGCAACGGTTATTTTATCTCTCTAAGGGCCGGGTGTACAATCGTCGTTTAAACGGCATCTGTTCCTTAAACTGCCGTTTAACCAACTGACTCCGATTAGGTCTGATGTAAAATAGCTAAACCACTGTTTAAATCTATCGATTAAATGTAAACGCAGTTTAAAGTTAAACAGTCGTCGGTGGCCGTTTAATCAATGGATTAGTCAATTGTCATTCTGTCGTCGTGCCATTCTGTCGTTTTGCGACGGAAGTGAAGAGTTTTAGTGCGTGCACATCCAAACCCTCGCGGTACGAAATGGGTTCATTAAATTATCTGTGTCTAGTGTTTTCACAATTTCCCAAATCCTATTATTATTCGCATATTTTCAAAATTTGAGCACTCGTAATAATCAAAGAATATGGGCTAACATTTAACCATCTCAATTATTTTCTCAGTGAACGTGCATGCGTTACATTGCGATCACTCTCCACAAACCAGCCCGGTACGCGGTATTGGTACGGTACAGCGGTACAAATTTACATGGCGGTGTATGCGAGCTCTCACTGCATACGCGGTATACCGCGGCGAAGTTGGGGTATTGCAGCGATACACTTTTGTGTACCGCGGCAAAGCTGCAGTACTGAACTTTTGTATCGCAGCCGGCACTATTGATCGCGATGTACCGCAGCCGGCAATATCGATGGTACCGTGCTCGTAACGCGGTGGTTTGAATGGGCACGCGGTATGATGCTACCGCTGAGTACCGCTGTACCGTACCGCGCTGGTTTGTGGAGAGCTTACTACCGGCTGCGATGCAAAAGTGTACTTCTGCAATTTCGCCGCTTCGCCGTCTGATTTAAGTGCTCCCATATACCCCAATGTAAATGGGTACCGCGCTGGTTTATCCTTTTATTTCAATTGGCTTCGATGGCAGTCATTTGCTGGCAAATGTGCTAGCCATTTACCCATTCATATTTAGTGTATACATACATAATGCTTCGTTTCCACATGAACATATTCGGACGCATTTAAGAAAATGCAATAACAACAATAACGGCATGCGTGCTGTCTTTCGAGGGCGCGTCGTATTTGTTGTTATTGCTTTTTCCTTTTCCGTCAATGTAGAAATGAAGCATTACAACATCGAAAACAAAGAAAAATCACACACGCAATTAAATTGTCCTTTGGTTTGTCGTGGTTCTCAAACTTTGTTAAACTGCTGTTTAATCACCATCAATTGGTTAAACGGCTGTTTAGCTAAACGTTCGTTAGAATGTATTGTGCAACAGGCTAAACACGAATCGTTGGTTAAACGGAGATTCAAGTTTAAACTACGTTTAACTAATTCTCTGTTTAAACTATGAATTGTACACCCGGCCCTCAATTGCCCTAACCCCTTGTGGGGCATAGCGCGTCAACTGGTCCATGTGGCCCAGTTGACGTTTCGACAGCATAAACTGGTTTCGAAGAATGCCGTTGCCAGCATGTACATCCATGGCCACGAACGTGGTCGTGGACGGGATTCGAACCCGAAAGCCGGTAGTCAAACATGAGACTAATGCCTCAACATTAACATTCATTAAGTTTATGAAACGTACCTTTACGTAGAATCAAAAGTTTTTATGTACTGATCTTATTTTTCGAGTTATCATGTTTTAAACCAACGCGTGGGGTGGGTCGATTTTTCTGCACGCAAGTGTATATTCATTGATAGATTTTCATAAATCCAGTTGCTAATAAAGGCTGTTTTTTAGGGTTTTGTATTAAAAACAAAACCCTTATGAAATCGGTCGAATGTCTGTCTGTCCGTCTGTCCGTCTGTCCATGGAATATCTCACGAACGGCTGAAGCTACATACATGAAATTTTGTAGGAATGTGTAGAATTACTATAATTCACCGGAGAAAGCGAATCGTCGTAACAGGTCAACTTTAAGGGGAGGTCCCCTTAGAGGGGAAATGAAGGACGAAATTTTTTTTTCGTTTGGGACAGGCAAGTGTGGTATCATAAGATAGGTACCGTCGAGTACATTCCATTTTTGGAATTTTTTTCAAATTTGAAGAAACGGGAAAAGAGGGAGAGGGGAAAATATGTCATCCGAGTTTGTCCCCCCCCCCCCCCCCCTCCTTGCATTTCGAGACCGTTATACTTAGAAATATGAAAATTTACAGAAAAGCGCCATTTTACTAGCGTAGAAAACCTAGATTTCTAGAATTTTGAAATTTCATCAGAAAAGGTTAATAATAGTACATTTCTATAGTTGCAGTTAGCACACCCCTGCACCCCTTACACGCACCCGAGGTCAAAAATAATGATGGCTAATGATAACCAACATCATAGGCAATACTACCTCCTAGTTTCATAACAATCACATAATATTTAATAATAGTACATTCATTTAAATTTTGAGATTTTGATGCCATTCATACAAAAAATGCACATAACCGGCTACATGCTAGTACTGCATACTTGAATATTGTTTTTCGTAAAGTGAATTGGAGTTAACCTTTTCTGAAAGGGCGGAGATTGGTGGTATAGGAGTGGTAGGGGAGAGAAGTTTAAGGGGGGAGGTACGTGGGTTGCTGCTTTAAGGGGAGGTTCCCATAGAGGGGAAATTAATGTCAAAATTTTTTTTCATCTGATATGGCCAAGTGGGGTATCATGAGAAAGGTACTACAGAGTACATTCCATTTTTGGCGTGACCTTCAAATTCGAAGAGAGGGGAAAAGAGGCAGAGGAGAAAATATGAGATCATATTGTAATTTGTCCCACCCCCCTTACCATTTCGAGACCGTTACACTTAGAAATATGAAAACATACAGGAAGATGGCTTTCAACTAGCACGGAAAACAAAAAAATTATGGAATTTTAATATCTTCTCGAAATAGGTTAATAATAGTATATTTATGTGCTATAGTTACAGTTAGCACTCAAACTCATTCGAGGTCGAAAATATTGATGGCCGACGATAATCAACACCATGTGCAATAATATCTCCAAATTTCGTAATAATCACGTAAAATTTAATAGTAGTACATTCATTTAGATTATGCTGACTCTATTCTCTATAATTATTCAAACAATTTATTCTCAATATTTTTTTATACAAACTTACAATTCGCAATATTGTCTTAACATGAATGGTTAAGCGTCTCCTAGAGTAGGACAATTCATCTCCTATTGGCATGGGACACTACAAAACCCTCGGATTGCGGGCGTAGCCCTCTATTTTCCGGTTTCATTTTAAGAGTGATAGAACTTCTTGCTTCAAAAATGACGAGTTCGAATAATTTTTTTTTATTAATTATTATAAGCGAAGGCCACCCCAATTTTGTGCAGTAACCCTCAACGTACAATTTTGTGCTGTAACGTGCAATTGCACGCGAATCCGGACTTTAACTATGAGTAGTGCTGATTCGATACCCCTAGAGTATCGATACAAAGTACTTAGGGCAAAAGGTATTGATACCTACTTGGTATTGAATCAAAAGCATCGATATCTACTCGAATCGAATCGAATGAGTACTTTTTTAAAAGTTACTACAGATTAAACTGGAAGAGTTCAAAATTCTTGTTTTTGTATTCCTGAACACTAAAAGAAAGGCCGAAAAAGGATAAATAAAATGATGTGCGAACAAAAACTAGACATGACATAACATCCACAGCATAGAGCACATTCCAAATTCCAATGCTAATGAGGAAGTGATAAGTGTAGAAAAGGAGTGAGTAAAAGCAACGAACATCGAGACTAGAAGGGGCACTCAATACAAGATGCCCAAAGGTAATTGTCAATGTGTTAAATTTCATTATCCGTACACAATCGCTTTGCGAGAGGATTGCGGAAAATAGACAGATATACACTTCTTCATATGATCCCGTGAGTCTGAAAAGGAAGTCGAACCCAAAATGCATGAAAAATAGTACACACACCACTGCAATTGCGGGTAAAAGTGATACCAATACAAATATAAACGAGGGCTGTTTTCTCTCAGGCTACCAATACATTTAAAAACGTGGGAAGCTTGTCATTTGAACAGCTGATTATGAAGTGATGCTGTCCTTATCTACCCAATGCATTTTCCCGTTTAGGTTCCTGTCAAAAATGGGTAAACATGTGTGACTGACTATTTGCATCCCGCTTCACAAAAATTAATGTACTGAGTGCCCCTTCTATGTAAATCCATGTTCGTTGGTAAAAGTAAATATACGTGTAACGTGTGTCAAACTGGTCAAATCGGTGAAGCCATATCCATACCTATCATACAATGCAATGGATGGCGGCTGGATGACATGGAATATGGCAACAGAGTGGTGTAGCGCGTAGTCTCAATCACTTTCAATGAACAATGAGGAAGAATAGAGTAGGAGAAGCAGTAGAAATGTGATTTGTAGCTTGTAGGTAGCTTCATCCGATTCAAGTACTTTGATTCGATTCAAGTACTTTAATTCGATACCTACTTAGTTCTCGAGCTAAATGTATCGATACCAAATGTACTTGGATCGGAAGCAAAAGTATCGATATCTTACTTGTATTTACTTGAATTGAATCAGCCCTAACTATGAGGCATATAATAAACTAAAGGATTATGTTTTCAACCTGATTTGAGATAGCTTTGACGAAGCGCATCCTGTCGATTCAATTTTGGGCCTCTTTTTCGAACGTTTGGGACTTTATCCACCAAAAGCACGGGGAGTACTGGCTTTCAAGGCGTGGAAAGTTTGTGGCTAATCTTGACTTTCTTGTGGACTTGCTTCAACTCAGGAAAAATACAAATAAGGGTCGGCTTCGCGCCAAATTGACTAAGCTTGAATAATTAAATAATACGCAAGTATTTATCTGATGTAGTTTTTTTTTGATGATGATTTGGTAAACCTAATTGAACGTAAATCTCAAAGAAATGTCAAAACTGACAGCATAGCTTAACGGTTATTAAAGTTGGAAATTCTATTTTATCACTCTTTTAAAACCATCCTTTATATATATAAAAGAATCAATTACATACATATATATATTCGTTTTAATATTTACTGGTTTGAAAAGTTAATACGTATTATTACCACATACTAAAAAATATTCGCCTGATGACAGTAGAAATCTTTTCATAAAAACTTACACAATCCTATCCTGTTGTAGTATAATTTTACGAGGATTCTTTGCACTTGATTGAATATTTTTCGAGATTGGGATACTTCAATTTCTAGATACGTACTTTTATTTTATATAAAAATCTTTGTGATAAATACTCGTAATATAAAGAAAGTGAGAGATAACACTCAACGTCCACGTCAGAATGGATGAAAATGGAAGTCATGGGGAAATTGTTTCTCATATTTACGAAAACTTGAAAATATGAGTCCCTGGTGCATCGTTTCAATGGCTAAGAGAAGAATTTAGTCGACAGGAAATTTTTAAAACGGTTTCTTTGTGATGAGGAATTGCCGATAAATGATTGTATTGCACCGTTTAGGGCCGGCGAATGTTGTGCCGTTCGGCCCGGCAGCGCACCGCACAGCATGGCATGTTTCTGTTGTTTGTTGTTGTTTCTGTTCAACAAGCGCAAACAAAATCAACTGAAACGTGCCATGCGGTGCGGTGCAAAAGTACGTTGCATCACAACATTAGCCGACGCTTAGTGCCCTTTGTTGTTTAAAAGCTGTGCATTTACGAGTACAGGCACGCGTAAATTGTGAATGAATTTAACTTAAACTTAACAAAAGTATGGTGATACAAATTCAATTTTTAACTTCTCTATTTATAATACAGTAGAGCGCCGATAATCCGGATTAATTGGGACCGAACCCCATCCGGATTATCGAATTGTCCGGATTTTCGAAATGCACCCATAAATACGCCGGTAGACGTCTACAACGTAAAAAATCTTGCTAAAATCAATCACTCTCTATAAAAGTGATGCTCAATGTGATGTTCAAAAACATAATATCAACAAAACATAAATATCTTTCAAGACTTACAAAAACAATCGTTAGATACAGTAACACAAAAATGTATCAAGTAGGCTTAAAAAATCCGTAACGGATTTTTGAATGGTGGTGGTGGCTCGTTTCTTTGTCGCTAAGTCTTTGATGCGCTTGAGAAGAATGAGCTGCGATGGTGTGCTCTCAGTCTGTTTCTCAAGCCATGCCATTAATGTGTCCGCTGCCATAAAGGCTTCAGAGTGTGTCGGCCCTATTTCGCCAATGTCGTCGCGTCGTCGTCCCCATCAGATTCTAAGGTTTCTGCGTCCCCTTAAAATACAAAATTGACTCGATCGACGACTTATCGACTTTGTGGAAATTCATTTTAAACCCAAAAGAAAAAATACTGTACTTTGTCTTTTCCACTTTTATTGGAGAAACTGGCGCACTCACGAAAATCTACGCTACTGAAACAAAAGAAAAAACAAACGCAGAGAAACTAACGCACGCACAAGAATCGCTACTCAAACAGCCGGGGTAAAACGTTCGCATAATCACTACATGTCTTAAAAAAATTTTTTTTTTTACAGAGTCCGAATCCGGATTATCGGCGGTCCGGATTTTCGACGTCCGGATTAACGGCGCTCTACATATTGGTGGGCAATACTGATAGGGGTTATAACACACTTAGTTTGAAGTTGGCACTAATTAAATTCGCATATCTTTAACCTTTACGAAGATGTATGTAACTGTTTTTGTGATTGACAAAAGCCGTGACTTGCCAGACAAAACATGCCACTTCTCCAATCACCAAACCTGTGATTTGACTTCATTTTCTAAAAGTAAACAAAATTTCATGGAAAATATTATAACTTTTTCCGATTGCATAAATTACCGTTATTTCAAAGATACGACTATCCAAATTTGGATGAAACTTAAAAATTTGTTTTTCATCGAAATTTAAAATGACAATTTTGTCTAAGTACCGTGTGGCATATCTGCAAATTTAACAAAACTTGACCTAATGTGTTGGCTGTCTAACGGTATTATTTTTGTGACACATTTGGATTTGAAAATTTTAAAATGCTACTCAGTTGCCTTGACCCCTTGTGGGGCATAGCGCGTCAAAGGTTACATGTGGCCCAGTTGACGTTTCGTTGGCATAAATTGGTTTCAGAGAATGCAGTTGCCAGATGAAACGAATTTACCTAAAATACAACTTGACAGCGAAATGATATTTTCATAATTTGCAATTTTTTTTTTTATAACAAAACTTCTACAAAATAAAAAAATAATGGTAGATAATCTAATTTTGGTGTTGTTGGAATTGGCCACCTCTATGTTGGAGGCCATCCGATATCTTCTTGCAACAAACGAAATCGCTCGAAGAATTTCTTTCCGGTTGTCCCTCATTTCGGTGCATGCTGCATGAATTCTTTGTAACAGCTGTTCGCGAGAGAGGTACGCTGTAGACATCATTCTTCAATTTACCCCATAAATAAAAATCTCAGGGGGTCAAGTCGGGACTGCGCGGCGGCCATGCGACTGGCCCAAATCGACCACATTCCGGAAAATTCACTATCTAAAAATTCCTTAATAATTCTGGCAATGTGCGATGGACACTCATCCCTCTGCCACCAAATATGGCTTCTTTGGAGTGTGTGCATATCCTCCGGTATTACTTCATTTTGAAGTAATTGAAGAAATCCACGCGAATTTAACCGTTGCGGAAGGATAAAAGGACCAATAAATTGACCGACCAGTAAACCTGTCCAAACGTTTAGTCTAAATTCGTTTTGGAATCGAAACTGTCAAATTTCTTTGGGGTTCGTGTGAGCCCAGATATGGTTATTGCGGATATCAAATTATCCCCTCCGCGTAAACGTTGCATCATTAGTCCATAAAATTCTGTTTGAGGATTTACGATCTGCCTGGATTCGCTCGAGAAACCAGTCACAGAAAGTGATCCCTCTCTGAAAATCTGCAGCAACTTTTGAACTTGCGTGGTGGTACGGATACCGGTTATCAGATTAAAGGATTCGTTGTACCATTATTCGGTGGGTATCCAGCTGAAGTGTGGCTTTTCGTGTACTTAATCTTGGATCCTCGTTGAATAGATTAAGAATGGGACGTTGTAATTGTAACGGACGGTTTGGTGGGCATCCGAAGATGCCCGTGGGGACGGAGCCTAAGGTAGCATAATTGACCGTGAAGGTCGGGCCGTGCCATCTGGCGAAGAAAATCGCCCCTCAACGAGCTAAGCAGCGGCCTATGCTTGCTGTAGCTCAGTTCGGGAGATGTGGGCGGGGTTATCGCCGCTCGCTGCCCCTGTCCTTTAGGTATTAACAAAAATTCATAGGCCTGGGGAAGACAACACAAACAGGGGTGGTAAAAATGGGGAATGAAAAAAAAAAATAGCCGATAAGGATGGAATGGTTGACGGACGGATCAGACGCCCACGCGGTCGCACCTGGGTCCGGGTGTAATGGGACCCTCGGCCTCTGGTTTCGTACCACCAACAGATCACTACTCATCAGGTGCTGCTTCGATCTGCCGGTGGGAGCAGCACTACCAGACCATAATATGGTTCATTACACTTTCTCTCTCCTAACTCCTATACGACGAATGCCTTCTCTAGAATTATGGTTCGGTGTTCGACCTGCCTCATAGAATACGAAACGTTCGTTCAAAGGTGTGTCTATTCGGAAGTTGTCGCTGTGAAAACCGCTGACTGTAGTCCCGAACTGCTTCAACCCCGTTTCGTCAAGCAATTTAATAGACACCATATCGGCGTACTCCATATCAGAACATTTGTTTTGCATCGCTTTAGTGTTTTCGTAAATAATTGTACTAGAAAGGAGGGCTATAATTACTTTTATGTTTATAAAGATATTACCTGAACTTATTCGCAAAGGCGATTAAACAAAACAATTGGTTAAGATTAATTTTTAATCTTCTAAAATCCACGCAAAAACTTACCTGTAAAATAAACTAAAAACAAATTTAATTTTTTTATATTAAGATTAGTTTGTGGGCAGTGGGCCCGAAGGGCCCACGAGCACTGCGACCATAGGGTCTATTGTGCTATAGCCCTGTAAATCTAGAGTGGGCGATCGAGTTTGATCGATCCCACAAATCTGCTCAGCTGCCCAAGTTTGAAAGAGGCGATCGTTTCCGCTTCTGGGAATGCCTCACCGAGACTCTCTAAGCGGCGACGGGCGAGTGCCTCACACTCACAGAAGATGTGCTGAGAAGTCTCATCATCGCTTTCGCAAAAACGACAGTTGGGGTTAGAGACAATCCCCATTCTGTATAAGTGACCCCTGAGAGTGGAATGCCCTGAAAGGAGACCGCAAATGATTCTCACTCTGCTTCTGCCAAGGCACACCAATTCCAGGGAGCGCTTGGGTGAGTGAGCTGAAATAAACAATATCGATTGTCTCAGGCCAGGGAGGTTTTCCCAATGTGCAGTGGTTTCTAACTGTTCCTGCTCTCTTATGTGTGATTTTACCCTACATAGAGGGATACCACAGAAGGGTTCAGGCCCTGTAAACGGACTTGCAGAAGCCGTCCTGGCTAGCTCATCAGCGGTTTCGTTACCCGCAATACCAACATGTCCAGGGACCCAATAGATGGTAACAATATTAGCAATGCCAATTCTTTGCAGAGCTTCAAAGCAGTTCAGAACCAGTTTCGATGAAAAGGAGAATTTGCTAGGCGCCTTGACTGCAGCTTGACTATCAGTGAAGATTGCAATCCTACTGTTACGGTAGCCAGCTTCCAGACAAAAGTTCGCACACACCTCAATCGCGTGAACTTCAGCCTGGAAAACCGTGGTGTACTTCCCCATAGGAATAGACACTCTAATTGAGGGGCCTGCGATACCCGCCCCTGAGCCTTCTTCAGTTTTGGAGCCATCCGTAAACCATTTAACGGTACTGGAAGGAAGGGTTGAGTGCTTCATTTCCCATTCTTCTCTGCTCCATATGGTTGTAGAGAAGAGGTGATTGAAGCGGAGTTCCCTTGTTATGTGGTCTGATGGCAAGCCTAATTCATTATCCTCGTGGAGCCAGTGTTCCTGCTCCAAATTAAACTTGATGTTAGTTTGATTAGCTTTAAGCCTAGCTACTGCTGATTTTGCCTCTGCCTTTAGGTGAATGTGGAGCGGCGGAAGATCTAACAACGCCTCAAGGGCAGCCGTGGGGCAGCTGCGAATAGCCCCAGTAATTGTGAGACATGCCAGTCTTTGAATCTTTCCTAATATAGCCATTCCTTCTTTGGTGGTAGCTTTTTTCCACCAGATGATAGCCCCATATTCAATTATGGGTCTCACAATTGCCTTATAGATCCATAGTACTATTCGAGGGCTTGTCCCCCAAGTTTTTCCTACAAACTGTCTGCAGATCCATAGAGCCTTGGTGGCTTTGTCCGAGATTGTCCTCAGATGTGCCGACCAAAGTAGCTTCTTATCTAGAGTAACACCTAAGTGTTTTACGGTGTCTGCCAGGAGCACTGGGGTGTTGTACATAGTGGGAGCCTCATTGGTTTGATGTTTCTTTTCCTTGAAAAAGGGACGATAACTGCCTTAGCCGGGTTAACACGTAGGCCGTTATCATTGCACCAATTTTGCACTGCATTCAGCGCTGACTGGAGGATTTCCGTTAGCACTTCTTCGAATTTTCCTCTGACAATTATTACCAAGTCGTCAGCATAACCTTGTGTAGAAAATCCCATAGTGGAGAGCTTCCACAGCAGGCTATCTACTACGATGCACCAAAGAAGGGGTGATAGTACCCCTCCTTGCGGACATCCTCTTGTGACATATGCTGTTAAAGTGCAGTCTCCGATATCCGTGATGACCCTTCTAGATGATAACATCCTTTTCACCCATAATGCAGTTGTGCTATCTGCTCCCTTTGTTCTGAGTGCAGAGTCAATGGCAGAGAAAGATGTATTATCGAAAGCTCCTTCAATGTCAAGAAAGGCACATACCGCCATCTCCTTAGCTGCTATTGCAGACTCAATTTCTCTCACTAGACAGTGTAGAGCAGTTTCAGTTGACTTTCCTGATTGGTAAGCAAACTGCTTAGAGTGCAGCGGAAATTTCATTAGGAGTGTGCTTCTGATGTGCACATCGAGGATTTTCTCCATGGGCTTAAGCATGAAGGAGGTCAAGCTATTTTAATTGGCCTATAGAATTTAGGGTCGTCCTTGGAACGATTTCCCATTTTTGGGATGAAGACTACTTTAACTGATCTCCAGGAATCTGGGATATAACCAAGAGCAAAACTTCCTCTGAAGATATTAATCTTAAAACAATTGGTTTTGAAGTAACTACCTGTGACTATTTGCTATAGTTGTTCGCAAACAAATCGAAAGTATCAAATTATAACGGTTAAGATTGCTGCCACATTTACGAGTAAATAAACATTATCAAGCTAGCTCAAGCATCTTATTGGTCAAGCATAAAACAATTTTCCAAGCTTGTTCCCCGAAACAAAAAAGCGGATTCGTTGTGTTTTCTTGCCTGTTAAGCTCAGGTCGAAACAATTTTTTTTTTTATCTGAAAACAATTTTTTTTTCCGCATTGAAGGTATTTTAACTATCTTAAAATTTTCAAATACAAATGTATCAGAAAAATAATACTGTTGGAAAGCCAATACATTAGGACAAGTTTTGTCAAATTTGCAGATATGCCACTTCAAAGTACCGCTACAAAAGTTTCATTTTAATTTGCGATGAAAAGCAAATTTTTAAATTTTTTCAAAGTTTGGATAGTTGTATCTTTAAAGTAACGGTGATTTTCGCAACCGGGAAAAAAATTATTTTATATGAAATTTGACGTAGTTTTAGAAAATGATGCCAAATCACAGGTTCGGTGATTGGGGAAGTGGCAAATTTTGATTTTGTGTGGCAGGAAACGGTTTTTGCCGACCATCACAAAAACAGTTATATCTTGGTAACGTTTAAACATACACGAATTTAATTAGTGCCATTATTCCTCAAACTAAGTATGGTATAACCCCTATCAGTATTGCCCACCTAACGCGGGACACCCTGTATATATTGAGTAAATTTTGCGACTTAATAGGCCAAACCCTTTCAAAGATAAATACATATTCTTATAATTTCTTCAATAGAAAACGATGGTATCTCATATTAATTACACCTTTCATTCCTAAGATAATGCTAGCTGTTGCTAAGTGTGAATGCAAATTGAGAATTTCAACATAGCCGGTGTTATGGATAAACATCCCTTCTACTGCAGTCTCTACACTGTGGGTGTCCGTCGGTTGCCCTAAGCCTGACGGTCTAAGGATAGAGAAATATCTAAGGACATTGGTCCCTTTTAAGATCCATTCCTTTTGCCGTTGCATTTTTCGAAACGAAGTATATAATTCATTCCGTTTTCATAAATACAACATTATACACCTGGTCTTCCTTTTTTATCCGCCGACGGTTCTATAGCTACTAATGCTTGATGTAAGGAGTCAAGAAGGTAAGGATCTGCTAAGTGAAAGGTAGAGTTAGATGAAATATACGAGACGTATAGCGAACCACGTTCATATTAAGAATTTACGAGTATCTTCAAAGATTAACAAAGATAATGTGGAGGAATTAAACATAAAATAAATAGATGCACTACGGTTTGTAGTACACTAGAGTCTACACTACTAGAGTGGATTTAGTTGTTACTTAGTGGCAAAAGCTACCGAGTCCTTAATCTTTGTGTAAGCTACTCCTTGGAGAAAAATGACGAACAAGGAAAATGAAAGAGATAACAAGCATTATTTTTCTTTTACTACTAATGAAATGTAGTCCGCTGAAATAAAATATACCGAAATTGAAATGTACATTGCTGCACGTTGTGGACATGTTGAATTATTTATTAGTTGAAAATTAGTTGGATTCTATTAGGGTAACACAAAGGTGGCGGATAATTAATGAAGTTTATTCGTTATAATATGTATAAAATATATTTCTAGACTTTGGACTTTCAGAATTCTTGAAGGACACAAAAAAAACATTTCGTCGGAGAATGCATCATTGTGCATCTCGAAGAGAACGAAATAAATAACCACATGTCAGATCCATTTTGCACAAAATACGTACTCCGTTTTCAATCATGTCACAACGCTGCGAAGCTGAAAATGAACGTTATCTCAAAGGTAACTTACCTACTAATACTACTTGTGGGGCATAGCGCGTCAACTGTTCCATGACGTTTTGTTGGCGAAAACTAGTTTCGGAAAATGCAATTGCCAGCATGCATTTTCTAGCCTACCTGTTACTTATTGAACACATTTCTCCTGTCTTTAACTTTATTGTTCCGAAAGTTAAATAAAATAATACCGTTTAATAAAATAAAATCCCGTCGCTACTTTTCGCCGACGCTGTAGGATTGGAAAATGGGTGTCTGACGTTTATGTGTATATATTTTAATTGCACATAATTGACTGTAGCATAGTGTATACGTCTAATTTTTTTTCGCGGTAACTGCTACGTAATAAGACTAGACTAGACTAATTTGCTCGAGCTTCTCATTAAATGAATGATTCCATTATTTGCTGAGGGGGGCGACCGGTAGCGCAATGTGTTGAGGCATCAATCTCATGTTTAACTACCGGCGTTTCGGGTTCGAATCCCGTCCACGACGACGGTCGTGGCCATGGATGTGCAGGAGGTGCATGCTGGCAACTGCATTTTTCGAAACCAATTTATGCCAACGAAACGTCAACTGGGCCACATGGAACAGTTGACGCGCTATGCCCCACAAGGAGTTAGGGCAATTGAGTATTATTTGCTGATGTAGATACAATAGACATAATGCATGTGATGTTCACAGAACAAAAGCTGTTTAACTACGAATTCCGATATGTGTTGTTGTGTGAATCGAGATTTCGGAACATTCCTAGTTGACCGGGCGATTCATAGTGTAGTTCGCTTCTTTGACTAATAGTGGGTATTAAATTGAGATGATTTCTCACTCCTCTTGCGTGGACTTCGCTCGTTTTGTGGTTTAAGGAGTCGATGTCCCCAATATTCCGCCCTAGAACGGTCGCTCGCTACTACAGCGGTAAAGCCAGTATTAAACTAGATGTGTCGCCTGGTGAAATAGGAATATATGTACTTAGATTTGCTTTCTAAAGGGCCGATTATGTTTAATCCGTGCTAACGGTTTTGCTAATTTAGTTGCCATGCAAACTAACTTTTCTATATTGACTGTTTTCCAATTAAAATATCGGAGCGTTCCTAGTTGACTGGTCGACACGACGCATTGTGGTTCGCATCTTTGACCATTGGATTAATTGCCTTGACCCCTCCAGGGGCATGGATGTGTCAACATCACTTGCATAGCTATACGTTTAGATACCATATAAATTTCGGTCGATGCAGTTGCTGGCATGCACCTCCTCTCACAGTGCTCCGGGCTTGTCAGTATAAAGACGGCGCGGATAGGAGGTGCATGCTAGCAACTGCACTTCCGAAAAGTAGATATGCTATTGAAACGTCAACAAGGCATAGAAATGCTGGAGATGTTGACGCGCCGCGCCCATGCCCCTGGAGGCGTCAAGGCAATTAGAGAGAGAGAATATGCGTATCTTTAAAATGAAAACTAAAAGGATATCTTACTTGCTTGTACGAGTGTGTATATAGGGTATTTTTTTAGGGTGATATTGGGTTGTCCGGAAAGTAATTTTGTTTTTCTTTCATGATTTTCAAATATCATTCATTCATAATACAAGCAACAGACATTAATCAATTATGCAGGGTGTCCCAAACCCCAAGGTCAACCCGGAAACCGGTGAAAAGTATCAGAAAAGTATTTATTAAAAAAAGTCTCCGTCAATTATTTTTTGACTTACAGACATTCAAAAAAGAATTGGAAAAATTCATACCTTGTGATGATTTTTAAGTACTGTTATTACAAATTTTAATTTTTTTTTTATGAAGCAACACTGTTCTATAAATCACAATCTAAAAGTAAAAAATTACTGTATTGGTTTTAAATAAAATATGACTTTTTTCCCCAATTTTGTACTCAAAATTATCATTTATCCCAACTTCAACTGACTGCACTGTAAAAAAAATATACCACGCGGTTTTGGCAAGTAACTGTAAAAGATGGCGCATTTTGTCCAGATTCCAAAATGGTACGATACTTCCTATATTATCTTTTAATTGAGGTGAAAAGGTGTAATTTATTGAACAAAAAAATCAATTTACAATTAAACGTTAGAACTTCAATTTACAACAAATGTTCAAAATGTTTGCCTTCAGCTGCAATGCAAGCACGACATCTTCTTAAAGGATCGCCCCGTCTTATAGGGCGAATCTTCCGGAACTAATGGCTTCAGCGGCTTCCGCAATTTTTCGGCGGAAGTCCTCCAAATTTTCTATTTCTTTCGTGTAAACCTTTTCTTTTACCGCTCCTTATTAAAAAAATCGAGGGGATTTAGGTCAGGTGAACGTGCCGGCCACGAAATTGTACCAGGCCGCCCTATCCACCTCTCGGGATATTCTCGATCGAGGAACTCTCTTACTGTACGGGCATAATGCGCTGGGCAGCCATCGTGCTGATACCACATATTTGCAAAAGTACTGAGTGGCACGTCTTCCAATAAATTGGGTAAATGATTAAGTAAGTTCTCCGAAAGCTCGAATGGTCCAATAATTAACAGATAATATAGGAAGTATCGTACCATTTTGGAATCTGGACAAAAAGCGCCATCTTTTACAGTTACTTGCCAAAACCGCGTGGTATATTTTTTTACAGTGCAGTCAGTTGAAGTTGGGATAAGTGATAATATTGAGTACAAAATTGGGGGAAAAAGTCATATTTTATTTGAAACCAATACAGTAATTTTTTACTTTTAGATTGTGATTTATAGAACAGTTAGTCAGGGTTGCTTCATAAAAAAAGAAAATAAAAAAAATGAAAATTTGTAATAACAGTACTTAAAAAATCATCACAGGGTGTGAATTTTTCCAATTCTTTTTTAATGTCTATAAGTCAAAAAATAATTGACGGAGACTTTTTTTAATACTTTTCTGATAACTGCCACCACTTGGGCCTATCACCGGGTTCCGGGTTGACGTTGGGGTTTGGGACACCCTGTATATTGGCCATTTTATTCGATAACATTTTGCCACCTTTCAGTCAGGTGCATAATGCCGCGCTCGAAGAAAGTGTGGTCATTAGATGCAAAAAGCTGAATCAACTCACTTTTGACAGCCTCATCCAAGACGAATGTTTTTCCATTTAAATGGTTCTGAAGTGAACGGAATAAGTGGTAATCTGATGGTGCAAGGTCAGGGCTTTACGGTGGATGAGGCATCACTTCCCAGCCTAATCCCGATATGAATCGCTTCAAAAATGGGTTGATTTCGTTACGTTTCAGCAGCAAATCGCAAACGTTAATTCGTTTGTTGAGGTGAATTTCCTTCAATTCGCGTGGAACCCAAATATCGAGCTTGCTAACGTATCTCAGCTTCTGTAAATGTTCGTGAACGGCTGATTTGGATAAGTTGAGTTTCTCCGCTATCTTCCGTGTCGTACTGCGCCGGTTCGATCATTGCCTTTATTTTGTCGTCATCGACAGATGTTGGACGACCAAAGCGAGGTGCATCACTGACATCAAAATTTCCGGAACGAAAACGAGCAAACGAATTCTGTCACTGGCGTTCTGTAAATGAGTCTTCACCATAAACATCACATAACTTTTCCCGCGCTTGCACTGCGTTTTTGCCTTTTCGGTAGTAAAAAAGCAAAATATGTCGAAAATGTTCACTTTTATTTTCCATTTTCAAGTCGATGCCAAATAAAGATTTGTAAAGAGAGGACCACCAATTTGTGACTGATTATAGCTTGAAATGACAGCTGTCAAAATGGCAAAAAAATCTTATATTTTTTTTCCCATAACAGCGCCATCCCTTGAAAGGTAGCGAAATGACTTTCCGGACAACCCATAATAATAATAATAATATATACAGTCATTTCCACAAGACCGTATACCTCACAAAATAAAAACAAAATGTTACAAGTAAGAAATTTTATTTTTTATTGAAAGTAAATACAAAATACATTTTCGCAATTATATTTAATACATGGTCCAATCGCCGTCACTATTGATTATTGACTGGCATCTTCGGTGACAACTTTCGGCCAATTTTTCCGCGTAGTTTTTTGTAGCGTTCGGCTTAAATGGGCTGCTCCTTTTATTTGCTTTCCTTGAAGCTTCTGCTTCATTAATCCCCAAACATTTTCAATAGGATTGGCATCCGGCGATTGCGAAGGCCTATCAAGTACTTGGATGTTATTTTCTTCTTTCCAGCGTCTTCTATGTTTCGGATCGTTATCTTCTTGTAGAAACCAATCGGTGTTGTCGTTGCCATATAGCATCCTAGCAGACTTCAATAATCCTTTCTTGTACAAAATGATCATCCTTTCAGCAGTAAGAATTCCGGTAAACGTTATTAATTTTCCGAAACCGCGTGAAGAAAAGCATCCATAAACATGGACCTTCACAGGGTGTTTAACGGTTCGGTTCACGACAGCTTCTCCTTTTTGTGACCACACTCGTCTCCTGAACGTATTTACAGCAAAACTTGATTCATCCGTAAAGATCACGTTGTCCCAATCACGATCGATGTTTTCCTTAACCCACTCTACACGTCTTCGCTTCTGGTTTTCGGTAAGTAATGGTTTCATCAAGGCATACCTGGTTTTGATGTTTTCCTCTTGTAATCTTCGCCGAATCGTATTCAAGGACACGTAAATATTCTTCTTCGATAACATTTCCTTTGCTTGCACTAAGGTAGTAACGGACGGATTTTTCTTAAAAATATCAATGATGGCCTTATCCTGGGTTTTTGAAGTGCTTCGGGTTTTACCCCTACCAGGTAGATCGTCTACATTTCCAGTATCTTTAAAACGCTTTATCCACTTATTCACGAACTGTGTCGAAACTTTCAGGTACTTTCCGGCCGATGCAGGTGTCATTTTTGGTCCTTTCGGATGACTTACTAAAAACACAGCTTCGAATCGTTTTTTGTAAATCGCACTAATTTCACTTGACGTCTTATCACTCTCCTACTTGAACTTAGAATGACCAAATTTATACAATGCGAAAAAGAGGAAGAATGCAGGTAACTAAAAGTCCCCCACCACTCTTTGAGAAATGGTGCATTAAAAAGTTACAAAGTATACGCTCTTGTGGAAATTACTGTATGTTTTTTAATAATAACTCCAGGAATGGAGTTTAAATCAATTTCTTTTTACGTAGGTTGCCTTTTATATTTCGGGATTGGACAACCCTAGTGTTGCAATCTGGCAACTGACAGCTCTATCGTAAAGTTTGACATTTTTGAGGTTATACGTACTCAGAACCTTTTGACATACGAGCGCTATTTGTGTTTTTTACAGTAACTTAAAAGATTAATCTCGGCCAAATAATGGAATTCAATCGTGAACATTTTCGTGCGATTATTTTTTACAACTTTCGACGTGGATTAACTCAGCAACAGTGCATGGATGAACTGAATTCAATTTTTGGCGATGAAGCTCCATCGAGGAACAGTGTTTATCGATGGTATGGTGAATTCAATCGAGGTCGTAGTTCACTCGAAGACGAATTTCGTGAAGGTCGTCCAAAAGGTGAAGGTCGTCCGGAAACCATTGATGCTGTGCGCGAACTGATATTGCAAGATCGTCATGTGACCTATCGTGAGATTGAGACAACCTTAGGCATTAGTGGGACCAGCATACATTCAATATTGCATGAACATTTGACTGTCAAAAAAATTTGTTCGCGTTGGATCCCACACAATTTCTCAATCGCTCAAAAAAAGGCTCGTGTCGATTGGTCGAAAGAAATGCTCAAAAAATACGATCGCGGTGCTTCGAAACACGTCTATGACATCGTGACAGGTGAAGAATCGTGGATTTACGCGTATGAGCCCAAAAGTAAACGGCAGTCGACTGTATGGGCGTTTCAAGATGAGCCAAACCCAACAAACGTTGTTCGCGCACGAAGCACTTCCAAGCAAATGGTCGCCTGCTTTTTCGGAAAAACTGGACATGTCGCAACCGTACCACTAGAACAGTCAATTCTGAGTGGTACACAACCATTTGTTTGCCAGTTGTCTTCCAAGAAATCAGGAAAACCAACCGCCGAAGACGGATCACTCTTCACCACGACAATGCGAGCTCTCACACATCAGCTCAAACAACTGCATTTTTGAGCACTCAAAACATAGATTTGATGGGTCATCCGCCGTATAGTCCTGACTTGGCACCGAATGACTTCTTTTTATTCCCGTACGTAAAAAACAAACTGAGAGGTCAACGTTTTTCAACACCTGAAGAAGCGGTTGCTGCGTTCAGAATGCATGTTTTGGAGACACCTCAATCAGAGTGGCAAAAGTACTTTGACAATTGGTTCAAACGCATGCAAAAGTGTATAGATCTTCATGGGGAATATTTTGAAAAACAATAAAGCGATTTTCAATGATTAATATTTGTTTTTGTTCTCTAGTCCCGAAATATAAAAGGCAACCCTCGTATTAATTATTAAGAATTATTTATACCATTTTGTTTTTATCCTTTCGAGCATTTCATTCACCAATAATACACTGAATATTGGATTCAAGGCTTGAATAGTCATGGGTCCGGGTTAGTTGATGCTCAAGCTAAATGTCAAGTATACCAGTAAGCTCTATCATGTTCAAAAAAATCCGTTTACCATATGCACACCACCATGAAAATAAATTTTCGAATCCCGAAACCCATATACACTATGAAATTGTTGGAGGAGGAGATTTGATCTGTCAGATAATTGTTTGTCAGATCGTCTGCATAAAAACCATTCTACAATTCTATTCAGCGAGATTTTCGAGAAACTCATTCAAATTTTAGACGAGACTTGTTTCAAACTTCACCCCAAATCTAAAATAGATAAGGAAATCTTTCAAATGTATTGGAAAACAAGCGATTCGGTAAAAATCTCGCGTGGTATGAATGTGACTTTATTATCCATTTTTGAGTTGATTACTTATAATAATGCCAAAAATAAAATCATTTGCCGATATCTATAAAATACTTAAAACACAGGCTAAAGTCAGTGCACATCAGATGTTTAAAAGCGTCTAGTTCAAGGTTATCTAATGAAAAAAACAAGAGATAGAAAGCACACACAACACAACTGATCTTGAAAATGATTCGAGTTTCCAATGTGAATATGTAGAATATGAACGAAAAATAGATAAAGCTAATCTGGCAATAGTACATAATAGATTTTTCTCTCTATGTGCATACTATATGAAGCGATCGCGAAGCTTAAATGTTTTCGAATAAAAATTCTCTTTTAAAGAGAAAAACTTTCGACTAAACTAAAATAAAATATTGATTTAAAAAAAATCTCTTTCTTATCTCACATAAGAGAAATACTGTTGGGATGAAAGAAAATCCGTTTGAATGAGTCAAGCCAACAAGCCATAATCGATTCAATTAAAAATAATTTGTCTATTTAAAAATACGAGTAAATTCCAGTCAGCTAGACAACTTTTTGAAACAGAATATTCTATGATATATCATACTATGAGCATTGTGTGTAAATAGACTAAAGCTAGAGTCAGAAGCTCTGGTAAATTGATATTGCAGTTTTCTATCATCCATAGAGTGTGATTCTGATTAACCTATGGCACAATGCCAAAGAATTATTCTGGCAGCGTATTTTTTTTTTATTTTCTGCCATAGAAATACGGCAATAATATGACATGCGTGTGAGTATGGTAGCAGTAATGTAAAAAAAATTGTATTGATTTTATCAATTATCCAATCTTTAATTTTTCATAATAAAAGTGGTATTAAAATAGGTTTGAATCAAATACGAGGTCTGCAAAATAGTAGAGCTTTTCCAACTACATGTCGATGGATCGTCTTCGCGTCGGGCGGTTGGCAAGACTGCAATTATCACAACCTTCCGTATAACTGACAGTTTAAATATTGTTTATATGTATTTTATTTCGTTTCCGAGTTGTTGCAATTTAAGTGCAGCGTTTTTCCGTGACGAATTTGCCTGAACAGCACCTTTTCAGCACAAATTTAAATTTTTAAAACAAAAAGAGTGAGAACTTTCATCAGTAGGAAGATTTTTATAAAACTCGTGAAAGAAAGGGTCAGTCATTGGAAAAAGATCCCGAAGGTCCTTTTCTTTTTTCCGGAAATGTGCACTTCTCCTGGTAACTTAGAAACTTCAGCTAGGCTTTCAGAATGTATACCTCTTTTTTGAATATTCAGTGTCTTAAAAGCCTGCTCTGTATCTAAGGTTGTTTTGAACTGAACTTTTCCACAATAATTTTTTGAATATTGTAGCCATTTTACATTCTTCTAGTTAAAGTTTTCGGAATTGGTATCTCCATATAAATTTCAGTTTAGAATACGAAAAGAAATCTATTAAACTAATTTCGATTACATGAAATTTAGTTTTGACACCTACAGTTCGCACGAAATTCAACCAGTCACGTGGATGATATATTTTTGCGTTAGTGAGCTTTTTCCTTCTCTCTATTAAAGCATGATCCAGATCACACTCCATGTGCAAATGGCCCACAGTTAAAAATGTATGATCAATATAAATAAAAAGTGTTTGCGGGGAGCTGGCATCGAACCCATACTACTTATATGGGTCTTAACATCCGACTCCCTTTATTGTATAACTCTTTAAGAATAAAAGTCCCCAAAAATCGGCCTGAGTCTGGTTTCGTGCAAGGCACGAACTCATCAGGCGCCTCCACACCTCGTGTCTCGCACCTTGGAAGAGGCGAGATCAGATCATATAAGGCGAAGTGAGATCTAACCAATAATCACTGATCTGGTCGCGCCTCTCCCATGGTGTGAGGCACGAGGTGTGGAGGTGCCTGATGAGTTGGTGCCTTGCACCATGGTACGAATCCAGACTCAGGCCGATTTTTGGGGACTTTTATTTTTATGATCGATAGTTTCAATAGCCTTACTATTTTGAAGAAACGTCATAAACATAGTACTCAAGTAAGAATGTTTGTTTTGTCCAGCACAGTTGTCACTGTAGAAAAAACAAAACAGATTCTACATTTTCACTTTCTTGTTCCAAGAGATTCGATTGTTTGCGTAAGCATGAGGCGATTTCATTTCTACTGCGCTTTGCAAGTGCCTCATGCCACATAAACCAGTACGGAGTGTTATTTTCGCAAGCATGCACCGTCAAGCTAAACGTCCACAATTGTCTTTAATAGAAAGGCACTGAATTTTGTGCTGTTTTTATACGCTAGACCGTCCATTAGGCCGCGCATTAGACCGTCTATAAGACCGCGCATTAGACCGTCCAATAGGCAACGCATTAGACCGTCTATTAGACCGTCGATTAGACCGCCCGTTAGACCACGTATCAGAGCAGCTACTTGATTATAATGATTTATCTAATGGATGGTCTAATACGCGATGTAATGGACGGTCTACTGCTGGTCTAGCGTGTAGAAACAGCATTGGAGAAACGGTGTTGGCAAGCACTGCTGCAGATCAAATGTATACGTTTTAACTGTAGTGTCATTTTTGGATAAATCCTTACCATGTCAGCTTGGATTTAAAAGCTAATTCAGCTGCAAAATGATGCTCTGCTTGTTCTTTCTTTAAATTTGCTAGAGCTTCAGGACAGTTCCCGATAGAATCAATTTTTTGCGAATTTTTCTTTTTTTGCACGGGGGGCTTACACTTGCAAAAAAATGTTCACAGTTTCCTTCACCAAAACAAAGGTCCTATCGAAGCCGCAATCTTCCTTGGTCTCGATAAAAACAGCGTTGACGCGATGACATCGTAAACACCGCCTATAATTTCAAGAAAGCTCATGAACTGGACTTCGGAATAGAGGCAGGTCGTACTATTAACTACCTCGATATTGGGAAGAAACCTAAGTACCTGTCACGTCATTATTCCCCGAATAGGTTCCGTTATGGAATGGGGAGCCATATGGCACTAACTAACTAACTATTGATCTAGTTTTCCTTCAATACATGGCAGACAATCGAGAGCAACTTATAAACCGTTGCTAATAGAGGAAAACCCCAAAATAGGTGAGGCGTTACATGCCTGCATCACAGGGCACTGCCCTATTGGGGAACTAGCCTGGAGGCTGCGCCTTCAGCACCATGATTACTGCAGAAGCTGTTAAGACGTGGACGAGGAGGAGAGCGTTAGTCACCTTCTGTACCACTGCAGAGCTTTCGCGGGCAGAAGAAAACTCGTTTACCTGTCCGACTCAACAGAAGTGTTCCCATCATCGTAGAAGCTAGCTTATGTCCAACCAATCCCCAAGAAAGGTGGAGCATGTGATCCCTCTAACTACCGACCAATAGCACTAACTTCGACCCTACCAAAAGTCTTCGAAACCCTGGTTAACAACCAACTAATGAGTTACCTTAACTCACACCATCCCATCAATGATCGGCAATATGGTTTCCGTTCTTCGCGCTCCACCGGCGACCTAATGACATATCTCACCGAATGATGGAATCGTTGTATTCATTAATTTGGGGAAGCTAAAATCATTGCCCTCGACATTTCGATAGCTTTTGATAAAGCTTGTCATCCGGCTCTTCTAGCTAAGCTCCAGACTTTTCGTTTGCACCCAACATTAGTTAAATGGATCGAAAGTTTTTCTCACGACCGTTCACTTCAGGTCGTCCTTGATGGAGTGAAATCAAATCGCCATACCTTCGACGCAGGGGTTTCCCAAGGTACTGTCCTTTCACCAACGCTCTTCCTTCTCTTCATCAACGATCTTCTAAGTGTGACTTTCAACCCAATCCATAGTTTTTGTGGAAATCGAATCGAGTAGAGTTGAATGCCTCTAAAACTCAATGTTGTCTACCTTTCAATAAGCGGTGTGCTTCATCTGCCGCTGCCGCCCAACCTATTCTTGTCGATGGGATCAGCATTCCTGATTCGCCCATACTGAACGTATTAGGTATTAACATCTCTAGTAAACTAAATTGGTCCGACCACATCTTCTGCGTTGCAGAAAGTGCAATGAAGTGTCTGGGCTTTCTGAATCGCTGTAAAAGACACTTTACACCATCTGATGTGGCTAAAATTTACAAAGCTCATGTAAGACCGAGACTTGAATGTACAATAATTCCTACATATGGGCAGGCGCAGGTAGGATCGCATTATCCCCGTTAGACAAAGTCCAACGGAACGCCTTCAAGCTTATTGGCGATGAATCCATAACATCTCAAATCGAACCGCGGCGAAGTGTCGACTGTCTCTCACTCTGCTATCGCTACTATAACCGCCGTTGCTCTGATAAAATATCCAACCCCATTCCTCAACATGCTTTTCCTTTACGTAACACCCGACTAGCCAGTCGTGCCCATCCTCATCTTCTAGAACTCAGCAGCAGTTGCACCGCCAAATTCTATGACTCGTTCGTATCCAGGACAACACGAATGAGGAACAGTCTAATATCTTTTGTTTTCCCCTGCAACTATGACCTGGAAAAATTTAAACGGAATGTACACCGTCACCTTATACAAACTAAACCCATCTCCCCACTACCTTAATCCCATACCACCAACGCTGTGCCCTCGCATCAAAGGGTTTCCCCTAAGCTTTGGTATCAACATAAAAAAAAATCCTATACTATTCGCATAAAACTAGGACAATTTGATATAGCGTCTGACTCCCGCTTTATGATTGTTCTATAATTGAACTAAATCAAAAATAAATTTGATCAATTGAAAGCTAGAACGTTCCTTTATTTGATGTAAAAAATGTCAGTCACTCAATAGTGAAAAATAAAAGTTAAATTACATATTAATTTATTATTTAGTTTGCAATAAATAAATTGAATAAAATTCAATTAATAATTTCAATGACATACTTGAAATGTTGATTGGTATGTGTATTTCTTGTATCGCTTCTATATATTTTTTTTCTGTTTCAACCAAAACGCATTCTCCTAATTTCATATGGTTCACGTGTCGAAATAATTGACAATTCAATTGACTTCAATTTAGTGCTTGCCTAATATTTGGCCATATTATCAAATGGAGAACGATCTCTCCACTTGATGTTATGGTGGCTATAAAGTTATTAAAGAAGCTAACTAAACCGTAGTTTATACAAATTGGACGAACAGAAAATGTGATTGACACGTATGTATAGGTGTAGTAAATACTATATACTCGTATTATATTTCCGTAGGTTTAGCTTTTTTTGGCTTACTTTAGGTCCCATAATGTTAAGATGTTACAAGGAAAGAAAATTACATATTTTTATATTGTGGAGAAGATTATTATACTCTAGACTTTATAAAGTAGAGGGTATATTGCTTTTGTCACGACGAAAATATATGTATAACACGTTAAATGATGCTCTTGATTCGATTTAGCCATGTTTTTCTGTCTGTCTGTTCATTCGCACGATAACTTCCGAATGAAGCTAGAGACTTGAAATTTTGGTCAAATGTTTGTAGTAGGATCTAGTTGGCATTGAAAATGGGCAAGATCCGGCCCAAGGAACCCCTATCTTCCCTACAAATAAAATTTCAAATAAGCGATAAGTTTCGATCGAATGAAGCCAGCGACTTGAAATTTTGGCCAAATGTTTGTAGTAAAATGTAGTTTGTGGTTTTAAAAATGAATAACATTCGACCCAAGCAACCACTACCTCCCCTACATATTCAAATGAGCAATAAGTATCGATAGAATGAGGCTAATTTCAAGTCGCTAGCTTGGTCGAATGTTTGAAGTTGAATCTAGTTAGTTACTGCTGAAAATACGCAAGATTGGACAAAGGAACCCCTACCTTCCCTACAAATGAAACATAACACAAGCGTTAACTTTCGACAAAATGAAGCTCACTAGCTTCACTTGAAATTTTGGTCAAATGTTTGTAGTAGGATTTAGTTGGTTCATATTCAAAACACGCAAAATCCGACCAAAAAAACCTCTAGTTGCCCTACAAATGAAGCGATAACGTTCGATACAATGATGCTAGCGACTTAAAAAATCGACAAATATTTGTGGTGTGGGTTAGTTAGTTGTTTTTGAGAATGGGCAATATCCTACTGAATTAACGCCAAGGGGAGGTTGGCGTGCATTCCATTCGAATGGATGAACGATGAAACTTCTCATTGCGTCCACACACAGTTCAAACTGACCATATAGGAAACTCACCTGTAATGTAACGAGTATATATGGTCGTTGCCAATTGGTACTGTTGGTATCATCACTAAATTTGTGCAAGTCTAGAGTATATACGCTTCGGACTCCGGAGTTCTATTTGTTTTTGTTAATTTCGAATTTATTGGTTGTCTGTTGAGAAAGAATTAAAGACGAAAGATAAAAATAAATTATATAATATTGTACAATATATCCGGTGTCCCGAAAATACCGCATGAGTCAAAGACTAATAACTTCTCGACTATTAAGATTTTTTTTTTGTTTTATTTTTAGCATGAATAAAGTTTCCTTTGAAGCTAAATGTGGACAATAGTTTGTGTTCCTAAAATTATCAGCGCGTCAAGTATTAGAAAAGTGAAATTATGCCGCTATTATCGCAAAAATATTGTATTGGATTCTTTTACAAATTCCATACATTTTAGGCCGAGTTTTGAAGCTGTGGGAGCACTTGCGGTTTACAAATTTGCATTCAATTTAAAAAGAACAAGCCGTTTGTTGAGCGGCAGATTGCATTCAATGTAAATTTGTAAACCGCGGCGGCTCAATTGGCCGGAGTCATGTCAGCAGTGGAGGAACTTTTTTTGTGGGGGTTTCCGAACGCAGCGCATAAATCGCGTAAGTTCCTTCACTGCTGACATGACTCCGGCCGATTGAATAGCTGAAACCGAAAAAGGAAAAAAATGTCGTTAAATTGAAGGTATTTCCTGTACAATGACGTAGGATTTTCGAAAAATATCAAAATCTAACAAAACGGCGTAGGTATCTGTCGTTTTTTCAATGCCAAGTCGTCAATTTTCATCCAATCAAAAATATCCTTCGTCATTGTAGAGTAAATACATATATTCAATAGTACTCAGTACAAGTTTCAAGTCAATCGGATAATTGCTCTTTCAGTTACAATGTCAGCAAATTTGAAAAATCTCATTTCGAGAAAAACGCGTTAAAGATTTAACTAACGAACTGCGTTGAACGACTCCAGAATACCTTTCAAATTCCCTTTCCCTATATATATATTTCTGGCTTAAATAGTGTCCCCTCTTAATTATGTACCGTTAATGATGCCGAAAGATTCAGGCAACAACAATCTAGGACGAAGCCCTCCAACGCTTGACGCCACTGACTCATGAAAAACCACGACTTCTTTGGCAGAACCTGGATATAGTGGTTCATCCGGACTGTTTTTTTTTTGACGATGCTCACTGGAGACATCGTTGCGTCATGACTTATGCGACTTGTGCATAAGTCGCTTGGGTGCCAATACTTTTCTATGAAAAATTATGTAATATAGGTCAAATATTGCCAAATATGTTCTTAATTTTCTGAAACATTTAATTGAGTACTTTTCTTTCAAAAAAAAATCCCGAAAATCACCCAAATTTTCAGCGTTCACACTGGTATAGCCCCTTAATTTCTATACATTTTTCAACCATTAAATCCATTTTTCAAAATTGTTCCTAAAATCCTCTTTTTACAGTTTCCCATTTTCAAGATTTGATGTCCTCATTGCCATAAAACATTTTTCCCCTACAAGTTTTATTAATTTTTCCAAACAACGCTCGATCTGGGGAATATCATTCTGGGATATTTTTCTCAATGCCAGAAAGCGCAATAAAGTTGTTTGTCATTTGAGCAGTATGAGTTGGAGCGTTGAGTGCATTCACGGTGCTCGTTTGTTCCGGAGTGCTACGTAGCGCTCCGTAGCGCTACTACCCCTCGCGCTCGTGATTGCAATCGCTCCTTTCGTCTGCTCCGGACCGACTACTTCCCCTTGGTAGCAAAAATTTTTTACGCTCTCTGACAATTCGCGGTTGGTATGTCCTTTTCGGTTCGTGATTATGCCGAACCGGCGATGATGCTTTGTCGCCACTGCACAACACTCACTTTGTCGATGCACTAACTCACTTACGAACTCCTGTCAGGCAATTGTCAAATATTTGCGGTGTCATCTGTTTGTCAGATATTTGCATAGAGAATACCTATGGAGGAGCAATCCGCATATACTCAACACTAAACTACTTGAAGCAATTCCAGTCGTAAAAAGTAAAGAGAGAGACACACGCCCTCCACTGGGCAACACCCGCGCAGTCTATATAAAAGCACAGGAAGCACGTAAGATGTCATCCCCTCTCCTACTTTTCCAGTTGGAACAATAACATTCCAGTCTGTCTCTCTGCCGCGGAACACCCGCCCGGTCCATATAGAGCAAAAGAGATGTCAAATTTCCATCCCCCTTCCTACTTCCTCACTTGTGCCGAATTGCTACGTTTCTCTCGCTCTCTTTCACTTCCTCATATACTCTCTCTTCAAAGGATATTTGATATGTAGCGGTTCAATCACGAAAGATGTTGTGACAGGTAGCGTCTCCTCAAATGTGTAGTGGAGGGGATGTAGCGTTCTGTACCGAAAATTGTTCACCTGAATGCAGGCATTATCATGATGTAGGAAGTATCGCCGCAGATCCCCTCTGCCTTTTTGTCTAGTAAATTTTTAAAGACGTCTGTTCGGCAAGTTTCTATATACCACTTACAAGTTAACGCTTTTGTTGCTGACTTTTCCTGTCTTACTTGAATGGATGAATTGGCACCTTCTGGGCTCCATACCGTGTTCTGTTTGGTTTCCGGGTCGTACTTATAAAACCAGTATTCGTCACCTGTGACGATTTTATGGAAGGTGCTACACCTCCCCTTTGAATTCTTATTAAGAATATATGTGGCAAAATGCACACATGAAGTCAAAATTCGTGGTACCCACCGGGCAGATTTCTTCGTGTATTCCAAGATGTCATGTAAGTGTCACCATACACTGTCGAACTCGAACTTAAACCTAGTACAAGTGGACCGGTTTTCTTCACACCTATGTGAAGTGTATGTGTATGTCAGAGGACATTTGTACCAGGTTCGTGCTCGAATTCGAGTTCGACAGTGTATGGTGACACTTAGATTCGTGATGCAGCCATGGCATTTAAGCCTAACTCATCACCAATCAATTGCTATGTTAGTCTTGGTTCTACGTCAGTTTTTCACTTCACGAGAGCAACATTTCTCTCGTCGGTGTCAGATTTTGATTTTTGATTTTTCACTAGAATCATCTTTCACAAGAAAACGTCCTTCTTGGAATCGCTTGTACCACTTGGAAACATTTACTAGAGATAGTGCATCCCCTTCATATGCAATTTGATATTCGTCGAATATTTGTATTGGCAACAAATGCCATCGGAATCCATAGAGAATGGCAAATTGAATTTCTTTCTGTGTTGGCAGCGGCGGGCGGCTCTATCGACCTTCTCAAATTTTTCGTTTTCTCGTCTGCATTTTTAACAAGAATTCTGAAAATTGGAATGACATCTACCAAAACCATAAGCTATCGACTACAATTTTTTAATTTGTGAAATACTAATAAAGAATCACAACTACGCGAACTTTTGTTAGATCCTCCGTAGCAACAGGATTACGGTCCCATTCATACAGCCCGACTGATTGAAACGTGTATTCAAGCTCAAAGTGGGGATTTTATGACCCGACCCCCGTACCCTCCAGATTTAAATATTATGCAAAATATCTGGGGATGACTTACACGAAAAAAAATATGAAGGAAGCACGCAGTTCGAGGACGAAAAACTGCTAATTGAGACCATCCAAGTCTCTTTGGGAGACCTTTCACTAAATTACGTAAAACTTGTCGCGCTCGGTGACCGTGATCGATCAGTCACCGCTCTACGATACTAATCTAGAGCACGGAGATCAAATCTCGGCGCGATCAAAAACTGCCTGTGAGTACTAATAGAACTCTCACAGTGCTCCGGGCTTGTCAGTATAAAGACGGTGCGAATAGGAGGTGCATGCTAGCAACTGCACTTCCGAAAAGTAGATATGCTATTGAAACGTCAACAAGGCATAGAAATGCTAGAGATGTTGACGCGCCCATGCCCCTGGAGGGGTCAAGGCAATTAGAGAGGTACTCATTATTAGGAAATTAAATTGCCTACTAAGAATGTCCTTATCGAAATACATATTAATCATAACTCCCAATTTTTTCTCAAAAAGTATAAGGAAACAAAGTAACCTTTTATAGTGTAAACGAAGTTTTGAGACCTGACCTTATGTACTGGAGATTTTGAGTATGTAAAACCATTCTTGAAGCGACTGCCCCTATTCAAGTGGCTGGGAGTCGGGAGATCTGTAAGTTTAATTCTTCAAACGACTATAATATCTACAGGAAAATGTGAATAAAGTTACCATCATCAGCGGAAAATAGTTTTCCATTTTAAGTTGTGTACTTAATGAACCATTTGAAATTGATTCGGTAACGGAGCCCTCACGACGCCGTGAAGAGGTACTGAAGGGAAAGTTGAAGTTTTCATCCCTGGATCAAAGACTGAAGTAAGATAGAAGGAGGGTATATAAAACGGAAGAATGTTCAATTGAGAGTGAGTTTACGAAAAGCTTTCTATTAAATTAAGGTAATTAAACCGCATATTAATTTCGAGGTGCGGTCTATACGAAACAGCAGTATCCAAAAGATTCTCTCATGCTGTATAGAAAATTGCATTTTAAGATACTCTTACACTGCTAGTCGCAGTCGACGGATGAGAAGATTGGTTTTGGAAGAAAGTGGGAAGGAAAGGATACACGAATATGGATAAAATAGTCGAGATGACTTGATTCTGAAACAATTCTGTTAATGGAATTTTTTGAAAAGTATCCATTTGGTAAATGATTTTCAGACTAATAGGGTCGTTCGTTATTCGATTTTGATCTAAAAAGATATTACTCGAATTTTATCTCGCCCCAGCGAGTATCTCCATTGGAATGTGCATACATATAGACCTTAGACCTAAAGCCAGCGTCCAAAAAAGCAAAGTTATTTGCAAACAGTTCTAATAGATATCATCGAATAGTACTTGATAATATATAATATACAATACAAGAAAAGTTTGTCTGCCTATCGGAGCGTGTTGCTAACAGGTAGAAAATTTGTCGCTTAAGGGAGGATACCACATTAGGAGGTTTTTAAAATCCAACTTTTTTTTATTGCATAAATTGTTAGCGTAACAATCCAAGAATACGCTGCCAAAATTTCAAAGCGAAATTCGCATTCGTTTAGATTTGATGGGCATATAATCGAGCGCTCATCGGGTATAGTCTACAGGCTCGAGTTCACTTTAAGGGGTAGACCGGAGCACTACCTCAGGTAGTCGCTTTATGTACTTACGCAGCCTTGTAGCGGAACCCCACTTTTGCATCTTTGTTTTCAAATAACGGTATAGAAGGTACTAGAAGCATCAACAAAAGCGATTATTTCCGTTATATTTTTTTCAAACGCGTTTTTCTCAAAATGACTTTTTTTCACATTTGCGGGACTTCTAACTCAAAAAATAATGAACCGGTCATTATGAAAATTGAAAGTATAATTCTTTATAAAATTACGAAGAATATGAACCAACATTTGGGATGATATCGTATTTGGGTGTTTTTTTTGCATAATTAGTGGAAAAAAGTGGTGAAAATCTAATTTTTTTTCCAACACCTGCCAAATTTTTAGTTTCCATTATTTTCACCTGCATTGAGGTTCATATTCTTAGAAAATAAGTTAATTCTGTGAAACTATTGTAAAACCTTTTTGATTTCGCATAAAAATTGGAATCGCTACAGGTCCCGCAATAGAAGAACTCTAGTAACGGCCTTCAGTGAACATCGGTGTGTAACTTTGTTATTTTTGGCTTAAATTATTCAAATTTCAATTCAAATTCACATAAGTTATTCGAAATATGAGTAAAGTGATGTCAAAATTTGATTGAATTCTAATTAATTCTTCCCACCAGAAAAAAAAATCCTAAAAAATCAGTGAAAATCAACCTCCTAATGTGGTCTCCCTCCCCCCTTAAGTGGTAAGAAATCGAGGCAAGTCAAGTTATTTGCAAATCGTTCGTCTTTTGCATGTTAGTAGTTACTGGTCCATTCATAACGAAAAATTGGAAGGCAGATAATTAGGGTGTTGCTAAAGTGCTAAAAATTTTACAGAAGTAAAGTCATTTGCAAATACTTGATTTCAGTACTTGATACCAGTACCACCCACCCACAAGCCTAAATGCAAAAACGCAGACGAAGATACCGTTGCTAACACCGTGGCAGACAAGTTTAAAATTTTGAAATTTGTTTGAAAAAGATGGATTGAACATAAAAATGGATGGACATAAAAATCGTACAAAACTCGACCCCCTCCCTCGAATGTACAAACTTGATCCAAACCACATTGTTTTCAGGGCACTCCCATAAGTGTCAGTACGAAAACTAAACCAAAACTCCTTTTCTAACACTGCGGCCGCCGTGGTCGAAGTGGTGAAAATATGTAGTTCATTTTGACGTTATTTAAAGCTCTCGAAAATGACCCTGGAATACGTCGTCAAAATCGCGAATAACTCCACCTTCCTCATGTGCACAATCTCAATTCGAACGTGTGTTTTTTCAAAAAAGCAGCTAAAAACTCCGTTGCTAAAACTGCGGCAGATGAATATCGAAAATTCTAATCGTGCGTGTTACGAAAGTTAGGAAATATAACATAAAAATGGCGAATATCTCAACTTTAGTCATGTGTGCAATATTGATTCGAATGGCTTTCAATTAAAGACACTCCCCCCAAATATCAATGCAAAAAGGCAGACAAAAATTCCGTTGCTAACACCGCGGCAGACAAGCTTAAAATTTCGAAATTTTTATGATAAAGATGGAAGATGACATAAAAATCGTAAATAACTCAACCCTATTCAAGTGTACCATCTTGGTGCGAACGATATTTTTTTCAGGACATTCGACCGGTAGCGCAGTGTGTTCAGGCATCAGTCGCAGTTTTGACTACCGGCGTTTCGGGTTCGAATCCCGTCCACGACGACGTTCGTGGCCATGGATGTGCAGGAGGTGCATGCTGGCAACTGCATTGTCCGAAACCAAATTATGCCAACGAAACGTCAACTGCGTCACATGGAACAGTTGGACGCGCTATGCCCCACAAGGGGTTAGAGCAATTGAGTATAGTACAAATAACCAGCACGAAATTCCATTGCTTACACCTCGGCAGACCAGCGTAAAGTATCGAAATTTGGAAATGTGCATGCTACAAAAGCTGTAGAATACACTCGCCTATCGAGGTGTTAGCACCGGAATTTCGGTTTGGTTTTTTGCGCTGACACTTAAGCGAGTGCTCTGAAAAAATATCGTTCGCATTAAGATTGTACATTCGAATAGGGTCGAGTTTTGTACGATTTTTATGTCGTAATCTACCTTTTTCATTCAAAATTTTAAACGGAGTTAGCAACGAAATTTTTGTCTGCCTTTTTGCATTTAGACTTGTGGGTGGGTCCCTAACCAAATGATACTGAAATCCAGTATTTACAAATGGCTTTACTTCTGTCAATTTTTAGGGTTTTGTATAAAAACAAAACCCTTATGAAATCGGTCATGCGTCCGTCTGTCCGTCTGTCTGTCCGTCTGTCTGTCCGTCTGTCCATGAAATATCTCACGAACCGCTGAAGCTACATGCATGAAATTTGGTGGAAATATGTAGAAATACTATAATTCTCTGGAGAAAGCGATGCGTCGTAATAGGTCAACTTTAAGGGGGGGTCGCCATAGAGGGGAAATGAAGGTCGAAATTTTTTTTTCGTTTGGTATAGGCAAGTGGGGTATCGTAAGAAAGGTACCGTTGAGTACATTCCATTTCTGGAATTTTTTTCAAATTTGAAGAAAGGGGAAAAGAGGGAGAGGGGAAAATATGTGGTCCGAGTTTGTCCCCCCCCCCCTTGCATTTCGAGACCGTTATAGCTAGACATATGAAAATTTACAGAAAAGCGGCATTTCACTAGCATAGAAAACCGAAAATAATAGAATTTTTAAATCTCATCCAAAAAGGTTAATAATAGTACATTTCTATAGTTGCAGTTAGCACACCCCTGCACCCCTCAAGCACACCCTAGGTCAAAAATATTGATGGCTGATGATAACCAACATCATAGGCAATAATACCTCTAAGTTTCATTACAATGACATGATATTTAATAATAGCACATTGACTTAAAGTTTTGCGTTTTGACACTATCCATACAAAAAATACACCTACCGGCCTCACGCATAGATATGCGTGTACTACTTACATGTTGTTTTTCGTAGTGCGAATTGCAGTTATTTAATGAACCAACTTTGGAACGGTGAAGATTGGTGATTGGTGATCCTAACAATAACTATTCACACAGTTAATTTTTTTAGGGCTTTGTGTCTTAAATCTCACAAAATCGGTCAAATACCTGTCTGTCCGTCTGTTCATAGAATATCTTACGAACGGCTGAAGCTGCACACATAATTCGGCGAGAATGTGTAGAAATGCTATAATTTGCTGGAGATAGCGTTGTGTTGTAATTGGCCAACTTTAAGGTCCACATAGAGGCGAAATTAAGGTAAATTTTTTTTATCCACTGGTATAGCCAAGTGGAGTGTCGTGAGAAAGGTAATGTTGAGTACATTCCATTTTTGGCATTTTCTTGAGATTTGTAGAAAGGGGAACAGTGGAGGAGGAAAAAATATTAGACCGTAATTTGTCCCAGCCGCCCTGAATTTCGAAGCCGTTACATAAGTTTGCAATTTGCAATGTCGTCTTAATATGAATGGTTAAGCATCTCGAAGAGTGGGACAGTTTATCTCGTATACATACATATCTATCTACAGCTTCTCGTATTAAAACTATTACTTTGAGAGGTGACAGATGCAGTCTTTTTGTGAATTGGCATGTAAGATACTATATCATGGGTAAAACATTTAATTATGGTGTTTTTATTCAGCTGAGGGGTACCAAGAAGAACAGGGAGCCAGTATTTACATGCCAAAATAAGCGCTTGCTACAAAACCCTCGAATTGCGGGCGTAGCCCTCTATATTCCGGTTTCATTTACCACTGTTATGAGTGAACCAGTATTGCTACCTAGACCTGTTCGGTCCTAAGATTTCAAGACCGGTTTTAGGTTTTTATGAAAAGCGGTTTTCCAAGCGGTCAACCGGATCATTTAAAAAAAACTGGTTCATGGTTAAAAAAAAAACGGGCTTAAAACCAACTCATAACTCAAAACCGATTCACCAAAAAAAACCGACCGAGTACTCGAGTATTCAAAACCGACCGGCTCCGACAAGTTAAAAACCGACTCATTAAAAAACCGATTCACCAAAAAACCAACCGAGTACTCGAGTACTCAGAAGCCGACTTGTTAAAAACCGACCGTCTCCGACGAGTTGAAAACCGATTCATTACAAAATCAATTCACCAAAAAACCAACTCGAGTACTCGAAAACTGACTTGTTAAAAACCGACCGGCTCATGGTTAAGAAAAAAAAAACGGGTTAAAAACCGACTCATTAAAAGACCGATTCACCACATACCAAATCACACTCAAAACCAAAGCTAAAACCTTTTTCTTGAATAATTCTGTCCTGTAGGTACTGTACACACAAAAAAATACGCCATTTTCTCAACGGTTTTTAATTAATGAGTTGGTTTTTAACTTGGGCTAACTTAAGCATGCGCCTGTTTTTAACGAGTCGGGTTTTGAGTACTCGAGTACTCGGTCGGCTTTTTGGTGAATCGTTTTTTAACTCGTCGGAGCCGGTCGGTTTTTTGGTGAATCGGTTTTTTAATGAGTCGGTTTTTAACAAGTCGGTCGGTTTTTTGATGAATCGGCTTTTTAATTAGTCGGTTTTTGATCGCTCATGAGTCGGTTTTTATGACCATAAGGCGTTTTTTTAATGATTCGGTTTTTTCGACACCGGTACTTGGGAATTTTGGGACCGGTACTAACGGAAGACTGGTTTTAAACCGGTGGATCGGTTTTAAGAACAGGCCTAGCTACCAAGCAAATGACTTGACTTGCCTCGATTGTTTACCAATTAAGCGGCCAATTTTCTACCTGTTAACGCTCCGGTAGACAGACAAACTGTTTTGTATATCTAATTAAATACTATTCGATGATATCTATTGGAACTGTTTGCAGATTATTTTGCTTTTTTGTTCGTTGGTTCTTAGACTACCTGTTCAGGCCTAAGATTACAAGCCCGTTTCTAGGTTTTTGATTTACTGATAAAAATTCCCTAGGAGGATGTCCAATCCAAAAAGAGCGTACAGCCCTGGCCCATGGTGAAGTCAATTCGGATGGGTACAGCCGTTCAATTTAATATTGTTTTTTTTTAGATCCGAAATTATCTTTCTCGCCCGATCACACCAAGCTTTCGAAAGCTTTCGAATTGAGCCTTACTTTAGAATACCAAAAAAACTCTCTACATTATCACCCTTTTAAAGAAATGTATATTCTTGTCAAAGCACTTTTTAATGGCTAGTCGACACTAGAAAAACGGACTTTTTAAGTGTCTCAGCTATCCGATAAGGGCTACACGTTTTTTTTTTCGTTTTCATTTAGCAAGACATCAGACCTCGTAAAAAACTTAGCCCTGAAGATAATTCGCAATCTACTTTTTATGGTCCGATAAAATTTCGTGTTGGTTGGTTGCATTAAAATTCGTTTATCGCCGGCATTTTAAGCGACAAAAACTACATTGAGACGAAGAAAAAGGGTAAATATGTACAATACCCACAAACTTACATATTTGCTCCTATTCGCTCAGAGAATGTCCAAGGTGTTGATGAAACGCAGTAGGGAAGTACAGAATAGTTAACTTTCTAAACGTGCGTGCTATTTGATTTAAGAGCCAATTATTAGTGCACTGCTGACAATATTATGTATCTTAAATATAAAGAATAGAAGACAGTCGATGAATACTGAGGAGGTTGTCACTTCATGTTTTGCTGCTGGCAATGAATGGGGAGGACAATCAAAGAAGTTACGAATTACGGTACTGTGACGTGTTCCTGTAATTGTTCAGACAACGAACGAAAAATAGGGAAATAATCGTGTAGTTTATAAATAAGGTAGAATTGTTGGGGACAAAGTCCTTGTTGATTCGGAAGTGTAGGGAAGACGTGGATCAAAGCTCCCCTTTCCCACTTGTTTAAGAAATATTTCAAGAAATATGAGCTCCATAAAAATAAATCCGATGTCAAATTAATTGCAAGTGCTTATCGGTGTGGCCAATCTATTGCCAATATAGGTCAGATAGAAGCTTCTCTTTGCAGTAAAATAAATTTTGAAATATGGAACTGTTTCATTTTCAACACTGCAACGTCAGGGATACATTTGAGAATTACGTTTTCGTTAGTATGTAGTTGTAACTTTTTTTGGCACAGCCGATGGTCAAATATATTTTATCTTATTTGGGTTTTAAATGTAAGTTTTCGACAATTTGTTTGAGAATTTAAGGCGAATAATATATAATTTTTCTTAAATTCGCTAATGTTGATTTTCACAGCCATTCATTTTTGAATATATCGATAATCTGTTAGAGGTCAAAAGATAACAGCAAAGATTTCCATTGCTGAAATATTGACATATTGTACGATAGGGATATTAAGCTCTGATCTCTAGTCAAAATTGATGAAATTTAAGGAGGAATAATGTTAACTTTCAACACAACTGGATCAATAAAACATGACAAATTGAGATCGCAGTCCAGTGTTTTTGGCTTTGGTTATCAGACAATTCCCTAACCATAGTTTTGGCAAAATTTCGTAGATGAAGACAGCCTAACAACAAAATGCAATCTCTTTTAGTAGTTCGGATGGCGTAACGGTTAGCACGTTCACCTTCAACGCACTGGGCCCCGGTTAGATTCCGGGGATTTACGTGTCGGACTATGAGCCCACTCAGCTGTTAAATGAGTACCCATTATGGGGTAAATAACTCGGTTGAGCGTGTTGCTGATCACATACCTCTGCACAAAAACCGTCACGATCTAGAAAATGAGATGATGCTAACTCATCTCGAGGCCGTGGTTCAAATTGGACTGTTGCGCCAGTTATTTTTTTGTTTTTCGTCAGCACATACTACGGTGGCCCTGCGCGGCAGCAGCCTAAGTCGATAGCCATATTTATTACGCACAAAGACAATAACGAAATCGATATGTGTATCTGTTGAGCACGTCACTGCAAAGCCGTATCGATTTCGTCAATTCGGAGCAACGAAACAGAGATGTTTATAGTACAATATTTTTTCGTATTTAACTAGATGTAGACGAAATTGAATCGAAATTATGACCAATGTCAATTCCTACTGAATGCAGTAGTTTTTGATACAAAAGGGAATTTAGGTGTCCAGACAGCTGTTAAATGTGTATTTATGGGGTAAAAAACTCGATTAAGCGTGTTGTTGATCACACACCTCTGCACAGAACACACCGTCACGATCTAGAATTTCGAGACCATTGTCCAGATTGGACTGTTGCGCCAGTGAATTATTTAAGGTTACTAAGGAAACATCAAAGTTGGAATTCATAGACGACATGATTCAATAAAAAGATAGCACCTTCCCTGTAATAAAATGTACATATGCAGACAAAACAACCTTTTAAGGATGAAGATGTTGAACTTACTACGCAAAAAATAAAAATCACTAACAGTTAGTGGACGTACTATTGTAATAAAGAACATCACGTCGATGAAAATGCATTGTTTGGTTTGTTTGAAGTAATGGGAGTCATGCATTTTGAATTAGTGCATAGTGTTTTATGTAAGTGCGGATTTACGTAAGTCGGAGACTGACTGTATTAGAACCAGCCGGAGCCACTGACGAATTGAAGGAGTTGTCCCACCTCCACCTCTGCCCATTCTCGAATGTGCAAAAGCAGGTCATTCGCAGACAGATGAGTAATACTCTTCTCCTTGTCCTCCTTCCCACAGCTTCTACAGTAATTCAAAAAAGGAAGTCGAAGCATCCTAGCATGTTCGCCGATAAGGCAGTTTCCAGTAAAGGAGCCGACCACCAAGCTGATCTGGTACTTAGTCAGCGACAGTAGTTTATCAGTTTGGTTGATATTCTGCCCACCCAGCGAGCTTATCAACCCTGCAATTACTAAAAAAGCCATGGTGGCGAGGGATCCAGCACAGGATATTATCAAAGAAGTGACCCATCTCCGCTAGCCACGCCCTGCACTCCGATAACGCAGAACCCCGGTTGGCGGGATTTCACTGCGGCTTGACGATCTGTAACGGACGGTTTGGTGGGCATCCGAAGATGCTCGTGGGGACGGAGCCTAAGGTAGTACCGTGAAGGTCGGGCCGTGCCATCTGGCGAAGAAAAAGGCCCCTCAACGAGCTAAGCAGCGGCCTATGCTTGCTGTAGCTCAGTTCGGGAGATGTGGGCGGGGTTTTCGCCGCTCGTTGCCCCTGTCCTTTACGTATTAACAAAAATTTATAGGCCTGGGGAAGACAACACAAACAGGGGAGGTAAAAATGGGGAATGAAAAAAAAATAGTCGATAAGGATGGAATGGTTGGCGGACGGATCAGACGCCCACGCGGTCGCACCTGGGTCCGGGTGTAATGGGACCCTCGGCCTCTGGTTTCGTACCACCAACAGATCACTACTCATCAGGTGCTGCCTCGATCTGCTGGTGGGAGCAGCACTACCAGACCATAATATGGTTCTTTACAGGTGGTTCATTACAGATCCGTAAATATAGTGATTTTCGTCGTGAATATCGGGTGAAGACCAGCAAATTACCACATCCTTAATCCCAAAAAATTCCGTCTGGAAAGCACTGCAGTATTCCGGTAGCCGTAAGGAAATGTGAAGGTTCAGCTCCTCAGATAATATTCCAGCATTCACGCCTTCGGCAGTCTATCGGTGTGCTTCAATCAATGAAATCCTGGAAGATTTGTCTACTTTGAAAAAAATCATCAGTATGATCACGAGAGAGACTAATTGTGGGCGTGAAAAGAGAAAACTTATCCTCGATAATATTGCTCGGTATCGTTTTTCTGTCGCTAGACCTGCTCAAGCCTCTGGAAACATGCTAGACACATTTGAACGTAAGGCTCTACGGCGAATTTTCGGGGCTGTTTGCGATCGAGATGGATGGCGCATCCGGTACAACCATGAGTTGTACTATATGAACTGTACGATGAGCTGGAAAAAAAATCGTCAAAGTACAACGACTTCAATGGACAGGGCATGTATGATACAATGAATGGATGATGATCGCAAGCCAAAGAGAGTAATGAATGCAGAACGAGTCGACGGAGCGAGATTGCCTAGACGGCCGAGATCTCGTTGGGAGAGCTCAGTAGACGAGTATGTGAACGCTGAACAGCTACTGGGCTTCCGAGAGTGGAGGACGCGGTCACGTGACCGAGATAATTGGAGGACAACGGTTCAGGCGGCCAAGGCCCGACGTCGGGCTGTCGCGCCACGATGATGATGATGAGACCTGCTCTGTATTGTTTTTGTTTTCGCCACTTTTCCTGCTCTGTACAAAAAGAACGCCCCCGATATTTTATAAGTAAGTTTATTTCTGATGTCTTTTTTTATACATAAAAATTAGACAATCCCATAATCTAAATTTGATCTGAGACTCAATCCATTTCATATCAACTTCGTACTACCCTATGTGGATCAGCTACATCCTTTTTTTACGCAACGATTTATTTCATCCTAAACTAAACTGAACCTGATAAAAATAAACAAGTGATTGCCGTTGAATGAAATTGAGAACAAATGAGTTCAATTGAAATCTTGCACGTCTGCCCCTGACCCCGTGATAATACCCAAAAGAAAATACGTCCGTCCGTCCACGCCTACATGTGTTTCGGCCTTGAATGTCATTATTGTGAGTCCATTAGGGTGGACCTGTTTGAGTTTTCGCCTCTGTATCTACCGCCTTGGGACCGTTTGACGACCAACATACGAGTAAATTATTATAAAACTATTAAACTTCCTCTGTACACTACGTCACATTGCATGATGGCCCATGTGCGACAACAAATAACTATAAAAGAAATGGACGTCTGAAAGAAATGAATCCTTGTTTCAAACCAAATGGCACCAGTATCACAGAGAAATGGTGCTGCTATGAAAACGGTCGGTGATTTTTCTCAATTGGCTTCGTTTAGCCTGGAGTGAAACCGTAGCTTCCATGCAGAAGGATTATTCTGGTGTCGTATGTTTGCGATTGTTCATAGTACGGATGTTTTTAAGCCAAAACTCATATGAGTAAACCACAGTTGAAGCTACGTCGTATAATGTTCGGGTCATTCAGTAGTCCTGTGCAGGAAAAACGGAAGCCCCTATGGAAATAGAGATATAATGATGAAGTTTTTATAAACAACAATGTGTTGTGATTTTTCTTGGGATTTCTTGAACTGAAGCGATTTCAAACTTTCTATGCCGTTTGTGGTGCAACGAGACATTTTAATGTTTCTAGTTACGAGGTCTGTTTGTCGCAGATAGTGGTATGAGTAAACGTTAGTGAATTGTTTTAACACTTGCATACATCTGTGAGCACTCGGGTATAAAATACCACTTTTTTTATTTTTTTTTATCCGTATTTTTGTTTTGCTCTCACTTTTATGTTTTACATGGGAAACAATATCCACAAAATGATTTTTTACCTTTCTTTGGATATTTCTTTTTGTGTTTTTTTTTTTTTTTGTTAATTACCCGTTGACTACATTTATCAGCACCCGGGTGCTCATATTCATATTATATGGGGTGTTTCTCAGAACAATTTGTCATTGATAGATTTTGCTGCTAATAACAAAAAGATACATTTTTTATGATACTTTTATGATTATCCTGTATCCTGTGATATTCCGTATCCTTTTGACACTTTATTATTATCAATGTGACACGATCAGGTAAAATCCTTCAGTAATAATGTCGAAACTTTAGGTTTTCCTCAAAGTTTCGATTTGATCGTTAAAAGTGGTACGTATTATTTCAAAATGTTCTCGTTGGCAACGTGTGAATGACGAAGAACGCGCCAATTTATAAGAAGTTTTATCGATTCCGATAATGAAAGCGATTTCGTCAATAGTTCGAACGAGGAATGTGCTCCGGAAAAACGACGACGATTGGGGAAGCCTCGCTGAGCGACCTTGCTTCAGTGACCACGAATCAGATGCCGACAGAGAAGGACCTGTCGGACTCGTCAGAAGAACAGGAGTTTTCTGGCAATGAAGGAGAGCCATTTGCTGAGTTAGTTAATGCATCTTCTGTATTTCGAAAACCGTGTTCATTACGTCTTCAAGCCAGTGACGCGATCGAGTAGGGTTTTTAGTGCTTAAACGACAAAAACCCGTATCCATCTCGTGTCCTTTGAGGGGACGAGATCGAGTAGGGTTTTTAGTGCATTTGTCGACTGAAATGGCAAAAAACCTTGTTCAGTACGTCCCCCAGTCAGTGACCAAATCGATACGGTTTCCGAGTCGCTAAATGGCCAAAAACTCGTATCCATCTCGTTTCTTTGAGGGGACGGAACTGAAACGCACTTTTTGGAGCATTTGTCGTCTATAATGAAATTTCTTGATTTATACCACAGAATGCATTTCCGCTTTATGTGGTAAGAATATAGACTCCACACACAGGGGGATTTGTAGATCCTAAAGCGGAAATTTCTTGAGTGCGGCCTCAGAGTGCATTTCCGCTTTAGGTCGTAAGAACGTAGGATCTCAACACGGGATTTGTAGTTCCTAAAGCGGAAATACGACCTAAAGCGGAAATACACTCTGAGCCCGCACTCAAGGAATTTCCGCTTTAGGAACTACAAATCCCCGTGTGGGGATAATTATAATTACATATATATATTATACATATGCATCGTATTGTCCCTTGTTACACCAGAGGTTCGTATCACGTACCAGCGAAGCGGATATCCAACCAGTACCGCTTCATTGTGCGAAGGAGTGCAATACTGGAGACGACAAGGGAAAGAATTCGACTTCAGGCTTTGGAGACAACTCCAAACCAAGAGTCGGCGGGGCAGGATGTAGCATCCCCACCACCATCTCAAATAAAAACAAGGACCAACCTGAAAGATTCGTCTTGAGCGGAAGAGAGATTCCTTACGGCAGGATACTGGCCGATCGGCTCAATCCGTCCCCGGCAGTACCTGTAGGCGGTTGAACAAAAAAGTGGAAAACTCCGGAACTATTGTACTTTAGTGGAAGTACTGGACACACTAAAACAGAAGCTCGCAGTCGTCTCAAATCATATACATGTGGTACATGCGGAGCCTCTCCAGATGTGTCCAAAACGCTGCTTTCACCAAGAGCCAGCGGAACTTCTACAAGACCATCAAAGAAGAGAGATTCCTTACGGCAGGATATTGGCCGATCGGCTCAATCCGTCGCCGGCAGTACCTGTAAGCGGTTGAACAAAAAAGTGGTAAACTCCGGAACTACTTTAGTGGAAGTACTGGACACACTAAAACAGAAACTCGCAGTCGTCTCAAATCATATACATGTGGTACATGCGGAGCCTCTCCAGACGTGTCCAGAACGCTGCTTTCACCAAAAGCCAGCGGAACTTCTACAAGACCATTAAAGAGGACCAACAAGCCATTATTAAGTTCTCAGTGGCTGACGCGGAACAATATTGGGGTGGACTCTGGCAAACTTCCACTCAACACACCCAACATACTGAGTGGATCACTGCCGAAACCACCCGGCATGCCCACTTGCCTGGTATGATTTTCGCTGAGGTCACTGAATCCGATGTCCGCGAAGTTATTTAGCAGTTCGAAAATTAAAAAGGGCCTGGTCCTGCTAAATTGCAGAGTTTTTGGTATAAGCGATTCTCGAGTGTATGTGGTCAGAATTGATAATAATTGTTGATAAATAGGCCTGAGGATTTTCCACCTTTCCTCACAGCGGGTGTAAGTAACCGATTTGTTACCCAAACGGGGAATAGTGGAGAGCCCTGCTGAAACAAGTTCTTTAACATGTTTCCCGACACTGTACAAGTACATTACAGCCATTATTATTGGCAGGATCTACGCACCTCGAGCAGAACAATATTCTTACCGAGGAGCAAAAGGGCTGCCGATTCGGATCTAGGGGTTACAAGGAACAACTAACGATCGACTCGGTTGTGGTAGGACAAGCTACGCGCAATCACCGGAATCTGTATTGCTGCTACATCGATTACGCCAAAGTACCTAGTCTAGCCATAAATACTGTTACAAACTTTTTGAAGCATTGTTCAATAAAAGAGGTGTTATATGTGAAGAAATCATTGTTTATTTATTAAATGCATTGTCAACAATGAAAATTGCAACAAGTTATTCGAAGTGATTGCCTTTTGCCTTTACACAAGCCTTTAATCGAGCTGGCCACTTATCTATGGAAGCACGCACGACTTCAATCGGAAAGTTGGCGACTGCATGTGTAAGGGACTTCTTTAAGGATTCGATATTAGAATGTCTTTTAGAGCACATCATTTGCTCTAAGACAGACCATAATTCGTAATCCAGCGGATTCAGGTCTGGGCTAGAGGAAGGCCAATCTTCAGCTTTAATAAAATCTGGAACATTTTCTTCAAGCCATTTTTGGGTTGACTTCGCCTTATGACCTGGTGCAGAATCTTGCTGGAAACTCCAAGGCTGATTTTTGAATAATGACGTGTTGAGAGGTTTCACTGCACTTTCAAGGACACTTTCTTGATAAATTTTGGCAGACTTTTGACGCCCTTCTCACAAAAATGCAACTTTGTCACCCCGTTGTAGCTAACACCCCACCAAACCATTACTGAGGCTGGATGATGACCTCTTTGAACCTTTTGGGCAACTTGAGAAGCTTCTCTGGCACTGTGAGCATAAACCCTATCGTTTTGTTTATTAAATGTTTCTTCGACAGTAAAAATTTTTTCGTCCGTAAACAAAATTTTACGGTGTTCTTGGTTTGCGTACCGGCAAAGTAATCGTTTTGATTTTTCCACTCTATTTTTTTTAACGAATCTGTTAGTAAATGCCCGGTAGATCTACGATAAGCACCCAACCCCAAGTCACTTTTGATGATACGTGAAATTGTTCTTTGGGGTATTTTCATCTCACGAGATAAAATTTTTTGTTTCAGGAGAGGATTACGGCGAATTCTCTCGCGCACGGCTTTAACCGCTTGAGGTGTTCGAGTAGTTCGCAGACGGCCACTTCTTTCACGGTCACTTACTCCAGACGTATCATTAAATCTTTCAATAGCCCGATATACAAACATTCAGCTTATACCAAGGGTATGCAGAGTCTTAAAAATATCACTTGGTTGCATTCCTACTTTATGAAGTGCAATCACAGCAATTCTATTTTCTTTGTCACCACAATCCATGTTCACTACACTAAAAATTAAACTCAAATGATGACAAATGCATCAAGCACAAGCGTACTATAGCGATTAGCTCAATTTTTAAGAAATGCAATATAACGGTTCCTTCCTGCAGGGTTGCCAAACCTTGTAACAATATTTATGGCTAGACTAGGTATTTGACAGCATCCCTCCTGACCTGGCTTATTGAGGTCCTCCACATGTACCGCGTAGATCCTGCTCTAATCAACTTCTTAACAAAAGTGATGGAAGGACTATTAGTTAGAAGATCGGCAAAGGGAAGGCAAAGGCGATGTAAACATGCGAGTTGCCTTTGGCAGCCATTTGTCGATCTTCACCTTTCGGACAGGTGGCTTCGTGCAGCCTCTTTACCGAAACACAATAATCGATGGTTGCCATTCAGGAGGGCGTGGTCCCCACCCGTGCATATCTTAAGCATATACGCAAGCAACGGGTGGATGATGACCGGTCCAAAATGTGTGGTTCCGTGTTGGAAACACTTGACCATCTTATTTCTGGTTGGTTTGCAATGACGGAGTACACGGATAGACACAATGCGTACAAGCACGGGCTGATCACAGAAACCGTACCGATTTATCAGTACACTCCACAAGCGGTACTTGACAGTACTCGCTTCACGATGTACTGGGATAGCTATTCTATTATTATATTCTGGGGGATAGCCGAAGCAGACCACTAACGTTTGGGTCCCTTTTCGCCCCCTCCCGGTCATCAGTGGCTTCCAGATGTCGACTGATAGTTGTCGACCTCTTTCTTCATCACTGAGTCCCGTGTTATTGCTAGCATTTGTTTAAGGCTGAGTTCACTCATGGCTTCCACACTTATCGTGTGCTTGCCTGTGATCCTCAACCTCGTGCTGGACATTCGCACACAATGTGTGCTGCCGTCTCGGCCTCCTCCAGGCATAGCCTGCAAACGTCATCTTCCTCGATTTTCATCTTGGCCACATGAGCCTTAAAATTACCATGCCCTGTGACCAAGGCAGTTATCCAGCTTAGGGTACTCCGTTTATAACTGAGTACCTTTCTCGCTTCCCTGCCTAAAGGGCTGGTCATTGCATTCCGAGCTTGTTTGCAAGTGACTCGCTCCTGCCATCTTTGTTAATGGATGGAGTCCATCCACTCCCCAACCTTCGCTCCAATCATGCCGTTCCCCAGAGCAACTCTGGGTTCTGGGCCAATGAAAGTTGCCGCAGATCCCTGTTTTGCTAGGGCATCCGCCGCCTCATTTCCTGTTGTACCTATGACTGGGATAGCTAGGTAAACACTGATCACCCGGTCGCCCACAATAAACTCGATGTACTCCTCCTAGTCGACAAGACGAGCCGCTCTGCATACATAATCGATCCCCCATTATAGCAACATCGAGAAAAAGTATGCGGAGAAAAGGGCGAACTGTAATGCACTGGCTCAAGCAATCAAACAACTTTGTCATCTTGGCAGTGTGCAAATAGTTCTTATATTGTCGGTTACCGGTATTATACCCAAAGAACTTCTGATTTCCCTCACCAAATTAGACCTGACGCACAATCTCATTGACATTATGCAAAAATATATCATTTTGCATACGTGTGCAATGGTGCGGAAAGTGCTTGGCGACTTCCACTAATTTGCATTAGTAATCAGGATGCCGACATATCACCTGCCCAAGGCATCCACACCCGCCAACTTGAGGCTTGCATCCGTTGCGGGCATATCGCCTGTCCAAGGGGCTCAGATTACGCTAGCCAGCCGATAACAAAATAATAGTACATTTCTATAGTTGCTATACGCACATGCTTGGATCCCGTGAACACGTAGGTCAAAAATATTTATGGGTAACGATAACCAACACTAAAAAAATAGTCACCCAGAATGGGCCAAGATAGCGTTAATGTTTGCACGGTACTGAGGGTGGATTATAGCCCGCTATAAATATTCACAGATGAGACTAAACTATTGTGAATCAACAGTCTCTTGTCTCTCGCTACACTCGCTCCACGCTTAAGGGCGACCATAGAGTGAAAGCTGATGCCGAGCTGGATGCTGGCATTTTGATTGTGAACACTCAGCGAAGAGAAACATTCACGTGAAACGTGCTTGGGGAACTTTCCCTCCCCATTGCTAAAGCACAAGATCACATTCGTAATTGTCCGGTGTATTCGTTTCATTTTTCTGTGTGTTATGAATGGATTAAGCTTTAGTAATAGCATGGGGAGAGACAGCTCCATGAGCACGTTTCACGTGAACGTTTCTCTTTGCTGAGTGTTCACAATCAAAACGCCAGCGTCTAGCTCGGCATCAGCTTTCACTCTGTGGTCGCCCTAAGAGATCACAACCTCAATATTGCACTAACATCAACGCTTGCTTCGCTCGCTCTGGATGCAAAAGTCTCTTGTGTAGGCTACGGTCAATACGCTCGCTCCGCACTTAGGGAATCACAACCCTAAGTATCACAAAAACATAAACGCTCACTTCGCCCGCTCTGGATGTAACAACCATGCAAATATCTAGAGATTTTCAAAAGTGAAATAATGTCAATTTACGACATTTCACTTTGGAAAAAAGAAAACAAATAAGTCAATTGACATTGTTTTACTTTCAATGTAAAATAATTTTAAGTGACATTGTAGTACTAGACGGTATTACACTCCACCTTTAAGAACTACAAATCCACCGTGTAGGTTCTAGGTGCTTATCACATAGAGCGGGAATGAACTCTGAACCCATATTTAAGGTTTTTCCCGCTTTAGGGACCACAAATCCACCGTGTAAGGTTTTCGGTTCATGCCACCTAAAGCGTAGCTCACACTCAAGGAATTTCCGCTCGAGGAACCACAGGTGCGCCTCAGGACAACAGCACCTTCTGGCTCATTAAATGAAAGAGGCACAAACCTCTGAGGCGGAGTGATGAGACCATTGCACTGGAGTCTTGTTGAAGTAATTTTGAGTCGTTTGGTTAGGAAACTAGGAGAAGTGGTTTGTAGATACGATTGAATAATATGAAATTTGGTGAAGATATCTTCAGAAACAAAAAAGTTTTCTAGTTTCTAACGAAAACAGACTTTTGAGCTGGTCGTTTTTTTGGCAGCTATATGACTTAGTGGTCCGATTCCGTTGGTTCCGACATATATGCAATAGAAAGACAGCTTTGTACAAAATTTCGTCTCGATAGCTTTAAAAATCGGAGACTAGTTTAGTTTGCATAGAATCGAACAGACGGATAAAGCTCAATCGACTCATCTCGTCATACTGCTTCCTTCTGTGCGTTGCAAACTTCATTACGAAGTTAAATACCCTATCACATTCGTGAAGGGTATAAAAAGTCCTTTCTTAAAAGTGAAATGAAATTTAGACAATACGAGTATCCTCTAAATCAGGGTGATCTACTGTAGGACAGTTGATGGCAGTTTGTGTGATTTGGTCAGGACAACAGGATCTTCTTAGGTATGCAGTGAAATGGAAGCCATACTTAGCAAATATTTTGACATGAGGGAGTTAACGAACATAAATATCATAAAGCATTATACATAAAGATTTTTAAAATTCGAATTTTTTCCTTTTCTGAGCAGCCTTTCTATACTAGTTTACACAAACCGAACTACAAGTTTAATTTTGAAACCAACATGACTATTCTTAAATTTATAACTTAATTTGATCGGCGAGTTATAGTTGCTCAGAAAATTCAAAACTTAACTGCATACTTACCAATAAAAAGGAAATCATATGAAACACTCGTCGTCATTTGATTTTCGGTGTGCATAAAGACAGCATCAGAGCAGCAGGAATAATAGTCAAAGAAATGGCTTAAGCAGCAGCCGCCACAATCTTCGTCTTCATTTCAATAGTGAAAGAACTCCCTCCCACCTCAAGGACTAAAAGGACAAACGTAAAAGACAGTATTGTGCCACTATATTACAAATCTTACTATGTACGAATGTGCTTTATCTATTTCACTATTTCCTCGTGGAACTTTTTCAAGATTCTATTCGATGTGCTCTGTGTGGGGAGTGCGAGTGGTACGGATACGGAGGATGCAGTGTGCAATGACCTTGCACAATTTTCTCCAAAGTTTTATGAATGCTGTGGGAAAATGCATAGTGGAAAATCGTCGTGAGCTATACAATGCATGCTGGGGCAACAATTCAGTTCGTTTTAGAGTTCTTGAAGAGAAAAAGGAGAATAAAGCCGAAAAACTAGTATTCGGTGGTTAAATGTTTGCTTGGGATGATTTCAATGCTTCCACTCCTTTCTTTATCAGCTACCCAAACAATGGATAGATACGTTACGATACATTCCTCTAGCTGTACGTTCTATCTTAGATAGTTGTTTGACAATGGTGACAGAGTCGAAAAAGTGCAAAAATACGATGGGATCACAATTTTTTATTATGGAAGCTGCTTAGAGTGTGGAATGGACGATTGTGTCTAAAGATTTTTCATTTCGACGGAAATAGATAACTCGAATATAGATGGAAAGAACTGGGGATATATCATGTGAAAGCCGATAAAGATAATTGGAACCAGGAATATGAAGATATGCGTGGATGACCGCTTCGAATGAAGTAGTCGTTTGTCATATTTATCGGTAATTGCTTTATTTAGAAATGACTTGAAGAGAAAGCCTTAGAGTAGCTTGTAGACAAAGTTAAACGTAGCGAGTCGGCAGCCGTAATTCATAAGCTATGAGTAATTTGATTTGTGATGATTGATGAACATATATAGAGGGTGTGGCAGGAAGAAACCACCACATGTTAAAAGGATAATACAAATAAAATTGAGTTGACACTAATGTTTTGATATTTCGAATTTTAAATAATTCCTTAGTATTCCATCTTTAGGTCTTTATTATAGATAGTTGTAAGTACGTTTCACCTCACAGTAGTTATGATATGACCTGCTCATCTTGCGGATCAGGTCGACCTACTCCGAGTCCGGCAACGGACATAGGTTCGCAGACCTAGGTCTGCGAATCTAGTTTCTTGAAGTTAGTTTCTATTTTCTTTTTAGCGTTCACACTGGTATAGCCCCTTAACTCCCAATCCCATATCCTATCATCTTGTATCATTTGCATCGTAACGCAACGCAACACCTATTCTAAGTTAGACAAATAATACATATATTAATATATAGATAAGTAAGTATAAATACGAATGTGCATGCACCCAATCCAGTACCATATTCTTATTAGTGATGGGCACTATCGAATAACTATCGGAAAGTTATTCGATAGTTTTTACTATCGATACTATCGATAGTAAAAACTATCGGCCGATAGTCCCGATAGTTATTCGATAGTTTTTACTATCGATAGTTATTCGAATAACTATCGGAACTATCAGTCGATTGTTATTCGAATAACTATCGGGACTATCGGTCGATTGTTATTCGAATAACTATCGGGACTATCGGTCGATTGTTATTCGAATAACTATCGGGACTATCGGTCGATAGCTATTCGAATAACTATCGGGACTATCGGTCGATTGTTATTCGAATAACTATCGGGACTATCGGTCGATTGTTATTCGAATAACTATCGGGACTATCGGTCGATTGTTATTCGAATAACTATCGGGACTATCGGTCGACTGTTATTCGAATAACTATCGGGACTATCGGTCGATTATTATTCGAATAACTATCGGGACTATCGGTCGATTGTTATTCGAATAACTATCAGGACTATCGGTCGATAGCTGATATTCATGATTGATGAAGGTGTTGAAAATCTTTTTTTTTGCAAAGTATCTTTTGGTGGTGCTTTGGGAAAATACGAGTATCTTTTTTTTCGCAATGGCTTTGCGACTTGTGTGAGTGACTGTGAATGTGAAAATTAAGGGTTTTTGTATGAAAATATACCTCGTATGTTGCACAGGTTGTGACTATGCAATCAAGGATTTTTATATGTACGTGAGGAGAATGTATGGAAAGAGACGAATGTGCTGTAGATGTAGAGTCCTTCGGTGGCAGCAAGGACTTTCGAAAAAGTATATTTTTGGCAGGGGAGCGAAAAATGAGTAATTGGTGTCATATGAATCGGGGTGAAGAGGCGAATGTCCAGGAGTAGTGTAGATGGAATTCCGGATCCTTCGGTAGATTAGATTAGATTAGATTTAAAAAAAATACGAGCTACTTTCCCAGCAGGAAGGCACTGCGACCATAAAGATCTATTGTGCCGTAGCTCATTAATCCAAAAGACCGTCCACCCTTCTAATAAAGGGCAGTAAGTCTTTAGCAGGAATCAACCTGAATTCTGCAGTGCTGATAGTAGCCTGCCCGAGGAGTGACATCCTAAAACGCGCGATGGCGGGACATTCGCACAAGAGGTGCTTGGTCATTTCCACGTCTTCCAGACAAAGACGGCATTCAGTCTCGCTTGACAGACCCATCTTGTTCAGGTGATATCTGACCAGGTGATGGCCAGATAAGTACCCCACTAGGAGTCTTAGGTGGGTTCTACTCATTTGAGTAGTACCCTTGTGACTGAAGGGCATTATCAGCTCCTTTGATTGACGAAGCCCTGGAAGGTTATTCCAGTACTGTTGACGCAATCGTGCAAACCAATCTGTGATCCGCAGTTTGGCCGAGGCCAGTCCAAAGCCACAGTAAGGCTCAGGTCCATGAAAACTTCTGGATGATCCTTGTCTAGCAAGTTCATCCGCAGCCTCGTTCCCCTCAATGCCCTGGTGGCCTGGCACCCAACACAAGAAGACTCGGTTTTTGGTTGCCAACAGTTGAAGGAGATTGTAACACTCCTTCACCAGTTTTGAAGAGACCTTAAATGAGGAGAGCGCTTTTATAGCTGCTTGGCTGTCTGAGTAGATAGCAATGTGAGCGCCGCGAAGTCCAGTTTCCAAGATTACCCTGGCGCAGACCTCAATGGCGTGGATCTCAGCTTGAAAAACGCTGGGCGAGACTCCCATTGCGATCGAAATCCTGGTGTTGGGTCCAAAGACACCTGCACCAACACCCTGTTCTGTTTTAGACCCATCGGTGAACCACTTGATACATCTAGGGTCTGGACAGGGTGTGCCATTTACCCATTCAGAGCGGTTAGGGATGAGGGCTGAATATTTTCTGCCGAAGCAAACCTCCGTGATCATGTAATCTGATCTCGAGCAGATCTGCACGTCAGGAATTTGATTCAGATTCGGTAGCGACAAGGACATTCGAAAAAGGATATTTTTGCTAGTGAAGCGAAATAAGGGCAATATGGGTGTCTTATGAGTCGGGGTGGACACCCGAATATCCAGGAGTAGTGCAGATGGCATTTCGAGTCCTTTGGTGACGAAAAGGACATTCACGAAAGTCAAGTGAAAAATGGGCAATATGGGTGTCATAAAAACCGGGGTGAAGAGGCGAATGTCCAGGAGTACAGTAGATGGCATTCCGGATCATATGCCTAAATATCACTTCAATGCCAGAAATATCCTTTTTCCTCGACCAAAGGACTCAAAATGGCATCAACAGTAGTCTAGTGTATTCGCCTCATGACTACCCAGTCATATGATACCCATCTTGCGTTCTAGATATCAGTTCAATGCCAAGAATGCCCTTTTTTCATGACCAAAGGACTTAGAATGCCACCAACAGTATTCTAGTCCTTTCGCCTCAATAACCCTAGTCATTTGATACCCATATTGCCTAGATATCACTTCCGTGCCAAGAATGTACTTTTCTGCTAATCAAAGGGCTCAAAAATGCCTCAACAGTAGTCCTGTACATTCGCCTCATCATCCCCAGTCTTATGATACCTACATATCTGGCCTCATTTCATTGCCAAGAATGTCCTTGTTTCTTAACATCGCATCCACCTACACAAATGTATATGCAATCACATTCATTCATTCATGCAAGAAATGTATATCGTCAGCTAAATTTTGCTTGAATTCACTCGAAAGTTATTCGATAGTAAACTATCAGCCTGTCGAAACTATCGGGACTATCGGACCTTTGTCCGATAGTTATTCGATAATGTTCTACTAATTACTAGTTTTTTAAACTATCGATAGTTTTTACTAGTTACTAGTTTTCAAAACTATCGATAGTTTTTTACTAGTTACTAGTTTTCAAAACTATCGATAGTTTTTACTAGTTACTAGTTTTTTAAACTATCGAATAACTAAAAACTATCGATAGTTATTCGATAGTTTTTTAAACTATCGAATAACTATCGATAGTAAAAACTATCGATAGTACCCATCACTAATTCTTATCCACCATACCGATCGGCCACGGTCACTCAACACTCACAACACAACAAAAGACGAAAAGCTTCACTCTACCTAACATAAATAAAATCCAATTGAACATTTATTCCACTCCAACTCCATTCTACACTACAATATAGCGTAGCAATAGCGACATCAATCGTATATATGTCACACGATCTGTCCTTCATCTATTCATCTTTCTATTCCCCATATTTAAACGATCTGATCATACTCCGATTCCGACAGACGGATCTATTATCAAACCTATTCACTGTTCATTAGGGTTTTGTATTAAAAAACAAAACCCTTATGAAATCGGTCAAATGTCTGTCCGTCTGTCCGTCTGTCCATGAAATATCTCACGAACGGCTGAAGCTACATACATGAAATTTTGTGGGAGTATGTAGAATTATTATAATTCGCCGGAGAAAGCGATTCGTTGTAATAGACTGACTTTAAGGGGATGTCCCCATAGAGGGGAAATGAAGGTCAAAAAAAAATTTTCATCTGGTATAGGCAAGTGGGGTATCATGAGAAAGGTAACACCAAGTACATTTCATTTCCGGTATTTTCATCAAATTTAAAAAAAGGGGAAAAGAGATAGAGGGGAAAATATGTGATCCGAGTTTGTCCCCCCTCCCCTCGCATTTCGATACCGTTATACTTAGAAATATGAAAATTTGCAGAAAAGCTGCATTTTACTAGTATAGAAAACTGAAAATCGTAGAATTTTGATATCTCATCAAAAAAGGTTAATAATAGTACATTTCTATAGTTGCAGTTAGCATACTCCTGCACGCTTTAAGAACACCCGAGGTCAAAAATATTGATGGCCAATGATAACTAACATCATTGGCAATAATATCTCTAAGTTTCATTACAATCACATAATATTTATTTGTAATAATAGTACATTCATTTAAAGTTAGGCATTTTGACACTATCCACACAAAAATTACATCTACCGGCCTCATAGGTGTGAGTACTACTTTCATGTTGTTTTTCGTAGTGCGAATTGCAGTTATTTAATTAATCATTTTTGAAAGGGTAAAGATTAGTTGGGGCGTTGCGTCGTAATTGGCAAACTTTACCGGGTGGAAGGGGGGAGGGGTCCACATAGAGGCGAAATTAAGGTCAATTTTTTTTATCGACTGTTATAGGCAAGTGAGGTGTCGTGAGAAAGGTAATGTTGAGTACATTCCATTTTTTCGCATTTTCTTGAAATTTGTAGAAAGGGGAATAGTGGGGGAGGAGAAAATATTAGTTCGTAATCCCCCCCTCCCCCTCCGTGGCATTTCGAGACTGTTAGAATTATGAAATTTATGTAGTTACAGTTAGCACACCCCTTCATGCCTTAAACACTTTCGAGGTCAAAAGTACTGATGGCCAACGATAACCAACACCTTAGGCAATAATATGTTCTAAGTTTCGTTACAATCACGTAATATGAATTGGCATGTAAAATGTAAGTGGGTAAGACACTTTAATTATGTTTTTTTTTGTCCATCTGAGTGGTATCAAGAAGAGCAAGGAGCCGATATTTATATACCAAAATAAGCGCTTGCTACAAAACCCTCGGATTGCGGGCGTAGCCCTCTATATTCCGGTTTCATTTTTAAACTGCTCCGATTCCGACCTGAATTTAAAAGAATCAAATGATCAAACTGCTCCCATTCCGACCTGAACTTAAAAGAATCAAATGATCTAGGTTCGTTTTCTTGCTCCGAAACTGATCATTTTTCGACCTGATCATTTTTCGACTGCGGACCTAGGTCGACCTAGTTCGGTATACGGAGTAGGTTAAAAAGAGTAGGTTCGCGAATTGGCAACCATGACTACCTCACAGTATGTCAGTAACAAAATACTTTAAGATAGTATGTCAGTAACAAAATACTTTAAGATAGTTTTTTTGTTGTGTGTCTGTTTGCCTGTTCGGGCATCGCATGAAACCCGATAATCTGATATAAGTACAGTTTTTTGGAAAAAATAGTGCTTAATTTGCAGTAACATTTAGTTTTTATTTCACTAAAATCGGGTCTACCGATCAAAAGATATTCGGATTTTAAGGTTTTCGAAATATCAATATTGTCATCAAAGCCATTCATACATTGTTGAAAGCCTACAGTTCCCGGAAGCGAACGGCAATTGTAAAACTAACTTCTCACCTCATTACCTTTACCGCACCGGTTTGTGTTTAACGACTGATGTGAAATCGAAACTCCCAATCGAATGAATCTGAAGAGCTAGCAACTTGAAATTGGTGTTAAATGTTTCAAAGAAGACGCAGCTTTCCCAAACTACAAATTTTATTTAAATGTATATATATATATTTCGGGAGCGACTTACCCCCTTCTTCAGTACAAAAGCTAAGAAAACGGCGGAAGCAAAGTTGTACACCTAATACATTCGTCTATTGAAATAAACGGCCTGTCCAGCGACCTGTCCAGCGGCCTGTTCGGTGGCCTGTCCGGAATTCCGGATGGTGTATGTTCGCCTTTACACCTACCGCACATGAGGAAAAATTTCTACTAATTTGTGAACAAAAATTTGCTCATGTGCAGTAGGTGTAATAGGCCCTACACATTGCGGGCAGAAGTATCGCAGTGACCGCAGCAGCATCGTCTGTGTTTTGGATAATGTGCTTTCTTGCAGCTATCGAAGAAGTGAGTGACGCAGTAAAGTAAAAACGGGTATAATAAAAAAATAATAATGTGATGTGGGAATTTCCTTGCCAGCAGAAGCAATCGCAGCGGCATCGCCTGTGCCTTGGGTAATTAGAATGCACGTATTGGCTTATAATTGGTATATCCAGTCCATTGAGAATGCCTTCACGGAAGAGGACAAACTTTTCCTTATAATAGCAAGGATGCTAAAATACCGCGGCTAGTCAGGTCTCACGAATTGAGGAGGACCGTCAGCATCTTCACGCGAATCTGAAACTTTTCATGAAAGAGCGTCTCGCTTAAACTCTCAGATGGCTCTGATAGCAGCCTCTCGATTTCGGGAAACCAAAGACAACGTGAAGCGAGCCTGTCGGTTGTTGTTTCACCGAGAGAGCATCTGGCTTGAGTTTTCAGAGAGCTCGCACAACGGGTTCTCGTTGAAAATATTGAAGAACGAGAAGCGCGATTAACAGCCGATCGCGAACGTCTCAACTACGTCAGAGCTTTGGAAACCGAAGATCGTATTGATCTTCAAGGGAGATTATTATCAGCAAGAGAAATTGTGAACGGATGCGCAAGGAAAAGAAAGTTATTTATATTAATAACTGAAAGGGAAAAATTAGAAGTAACATCGCGGCGTGTAGAAATAACAGAACAACGTCAATCTCGCTTAGAGGCTGATTGAGCTCGATATTATGTTAATAGAATGTCTCTTCCATTTGAAAGTACTGACGAATCGGAAGAAAATACTGGGGCACGCAATAAAAAACCAGCTTTTGTATATTCTACTCAAATTAACTATGCTGATTTCGCCCCCCACCTTCTTAAGTCCCTTTTGAATGGTGAATATCCATAATCCAAACCCATTTATATTGTACAACAGTTCATTCCAAATGACGTTCTTTGGAGCAAAACAAATTACAGAGGCGTAACATCGTTTATAAGCCCCGGTGCACATGGACGTCCAAATGGCGCCGGACGCCGCTTCACTTTCAGTCGGATAGGAAGAAATACATTGCGGGCAATGGAGCGACGCACATGGCCGCCGATAGCTATCGGCGTCATTTGACCGTCGCGATAGCTATCTGGAATGCAGCTGGTTTCTGCTCCTATGTGGGGCAGTTCACGCGTCTGCGGATCAATTTTTACTAAGCCGGGCCACATACACTCGAACTCGGAACACGGTCACAATGTGTGATTTGTGTGAAGTTTCCTAAACCATTCGCTTGAGGATTACTTTTACTTGAGCTATGCTTTGAAATTTCCTCCGAATTATTCAAGATACCTCACATAAATTTCAAGATCGTGTTGGACATTATGTGGTCCGGCTTATGTAATACAGAGTGACGCTGCATCCTATCACATCATGTGTATTAAAACGCAGATAGGTATCAGAGAGAGAGAGAGGAGCTTAGACGACGCGGCGCCCAGAGTCATTTGGACGCGTATGAGCACCGGGGCTAAAGAAGCTTTGTTGGAGTGAACTGTGAAGTTACTTTTATTTTAGCTTAATATCGTCGTGGTGTTGAGTAAGTGGGTAACAAATTAATTATGTATGAAAAAAATAATCGAGGGTAGTGTCAAGTTGTGAGCGAAGCGAACACTAGATAAATAATAAAAAATACCTTTGATTCCCTCTCCCTTCTCCTTCCGGGCCGCCTATCAACGGAGAAGATGGAGCACATATTCGGAGGACTGTCCCGGATAATTTAGCCAAATTTCAAAACAACCCGATTTTTCCGCTATTTTTCGTTCGTTGCCTGGAATGCAATTCCGAACGGATGAATGAACGACGAATGGGGGGATACCTTTGCGTGGAAATCATAAACCTTAAGTTGAATAGAAGAAAGATGAACGACATGCAATGACAACGAAATAATAATATTTTTATGGTAAAGATATCGTGGTCGTATACATGTATAATGTACAATTTGCAAGAGAAGGAGTCAACCAAGCGGTTTATCATCGCAGTGCTATTGGACTTCGACTATTTTTTTTACAGATATATAATATCTATATACCCATAGGAAGGAGACGAGTAAAACTACTGTCGTAACCAGCAAATAGTATCTCAAGCGGAAGAACTCTTTTTTAGTTCCATGACCACAGAGTTTTGTCAGTTATTCTTCTTCCTAAGTGTAATAAGGTAAAAGATAAAGCTAATATGGCATTAAGACAGGATAAATTCTGCGCGTTGGTGACCCTAGATGTGAGGAATGTTCAATCCAGCAGGCTGGTAATACAATATATACACTCCCCACTTCAGAAAATGAGTACACCTGCCTATTATCATCTGAAACGGAATGAAGGCCCAAAGAATGAATTAGCTGCGTCCAGATCAGAGCAGAACAACACTTGCTCGCGTTGCACTAACAAAATTGTTCTGCATAGAGCTGGTTGTTAGTGGAATGCGTACGTTTTTTGTTCTGCACTCGATCTGGATTGCCAAAAAAACGCAGCTAATATCTCAGCTGGTGTCTCCCAAGACTCAGTCATCAGACCACTTCTATGGAACATCATGTACAATGACGTTTTAGAGCTTTCTTTACCCACGCTCTGGGACATTGCCAAATATATGGTAATGTGCGAGATCTTCAAAGTTTCAGAATCGCTATAACTAGTCGAAATTTTATTGACTTCCATCGTCGCAAATTGACATGGCATTTCCGGCGATTCAATCGCAAGGGAGAATTTAAAAATTTGAATCGAAGAGTAATTAAATGTCTACTAGAAGGCGTAGAAACGGAAAATGAAAAATTGAAAGTATTTATTTACGTTACTACTATCAGTTTTTACGGAAAGTACACTAAACAGTGTGTCCTGCTTCAGATTATAAATAGGGCTCTGCGAACTATTCCCCCAATGAACTTTCGTCCCCAAAAAATGCCAAAAAAATTGTCCCACTATTGGGGTGATTGTTCATCATGAATTATTCCCCAATTTTAAATAAAAAATCACCCAGAAAAAATATGAATTTTGACCACAAAAAGAATGTCTAATTTCCCCAAATTTTGGGGAACAATTCATATGAAAAAGGACCCCAGAATTGTACTTCATAAAATATATTGATATTTAACATGGATGTAGAACTTTGTAGGAAGGTTCCAATATATGTAATAAGCGTCAAGTGGAATAATGTTAATTGGCGTTGCATTCAGAGCGAGCATTAATGTTTGTGCGATACTGAGGGTTGTGATCCCTAAAGTGCACAGCGAACGATGCGGGCGGAGCCCACACAAGACACTATTCCACACTATAATTATTCTCCAAAGGGACTATTGCGGACTATAATTATTCATAGTAAATGTTCCAAGAGCACGCAAATACAGATACTATGGTTAATCAACAGTCTCTTTTGTGGGCTCCGATAGCTAAGCTCGCTCCGCGCTTAAGGGATCACAACCTTTAGTATGGCAAAAACACGAACGCTCCCTTCGCTTGCTCTGGGTACAACAACCATGCAAATAGCTACCTTTCTTTCTCAAAAGTGAAATAACATCAAATTGAAATTGTTTTACTTGACGGTATTACACTCTTTAAATGTATGTACGGCAGTTTTGTACTGCCTAAAGCAGAAATCCACTTGTAGGTGGTCCCAGAGTTGACATTCGCTATAGGTAGTACAATCTTACCTTATATGCATGGTAATAATAGCTTCATACCGAAAAATATAGGCTCGTACTGCCTAAAACGGAAATCTACTTGAGGGTGGCCTAAAGTGCATATCCGCTTTAGGTGGTACAAACTTATTAAATGTAAACAATACTTTGCATGAAATACATTAAAATAATGTATTTAAACACTTACCCATGCCAATCAATGATAAAGTAGCTAAAGTACTGAAGAAGGGAGTAAGTAGCTTCCAAAATACGTATGTATTTTAAATAAATATAATATTTGTAGTTGGAGAAGCTTCGTATTTATTATTTGATCAAAAAACTACAAGCATCAGAATCGATATCTATTGAAAAGTACCACTGAAAACATTTTTCTTTATAAATTATCCCCCCAAGTTTAAATTTAGGGGGATTGCTCATTTTCTAAATCTGAGCATTTATGTGGATGTTTCCCCCTAAACCAAAATCTTTTCGAAGTAATTTTGCAAATTATTACCCAAAATTTTGGGAGATTTTACATTGGAACAATCATTTGGGAGGAGGGGTTATTGGGGGATAGTCCGCAGAGCCGGTAAATACTTTAATGGTAGACAGTGCTGTCCATTTGTGCAAAATTGACACCAAAAAGGGTACTCTCTCTTTAACCGTTATTAAGTAATAAAAAATTGTTTTTTTTTTTCTGTAAATTGTGTCCAAAAGCTGGACTTTCCGTCAAAAACTCAAATTTGTCAGACTTTGGGAAGAGCTGATAATGAATAAATTCGCAAACTACGTAAAATTTCGCGCGAAATGAAACGTCCCTGGTATGGAAATTCATCGTAAGCGCCAAGATATAACGGTTCCACTCATGCAGAAATTTAAAATTCATAAACCGAAACTTCTTGTTTACTGTTCATTTAAAAATTTAGAGGAATTTACATCTAATCTACATCGTGCTAAAACGTTTTCTTAGGCTAGTAATTCACAGGGAAATAGAAATTGCTGCAAAATGGTGACATAAAACGAATTAAAAATTTTAATTTTTTAATTCTAATTTAATTATTCAACAAATTACTGGGAATATTCTGATGCGAATAATTCGCCTCGATCTGAGGAAAACCTTAAACATTAACGAGTGACAAAAAAGTCACTGGAGATTTTCTTATGCTCTGAACTGTTGCTTTTAAAAGTAACATTTTTTATAGTGTATAGGCTATATTGTTTTTATTCCGACGAAAATATGCAACACCTTAAAGGAAATATGATTCGATTTAGCCATGTCTGTCCGTCTGCACATTTTGGTCAAATGTTCGTAGTATGATCTAGTCGGTTTGTATTGAAAATGAACGTAATGCGCCCAAGGGACCGCCTACCTCCCCTACATATGTAAAATAATTAAATGTCCGTATAACTCCCGGTTAAATAAGCTCTAAATTTGTTAGATAACTTGAGAGGGTAATTTTATACTCTGTTGTAAAATTGATCGATTGATCAGTTGGAAAACAACGGTACTTTTCTTACAAAGAGCCCCGCATTACCCTTTTTTACACGGTTTTTTGTCCATAACTGTTGAACCAATTGACGTAGAGAGCTGATTTTTGGCATGTAAACTTGAGATGAGAACTCATTACATTCATTTGCCCTAACCTCTAGTGGGGGAAGACAACACAAACATCCATGGCCACGAGCGCAATGAATGGGACTTGAACCTGGAACGACTGTAGTCGTCTACCATCCCTACTAATGTTTCTTCATCATAGTTTCATCAATTAACCTCTACTCAAACCAGTAGCGGATCCAGAGGGGGGTCACGGGGGTCCGGGCCCCTTGCAAATTGTTTGATATCCGTGTAGAGAATATTCGAAGAAATACTCAAAAATTATTTATATAAATTACAGCGAATACAAATGGTACCTGACAAGGGTGGGTTTGAGCCACGCATTCGGTGTTGTTGCTGGTCTTGGCACACTTGTCTGGGATCGTCGTCTAAACGATGGCCCGTGAGCAGCAAGGTGGAGTACTCTTTTGCTTTCTCTGGAACTTACTTGTCAATAGACGGCTTTAAAACCTGAAAGGGTCGAGCTGCAGAAATTTGCTTATGTCATTTCAGATAAATTTTCTGGTGTTCTTTGTAAAGCATTGCAGAATGAATGAAAATTTTCACCGACTGTCAAGCTATAATTAAATCTCTATGTCAATGACAATAGCGGAATGTCCCTCAATGCATAGTGATGACTGCGTTCTTTTAGAATTTTTCGTGTTGAATCTTGGTTCACATTGATTTCGCTAGTAACTGTAGAGCAGACGAGGTTGCCAAGCAGGGTTCAATAAGCGATGCTGAAGAAAATCGTTGGAACATTTATACACCTGTTGCCATTTTTAAACTAGCTCCAAAGTTTAACAGATCAACTCTAGATAGACGAATGGTAAAACATACCTTTCAACAAAGCCGTTCTGGTACAAATTGGATTCTAGTTGACACGGTTAACAGTAGTGGCTGAAAAGGCAACATATAATATCTGATATTGTAGTCACCACGGGGCATTGTATAGTTGGGGAGCATACCATGAGGCTTCTCGCAAGCCCTCAATTGACTGCTGTATAGATTGTGGCGATAAGGACGAGGAGGAGTGTATTGATTACCTTCTCTGCACTTATACTACTTTGGCAAGAAGGAGGAAGACATTTCTTGGATTCCACTTTATCACTGAACTGGATATGATTTAGCTAATGTTGATAGTGGCCAGTTCCGTTAGAATTTATGTGTGATTAGGATTCTCGGATGTTGAGTCCTTGATGGTAACAGAACGAACACCATTTTAGTACATGTGTACTGTGGTAAGTACATCAACCCTTGTACCCAACTTAACCTTCGTGATAATGTGCGTTCTTCATTTCATGCAATTCTTCAAAAAGGAATGCATCCGCGCATTTAATAGACACATGCCTCTTAAGGACTGAAAGTTGAAATGCAGACATATACCTAGGTAACAAAGTCGGGCCCCCTCCGAACTCGAATCCTGGATCCGCTACTGCTCAAACTGATATAAGAAACCCACTTTTAATGCGTATGTCTGTTGCCTATTTGAAGTTTTGGTGTCACCACTAGCTGTGCACAAGTCTAGGGTATATACATACGTGTCGGATTTGGGGACTCGTTTTTATAAGTTTTTCTTTCTAAGAAAAGTAAAAAAATTAAATAGAAAGTTTGCTGAAAATTCTCTTTAAACACTACCACGAGCGAATCAAAAGCAATAGCTTAATAGATTTGTACAATATATTAAAAAATAATTTGTTCTATAATAAATAATACATATTTGGATAAACATATTTATTAATTTGTTTTTTTTTTAGTTACAATCGACTATTATTCATTTGTTTTTCTTTTCTCTATTTCTTTATTACAGTGATTAGCAAAGGGCAAGGTGAAACGTGTCGTTATCGTTTCCTTGGAAAATGCGGTGGATATTGTTGGGTTGTCACACAGGCCACTATTGTTTATGACAAGCAGAAGCCACAAAGTGTAGTTTGTGTGAATTATGCAATTAGGTGAGTCCCTCATTAAAGTTTGTTACATTTTTGAAGTAGAAAATATCTCAGAGGCTGAGATATGGAAACAAAACATATATTAAGTATTGTTGTAAATTGCTCGTTTTCAAATATGTATGTCGACTTTAGATTGATTTGGAACTTTTCAATTTTTTTTTTCATATTTAATGGAGGCCTATTTATTTTGACTATGGAAATATATTTTTCATATTATCATGCCTTCTAGCCCTTTAGCCTTTTTTATTATATTGTAGTTTTGGAAAATGGGAGCTCGCTTTCCAGTTTAACCGGTCTCTTGATTTCGAGAATTTCTTCCGATATGTTTGCAAAATTCTTCCCTGTTCCCAGTAAACAAACTGGATTTGAAAATATCCTAATGATATCGCCAATTATCGGCAACTATCTCATAAAGTACTAGTCCAGATGGCGCAACGGTTAGCACGTTCGCCTTCAACGCACTGGGCCCCGGTTCGATTCCGGGGATTTACGTGTCGAACTATGAGCCCACTCAGCTGTTAAATGAGTACCCATTATGGGGTAAATAACTCGGTTGAGCGTGTTGCTGATCACATACCTCTGCACAAAAAACCGTCACGATCTAGAAAATGAGATGATGCTAACTCATCTCGAGGCCGTGGTTCAAATTGGACTGTTGCGCCAGTTATTTATTTTATTTATTTATCTCATAAAGGACAAAATAAAGATATATGTAATTTTAAAATAAAATATTCGGAAAGATATCTTTTTGGAGGCAATAATTAGATATCTTTATTGTGATAGAATCGCGATATAAGTGAGACAACATTCTCTAAAAAATTATCCTTTCGAGGACAAAAATAAGATAACTTTGCATAGGACTACCCGATCATATCAAACTGACAATTACTTCATTCATGTAGTCTAGTGTGGATAGCGCAACGGTTTGTATGGTCGCCTGCTAAACACGAGATCCTGGTTGAAACCTACTGATATCGGCCGTTATTTATTAATAAAAAAAAGAGGAAATGCAAGTCCGACTAAGAGAAGGAGAGGGAGTGCGCCCGGTTGAAACAAATATCCAATTGAAAATTGGAATAAATCTTGCTTTCAGTTAATTATTTAACCTTAATATTATCCTTGAAAAAATATCTTTTGGATGTCTCTTCAAAGAATACATTACGATAATTTCCCCTTATCTTATTTTTATCCATAGTAAGATATCATTCTGACTGGACATCCTTATTGTTTACTGGGTTGCCATTTTAAGGACTCCGAAATGATAGCAATAAAATGAGCTCAAATGCGTTCGTTTCGACACGGAATTATATTAAATCGTATCCCATATTCAAAGTGTTACACTAAATGACCAGTATGGTTAAAATGTGCATTTAGTGTAGTGGTAGGTTACTACTACTACTCAATTGCCCTAACCCCTTGTGGGGCATAGCGCGTCAACTGTTCCATCTGGCCCAGTTGACGTTTCGTTGGCATAAATTGGTTTCAGAGAATGCAGTTGCCAGCATGCACCTCCTGCACATCCATGGCCACGAACGTCGTCGTGGACGGGATTCGAACCCGAAACGCCGGTAGTCAAACATGAGACTGATGCCTCAACACACTGCGCTACCGGTCGCCCCACTTTTAGCATTTTATTCACAATTCGTTGACATTATATAAAACGACGCCAGCAAACGATGTAAAAGTCAAAATCAATTCACTATTTGCGAGCCACTTCAGGATGTGTAGTTAAAAAATTAAGTTTATTTTTATTTTTAAATGGCATATATTCCAGCTTTTTTCCTTCAGGGGACTATTACACAGATGACTAATAGTCATAGAAAACTCTTGAGGACGACTTTGGAGGTTCATCTCAAATAACTGTCGTGTCAGGTGTGAGTTTTTAAATAATTGAAAGCTTCATGTATCATTTAGCCTGCAAAGCTGATTAGATAATACAGATCATATTTTTGTTAGTTACCTTGACCCTTCCAGAGGCATGGGCGCGTCAACATCTCTTACATATCTATGTGTTGTTGATGTTTCGATAGCATATACATTTTAGATGGTGCAGTTGATAGCATGCCCCTCCTATTCGAGCCGTCTTTTACTGACAAGATTGTATGGTAACTCTGTGGAAGTTCTTAAAGTACCCGCAGCTAGTTTTTATTAAGGCTCCGGGAATTGAATCCCTGCTTCTCTAGATGTAGTACCGTAGAGTGGCGACCGAGGCCCTATGGCTACCGAGCGCGTTATTGAAATTATTTGTCTCCACGAATAATCCCACACTACACTGATGCAGAATAACACACAGATAATGTATTTCTAGTACGTATGATGACATAAATTCCAATATGAATTTATTTTCCGCCACAGACCTGCAGATAGTCATACATCAGCAGAAAACGAAAGCAATCCAAAATCTTTTTTTCCAGACCTCCTACTTAAGCTAGCTATTAAGATCAGTTTTTCGTGCGAATTCTCATACATAAACTGTCAAAAGTTGCGTTCGCACTAAAACTTATCGCTCTTTCAGCATGAATCTATTTCGAAGAAAAAGGTCTCCACATCATTATCAGAAATTTTCACGCGAAAACAATTACTTTGCACATTATTTCGCTTGAGAACTGGTATTTTGAGAAGGAGGTAATTCACATGTTGTGTAGAGCACCATGGTAATGTTCTGTGTGCAAGTCTACCCGGTCAGTTTTTCGTGGGACAGATAAGTGTAATATTTTCGCACAAAGAGGTTAGTACCAGCCTTTAGGACTGAAAAGTAGAGTGTCTTAATGAAAACTCTTTTCGGCATTTTTTCAAATATCTTTCGATGACATAACATAACTATGAACCTTTTTCAATTTATCTAAATGATCTCACGTGGAGTCGCTTTGAAATCGCTTAGCTTAATTTTTTTTTTATTAAAAGTTTTCGTTGTCTGACTAGGTTTTGTTGTCCTTGTTGGTGTTGCTATTGCATTTTGTAAACATTTTTCCCGCCATCATCCCCATCATGTTTCTTTTGGAATGTTGTATAAAAGCGACGCAGATGATGTACTCCTATGCCATGGTTGAGACAAATGGAGTAGAGGAAAAAGAATACTAATTTTAATTTTATTTCTTCAATTTATGGTAGTGAATCTGTCCCACACAATTAGCTTTCGTGTAAGTCCTTATTTTCTCATGAGTATGTACTATAGGTATATGGTGTCGCCGTAAGACAATCGATTCTCTACTTTTACCAATAATTGTAACAGATGCTGAAAGATTTTGACTTCAAACACAGACTTTGACACAGACATGTGCTATACTTTTTTCTGAAAACTCTTCAGACTATTTATGTTCGTTTACTTTGTTTTAAATGGGTCATATGATTTATTAAATTTGGCTTAAGTCGTGCGAATAAGTTTTAGGGCCGGTTGGTCAATGTTCGACTAGAATTTATCTTTAGACTAAACTGCCATTTAGCACAATTTGATTTTCTCAATATCTGTTTAGCCTTATTAATCAGATAAACGCTAACCATCCCCCAGCCTTCGATTAATCTCTTATTAAAAAAAAACCCAACTCCTGGCTACCGGTTGAAAGTTTATCCTAAACAAAAACCCAACACCTGATACCGGATGCTGAGATTTTGACAGCTAGAACTGTTCACTTTTGCAAATTCAAATGGAAATAATAAAAGTGGTCATAAAGAACAGAGTTCTTGGGAATTCATTCGATTGAAGCGAATTTGTAGCAAACTCAGCTGCAAATGAGTATGCTGAGAGACCGTACTAATACAAAATAGATTCGTGGACGGTAGAATTCCGCCAAGAAAATCAGCTGATTTTGCCATAATTGTGGTCTGAGATAAGTTCCACGCTTTATGGCTTGGTAATTTGTATGAGACGTATGAGAAAACGAAAATGCTTATCGGGCTGTTTATAGTTTTGATTAATTTGTGTCCCTGTTAGTCAACAAAGAGTTTAATCAGACATTGAGAAAACGGGCTTTAGCGAATTAGCGAAAGAAATATCACAAATGTAAGTATGTACTTCCAAACAATTCCATTGCTATAAAATACTAGGTTATTTTTTTTTAGTTTATCAGCCTGTGTGTCCTCCACGGGATGTAGCTTTCGCCAGTCGTCGCCTCCAGTCATCTAGGTTCAAACATCGCATCCTCCAGTTCCTGAATCCGAGCAGCTTGTTGCTGTCGTTGTCAATGAAGTCCGCCTATCGCTCCTTCCGTCGTTGTCAATGAAGTCCGCCTATCACTCCTTCCGTCTACCAGATGGTCTTCCACCTTTGCCTACTTTGATGAACGCCTTTTTGGGTATTCGTTGTTCATCTATGTGTACTGTCCAATTGTGCAGCCCATTGTAACCTTTGAATTCGAACGAATTTTGGGACCCCTGATTCGACGTGGATTTCGTACCACTCGCTGTTGCACCTTCTTCGCCATTGGTCACCATCATGAACAGGTCCAATAATTCTCTGGAGGACCCTCCTTGTGAAGATATATATGCAAGGTTTTTCGACCCGAGGCACCGTTTAGGATTTATAACGATAATATTAAAAAAAGGGCTCAAATTTCTCGGATTTTCGCTCTCCAAAAGCTTAGCTCACCTTTTACGACCGTGCAAACTCAGTTTCCATGTATTAAGTATCTATAGAAGGGATTAAAATTATTTCCAGATATTTCCCTCATTATTATTAAAAAGCCCCAAAATTGGCTTAATTTGACTGGCCTATAAAAGATGTCAGGCTGATTGGTCTGTAGGATTTAGGGTCATCCATGGGTCTGTTGCCTATTTTAGGAATAAAGGACCACTCTCACTGACCTCCAGGTTTTGGGAATGTATTTTAGCCCAAAGCAAAACTACACCTAAAGATGCTTAGGAGGAATGGTACAAGGTGTTGTTGCCCTTGTTGCAGAAGGGCTGAAATAATTCCGTCAGTGCTAGGCGATTTGTAGAGTTCGAATGTTCCAATTGCCCACCTGACTTTTTCGTATGTAAAGATTTGATTTTCAGCTGTCCGGTTACACTGGTTGGCCCTGAGGGGAATAAAGTGATTATCAAGATTGCTGCTATCTTCATGTTCGATGATTCACCCGGGGAAAACCGTCTGAAGAAGAAGCTTTCCTGTGCTTCAGTGATACTACCATCCCTTCTTGAGTGTACTTATTGATTATTGGCCAAATGTCTGCCTTTGTCCCAATCATCTTCCCCATAAGTATAATATGGTCACAGTTGGTTAACAGTGAGTAAAAAATCGTGGTAAAACTGTGGTAATACGGTGGTAATACCGTGATAATACTGCTCGCGCTCCAAGAGGACTATGGAAGGTGTTCTGCACCTGCATTTCTTTCGAGACAATCTCCCCGCTCTCAGAAAGAGGCCAGGCGTAAATTGACTAGTATATTGGGCCCGCACGACGGTGTATTAAGTTGGAAGGCTGTGCATTGCAGCAGACTTTCTGCCGTGCGGTGCGAAGGTTTGTGCTCATTTGACAGAAATGTGCCATGCGGTGCGTGCCCAACATGCTAGCCAATTTATAGCTATTATTAGATATTAGATATCCATAGTTCTGCAAGCTACCATCACCCTATCTTAAGTAGTTACCGAGTAAATATATGAAGACTGTATCAATAATACGAGTAGTATACCCGTATCCTTTGTGAATGTGCTAAGTATGAGCATTTCTTAAACTTGGTTTGGGAGGTTTCTTGTTTATGGTGTTGTTAATCGTTTTACCTTTATACTTTTCTATTAGGTTAACTTAAGGGGGTTCATGGGGTGCCAACCTAAATCATAGATATATGCTATTATTAACTTTTAATTTGAGAATATCAGCATCCTATATATTTAACGTGGCTATGCTCATGATGTGCCTTCTTTCTACAAGTTTTCATATCTGTGGCTTTAGCGGTCTCAAAAACCGGATGGGCGGATGAATCTACCATTTGAAGTAACCATAGCGGAGTGCGGGCGTTATGGTTATTTAAAATTGAAAAAAAAAAAAAAAATACTAGAAATGGAATATGCTCATTTTGCCCTTTGATATTACATGCCACATGCCTATACCCGATGGAAAGGAAAAAGGTCATTTTTCCGCCTCCCCTAAAATTTGGCCTATTTCAATGAAAGCCACGAATTATAGCAGTCCTTGATATTCCTACCAAATTTCTACATGTAGCTTTAGCCATTCATAAGATGTTCTCTGCCCAGACGCACCGACGGACAGACAAACATTTGACCAATTTCATAAGGATTTTATTTTTTCTACAAAACCCTAAAAATATACTTAGAATTGAATTACTATAAAAATACAGAATTGGAAAAAGAAATATTCGATAAAGTCGCTTCGCTTGATTTTCTTTTCTATTGGCACTAGAATCTAATTAAATAAATATAGACTGTTTATTTAAAAAGAAAGAAAGAGAGAATCAACGTTTTTTTCGTGAAGAATATAAATATGAAAAAGTTCAGTTATCGTTCACTGTCAAGGCCTTTCGTCGACTCGGGAAAGGTGTACAAGTGTCGCGTGTAGATACATTTTCTAAAATAATCTTTTTCTAAAAAAAAAAAAAGACTATGCGAGGTATATAATAGAAAGTTGTGCCAACAAATCGCTATGCTGTTCTAATAAAAATAATATACCTTTCAAAATGAATGAAGCCGAAATATAGAGGACTGCGCACGCAATCCGAGGGTTTTGTACTGAGCGCTTGTTTTGGGATGAAGATATTTCTCTCCACTCCTGTTAATACCCCTTCATACAGAGAAAAGTACTATAATTCAAATGTTTACGAAGTTACCCATGATATAGTATCCTTCATGGCAGTTCCTAAAAAAAATCTTGCATTTTTATGGAGACTGTGTGTCACCTCGCAGAGGAAACATTTTTATTTAACAGACATAATAACAATTTACATTTTGCGCCCCCTCACTCCGCTATGGTTGAGGTGCATGCTAGTAACTGCACCATCCGAAAATATACTATCGAAACGACAACAAGTAATAGTAATGCAAGAGATGTTGGCGCGCCCATGTCCCTGGAAGAGTCAAGGCAATTAACGACACTTCGCTATGGTTACTTCAAATTGGGAAAAATGTCGGAAATGGAATGTGCTCATTGTGCCCTTTGATATCACATCCCGTATGCCTATAAGCGAGGGCTTGAAAAAAATGTCGTTTCCTTGCCTTTTTGGAGGCCCCCTTAAATTCCTCTTTTTTCAGTGAGATGCTTTCAAGCACAAATGATAACGATCCTTTATATTTTTTACTGAATTTAATGCATGTAGCTTCAGTCGTTCACGAGATATTCTCTTCCCAGGCAGATATTTAATCGATTTCATTAGGATTTTGTTTTTTTTTCTACAAAACCCTAAACAATGAGGTGCGATGCGAGTCATACGACTATTAAAGAAAATGCTTTTCCACGGTACGCATTTTTTGTTAATGACCGATCAATTGGATGACCTTGGAAGCTTATTTTTTTACCAAATTAAAATATTATTGTTTGTGAATCCTGTTTTTTTTTTTTTTTAAATATATACATATTTACTTGAATATATATTTTAATATTCCCACGAAATAATTTTTTTTCGGACCGCTGCCAGATACTTTTATGTCATTGGGTTATGGAAGCTTTGCTTGTTGATTGCTCGGACTTTAGGTGGAAATTTCCGCTTGGGAAGCTGTTAAAAATATCATCCAAATACCTATTTAGTTTTTAATAGGAAAATAATCTGTTTAAGAGCTCGCGCACACGGCAAACTTTTTAGTTCGCAGAAAAACGAAATAGTTCAGTCAGAAAAAGAGAACACAAGGCGGCTTATGAGACCGCGCACACAGTAGACTAAACTATTTAGTTATGGCTGTGTGCGCGGTCTTAAAAACCACCGTGTGTTTTACCTATTCGACAAAGACTTTACAAGTCTGATCCCATCGAGGAGTGAGAGAACGTCATAACGGTGTCTGATGCCAGGCAGGCTTTTCACTAACGGCTCTAAGACTGGTGAAGGTATTGGGGCTGGGCTATACTGGGAGAAGTTGAATATTGGCTTGTTGTTCCGCCTTCTAAAATACAGTAGCGTCTTCCAGGCGGAGGTCACAGAAATTTCTGAGGCGCTAACCTAGATAGGTTAGCGATAGGTTTGCGACAAGGCAAATATGGCCCAAGCTGGATCCCAACCGATCCCATGGGTTACCGATGCTGAGTTGAAAATATTTAAGAATGTGGTGGGGCTTTTCACTGGACATTGCATAATCGGGGAGCATGCTAGGACTCCTGCTTCCACACAATGATTACTGTAGGAGCTGTGGGGAGGAGGAGGAGGAAGTAGCTCTCATCTTCTATGTTCTTGTCCTGCTCTGGCAGAACGTAGGAGGTATATCCTTGGATCTTACTTTTTTGCCGATTTGGACGATCTAAAGAATTTGGCGTCAATCGCTTTCATCGTTTCGTTGTCCGCTCTGGCTGGTTTGACTATTGAAAGGGGCTCAGGTGTGCTGAATCTAGTGGACATCAAAGCGGACCTTGCGGTGGTCTATGTGCGCCTTGTTCCTCTTTAACAAGGCGGCCCGTCTAACCTAACCTACAATCTTCGGATAAACAAAAACCAATGTCCGATACCAAATTACTAAACAAATTTCGACTTGCAATATATTTATGAAACCGTTAATATTCAAAGGCTCCCGAAGGCAATCGAACACAAAACAAATCCTTATCTGTAACGAAATGAAGCTTTCCGGTAATAAATGTCAACATTATCATCATATTACGTTATTGCCAGCTCCGTATTTTCAGACAGTTAACTTCCCCACCCCACAATGTCCGATTGAACTGCAATATATTCTGGGCAAACCGCAAATCAAACAACCCCCAGCAGCGGCTCCCTACCACCATCATTCAAGGGTAATTTGTGACTCGTGTTGATATAAGCACTTAATCACTACAAAATTACATCATTTAAACTACGACAGAATGTTTCTTTCCGCCATGATAGGTCTTCGCCAGGAGGTATGCGGAGGAGGTAATATCTGTAAAGATGTAGCAATGTGACGAAATGCGAAAAGGTCCTTTATAAATGTATATAGCACTCCTATCAGAGCTTCAACAATGCCATAATATTTCTGTGGTGCTAGTATGAAGGATGAGCTTCTATTTGCTCTGATATGACCTTAAATTGGCTGAATTCTTGGTTAATCAAGAAGTTAATTACGACAGCAGTGAAACAAGGATATTCGAAATTCTGTTCACAAAACTGTCTGATGGCATCCGAAGAAAGAGTTGGGAGGTACTTGAAAAACGGAAGGAACATTTGTCAGGGATGAAGTGATTCATATTTCATAACAATACGTACGACGCGATGCCTTTGTGCGGATTAGAAGTTCTAATGGTAAAAGAGTAATGTCTAATGAATGGCAAAAGCGGGTGTTTGGAATATAATGCTTCGAGTCAAGTTATTTATTGAATGGATTATAAACAATAATTTGTTGTGGTAGATTCTAAGATAAGTCTGCTAAATTTAGGGAAACATTTCGGTCTTAAATGAGAAAGCTTCAGCTCAGTATAAAATTGTCATCTATAGTCATAATTCCAATCAAACCTTCTCACCTATCACCAAAGATTTTCTGAAGAGTACAAAACAAGATTATATATGGTACCTTGTGCATCTTTCCCTGGTTGGGTCTGTAGTTCTGCAGATTGCGCGTGTCTTGCATACTCACGCTAGACAATGATGAAGCCATACGGGTATTTTTATTATTTATTTATAAGTCACTTTTGCGTCAATCACAGTGATTGAGGATTTCACTCCTTGAGCCCGGACTGCTCCGTGTCATTCTAGCTGCAACAATGAACGAATGAATGGGAAGGTTCAGGCTACTAACCCTGTTGGTGGGCACTGCGATCATGAAAGATCTATTGTGTCGTAGCCTCTATTTATTAATGTAGCAAAAGAAGAATAGAGCTGTCGTTTCCTATCGGACCAATCCTTGATAATTGACCTGGTTGGCGACAATGCCTAGAACACAATAGGGTTCCGGTCCGAGAAAGTTTGATGATGATCCCCGCCTGGCAAGTTCATCCGCTACCACATTTACCTCACTATCACTGTGATATGGCACCCAATAGAGAACGATTTGGTTGTCGGTCGCAAGGCACTGGAGAAGTTCACGGCACTCCTTCACTAATCTATTGTAGAAGAGAACTTTTGCGAAGAGTGAGCCTTAATGGCCGCCTGGCTATCTGTGCATATAGCAATAAGTGCGCCGCGAAGTCTCTTCTCTAAGATATCCCTAGCGCAGACCTCAATGGCATGGGGCTCGGCTTGAAAAACTCTGGACCAAGTGCCCACTGCGATTGAAATTCTGGTATGGGGTCCATAGATGCCAGCACCTACTCCCTGTTCAGTCTTAGAAACATCGGTGTACCACATGATACACCCAGGGTCTAAGCAGGGACTTCCATTTTTCCATTCCGTTCGGTCTGGGATGAGGGTTAAGAATTTATTGCCGAAGCATAGCTCTGTGGCCAAATAATCTGATCAGGTAGACCTGTAAGCCAGGAATTTGTTTCAGAATGCTCATGTGACCAAAATCACTGCCGCATTCATCAGAAATTGGATGTACCCTAAAAGCATCGAGCGCTGCTATTTCCTTAATGAAATTGTGCAGCGGGATCAAACCAAAGAGCGCCTCTAGAGCAGGCATAGGGCAAGTATGCGTTGCCCAGTTATCCCTAGACAGGCAAGGCGTTGTAATTTGTTGAGTTTAAGAATGGCTGAACTTTGTTGTGCATTAGGTCATGTGATAGTAACAGATGGTATATCTCTGAGCTCTATGGCCCGGGATATGCATTCATAACCGGTGTTACCAAAAACACCCTCGATGTCAAGGAAGGCACATAATGCGATTTCCTTGTCATCTAAATATTTTCTGATAGTCTCAATAAGATGATGTAGGTCAGTCACCGTAGATTTGCTCATTGTGTTCGATGTAGAAGAGTCGAACATTCCATCAAATTCCTAATATGGACGGCGAGCAGCCTCTCAATAATTTTAAAAAGGAATGATGTTAAGCTAATCGGTCTGTAGGATTTAGGTAAATCCTCCGGATTGTTACCATATTTGGTTATAAAGATCACATTGACTTACCTCCATAGTCGTGGTATGTATCCTAAAGTATAACTTGCCTTAAAAAGACTAATTAGCGGAGTGATGATAGTGTCTAGACACTTCTGCATAAGAGCTGGGAGATTCCATCCACTCCAGGAGCCTTAAATGGTTCAAAGGACTCTACTGCCTATTTAACTTTGTCATAGCCGAAGATCTTCTCTGATAGGCTAAGTAGCCGGTCGTCAGAGACCCGGTGATTAGCAGGTCTGTGATTTGGAGATTGTTTTTAACAGGATCGATCCCGGGAAATGGGTTTTGTAGTGGTAACTCAAGAATTTCCTCTGGGTCATTAGTGCAAGATCCGTCTGATCTTTTTAGTAGGCTGACTCAATTTGCGCAGTTCTTAGAGAGAGCTTTGTGAAGCCGAGCCGCTTCATGAAGGGATTGCATGCTTTCACAATGTCTCCTCCAGCATTCAAGTTTTGGGTGCCTTATAAGCTTGTTATATTTCCTGAGAGAGGTTTTGTAATTATCCCACTGATTAAGGAGCTTCACCTTATTTAACTTGTTCCTAACTTGTATACGCTTCTGGGCTAGTTCTTTATTTCACCAGGGCACCTTTCGTCATGCTCTGATGTGACGTACTACGGTACTGTCTTTATAGGAAGAGGATAACACCTAGTTAAGTTGATTAACCGCTAATTCGAGTTCACCTATTAAACTAATAGTGGTAATCAGCGAGTCAGCCTTCGAGCTAACGAGCTTAGGAAACTGTTTCCAATTAGTCTTTTCGGCACACAGAGATGCTGACCTGAGTTTTGTTTGTCCTGGGGTGTTGAATGTGACGTGTCTGTGGTTCGACAGGGACTCTTCCTCAGACACGTGCCAGTTAAAAACGAAATCAGCTAAAATGCTGCTGGCAAGGGTCAGATCAAATACTTCCTGCCATGCAGAAGTGACACAGGTAGGTTTGCCCCCTCTATTAAGGACATATATTGTATTACACATAAGATAATTTAGAAGGCGCTTACCTCTGTCGTTGCTGCTACTCGTACCCACACTTTATGGTTCGCATTGCAACCGATCACAAATTATCGGTTAGTGCATCGACAGAATTTGACGAGCTGCTGGACTTCGATGGGTGGTATCATCTCGTTATCAGCCGAAAGTAAGCAGATGCTTCAACTACCAATTGACATCCGTTAATAGTAGGTATTTTCACTAATGCCGCAGCAATATCTCTGTAAATAAAATTGGTAAGAGTTTGATTGACGCATCTGTCAATCAAAATTTCCGCACGAAGACATTTAACTGATCTGTCGTAAATCAACTTACCTGCTGGGTCATTGAGACCACGATCGTTCGGTCACCGCTCTACGATACTAATCTAGAGCTCGGAGATCAAATCTCGGCGCGATCATAAACTGCCTGTGAGTACTAATAGAACTCTCATAGTGCTCCGAGCTTGTCAGGAGGTGCATGCTAGCAACTGCACTTCTGAAAAGTAGATATGCTATCGAAACGTCAACAAGGCACAGAAATGCTAGAGATGTTGACGCGCCCATGCCGCTGGAGGGATCGAGGCAATTAGAGAGATTGACACTACAAATGCGGCCACGATCCACCCAAGGTTCCTGAATGAGCACGAGGTTGGTCTGTTTCTCGGCAAGCAACCTGCACAAGGTGGCCGATGCTCCTTTGGCATGGTACAGGTTCGCCTGAAGCAGCTTGATGGCACTCATTTGTACTTCGTAGATGATTGCGAATGAGACCGATCACGACCATTATCCTGGCCGAATCTAAAGCCCTTGCCGCTCAGCCGATTGTGTGAATGATTGCGGAAGCCCCTGTCGGAACTCAGACGATTACCAATACAGGCTCCACGCTCTTTATTTGCTGCTGTTGATGATGCTGGCTTGATTGAGGTTATAGTACCCGATCTAGTGACAGCTCGAGGACTGAACAGTACAGTGTGAGCAGCAGGGTCGAGGTGCAAGTGGAAGGCGGTGCCGCCTGCGAAGGTTTGATTTTAGTGGTAGAGTGTACCTCCAGTTTACTCGGCCCGTCTAATGCGACGGCACACGGCAGTAGGCACCAGTTCCTTCATATTTGAGTTAGCGGCTGCATTAGAGGGGTGTGCAATAGCCTGCCGCACACGCTGACCCGAGGGTAGACCATATTCAAAGTGATGTGAGTGAAGTGGTAGGCCGCTCCATTGAACGATCGTCCACTGCAATAACGAGATGCAGGGTTTCACCATTAGTCCCCCGATTTAAAACTCTCCAACGATTAGTCGGAAGCCGATTTTGCGCTCCAATCGAACCCAACAACACCTTATCATTTGAGAAAGTGCTACTGCGGGGAAAACCTCCGCGTATCACATGTGGTCGAGGGAAGTTTTTCTCTTCCACAAGAGTAATCTCAAAAGGACGTTTCGATTTCACATGTACGAAATTCTTACGAACCCATTCTGCTGTCTCAGAATTGGAGCAGACTATTAAAACCCAGCCTGTCCGAGGAGCACAAGATTCAAAGTCAGTGTCCTGATCGTTGGGTTTTTGCTCTAGTGTTGTATCAATGATGACCTCTTGAAGTGAGGTCATTTGCTCTGAGATCAGAGAGCCAATGGCTGGGTCTGCGGAGCAGAAGCCAAGTTGGACACATTCTGTCACTTGGCTGTACGTGTCTTTAGAAGCTTTAGCTGCAACAATACTGATTAGTATTACATCATAGAACCATGTTTTATTTCGAGACTTACTTCATCATTTGTTTCGTTATTATTCCCCTCTAATTAGATGAATTATGCAGTCCACCCTTCAGTGGTTTCAATGATTGACATTAATTTTAATTTTGAAAAATTTGGTCTGGAAAAAAGGCAATCGTGTTAAGCTAAGAAAAGGTAAAGAGTTTCCGATGGCATAAATTTCAAGGAACATAACTATTAAAAATTTGCTAAAGCCAATTTTTTGCTTAATCCATTGGAAATTGCTAAAGTCAACATACACCTACCCAGTCTAAACATAAGTTTTTTACATTATAACTTCATCATTATAACATTTTCCAAATTGTTTGCCCCAAATATTTGCGTCCTATAAATTATATTAGGAGAACTGTCATTTTAATTGAATGAAAAAAAAATTTACATTTGACTAACTTGAATGGATGTAAAAGACGCAACTACCTACAACAATTCCATTATTTGTATTATTCCTGACGTGTTTCGATCTTTTAAACGTCATCAGAGAAAGAATCGGTGCAATGTAATATATTACGAGTATTATGTATAATTCAATACAAACGCGAGTATCTGTAATAAGCTATGGTATCAATTTTCGTAACTTGTTTCTTTCCCATGAAGATGTTCAAAAGAGCGAAAGGTTTCAGTTTCAGGCTCGTCGAAAGGTAAGTGAATTTTTTTATTACGTATTTTATACTGAAAACGAGCAATTACATACAACTAAATTTTATTTAGGAAATGATAAAAACTCAGCAAATGTTCTTTTTTGAACTCGAGATTTAGTATTCGCATAAAATCTTATATTGTTTGAACTCAATTCACTATCCGATATACATTTAAATTATACGTAATTTTAGTTTGTTTATTTTTTTTCTGCAATCACTATTTATGTCACGACGCGACGCCTTTCAAACATCCCTTCTTTTGGAAATGTCCAAAATTTACTATTTTAAATTAATTTGTTTAAGGATGGCTTCTTAGTCTAAACGTGATAATGTAAGAAAACATGGTATGGTTTCTTCCTACCATGTCTCTTGTATCGTCATGACAACATTATTGTGTTTGAGATTCCGCCGCATTGGATCAGCTGGGCTTGTATTTCGATAATATAAGGCGCATTTTTTCCAATTATATCCTGTGCAGCTTAGGATAATGAGTACGCATTATAGCGCATTCAGACACACGCCAACTATTCAGCCAACTTCCCATTTTGAAATAATGTGCGTGCTTGCGAAGAACAGATGAAATTACAAATTAAGTGGTATTGACACTGTAAGTACACAGCATACAATTGTATGATTATATCAATTGACGTGCAGGAAGACAATTTGCGCGAGCTACTTAAATAAAAAAGAAGTGCATTTTATTGATAAAGATGAACCCCAAACTCCAGGCTCGACCAAAAACTATTTACAAAAGACCGCAAATATGATCAGTGCAGTGTACTATTTCTCACTGTGAGAAAAACTTCAAGATGTTGGCTGACTAGTTTGGGTGTGTCTGAATGCGGCATTACACAAATAACAAATAACATTATTCCGCCCGGTGATTTATCCGGGGTAAGACTCGAGAAGCAGGGGTAAAGGCGAATTTTACATATGTTAAATTTAGGCGAACCGGCCCGGAATTTATTCGTATCAATCTGCTTCCACTACATTTCGCCGCAATTGCATTGTTAATTTTCTGATTAGGAAAATGGTTTTGTTTGGAATACATATTACGAAAGTATTCAGATTTAATTCTCGTACCACAGTTGGATTTGACAAGCTTAATACCCGCTTATGAGAACTTGTAGCATATGCACATCAGGAGCCTAAATCTAGATATATTTGCAAATCTCGAAACCCATGCACATTATCCGCATTCTTCTTCTTTTTCTACAACTAAGATTTAGTTGACAGTTGTGCTGTCGTTCACTTACATGGGAACAGGAAGACTATGGAGTGGTGGCTGTGATATTATCCATTCTCATGGTCGAGAGAGATATATAAAAGGAAAGAAAATTAGAGGACGTTTTCAAAAAATAAAAAAAAAGAACAAATAGAAAAAATGTGTTCTGTTGTTGTTTTTTGGCTGTAACTCAAGCTCCTCAAAAAAATTGGGAGAAAGAAATCTCGGATTCGTAATCAGCACCCAGAAAATATAAAAAAACACGCTTCGCGTGAAGGATATCATACCTTCGTTGTGACTTATGGTGCATTTGACACTTTGAAATTAGTAGTAAAACTTGTTCCGATTTCACTGTTCCTATGATAGGTACGTGAAATAGTGGACCGTTTTCAACCAAGTTTAAAATCGTAGTTTGGCAGTCAATAGGATTGAATAATTTCGCAAAGATATCTTCAGAAATAAAAAAGTTTTTTCTAACAAAAACTTGCTTCTGGAACGATCGTTCCTATGACAGCTATATGATAGAGTAGTCCGATTTCAACCAATTTCGGGAATGTGATATGACTAAAGATACTATTGATTACTGTGAAATTTGAAATACATATCTTTAGAAATAAAAAAGTTTTTCTCACAAAGACTATTTTTTGGACCGGTCATTCCTATGGCAGCTATATGACGTAGTGATCCGATTCCGTTGATTCCAACATATTTTCAGCATGCAATAGAAAGAAGGCTTCGTACATTTTAGCTCAATAGCTTTAAAACTGAGGGACTAGTTTGCATAGAACCAGATGGACAATGCTTAATCGACTCGTCTCATCATACTGACCAAGAATATATAGTATATATAGTTTTTATGGTCGGAGATGCTTCCTTCTGTGCGTTGCAAACTTCATAACAAAGCTAATATACCCTATCACATCCGTGAAGGCTATAATGAGAACTACACCACAATTTGCTTGAGCATAAGCATAAGCACGTGATGACCGTGGTGAAGTAAGAAATTCAGGGGAAATAAAGAAATTTGAGAAGAGGTTTAGATTTCGAAATAATAATGTCGATGGTTAAGCGCACAAATGTGTTAAGTGCCGATTAAGAAATTTTACAGGAGGGCGAAAACCATTCTACAAAGTCCTTAATTTGTGGATTTCCCGATCGATACTTATTCCTGTGGCTCTTCTTCTTCCTTGCCCTTTCATACCACTCTGCGCTTCGCGTTGCTCTGCCTGTGGTGTTGGCACTGTTTGTATAATCTCAGCCTTCTTCTGCAAACGGTCTTGCATCTTATCACTGCCAAGATTAATGCGTTGTTGTTACTTCTTCATCTGATCGATCCATGTATGTTTCCGTCTGGCTCGGGGTTTGGGTCCAGCAAATGGAACATTCATTGATAGTGCCTTCATGACTGGGTTTTCATAGGTGAACATGGCGGATGTTAATTTTCCTACTCTATATGAGTCACCTGCATCGCTTTTTTTTGCTTTTTTAAATTTCATCCAGTATAATTAACGATACTGGAATTTTGATAAAACCTTCGTCGAAATCTTCGACAAAATATGTTCCACGCATTCGGTAGCCATAAGACATATCCATGTACCGATGTATCTGCATGAAGTGCAGATACTCATCATTTTGTCTTTTATTATTCCAAAAAATTGTCATTCCATTTTGTCCCATTTAGGTATTATCCCGACACTGGCGTGTATCATATTTCTCATCGTCAAAGCTCGTGTTCTTCCTCCACAGTGTTTTCCATTTTCCTGAAAATAACGATACGGCAGATTTTTGTGTCTAATAATAAATGTGCTCTCAAACTTTTCTAGACGTATTTCAAATAGCGTGAAATTGAATAATTTTCTTGCAATTACCTACCGTTTGTAACTCATCTCTGAGCTGATTGTATATAAAATGGCACAAAAAGTTGCGATTTTCATTGGCACATCCATTTGTTTTCAAGTTGTTTATGATTTACTTTAAAAAATGTTGATCCCAAAGAAGTAAATCCTTTGGTGCACATCCTTGAGCAAATGTGCTTTGAAATGAGTTTGAGTCGACTTCTCTAAGTGAAGTTGGGAGCGGACGGTAGCTTAGTGCGTTGAGGCGTCAGTCTGATGTTTCATGCTACCGGTGGGCTACGGGTTCGAATCCCGAATCCCGAAATGGGCAGGAGGTACATGCTAGCAACATGTATCGTCCAAAACCTCTTTATGCTAACGAAACATCAACTAAGCCACATGGGAATAGTTGACGCGCTACGACGTCGAGCCTTGGCCGCCTAGATCGTTGTCCTCCAATTGTCTCGGTCACGTGACCGCGTCCTCCAATCTTGGAAGCCCAGTAGTTGCGCGGCGTCCATATATACTGAGCTCTCCCAACAAGATCTCGGTCGTCCTCGCAGTCTCGCTCCGTCGACTTGTCGCGCGTTCATTAGTCTCTTTGGCATGCCATCATCGTCCATTCGTTGTACATGCCCTGCCCATTGAAGTCGTTGTAGTTTGACGATTTTCGAAACTTCCAGCTCATCGTACAGTTCATACAACTCATGGTTGTACCAGATGCGCCATCCACGATCGCAAACAGCCCCGAAAATTCACCACAGAACCTTACGTTCAAATGTGTCTTTCTAGCATGTTTTCGGAGGCTTGAGTTAGGGTCCATGCTTCGCAGCCGTAGCATAGAACTGGTCGTATAATGGTTTTGTACACGCGGAGCTTCGGTTTTCTGTGTACATGCTTCGATTTCATTATGGGGAGTACCGAGAAAAAAGTCTTATTAGCTAACTGTATCCGTCGCTTGATTTCGTCAGTTTCGTTGGCGTCCCTTGACAAGTTGCAACCCAGGTATATGAAGTCGTTCACGAACTCGATGTTAGGGTCCCCCACATTGATGCTCGATTGTGCAGGTGTCTTTGTCGTCGATTGCATCATTATTTTAGTGTGTGGACTATGCAGTAATCCTAATGTATTCAACGGTTGTATAATTCGTCCATCTAGTTTTGGGGTTTCGAGATTTTTCAAAGAGGAGTGACAATGTTTGCAAATACTCGTGCATGTAGCAAACATTGATTTTGCCGTATAAATCTCAGCCGTTCAAGCGTTGTTGTCTTGGCCAAAGAATTCAAAAGACCTTCAACAATATTCTAGTGCATAGGTCTCATCACCCCGGCTCAGGAAATACCCGTATCTCTTCTGTTCCTAAAAGAGACTTAGGCGAGAAACTTTCTGATTTTAAAACACGAAAAGTATCGTTATATAATTTGAAATTCCAAAAGTCATGAACTGGCTGCGCTAAGGATCACCCAGGAAATCTACATTCCAAGTTTAGTTGAGAATGGAGTTCTCGGATAAACATACAAACGCACAAATGCACAGCACGTCAATTATAAGGTTCGTTTCTTTTTTTGTACAGAGCAGAGTAGAGCAGCATAAGCGGTAAAATAAAAACGCTATAGAGCAGTTTAGAGTAGCGATAAAGAAAAGGGGGCATGTCTTTGCTGGGAATGTGTTTTGGTTTAGTTTAGCATTCAAACGTTAACTAAAAATTCAAGAGGAAACTTAAATCCTTACAATCGGACAAATTTCCTTTAGGCAGCAAAATCATTTTGTATGTTTGCTATTCCATATAATTTCAAGAAACGAACATTTTGTTGACAGGACATGCATTTTATGTGCTTTCCAAACTGTAAACTGCTCAAAAGCTTCGACACCTGCGCCACCTGCATTTCAAAACGCAGACTACTTAACCGAGCTGAATTCTTGCAATGACCTTCTTTCCAGAGCAGCTCAGATCAAATTATTAGTGTAATTGTGTGGCCTTAACTTGCTCTGCTCTGCAAGGGTGCTAAAAAATGCGCCTATTATGAATACATATGTATATGAAATGGGCCAAAAGGTTACAATTGGCAAAGTTAATGAAACTGTGGAAAATGTTGCCGAAAAAGAAAAAAAATGTACATAATGTACGTATAGGAGCAATATATTATAAAAACATACATATATGTAAAATACATATAATAAATATAGCAGCGTATGCGGTAATATTAAATTATGAATAAAATTCTTCTGTCATTTATTATTCACAGACTGGTCGTAAAACACAATCTTGTTTAGGACATTTTATGAGCTTGATGTTGGCGGCTGTTTATTTTGTCATAGTCTTTGCAATATAACAGCTTTGTCAATGTTTCTGTTCCGTAGATTTTTATATGCTACTGAACATGAGCACACACAAAGCAAAAGGACCAAAATCGTATAATTTTTTTTTATATAAAATTGTTATGGAAAAAATGGCGGCTTGAATATGAAACGGTTGGTAAAGTTTTTATAAATTGTATTGTTTAATGCTTTTCCACAATGCCATTCTGGATAAAAAAAAAGAATGAGAAAATATGTATGTATGTATAGGACATTAGGCCATTGAGGCGATTAAGCTCATCTGGGATATACTATTGCAACAGATTTCATCGCAGGTTGCTTACTCTCAGTTTCAATATTTTACTTTCAGTACTATCTAAATATAAAAATTGATTGCAATGCACCTATGCTTGCGCTGCCCTTTCTTAAAATATACAGTTCAATATACACTTGGAACTGGAACTTGTAGGATGCCTCTAGGGTACCGTATAAGATTAGTCACCGCGAACACATATAATCTGACCTAACCATTCTGTATCGACGATTGGCCACTCACTGACAATTTGCTATTGTCCTCGTCCGACCATCGTCAGTCATCGGAGTTGGACTGGAGTTGAAAATACATAATTTGCCTTCAACTGGTTATCGACCGTTCAAAAGAGCGATCCAATCCGTAGCCGGACACATTCGCAACAAATACAAAATGTTGTGCAAAAGAAATAGTCGCTCAAACCATTTTATTCCCTTTTTCACAAAAATTCTTGGAAGTAGTTAGAGTGCCAATGTTTTGTTGCCTTCAGGTAATGAAATATTAAGAAGTGTTTAGATTTAGCCAAACCACCATTCACCCATGGCCAGTCTGACAGTTTCGGGTGAGGAACACGTTCACATTATGCGCAATTTTGCGTCGCGCATTAGTTTCGCTAATTATGACAGCGATAGACAGGGCTAACTCGAGATGGTTAAGTGGTAGTACCTGCCAAAATGCGAAGTTATTATTATTGAACAAAAACCGCTGTCGATGAGTAAGCACCACATCAGGACAGTAGTGGGAATTATGACTGGTCATTGTGTTGTGTTGTGGTGAATACGCGAGGAGGCTCCGACTTCCAAACCATGACTTCTGCAGAAGTTGCGAAGAAGTAGCTGAAGGGGAGAGCATCTTTCATCTACTCTACACTTGCCCGGCATTGGCCTACAGGAGAATGTCGACTATAGGCGAATTTGCCTATGCGGATCTAGATGATTTAGTTAATACGGTTGTGGGCCATTAGCTCCGGATGGCTCAGCAATGGATGACGGATGAAATTATGCAATTCCAGGGCAACACAAGGGACCTTCTTCTGGTCCAAGTGTGCTGTAAACAGATTACGGCAGTCCCTCTTACCATACCATACCATCAGTTTCGCGAGTGGTTTCGCTAAATCTAAACGCACCTTTAAGTGTATCCTGCCTAGAAATGGTGACAACTTTTTTAGGTTCAGTTGCAATAATAAGCAACAAAGTGCAATTTTAGCGAAAAATGGAAAAAGCTAGTGCCGGAAACAATAGCAATATTTTGGATTTGGAGCGAGAAAATCTAACTACTCGCGAAATAAGTGAAAGACTAAATATACCTCAGTGTACTGTGCAATGGTACGGATATTCGAAAAAGTTTCAAAAAATGTGCACCACTGAGCGGAACAAAGGCTTTAGACGGTTAAGAATAACGACCCCAGTGGTAGATCGCTTCTTACCGTTACAAAGCCGTCGGAACTGCTTGGAAATTTCATCTGACATTAGGAACGATTTAGTTCTAGTAACGGGTAATTTAGCAATGGTGATTTTATAAACTTATTTGGAAAAAGAATTCAGCAGTTTCTTGCAAAAATGAGGTAGCTCCATTTCTGTAAATTTTCTTTGGCAAATAAAAAAACTTCTGGAAAAAATAGTTGGAAGTTATACAAAAATACTAATTTTTATAAATTTGCTCAGTTGTCCTGCATATGGTGATCGTATTTTCACTTAAAAATACATATGTTGCGCAGCGATTTTTCAAATGTTTTTTTCGATTTCCCAAAAATTTTACAAAAGTAGAACTACCCCTTTTTGCAGCAAAACCCCGGAATTTGTGATCTTCGTTTAAATTTTTTGCCAGCAGTATCGAGACAGCTTAGCAGTTTGTTGTGTTCTGAACAGTTGCCCATTGTTTGTTAAATATCACAGCCGAAAACTGACTTCTGACAAAAAATCGTATGAATATGACAGCGCGGGTGTCGCCATTTATCTATTTGTCTTTAATCGAGTTACATAACTCGCTAATAACGCAATGAATGAGTGACACTTTTTATATGTTATTCGGTGGAGTTTTCCCGACACACTGATATGACCTTCATCGAAAGGAAAATTATTTTCGATTCAAAGTCTAATTTGACTACGCTATCACACAAATAACTTCTGAATTTCAAGTGAGATTAACAACTCATGTTTTATTTAAATATATTCCCACCGATTTGTATAGCTAATTGATAAACGTTAACAAATAGCTTTGTTCAAACTGATTGAAAATTATTTCGGGAGCAACTTGATCTTCAGTAGTTAAGCTAAGATTAGCTTTACTACTGAAGATGGGAGCAAGTTGCTTCCGAAATACATACTAGTGTTTACACTTAATTCAGGGTTGTTTGATTATTTGTAGTTTAAACAAAGCTATTCGTTATCATTTATTATTTATTTGGTCCAGAACAGAATAGCAAAAACGATACAAAACAAAATAGCGAAAGAGGAACTTACTCGCGTTTCGGCCACCGAGATCCTGTGATTTAACGGCATTAGATTTTATTCTTGTGGGGCTACATTCAATCACAGGACTATGTGAATAAGCCGCAAACGATTAATACCTTGAATGTCAACATAACTAGTGCCATCAATGGTTGCGTTTTGGGAAACTTACAGGATCAGACAATTTGACAGTGAGTAACAGAGATGTGAAGTATTGTATATCCGTAAGTTAAACAGAGAGCGTAGCTTATCTGAGAGGATCTTTAGATGGGAAATATACCGGAAAAATTTGTTGGTTCGTTTCCCCAGCCTATGATTTCTAAACAAATACATCTACCGGACTGTCTGTCTCTTTCGCTCTAGTGCAATTACTAAGAAACAGGCCTAACGAAAATTGGTTGGTTGTCATTCTGTTCTCTCGTGTGCGTCGAATGTGTGAATGTATCAGTTAAATGCGTCTCTCTTTCACTTACAGATACACAATGCTTTGCCATCTCTGTTGCTCACTGTCATTTCCATAACCGGTCAGGCTTTCAGGACCGCGACCAATGGGTAGGTTCCTGCGAGTGGATCAGGATTTTACATTTCTCGAATTCTGAAAACTATTCTGTTCCGGAGGGGAATATTTTCAGATCCGAAAATTGACAATTGTCTGTTCAAATTTTACCGGTGGGGAAGGCATATGGAGGAGAATTCGAGAAATGTCAAATCCTGAACTGCTCGCAGGAGCCCACCCATTGATATCGAGCCAGATTTATGCGGTCGCGTCATCGAAAATTGCACCTCCCGGAATCAGCTTCATAAATAGAAAACATAAATTTTCCGACCTTCGACAAATATTTCTATATTATCTTATCAAAGAGTATATATGTGCGGGCACGCAGCAGCCAACAATCACGCGATATTCATCCTTTCGACGCTTGATATGATATCAACAGTCGGACAGCCTATTCAAAGAGGAAACAATGCACCGCTCGATAAATCTATTAATATGTAATACTACTCCAACGAGTATAAGAAAAGCCACGCGTATCAGTCGTGCTAATCACGAATGTGAAAATGATGGAAACGTGATAGAAATGGAATTAATCGGGCAGCAACCCATTATTTAGAAATATGATAAGACGGGTGGGGTGTTTAGTTAATGCACCCGGATAACGAGTGAAACTTCTTGAACTATGAATTTGAACATGAAAAATTAAGGGCAAATTTCATAAATATAAACGATTGAATTAAAATTGAAAAATTACTTTAGTTCGCCATGTGCTCAAACTGCGCTTATTATGCGAGTCGTTCTGGAGGCTGATGAATTGATTGCAAAGTTATTTATCGTTACAAATAAATATAAGATTATGTTAAGCAAGCTATCAGTGCACACAACAAATATGTACATCCTAATCTAATCTACATCGTGTACGGAATAAAAAGAACGGAGGAAATTATTGACAATTCACAAATCAAAGACAGAATATGCCTGAGACAAAAATATATAAGACCAGTATTTTGGGGAAACGATATAAATATTGATATACAGGGCGTGGGCTCGAATTCCAGCGAGACTATGGTTGATTTTGTAGTTTTGTATTGTCCGTAGAATGGCTGAATATAAAACCAGCGCTCCAAAAAATACGTATGAAAATACTCAATGAAAAAACATGAACAGTAAGTATCAATACTGCTAAGAAAACAAAAATATCCAATGCAATAGTAAGTAAAAGGCTAATACAAAAATTGCAAACCATTCTTCCCAGCATATCAAGGTTAGGTTAGGTTAAAAAGCTGCTGAGGATGACGCAGCACACATAGGCCACCAAAGGGCGCGTTGTGATAGGATAAAAATCTATCCCATTGAAATTACTATTCATTGAACCAGCCAGAGCTGGTAATGAACCGATAAAGCCTGAGCGGTGTAGTGATAGGAACCGGAGGACGAGGGTTGAGATGGCCGTAAAGGCCAGAAACCACAACAGGTTACAAAAGACCCTCTCCGATGACCACCCGTGACGTGCGCTGGCAGACCAGCTCAGCTGTCGGGAGTGGCGGGGTGGTTCAACACGGCAGTCATCGGCCTCCTCCATCAACGTACAAGAAGGTATCGCACGTCTGCCCAAAAAAAAACTCAATAAGAAAGCTCGGAAAAACTACAACCCGCAATAACCAATATACGCAAAACAGAAAACTACTGGTGGTGCCTTTGCACCAAACTCCCAAAGACTCAAAAGATCGACAAAGTCCCGTGCAGGGACATGGGGCTGCATCAGCCAAACTTACAAAGCACGAAGGCCTAAAATATATAAATAACGGGGAAAACCGTCCAATCAGGACAGATCCTTTTCCCTCTCAGGTCATTTGAGCCTAAAGATGGAAAACGGCTCCTTATGGGCCCCAGCTGTTATGGGCCCTGCGCGACCTAGCCCTCCCGACCGTGGGATTTCGGGCGCATATTTTCGAAATCCCCCAAAAATGAAAATTCAGGAATTCATTGCGCGAGAGGAGGGAGAGGTAGAAAATTTAAATCTAGCCTCGCATTTTACAAAAGCAACTATTCTTCAGAAATTCTCATTAAATTAATTTTTTTTTTTTTTTATTATTGTTATTTATTTTTTTTCTTATAGTGAAGTAAATATACCAATATATATGGAGATAATCAATAATTCTCTACACAACCAAAAATGAAATGTTAAAAACCATATATAATAAAAATCCATAAAATTTATAAACCTAAAATCAACTCCCTACGTTTTTACGTTTTCCCATAATACAGCAGGTCAGCCTCCACGCATTCATACATAATGCTCACTCGAAAAGAGAGAAATAAAATGCAAAAAAAAAGAAGACAGATATTTCGCAAGAATAGACCCAGATCAATCCTTCGTATTTGTTTAAGTTGCTTTCACAAACATGTTACATAAATCACACTTGTTTCCTTAAAGGAAATATCAGGATCGCCTGAGAGTCGAAGAGTTTCATACTGGGACAAATGTCGATACTCACTTCGACAAAAAAAAATGAGGGTGAGTGATGTCTTTTGTTGTATGCTATAGAAGATACAGCGAATAATCAACAATAAGTATATGAATCCATCTAATAAAGTTGGACGTCTGTATAACAAATAGTTTCTTTTTCATCGCGACCCTTCATAAAATCAGGGCTTCACGGCAAAATACACTGCTAATGTATATAAAAGAAATGCGTGGCCGCACAATACAGGTACCATAGTGCATTTCCAGCAAAACATTATCCCACTGACAGTCCTCCTCTACGCCAGAAATTCATGAAGTCTATGTCGCTTCGATATGCCATGACCTGATAAATGTCGACTCAATTCTTATTTGGTTACAATCGAAATCAGATACATTGAACGAATTGAATTCCTACATATGTATTCCATTCGAAAAAAAAACTACCCAAAAACAAATTCATAACAATTCATAAGCGCCCATTTGCACCGTTCGTGAAAATACGACAATACATTATTAGTTTTTTCATTACGATACAAAGTAGAAATGTTTATTGATACAATTGCACGTTACCTTGTTGCAAAGAAGGTTTCAGGCATATATCAAACTTGTATTGATAATATATCAAGTTTATTACGATTTTGTAGATGTCTAGGGCACATATAGACGCCAACAATTTAACAACACCATAATAGGCCAAACTTTGTATGCACGTCCTTACGAGAGCGACCTCACTGTCCGCCCTACATCATGGCAAAACCCAAACGCATCATTGCGTGTGTGTGTGCATGTTCACGACACAGACCAGGGGCCCACTTACCTGGGGGCTCCTGCGCTGGCGGCGGAGCCCTCCACTCGGTCTCTGATTGCAAGGTGGATTTTCGTATCATGGGATACTAAATGCCGCGACCAAACACACCAGGTGCCCCGCGAATGCACACTCGTTTCAGGACGACCGCTCTCCACTTGTAATAGTTCAATTCTTGACTCTAGAACCAACAAAACAAATTCAAAACACTCCCGATTGGAACCGTCCGCAACCCCCTATCGCGATCTCGCCGAATAGCCCCCGTAAGATATTCCTCATTTGGTACACAAAAAAAAAAAATCCTCTAGACGCCAATGCTTGTCTTCCGTATGTCCAAATTCGAACCGTTGATGAAATACCTTCCTAATCAAAAACTTCTTCACAGATATTTACTCATAGCCCGTCCGCCTCATTCCCACCGAAGACATCCGATTTTTAAAGTCGAAAAAAAAACCGTGTTAGGATTCCCACCGTAGATCAACTCCGCCTGGAAAACGGCTGATAAATATCTTCGATTCGTAAACTTCGATTGTTTTCCAAATGACCTGACTCTTCTCTAATGTTTTATAAAATTTTGTAAGACAATCTCTTATTCACTTATAGTTTTTAGTTATTTTATCTTCCTTACGACACCTCCTAAACACGACTCCCAGCTCAGACCCACCGTCCTCTATGGGATCACAAGCCGGACTCCCTTCTTTCGAAATTTCACCAAAAATCTCCAACAAAAACCAACGGCACTCCTTTCGGACAGCGGATTTCGTTCTCCAAAACGAGTTTCAGCCGTTTACCTGCATAGTGCAAGTGTCATTTTCATAGCCGGTTATCAAAACTTTCGGAATTCTGTCCATTTCTTACCAGTTGTCGCTAACCCGCTGCAGTCGGGTACAGCGACTCGCAAAAGTAAATGGACAGACGGCAGAAAATTATGACGACCGTCTGATGCGAATGATACTTTTTCCGTACATACGCAGATGCATAGATGGATGCATACATGCATACATATGTCTGCATACCACTGGTATATGTCGGTACTAAATGCATGCATAGGAATGCGCAAATACGTATATAGATAAACATGCATTCAATAACGTATACCACGCATATGGACACATGTATGCATGCATGTAAACATCCATGCATCTACCCCTATAACGGTGCACGTTACAGCGGGTTCATGCTCCTTAGCTCTTCCAAATGAAGGAAGAAAGAGTCCCCCAGAAAGACCCGCCTCCTCGCAGCCAGGGCAGGACAGGTTCATTGAAAATGGAGGGTACTCTCCTCATCGTCAGTATCCTCGCAACTTCTACATAGGTCATTGTAGGGTAGGCGAAGTCTTCTTGCGTGCTCGCCAATGGGACAGTGCCCATTGATAACATTCACCACCACACCAATGTGCTTCCTGTTCAATGATAATATTGCAGCAGAACGGCCGGGGTCCACAGTGGGCCATAACCTCTTCATGGTTTCACACGCACCGCAAAATGGCAACTGCGAGACTTGTAGCATGCGACGAGAATGTAAAGCTAAATCCAGCACAAGTTAGCTGGCTTAATGAAAGTATTCTCACAAGTATGCCATCTGACCATCTTGTGAGGGAAAGATCATTCAAGAAACGGTTCACCGCCGTTATATGGGACAGAGAACACTGGCAGGAGAAATAATCCTAGTCTCCCCCCTCATACCATCATGTGGTTCACGGATCGCTCGAAAACCAATGAAGGTACCGGGGCGGGTATTGTGAGTCCCAACCATCGGACTTTCATATCCATGGGCAAGTTTACCACTGTCTTCCAGGCGGAGGTGCACGCCATCGAGACATGTGCCGAGTTATGCCTGAAGATCGACTGCGACAACAAGGACGTGGCTATATTCTCTGACAGCCAGGCGGCCATAAAAGCGCTCTCAAAAAGCACAGTAACATCTAAGATCGCAAATATTTGCCTAAAAGCACTACATAAAGTTGGTTCTCGGAATAGAGTAACTCTATTCTGGGTCCCTGGCTATGCTGACATCAGTGGCAATCAACAGGTCGACGAAATGGCCGGAACAGCTTCGGCCACTCCCTTCTGCGGACCGGAACCCTTTTGCGGCATTCCAACCTGTACAATCATGAATCTCATCAGTGACTGGGAACGCAATGAGGCTACCGCCTATTGGGATAATCAACCAGGGTTGAGGCAGGCAAAGCTTTTCATCTCGGGCTACTCGCGTAGCAGATCGAGTGAATTGCTAAAGTTAAACCGGAACAAGGTTAGAATCATCTGTGGTCTCCTGACTGGACACTCAAGCCTGAGAGACCACTTGAGAACTATGGAGATTGTTCCTGACTCGAGCTTCGGAGCAGCATACCCGGAGGCTGATAATATCGCCTCGGTCTAGGCCTGTTACCAGACCCAGAGCTTTAACACAATGCGCCACTCGGCCTCTGTGCTCTGAACCCTTTAGCTTTAGAGGTTCAACGCCCACCCTACAATCTAATCTTATCTCCATGTTAAGAATCCTGGAACAAAAGTCTCGGATTGGACGGATCATCAACGACAACCACGCAAACGTTTAACGGATTATTCTTTCGGAGCCTGGAATGTATGCTCCCTGAACAAACCGAGACCATTAAAGCCCTCCTTCAACAGGTCGAGAATTGCAAACTGAGCATCACTCTTTCTCTCTAATTGCCTTGACCCATTCAGGGGCATGGGCGCGTCAACATCTCTAGCATTTCTATGCCTTGTTGACGTTTCAATAGCATATCTATTGTACTTTTCGGAAATGCAGTTGCTAGCATGTACCTCCTATCCGCGCCGTCTTTATGCTGACAAGCTCGGAGCACTATAAGAGTTCTATTAGTACTCACAGGCAGTTTTTGATCGCGCCGAGATTTGATCTCTCAGCTCTAGATTAGTATCGTGGAGCGGTGACCGAACGATCACGGCCACCGAGCGCGACGAGCATCACTGCAGCGCAGGAAACAAATTGAATTGGCAGCGAGATAGACGACAAGAACTCGCACACAATTTTCTAAAGCGGCAAGCCATCGGGTGACATGGAGTTTCGAGTTGCATTCATAGTGAGCAAGCGGCTCAAGCCGCACATTGTTGACTTCAAATCTACTAATGAGCGGTTATGTGCGACTCGCATTAAAGGTCGATTCAGACACATCAGTCACGTCACAGTTCAGTCAACCTTCCGAATCATAACCGTCGCCGTCAAGTCACAGTCAAAATAGCGGCTGTATTCACATATAGCCGTCAGGGTATTCAGACCGTATTCAGTCATTTTTGGTGTGTGCTCTCGAGTGTACCTAGATTTACCATCTATTTTTATTTCATTTCCAATTTGCTTCCGTATCCTGTTTTTATATGCTATATCCATATATTTATTATGCAATAAATCGTACAAAACGGGGTAATTTCGAACCAACTCGATTAATTTTTCGTCGTCGCACATGTTCACGTTCTAAACTAACGTCCGTCAAACACAAAAGATATCGTTGGGAAGAAATGTGAATTTGACTGTTCGGTGACGGAAGCGCGACTGACGGTTCCGATTCGTGACTGCGCCGGCTCAATGTAGACAGCGCCACTTGACTTTCAAGAAACGATATTTTTTGTGACTGATACTGGACGGTTCTGACGGAACTGTGACTTGACGTGACTGATGTGTCTGACTCGACCTTAAGATTGGTTTTTTCAACCTTTGACTCATTAACGTGCACGGCCCGACTGAAGTTAGGGAAGATGCAGAGAAAGACAATTTCCATGGCCGCCTGAAGACACTGTTCGACTCACTTCCAACGAACGACGTCAAAATACTGCTGGGTTAGTTAGATACGGAAGTTGGCATCGGGGAACCACTGGAGGACATAGATTCCATGAGGAATGCAATGACAACGGTCAACGATTAATCGACTTCGCCTGCAGTGGGAATCTTATCGTATCCTGTGGTCAGCTTTCAACCAAATTTTGTACGTAGCTATCTTGGGCTATTGTAAGTACCACAGATTGATATTTTTGTCCTCCTGCATGTGTGCGTAAAAAAAAGGACTCTTTTTACCATGAAATTAAACCTGGTAGAAAAGAGTATCTCCGGATTCGTGTGATTAGACCAATGCACTCGAGTACTGTTGAAGACATTTTTAGTCCTTTGGTCGGGACTGACACCATTTGAGTCCTTTGGTGTGGACATTTTTGGCAATGAAACGATGACTAGGCAAGATGTGTATCATATGACTGGGGGTCATGAGGCGAATGCACGAGACTAATGTTGAAGGTATTTTGAGTTCGTCGGTGTGGAAAAAGGACCTTTTTGGCAATTAAGTGATATCTAGGCAAGATGGGTGTCATATGACTGGTGGTGTTGAGGCGAATGCACTAGACTAGTGCTGAAGGCATTTTGAGCCCTTTCGTGGGTAAAAAGAGCATTTTTGGCAGTGAAGTGAAATCTATTCAAGATAGGTATGATATGACTCGAGGTGTTGGTGCGAATGCATTAGACTACTGTTGATGGTATTCTGAGTCCTTGGGTCAGAAAATATGGACTGCAAGAACGTCCATATTTTCTTCTTGTAGATATGGATATCTCCTGAATCGGGGCGATAAGGACAACATATTTCAAGGCCAATCATAGCCAACTTGAAAGCAAATAAAATTAAAATGTTCTGGCATGGGACGGGCCTAAAGTGCCGATGAGTATCATCGCTCTTTGTGTGCCATTGCACCCACCAACCCATCAAGAATCGAAAACACTGTTGTTAGTGTAATGTTTTGGCTTACCCGGTTCTGTTGTACAAAGAAACGCGGCTATTGTAGTAATGATGAGTTGGCTGATAAGATATTCCTTTCATTTGACACGCAATGACGCGTGTTATAATACAATCGATTAAATTTACTCCTTTATTACAAAAGTCATAAGACAGCCGATAAAACGATATCCAATAGATATTGACACAGTGTCGAAAATAAAGTATTAATTGGAGTTCTGTAGTGAAAATATGTGTTTTAATTGGCTTTCGGGTTAATTTCGACTTGTATGGATGAAAGGGAAAATTATATTATGAACTCTCATTATCATGAATTATTGTGACGAATATTATCGATTGTAGCTACGACACAGATGACTTCAACTAGACCCACTGTATTGGATCACTTCGCCCAGCTCAATAATAAAATGTAATGTAAGCCGACATTCTTGAAAAAAAAACCTGACAAAATTCCAGCAACTTCACGATTAAGATATCTACTAGTGATGGGCTGTGTGTTTCTGTAAATAGACGTGCACGAGGCTGTAAACTTTAACATTTCAAGTTAACTTCAGATCCACCTGGTACGGCGTTAGATTTTTTTTGTAGATCTGATAGGTTTTTTTGCGTCACTGCAATTTTACAATAATTATTATAACCATGTATTTGAATGCCTGCTCAAATACATGTTATTATATTATATATTATTACATTAACAACAAATACCAACAAGACCAAGGTTCTTAACTTGCAGTTGCGAAAAGAAATCCTGCACCAGCACATATTGACATCAATACTAATGGGCAGCCTGTAGAGAAGGTGGATAATTTTGTCTACCTGGGTTGCATTGTTGCCGAAATGGTGGTACAGGCAGGACGTCGTTCGTCGTATCAAACGGGCTAAATGCGCATTCCGCATGCTGTGCAAAATCTGGCAAAGTAGTTATCTCAGTATTAATACCAAGGCGGGCCTGTTTCCCTCCCTGGTACTGTCTGTGCTTTTGTGTGGGAGCAACAATATCAAATGAAGAGCTAAATCGACGAACGGAGCAGATGCCAATCGACGAATTGATACGCTGGCGAAAATGGCAATGGATAGGTCACACATTGCGGAAGGATGATAACTGCATTAGTTTAAATGCCATGCAATGGAACTCCATTTCCAATCAAAACCGACCAAGGGGGTGTCCTAAAATTTCATGGCGCCGTTCTGTGGCGCAAGGGTGTGAGTCCTTTCGATTGCCCAAAACAGAGTACGATGGCGCGCCGGAATAGTTGACGCGCCATGCCCCACTAGGAATGAAGGCGAAGTGGTAGTAGTAATAGTAAATATTGTACATGTTACGAAATTTAAAAAAGAAACTTCATCTTTTTGAAAAGAAACGAAATTCAAAGATACTAAATCCCTAAGTCAACTATAAAGTTGAAGACATGAACGATTTTTTCCACACAAAAATTCATATAAAAAGAGTGTGTTGTTGTCGACCTTTTATTATTCTGGTACACTTTTAGATTTGACACACTACTGTCAACGATAAACGGCAGAGGTATTTTTCTTCAGAAACAAATTCTTGTTTTGGTAAAAAGTTTTGCAATTTGAATGAAAGTAAGTCCCACATATCTTATTGAGCTCGTTTTTTTTAACATAAAACATGTTTCAATTTTTCTTGGTGGATTCGTTTTTACAGAAAGACGTAGAAAGTTTAATAATGTGCAAAAGTAGACGACAAAGTTTGCATTAGCTGTAACAGGGTAAATAGTCAGCTCTGATTCCAACATATTTCATTGGATACAAATAAGATACCTTTAGAAAGTTATATAAACATATGCATGCAGATTAAACCTTTATCCTGGGTATAACAGGGCACTCGCATTAACTTGAATACCCGCCAACTTGAACTTCGCGCTAACTTGATCATTTTCTTCAATCTGTTGACTGGCTTATAACGTGAACAAACCCAATAGACGCTATAACCTGAACAACAAATTCTTACGAATTTCATTAAAAGAAAATCGTTTAAGCACACCCAGTGAGTATTGCATAAGTAAATTTTCTTTGCCTAGGAACACGTTCCGTTTTCACCGAGCATTTGACAGTTCCCAGGTGATATTTACACCGTCACTTTGCAGAGGGAGAATTAACACATTCAAAAATGGAGTAAAGGAAAGTTCGTAAAGAGTCTATATAAAAATTTCATAGTGTTTGGTCCATATAGTTTACACCTGGATTACGCTGACGATATTTGTCTTCTTTCAAATAGATCGGATCATCTAATTCAAATGACGGATGCGCTGCACCGCGAAAGTCGCAATGCGGGGCTTCAAATCAATGCTGTCAAAACTAAGTACTTGAGCTTGGATTCAGGAAGACAGAGCGAAATTTGCGTTTGCGTAGTAAGGCTCGGGCAGCTTTTTTCAGTTTGACTCCTTTCTGACAAAACAACAACAGTATCTCCAGAGGTACCAAACTCAGGATCTTCGAAACGAGTGTAAAATCTGTGCTTCTTTATGGCTGTTCAACTTGGAAGGTGACCAAGGTGTGTGTGTGTGCGCGTCGACATCTCTAGCATTTCTATGCCTTGTTGACGTTTCGATATACTATATATCTACTTTTCGGAGGTGCTGTTGCTAGCATGCATCTTCTATCCGCGCCGTCTTTATACTGACAAGCTCGGAGCACTGTGAGCGGTCTGTTAGTACTCACAGGCAGTTTTTGATCGCGCCGAGCTCTAGATTAGTATCGTAGAGCGGTGGCCGAACGGCCACGGCCACCAAGCGCAATATGTACAACTAAATTGCAAACTTTCGTGAACCAGTGTCTACGGCGCATCCTACACATACGCTGGCCGGAGGTCATATCTAACGACGGCCTCCTGTTCATTACTGGCCAGGATAGGATAGACACCTCCATAAAAATGCGAAAGTGGCAATGGTTAGGCCACACACTTCGAAAAGGGCCGGAAAACATTGCTAAACAGGCCCTAGATTGCAACTCATAGGGAAACGGTGCAAGTCGCCGCGTTGGACTACCTAGAAACACCTGGAGAAGATCAGTTGAGGTCGAAGCTAACTCAATAGGCAAATCGTGGAGTCAGCTGAAGGCGATGGCGGCAAACAGGACGAGGTGGAAAGTCGGCGTTCCTGCGGCAACCGGTTCTTCGTACCGGAACGACCCGTTTGTCAACGGCCAAGAGCTGCCAAACCCCCTCAATGCAAGAAGAACTGCAGTATTCAAAGCATCGCTACCACAATAGCAACAAGGTGGAAAGTTGGCGTGGTTAATGCTCTATACCCCACAAGAGGTTAACAGGATCTAGAGAGAAAGGGGAGGTAGGCGCTCCTTTGCTCGGATATGCCCATCTTCCTAAAACTGAAGCAGCTTCTCATCTCAAGTTTACATGTCAAAAATGAGCTCATTACGTCAATTGGTTCACGAATTATAGACAGAAAACGTGAAAGGTAGGGTAATGCGGGGCTCTTTGTAAGGGAAGAACCGTTATTTTCCAACTTATCATCATCATCGTGGCGCGACAGCCCGACGTCGGGCCTTGGCCGCCTGGATCATTGTCCTCCAATTATCTCGGTCACGTGACCGCGTCCTCCAATTTTGGGAGCCCAGCAGCTGCGCGGCGTCCACACCTACTGAGCTCTCCCAACGAGATCTCGGTCGTCCTCGCAGTCTCGCTCCGTCGACTCGTTCTGCATTCATTACTCTCTTAGGCATGCGATCATCGTCCATTCTTTGTACATGCCCTGCCCATTGAAGTCGTTGTAGTTTGACGATTTTCGAGACTTGCAGCTCATCGTACATTTCATACAACTCATGGTTGTACCGGATGCGCCATCCATCTCGATCGCAAACAGCCCCGAAAATTCGCCGTAGAACCTTACGTTCGAAAGTGTCTAGCATGTTTTCGGAGGCTTGAGCTAGGGTCCATGCTTCGCAGCCATAGCATAGCACTGGTCGTATAATGGTTTTGTACACGCGGAGCTTCGTGTTTCTGTGCACATGTTTCGATTTCATTATGGGGAGAACCGAGAAAAAAGTCTTATTAGCTAACTGTATCCGTCGCTTGATTTCGGCAGTTTCGTTGGCGTCCCTTGACAGGTTGCAACCCAGGTAAATGAAGTTGTTCACGAACTCGATGTTGAGGTCCCCCACATTGATGCTTGGTTGTGCAGGTGTCCTTGTCACCGATTGCATCATTATTTTAGTTTTACCCTCGTTAATACGTAATCCAACTTCCTTTGCAGCGGTATCGAGCGTATGCAGAAGTTCTTCTGCGTCAGCCAATCTTCGGGACATGATGTTGATGTCGTCGGCGTACGCTGCTAATTGTGTCGACTTGATGAGTAGCGTCTTGCTGTTGTCCAAATTCATGGCCCGAATAACGTATTCCAGTGCTAGGTTGAAGAGCGTCGGTGCCAGTCCATCGCCCTGTTTCAAACCAGTGCGTGTTTCAAATAGATCAGTAAGTCTATTCTGGATCCTGACTTGTGAGACGGAGTTGGTCATCGTCATCTTTGTCAGTCGCACTAATTTTGCTGGTATACCAAGTTGCAGCATGATGTTGTACAGTACTCCACGATCGATACTGTCGTATGCCTGCTTGAAGTCGACAAAGATTTGGTATACGTTTACGTTGTATTCCCAGCACCTCTGGAGTATCAGTTTGACTGAGAAGAGCTGATTGGTTGTGGAGCGACCAGGTCTGAAACCGCTTTGATATTCGCCAATGACTCGTTCTGCGTACGGTTTTATTCTATTTTCCAGAATTTTCGTCAAAATTTTATAGGACGTACAAACTAGTGAGATGCCCCTGTAATTCTCACACCGCAGTTTATCTCCCTTTTTATGAATTGGACAGATGATGCTTCTGCGCCAATCGTCTGGGATCTCCTCGTTCTCCCATACTCGCAGGAGTAATTGATGTATGGCATCAACTAGACTCGTTCCACCGAATCTTAGCAGTTCAGCTGGAATCTCGTCAGCGCCCGGCGCTTTATTTCCTTTTAGTGACCGCAACGCGAGATCAACTTCCTCTACTGTCGGGGGTTGAATGGGTGGGCCTAGATCAACAATATCGTCGAGAGCTTCCTGTGTTGGGATGTTAGATGGTCGGTTTAGAAGCTCTTCAAAATAAGAGGCCCATCGTTTGTTAATACCATCGGTGTCGCTGATGATGTTTCCATCCTTGTCCTTACAAAGGCTAGTCCTGGGTTGGTAGCCGTTCTTAATTGTATTTACTAGTTTGTACGCTTGTCTGGTGTTCCTATTAGCTAAGTTTTCGTTTATGTTCAGCAACTGCTCGTCAAGGTATTTACGTTTCTTACGTCTAATTATTCTATTCGATATTCGCCGTAGCTCGTCATATTTTTCTCTTCTGGCTCTGGTTCCTCGTTGAATCCATTGTCTGTAGGCCTCGTTTTTCGCGTCAAGTGAATTTTTGCATTCTTCGTCGAACCAGTCATTTCGCGCTCGCCGGGCTTTATATCCCACGACCTTCTCTGCGACATCCTTGATGGTACCCTTGAGTTCTTCCCAGAACCCATGGACGCCTGTGTTGCTGATGTTGTGTAGCATAGGTGATAGTTTTTCCTCAAGGGCGGTAGTATACGCCACCGCTGTAGCATCACTCAAGAGCTTATTTATTTATTTGCTCCTCGATAGGAGCGGACATCCATGACACTAGACGCCCATCTCCTGCAAATGAGGACGTGGTCAATTTGGTTGACGGTATGTGCGTCTGGAGACTTCCAGGTCTGCTTGTGAATGCGTCGATGCGGGAAACACGTAGAGCTTACGACTAGATTCCTGCTGCAGGCGAAGTCTATAAGTCGCTGGCCGTTATCGTTACATTCTTCATGGAGGCTGTGGCCTCCAGTGGTCCCCCGATGCCAGCTTTCATTCCCGACTTTCGCGTTAAAGTCTCCCAGCAGCAATTTGACGTCGTTTGTTGGAAGTGAGTCGAAGAGAGTTTCAAGGCGGGCGTAGAACTCGTCTTTTACTGCGTCTTCTTTAACTTCAGTGGGGGCGTGCCCATTGATGAGCCAGAGATTGAAGAATCGAGTCTTGATGCGAATCGCACACAGCCGTTCATTTATGGGTTTGAAGTCAGTAATATGCGGTTTGAGGTGATTGTTCACTATAAATGCTACTCCAAACTCCTTGCGGCCCGATGGTTTGCCACTTGTAAAAATTGTGTGCGATTTCTTGTCATTAATCTCGCTGCCAAGCCAATTTGTTTCCTGGACTGCAGTAATGCTCAGTTTGTACTTTTCGACCAGTTGAAGGAGGGCCTTCTCGGCCCCCGGTTTGTTCAGGGAGCGTACATTCCAGGATCCGAAAGAATAATCCTTTATTCGTTTGCGTGGTCGTCGTTGTTGATCCGTCCAATCGATCTCATTTTTACAAGAGAGTTTAAAATGACCCTCTCGAGTGAGAGCTTCTCACGTTTATTCAGTGGAGAGGAATAGATACATTTAAATAATTTACATATATAGGGGAGGTAGGCGTTTCCTTTTCAAGACCAACCAACTAGATAACTGGATAAGATTTGAGCGACCGGTAGCTCAGTGTGTAGAGGTATTAGTCTCATGTCTGACTACGGGCCTTTTGGGTTCGAAGTAGGCTCCTTTAGGGTGTTACAAAAATAATATACTCCATACTTTATAAGGTCTAGGGTAGAAAAAGCGCGACAGGTTTGCTCCGCTGTGTTTGCGTTTTATTTCAATGGACTTCTGCATTTTGAATTTTACCCCTGTTCTCTTTTTTTGCAAGAAGACAACTCATGGTTCCTTGACCATGGAGACAATGCGCCTGAATGCTTGCTTAGTCTTGTTAATTCGCGAGTTTTGTGCCAAACATCGAAAAACTGTCCCAACTTCCCTACTCCCCAGAATCTCTATCATATGGAAATTGAAATGTTCCCAGACAGCAAGGCGGCCATTAAGGCACTAGGCAACTTAAGTGTTTCGTCGAAAATAGCGCGAAATTGCTGTTGTTAATCTCCTTGACCCCCACAAGAGCATGGGCGCGTCAATATCTTTTGCATTACTATGCCTTGTTGGCGTGTCAATAGCATGCACCTCCTATCTGCGCCGTCTTTATACTGACAAGCTCGGAGCGCTGTGGGAGTTCTAGTAGTACGTGCAAGCAGTTTTTTGTATTAACGCGCCGAAGATTAAACCTCCGTCTATCTAGATGTTAGCATCGTAGAGCAGTGACCAAACGTCTACCGATGCTATGAAACTTTACAAAAACTCCGCTCCAACAACAAGGTTATTATCTACCAGGACCCAGCTCACACTGCTATCTGAGATAACGAGACTGCTAAGAGGGTACCCTCAATTCAGCTCGTCGACCCTGAAGCCTTCTGCGGAATCTGTACCAAGTGAGACGGTACATTATTGAACGGGAACACTCAGAAATCATTGCGTACTGGGACTGCATGCGTGGCCCTGGCCTCAGACAGGTCAAAGTGTTCTGGTCATTCACACAATCGGGCCCAGGCTCACAATCACTCTGCTAATTTATTAGTTAAAATTTTAATGTACATACATACATATATTTATTCACATATGTACGCTACAATCACACACACAAGTGATTCCTTCAAAACGCCGGCCGCGACGCTTGCGCTAAAAGTTAAACTTCCATTGGCTTTTAGCTACGATCACAGTGCATTCTTTCTATACAAAGTAAACTAAAAAGTAAATAATCAATCAAGTATCAGTGACTTTGATTCGTTTTAAACGATTTGCGTCAAAAAACGAAAATTCAACAGATATGTACGGCTATTTAATTGCTGAATCAATGTTTACAGTACATCTTTGTTTTTGCATGCGTCATTATGCAATTCATTACTAAATACATTCTAAGCTGTGCAGATATCAGCATTTGAATACGAATGCATATATGTAAGTATGCGTGTATCATAGATATGTATGTGCTTCTAAGCACAGCATGACTATTTTTGCCTAGGCTTCCGCTACATAATTAATTGTAGCTACTCGTATATGCGCTTACTGTAATTTTTACATTTCTTATCATCATCATGACGGCAGAAGATTGCAGTATCTACACAGAGATGCAATTGATTGCGTCTTCTCTTGAAATGGCTATTCCTGGCACAGAATTCAGTTCACTACTTATTGATTGGCGGTTTTTGAAATTTGGTTTCTTTTTTCCGATTTTGTCAATTTGATTGTATTTTTGCAATACATACAATGTAATTTATGTTAGAGATCTTGAAATCTTTATTCAGGCTTCGTTGTTTGCGATTTCAGATTGCCTATGTAGTTTTATTCATTTTATTCAAACGGAATTATATACAAATATACAACCGTTGACAATTTTTACTAAAAATTCACTTAAAAACTCTTCTTACTACTACTCAATTGCCCTAACCCGTTGTGGGGCACAGCGCGTGAACTGTTCCATGTGGCCCAGTTGCCGTTTCGTTGGCATAAACTGGTTTCGGAGAATGCAATTGCCAGCATGCACCTCCTGCACTTCCTGCACATCCATGGCCACGAACGTTGTCGTGGACGGGATTCAGACACGAACCGCCTGTAATCAAACATGAGACTGAGACTCAACACACCGCGCTACCGGTCGCCCCAAAAACTCTTCTTACGCCACCTTGAATAGGTCTGTCAGGTTTTCATACCTTGAATTCATATGTTCATATCAAAATCCATCTAATTTGTCTAATGACATTTCCTAACGACAACCATAAAATGCTACATACTTCCATATTTACTAAACTCATTTCTTTCCCATGAACCCAATAGCTGATTTCTCCACCTGTTAAAAATAGTCAACGTCAACAGTCAATCTATCAAATTAATTACATCACACTAACCGATAGACATCAAACTTGGTTACATTGACCCCAGTCGCTTTTTGGCTGACATTAACGTCAATATTAATACAAAATCCTGAAAGCCTACCGTTAAGGTCGCCATACACATGCGTCCATTTGGACGCGGATCAGAATGAATCCGCTCTAAATGATCCCGGTCAAAATTTTGAGGTCACACACTACTGAGCCCAGACGTCATTTTAAAAGTCAGGTTCAATGACGAACTCAATTTTTACTTATTCAATTAAATTCACGCACTGACAATTGGATTCCAAACGTTTTGCATAAACACCTTGGTGGCCGCCAACATGCAAAACGGTTTCAGTGTTGCTATTTTACAGTTGGCAACACAAAACACAATCAAAAGTTAACTTCGTTCAGTTTGGATTTGGATTTTGCACACAAGTGTCGTGGCGGTCGGGTTCTGGCTCGTGGATTTTGGGTGAATCGAACATCCAACTTGGATCGCGGTGGATCGCGGAGCCATCAAGTTGAACACCACACACTACGGGTTTTGGCTCGCACTAGGATCATTCTGGCTTTTGGCTCCGTGTGTGTGTGTCCATCTTTACGACGATTAGTTTCTAAAACATTCGATGAAGTTGCTTCGGTGGAAGCGAGGGTAGTGCCTGTCGATGTCATCACTGCGCTATTCTCATACTATTATTTTAACATCGGCTTGGATGTCAGCTTTCGGAATGGTTACCCAACCAATCGGATAAAGGCAAACATAACAAAACAAACAGCCTCAAGTTTAGCGTTCCGAGTAAAACCGAACATAAATACAGTACAACAACATTCAATATTTATGTCAATAATGTCATTCGCAGATATCCTTGAGGGCGAAAGTATGTGGTGGGATCTTGTCGATTTCTTAACGGATACAATTTCAGGAATGAAGTTGACATGTGTATATGTCCTTCAATCTTTACGTAAAAAACAATAGCTGAGGGTTTCAAGACGTGAATAGACTGTTGTATTTATGCAATCCGTAATCCATGGTGCAATTTTGAAGTGTCCTCTACGTGTGTATCGTACTAATTTAGAAACTATCTTTCTCTTGATTATGGATACTTAATTCGCCTTCATTGATTTCGATTGCATCAACTTACCATTCTGAAAATAGTTACGAGTGGTTTTGGAATTAGGTCATCAGTCCATCGCCCGTTGTTGAGAACTAGCATACTGTCATGTTCTGTGTTTTTTTTTGTACTCGATAATAAAAGTCACTCCAGTTAAAGAACTCAATATTTAATAGTAATAATAATAATAACTTAATAAATACACAGCTAACACAGCTATTTCAAAAGTATTTCCCCGATAACACACCTCTCTACGAATTCGCAATGAGTTGACTAAAGATCTATCAATGGAGTGACTTCCGTTTAAGATTGACTTTCTGTGGGTTCCTGCCATGGAATTATAGTTGTCATATTGGCCTCGATCTAGATGGTTCAGGTCTGCGATTTATCCTAGAAAATTCGTATACTAGCTGGTTATGGGAATTCGCACTAGTGCTGCCGTATAATGAATCACAAGTGAAACGCGGTACGATGAGTGCGCAATTCCTAATTTATTTGATCGCAAAGTACAAACTCGGCTCTTCACAAACAAGGGCAGCTGTCAAGTGACAGGTTCTCGACGGCTACTTCGTCGTCCCGATCGCTGCGCCGTTTGTCATTGACTGCGTTCCTAAAACGCCAGCGCTGAGTCTACACCTAGAAGCGATTAGTGCTGCATGCTGATTTGTCGTAGAAACCCTTACGCTGAGCTAAGCACTGAGGCTAAGCGCTTTCACTTTTGGTCAGCATAAAATTTTCTCGCTTTTCTGGCTCAGTGCAATATTTGAAATTTGCGACAATTTTTAAATTTCGATACTAACCTCGGTTGTGTTGTGTATGGTTGATAATCGTGTTTTTAACGTAATTGTTAAACCTTATTGTGGGAAAGAAAGTTTTTAACGTATCTTGTGTGTCGCCTGGGACTCATCAAAGCAAGAAATTTCGAGTTTTCTGTCAAATGCCAAACTAAACATGGCATTTGACAAATGAGACAGCCGGCGTGCCGTTTTTAAAACAGGAAAATAGTCACAATGTGCTGGTCAGCAATTGTAAAGCGCTGACTCAGCGTTTTTTTTTTTTTTTTTGGAACGCAGCCATTTCTGTGGAACTCGGCGGCTGAAAGTTTGGCGATTGCTGCACCGCTGTCATCAATGCGTGCGGTTCTCACGCTAATCCTCCTTGGATGAGGAAGTCTGGAATGCTTTTGAATCGTTGTAGAAGTTGGTGGATAAATTCGTGTTTGGGAGGTGTGATGATTGGCGTCTATCAAACAGTGTTGACAATTGAAGTCCCCTGGGTTGGCAGAGGTGTCTAACTGCTTGTTCGTGTTGAATTGCTGTTTCCTTCGAACCCTGTTGCCTCGAGGAACGCTGATTTCAATCGTTCCGTGCATATGTTGACCTTTCTTCCGTTAAAGTCAATTTTAAACACGGCTTCGGATTTTCTGCTCAGGATCTTATGAGGTCCAGTTTACGGCTGGGTGAGAGCTTTGCGGATCGAGTAGACTCGAAGAAAAACATCAGTACACGATCCCAAACTCTTACTTTGGAAAACTTTTCGTTGGCAGTGGTGCGCTGCTTGCACTGGTTGGAATGTTCGCATCGTTTCTCGAAGCTGGTCGATAAACGCATATCCTCGGACACAAAGAGTTCTGCTGGGAGCGTGAGCGTCGTCCCGTATAGCATCTCCGCGCCCTCCGATGTAATCCTTATAGCCCCAGTAAGGTCGTTGGGAGTACGTCAACCCATGCTGGATTTTGGTTATGGCACATTATGGCAGCTTTCATCGAACGATACCAGCGTTCTATCATCCCATTTGCGGGGGTGATAGGGTGTGATACGGCTTCGTTCACAACCCATCAAACTTGTTAAAGCTCGGAAGAAAGCGGATCAATTTGAGTTCCTTGGTCCGTGGTTATAGTAGGGCACCGAACCGAGAAATCTAGCTCAAATAAAAAAACGAACCGGAAAATCCAGCTCGAATAAAAGGCTGCTGCGACGGATACTGCCGTTTGATCAGGTAGCGGCACTGCTTCAGGCCATACCGAGTACCGGTCCATCATGGTCAAGCAACATCTGAAACCTTTCGACAGAATCATCGGGCCAACAATGTCAATGTGAACGTGTTACAATCTGCCGTCTGCCAGCCGGCAACATGAATGACTGAATCGGGTTAATAGTATGTTTTCCAATTTTGGAGCGCTGGCAAGGTACGCAACAAACAACAAACCCAACTGTGAATGCCCTTGCTCATTCTAACTCATACAAATTTTCGCGATATTGACTTGCGCTGCCACGGGAGTGTGATGGTTCGTGAAAGATGTCGAAAATTTGTCTGCGTAAAACGCCCAGAACGAGTCCTGCTGAAGTGTCGTCGATTATTCCTCCCTGATCACCGACTTGGACGTGTTTGAGTTTCAGCGATGTCGTGTTGGAAACCAGCAGCGCCTGATGCTCGGGGTCCTTTTGTTGCTCTCTAATGAGATCCTCAGCCTTGATCAGTGTGGGTGTAGGTAAACTAATTGTGTCTATTCTTGGCAAGGCATTGGCTACCTTATTCTTGTTGCCATGAATGTGACTTATGTTTGTTGTGAACTCTGAAATGAAGCTCAGCTCAGGGTTTACCACGGTGTTGCATTATCGGCTTTCTGCTGGAGCGCATACGTAAGCGGTTTGTGGTCCGTTTGGGCTGTAAAATCGCTACCTTTCAAGTAATGTCTGAAGTGTGTGATGATGTTATGTATAGCAAGCAGCTCCCTATCGTAAACGCTGTAGCGTTTTTCTGTGTCAGAAAGCTTACGTTGGAAAAACGCCTGCTGTCGCCAACGGTTGTCTTGGAGTTGTTGCATACTGAACCAATGGCGATATTGGATGCATTCATAACTAACGAAAGAGGTTTTCTTATAGTTGATGAGAAAATATAATTTTGTTACAGCATCGTAAACGTATAGGCGGTTGTTAGTAAGGTCACTGACTAGCGTCTGTTCCATCAGTGACGTTGGTTGTTTCCCGACTGAATGCTTGAATGAACAAGGAGGTTGGCATTTTCTTGCTGCGGATCCGAATCGAAAGTGTATCAAGCCCGTTTTGTTGACCCCATTCCTGTTTGACTTAGTTCGTGTAGAGGCGCGGCGTGATGTGCACGCCTTGAATTGATCACCTCGCCCATCGAGTCGGGCCTGTCGAAAGTTTGTCCGAAAACCAGCAATTTCGTTCATCCACACGTCGCGGGAGTGCAAATCTGCCGATGCAGCCGCAGTGTTGGCAGGCTTTCTTGAGCGGTCGCAGAGGTGGAGTTGATGGTTGCTAACTGCTGCAATACGGTCAGTCGTCGTCGCTAAGTCATCCAGCGAAAAGGTATTGGAAGCGGCCAATATCGATGGGGTCATAATAATTTGTCCCTATTCCAGCTGTTACTAACGCTAATACTTAATCACTACAATTCTTAAACGCCCTTGGCTTGAAACACCTCGCAAAGTTGATTAATTTATTCGATTCAATTTATTCAGTGTCGCGATTCGCCATCTAAATGAATCGAAGTTAGTCAAAAGACGTTTAGAGAATTAGAATAGAGATTTATAGCATTTACACACTATAGACCTAAATCTAAATAGATTTGTAAATCCCAAAACCCATGCACACCATCCTCTTGTTCTTCTTCTTCTACCACCAAGATTTAGTTGACAGTTGTGCTGGCATTTGCATTCCGCACTGTAACTGAAAATTGATCCGTCCTTCTTTCTGGTTTTCCCGACCAGATATGTTGATATTGCACTGGTCAGTCGGCCACAGTCCACAAGTCTAAAAAATCACTTTCATAGTTTCACGTAGGTGCTCGAAATTTGTTTACAAACGGCTTTTATTTTGATGACAACTGTCATATGATCGGTTTTTCTTCTTCTTTTTCTTGGAAAGTTCGCTAGAAGCAAACCGCGTAGAGTGTAGAGTAGATTGGTGAAATGAGAAAAGCAAGATTTGAGCAAGATTTCACCAAGATTTATTTTAAATCTCGGTCGAAGTCTAGATTAAAATGTATGGTAAATCTTGAAGATTTGGGGGTAGATTTGCTTAAATCGCGAAATTTATCCAAATCTCCTGTAGTGTGCAAGGGACATTAGCTTTAGGGATAGCTGGAATGGGGTCGCTGGTGTTAATACATATATGGTGCACACTACCATAAAATGATTTTTAAAATTTTCCCTAAACACCCGTCCCTTTTCTTTTTGTTTCTAGCAGAAAAATGGTTTTCTTTTAATTTTTGTTTTAGTCCTGTCGACTCGTCGACTACGGTGATGTTGTACGTGACTCAAACTTCTAGTATTGTGTTCTGTGAAACGAAATGTAATGGAAATTCTCCTACGGAATAAAGTGAAATAATTTCGCTGAACACTGTAAATGTATGATGAATATTTTGATTGATTTGTTTTGTTTTGATCGCACTTATCATAGAATTTACGTTTCTATGGTATCACGAGAAAAAAGACAAAACATTTGCATTGACATTGAGATGATACGTTTCTTCGGCTGCCGAAAAACATCAACGAAAACGTAATTGGGAATAAAATATTCACATGGCATGCCACCATGCCAATAATGTCAAACTTTTCGTCGTTGTAAAAGGTACATACTATAGATTAATCAAACTAGGCAGTCTCTATATGGGGAGGTGGGAATAATTTCACTGTCGATGAAAGTCATATCATCGCGTCGGGAAAATTCCCACGAACAACATATAAAAAGTGTCACTCGTTACCTTACCAGCATAATAGTGTAATGTAGTTAAAAACAAATCGCAAAATGGCGTCAAAATGCCTAAATCATTCATAATTACATATCAGTTCATCCAATCGACAGACAAAAGATATAACTTTGAAGTGGAAAAAATTCCCTACAATTCGCATTACGAGGTTATTTCCTACGATTCCTAATTATAAAGTAATCAATAAAAAATCAATAAATAATTTGAAATTTTTGCGTCAATGAACACTATCCCATTGGCATCAATACCACCAAGCACCCTTTTTAACTTGCACCTACGATTCCATGGTATATAGACATTTTTTATACCCTAGTTTTAGGTTAAAATTTTGTGCTACTGGTTGGCCTGACTAAATATATATATTGAATTCAATTAAATGTTTAGTCAGGACAATCCAGCACATCTACGTACCATGGATTTGTATACACAAGTTGAAGGGGTTGCCCATGGGATAATGTTCATAGCCGCGAAACATTTGGAATTATTTATAGATTTTTTGTTAATTACTCATTAAATAGGAATCGGGGCGACCGGCGCGGTAGCGCATCAGTCTCTTGTTTGACTACCGGCGTTTCGGGTTCGAATCCCGTCCACGACGACGTTTGTGGCCATGGATGTGCAGGAGGTGCATGCATGATGGCAACTGCATTCTCCGAAACCAGTTTATGCCGACGAAACGTCGACGGGGCCACATGGAATAATAATTAACGAAATTGTTTTCGGCGCATTCATAGCCACCTGTTTTTGAGGTATGAATTAATGAATTTTCAAATTATGGACTGAGTACTCTGCTCAGTGCGAAACGAAAATTTTCGTTGACGAAATGTAACGAAGTAATCAGAATATTATATGGATGGGATTCGATATTTCGTTCCGTTTCGCTGTGAACACAGTACTATTCTTAAAGCGAACTTGTTAACTTTTTATTGACATCGAGGGTCATTCGTACTAGCCTAGGCTCATCATCGGAACAAAGACGAGTAGTGAGGGGCACTCCGCAAGGCGGCGTTTTATCCCTCTTCTTTGGAATTTAGTGGTTAACTCGCTGCTTCTTGGCTTGGAAAGACTAGGCTGCAGGGTGATAGCCTATGCGGATGATGTTGCCATTCTTGTTTCGGGTAAGTTCCCAATGGAATCTTCCCTTCAAATAACATTAGGGAAGCCATCGCAGGGGCCAGCACAACTAACATCAGTCTTATCCTTGGCTACGACGCTAAAGCCCATCATGACGTCTGGGGTAGTACCAACACTAACGAGAGAGGCGACGCGCTTTTCGAGTACTTTATGGGAACGAACCTACTGCTTTGTTATGTCAGTAGGGAGCCCAATTTTATTACCAAGAATAAGCAGGAAGTCCTCGACATCACTCTTGCCTCGGAGGACATTCACCACTTGATCAGCGGCTGGAGAGTATCTGAGGAGCACTCATTCTCGGATCATCGATACTTACAATTTAACCTTGCGCTCACTCCACGCACCTTGAATCGTAGACCACAACGAAGCATCGTGAGATTCTTTTAGAATTGCTGCCGCCTTTATCAGTTGAACCCTCTAACCAACATGAACTGGATTGCATGGTTAATACGCTGACCGGTGTAATCAAGGCAGCGGTATCCTCATCGTGTCCTGTTAGCTCACAAACAGGAAAGAAGAAACCACTGTTGTGGAACGGTAAGTTATCCGAGCTTAGGGCTATTTGCAGGAAAGCCTTTAATAAGGCAAAAGTTTCTAGGCTGGAGTCTGACTGGCAATCCTATAAAAGGCAACTCAGCTTTTTCAAGAAAGTGTTGAGAGGCGCTAAACGTAATTCGTGAAAGAGTTTCTGCGAAAGCGTGGAAGGTTGTAGCGAGGCCTCTAGACTCCGTAAAACTTTGTCGTCGAACCCACCTTTGTCCACTTTTCTGCAGAGGCAGGATGGCTCATGGACATCGTCAAGCAATAAATCCATTGAACTTTTGCTTGACACGCACTTTCCTGGCAGCACGGCGGCTAGCTCTGCTGGGGCCTTACATTCTTGCCACTCGACAGCATGTGATGCTGCGTCCATTCTGTCGAAAGAAAAGATTCTGTGGGCGGTCGGCAGTTTCGAACCGTTTAAATCCGCTAGACCCGACGTCATTATACCTGCGGACTTACAGAACTCATTGGATATTGTTTATCCTTGGGTGGAGATTATCCTAACCGCATGTCTCATACTGGGCTTTGTTCCGCGCATCTGGACGGAGATTCTAAAATAGTTTTTTTCATCCCGAAAGCTGGGCGTAGCTGCCACGCGCGCGCTAACGACCTTCGTCCTATCAGCCTTTCTTCCACCTTGCTGGAAATATTGCAGCGGCTGACCGATGTCCATCTTCGGAACACCATTCCGCCTCAGTTTCTATCTTTATCGCAACATGCCTACTGGAAAGGAAGATCAGTGGACACTGCTTTTCACTCTGTAGTTAGCTGCATTGAGAAATCCGTCGAATACAAGGAATACACCATGGTTGCGCTTTTAGACATCGAGGGAGCGTTCAATAATGTTAAACCTAGTGCAATCATCGAAGCGCTCTTGAAACTGCAGGTTGATGACTCGCTCTGCAAACTCATTAGTTTGCTGTTAAAATCTAGGATTATACGTACCACTATGGGTACATCATGGGGCAAAAACTCCTCTTCCATAGTCCTCCGCGTGGGCGCCCCCTGGAACGGCAGTGGTCACTGACCATTGCCAACCAACGTCAAGCCGCCAGTGATGGCGGTGCGATGATTTGGTTGAGGTACCCCTGTGGTGTGGGGTGTGAAAAAAATACCACGGCCTTTCCCTTTGAGGGCCTGTCGTTAAAACCGACAATCAAAGGACAGGATGTGTATGCCAGCAACTTGCACTATCCGAAATCTTTATATGCTAACGAAACGTCAACTATGCCTCGGATAAGGACTGACTCAACGGTTACGACTTTTAGCTATCGTACAATGACAAAGATTGGATTCTGGAATGTGCGTACTCTCCTGGACAATGGATCAGAAGGTCCCCAGAACGCACGATTTCTTCAATTAGAGAGTGAATTTCTGAGGTACAAGTTGAATATCTTAGGAGTTAGTGAGATAAGATGGTGGAACAGCGGAGAATTCATCTCTCCAACGGGCAGCACTGTAATGTTGTACTCCGGTAAAGCTACTGGTAGTCGCCGTGAGTCAGGTGTGGGGCTCCTTTTAACCAGAGCCGCGCGAAACTGTCTCTTATCCTGGGAACCGGTCTCTGACAGGGTCTTGACCGCCAGGTTCCGGACCAAAATGAGGAACATCTCAATAATGCAATGTTATGCCCCTACTGAACCCGACAATGTCTTGGCAAAAGACTCCTTCTACGAAGAACTAAACGCCGTTCAGAGCAGAACACCTAAAGGTGACATTATAATGGTTATGGGTGATTTGAATGCGAAAGTTGGCGCTGATAACTATGGGCTCAGACATGTGATGGGGAGACACGGTCTTGGTGATCGTAATGACAACGGTGAAAGATTTGTAGAGTTCTGCAACTTTCACAGTCTCTTCATCGGTGGTACTATGTTTGAGCATAAGGACCACCACAAAATCAGTTGGTCCTCTGTTGATCGGCGCAGAACACAAAATCAGATCGACCATTTTGCCATTAGTAAAAGATTCAAGAGTTGCCTCCTGGACGTGCGAAACAAGAAGGGTGCCGATATTGGGATGGGAAGAGACCATTATCTTATGATCGCTAATGTTCGATTGCGTATTGCAGCCGTGCGCCGCCCCAGCGACGAAAGATCCAGGCCCCGCAAATTCAATACCGCTCGACTAAAAAATCCAGCTGTCTTACAACAATATAATGACCATCTTGCGCAAAAAACGGCTGAGATAACTAGTCACCCAGATAGTGACATAAACGAAAACTGGGATGCCATAAAAAATGCGTACATTGATAGCGCAAATACCATCCTTGGCCCAAACCCGGATTGCCGGAATAAGCCCTGGATGTCCGACGCTTCATGGCAGCGGATTGTTGAAAGAAAGGAGCTGAAAGTTCGTTTGGCTGCAGCATCAGACGACAATCGAAGCAGCATCGAACTCCTTTACCGTCAGAAAGCTCGAGAAGTTCAGCGTAGTGTGCGACGCGATAAAAGAGTTTATGCCAATTCTCTTTTAGCGTCAGCAGAAGAAGCCGCTAGAAGTAACAACTTAAACGCCGTATACAGTGTCATCAAGGAGTTTACAGGTGGTCGTAACTCCTGCCAACATCCGGTGAAAGATAGTGATGGAAAGCTACTTATCTTGGAAGAAGATCAAATGAGGCGGTGGAAAGAACACTTCGCCGCGGTCTTGAACCGTGTAACCTCTGGTGAAGTTCCCCCTCATATAGATAATTTAGCTAACCATCAAAATGTGCGTATACGGTCCACTGCCCCGACTAAAGAGGAAATAGTCACTGCAATTATTGCACTAAAACGAGGAAAGGCCGCCGGACTTGACGGCATCCCTGCCGAACTTTATCAAGCAGCGCCAAGCGTAACTGCCGATTTGCTGCACCCACTTGTTGATAAAGCGTGGAATACAGAGACCTTTCCCACTGAGTGGAAGGAAGGTTTGATCATCAAACTTCCAAAGAAGGGTAGCCTCACAGACTGTAATAATTGGAGAGGCATTTGTGTGCTTCCTGCCGTTGCCAAGATAATAGCTAAAATCGTCCTGGAAAGACTAAAGGCCCATGAAGAGATGAAGAGCAGGCTGGCTTTCGATCATGATTCTCCTGTGTCGATCACATTAACACCTTGCGAATCATCATCGAGCAATGCGCTGAATACGATTCTCCGCTTCACTTGCTTTTCATCGATTTCGAAAAGGCTTTCGATAGTGTGAACCGGGATTCTATATGGGCGGCCTTGCGCAGGAGAGGCATCCCTGAGAAGCTTGTGGCTATTATTAAGGCAACCTATGACGGCGCGAAATGTCGCGTTCTGCATAAAGGTAAGGTGTCGGGGGACTTTGAGATTCGCAGTGGAGTTCGGCAGGGGTGCATCCTCTCACCGATCCTATTCCTCATTGTGATCGGCGATGTGTTGCATGCAGCCCTATCCGGACTCGACAGAGGAATTCAATGGACTTTGACATCTTATCTACAACATCTTGACTACGCTGACGACATATGCCTACTCTCCCACAAAATCATGGATCTGTCCGCAATGGCGTTAGATCTCGAGAGGGAGGCAAGCAAGGTTGGGCTAAAGATTAATACCAACAAGACCAAGGTGCTTAGCCCGCCGTTGCGAAAAAGAAATCCGACACCTATTGCCATCAATATTAATGGGCAGCCTGTGGAGAAGGTAGACAACTTCGTCTACCTGGGTAGCATTGTTGGCGAAAATGGTGGTACGGAGCAGGACATCGCTCGTCGTATCAACCAGGCTAAACGCGCATACGGCATGCTGTCCAAAATCTGGCAGAGCAGTTATCTCAGCATCAAGACCAAGCTGGGCCTGTTTCGCTCCCTGGTACTATCAGTGCTTTTGTATGGGAGCAGTACATGGAAAGTTTCCGTAGGAGTTACCAGAAAGCTGCAAGTTTTCGTCAACTCATGTCTTCGTCGAATTTTAAGAATTTTCTGGCCCGAAACAATATCAAATGAAGAGCTAAGTCGGCGTACGGGTCAGATGCCAATCGACGAATTGATACGCAGGCGAAAATGGCAGTGGATAGGTCACACATTGCGGAAGAGTGATAACTGCATTGCTATGCATGCCATGAAATGGAACCCCATTTCCAACCAAGGCCGACCAAGAGGGGGTCCTCGAATCACATGGCGTCGATCTGTGGCAAAGGAGTGTCAGGTACTGGGAAAGTCTTTTGGGGAGTTGCGCCCCATTGCCCAGAACAGAGTACGATGGCGCGCAGGAGTAGTTGACGCGCTATGCCCCGCTAGGGGTTAAGGCAAAGTAGTAGTAGTAGTAGATATGTCTGCAGGGGTACCCCCCAAGGTGGCATACTGTCCCCTCTTCTTTGGAACCTGGCGGTCAATGGACTGCTTTTGAGATTGGAAGAGCTTGGTTTCAGTGTGACGACTTACGCTGACGATGTTGCCATTGCTGTTTCCGGAAGATTCCCGGGAGTCCTTAGTGAATTGATGCAGAATGTTCTATGCATTCTCACTGAATGGGCGGGCCACTGTGGCCTTGGTGTCAACCTTGGCAAGACTGAACTTGTGTTCTTTAGATAGATAGAGAGAGCTAAGCTCCTGGGTCTTGTCTTTGACAGGAAGTTGACGTGGAAGCCCAACATCCTTGAGCGGGTGAATAAAGCCACTACTGCGCTCTACTCGAGTAGGAAGGCGATTGGCAAGAACTGGGGTCTGCAACCGAAAGTAGTGTACTGGGTATATACAGTGGTTGTGCGGCCAATTTTACTGCACGGCATTTGTGTGTGGTGGGCGGCACTAAAAGTGGCGTCCTATTGTCACCTGTTAAGCAAAGTGCAAAGGCTAGCAGCGATTGCCTCGACGGGGGGCCTTTAGAACAACCCCGTCAGCCAGCTTGAACACGCTGCCTAACTTACTTCCGCTTGACATATTTGGCGAACAATCTGATGAACAAAGCCAGTGGATTGATGGCAATACCTGCCGTATAACTCGATCGCTGTGGCCCATACTGGACGTTACCCGATCTGAAAATCTACTGTCGCTAAACATAATTCATATTAGCTCGGTGGTGGGGGTTATCACTGGGCATTGTCTCATTGGGGAACATGCCAGGAGACTTCGGCTTCTCTATAATGACTTTTGCAGGAGTTGAGGGGATGGGACCGAAGAGGAAAGTAGCTTCCACCTTCTCTGCTCCTGTCCGGCTTTGGCAGGTAGAAGGAGGTCGTTACTTGGATCCTACTTCTTCACTGACTTGGAAGAGCTAGAAAGCGCGAATGTTAGAAAACTTCAGAGTTTTATTGTTGGCCCTTGATAATTCTAACTATCAGAAATGTTGAGAGAGAATGTGTGTTAGTGGTATCACAACGGACCTATTTGAGGTCTATGTGAGCTGTGATTTGTCGCAGCAGCCTATCTACCTACCTACTTTAATTTAACGTTAATAAATTTAATTTCAGAGGAATCGTCATACCATAATCAATCCGTACCTAAATCCTAACTTTTGTTTCCAACAAATCACCCTGCATCCATATGAATTTATTTTCAATTACGGTCTAATTTATGTAAGATACCCACACAAGTACTAATCCAAAAACACACCGTACTCAAGGACGTTCTTAATTAAAAGTAATTTCGGTACTGGTGAAAATTACATTTATCCTCTGGCCCGGTAACATCTCCCTCTTTTTTTTTTACATTTTCCTTTTTCCGTTTTCTTCTTTCGTGTCACATATTTCCCAGGCTTTCCTTTTTTAAAACTCGTAAGAACCCGTTGTTCTTCAAAGATTCTTCCCGCTGACTTCACATATACAGCCTAGGCTTGGTGCGTGCAAAGCCGGAAAAAATATACCCAAACAAGCTTAGTTGGGATTCCCACTGTGTGAGAATCCAATAGTCACATAGTAGTCAAGAAATTAAAGTGAATAAGGGAAAGTTAAGAGACACGTGCGACTGAAAAAAAGTATGTTGTATCTAAATATCTATTTAGGTAGGTATCCTATTCGGCTATGTATTTGGATGATAGAAAATGTCGGGAGTTTTATTAGGGGGTCCTTTCTCAGTACATTCTTATCTAGTGGTATCTTATCTATATACATATATCTATAGTATTGTAATCATTTAAGAGGAATTCTGCACAGACACAGTAAGCCTAAGCAAAGAACAGCCCAAAAACGGCAGCTATAGACACTAGCATTATCCAGGGGAGAGGAGTTGGAAGATCCTGCTTGGTCTCAATGGGCGAAAGGACGTGAAAGAAAGCTTTCATATTCACAGACAGTCAGCCGAACGCCAACATTTTCACTTTCTATTTAATGTCAGGGACAGTCCCCTTGCTCTGCCAGGATATTGCTTTTCGTAGGATGAAGTTGAAAGTTATACAATACTGGAAGAGAGAATTTATACTGTGGGTGAAGTGTTATTTTTGTTGTTTTTTTGTTATTATTTCTCCCCCTCAATGAGGAAATCATTGCTGATTAATTGATCATAGTCCAGTTTAGAAAAAATATGCATACCGAGGTTGTTTTTTTTGTTTGCCTGGTTAAACCTAGTTTATAGTTTATTATTTGGCTACGAAGGAAATATTTTTTACTTTCTTAGAGCTGCGAATTTGGTTCCCAAATGTAATTTCTATTAGTGAAGTCAAAGCTAAGCTTTAATATGTATGTAGCTTTTTAAAGAACGATATTCTCAACCCCGAATCGGAGCACAAATAAATGCATTTTTTTACACCATTCACAAAAAGTATGTCTTCACTTTTTCATAATGTTTTCAACGCACAGGATGAATCCTCTCCGTCTCCGACCATGTGAGGCGCATACTATATATTAGATATTTTATTCCGATGTTTGGCTCAAAACTTGCGAAGGCTGAGCGGGCATTCGCAATGTCAACGTAAAGGAAACATGAGTTGTATCGCCACAACTGTGGAGTCTTTTTGCATTTTTTTCCCGCGAAACCTTATGAAAGCGTCTACGCAGTAGGTACTGACAGTTATCTGTTTGACCTTAGGGTAAAAATTCAAAATGCAAAAATCCGTTGAAATCGAAAATAAATAGTGAGCAGCATTTTGACAGAGGATCGAACCTGGGGTCCTTTTTTGGGCGTGCAGATCCTTGCCAATCCACTGTGACGACTGGACTTTTACTTCGTCCACTGTGATGATCCGTGAATATTTTTTCCAATTTCACGCAAAATTTCAGTTTGCTCCGTTATCTCGCAAATCGGACATTGCGAAAGTCGCCACGAAAACATAAAGACGTCGTACTCAAATTGCAATAACTCGGAAGCTTAACGAGATACGAGATAAACAATATGTAAACGAAACACAAAATATCCACGAAAATGTATTTCTTTAGTGAATAATCCTTTAGAATCATATGGTTCATATCAGACGAATACTTGTCCTTACTGTTGTAGATACATATATACGTATGTGTTTCGTATTTTTTCTTCTCCGCTTCGTATTTACGCATCATTTTCAACATTGCGTGATTTGAGAGGAAGGAAGGAAGGAACTTGTATTCCGTCATACCCCTCCAATTTATTTAACGACGTTGAGCTTTTTTGTCTGAAAATGTGTTTGTGAACCAACTTTGTGCCTACCCGCATACCTATTATACAGGGTGTCCTGAAACTGTCGGATACGTATTTCACCACACGATTCCAATTCTAAGCAAAAAAATATAAATACATTTTTTTTTTCGATTTCCTAACGCTTAAGCTGCTACAGGCGCTAACTCACTAGCCTCATGTTAACATCTAGGGTGATTTCATCTAAACTTAAACCTCGTTAGTCTGTCGTAGTGCTTGCAGGGGTATCTACTCCTCCAGGCGGTGTGCTCTCACCGCTCCTTTAGAACATTACGGTTAACAGACTGTTTTTTTAGATCTTGGGAAATTGGGTTGTATGGTGGCCGCCTATGCCGATGATGCCTCTATTGCTGTTTTCGGTAAGTTCCCAGGAACTCTCAGCGAGGTAACGCTGCATGCGCTATCTCTATTGGCCAACTGGACTGATAGATGCGGCCTAGGCGTTAAGCCCAGTAAGAGATATTTAGTCCTATTCACAAGGAAACGCAGCATTCCTCTAGTGATGCTTCCTATCTTGGAGGGGGTGAGACTTGCGTTCACGGAGAGCGCTAACTTCCTTGGTCCCATAGTGGGTAGTAAGCTAAATTGGAGACTGAACTTCAAAGCTACCACTACCAGTTATCGCTGTAGGAGAGCAGTAGGTAAAGCGCGGGGGTTGAAACTCAAAGTACTGCACTGGCTCTGTATGACGGTGCTTCGCCCCATACAGCTGTATGGAGTGGTAGTCTGGTGGAATGCCCTACCGAAGGTAGCTAATCTGAAATTGTTTGCCAAGGTACAAAGAGCGGCTTGCCTGGCGATCAGCGGAATTCTACGGTTAACACCATCCGCTGAACTATGATGCTCAACCTTTTGTCGTTGAATATTCAGGTGACGCTAATCACCGGCGGTCAGCCATTAGAATAAGAGAGACCTACCAGTGGACAACCTTGGGAACCGGTCACTCAACGATCTTGAACAACGAAGAGATTTCTGTGTCAATTGATTACACCTCACCATTGGTAGGTAGGTTTATTAAGAATCACACAAACCTGATTCCACCACGGAGTCTGTGGGGGAGAGAGGGACCGTCTCTTCCGCACTCGCTAAATATATACACCGACGGGTTAAAGACTGCCGAAGGCATGGGTACTGGAATATTCTTTCTTTTTTTTTTCCTTCCGGCTACCGGAATACTGTAGTGCTTTCCAAGGGGGAATTTTTGCGATAAAAGAAGCGGTGACTTGGCTGAGTCTTCACGCGATATCCACGACGAAAATCACTATCTTTACGGATTGTCAAGCCGCAGTAAAATCCCTTGAATCAGGGTTCTGCACATCGAAAAGCCTATCAGGCGTGGTTATGGCTAGCGGAGATGGGTGACTTCTTTGATATTATCATGTGCTGGATATTTGGCCATCATGGTTTTTTTGATAATTGCATGGCTGATGAGCTCACGGTTGGTTGATGGGGGGGGGGGGGGGGCGGCGGCGCTGATGTGGCTTTGCAGCGATATCGCTTGACCGATTTCCCTGGTTAAATCAGAATAAAATCAGGGATTCCTTCTTTAGATGGACTGATGGCGTTGCTTGTTTGTCTGTCAGTTTACAAGCAAACTCTTACTAATTTCGCGTAAACACAATGGTTTAATGCAATATATGAACACTTTCTGTTTCTCCGTATCCATCTTCTTCGATTGTGGATGGATACCTTCAAGAAGAACCACTCACGGACAGAATGGATTGTTCATTTCTTGTCGGTTGCCAGTTTTGTTCATTTTGCTTATGCAAAGGTTGAGGCCTCCGTGCTTCGCGGACCGTGGCATTTAGCCTGCACACCCCTGATTGGCAGGATGGAAATGTTTTTTCAATATAACGTACAAATATTTATAAAAATTTTGATGGTCGTCTCAAGGAACCTTAGACTAGTTTGTCTTAACCGCTTGTTCGACGTAGCGCGTCAACAACTCTATCAGTCATCTGTACCGGTTATATGTAGATGGATTCGCCTATTTTGGTGCTGTTGATAACAAATACAAGCCTTAGTGAGGTCTGAGGATGAAGATATGGTCGTGCGCACCGTCCCGGACACCGAAGTGCGTAAATCTCCTCAGTCGGTGAGAGGTTTGATGCACGATGAGTAGCTAGCTCTGGATAGCCGAGCTACATTCCAACCAATCCTCGGTCCTGCAACTGATACAGGTTCCTGCTGATGGCGTTTAGGGCACCGTGTATTTCCACCCCTGCTAGGGTTAATGGTGGTGCATTTTGCCTAATTCCGTGAAGCACAAATGGTAACCTCAAAGGTGATCAAATTTCGGCAACGATGCCCTTACATAGGACTTTAAGGTGTAACGACACTAGGAAAAATCATATTCTACTTGGAAAGGGCACATGGTTGAGATAAGGGTTAAAAGATTAAAAAATGGGCGGAGTCTGTAAGGCCCTGAGTGCGGTCAAAAAGGGACGGAAATCAACCTTAACGATACTAGGCCCAAGTTCAGGCGGCATCTGATAACTTTTGAGGTTCTGTTCTATACTGAACATTTTTTTTTCTCTTTTAATCCTTATCTCTTCCATGTAAACTTTTGCAACAGTATTGACATGGAAAACCTGTGAAATTACCGGTGTCGGGAGTTTACTCCCAATATCGAATCCGGGATCCTCGATCGTTGTTTTCACATTTCTGTAGTAGGCACTGACATTCAATAGCTTTTCCTAATAACAAGTCTGATTTGGTAATGTATATTTGTCCTGCTTATTTTGTTTAGAGGGTCAGAAAGGGATTACCGTTGACGTTAACTTCTATAAACCTTGGAACAAGATCTATCTCATCGACAAGGAATGAAAGTTAAATTTATTTGGTGAAAAATTTTCTCTAGGCTTTCGGTAGGGAGGGGCTGGCTAAAAAAAGGCGCCACAGGACAGTAAAACAGAAATTTCGAAACGGGCCTTCCTATGTATGTATTTTGAAGGACTAAGCTAAAATGTGTCGAGCGGTTTCTGTTAGTTGAATAGGGTGCTAAAATATTAAGCAAAACCGCTCGGACAAAAAGGTACTCTCACAATTGTTTTTCTCCAAGCGACCTCGATATTAGTATCAAGCGAAACCGGTTGGGCAATAGTGGCGCTTGAAAAGTCACTCTCACAGTCTCTGTCCAAGTAGGCAATATTAAAAAAAAAATCTTACCTGCGCCTTTAGTTAGACTTTCACCGACCTGCTCATAACTATAGTACTCTATAAAATGAGCCGAATCGAGAAGAAAACGCAAAAAATTGTCGTTTTTTGACTATCGATTTTCAGTTACTACTGAATCGAATTTCAACTTTGAGGATTGTATTAGACGCAGAATTCAACGCTCTTTAATTTACTCCTGTGATTTTTTTTTCGATCCCAAGCACAGTTTAGAAGTTATAAGGATAATATTAAAGAAAAGACTCAAATTTTGAGATTCGCCCAAGGAAAGGAAAGGAAAAACCAAAATTTTCCATTTTGCCTTGCATATCTTGTAAAAGATTTTTTTTCTCCGACTTATGTTAGTTGCCATTTTATGTTTGATTCATTTTCTGTCTTGCTTAGGTTTTGATAACGGAGTTTGAAGTAAAGTTAGCTTGACGATTTTTTCCAAAAATTTAAATAATAAGAGATTGGAAAATTTCGTATTAATATCTTTTGCTTAGAATTGGATTCGCGTCCGCTCTAAAAGTTTCCGCACACCCTGTACAGAAGAAAGCCTACTTACAAATGTCAGAGGGCAACATAAGTCTAAAGAAGTTCAAGGAGGTGGTCAGTATACAAGGAGAAGCAGAAATGCTTCGAACACGCACGTCAGGCTGCTAACAAACCCTCTGTTAACTGCTGAACGTCATCGTGACGGTAAAGCGGCTGATTTGCTAGATTCGTTCCGCTTGTGTCAGTGGCTCATTTGATGTTTTGTTGTTCGAAATGTATTATAGTATGTATTTATAAGTCGGTCGACCAGCTGATTATGTTTTATGTAAGTGAAACCAGAGAACTTTGCCTGTGTAAGTCCGTCGAATGGCTTTTTTTCCTTTTCGTGCGTGCAGCTCACGGCAACAACAAATTATATGTAAAGGAGCTCGGCGAGCTTATATTCCCGACCCAGAATACAGGGCGTAGGGCTTTTGTTACTGCCTCTAACGAATTGAATTCCCAGTTCCTATTTACACGTTTCGAGTGTCAGGCAGATGTTCTCGCTTCCCTCCATTTTTATCAAGGAAGGTGGGATGAGTAAAGAAACTTGTCCTGATTTTTTCTTCTCTGCTATCCATCTTATGCCCTAGCAATTTAAATTGCAAGTGAATTGAAAAAATCAAATAAAATAAATTTTACAAGTGTCATCGCACAGTTACCAAGAATGAAATTAGTGGAAAGTGATTTGTTTTCAAGATAACAGAGTGTTCCAAAACTGTGTCTTGAAAATGTGTTAAATTTGATTTGAAAAAGGAAAAAAAAAAATATAATAAAAGGAAAATGTAACCAAAAAAGCAATTCTGTTTGAAAAGATAAATCAACCACGGGGAATTTAGTGCTTTCTCGGTCATGTGTAAGGAAGCGATTAATTGCCAATCATGACTTGTTAATGGTGAACAAAATATTTGCATCTGTTACATGTGCGACGAAGGGTGTTGATGTAAAAACACATTAAATGATAAATTTATAAGATTTACGAGTGTTTATGAAACTATAGGCTATTGATGTGTATCTTATTTAATTAAGTTGTTTAATATCTGTTGTTTTACTGCCGAAATCTCTTTTCATGCCGACAAATATTCTTGTGCTAAACGACCTTTTAGGCAGATACTATTGTATATACGCACTAATATCCTTACCTTTGCTGCAAAATTACGATGGTATTTTGTGTTTTATGGTTCATAACGGCCAGGAGATATTAGACTTGATGTTTCACTACTTTGGTGTTTTTCTCTTTAATGCTACACGTATATGTCTTATGAGACTAATACGAGTGTATGTCTATGGTCGCCAATTATCCCGAAAATTCTCAAGGAAAGACGATTTGTTTTTTTTTCTATTTAAAGACCGAAATCCCTGTTTCCTTATATTACACATTACACATTATTTCCTGAAAATGTGAGTGCGTGTAGCAGTCATATGAAAAACATAAAAGCATCAAACTATTGTACTTTCTGTTGAGTCTGTTTTGATACTTAAGACAAGAAAATTATATCAAGAATATTTTCTAAGCCCGGCCACATATTACCGAATACGGGCCCCAACACGAACCTGGTGCGAATATCCTCCGAATAGCTCAAGACACACTCATAGACTTCACATAAATGTGAAGAAAACCGGTCCACTTGTACCATGTTCGTGTTGGAGTTGAAGCTCGACAGTTTTCGAAGTTTTTTCATGGCCCAAAGTAATTTCCTACTAAAATATATTTGGTGCTGGAATCATGGCACCATGTTTTATTGTTAAAAAAATTAGCCAGGCATTCGCTGTCTTTTTTAAGGACTTGTCTAAAAGTCCATGATGCAGCAGTTTCTGTTCTGATCGTCGCAATAAAACTAAAAAGATAATGGTGCAAATAGAAAATACCTAACTTTATGGTTAATTTTTTGACATATCTAAATAGGGTTATCAGTAAAAAGAAATTGGAGAAGGACTAAATTTGTTACTTGAAGAGTTAAGGGTATATCCACATTTATTCATATTTCGGTCCTCAAGAGGCATGCGTCTATTGAAAGCGCCAACGCATTTCCTATCGGAGAGAAGCATGTAACATAGAACCATGAACCAGGGCTGCTGTGCCTACCACAGCACACATGGACTAAAAAAGGGTTCGTTCTATAACCAATAGAGACTCAATCAATCATCAATCTTATCATTGACCTAGACAGAGCTTGCAATAAAACGATGGATTTTCTCTCTCTCTCTCTCTCTCTTAATTGCCCTAACCCCTTGTGGGGCATAGCGCGTCAACTGTTCCATGTGGCCCAGTTGACGTTTCTCGACATAAACTGGTTTCGGAGAATGCAGTTGCCAGCATGCACCTCCTGCACATCCATGGCCACGAACGTCGTCGTGGACGGGATTCGAACCCGAAACGCCGGTAGTCAAACATGAGACTGATGCCCCAACACACTGTGCTACCGGTCGCCCCCACTACCCCCCTTCTTGGCGGTGCAGGACAGGTGAAGGTAAAATAAAAAATACACTCCCCTTTGTCCTCGCCATCGTAGCTTCTACGCAACGGCTTTGTTGGAAGTTATTTTTTTTACCATTTATCCATCTGGAGTTGGTCCTGCTAATCGTTCTAAATTCTAGTGAGTTTGGAAGCAACGATAGTTGTATAAATGGTTTGGCGAATTGTTACATGGCTTGTTGTACCCTGTCTGACGAGCTGGTCTGCTCTACAGTTACCAGCGAAGCCACAGTGACCCAAAATCCAACATCAAAAAAATGCTAAAGAACGCACGTATTTATTGAATTTTCGCCATGATTTTCGACGAAGTCAGACCCGGTTCGACGGGTTTAATTACAGCCTCATTGTCGTTGAAAATTACATTTTTCTAGCTCATTTTATGTCACACTTCAGCCAGATTTGGGCTTCTGCAATCGCTGTAACATTGGGCTAGAAAATATTTCAGTGTTCAAGGAAACCGAAATAGATATTTAGGTTAAGTCCACCAGAGAAAATTCCAAGCCCTAATCCTTTATCCGTCTTGGAGTTATCTGCATGAATTCCTATTGAATTAGGCAACAGAGGCACGTTCTCTTCCCATTGGCTCCGCGATTTTATCAGGCTGACAAAATGCATGTCAAGCACATTTTTGGTTGAGGTGTAGACGGTCATTGTCCAAATATTTAGATTTTCCAGAATAGCAGCGTATCCTGCCAGGAGGCCAAGGCCCGACGTCGGGCTGTCGCGCCACGATGATGATGATGAGCGTATCCTGAGGAAAACCACTGATCCGTGTCATGAAGTCGAATAATCATAGGCTCGTCCCATGCAGCACAGGAGGCTCAAGTGGATGCATCCTACACTTCTAAAAATAACAATCTCTAATTTGTTCGAATTAACTTTTACCCCACATTTATCAGCCCAAATGGATGTAGTGAGAGAGCATTGTACAACACCTTACTAGGAACACCCAAAAGTTAACCAGTTGTGGCAATAGTAATGTCATCCGCGTAAGGACGTACATTGCACATTTTAAAGCAGTCTGTTGACAACTAAGTTTGCAGGTGGTCCGGGCTCCATTGCCCCCCCCCCCCCCATCTCTGGATCCGCCACTGCATCCAACGTTTAATCAAATGTTTTGGCAATCGAAGAAACAAATGTTTCTACTCAACGGTTCGACAATTTAAGCGTTTAATTCAATCGTTCGACGGTTTGAGCCAAGCTGCCTAGTCTTAGCAGAAGATTTTAAGTATCTGTTGAATGAAATTGATCCAAAAAACAAGGACCTATATGCAAAAAAAAAAAACAGTTCCATCGAAAGAATGTTTTCAAATTTTTCGTTACTGCGGATAGTTTTGGCCAAATATGTCGTGCCTTGTAGCCGCGCTTGCTTCAAATGTTTCATCTCAAAGATGCGATATTTGATTCAAACGTTGGAACTTCGGGCACCAAATTCGCTAACAGAATCAACGTCTTCCAACGGGAACGTTCGACGCTTGACAAGCTCGGCAGAAGCCACTTCTAAACGATGCTACGAACACCTTCAAACGTTAGACGCTTGGTGGTTTTATGGCATCATTGATGGGACCTCGAGCTACGCGCTTCCAACGCCAAGCATCCAACGTTCGCGTTGGAACATGTTCGCTCTGTTGGCGATTGCTGTGTCCCATTCAAAGGGCTTCGAACGTTTGAATTGACAACTGCTACAGCCTGCCTACTCTCCCACAAAATCACGGATCTGAGCGAAATGGCTTTGGATCTGGAGAGGGAGGCAAACACAGTCAGGCTAAAGATCAACACTAAAAAGACCAAAGTTCTTAGCCTGACTGAAAATCCAACTCACCCCATTAATATTAATGGACAGCCTGAGGAACAGGTGGACGAATTTGTCTACCCAGGCAGCATGTTGCCGTTGATGGCGGCACAGAGCAGGACATCGCACTTTCGGCATGTTGTCCAAAATCTGGCAAAGCAGTTATCTCAGAGCTAAGACGAAACTCCAAAATACCAATTTGGCAAAGACCACACTAATCTAATTCCGTCGAGGAGTCTATGGATGGGAGATCCGACTTCGACCACCGAACCCATGGTCATCTATACATATGGCTCTAAGACCGACGACGGGGTCGGGATAGGCATATACTCGGAGGGACTGGGGATTCACCTATCACTCCGTCTCCCGGACTTTTGCAGTATCCTACAGGCGAAAGTTTCGGCTATCTCGGAAGCTTTGTCCTGGCTAGGCAGTCACGTTATTACTGGAAGGACATTACTATTTACACGATTCGCTCATTTTAATCCGTCTTGACGACATCTAAAACTATCGAGAACTGTCGCTTAGCGCTCGCAGAGATGGCTTGCTTGTTCAATATTACCCCCTGTTGGATTCCGAGTTGGCCTGGGAAGGGACAACTAGTGCGGTTGATGAAAGCCGCAAAGACATAAGGGTGCAAATTGGCGATTAAGACCGCTGCTGTGGACAGGGTTAATGTTAGACGGCTCTGCGGTAATACATGCCAAATAACGAGGATGATTTAACCGAAAATTGATCCCTGCCGTTGTCATATTGCTGTCGCTGAACAGGAATCACATTGGCATTGAACAATAGGAGAGCATGCCAGGAGACTCCATTTTCCTCACCACGACTTCTCTAGGAGTTGTGGCGATGTGGAGGAGGAGGAGAGCGTTCTACACCTTCTACAGAAAGTTTCTGGGCTCACGGGTCTTTTACGATCTAGATGACCTTAAGGATATGGCCGCCGCACGGCTCAATCGTTACATCGCCAGCAGAGGCTGGTTTGATACGTAGGTTCCAGTGAAGGTGATAGTGGTGGTACCACAATGGACCCAACCCCTGTACCTAACCTACCTAAGAAGAAACTGGGCCTATCCCGCTCCCTAGTTCTGTCTGTGTTGCTGTATGGGAGCAGCACATGGAAAGTAACCGCAACGGTTACCAGGAAATTGCAGGCTGACGTCTTGTCTTCGTCGAATCTTCAGAATTTTCTGGCCTGAAACAAATTTAAATGAAGAATTTAGTCGGCCCACGGGTCAGATGCTTATCGACGAATTGCTTGGCAGGCAAAAGTGGCAGTTGATTGGTCACACATTGCGTAAGGGCGATAACTCCATTGCTGGACGCGCTATGCGATGAAACCCCTTTTCCCAAAGAGGCCGACGAAGGGGTCGTCCTAGAATTTCTCTCTCAATTTAGTAGTAGTAACTGCTACAGCGTTGGGTTGAAACGTGGCTACAAGGCACGACGCATTTGGCCAAAATTATCCCCAACAGCCAAAATTTGTGAACTAAATGCAAGGCGTTCTTTAGTTGAAATTGCTTTTCTTATATTGAGGTTGGGTTTTTCTATTTTTGGGCTAAGCCGTCATAATAAGTGTTATTTTATACTCCCGCGTGATTTCATTTAGGTTTACAACACGTAATTACACTAATGCGTAACCCTGGATTACCCCGAAGAATCAACGGGGCCGTAAACCTGCTCCCAGTAGATATGTCGATAGACGTCGTTTACCTCGCTAGGCTGGCGAATTTATTATAGAAAAGTATAAATTTTGTAATTTAATTTGACTTTAAATATCAAGAGGGTAAATTCCCCAACGGGGACCCAAAAAAATGTTCGCCCGTTTCGAGCACTGACACGGGATACGTCTCGTTAGGCGCCTCCACCTCGAATCTCGTGTCAGTGTGAGAATCGCGACCGGGAACGACCAGGCTGATGTTGTTTCGCCGGCCAATACGACATGGGTGGAAATCATATCTCACTTGAAGCGTCTAATGCGCTTAACGATATGATAGTGTTCTGAATAGCTGTCGCCCGAATAAAGTTTGTTTGTGTTATTAAGTTTATTGGTGAATATTTTCAAATTCTAATCTCGCGAACACAACCAAAAATTATAAAAAATAAAATGACATCGGTTGTTCCTGCACATTCACTGCACGACTATTTGACCCGTTTTTTTTTACAATACGGCTTCATCTGCATTAACGGGAGAACAAAAGAAAGGGCATCCTTTTGTTCTTCTGGAACTACGAAATAAGGCATACGACAATAGTACAAATGTGCACAATTTCGGTTAGAAACCGAGATAGTGCATGCTAAGCCATGCATTATTTCGATTTTTTTCTCTGTGCACAATTTTAGTTTCAACTGAGAGTGTGCATAATTTCGGTTCGCCGTATTGTTGTTTTTTTTTGTGTTAACATGCACTATTGCGGGTTTTTGTTTACTCACAATTTCGGTTTAAACCTAAAATATGCATATTGAATTATTTGGTATGTATAATTTCGATGTAAGTACCTCAACTTCTATTGCACAAACATCACGGTGAGTTGTCATAACTTTAATTTATTTTTATACTTACATTCCTGAAATGCCGGCCAGCCTAGATATTAGGCCTTATACGTGTATTTCAGTGCAAATAAAGTAATATATACATTTCTTCGTGGCTCTCAACCTAATATATAAATATCTACAGTAAAATCTATAGGTATATCGGTATTTGTATCTATTAAAGCTGTGTGTAGCATCATCGAGGCTATTTCTAGACTATGTCAAATTCATGAGGTGAATGCTCCAAATTTTTGGAGCTGTTATAATCATTAAATGTTGCGCCAAAAGATACGTTGAAACAAAAAGGCCTGCATGGACTGCAGAATTCGAAGTAGAGTGGTGAAAATAGATTGTAGCATGTGGCAGCAACGATAACATCAAAACTACATATGCAGTCTGCTCCTTGGTCTTATCCTACCCCGAAAGCGGGAGCAATGACATCCCGGATGGACATATCTAATTTCTTTAGACTGTTTGTATATCAAAGCGGTATGACGTTATCACCTGTCAATAGAATAGGGACTTAAGAAATTTAGTGATGGATTATTGTTCGCATGCGATGTGCATGATCAAATTTTTTTTTAATATCAGAAAAGAAATATTTAAATCGTTTGTCGCATTGGCTTATTTCTGTTAAATAATGGTTGTATATAATAAAATCGTTGATTAGAGGAAGCGCAAGAAACCTTTTATATCCTTCACAAAGGTAGGGTAGATTAACTTTGTCCTGAAGTTTGCAACGGACAAAAGGAAGCATCTCCAATCATATAAACTATATATATTTTCGGTCGGTATGACGACATGAGTTGATTAAGATTTATTTGTCCGTCTGTCCGTCTGTTTCTATCCAACCTACAACTTTCTCAGTTTTAAAGTTATCGAGCTGAAATGGTATATTGTACAAAGCATTCAAATCAACGAAATCTGACCAATACGTCATATAGGTGCTATAGGAACGACTGGTCCAAAAGTCTGAGTTGAAAGGGAGAAAAAAATTTCTGTTTCTAAAGATTTCCTTACCAAATTTCATATTATCCAATCGTATCTATAGCCAAACCGCATTCTCGAATTTGGTTAAAATTCCACTACTATGAAGGATTGACCGACCAAAATCGTTCTCGTTGCAAAAACCGAAACAGTTTTTTCACAATGAGAATCGCAGCCGTTCTTTCACGGCAAAGCGTTTTTCTCTAAGCAACAGAAAACTGTTTTGTACCAACGAGAAATGAGATAGTTTCCCCGCAAGTTCTCGCTGCAAAAATCGAAATAGTTTTTTTCGCAATGAGAATCGCAGCCTCTCTGTCACGGCAAAGTGTTTTTCTCTAAGCAACAGAAAACTGTTTTATAACGAGAAACGAAATAGTTTCCCCGCAAGTTCTCGTTGCAAAAACTGAAACAGTTTTTTTTCGCAATGAGAACCGCAGCCGTTCTTTCACGGCAAAGCGTTTTTATCTTAGCAACAGAAAACTGTTTTATAACAACGTGAAACGAGATAATTTTCCCGCAAGCTCTCGTTGCAATAACCTAGACAGTTTTTTTTTCACAATCAGAATCCCTCATTCTGTTGAGTCGTTCCAAAAGAACGACTCGTTATTGTGTTACACATGACTACTATAAACAATGTATCTAACCTAACACACAAGCATTACTTGTTTTCAATTGTATTCATTAAATATTACAAAATAAATAATTTTTTAAGGAACAGTTTAAAAAAACGTTTTTGGGAAACAACGTAAACGCCCATATCTAATGCCATGTAACCAGGTATATGTGAATCCTAAGTTTCTTCGGGGTTGCTATTGTTGGATAGAAATATTGTGGGGGTTGCCTGTGGTCTTTTCATCATTGGAGAGCATGCCAGGAGGCATTGAATGTCGCACTATTATTCACGCAGAAGTTGTGGAGATGAGGATGAGGATAAGTGCAGCTTTCATTTGCTTTGCACCTGTCTTGGTAGTAGACGCATCACCCTTGGTCCCACTACTTCAGTGAAGGAGGTGAGTGTCGGTCAGCTACATCGTTTCATTGTCTGCTGCGCATGGTTCGCGGATTAGGTCTTGGTCTGACGTTATTTAGTCATATAGTGGTCTATGTATGCTCTGTATATCAGAGCAGCCCCTTTAATGTAACCTAACCTAGGAGTCCATGACATTAACATGTGAAAACCCTATTTGAACTATAATGGATATGAAGCGACTTATCGATTCATCGTCAAAGGAGACTAAGACAACACGAAATGTGACATGCTCATTTCGAACAACTTATCAGCTAGATCACTGTGCTATGTCACTCGCTCACTTTGTTGAGTCGCTCAAAATTAACAACATGCTCGCGTGTATGACGGGGTTAATTCGGCTTTCCCGTGCAGCTCGTTTACGTAACGAGCAAACTGAGTAAACTTACTTGCAACAATGGTTACCGATCAATTAAAATCAGAAACATACAAATCAACACTTCATTATGTACTGACTGCAAAAAATTGGACGATCGTCCATTTAATTTTTTTCTCGGTCCAATTTTTAGTTTTTAATTTTGCCTCAGTTTCGTCACCCTTGCTACGCCACTGATTAGCTGACACACCTTTTTATTTAAAAAAAATAGATTCATGAATTAATGAACTAGATGAAAATTTGAGTTGACAATACGCTAATTTTCGGAATTGTCTAACCATTAACTAGAAATAAACCTAATTATGTGTCTTTTGCGTGTCTTACTTACCATTCCTATCTTACCTTAAGAAATGACATCCTTTAACCACTTAAGTAGCCAAATACGAAGTTAACTTTTATAACAATCAATCAACTAACAAAGAAGTATAAACCACGAACAGAACAACAATAATTGTAAGCTTAATCGCATTCATAAATAGATAGATTGATAACAAGTTTCATGAAGTTGTAGCGTCTCTGCTTAGATCGTAAAAAGTACGAGTATTTACAACACGTGCAAGTTTTAAGCGTAGTTAGCGATAATACAGTTGGCATGTTGAAGCCATCATAGGCTATCATTATATTCGACATTTTATTGGAGTTGACGAGCTCTAAAACACCCCTAACGTGGTATTAAACCCAATTGTGCGTGTAGGACAGTGTCGGAACAGTCTGTAGCTCGGAAAAGGTATATATCCTACAATTAGAAGTCTTAACGAAAATAATTCGGAAATAGAAAATAATTTTGAATCAGAAAATAATTTATAATCAGAGGATATACAATACATTATTATTATTAAATAAAGGCAGGCTAAGGTACCCAGCTGGTAGGCACTGTGACCATAAGATCTATTGTGCCATAGCCTTAACTAATCCAAAAGACCCTCAACCAAACTGATAAAGGCCAGTAGGTCCTTTGTAGCAGTACTCTTAATGACACTGGAGCTCACGATTGAATCTCCAAGAAACAGGAACCTGGCGCGAGCAACGGCGGGGCATTCACAGAGAAGGTGTTTGGTGGACTCAATATCCTCCAGGCAAAGTCGGCATTCCGTCTCAGTGGACAGGCCCATTTTGTTTAAGTGATATCTCACCCAGTGGTGTCCCGTGAGGAAACCAACGACCAGTCTCAGGTCAGCTCTGCCCAATCGACTAGCTTCTGTGAGACCGTAGGGGTTGATAAGATCTTTGGACTGTCGTAATCCCGGGAGATTATTCCAGTGCCGCAGCCTTTCGCCCGCAGACCAATCCCTCACCTGGGCCAAGTGCCCATAGCGATTGAGATCCTGGTGTTCGGACCAAAAACCCCAGTACCAACTCCTTGTCCCGTTTTCGACCCATCAGTATACCACATGATACACCCGGGGTCAGTACAGATATTGCCAATATCCCATTCCGATTGACTAGGGATGGAGACCGAGAATTTCCTACCGAAGCAGAGTTCCGTAGTCATGTAATTTGATCTCGAGCAGATCGGCAAGCCAGGAATCTGCTCCAAAATACTCATGTGGCCCTGGTTGACCACATGAGTATCATATGTTAGATGCACTCGGAGTGCACTTAGAGCCGCAGATTCCTTAATGAAAATGTGTAGTGGTGTCAGTCCAACAATCGCCTCAATGGCCGAGGTGGGACATGTACGAATGGATCCTGTCATACCAAGGCATGCAAGACGTTGTTATTTGTTACACAACTGTAGGATATATTGTACATATACAGAGTTTTCTAACAAGGGGTGTAGTTTTGAATGAAAAAATTAAAAATAAATTTTAATTAAACAATGAAAACGGTTTTGTTTTTAATACAGACTTTCCGATTAGGTTAGGTTATATTAGGTAAGAGGGTTGCCGTTCGAGCCCCTCGCATTAGGCCTCCGATTTGGGCCAATTTGCCACACTCCGCTGGCTAATTAGAGCTGCCAGACGACCAGTCCGCTAAATTGAATCAGCTGATTCAAGGAAACGACACTTGCTACCTCTGCCTTGAAAGCTGTATGCAACTAAGATGTTGAGGCATTTCCAATACAGAGATGGACACTCACACAAAGTATGTTCAATGGTGTCCTCTTCCAGCTCGCATCTTCTGCATGAATTGCTGGAGGTCAGTCCCAATCTTCTCGCGTGAGATACGGTAAGGAAGTGTTCTGTGAGTAGATCTACCGTCACTTTCAGCCTATTTCTTTTGAGTCTGAGTAAGATCCTGCTCTTGCTCAGATCAAGTGATGGCCACAAGGTCCTCCTGGCTACCCAACAATCCGTTCTGTTTGTCCAAACAGATTGTAGTTTAGTCCATATGGCTCCGTCTATTTCTTTTGTGATTTCCGCAAGTGACCGTGGCACAGGTACTAGTGGACTGTTCACGGCGCCCGAACCTCTTCCTTCCAGTTCATCGGCTTTATTGTTGCCAGTTCATCGGCTTTCTCGTTGCCTGCAACACCACTGTGGCCGGTCGCCCGCATAATCCTTATAGGAGTATGTTTAGCCTTCCTGTCGACATCCTTTCTGCATACATTTACAGTTCTCGAAGAGCATCTGTATGACGCTGGAGCGTCATCCTCGTTGAAGTTCCTTGAATGCACTCTACCGCCATGCGTATAGCATATAACTCCGACTGGAATATAGTCGCGTGGTTCGTCTGTCTGAGCCACTGACTAAAGCCCAGATCCGCCAAGTAGACGCTTGAGCCTACTCCAGTGTCAGTCTTTGAACCATCCATATAAATCCGAACGCCACCGTTAGTGATGGCTTCTCTGCTCTCCCAGTCTCTCCTTGTAGGGAACTTCCTTTCGGGATATGTTTGCTTGGTCATGTAATCCGTATCCTCAAGATCGAGGCCGTATTGTCTCTGATATGTTATATGTTTCGATTAAAATGAAATTCAATATTCTACAAATATCAGGATCAGTGCTTGCAAGCCTTGATTCTTCCAACTGAGTCTTGGTAAAGCGTTGGTATAGATTGTATTTTTAACGGCATTCCAAATAAAAAGTCCTGCAGGGTTAAATCGCACGATCTGACCACAAAGCTCGTCCGCTTTGAGCGATTTGAAGTTTTCGTTTCTGAAGAAAACGCTATTAGAAAATTGCAATAGCTCAATTGTTTCGCGACTTGTTTGGCATCTGACTCAAATCTGCTGGAAATAAACATCGTTCAAGCGCAAAAAGGCTGAACAGGAAATTCTAATTAATTAATATTCTATAAAAATGTGTAATACGCTTCAGTGCATTTGCATAACACACTGTAATCAACTGTGTATTCGCCAGGACGCCCGAAAAGTATCAAATGCAGAACCTATAACAAGGAGGAGCACTTTCAACATTGTTTTTTGAGTGCGTGATATGGGATAAAAAAAAATATTTTAATAGAATCTGAAACGGACTGTTGAGGACGACTGTGGCGACAATAGGACGACTGTGGCGACGATAGGACAATGAGGTCAGATAATAAACACGAACATCGAAAAAAGTCAATACGAAATACGTCGAAACAAAAACAATAGGTAAATTAAAAGAAAATGGGTGGGCAGAAAACGTTGAATTAATAAAAATTTATTACGAAGAAGATTGCATGATTGGTCTTCAGGTAGACATAAACACAATGATGACGAAGGATTTCGATATGAATTCAGTTGGTAGGCTCTACGCGGTCGAGTGACGGTATTCTGTAATATAATATACTATTGTTTTATTCGAGGACAATACACGTTTAGTCTAACGAAAAAATATCTATCTTTAAATCCATTGTCATATAGTTTGCTCATGTCTCGAAAACTTGTCCTTTGATGGTTCCTGCTAAATTTTCCTTGGCTTATGAGTTTAGAGTGACCGTCCATATTTTTCGTCATCCACTTCAAATTGTATTGTATTTTCAGTTATTTGTTATAAATTTTTTATATGTTCTTCAAACAAACGATTGGTTTATCTTTGCGTTTTTTCCGCATCGACTGAAAAGTTAACTTTATGAATAAAATTCAAAGAAATAGAACAGGATTATGCGCATATTTGATTTTTGGCTGAAGGGTTTCATACAAAAGGTTCGGAGCACCACTTGCATGTATGAGTCAGAATTTTGACGAGCATTTTACTTTATACGTAATAAAATTCCAGTATGTATCGGAAAACTGTATAAACAATGATTGTTTTGTATAATGTATGTTTCTTCTTAAGAAGTTTGCTTCTGAATATCCTTTCATGGCCGTTGTCTACTATTCAGATCCTATTTCGCTAAAATAGCTTATCCTTTAATCCAGAGTAATTTCATCCCGAAGCGTGTATATCAGTGTTTGTTCTATCGGGTGAAATAAATAGCGATATGTAGTAATATAAGTATCGTTTGCATTGGCATGCTTATGGTTAAGAACAAGGCTTCTATATATTAGGAGAATCCTGTATGAGAGTTGAGAGTCATATAACTTGGGGCTATTTTCAGATAAATTGTATTTGTTGTTGTCTGGATTTTATGTCAAACCTAAGAGTATTTGAATTTGCTTATATGTATATGTATGTTTTGTATGAACTTAGAAAATTTGCTTGGAGAATCTATCGATCAGAATACACATCTCTTCGGGTTATGCGTAGCCGTTTGTAAAGAAATTGAATGAATCATTCATGCAGGTTGTTGTTTTACAAATGAGGAATTCTGGTGTGATTTCCTTAGTTAAATAATGTGACACTTACCTTTTTCATTAATTTAGTCTGGCATTAACTTTGCGTTTTTCTGCAGGAAGAGCAATCCCGAAAAAAAAACGCATTGTCGTACAAGAAGAGGTCCCTGTAATTACACATTGCGTTTTTCTGCGGGAGAAGCTTGTGACAGAAATAAATATATCCCAGTGAGGATATTGATGGATTTATTTTTGTGGCAATATAGTAGGTAAAAGTCGGGAGGCCGATACAATTTCAGCCAGTCCTCAATGGATGCACTGCATGAATTTCGTCACTGGGTGCATGAGTTTCTAGTTTGTCGTTGAACCAAAAAACGGAAGGTGTAATGCTTTTCATATACCACCGTGTGTTCATCTTCTCACTGCGTTTTTTTGCGGGATAAGTCTTCCCGCTGTCGTTGGACTTGCTGCTGCAAAACGATTCCTGCAAACTGCAACATTGTCGTTACGCATAAGTGTAAAGCGTTCCATTTAAATGTACACGTTCCTATTCTTGGACGACAATGCGGTTTTTTGCGGGATTGCTCTTCCTGCAGAAAAATGCAAAGTGTAATGCCAGACTTACTTAAGGGAAAATTCATCGGTTAATATTGGAATGATTCTCGACGCATTCAACGGCGCCCAGTCGCAACTATTGAAAATCGTAAATCCCCTGTCAATCGCTCACAGTCAATATTTTCAATTTACTGTGTACATATAACCTTCGACAGTTGACTGAAAAATATTGACCGAAAACATATTTGATAATAAAAACCTTCGCTTAGTGTTTGCTCAGACGGGTCGTCCCATATTCGTCTCGTTATCGGCTCTTCTGCGATTAGAACTCCACTTGCCAAGCAAATATATGGAGATTTGCACACGAGTCGTCCATTGGTCGGCGCCTAAGCGAATCGATTTGCTTGGGAAGTGGAGTTCGAATCGCAGACGAGCCGATTACGAGACGACCCGGCTGAGCAAACACTTACTTGCACTTAAGTGCCTCTGTAGCAAGCCGCATACTACTATTTTATCTTAACATGGCAATTCAACTACCCCTGCGTGCCATCGTACTCTGTTCTGGGCAATGGGGCGCAACTTCCCAAACGACGTCCCCAGCGCATTACACTCCTTCGCCACAGATCGACGCCATGTGATTTTAGGACCCTCTCTTGGTCGGCCTTGATTGGAAATGGGGTTCCATTTCATGTCATGCCAAGCAATGCAGTTATCATTCCTCCGCAGTGTGTGACCTTTCCACTGCTATTTTCGCTTGCGTATCAATTCATCGATTAGCATCTGACTTCGCTCTTCGATTGATATTGTTTCGGGCCAGAAAATTCTTAAAATCCGACGAAGGCATGAGTTGACGAGAATTTGCAGTTTTCTGATAACACTCACGTAAACTTTCCACTGCTGCTCCAATGCAAAAGCACAGACAGTACCAGGGAGCAAAACAGGCCAAGCTTGGTCTTGATGCTGAAATAAGTGCTTTGGCAGATTTTGGACAGCATGCCGTATGCGCATTTAACCTGGTGGATACGACAAGCGATGTCCTGCTCCGTACCACCATTTTCGGCAACAATGCTATCCAGGTAGATGAAGTCTAAGTTGTTGGTATTTAGCTTTAGCCCAACCTTGCTTGCCTCCCTCTCTAGATGTAACGGCATTGCAGACAGATCCATAATTTTGTGGGAGAGTAGGCATATGTCGTCAGCGTAGTCAAGATGTTGTAGATAACATGTTAAAGTCCATTGCATGAATGCCTCTGTCTAGTCCGGATAGGGCTTCATGCAACACATCGCCGATCAACTCCACGTAGAATCTCGAAGCCCCCGCCGATACCTTACCTTTATGTCTTACCAATGACGCGCCGTCATAGTTTGCTTTAATAATAGCCACCAGCTTCTCTGGGATGCCTCTCCTGCGCAAGGCCGCCCGTATAGAACTCCGGTTCACACAATTGAAAACCTTCTCGAAATCAATGAAAACGAAGTGAAGCGGAGAATCGTATTCAACGCATTGCTCGATGATGATTCGCAAGGTGTTAATGTGATCCATACAGGGGAATCCGGATCGAAGGCCAGCCTGCTTTTCATCAGTTGTGCTTTCTAAGTGAGTCTTTAGTCTTTCCAGGACGACTTTAGCTATTATCTTGGCAACGGCAGGAAGCACACAAATGCCTTTCCAATTATTACAGTCTGTGAGGCTACCCTTCTTCGGAAGTTTGATGATCAAACCTTCTTTCCACTCAGTGGGAAAGGTCTCTGTATTCCATGCTTTATAAACAAGTGGGTGCAGCAACTCGGCAGTTACGATTGGCGCTGCTTGATATAGTTCGGCAGGGAAACGGTCGAGTCCGGCGACCTTTCCTCGTTTTAGTGAAATACAATAATTGCAGCGACTATTTCCTCCTTAGTCGGGGCAGTGGACCGTATACGCACATTTTGATGGTTAGCTAAATTATCTACATGAGTGGGAACTTCACCATTTGTTACACGATACAAGTCTGCGGTGAAGTGTTCTTTTCACCGCCTTATTTGATCTTCCTCCAAGATAAGTAGCTTTCCATCACTATCCTTCAGCGGATGTTGGCAGGAGTTACGACCACCTGTAAACTTCTTGATGACACCGTATGCGGTGGTTAAGTTGTTACTCCTGCGGCTTCTTCTACTGAGGCTAAAAGAGAACTCGCATGAACTCTTTTATCGCGTCACACGCTACGCTGAACTTCTCGAGCTTTCTCACGGTAAAGGAGTTCGATGCTGCTTCGATTGTCGTCTGATGTTGTAGCCTAACGATGCTTCAGCTCTTTTCCTTCAACAATTCGCTGCCATGAAGCGTTGGACATCTAAGGATTATTCCCTCAATACAGGTTTGCACCAAGGATGGTACCTGCTCTATCAATGTACGCATTTTTTATGGCATTCCAGTTTTCATTTATGTCACTATCTGGGCGACTAGTTACCTCAGCTGCCTTTTGCGCAACATGGTCGTTATATTGTTGTAAGACAGCTGGATTTTGTAGTCGAGCGGTGTTGAATTTGCGGCGCCTGGATCTTTTGTCGCTAGGATGGTGCGCGCACGGCTGCAATACGCAGTCGAACAGTAGCGATCATAAGATATCGGTCTCTTCCCTTTCCAATATCGACACCCCCTTTATTGCGTACGTTCAGAAGGCAACTCTTTTGCTAATTGGAAAGTGGTCGGTATGATTTTGTGTTCTGTGCCGATCAACAGAGGACCAACTATATTATGGCAGTCCTTATGCTCAAAGATAGTACCACCGATAAAGAGACGGTGAAAGTTGCAGAACTCTCCACATGTTTCACTATTGGTTTTACGATCACCAAGACCGTTACCCCTGCATCACATGCCTGAGACCATTCCCCGCAAAAAGCCCGTATGTCTATAGTATATAGGGTGGGTATATCGGTAGGCGAAAATTGAAAATCATAGCCCCCGCATGGGCGGTACGGAATTGTATGAAAAGTGTAGTTAGAAAAAGGTCCCCCTGTTTGCCTATGATAACTTGGTCCCCTACATACCCACCGTAAATAGAAAAAAAAACAACAACATCCGGTCCAGTAAAAAGACCGTTTACATTGGGTGGATACATCAGTAGGCGAAAATTGAAAATTGTAGCGCCCGCATGAGCGATGCGGAATTGTAAGCTAAAAATAACCCCGTGCTTACCGGGGCTGCCTACATTGGGTGGGTACATGGGTAGGCGAAAATTAAAAACCATATCCCCGGATGAGCGGCACGGAATTGTATCAAGAGAGCACGAAGGTTGCAAGTATTTCACACCAGCAGTTACCGTGGCTAAAGTCGTCATTTTATCTTACACTATAACCTTATATGGGTTACGACGATTAGATGACTACTGTGGAAATTTGACTTGACAGATTCGTTTTCGTACAAAATCGAAGAATTGTTAGGAAATTTCATATGGAGCGGTAGGGTGGGTGGTGAACTAAATTCAAAATGTCCTGCCTATTCATACACCAAATTTGTAAACCAATATACTGGCGGGGTTTGATTGATTTTTGATTTTTTGCTGTGTAGTTATCAGCGCCAACTTTTGCATTCAAATTCCCCATAACCATTCTAATGTCATCGCTCTGGACGGCGTTTAGTTGTTCATAGAAGGAGTCTTTCGCCAAGACATTGTCGGGTTCAGTTGAAGCATAACGTATTTTTGTGATGTTCCTCATTTCGGTCCGGGACCTGGCGGCCATGATTCTGTCGGAGACCGGATTCCAGGATAGGAGACAGTTTCGTGCGGCTTTGGTTAAGAGGAGCCCCACACCTTCATCACGCTCACTACCGGTTGCTCTACCGGAGTCCAACATTAATGCGCTAACCGTTGGAGAGATTAAGTCTCCGCTGTTCCATCACCTTATCTCACTAACTCCTCTCTCTCAGTTGGCCTAACCCCTCGTGGGGCATAGCGCGTCAACTGTTCCATGTGGCCAAGTTGACGTTTCGACGGCATAAACTGGTTTCGGAGAATGCAGTTGCCAGCATGCACCTCCTGCACATCCATAGCCACGAACGTCGTCGTGGACGGAAATCGAACCCGAAACGCCCGTAGTCAAACATGACACTGATGCCTCAACACACTGCGCTACTGGTCGCCCCCAAAACTCGCACTAATTCCTAAGATGTTTAATTTATACCGCAGAAATAAATAATTAAAGAAATCGTGCGTTCTGGGAACCTTCTGATCCATTGTCCTTAAGACTGCGCATATTCCAGAATCCAATTGTCATTAAACAATAGCCAAAAGTCATAACCGTTAAGTCAGTCCTTATCCGAGGCTTAGCTGACGTTTCGTTAGCATATAAAAGATTTCGGATAGTGCAAGTTGCTGGCATACACATTCTGTCCTTTGTTTGTAGGTTTCTACGACAGGCCGGCCAAGGGAAAGGTCGTGGTATTATTCTTACACCCCATACCGCAGGCGGAATAATAATAATCCTTTCGGCTATTGGAAAATTTGTCTCTAAAGTCTCCGCCAAATGCAACAATGAAATCTGCTTGAGAGCTTTATTTTATAAAATTTCGCTTTTCGCATCTATTTCTGTGTTTAGTTCCACCTGAAATTTCCTATGGTAGCGTCCTTGTATGTGTTCTACCTTCGTAAATATTAACCAACAAAACGTGAACCAGATTAGGTGACTAATATCAAATAATACACGTGAGAAATTGTCCGAATTGGGGGAAGGTAACATTATCCTACCTCAATATATGATGTATTCTACCCAACTTTTCATTTCATTCGTTCGCCCTCTCCTCCCCCTCCCCTGCGAAGTGAGCATTTAAGCCATATGACTTTCCATTGAAAGTGAAATTGCCGAGAATCGCCGAAGAAGATATAACGGTGAGGATTCTAAAAATATACGCTGCATTATGTAAATTTTAACGATCTCCAAAGTAAGCACTTAAAAGCGGCTGTTTGGTATAAACAAACGTAATCTGTAAGGGTATGCATACATCTAAAAGTTTCTAAGTATGTATACCACCAGAATGGGCCGAAATCCGAAAAGCACAAAGATTTATTGATAAGAAGTGGGTGGTAAATAGGAGAACGGCCGAATGTATGTATTATAACAGAAAGTGTGACACGAGCCCCTTTATGTGGCTCGCAGCCGAGTTCATACATGTAGAGCAGAGAGTGAAAGTGAAGGTTCATGTTTTGGTCGTATCTTGCTTTTTGCCTCCACACAGCCTATATACACACAGTTCAAGGTCTCGTCAAGGCCGCATGCTCCATCCCTAGACAGTCATTCTATATATAAAACATATAATAATGGGCCAAGTGAGAGAATGCCATGAGAATCCAAAGCCTCTTGAAACGACTCCAATGCCTATATATAAAGTAACAGAAGCTGGAGTGGGCTGTTAAAGGACTAGAGCTTTTCATGTAATGTTTTCGGTATTTTATATAATACAGGGGACCAAGCAATTCTGTTTCGTCTGACGGAATATAAGACCCACTTGCCTGCCCACCTATTGATGGAGAAATGTAGGCCTATTGAGATTTTATGGCCGACACGTGGCGATCCAAAAGCTTCTATTGCAGGGAAATATATAAAGGACAATGTACCAAAAAATATCGTACATGAACCCTGCATAAAGTGGCCTTTTATCAAAACTTTGTAATTCTGTTTATTTCTAGAATGTTAGGGGAGTTTGTCTTGCTGGTATCTTCCTATTTTAGTCTGCTTGGCTTTCGAGCCTCTCACGTTTCTCGCCCTTTTCGAATGTGCTTTCCTTGTTTCTCGGCACGTTATTTTGAATTCTCTCAGCAATTTTCGAGGATAAAATCAATGCTGACAAGTTTCTGTTTTTACGCAACGATGGAGTCTCACATTTTCTCGGTGGAATCCCCACCGCATTGGATTCGGGTGGAATTTCCTTACCCTTTTGTCGATGGGCGAAGTGTTGAGAGCCTTAATGTTTCGAATCGGTTGAACACATCCCCTTCTGAGTTTTAATTTGCCAGGTGTTTGGTGATATAGCGACTTTTGAAAGTGTTACTGTTGATAAGTAATCCGTAAACATTAAAGAATTTTCAGCCAGTTTCTACATGCTTAAGTCTTTATTTGTAAATCAATTAAAAACAAAACAGTCGGTTGTATGAAACGTGGTTTTTTTGCAGTCAAAGCGTTTCCGAAATATTTAAGGGTATCCAATCATAGCTCAAACTTTGGTCGAAACCGTCAATTCACTTCTTTTCATGTACGTATTTTGCTGACAGTAAATGAAATAAATAAAGGACAACTTTTCATGAAATCGTGTGCTATTTAGCCTTGTTATCCGGTTTCTGGAAGCGTAGATTTGCCTAACCGTGTTCGGCATTCTTTTCAGCTTTTGTCAATTGAATGATTCGTTTTTCCGAACGGTTGACTTTTGCCATTAGTTTGCCATACCCTCTCTCTGTCTATAAGACTGATTATTTCGAAGAATTTTCTTCCTCGTGCTATGCCTACCCCGTGTGGAAAGCGTGCTACACTCAATACATAATATCGTTTCTTCTCTAGCAAACGTACAATGGTTAGACCTTTGTCATATGGGCTAGTGATTTTGTCGTGTTTCGCTTTTGCAAGAAGAGTATAGGTAGCGCAGCAGTATGGCGAATACGTAAGGATGCCTATTACATATACAGAAAACTGGGTTTATGGTCTAGGCATTTGGTTGAAATTAAACGAAAGTTTTTGTGGAGTTTTAATATTTGATTTCTCTATGTTTTTTGGCTCGCTGTACTAATTCGAATCCAAGGAATAATTCGTCTTGACTCATCACTGCTATTTTGTTGCAGCTGTCCTCGCAGTTGAGATATAAGTTGGAGCAATAAAGAAAGCAATTTCGTTGGCAGTCCTTTGTACACTTCCAGGACGCAATTCGACAAAGCAGGGAAGCAGGGGATAATAGAGTGGTCACAGGTCGAAAGCCGTAAATTGTTGTTTTCCACCCCACACTTCAATTTTATTTCCAAACCCCTAACATTGCTGCGCCTTTTTTATTGTAGAGAAGCACTGCCCACAACTAATAGCAATTTGTACGGCAGTGATATGACTTTCAACGTCAATGCCCGACTACTTACCCCTCAGAACTACCTCTTGATGTTGCGTCGCAGGGCTGGTTTTGGCTAATTAGTCGTTTAACTGTTGCGTCCTTTTTCGTGTCTGTTCCTCTTTCTCGCAGTTCCCTATAGATGTCGCATATTGTGCCTGCCAATTGGGTTCAGAACTTATCATGTTGGTTGGTTGGTTCAAGTGGTTGTCGTTTCGCTACTGCGAGAAGACCCAATTAGCGCTTTGTGCGCCGTTTGATACCACACACCTTGTAGGAGGGGGCAAAACCTTGGTTATAAAAGTCCTTCATGGTAGTTGTCGGAAAATGTTCTCCGAACCATCTCGTCGAAGTATGAAAACGTAATATCTCCACAATCGTCTTCGAGGAGATGAATCGCTCAATTCTTGATGCCTAGCCTTAGCTAGAGCCGGGCATGCACACAGGAAGTGGGTCAAGGTTTCCTTTTCCGCTTCATTCTTGCAGCACCGGCTGTGTGCATTGTATGGAGTACCCAGTCTGGCCGCATGCTCTCCCACCGGCCAGTGCCCTGTTGTAATGGCTGTGACCCGGGTAACGTCCTATCGGGTTCTCCTCAGGAGAGCGTCTGTCTTTCGTAAGTCGTATGATGGCCATGTCGTTCTTAGGCGATATTCAGATTAGCTACATTTTCAGCTCCGACGCAGCCACGCACAATAGCCAAACATAGTCGATCGTATCGCATGCTGAGCGATGAGTGTGAATCCGCCCATTTGATGCTGTGTATCTCGACTGAAATTTCAAGCAGTCGTGCAGCGCGGTGTCGTGTGTGTGAATTTCGCCTTAACGTAACACACGTCAACAGCGTGCTCCATTTGTCGCTAACCCGTTTCAGGTAGTGTCTATGGATCTCTCTCTTTACAACATGCGATGCGATGCGTGGATCACTATCGCATAGGACTCATGAAGAGGGGAGCCCTGTCTCGCAAGTTTATCCGCTTTCTCGTTCCCCGTTATATTATTGTGTCCCGGAACCCATAGAAGAGAGGTGTTGTAAAGCTCGGCCAGTCCGGACAGTTCCACGCAGTATTGTCTTACTAATTTGGATGAGATTGAGAATGACGATAGAGTCTTGATCGCAGCTTGGCTGTCGGTGAAAATGGCGACGTTATCTGTGATGACATCAGCGCGCTTTAGTGATCGACACGCTTCCCTTATCGCTAGTATTTCAGCTTGAAAAACACTTGCGTGGTCTGGGAGGCGAAAGGATTTTGATAGGCCGAGATTTTCGGTAAAGATCTCCACGCCGATCCACATATAATTTTTGAGCCATCATTGAAGATTTTGCATTCGTAGTTCCTGATCAATTCCCCTTGTTGGGAAGCCAGTTGTGAAATGTCACTCACTCGATGTCGTCTACGGTGGCAATATAGTCTGTTGAGAGCAGGTCGTGTACTTCCCTGGGTAGAGACTTCAGGCTGCTGCCATGGCCATATGGTCTGGGAGTCCAGCTCATAGACTCCCTAAGTCTTACCGCGCTACAAGCAGCATTTGATTCTATTGGTAGGTCTAGTGGGAGTAGATGTAAGATGATATTCAATGAGTCTCCGGGGTATGATCGCAAAGCACCTATGACTCCGATGCAAGTGTTTCTCTGGACTTTGTTTAGCAGATTAAGGTTGTATTTTTTACGAAGGACTGGCCACCATACCAGCACTCCGTAGGCGATGATTGGTCGAACCACCGCGGTGAATAGGTATAGCATCATCCTTGGCTGTAGCTACTGCTTTTGCAGCAGGTCCTCTTGCTGGCGTAGAAGGCTATTTGGGCTTTCTTGATGCGATGTTCGATATTCAGCTGCCAACTAAGTTTAGAGTCAAGGATGACTCCAAGGTATTTCACATTGGGAGTTAGCTTCAGAGTGTGTCCATTTAGTTGTGGGAGTCGGAACTCTGGCATTTTAGATTTTGTAGTAAATAGTACTTGCTCGGTTTTACGGATTCACACCTAGTCCGCATTCTGTAGTCTAGGCACTAACCGTGTCCAGGGCTTACCTCATGATGTCGCTCATCACCAATAGGAACTTATCCAAAACCAGGATCACTACGTCGCCCGCGTATGCTATTGCCTTGACTCCTGACGCTTCTAACTTTCTCAGGAGTCAGTCCGTTGCTAGTATCCAAAGCAGGGGAGAAATTACCCCGCTTTTGGGTGTTCTCCAGCGTACATATATGGTGATCTGGCTCTCTCTAAGCTCTGCTGTGATCACTCTGCTCCTTAGCCCACTTAGCCCCACACATCCCGATTTTTGTGAGAGCCGCTTATATGACCTCAGTTCGAACGTTGTTAAAAGCACCTTTTGTATCTAAAAAGCTGCTAGGGTGAATTGCTTGTAATGTAAATCATGCTCAATAGTACGTACAATCTCATGGAGGGCCGTCTCCGTAGACTTACCTTTAGTATACCCATGCTGGCACTTCGAAAGTGGTGCTTTCCTCAGAAGCTGTCGTATGTGGCTATTGAAGATTCGTTCCAGCGTTTTTAAAACGAAGGTGGTGAGGCTGATAGGCCTGAACCTGAAGTCCTTCACAGATTCATGCCACATCTTCCGGCCTTCGGAATGAAAGTCACTCGCCATACTTCCAGGACTTCGGAACATGGTTCAGTGCTATATAATTTCTGAAAATATCTACAAGTCATGGGGTGACCACATCATGCAGTTGCTAACCTCAGGCCCCGGAGATTTGTATGGTGAGAAGCTGTCAATGGCGCACATCCTTCTCGCTTCCGTGATTACCGATACGATTTCTTCCCATGAAGAGCTTTACTCACCTGTCTCTTTTACGTCCCCTTAGCGTTCCTCGCTCTCCGGGAAAAGCGTGGTTAAAAGAAGTCTTTTGATGAACTACGTACAGCTTGGGTAGAATCATATGTAGTCTTGCTTATCATGTGCTCCACTGTTCTGTCATTCAGGTCACTGCCAAGTTCGACCAGCAGTGCTTCGCGTTTTCCTGTAAGCCCAGGACAGTGAAAAAATACACGTTCTGGGTCCTTCGCTATTCCTGGGCACCTCAGACAGTTGGGCGAATCGTCCAGTGTAAATCTGTGTAGGTACTTCCTATATCCACCATGTCCAGTGAGAAACTGAGGCAGCCTTATCTGATGTTGTTCGGTAAGCACACTCTCAACGCATTCCTTCGATAAACAGAGTTGATCCTTCGACTGTTCCGGGCATGACGGAGCACGTCGATTCAAATTGGTGACATGTTAGCTCCGCGTCAATCATCACCCCCAAGTACCTAATTGCTGGCTTAGAAATGATTATGGTGCTTTGGACACTGATCCTCAGAGTGTTCCTTTTTCTGCGATTACTGCTGAGAACGGCTTCCGTTGCTGGTGACGTAGTCTGTGCTGTCATGTTACAACTACAGGCGGTGGTAAATCTGCAATGTTTAAAGTGTACCTAAAGTCTGATTTGCTTTACGATGTGCAAGACGCCCACGAAAGTGTGAGAATTCTGTGAGTACAAGCCGTGATGGCGTGATTTTTACTTATGTACTTAGATAGTGTGAAGCACCTTATTAACTCGCACACGGATAGCTGCAAAGATGCAAGATCTGATGAGTGCTTCTATCCGTACGAAACCACTAAGCTTGGAGAAAGTTAAAATAGAGGGAACTTGAGAATATGTAAAAAGTATTTGTCCCGCTGAGGGGCTTGAACCTCAGTAACAAAAAATGCACGGTGCGTTGCCGAGCTAAGACGCATACTAAGTTGGTGTGCAGAATGAAACCAAATATCATGAAAACTCCAATTTCACTGAAAAATATAAATTGCACTTGCACATTGCAAGAACATTGAATACAAGGTGTGAAGTTTTTGCTAATCAGATTTATGTGGAATGGTGAATGGATTCCTTCAGATAATCGCAGCTGGGCTACACGTGGCTTCTTAAAATTCTTCCACTTGTCATGTAATACTGCAGCGTTCACTTTTCCTGATTTCCAACTTGAAGACATCACAGTTTCCGGGCGCCTGCAAATGGAAATTATTGGAAAAATAAATTTCAATTTTCGAAAAAGTAGGTTACGTTGTAATCGAAATTGAATTATCATTATCAGATATGAGTGTTCTTGGATTTTCAAGGAATCATGGTGCAAGTCTAATACATATGTTAGTGTGTAAGGCTACACAGAGCCACACACTGTCGGAACACGAACATGGTGCAATGGGACCAGTTTTCTTCAGATTTATGTGAAGTGTGTCTGTATCTTGAGCTATTCGGAGAACACTTGTACCATGCTCGTGTTCGACAGTGCGTGGCCACCCTAAACCCACTAATAATTCCACTTTTGCCTTCATGAAAAAATGGCGTAGACATTCTCTCCAAATTTAAACACAGGACACCTGGCGGAAATGAAGGAAGCGGCGGAGAAGGAATTCGTTCTCTAGGAATTCCTTTTTAGTTCGGATTACGATAAGCTTCTGCTAAAATCTTCTGATAAATTTTGGCTTTTACGGAAAATAAATTAAGGATTTGCGCATCACATCCGCTCGGCACCATTTAGACTTGGAGAAATTCATGAATTGAGAAAGGGGCCCACGGAATTTTAGATAAGACGATACATAATAAATTGACTATTTATGAATTGGTCGCATACATATGATATTAGATATTAATTATTTTTTTTTTAAAGAGTTGGTTACGACTCTTGGGCGCCGTTTATAAGTTGCGGTTTAATAAGCGGTTTGAGCAGCGTCACTTAAGCGAAACAGCTTCAGTCGACGCGGTTTATAAATTTACGCTTAATAAACCGCGGCGGCCTTTATGAGCTGCTGGTTAAACCGCTTGTTAAACCGCCTTAACTCGCTTCGAAACGGTGCTACAAACACCTTCTAACGGTGAACGCTAGATGGTTTGTAGCAGTGGTGGGACGTCGAGGTACGAGGTTCCAATGTCAAGTGTCAACCGTTCGCTTTGGAAGACGATCACTCTGTTTCTCGAGTGAAAGGACTTCGAACGTTCCAACGTTTAAATAAAACCGCACTATTGAGCAGAAACATTTGTCTCTTAAATTGTCGAATCATTTGATTGAAACGTTGGATTATATGTTGCATCAAACGTTGGACGCATTGCGTAGAACCGGGTTGAATTTAATCAACTCGACATGTGAATGGAAAGGTCGAAATAGCTACATATGTATTTCATGTGAAACTTGCTCGGTTTTCTTAAAAAAAATGAACTTCAATTATTTTTATGACAGGTATTATTATCTATTATAGAAAAAATCCTGGTAAAGCTGGCAGATTCACCAGGATTTTTTCTATCGTCTCCCATATAAACTTGGGTCGCCTTTCTACACAGATGTCATGAACTCCACTCTTATTTTTAATTAACCTTATTAGATGACGCGAATGAGTTGCCTTATCGTTTTAATCTGCAATAGCAAATAGTTGTACTAACATGTAGCCTTTACAGGGAAAATTCATAAATATTTCCATCAATGTGTTCAATTCGTAAGCATTTAAACACATGTGTACTATCACATATACATTTTTTTTAAATATTTGCATCTCATTAGCATTGAAACTTGCAATTTACGCTATGAATTAAAATGAAGTGATGCGTGTTTCACAACAATATTGATATCAGCATCTGTGATTCGTAGACACGTGATACGAACATAACATAATAAAAGATTTAATGCTCAGTTCGATTTATTCAATGATTTGCGACTGAATGAACGTACATATGTCATTTTAAACCACTGATATTGAATGATTTAGATTTATAGTAGTTAGACGATTGTATCAGATTCAGCTCCCCATCTGTTTTGCTATCCGTTCCGTACAAAGTATGGACATTTTATTAAACTAATTGCGAAAAATACAACATTTCAAGTAGCCTCCATAACGGCTACGCAAAAGGCGGCCCTTTTTAAGGAATATTGCAATTTTCTCTAGTTGTGATTCCCTTATTTTTTCACGTATGTTGTTCACTAGAATTGGAACTATTTGAGGTTGAATTGTTTAAACCTTTTCTTTAAAAAAAACCATAATAAGAAGTCAGGTGTCGTTAGATCTGGAGAACGTGCGGCCATTCAATTTCGGACCTTCTCGAAATAATGCGAAAATTTCTCTTAGAAGTTCCATTATGGTTTCAGCAGTAAGGCAAGTGGCTCCATCTCGCTTCCACATTGGAGGGCGATTTTCGACTGCAAGTTGTCCAAAATTTTAAAGCATGGCCCGATACCCTTCCCCAGAGATAGTCACAGAGTTACCACTAGCATTCTGGAAGAAGAACGGGCCAATAATTTCTTGTGATGTTATTCCGCACCAAACTCTGGTGCAATTTCGTCTGGTGTATAAAACCCCTGAATTTTCGGCCTGCAATTTTGCTTATTCACAAAACCGTTGAGTTAGAAGTGAGTCTCAGCGGAATTAGATAATTGATGGTTTTTGGTTGGTTGGTTTCAAAAAAAGGATAATTTTGGTGCGCTGCACGACTGGAAATTTTTCGGTGATAACTTTCTGAGGAAAAAAATAATAAGCTATTTAAACCCCTTCGTGACTTATGGCCCGTACCCAGTACTACGGTTACCTAACATTCTAATTTTACGTAACCTTTAATATTTTTAGAATTTACTAAAATCTACTATTCGGATATTAAAGTGTTTAATACTAGTCGATTGCATTGAAGTTTACAATGTGTGGCCTCAGATAACTGCCTGCTCGAAGAATTATTGCGAACATGGACAACATGTGATCTAGTTGAAGGTAACATTGTATACAATGAAAACTAGGTCACGTTTACTTTACGCACGATACTAATTAATTAAAATTTTTCGAAATGTTTCAATACGTATCAGTGTGTCATGCAATTGCATTCTGGCAGTATTATTCACTTTAATTTTATTAAACTATTCATTCATGTAATGAGTAATTCTTTTTTCAATCACACACTATATTTAATATTTAAGTGTGAGCGTTTTTCTGTTCTATCCAGTGTAGGTTAGGGTAGCGAGCACGTATTAAAGAAACAACGAGTTCCGCCATTTTGCTCCGTTCATTTATCCGGTGCACGAATCACTCTCAGTTAGGACGATAATACTTCTCTCGTGTACATATTCGAACATAGGTAATACGGAACTTACAATGTCGGCAGATGCAATCGCAGCGGCTGCAGCGGCACTTATCTGTCAAATTAGAATGCACGTATTAAGCGAATTACATTGGAGCAGCAGCATCAGCAGATCTGCTTTTTCGTTCTAAAATCCTGCTCTAGTGTCGGGGTCTATCGACATGCTGAAGAAACTTTTCAATTTTGAGAAAGAATAAACGTGATTTTATGCATTAAAGCGACGAACGAAAGCTTTGTTTTGTTGCTAAAAATTATAAAATATTTTAAACATTTATAGCAACTGATTTTTTTTTTTTTTTACAAAATAATGAGCAAAATTGCAATTTACCTATTGGCGGAAGACGTTATGGCATTTCGTGCTGCCATAGTCGCTGCTTTTAATGTGGGTCACAAATCAGACTACCTAAGACACAGCCTTTGTCACTGCTGATGCCTCTATTTACTGCGATTGCTTCTATCGAAAATCTAATTAGCCCATCACTCCGTTTTCACCTCATTTCACCACAATGGGAATTTTCCTTTTTTTTTTGATTGGAAAATTTTTTTTTTTCTTTTGTCGCCGTTGGATTTCACAAGCTTAATGCTCACTTATGATATTTTAGAATTAAGTTTATTTCTGATGTTTTTAATTTGAGCAAACATTCAAATAGTCCAGATGGCGCAACGGTTAGCACATTCGCCTTCTATGCACTGGTTCCCGGTTCGATTCCTACTGAATGCAGTAGTTTTTGATAAAAAAAGGAGATTTACGTGTCGAACTATGAACCCATTCGGCTGTCAATTTGGTACCCATTTATGGGGTAAATAACTCGGTTGAGCGTGTTGTCGATCACACACCTCTGCACAAAACACACCGTCACACTCTAGAAAAGATCTCGAGGCCATGGTCCAGATTGGACTGTTGCGGCAGTTATTTATTTAACATTCAAATTAGACTATCACTTATAATTCATTTTTATCGGAGACGCAATCCATTTCATATTAACTTCATGCTTAGGGTTACCACATATCGAAGCTAGCAAAACCGGCGATTTTTTTTTCTCGAATTACTTTTCACACGAAAACTATTGTTTTTTTTTCCAAATTTTGAATTAATCATCCCCAAATTTTAGGTGAATATTTTTCAAACTCCTTCATACGATACGCTTAAAGCCGCAGGTATCTTTATAACTTTACCACGGTAGGTTCCCGGTATACGATGGCGCAAAATTCCTGCAAATTTCTTCTCAATAAGCTTTATTTTACAGTCTTTTAAATTGAAAAAAAAAACTATCACAGTGTAAAATTTCGAGATTCAAATTTTTGGTACAATCATTGAAGTTGATGGAGAAAAACATTTACAAAACATAAATAAAAGACAAAATAGGCCGTATTTGCCCATACATACATTCTGTCAAAAAAGTATCGGGAATAAATTAAAAAAAAAGCCTGCCCGACAGGATTGTCAATATTCTTTTTGTCGCTAAGTTGGCACAACTGCCCTCTATACTGTCACGGAGTTTGACAGTTATCTGTCAATTAGTTTGTTTACAGTACTCGATATTGTCAGTTCATCTCAAGTGTGTTCTGCGAATTTTGTTTTATGTCTTCTATCGACTGAAAGCGGATGCCTCGAAGTTGTAATTTCAGTTTCGGGAAGAGAAAAAAGTCACCTCTACCAGGAAAAAAGCAGGCTGCCCATTAAATGACACAACTACTCCTCGCCAAGCAGTACTTTGTGGGCTGCTTCCGCCATGGTCATCCTAATAATAATCTTATGGAGAAAATGTCGCTACTCCGTAACATCAGACATGGCCTGAGGAACCTCGAGAGAGAAGTCCAAAGGTATAAAGGGAGCCATTTGCCGCGCTCGGTGGCCGTGATCGTTCGGTCACCGCTTTACGATAGTAATCTAGAGCTCGGAGATCAAATCTTGGCGCGATCAAAAACTGCCTGTGAGTACTAATAGAACTCTCACAGTGCTCCGAGCTTGTCAGTATAAAGACGGCGCGGGTAGAAGGTGCATGCTAGCAACTGCACTTCGGAAAAGTAGATATGCTATTGAAACGTCAACAAGGCATAGAAATGAAATGATGTTGACGCGCCCATGCCCCTGGAGGGGTCAAGGCAATTAGAGAGATTTGCCGAGCAACTTACAAGACTGCCATTTCCTCAGTTCATACAGAGGAGACACATAGATCGATTGCGCCCATGCCCCTGGAGGGGTCAAGACAATTAGAGAGATTTGCCGAGCAACTTACAAGACTGCTATTGCCTCAGTTCATACAGAGGAGGTACAAAGATCGATTGCGGGACGTAATTGCAAGTCTGGATTCTAAGCCCGACTGCCAACTCTTTCTCCTAGTGAGGAAAGGCTACCCAGATCATCAAGAACTACACTGGCGCAACTCCGTTCTGGTTTGTACTCCCAGCTAAATTCGTACTTGTCCCGGATTGATCACGATGCTCCAAGACGTGTCCAGCATGTAATGGTGCTCCCCACGATGTTGAGTATATCTTTAATTGCCCTGCAGCTCCCACGCTACTTAACCTAGAGCTCTAGGAAGCTTCAATCGATGCCGCCATCTTCCTTGGCGTCGACATTGAAGGAGAAGAAACCGTTGCTGACACGCTGACACGTCGACGCATTGCTACAACAACATAGGGCTCATCCTGGGAATTCCTCGGCATGAACCCTGTTGTGGTCTGAGTTTGGGCCTCAGCCACGACACATTCTACAGCTGACATTAAAGGACTCCCAAAGATTTATCAATCTTTTAAGTCTTAACGATGCCAGTCGCATGGGTAGAATGGACTTGAGGCTGTTGATGGAGTACCTTTCGGACCACTTTTGGGTGAAATATCGCCTCAACAAAATGACATCGAATCTACCAAACACCTTTACTGTGAATCTGGAGCAGTTGTACGGTTTAGTAAAATGTTCTCTGCAGAGATTATCATGCCCTCCATTCTCGTCATCACTGACTTCTTTATTTGATTGGTTGAGGGGCTTATGTCAGGGCTGTGATACAATACAATAATGCCCACCGCATGGGTCACTGTCTCAATGAATAAAAGGAAGGAACTAAAAATATTTGTAAAATAGTTGCACTAAATTTACACACCCCACAATGTCATTTTTTGTGTGACTGAGGTAATAGAATCAGTAAAATTGTGGACTTTAGATCCTCTTTAGATCTTCTTTGGCAATGCATTTTCTAGATATAAAGTCTGTGCACGCCACTGATCATTTTTTTTATCCTATGTGATCCCAGTCGTTTTGTATGTGAATGGATCATTGTCCAGGTGAATCGAATACGGTTAATATTCTCAATTATATTGTCAATTGCTCAAGTACTACGCCAAAACAAACTGTAATGACGCTAATTTCAAAACTCGATTAGATTCGAGGCCAGCATTGACACCACTGCCACTCCATCGACCCGCAAACGGAAACGTGGAGAAGAAACAATCCGACATTGATACCACTTCCTTTGAGAGTTCGGTTCGATGGCGTAGGCCCAAGAAATTATTCCATCAAACAAACGCTGTCGCTGCTGTCTGTATCATCGATTTTCAAATATTCTAAATGCAACAAAAGCCTCCGTCCGCACAGTATGTTTTGAAATGAAACTCTGCCCAAGCCCCTGTAATAATTTTTTTTACTATACATACCGAACTTAATATACTATGTCATCATTTTATTTAAATATGGGGTGATTTTTTGAAAATAAATCGGATTTGAATCTGCTTGTAAATTTTATGTCGCTGTAGCGCGGAAGTGTCTAGAAGAAACCCACGAGGACGTACATTTAAATTACAATAAGTCCAAATTTCGAAAACCAGACCAAAAATGACACTTTCCGCCGATTCTCATTAAAAAATTTCCCATGGATCAATGGGGCGACCGGTAGCGCAGTGCATTGAGGCATCAGTCGCATGTTTGACCACCGGCGTGTCGGGTTCGAGTCCCGTCCACGATGACGTTTGTGGCCATGGATGTGCAGGAGGTGCATGCTGGCAACTGCATTCTCCGAAACCAGTTTATGCCAACGATACGTCAACCGGGCCACATGGAACAGTTGACGCGCTATGTCCCACAAGGGGTTAGGGCATTTGAGTAAATAATGGGTACATTTATTAAAAGGTGACCGTTAAGGTTTTATTTCAATTTTTTTTAACGTTTCATAGTATATGTGTAATGAAGAAAACCCCTAATGTTTTTACTTCGCCATTCTTTACTTTCCGCAATAAAAAAAACATGTGGTACTTTTCGCTGTCGAATTGAACCTATAGATAAGGTTGACAAGAAAATGCAAAATGTTATTAGTACAGGCCAGCAGAATCGTTTTGTTTTCTTTTTTTTTAATTACGCATGATGTATGTATGATTGCCCTAAACTGGATAAGTAAATTGCATTACCTACCGCGAATTCCGAATATTTCTACCTGACAAGTCCTTTATAGAGCTATTCATTGAAGATTTTGGGGGACATTGTTGTTAGTGTGATGCGCGTAATGTTGTTCTGTTCCCATACAAAGAGACGCGGATAATATCTGCTTCCTGCCAGATGTCATTCTAATAGGTACATACATGTACATATGTCTATTTTTAATACGGTTCGTCAAAAAGTCTGAAGCTATTTTTGCTTTAATTATATTTTGACTTTAAAATTAATTTCGCCTCCCCTATTGCTTTTCAATAATAGCGACTTTGGCTTGATGATACAAATTTTCACGAGGGCGTGCACGAATAAATCAATTCAATTCCAAATGAAATATGTACACATATGTAGATATTTTTATACCTTATTAGACTTTATAAAGTATAAGGTAGTAGCAGTAGGGTAGTATACACATATATTGTTTCTGTCACATCATAAGGAGGCTCCGTATTTATGGCAATGTATATATATGTATATACTTGTAAGTGATCAGAGTCAGCTCCTGATTCGATTTAGGCATGTTTGTCTGTCCGTCTGTTGTTTCATATGTTTTTGATTGACTGTCGGATTGACTTGTTATGTGAACTTTTGGCGATGGTAACACAATAAATGGATCCATTCTGGAAGGAAATAACAATTAACGTATCTATTGCTCTTACAAAAAATTCACAAACAGAACGGCCCAATAGCCCTAGCTAAAGAAAAGTCGATGTCTTAAAGACAGGCAAATATTCGATATATCGAGGGGAACCAATTTGGAACCCATTCATTCGTCAAGTCTCGAGTTGTATGGTCCCGACCGTGCAAATCATCAGCCTTGTATGGAAATAACGTTTCTCGATTGTTTTTAAGAATGAAGCATTCATATTCAGGTCAACTTGTCAAGCATTTGTAAATGGAACCATAATGCTTTTCTTTGGTTGATAAGACAAAGTAATGAATTAAATTCTAATTAAATTCAAATATTTTAGCCGTCCACGTCTTAAGATCATTATTGATAGGATCAGAAGATGCACACTAAGCGGAACCGTAGCGGTGCTGCTCAGTAGTACATTTTGCGCCTTCTGAATAGTATGGCCCATACGCTGTGAATTTTTTGTGTAGACTCTTTCCGAACTTTCCTTTACACAATTTTTTAATGTGTGCTTACAAAAGTTCATTCATCCCTTAGAACATAGAGGCATGGAATGAGCTTGTCCTGTATGTCTCCATAGAAACAGTAGGCGTGTTTTTTTGTACTGCGGTGCAGGTTGATTGGGGGCTATCCGGGTTAACTTACACACATTACACAAACAACATACCCTAGTTGTTTGTGTAATGTGCGTAAGTTAACCCGGATAGCCCCCAATTAACCTACACCGCAGTACACAAAAAAACACGCCTAATGGCTCCAAAATCTGGGTACTAAGTCGACATGTGGTCGACAGTCAGCTAACTCAGTAGACCGTTTAGTAATTATGAAATTTAAATATTGACAAGATTTGACCTTTATTCCTGCACAATTCGACAGAACAGTCAACATATGTACATATGTCAATATCAAACAACAACCGGGTAGGCTGGCTGTCGACTTATTTGCCAAATATTGGAGCCAGAGATATACAGAACAAGCGCATTCCATGCCTCTATGTTATAAGATTCATCCGCTGCAAAGTGACGGCGTGGATGCTACCTGCAAACTGTCAAAGTCATTATAGCAACATGCTCGGCAAATAGAGCAGAAATATTTTCTGCTTACTGAAAACGGAAGGTGTTTACGTAGGCAGGGGAAATTTACCCCATTGTTCCGGAATGGTTCCGCCCCGCCTTTTGAAATCATCCATTATAGTTACCGCAAATGATTCATTAAATTTTGACAGAATCTTGAGGAATCATAACCAAATTGAACGACGAGCTTAATACCTCATATGACCATTATGGTTCGGGCTTCTTTCACACGGGTTTTCATGACCCGGGGGCCGGGTGATTGACGGCTGGAGTTTTCTTTCCCCATAAGCCTGGTCAAAGCACAAGACTCAATGGTACAATCCTATGTATGTAGAAGCTTTCCTTTCCTATGGGTGATTGCTAAGTAAGTGTTTGATTGTTTGTACGAAGAAGTCGAGTGAGAATTGCTTGTCTTGTGGAACGATATTATTGCTGAAAATATTGATTGGTGTCCCACCCAATATTTGGATTGAGCGGGCAAACAGTGCCTTGCCCCCCCCATAGTCGGCATCTATCCACACAGTTGAAACTGCCCATATAGTACCACACTTTTAATGCATATAGTTGTTGTCAATTACTTATTTGACCTAACCTATACTGGGGCATAGCGCGTAAACAATTACATGTGGTATAGCTGACGTTTCTTTGGCATAAACCAGTTTCGGACGATGCATTATTACGACCCGTACCACAGGGGGAAGACAATACAAACATCTGTAGTCACGAACGCCGTGGACAGGACTTGAACCCGTAACGACAAAGTCAGACATGAGATTGACGCCTCTACGCACTGAGCTTCCGGTTACCCCAGTGGTATCACCACTGGGTCTGTCTCTGTACAGCTCTAGGGTATACATGCTTCTGAAAAATACCTTATGCAATGAACACTTCGTTTTGGTATTGGTTGCAATCAAGGAAAGGGATATTTTCAAATGTCGCGCTCGGTAGCCGTGGTCGTTCGGTTACCGCTCTACGATCCTAATCTAGAGCTCGGAGATCAAATCTCGGCGCGATAAAAAAAAAGAACAAAAATAAAAAACTGCCTGTGAGTACTAATAGAACTCTCACAGTGCTCCGTGTTTGTCAGTATAAAGACGGCGCGATAGGAGGTGCATGCCAGCAACTGCATTTTGTGAAAAGTAGATATGCTACCGAAACGTCAACAAGGCATAGAAATGCTAGAGATGTTGACGCGGGGCCAAGGCAATTAACAACAATATTTTCAAATTGTTACGAAAGGCGTTTCGGAAAGTGTATGTATTAATTGATCGCACTTCCTGTTATGGAGGAGTAATGGATATTCTAGCCCCTTTCGATTCATTCGGACAAAGATCAATTTTTATACAAAACTACTGACTGGCCTTTCATCCAGGTCTCCTTTAAGATCACATCTGGATCAGAGTTTAAAGTGAATTGGCCGAACGTCAACTTTTCTCTCGGTACTTCGGCCTCCATCGCAGTGAATTATCTGTATGATGACGTCTGAATTTGCTTGATCTTTCTCTTATTGTATTGGACTGGGTTATTTATTACTATATTATCAAAACTATAAAACGGTATGACATATTGTAGTATGTTATGTATTCATCACTCAAGAAAGATATTAGGAACACTGGATATGCACTGCAAACGTTATCCAAGTTTATCAATCCTTGCATGTACATACACGTATGTATAGTATATGCCCATTTTATATCTAGATGAAAATCTTCTGTGCATGCAATATACCAATACATGTGCAATACTGATCCATTTTCTTTTTATATATGCATACATGTTAAAATATCCCAACTCATATAATTCATTCGGATAGCAACGCAATCCACATGTTTGTCTCTTACTGCGTCTCCCTACATTGGCCCAAGTATTGGCTCAACAAGAACAAACCAAACCGATCCAATTATAATTTACCGAGTAGACTGCGATCTCTAGACTCGATCAGACTGAATTTCTGTCGATTAGGCTGGATTTCAGTCTATTGGACTGCGTTTAGACTCGTATTCACACCGATGAGACAATCGCCTGCCATTTTCGCAATTTACTTAAGACTTTTTTTTTCATTTTTAATAAATCTCAATGGCGAGAACTTGTAGCTTGTCCATTCCGTAAATATGCACTTAATACTGAACATAGTAGTCCGGATGGCGCAACGGTTACCACTGGGCCCCGGTTCGATTCCTACTGAATGCGGTAGTTTTCGATAAAAAAGGGGATTTACGTGTCGAACTATGAGCCCACTCAGCTATGAAATGAGTACGCATTTATGGGGTAAATAACTCGGTTGAGCGTGTTGCTGATCACACACCTCTGCACAAGACATATCGTCACGATCTAGAAATTGAGATAATGCTAACTCATCTCGAGGCCATGGTTCAGTCAAACCCCCAAATCCAAAGTCCACTGTCTATCTTTTAAAGAGCCCCTAGACGATCAAGCCGCGTGATCAAAATCTAGTGGCAGTCGATTAAATCAAGCGTGATTAACCGTCTAGGGACCGGTTTGACACTTCAGCTAAGCGTTGGCGGTGATTGATAGAGTTTGATTGACTCGAGCGGTTGACGTGGGTGCTTGACCGTCTAGGCCAATTTCGATCAAGTATTACGTCAGTCACTCGATAATTTCTGAGCAAGTTTCCATTATGATGAATTCCAGAGCCTGGGGAACAATGGCGCACATATCATACATTTCCGATTTTCCACATCCATGCTAGAAGCTAGGTACCTTAATGTGATAGAGTCTCTGAGTTGCAGGAATCGCTTCAAGCATATTTGTATCCTTCTTCTCTATTTTGAGCCGTACTAACTTCAGTAAAAAATCAAAACTCTCTTGGTTTTCTAATTTCTAATGAAGTTTATGTAGTCTTGTGGTTCCGTATCGCTGAGAACGTTGAGTAGATGTTCATGAGGGAAGCGGTTTCTCATTTTATACCACTCCTTGGACCAACGTCGTTTCCTATTATTTTTTCCGCTTGAGGGCAACTAATGTCATGGCAAGAAAGGTCAAATCTGTATTGGAAACCATTGCGACACTTCACTTTATACTCTTTCCGAGTCGGAAACTCAACTGAGAATGAGTTTTGATCAAAAGCTTGAATAGTTGATTGGAGCGTTGCTTGAAGAGTTGATTGACCGTGTAGAAGGTTGATTGAATCGTTCGTGCTTCACATTGACAGGACTGCAACCGACTGATGAAGCAGCTTGATTGTCCAGGGGCTACTTTAGACGGGTCGATTAGATCGGTCTTCTCAGTGTGCAAGCAGTCGAGCCATAGTGGACGTTGGCGTGAATTGGAATGCTGAGTCAACTTGTGGTATTGATACAATTTATCACTTAATCTTTAGTTTGTTATTCAGTTTAAGTACCTATATACACAATGGTTTTGAAATCACGGGTCAACAATTGATTCAACAGTTGGGCATTTGAAGATCAGTGTGTGGACGGATGAACAAACATTAGGCCATCACATCGTTGTCAACGCATTGGCGAAACACCGACCATTGTGGAGAAGCTACTTCACAGTTGGCATTTCTATTCGTACACTCAGTTGCAATTTGATTCTATTTTTGCAATCCCAAGACGAATGCATCTTATGTGTTGGAGGAATTTTAATGGATGCCTCTTAATAGCGACGATCGTCCGGAAGTTCAAGAAAAGTCCGATTATATAATAATAACAAATTGCGGGCGATTAATGATTTTGTGTAGATCGATCGAAATTATCTGACAAGTTGTAATATGTGCTAATATACGAGTACAATACATAAAGATAATAAATGATTGTGATTGAACGACCGTAAAGTTAGGGGAGCGAGGGAGAGTGAAAGTATAAATTATTATTTGGTTTCCGATTCTTGTAGTATGATTAAGTGAAAACAGTAGCCTTCCTAACTACAATAAATTTTTATTCGAAGTAAATACAAGTATTATATTTTGGGAGCGACTCACTCCCTTCAAGTAGCAAATGTGCTGAAGAAGGGAGTGTGTCGCTCCCGAAATACTTGTATTTACTTCGAATAAAAATTTATTGTAGTTAGGAGAGCTACTGTTCTCAGTGAAAGTCTAGTTTCAATTTTAATATGCTAAACGACGACCTAAAATGCACTCCCAGGTTCATCCCAAATTTGGTTATTTCTCGGATTTAGTAAATTGTATTATTTTGGAAATACCATCGCATTGTGTACATTAGCCTACTTGTTCGGATTATTTATTGATATTTTGTATGAAGTGCGGTAACTTTGTAATGTCCAATCTTTAACCGAACGTCCACTGAATTTGAAAACTGAATTTACTCGTACAATTTTTTGTTCGGTGGTAATTCGGTCGTGGTTGCACTTAAATAATTATTTTCGATTGGAGTGGAAAAACGAAATTTCATATTTAGTTATTGCTCGATCTTGTTGCATATTTTTTTCGTTACATATGTAAATCAATGCAGTTACATTTATCTGCTAATTAAAGAAAAATTAAGAGCTTTTCATTCACCTGGATCTGGATGTCAATCATGAAACATTCGAAGTAAAATAATACGAAAGTATACATTTAGCAGCCCATTCGATCCGAATAGATTTGCCTGGGCCAAAGACCGGTCAGTTGTTTTGTATGGAAATGGATCCAGATCTTAGTGAATCGAACGCATCTGTGGAAAATATTCAACTAGTCTTATTACCATTTGCTCATTTGATTTGCCGTGGCTGTTAACAATATTGCATATGCGGTAGTAATAGCTTAATGTAGATCTCATTCACAAGATCTCGTTAATTGTTGTAACTAATGGCAAGGTCTTGACATTGTGTAAATTGATATGATATTATTATTACTATTTGTATCAAATGCCCATTATATAAAATTTTATGAACATGTTAGGGGTATGAAGATTTCAGTTGCTTATATGTCGCAGGCTTTTAACAAACAGTGTACTGGTTTGATTACATTGTATACTGCCATTATTTCAGGAAATTCCGACGAATTTTGAATAAAATGTTGCAAACTGCCACTTCACTAAATGCCTGATTTAAGCAGGATCGTCATTTAGTGTAATATTTTTTGCTACCAGGTGTGATGTTTGCAAGGTAGGTTCGTACTACCGAAAGCTGGAATTTCCGCTTTAGGCAGTACAAATTTCTACCTTACACGCATCGTCATAATATTAATTTTATTCTAATTTTAATCAAATAAAAAACAACTCGATGCATGTACAGGGTGTCCGTATATTGCCGGATAAACGCACTTCCACGTGATTCTCCATGCAGTTTCCGGTCAAAAAGTAGTCATAGCGCTTTAGCTGCCTCACACGACTTAAAATTCAATATCTTGGAAACTACAATAACGAGAACACTCAAATAAAATGATAATCGCAGCCAATATATACGAGGTCGGTCCGATACGTACTTAGCCTACAAAAGAAAAACGAAAATTTTGGAAAAGTGGCGATTTATATCTCAACATAGTCTCCTTTTAGCTCGATACACTTGACCCAGCGATGCTCCAACATCTTTAACCCGTCTGAAAAATACGTTTTCTCGAGGTCTGCAAAGTAGGCCTCCGTGGCGTCGATCACCTCCTCATTCGACTCAAATTTCTGCCCGGCGAGTGACTTTTTCAAGTTTGGAAACAAAAAGAAGTTGCACGGGCCCAAATCTGGAGAATACGGTGGATGGGGCAGCAGTTCGTAGCCCAATTCGACCAATTTGGCCGGCGGAGGTGTGAGCCGGTGCGTTGTCATGGAGGAAGAGCACTTTTTTCTTCGCCAAATGGAGCCGTTTTTTCAGCAATTCGGCGTCGAATCGCCCCAATAATTCGGCGTAGTAGAGCCCTGTGACCGTTTTGCCCTTCTCCAGGTAGTCGATGGTGGCCATCACCTTTCCGGCCGATAGGACAGTCTTCGCCTTCTTCGGAGCACGTTCGCTGGGTGAAGTCCACTGTTTCGACTGTTCCTTGGTGTCTGGTGTGTACCAGTGGATCCATGTTTCGTCGACCGTCACGAAACGACGCAGAAACTCCTTCGAATTGCGCTTAAACAGCGTCAAACACTGCTCTGCAGTGGTCTCACGGTTGCGCTTGTTGTCCGGAGTGAGCAAACGCGGCACCCATCACGCCGATAGCTTTCTCATGCCCAAAATTTCATGCAGGATATGACCCACGCGGTATTTTGAGATGCCTACTGTCTCAGGTTTCTCACGCAACTCCAATCGGCGGTCTGTCAATACGAGATCGTGGATTTTTGTCACGTTATCCTCTGTGGTAGCCGTTTTCGGGGCACCTGGGCGTGGCTCATCGAAAACCGACGTGCCACCACGTTGAAACTCGTTAAACCAATTTTTAACGGTCGCCATCGAAGGAGAAGAGTCACCGTACACAGCATCCAAGCGCTCTTTGATTTCGCTGCACGATTTCCCTTCCAAAAACGAGAATCGAATCACCGATCGATATTGCTCTTTTTCCATTTTTCTAAGTTCCGCGGACACGCCCGCTTCCATACGCGGTCAAAACAAAACTACGAGTCCGATTCGGCTGAAATTTTGATAGTAGCTGTTTACGAGAATGTACTACACGGTAGTAAATTTCTCTTGCGATAGTGGCGCCACCGGGCGGTGAGGCTAAGTGCTTATTGGACCGCCTCGTGTATACCATATTTTTGGTAAAAATCAGAGAAATGGGTTAATTATTCAAAGTCAAAATTTTTGTTTTTCCAACATTAAAAGGGCTATAATTTCCAGAAATTAAAAACTAGGATAAAATGATGTTAACACAATTTGATTTTAAAAAAATAAAGAATTTATTTTAAAAACAAGTATATTATATTATGCATGGAAAATTTTAAGGAAAAGATCATAGGAAAAGAAAATATCTTTTGGAGCGAAACAAAAATTTTAAATTTGAAAATGCTTGATAATTAAAGCTTTTGTCTGATTTTTGTCAACCAAATTTTATATTTTAGGGCAATATATTGCCCGCGATTATCATTTTATTTGAATGTTCTATTTAGCGCAGTTTTTGAGATATTTGATTTATAGTCATGTGAGGAGGGAAATTTTTAAGAAAAATGTAAATTTCTGTGGCATCTAAAGGCTTAAGAATTCGGAAAAGTGTTCCTTAATATTTTTTACTAAAAATTGTATGAAGAATCACGTGGCAGTGCGTTTACCTTGTATAATTTCTCAAGTTGCCGGATTATAGTGCATAGTGCACTTACTGGCACTACGTGGACCCTGCAAACCATCGTTCATCAGTGGACATTTTTTTTTCGCAGAGAAGCAGCGGGGGAAGAAAATCATGCAAAGATATGCGTGCAGACATACATATTCCCACTTCAATTGCGTATGTTCCGTCATAAATTGCTCACGCTCACGACTTATTTTGTTAAAAAGAGTTGTCATCGAGGGCTTCGATATTCGCTTAATTACTTTCAGAAGAAAACAGCTATAGTGGCTCAATGAGTAGAGATTTGATCTTATAATTCATGCGGTCTGGGTTCAAGTTCTGCCACGAGGAAATATTTTTTCTCACCTTGATAGCCCTCAGTGAAACCATACATGATCACCTATGAGTCCCTATATGAGTATCACTGATGAATTCATCAAGTCGGCTGGGATGAATTCGTCAGTGATATGCATGTAGGGACTCGTAGGTGGTCATGTATGTTTTCATAATATGCTTGAAAAATACATAAGTGACTTTAGTCCCGTGGCTAGAATAATGGTCACGATGACTTTCATTCAGACCGAGAGAGAAGGAAATTCGTGTATGCTAAATTACACTATAAATTGACATTCATCTCTCTGGCGTGACCATTCATCCCACCCAATCACAATAAATTGTTTCTATCGATTATTTCCATCTTTGAATCACACTGCCCCTCATAGTAAAAACGATTGGTCATTTCAAACATCAGGAATACAAAAGGGAACTTTTTGGATATAACCACTAGTAGCAAGAAATGTTAGAAACTTCTTTGTAGCCATTTCGGACATTTGTTGTACATATTACAGAGACGGTAGTGGTGGCTCATTGTGCGTTTCCCGTAGAATTTTTGCCATTAACACTTATTGCAGGACTAAGGGCTGAATGAAACATCAGTTCTTGTGGTGGATTTTTACTTATATGTAATGGTATGTTAGGACCCGTAGGTAATGTTTGTGCGATTGAAGAAACTGTAGGCACTCGACAATCTTAAGCACTCGAGATATCCTTGCAAATGCAGACTATGTTTCACCAAAACTTATGTTCACAAAATGTTTCAAAAGTCTCATCCCATCACGAACAGGATGGAATGAAAACTTTCTTCCGACAACAGATACGATACACATTTACACAGATGGGTCTAAGATCGAGAGTGGTGTAGGAGCTGGCGTTCACTCTGACACTTTCAGTCTAAATTTATCGGTGCGACTACCGGACTACTTTAGCGTTTTATAAACGGAATTTGTAGCTATTTAGGAAATCCTGGTCTGGCTGGGGCGTCATCGCGAATAAAGCCCTGGAACCCGTACTTATCATCTCAAGGATAGTGTTGCAGTGCCGTGAATATCTCATGCAGATAGGTGATTACTTTGTTATTGTTCTGTGTTGGATTCCAGATCATAGTGGTTTCGTTGGCAACTCCCGAGCTGATGAATGCTAGAAAAGGGACAGCGGAGAAGCCGTATGTAGTCTCTGCAAAGTTGGAATTCCTGTCGATGCATGTAAGCATGCCATAATGCAGGCTGCGATTAGTAGGACTAACACGAGAAGGCTTAGCGACAGAACTTGTTATAGAACTGAGCTGATACGACCAAAGTTGGACATGAGCCGTTCTGTCAAACTATTGTTGTTGTTGAAAAGGCATCATAGTGGTGCGGTTGTGGACGTCATCACTGGGTATTTTCCAATTGAGGAGCACACCATGAGGCTTCGGTTTCCGTATAACGACTACTGTAGAAGCTGTGGGGATGAAGAAGAAAAGAAGACTACATTTCACTCTCTCTGTGAATGTCCGGACCTGCAAAGTCTGAGGATGTCAATTCTTGGAGCTAGGGGACTTGCAGATATTGATGTTTGTCAGATCCGAAGTTTTGTTGTGAGCTCAGGTTGGTTTGAGGCTTAAAGTGGGTCGGAACAACACACCCCGTTTAGTATCACAGCGGACCCAGATGTGGTCTATGTGTGCTGTGGTTATTCGTAACAGCCCTTTAACCTAACCTAACCTAATGCTTATGGGAGATCTGAATTCGAAAGAATTTTTCTTTCTTAGCTTTTGTTGGTATTTTTTTTTGTCAGTTTAGGTTTTTCGCAGTAAAACTGCGAGAAATGTGCAACAAGTATTTAACCATTGTAAGTTAGGCTAACAAGCATACATTATACAAATAACAAACGCCAAATTGATTGTGTAATGAGTGCTACCCGAACGTACACCTTTTATACACCTATTAGATGTGCGAAAACGCTTCTAATAAAAACTTATTTTATCCACTTTATTAAAAATGCGCATGACTTCGTATATTCTCGTACATGGGTATATATCACCTGATTCGCGTCAGATTTTTCAAATTGCATAATTCCGTTTTCACAGCCGATATGGAGAATCAAGCGAATATAATGCAAAAATACATATTCCTAGACTGGTTCGATGACACACGGAGAAAGAAATTATGCGTTTGTTTTGATTTAATCTTGAATTTATACGTTGCGGTTCTATTTAAATATTTCCACTGACTTTAAATTACACCTACGAAAGAGTTGTTAGTAACTGATGCTTTTCAAATTATCCATCAAGTTTATTCGTGGAAAACAAAATGAAAAATTCTATTGTATCATGTATTTGAAAAAAAATATATTCGAGTATGCTAGATTTTTGTCATGAATCTTTCTTATTGAGGGAGATTTGATGGATTTTCTTTAGGTTTTTAAATCCCCCTTTCCGGTAGATAGTTTCATTAAAGGCATTTTTGTAGGGAAAATTTTAAGTGTATATGGATGACAAGTCCTCCTAAGACCACTACAATCCCAATACAATCTACAAAATACAAATATAACAATAATAACAACTTTATTCCAACGCTACAGTCATCTCTTCCCAGTTTTTACGTTGTTGGAAGATGTTTTACTGTATGTCCTAAGTGGGACATTTTGTTGATGCTCGTTGTTTCTTTCCTTGGCAATTACACATTACATGTTCACATTTATTTTCCGCGAAGTTCATTTTTATACCCTAGACTTTTAGTATAGGGTATATTGTTTTTGTCACGACGGAAATATGTAACACCTTAAAGGAGGCTCCGGAGGTATAGCAATGTATATATATAAATGATCAGGGTCACCTCCTGATTCGATTTAGCCATGTCTGTCTGTCTGTCTGTCCGTTCGCACGATAACTTTCGATAGAATGAAGCTAAAGCCTTGAAATTTTGGTCAGATGCTGGAAGTATGATCTAGTTGGTTGCTATTGAAAATGGGCATGATCAGGCCAAGAGAACGCCTACCTCCCCTACATATGTAAAATACTTAAATGTATCCATAACTCACGATTAAATAAACATGAAAAGCTCTAGCTTTGGTAGATTGCTCGTGAGGGTAATCTTATACTCTTTTGGAAAAATAAAATCGATCAATTGAAAACTAACGGTAATTTTCTTACAAAGAGCCCCGTACTACCCTACTTTTCAGGTTTTTTGTCCATAACTCTTGAACAAATTGACGTAGACAACTGATTTTTGGTATGTAACGCTGAGGTGAGAAGCTGCTTGGGTTTTAGTAAGTTGGGTATAATCAGATCAAAGGAACGCCTACCTCCCCTACAAACTTTAAGAAATTAAATATTCCTTTAATTACGATAACTTTCGATAGAATGACACTAGCGAGTTGAAAATTTGGTAGTAACATCCTGTTAGTTGGTATTGAAAATGGGCAAGATCCGACCTAAGGAACCCCTACCTCCCCTACAAATGAAACTTCAAATAAGCGATTACTTTTGATAGCATGTAGCCAGCGACTTGAAATTTTGGTCGAATGTTTGAAGTGAGATCGCGTTAGTTGGTATTCAAGATGGGTTAGATCCGACCTAAGGAACCCCTACCTCCCCTAGAAATGGAATTTTAAATAAGCGATAACTTACGACAATATAGCTAGCGACTTGAAATTTTGGTCAAATATTTGTAGTAGGATCCAGTTGGCTAATACTGAAAATACGTAAGAACCGACCAATGAAACCCCTGCTTCCCCTACAAATGAAATTTCAAATAAGCGATAACTTTCGATAGAATAAAGCTAGACACCTGACATCTTTTTTTTAATGTTTGTAGGCTGATCTAATTGGTTGGTGGCTATGATGGGCAATATCCGATCCAACGAACTTCTACCACCCCTACAAGTGAGACTTCAAATAAGCAATAACTTTCGATAGAATGAAGCTAGCGACTTGAAAAATTCGGCAAATATTTGTTGAATGGGTTAGTTAATTGATTTTTAGAATGGCCAAGATCCTCATGAATGTATGCCAACCTCCCCTATAAACTGGCCATATAGGAAACTCACTTTTAATGCATATGGTCGCTGACAATGGGTACTTTTGGTATCACCACTAGGTCTGTACAAGTCTAGGGTATATACGCTTCGGACCTGGTTTTTTTCTAATTTTGCGCTGCCTTTTTAAAGTTAGTAATAAACTGACGGGCTTCCCACTTATCTCGAATTATAGATAATTGAATTTGGTCTGTATGATCTTCCTCGTGGGATGATCACTTTCTCCGATATTGGCAAAAAAAACCTCATTAAAGCCCGGGCCACACCTATCCGATCATACTCCGATCATGCAGTCGAACTAGTGTATGAGAAGGAAATGGTATTGGGTTTCAAACGGAGTATGATTGGACGCGTATCAGAAAAGTGTGAACTAAAGCCCGGGCCACAACGCGTCCGAAATCCCATATAATTTCCCTCTCATATACTCGTCCGACTGTATGATCGGAGTATGATCGGATAGGTGTGTCCCCGGCATAAAACGGAACAGTCTTCAGACATTGGAAGAAAAAATTTCCCCATTTGTTGAATAGCTTTTTTTCGGAAACCAAGCAGATTTCAGCAAATTTAATGTGCTTCAAAAATTGTAAGAGTGACTTTTTCTCTACGATGTATAGTTAGGGAGATATCAAGCACAACCCGTAAAAAATGTAAAAGTCTAAAAAGGCTTCTTTGTCCGAAATTTTTATTGGGAAATCTCAGATTCGCATTTAGGACCCCAAATACCATTACAATAGAAAAATTCGAGGGGGCCCGTAACGCTAAACATGAAAATATTTCTTATTAATTTGCCAATTTTTTGACAAAATGTTTGACACATTTTCACTACGAAGAGTCCCGCTCGGAACTGCCATTGTATTTGATGCAGAAGTTTACTCTTTGTATCCATAAATATTACCGATAATTTGTTTTAACTGCCCAATCGACAATCAATTTTATTATTATCATGGTCAAATTTTATGGTAGACATTATTGTACAACACATTTAAATAAACATTTTCATGTTAAAACGTCCGGAGTTCATTATGGTAGTTTAAGAGCTTCCAAGCACCATCTAAAATGTTTGAGAAATGTTTAAGGCTTTTCTCAAAACTAATGTGTACGTGGCGGCTCGGGGTGATTAAAGTGCCACATCACATTCCGCTTGGTGCAATGCATTTTAAATGCATTAAATCTAGATACATTGGTAACGCTTGTTCCCAATGTACGGTTAATGCACTGCTTCTGTGCTATCAATACACTGACACTGAATTGTTGCTGTTATTGCTAATGCACTTTAAACGTCAACGTACTGTGGACTAACTGTTAACGGACTGTTGTTAATGTATTGTTAACATCCTGTTAATGGACTCGTAACATGCTGTTAATGTACTGTTGACATACTATTATTTATACAGTGGCTCACAGCTTATTTCGTGTGACCAACATTTTTGAAAAACCAAGCATAAAATTGGGATATTTTATTCTGAACTCAACAAACAAATGATGCAGTTTTGTAGATAATTTAGTCTCCAATATAAAACATCAAAAAAAATTACACAAACATCAACAGTTGTTGTTGTTCGAGAAAATCGTGTGCATAACAAAGGAAGAAAGGCTCCAAATAAAATTTTCACTGAACACGATGAAAGGTAAATTTTGCGAAAAATTAAAAAAGATCCCATGTTAAGTGGTCCAGCTGTGGCCAAGGATGTTGAAATGTTTCTTGGCAAAAAATGTCATCCAAAAACTATACGCAGAGTACTTAGAGATGCTAATTTTCATGGGCGAACAGCAAGAAACAAGCCGTTTATTAATAAGAAAAATCAAAAAGTCCGGATACAGTTCGCAAAAGACCATGAAAACAAAGACATTTCTTTCTGGAACACAGTAATTTTTGCCGATGAGAGTAAATTTAATATTTCTGCATCAGACGGTAAGGCATATGTGTGGCGTCAACCAAATACTGAGCTCCAAACAAAAAATTTACGAACTGTATCCGGACTGTTTGATTTTTCTTATTAATAAACGGCTTGTTTCTTGCTGTTCGCCCATGAAAATTAGCATCTCTGAGTACTCTGCGTATAGTTTTTGGATGACATTTTTGCCAAGAAACATTTCAACATCCTTGGCCACAGCTGGAGCACTTAACACGGGATCATTTTAAATTTTTCGCAAAATTTACCTTTCATCGTGTTCAGTGAAAATTTTATTTGGAGCCTTTCTTCCTTTGTTATGCACACGATTTTCTCGAACAAAACGCTGAATAATATATTGAACCGTAGATGAACTTAAATCAACAATTTCAGCAATTTGTTTTCGAGTTTTCCCACTTTGAAAGTGTTTAATAACTAACTCGCGTATCTCTATTGAAGTTTGTCGACTCATATTGTAAAATCACACAATTATAACTGATTTTAATATTTTTGAGTAGACTCACTCTTCCTACAGTCATCATTGTTTGTGTTTTGATGTACCGTTAGTTATTAGAATCCAATATTTCCAAGAAAAATAAGAATGAAAATAATCACACGAAATAAGCTGTGACATAATAATTATGTACTTGTATAGTTTTTTTTCAATAAATCGTTCTATGTTGATGTTTGTGTAAATTTTTTTGATGTTTTATATTGGAGACTAAATTATCTACAAAACTGCATCATTTGTTTGTTGAGTTCAGAATAAAAGATCCCAATTTTATGCTTGGTTTTTCAAAAATGTTGGTCACACGAAATAAGCTGTGAGCCACTGTAAGTTGATAGTTGATCACAGGTTTATTCAATTATGTTGTAATAATAGTCACTATCCAGATTTTTTTCTTCAAATAATATTTCATTTTCGAAAATGTACGGATATATGTTGTTGATTATATTTTTTTATAATTTTAGTCTTGAAAATGCATTAAATTGCGAAACGTCGAAAAAGAAAAAGAAATATTTTTTGAAGAAAAAAAAAGCTGGATAGTGACTATTATTACAACATACTACAATATTATTTCATTGTTAATGTACATAATGTTAATGCAGTGTTATGTACTGTTAACATTATGGTAATGCACTGTCAATGTACTGTTGACGTACTACTAGTGAACAGTTATCATACTGTTAATGCACCGTTAATGTGCGCTTAACATAGTGTTAATGCACTGTTAATGCACTCTTAATATACTTTTAACATTATGTTAATGCACTGTCAATGTACTGTTGATGTACTGTTAATGCACTGTTGACATACTGCTAATGCATCGTTAATGTACTGTTAACATACTGTAAAGGCAATGTTAATGTTCTATTAACATGATTGGCTACGTTTCACTTCATGTTCAAAAGGGTACTTCTATGCTGACCGAAGAAAGCAATGCCTTCGACAGTAATCCGCTAACTCTTAGGCTAACGCTTAGCGTTGAGTGGAGTAGGCTAACCCTCAACTCGATTTTCATAGACTTAAACATGGATACAAAATTAGTATCAGTAATTTTTCATAGGAACAAAAATTCGCATCCTTGGCGTGGAATTCGCTCTACAAAAGCGAAAGTATACTACCCAGAGACCTATTCCGATTTGAATCATCATTCGAATCGGAATGCTAGAGTGCCTGGTCGTGCTGCTTCCACAATGTAATCAAAGGTAACACCTGATCCATTGTGTAACGAAACCAGCACACCATGGGTGGGTTGGCGTTTAGTGCCGAATACAGTGGTGGTAGTAGGATCATTCATAGTGAGAGGCTTGGATTAGGGTTAGCCTACTCCACTCAACTCGATTCTCAGGAAAAAATAGTTGTTTTAAAATAACCGCCCAAAGGCTAGCAAAAAACGTCGTTTTTGTTAGTAAAAAGCTTCCCAGCTAAATTGTTGTTGACAAACTCCGGATTCGTGTTCAGCCCCCCCCAAATACCATAAAGGTACCACAGAAAAAAAAGTGTTGCAAAACTGTCCACCTCGATGTGTGGTTGAATTTTCGGTCGTTGACACAGTCATGTGCGCCCATTGTAAAATATTCACCGTTGTTCACACAATTTTTTTGGTGCAACTGTTGAAGGGCCGCTTTGCCGCTCGGGTGTACAAGACCGTGAACCGTTGCAAAGGCTTGTTGATGCAGCTCTGTTGGAATGTATGGTCGTATGTAACTTGTTGATATGTCGCAGTAAACGTTCCAGTCGTTAGTTGTAGCAATTGTGCAGCAAGTGTATGTTGCTGTTTAGGAAGTCCTGACGTGAGTTGTCCTCCTGTTGAGGGTCTGCCAGTTGTTGTGGATCGATTGTGAATGGCATGTTGATCACATTGATACGTGACAATGCGTCGGCAAATAGGTTTTGCGAACCAGAAATGTGAACAATCTCTGTTGCGAACTGTGAGATAAAGTTCAGATGTCGCATGTCCAAGTTTTGCTTGAAAGCATAAACCAAGGGTTTGTGCCGTCCTGAATAATGAAGTGCCGATCCTCCAAGATGTATTTGAAGTACTTTATAGTTACATCAATTTCGATCATATGCGGTATACTTGACCTCTGCTGTGGTTAATTCCGTAAAAAGAAACCAAGTGGTTGTCAGTGTTCACCATCCGCTTGTTCTAGGGAAGCCCCCATTGCGATGTCCTATGCATCTATTACCAGTGATAATTGTGCCTTATGATCCGGGCGAGTTAGGCTGACGCTGTTGACGTTTATCTGTTTTCAGATGCTCTCGATATTGCTCGACTATTTCAGACATGACAATGATGTTGCCAATGTAACAGAAGTAGTATGTTGTGCATGCGTCATTGGAATATCTGCGTGGAATCCTGGAGACCGAGCTGCATAACCAAAAGCTCAAATAAACCAAATGCCGTTGTGACGGCAGTTTATGCAATGTCCTATTTCGCCATGGGTATCTGATGGTATGCTCTCGATAGGTCTATGACCCAAAAGATGGTTTTTCCATGTAGGCTATCCGATCCGCAACGTCGTGGATGTGGCAATCGGATACCGGTCCGGTATCATTTGCTTGTTGCGGTAGTCACTTGTTTAACCAAGAGATTAAACTCTACACGTGCTGTCTTGAGCCTGTCGCCAGTGAGTCGGCGAGGTCGTTGAACGAAACGACTGGAAGGCCCGTCGTGCTGATGTAAGTTTAACCAATCCAACTGTGAAAAGCGAAATCAATAGATTCCGAATAGTTACCTTAATATTTCAAAGGAAATCATTTTTCCAATAAGAAAATATATAAGCCAATTGGAAAAAAACAGAGTCACACGAACGAACTTCAGACCGGTTCGCCTAGATGTAGCCTAAGTACCTCTTTTCTCCTATATAGTGTAAGTGTAGGATTTATACATTAAGAACACGCCTTTTGTTTGAATCTGTGTGAAACAGTATATTTGTGCAAAACAGTATGTCTGTGCGAAACAGTACATAAGTACAAATACCGCGACCAATCTTCCAAAAATGATTATGAATTGTGGTGAGCCAACACTAAGACTAATATTCTTTTCGATAATTTCACTATGAATAAGTGGGACTCATTCATACTAACCATAAAACATTTCGCAATTCCATGAGTCCATCCGGCAGATATGTACATTAGTGACGTTACCATCGCTGGGTGTTTCGTTAATCTTGTTTAACATTTCGTCAGCACTGTGTCATGTGTGCATCAGAATTACTAAGAAACATATTGGGCTACGATTAAATACACACGTATGACGTTGCCATGAAAAAGAGGCCCGACTTCTTTGATACGAACCAGTTACATTTATGTATTTCCAGTGGATATTTTGCCGCGGTTGCCTACGTGAAGACTAACATGCAGTCTTAATATGGCTTATAATGATGACAGAAAACATGTGGATTGATGCAATTCATTCCAATCCAACAAGCGTCTCACGTCTCACCATGTCTGGCTAGTGGCTAGCCTGAAAGATTGATTGGACGCTCTTGTCTCAAACGGAACGGAAGATTGCAAGAGATTAAAAAAAAATCGTTATACGAGTAGATATTAATCTATTACATACTTATATAAAATTATCAATATTTTTTATTGGATGGAAGTTTATTAGCCACTGGTTATTTCTGCCTTTAATGCTTCAAATGATAATGAATATCATCGATTGTTGGCAGACACTCCGGGTGAAGATATAGCTTTGTCGAAACTGGCTTATTACTTCAGTCGGTAGTTCGTAAAAGGAGCTTCAGGCAAAGTCTGAGTTTTTTTTTTTAAATCAATAGAGGATGATTTGGCGGAAAATTGATCTCAACCGTTCTGCCACACTGCTGTCACTGAACAGGAAGCATATTGGCAGGCTAGTAAGGATTATCACTGGGCACTCTGCCTCATCGGAGACCCCGCTCCGTCTTCCTCATCATGGTTTCTGCGGAAGTTGTGGGGATGTGGATGAGGAAGACAGCGTTCTCCACCTTCTCTGTAATGGTGCGGCCTTGGCCGGCAGGAAAGCGAAATATCTGGGTTTTCGAGTCTTTTATGGTTTGGATGAAACACGGCTCAACAGCTACATCGCCAGTACACGTTGTGTTGGAAACTAACGTTTTAAATGTGTATTACGTCTCGCTCTTTCTACAATAATACTAATATTTACAGTTTTGGCTTTCATATTCGTATTAAACAGAAAATTTCTTTTGAATATTTCACCTAATTTAAAGTATTCGACTACGTTTAAAGATAATTTTAATGCCAACTATGTGGATACATTTTGTTCTGGCATCAGCTGGCTGTGTGACACTTGTTGTTCCGCATTCTTCAGACATGGTCCATGTTTTTTTGCTCGTCTATTTCTTCATTTCATAGGACCTGCCTTTCAATAAAGCAAGCGTCTCGGATAAGATCGGACGATGGTGTTGCCTTGCTGTCTACATTTACTCCACCCGCTAGTCGCCCCTGTTTGCCATAATTTACTGACAGCTCCTTTAAGATTAATTTGTCTTTTCCAACGAGCTGATAAAATGCTTTGTCATTTACGAAAGCTGAAGGAAAAATATACACATATACGAGTATATGTGTATATCTAGAATATGTTACTTACGGACACTGTGTTGCTTGATCCCTGCATTTCGTCCAACCGAATCCATAAGGGAAGGACACAGAACTATGGATTTGGGTCATTCATTATTCTGAGTTAGCGATGGTATATAACGTTTGGCAGGACATGCCAAAGATTGCGTATCAGTTGGCAATGAAATTATTCCAACAGTAACACGTGAGACAAGAAATCAACAAAAAGTATGTAATATAAGCCTAGATGTTAATTGGCAACATGAGTTGATTTTGATTATATTTTTTTTAGTGTTGCGATTATATCTGTTATATTTATTAATCGAGTCCTTCCGGCTTACCTAGATTCATTCATAGCTGAAAATTCCTTTGTAGTATATATGTACATACAACTACATTTATACGCACAAACGTTAAAGTTATAAATGGTTGCCTATTTCAAAAGGATATCTGTAACTCACTGAAAAAATATACTATATGATTTATTAGCCAACACGTTACCACTGTGATGCAGTTACTGAATGAGGAGGTTTGCTACGTGAACCTGGCAAAGAAAGTCGTTCCATCTGAGTTTCACGCGGATGTTCGAAACATTGGCCAACATGAATTCGTGAGCATCTCTTGTGGGAATGCTCATGAATTTATGTTGGCAATGCAAGAGCAGCATTCCCCGAAACCAGTTTATGCCAACGACAACGTTGGCATAAGAGAATGCAGTTGCCAGCATGCACCTCCTGCACATTCATGGCCACGAATGTTGTCGTGGACGGGATTCGAACCCGAAATGCCGGTAGTCAAACATGAGACTGATACCTAATTTACTCTAATCAGCAAATATAACTTTTCCCAGAAGTCTATTCCATGATTTCGCATCGTTTTGGCGAAATCTAGTCGATCCTTCCTATTTTTTCGCTTTTGTAATATTTTCTTCTAGCGATTCGAGAGTTTTAACCGGCACGGCGGAGCACATCTCTGATTGTTTCTCCAGAAACGTCTATTTTATCTTTTTCCGCTACCTCTGCCGCAATCGCTGAAGCTGTAATTTTCGGATTTTGTCGCACTTTTCTACATATACTGCGTTCATCTTTGGCCGTTAATAATCTTGGTCGTCCTGATCTTGGTTGATTCGTAAGACTTTCCGTGACACAATATCTATCAATGATGCTTTGAACGGTTGAGCGTGGTCTCCCAACAATAACGCTGATTTCACGCAATGATTTGCATTGATTGTGCAAGGAAAGGATAATTCTCCTTTCTCCTTCTGTCGTTTCTTTACCTTTTCGTCCCATAATAAAAAATTTAATGGAAATCCACTACAAATTTGCTTAACAACAATTGATAAATACTTGATAATTATCACAAGACTGATCCCAATACGAATGATCGCCATCGGCAACGGAATAACGGCATTATTCTTTCTGCATTGCTGCTGTACGAATACTTTTTTGATTCAATTCTCGGGAATTGCATAACTGTTTCTCATTTTTCTGTTGACACGATCAGAAAAGAGTACTTTTTTTAAGTTAATATAAGAAAGTAGTGTTGCTAAAGGAGTTAGAGACATTTTTTGTTAAAAAAATTTAGCTCTTTTAACTGTTTCAGGACAGTAAAGCACGACACGACGTGTGTACGAATACTTTTTTGTATGACTGTATGTTGACTGTTCTGTCGAATTGTGCATAAACAAACGTCAATTTTTATCAATATTTAAATTTCATAATTACTAAACGGTCTACTGAGTTAGCTAACTGTCGACCACCTGTCGATTTATTACCCAGATATTGGAGCCACTGTTTCTGTGGAGACATACAGGACAAGTTCATTCCATACAGACATGGAATGAACTTGTCCTGTATGTCTCCACAGATAAGACTACGAGCTCGGAGGGAGCTAGTGAGAATCGGTATGTCAAAACTGACATAGACGTTATCCTTGCACACTTCACCGCTGATGAAGGAGTTTAAGCGTTTGGTTTTTCGGTCGTCCTGAAAGGTCTTCATCAAGAAAGTATGATCCTAACGAAACTCAACACTCTTCTTGAAACGCCTTTGATTTCATTAGGAAGATCCAGGAAAAAATTATCCAGTCATGATGATCCTCATCACTATCCGATGAATATCCCGCAATGCTAAACAATATGATTTAAACGAAGAACCGAACAAATTCTAGGGGCTTGAAATTACTTGAAGCGAAATGTCAAATGTCGATAATTTATTAAAAATTCTCATAATTGACATGGAAATTTCACATCGCATCAGGTAATGCAGTTCATTCGAAACGAATGGGTTACGTGATAACAAATGGCTTTCGAATCGAATTCGATTGCGAGAATACGTTTCGATACGAATTGAATTACATGATACGGCCCCTGACCTGTGAGACTGAGTTGGTCATCGTCATCTTTGTTAATCGTACTAGTTGCAGCATAATGTTATTATAGTACACCACGATCGATACTGCGGTATGCTTGCTTAAAGTGGACAAAAATTTGGTACACGTCAAAGTTTTATTCCCAGCACTTTAGCAGGATTTGCTTAACCGGAAAAAGCTGATCGGTTGTCGAGCGACCAGGTCTGGAGCCCTATCATGTAATTCGATTCGAATCGAATTGCTTTCGAAAGGATGAAAATGGTATCATGTAACTCGAAGACGAACTTCTCCATTTCCATAATCATTGCGTATTCGTTACGAAATGTTCCATTCGAAAAGAATACGCGAATAATTTTTAAAATTGGTAAATTCGCTCTCGAGTTACCTGGTACCATTTTCATCCTTTCGAAAGCAATTAGATTCGAATCGAATTACATGATAGAGCCTCTGAAATCGCCTTGATGAGTATCAATGATTCGTTCGGCGTACCGGTTTTATTCTATTCTCCAGAACTCACATGATCGGTAACTCACATTTGTATGTATTGGACAGTTTCAGATCAAGTGATCTAACTAGATCAAGTGGTTTGGCCGCAAGTGTGAACCTTACATAAGTAACGCTTATATTGTTGGGAAATAAATTAGAAATATGTCCTTCGAAGAAACTCGGAGTTAGTCGTATTTATTGCAGTTAGGAGAGCTGCGTGTTTTCATTAAATATAACTACAAGATTCAGAAAACAAGGAAATGTTTTGAATTATTCCTTTCTTTTAATAATAAATACATTTTAAAAATTTTACTTTCTTCTAAATAGAACACAGCCATGCCATTTCTTTTGGCCCATTTCTCTGTCATTATATATGAATTCAATATAAAAGTTTTATAATACTCTTTGATAAAATCCAATAAGGCAAAAAACATTCAATAGAAATTCCTTAGATTGTAAATTTCCCATCGAAGTCAACAATCCTCTAAGTTGCGTTTCCTTCCCATTGATCCATCAACTTTTCTATACAAAAAGGCAAGCCAATACCGAATTTCAAGAAAAAAAAAACTTTCCTAATATACTCTAATCGTAGAAAAATGGAAGGTTTATAAGCGGTACGACATTGCCATCTTCTGTATAAATTATGAGCTCTACCATCGTCGGTGCTAACAAACACCATTATCCTCTTAGGCAAGTTTTGCAAAGACTCTTAAGTATATAACGTACTATGTGAAAGTTGCCACCCACCCACCCTATTCATTCATCATTCGGTCGTGCATTATTACTTTAAGTAGCTCTAATTATTTTAGGACACCTTTAAATCCTTGCCGCAAGAAATCTATTCAGGGGATACCCATACACTAAAAAAGGAGGGAGGAAACTTTGATATGTATGTAATACGTTACAAGTGAATAAGGGCGCAGTTCCGTAACATTTGAATTCAGTTTAGTATTCCTTATTTGCATATTTTTTCTTTGATAGTTCTGTAAATTGATAGTTTTTATAAAATTGAATTTATATAGGCTGTTGTACTGGACAGGTGTTAGGGACACCAACGTGTCTATGGGGACGGAGTGAAAATTTGTCGAACTGACCGTGAAGGTCCGGCAGCGCCATCTGGCGAAAACTCTTCAGCGGGATAGACGGCGGCACGAGCTTGCTGTAGCTCAGTGACGGGAGATGTGGGCGGGGTTTTTGCCCTCTCGCTGCTCCGTACCATTAGCGTTCTAAAAATCTAGTGTCTTAAGGTACACAGCACATACAGGGGTACCGGAAGTCCTACTACTTAAAAAAAAAAAAAAATAGCAAAGAAAGAGAGAAAAAAAGAGAACTACATGATGGCCATAGCCGTGGACCGGCTCATGCACCTGACACGACTCCGAGACCCGATGGATAATGGACCCTAGCCTCTTTACCCTCCCAACGTTTGAGGTCTCATGGCCAAGTAAACCCAAAACAAAAATATGAAGCCTTCACTTCATATCACCAGCACTGACCTGAAAAGGAGACGGGGTTGTTCCGTGAAGAAACACACGGGTTTTACGTTATAAATCCATATTTACTCAATTGCCCTGACCCCTTGTGGGGCATAGCGTGTTTTTATGTCTGGTTACAAAGCAAAAACCAAAACTAAATATAATTCCCAAAAATAAAACAAAAATGGGTGAAAAAATCAATTCATAAGTAAAGCAACAGAAATGTCATTAATAAAAATTACAGCGGATATAAAAAAATAATATTATCTAAGACAAATGGTAGCACTTACATTCAGAATTCCTCGATGGACACCGTGAACCCTGAAGCAGCTGGAGCTGAAGCATTAAATTTACTATGAAACTAAGGAAAGAAAACTACTCTGATCATCGACCTTCTTCTTCTTCTGATTATCGGTGCTCAGTATAACAGCCTCTCACTCAGCCTTTCAATTGTCTGCAATGGTAATGCTTCGCAAATACATCATTCAAATTCTGTGGGCCTTCCTATCCTTCGGTAACATCCGTATCAGTATGGTTGTCGAAGATTCTAACTCGCCGGGGATGAAGGGCAAATCGATGTAAGTACACAAATGGGGCGGTAAACCGTTGCCCTTAGCGACAGCGTGGATTTTGTCT